>JANUWI010000002.1:0-1224830 GCA_025504975.1 Plenodomus lindquistii | reverse complement strand
CCCTCGACAAGCGCACGGTGGCTTGCGGAGATCGTAAAGAAAGAAGAGCCATTGACCTCTTCCCAGAGATCAAAGCCAGTCTGGTTCCAGTAACGTACTGTATAAGCAAGATCTTTTGCGATGACAGGCCAGACTGTATTGGCAGCCTGGGTCTGACCACCATTTGCGATCAGCCAGTTAGCGTACAGGATAAGGGCGGTGGCGCGAAGAGGAGGTCCGTCGCGTTGAGGGCGTCCCCAGGAACCTGTAAATGCAGTGCGGTCGACGTTGAACTTTGGCTCGCCAAGGCCACCAGTATCAGGGCCCCCAGAGGGGTTCGAGACAGTCTGCAAGTAGGCCTGGGAGGAGACGTAGTCGTCCAACTTCGATCGAAGAGAAGTGTCTCCAGCAATAAAGCGTTCCACGAGCGCCTTGTAGGTCAGAGCAGCATCGCGAGTCCAAGTGTAGTAGTCTGAAGGGGGTTAGTCAATCCCTCCATTGAGAGGCGATACTTATACTGACAATCTGGGTTTGATCGAGATGGACTGGCAAGCAATATCCCCGGAGGTACACCTTGGGCCTTTGATCCCTCGGAACCAATGTTGGCAAGCACGCCTTTGATGGAAATATCGGCCTGTGTCTTGATGTAGCTGTCAAGGGAGGCTTGACGCTTGTCATTCACAGGCGAGGCATTGGCACCTGTAAGAAGCAGGGCCGCCGGAAGCGAACGAAGAAGGGATGAGAAGAGCATCGTGGCCTTGAAGTCTCAGAGCGAAGGAGGTGAGAGGTGGAGGATGATGCTTTTTTCTGGTGCGCATCGTGGAGCGTTATATAGGTGATCGTCGTCGTGGGCAGAGGTTCACGGCTCCACAGTACGACCGCACGCGTTCCTGTCGGCTCCAGTAAAGATGGCAAAGTGCATTGCGGAGAGCAGCGGGAACTAGGCAAGCGTCATGCTACCACGGAAGCGGGAATGAAGGGGTGGCCATGATGTGCAGAGGCCGGACCGACGACGAACGAATGGACTCCCCAGCCAGATGAGCCTCTTTTAGAGCGTTTGCTAGTGCACGCTCTCAAAGCGAATCAGATCGAAGCAAGAGAATTTCTGCATGGCGCATGTGAAAAGGTGTGGAGTTAAATTAGACATCGTCCCCGGATTTCATCCTTGCCAATCAACTCACGTGGCCAGCTTCCTTCTTTCTTCGTCCTAGCGTCTGCGGCTAAGCATTCGCCTGACCGTGACATCAGGACCTTTGTTTCTCCACCACTCTACACCATGCCGGCTAGAGGTACATCTCCATAGTGACTGATTTTTTACCTCATCCGCAGAATGTGCAATGACACCCGGACCGACATTGGACGCGTTGCGGCTCCTTCATCTCCACTGCCTGACAGGGAAAGCACATCAACGGCCTGAGCTGGTCAGTCATGCGCAACGAAGACTTCGAATGCATCATCGTTCGAAACGAGAGGTAAGATTGTGATGACCACCCTTTCGAATGCCTAGATCACGCCGAGCACAGGATGCATATGCGCGGCAGTGGAGATACCATACACGCATTATTTCTGCAGTAAGCTCTGTATGTATCGAAAGAAACCGATGGTACTGCGACTTGTGGATAGAGCTATCGTGTATGATAAAACAAAAGGCCTCGAACTACCTTTCGGATTACAAGCACCTCTGTACATTGAGCCTTGGAAACGGAGAATCGAACTGTCCGATCATACAGAGCTCCGATCGGCCTGCGTCATACCGTACACCTCGACCGGCTACAAACAAATCTCAATCTCGCGTGGCGTCCGTGTAATGCATCTGTACCATATCCGGGAATTACTCCATCTCCCGAGACCTTCTAGAACGCTCGGAGGGGGTGACATGCCGATATCCTGCACACTACATATACCCGATCTAACGTGCAATCTCTACATCCTGGTCTCCATCCTGCACAACCCCGCCATAGTACACTAACCCCTTCCCATTCCCGCCAGCGTCATATATTCCCCGCATAATCATCGCATGGATCTTGTGCTCCGTCGCCTGTGGCACTGGCTCAGACTTGCCATGCTCTACGCACGTGTGCCTCATCTTGATGCAAACGCCCAACGACTCGTACATATCACACTTGAGCGACAAGAAGAATGCTAGGCGGCAGAAGAGCCAGTCCAGCTGCGTCATGCCCGTTCGGCTACGTTGTAGTTGGACCTTGAGGACGACGCGGTGGTAGAGTCGCATGGGTCGGGAGACGGTCGAGGTTACGATTTGGCGTTGGTAGGTTTGCGGAACGTTGACTGTGATAGTGATTGGGGGACAGCTGTGGGTTGTGTTAAAGTTGACTTTTGAACGACGGATGAAGGCTGTAAGAGGCGAAGCGGAGAGATATACCCAACGCTCTCACCTTCACTGCCGTAGTTCTGGGGTTTTTTGACTTACGCGTAGAAGGTACTCGGATATGTCTTCGCATACTGATACGCGCGTAGCACAAACGTCGCAACAGCCGTGATGGATTCGTAATCATGCTCATCCAAAAGTCCCCGCGTACGCAGCCCGAATTCCATGTTCATGAACGCCTGATCTCCTAGAACACGGTACTCAAAAATACTCAGTAGAGTACTTGAGCTGCGGACAGCCGCGAAGATCCTGTCCAAAATGTCAATCTTCGGGAAGAACTTCTCCTTCAGGTTGATGACGCCGATGAGGTGCTTTGCCTCGATCTGAATCTCGGGTGGCGTCTTGAGCATACGGGTGAGGTGGGGTTTGAGGATGTAGGATGCTTCTTCGTTGATCTGGCGGCAGGTGGCTAGGATGCGGATGCCGGTTATGGACGGGTTGACCAGAGTGATGTGGTGGGCGGGATTGCTCATGGGGATCTGGTGCTTGTTCGTCGTGATGGGCAGCTGCTCGTATACCATGAAGCGTATATCCTTTGGTAGCCTCAAGAATGGGAATGGTTTCTCGGGGGCGACGTCAATGGTGAGAGTTGATGGCGCGGGCGGAAGCGGTGTGGAAAGCAGTAGGCGAACCATCGTGTCGCTATAGTTATGCATGACTGCGAGTGTTCGCGAGTGCGCGAGATTGTGTGATCGAGAGGGGTCTGGCTAGGTAGTGGTTTTATGGGTGGAGGCCTCGCGCAGAAGCAGTGGTCTCTCACTTTCACCATCACTACGCGAAAAGTTCATGAGGAAGGTGAACGGCTATACGACACACTCGACTCCGCCCCCACGTTGTGCCTCACTAAGACTTGGTACCTCTCAGTCGTGGGGAGTCGAATTCACTAGGAGGAGACTAAACTATCGAACGAGCTGGAGCCCAGTTTTATTCCACCCTAGCAAACCACAAACGCCCGATTAGGGCGAGCACTCTATCATGAAGTTTTACGCTGCCTTGAGAAAACATACATCAGATTGGGCTATGATTGCGTCTATGCAACAGCAGCTGAGCGTTGGTCTATGCGCAGTACATCAGGTATCAAGACGGTACACTTCGACATCGTATCCCGTCTTCAACCTCGCGCATCCCACGTCGTGCCGTGGATCAAAGTCACACATCCTCTATCGACTTTTCTTCCGTCTTAGCAAGCCTCTTTTCCCACCTCTCCAAAACCCACCACGCCGTCCTCCATAGATAGCCATCTTCCACGCTATCTGGATCTACCCACCTTCCGCCTTCTACTCCCACCGCCTCCATTCCATGCATTCCCTCACCCTCCCTACCATCTGAGTAAATCACCATATCCCAATCCTCCAAGTCTTGTGTAGTACATGGCGTAGACACACAGCTCGTAATGCGATTCCTGGTCGGCTCCGCGATGCCAGGCAACAAGACGTAGAAGCCCAGTGCGTGTCTATTATCGGAATAGAATTCGGGAAGAAAGGCTATGGTGATGTCAACATCCGTATCGAGGGCCGAAAAGGGGATATCGCCGGTGAATGTGCCGTGAGGCAATGCTGGGAGAGGGTCCGAGGGCGCAAGGTTGGGAAGGTGAATGAGTGCAGAGGTGAAGTCGATGGAGGGCAAATTTTTCTCTGCGATGCGTATGATTGCCAAGCATACGGCGGTGTTGGGTGTGGTGGCGTGGTAGATTGCGCTTTTGTAAGAGGAGTGTGAGTGCGGTGGGCGGGGTCGTGTGGTGTAGTCTACTGTTCGGTCTGGAGCGCTGGTGCGGGTGGAGGAGGAGGGGGAGTCGAGGTCTAGGGTGGTGTTATGGGTAGATATTGCGTGGTCTTTGCCTTCATGTCGGTATTCCTTGATAAAGGAGGTGCAGATTTTGGGGTAGGTTCGTTGTTCGTCGAGAATCTGGCGGTAGTGCGTGAGACCTGTGGGATGGCGTTGCGAGTCGGGGATCTCGGTGGAGTGCACGGCGGCTTGTTGATGAGAATCCCACGGGTATTGCGCCGGTGGCATGCCTGAGTCTAGACTTTCCCTAGTGTAGCCGTTGAAGCTTTTGTCCAAGGTGCAAGATGGGCGGCGTAGTGGCTGCGTATTGGTAAAAATCACGCCCCGAACGGCGGCTGGCCACGTCTGTTAAACTGCGGATTGAGACGAGAAGTGGATCACTGTGTGAAGAACCGGCGCGCAAAAATGGCCCGAATAAAAAAAAGGCAGGAAACGAGGTCACATAATGCATGTCTGTGTGCGTGCGAGGGTTTGCTTTCACCTCTCATCATCGATTGTTACAATCATACTAGGTCCA
This sequence comes from Plenodomus lindquistii, assembly GCA_025504975.1. Classification (NCBI taxonomy): domain Eukaryota; kingdom Fungi; phylum Ascomycota; class Dothideomycetes; order Pleosporales; family Leptosphaeriaceae; genus Plenodomus; species Plenodomus lindquistii. Next base: position 1,220,160 of record JANUWI010000002.1, on the reverse strand, counting down.
GGCTCATACTGGAGTACTAATCCGACTCATCATCGGTGTCTTGTCCCAATACCAGCGTTCCAACCTCGTCGTCATCGCTGTCGATATCGCTAGGCTCTGGCAGTTCAGGAATAACAGAGGCTGTGCTGGTGACTGTGAAGTCAGAAGTGGCGGGTACAAACGAACCAGCGACTGGCTCTAGATCCGGACCCGCGTTGGCAGACCGGTCTCCGGCCATCCTTGCCCGTTTGGAAGGCGACAACGGCGCTTCATCGCCCAGGTACCGTTTCGCTGTGTCACTGAAGTGCGATGGCTCTGGTACGACGACGTCAGATTTCTGCGCACTGGCAGACCAATCAATGACACCTTGCTGCATTTGTACAGCGCTGGGCTCAGCCTCGGTCACCTCTGTGATAGTGGAATCTTTGGGTACCTGCCTAGTTCGGCCAGCAGACTCCAACAGATGATCCAGCTCATGACCCACAAAGGACTCGTTTGGCTGTTCCGAACTTTCGGCGTCCGCATTTTCGTCTCCCTCTTCGTCGTTCTCTCCATCCTCTGCCTCCATATCGTCAGCCTCCTCTTCCGTTTCAAGATCCTGGCCACCCAAACGAATGACTGGCATTCTAGGCCTTAGCATGCCTTCAACGTCTTTCTCCTTGGGGAACGATCGCGCCATTAGAGGCAAGATACTCGCAGCTGGTTTTCCGAACTTCTTACTCGGAGGCGGATTCAGGACGCTGGCCACCATGGCGTCTTTGTGTTGGATCAGGATAGCGGTTCGGTCCAATCGTGCTCGCAGTGAGTCCGAGAAATACTGGGCACGAATGTTGGTGAGTAGCGCTGGTAAAAGAGCGTGTGCTGCTTGTCTCAAGCCCAGGAACCCCACTCTGGAATCTGCCATTACTTTGGATGCACCGAGGAACGTGTCCGCGTTTGACGTATTCTGTGGCTGACTGTTTCCATTGGCTTTGGCCTGACCGGGGGTCTGCTTTGCTGGCCCATCAGCCAGCTCAGAAGGCAATAGATCATCGCAACAAGAACGGACAAGTGGGACTAGTGAGTCAATTGTCGCCTTGTGCAAAGCCAGCCCAGACCGTTCAAGCAATTCTGCCACGGCTAAGTAGCAAGCAGTCCTGATCTGGTTGTTATCCTTCTCGGACCCAAAAACCCAGACCATCTGATCGATGATAGCAGAGTCGAGTGCCAATGTGCTTGCTTGAGATCGATGTGCAAGCGCCAATAGCACTTCGATGGTTGCGACGTGCACATCTGGTAGCAATAGCCACAAGTTTTCGCGCTCTTCTTTACTCGCTTGGTTGTTGAACCTTACTGTGTTCTGGAACGATTTGCCTCCCACTGCTGGTATAGTGAGTGACAGCATCCTCGTTATGAGATCCATGATCGTGCCAATATTAAGGTATATCGAACCAGCTGTGGGACTCTCGAGATACTGTTTCAGGACTCGCAAAAGGCCCGTCAGTCGCTCACTTCCTGCGAAGATGCCCAACCAAGGGGTCAAGTCGGTGCTGTCGGTTCCGAGATCCTGAACCTCATCGTCCAGAGTGTGGGCATTAGTAGCGGTTGCTTCTCGTATCGTAGATTCCCAATCTTCCAGGACGGCCCGAAAGACTTTATCTGCTGTCTTGTGAACATCGTTGATTATGGCCTTGACAGATTTACCCCACTCTTCACTTGAGGCACCTTTAGGTGCGCACGAGGGAATTTGAACGTAGATCTGACGCGCAGCCGACACTATTCCTGAGGTGATTCCACTTCGCAGTCCAGGGGTTTGTTCCTTGCTGAGCTTGCTAGAGGGTGTCGGTGCAATTAATTGAGCCAAAAGCGGCTGGATCTGTTTGAGATACGAGCGGAAAATGGTAGGATGGCGTGGTAGAAGTTCGTTGAAGCTCTCAAGGATGGTCTGCAACAGAGTGGAGGACACTGTCGAGTTGGCGATTTGCAAAGCGGCCTGGACAAATGCTGGTAGCGAGGGTGTAGTGATTTCACGAACAAGAGTCGGATACTCTCTTGTGAGAAGGAAGATGCGGGACAATGTGATGATGCACAACTTCTTCGAAGAGGGCGGATCTGGCTTGCTGAGGAATCCAAGTAGTCCACGGACCCATGGAAGGGACTTCTGCAGCGTCTCCCAGCCTCCCACCTCAATGGTCGCTTTGACAAGAACAATGGCAGACCATCTTCCTTGCACAGTACGATCTTGGAGTAGAGTCGAAATCAAAGTCCGAAACTTATGGACCGCAACTGAGGCTTCTGAGGAGGCTTTGGCACCGGAAGCCTGAGTCGAGGAGAGAAGTGTTTTGCAGTTGGCCAAGGATGCTGCGATGGCTGGCACGTGTTGGGGAAGTTGTGAGGTAGGCGTAGAAGATATGCGGAATGTGAGAGCCTTGAGTGTCGACAGCTCGGTAGTTGTGGGTGCCATGGTGCCACGGCCTCTCCCTTGGTCACTTTCAACAACCAATTCCTGCCGTCGCGGGCTGTTTGGTGTCGATGGACGGTGCACCCAAAAAAGTTGACCGCGGCGGAGATTCGGTCGGGCCGCACGGCGCCAAAACGACCGGGATGCGCCAATGAGCCGGGCCCGTACACGCAGACACTCTGCGGCATGTGTTAGCCCATGGCAGGCCTCGTCGCATTCAGTATTGCTTCTCGAACATGACTTTTGGCGCCTTGCGACCCTGTCTAGCGCTCACGCCAGTATCCTTAACACAATGGTGGTAGGTCCGAGTCTCCTCTCAAGTCGATGCATGTTTGGTCCATGTTTGTGTTGCGCTCCAACTCGACGAGCATCCTGGACAACGTCATTGCCCGCATCGGTCCCTATGGCAGCTTACCCTCCCCCAGAACCCTCCCGAGAACGAAAAGGCCCACCGCTATCTGCAGCAGCTGGACGAGGCACGATGCGCCGGGCGATGGAGCGACGTCCCCGAGCTGTGCAGAAAGGTGGACAAACATGCGCCGCACCGCAAATGTCAGCCTCCCGTGGGCAAACACAACGGGGCCTGTAGCTAACCGCCGGGCCAGACCTTACCCTCACAGCACGGTCCGAGGCCCAAATAGCTGCGTACAGCGCCCAGCGACCCTCGACCGCCTCGTCGACTGCATCTACAGGCCTGTCGCAGGTCGTCCCAACCTTGCTCACCGCCATTGAAGAGACGGACAGCCACGCACAAGACGCGTTCCAGGCCACGGTCTGCCTGGGATGGCTGCACTACGTACTCGACGAGCCGGGGCTTGCCGTAGCGCGCCTTCCAAAAGACTTTGGGGCAGTTGCGTCCCAATTGTCGGCGGAAGCGGCGACACTGAGTGGCTGGTCCCGTGTTTGCCTCGTCAAGGGCGCCTTCCTCAGAGGTGCGGCTGTGACTTGCCTGGATACCACGTGCCTGAAGACTGATTTGGTGCAGGTTCCGCTCTCGAAAAGACTGGAGCTACCGAAGAGGCAGTCACGACCTACTCTTCTATAGTACCCTGGTTAGCGACAGCAACCACCCCGAGTACCGAGTCGACGCAGTTCAAGATGTGGAGTGAGCATGCCCTTGTTCGACTCTGCCATCTGTCGGATCAATCCTCCAGCACGGGCACGTACGTCGACCCTCCTGAGGCGCTGCGCACCTACCGTCACTGGGCGAGACATTGGGATGCTACGGCAAAGAGCGGAGCATCTGAAGGATTGAGCTCGGCACACAACCGTCGATCAGCGTGGAAATCATACTACGACACACTCTCCACTATACTACGCCACGATCTTCCTTATGAACCCGATTCGACGCCTACTACACAAGAGAAATCGGCACTTTACAGCCAGTCGAGTATACGCTTGAGGCAACGAGCCGAGCTGAAGAGAGTCGAGACCATCTATGAGAATCTGCTGATCAAGGAAACACAATTTCCAAAAGCAAGCGAGACCAATCATGAGATAGAGACATGGGTAGATTCTGTCATGGACAATTGGCGTCTCTTGTGTGGGCCAACGTGGGATGACAGCGACCTAGGAGAAGGAGGAAAGGAGGGCATCGGGCGAAGCGTTCTCGATGTTGGTTCCCATTCAGTGACCTCTGAACTATCTAGAGCTAACGACGTTTTAGATCCTATATCGAGCAGCTACAAAGTCTTTCCACTCCACTCAGATCCTGCGACACCTGTTTATCATTCATGCATCGCTTGCTGAATTTGATCTAGCCTTCAAAGCGTACGACTCCTATGTCGTCATCATCACCCGTGGAAAAGACCGGACCGAAAAATCTGGAGAAGAAGACGGGCACATTGATGACGACAGTACTGTGTTGCGGACCTCTGCAGAGGCCATTCGAATGCTATGTCGATTCGGGGGTAGGAAAGAGGCGGAGAAGGCTCTCGAGATTGGACACTACATTGAGAGATGGCTGGAGCAAACGAATCATATTCAGTCCACATCCGATGCTGGCTCTGCCACGTCAATTGAAACGTTGATTGAGCACTCAGCCCTGGCAGCGGCCTATTATGCGATTGGCGTGAGTCAAGCGCACTGGGCACGGTTCACTTACGAAGTCGAAGCGCGGGCGAGCATACAAGCCAAAGCGGTGCAGTACCTACGTAAATCGCTGGCTCAAAATCTTGGGGAAACGAACAATCTGGAAGCTCTCTATGCTTTAGCGCTTGTGCTTGCTGAAACCAGAGATATCCCAGGAGCGATCAAAGCCGCTAAGCGTGCTCTCACCCAGGCACCAAGAGCTACTACAACAGTCACGACTGACGGTGTCTTGTCCGATGGCATAGTCACGGAGTTCGGCCGAGAGCGAAAGTTGATTCCGATGTGGCATTTGCTTGCCTTGCTCCTGACCTCTCGATCCGATTACACCGCTGCGGAGAAAGCTTGCGAGGCAGCTTTCGAGCAGTTCGGCGACCCTGCCATTCTCTTTGGCAAAGAGAATTCGGGTTCTTTCCGGAGCGAGCATCTGAACGAAGTCACAGGCAAGGATGTCTCTGATTCGGGGATCGTTGATCGCATGGAGCGATACGAGAAGACCAGTATACTGCAAATCAAAAAGACGCAGCTAGCACTTATTGAAGTGACTGACGGCGCACTCGCAGCCGTGGACGGTTGCGATGAACTTCTCGCGCTATACGGCAGACTGTTCGGAGATCCTTCCCAAGAACCGGCGAAGTTGCAACCTCCTGCAGCCCTGTTACCACCAAAAAGTTCCGCAGGCACAGTACGAGGCAGTATCTTCCGTGGACGAGGTTCTGTCAAAGCTTCACCGCAAGGACCAGATGCCAGGAACTCATCCGTTATGAGCACCAAAAGCTCGGGCGTTGCCGCTCAACAAGGCGCGCCCCCAGCGATTCAGGTGACTGAAGATGGCGAAAAAGGTCAAAACAATGGTCACCATCGTCACCACCTATTCCATCACCACAAGCATGAGGAGGGCAAAGCAGCTCTCGGTCGCAGCGGAAGTAAAATCCAGAAGCGCGGCTCTAGTGCACGTCGCTCATCAGTCACGGACGCGGACCAGCCGCCCGAAGTGCCTCCTCTTCCAGAAACGACCGTCAATGGAACAAATGTCCAGTCACCTAGTAACACCAAATCCCCACGACGATCGTCCAACGCGAGCACATCTAGAAAGTCTGTTGAAAGTAGCGACAGGCCGCTGCGGCCTATACCACACAACTTACCTCACGCGTCACCTCCCTTGATGCAATCTGATCCGCCCCGACAGGATATTCGACTACCATCAAGATTGCCGCATCCCGACTTTGTCCCTGTGGATCCTCATTTTTCCAAACTTCAAGAGCGACGGCAGAAGGTCTCACTACTTGTCAGTATATGGATTTTCATCTCGGGTCTATATACCCGAGCACAGATGTTCTCGGATGCTAGAGAGGCCGTTGCAGAAGCACTGAAGCTGGTCGAAGCTTTTGAGGCTGAAGCCTCACTGGAGGCGTCAACAGCAAAGGCGCTGGCAGAGAAGGGGTGGGGAGGCGGCAAGAGTGTCGAGGAGCTGTGGGCCGATGCTTACACTGCGGTAAGTACTTTTATCTCATACGATGTTCAAAGACTGACATTGTATACAGCGTGGCGAACTGCTTGTAGCCCAATCCCACAAGCACCTAGCCCGCGGAGAGTTCGAACGCGCTTTGCTGCACCACCCCGACCACCCTGAAGCCATCGTCGGCTTGTCAAACATTCTTTTGGACATATATCGCGAAGTGATACCTCTCGAGCCAGCTTTGACAGCAGATCACACCGGTCTGAGTGCATCTACCACTCTGCCTCCAGCCGAGCAATCGACCACACACTCGAAGACGCCGCACCTGAAGTCACACACTCCATCCGTCGAAAATCAGCTGTCCCCTCCAGAACTCAACAGACTTGCCGCGCGCGATCGTGCGTTTGGTCTGCTGTCAACTCTCACCAAACTCGGTTCTGGGTGGGATTATGCCGAAGCCTGGTTTGCGCTCGCAAGAGCATACGAAGAAAGTGGCCAGATCGGAAAGGCGAAGGACGTCCTTTGGTGGTGTGTGGAACTGGAAGATACACACCCTGTGCGAAGCTGGAAGCATGTTACCACCGGCGGGTTTGTTTTGTGAAGTTCGATTTGATCGGTATATAATTCTTGGCGACCCTTTATACCCTGAGCGAGCACATCTTAATGTCGTCGGTCTTGGATACGTAGCCCTTTAGCCACAATTGTAATAAAAGCCATCAAATGGAAGACTGGTCACTCCTGGACTCATGCATCCATGCAAATGATCGGGCCGTCTTTATCGCTCGGTACGTTGCTCAAGTCTTCGAAGTCCGCTTCTCATAGGTGATCTTTCATCACCTTGACCATGCGATTCTCAAATCACAACACCAGACCCCACAGCTATGGCATTCCGCAAATCAACACTAATCCAATCTCTTTGCTGAGTTAAGGCCCTGTTACAGTCCATCCCATCTACATCCTGACTGGCATACATTGACTATCTCCGTCACCATCCAGCGGCTTGTACTGCTCCTTCTGCTGCTCAGCAACCACCACCGCAGTCCTCCTACAAGATTCAAGCACATACACATGTTGATTCTTCTGTTTACTACCCCGCCTCTCTGTAAAATGGTGAGGCAGCTTGTCGAGTTCGCTAGAGGGCCCGACTAGTGTGCTCGCCTTCACCGTGAGTTGACAGCAGGCTTCCCCGCCTCACCTGAACCCGGAGCTTCAACTCCAGCTCTAATCCAGATTTGTCAGTCTCCCTCCTATCTACCTGTTCATAACAAGTACACAAAGTCTGTGTGGGCAACTGAGTCTCAAGATGGAGCACCCCGATCATATCACTACTTGGCTCCGGACCTTGACGATTGACAGTGACGACGACAAGATCAACGCTCGGCAGCAAGAGCTTGGAAATCTGGGAGAGGAATCTGTTCCAGTCACACCACCACGACGTAAATGTGTTTCTGCGATTCAATCTGTGCAGGACGAAGCATCGCCAATCTCGACGATATTCTCAGATCGTAGTATCTTCGATACACCGACGTGGAAGACGCAACAGCTCCGTGATGACCTGACAGACGATTTATCGGAGATCACAAGTGTCGACAATGACGAACCTGATATCCACGGTAAAGAAGACATCCACGTCACGTTGTTCAAACCGCAGCAGGACCAACTTCCCACTCCCCCAGCGAGCGAGAACTCCTACGATCCTCCCTCTTCCGCTGCATCGGCACTCCCCAACGGCCACTTTGACGCCAGCTCTGCGCGAGATATCAAAGCCCAAGACCCCAGCATCCCCCGCGCAGTCAACATAACATCCTGCCTGCAATGCACACACTCCCACCTCCCCTGCTCCCGCACCCCACCATCCTGCACACGCTGTGTGCGAAACGGCAAACCAGATTTATGCCTCCTTACACGCCGCTTGTTTCCCGAAGAGATGGTTCAATCTGAGCACCACGACGAGGTTGGGCATGTCGTTTTGCTTAAAATTATGGGGGAGGATGAGGAGTTGTGGAGGAGGAAGATAAATGTTAGGGAGAAGCTGATGCGAGAGTGGCAAGAGAAGCAAGATCGGAGGAATTGGGTATTGCCGAGTTGGGGGGCGGAGCAGAGGGGACGTAAGGAGGGAGAGCAGGGGAGGGGAATGGGGAGGAGGGGATGGGAGGGGAATGGACGGGTTACGTATAGAGAGTTGTGCGTGGATCTTGATGGAGAGTCTTGAGATGTTGGGGATGGTATCTTGGATATGGGGAAAGAGATGGGGTGTGGTTTTACGGACGAGTCTACGCTTACGGAATTGCGCTTGTTGAGCTGTCGACATGGTCGTGGATTTGCGCAGCAGCATGGAAAGGGGCGGGGATGATATTCGACGCACCGTTGAGGCTGGGGATATATTTCATTTCGGCTATTTAACCAACGACGTGATCTGGACTCAGACATGAGTGGACGAGGAGTGGAATCATGGCACTTATGATGAGCGGGATATATCTACTTATATTTGCCACCATCTTGGACCATAGTAAAAGCTACTTATGGATCAACGAACAAGTCATACATTGACGTTTCCTGGCAATGACTGAGCATATCCCACATCAAACATTCGGTAACCATCTACGTCTCTACCCTCTACAGCTTCGCCCCTCCCCCACCCCTCATCATCTCCTCCACCCCGACCTCACTCGTCATCAAAATCGCGGTATCCCTCAAACTAGGCACCCTATACCTCTTATTCACACTCTGATACTCCCCACTCGTCAACATATCCCTAAAATGCAGAATACTAGGATAATGCGCCAGAGCAATCTCATCCCACTCGCCGCCCAACGCACCCTCTGTTGTAATCGCAGGAGCCAACGACTTTGGCGTCGCCGCAATCCCATTCACATTCGTAACGTTACCCACGATTTTCGCGTTGCCGCCGTGCCGCGAACCAATGGATTCAGCGAATGCGGCGCCGTATTTTAGATATGAGGGTTTCATGGCTGGGTTGAAGGAGAGGAGGTTGAACATGGATACTGCGCCTGTGTCTTCTGGGGTTCCGCGAGCGACGGTCGAAGTGATCCAGGCATCGAGTTCGGAGCTTAGTTCTAGGCTTTGCGCGGATTCTGTGGTTTTTTTGGGGCCTGGGCTTAGTGGTGGTATGCTTTTGGGGTCGGGGTGCAGGAGCGCGGCGTTTTTGGTGGAGAAGTCTTGGATGAGGCGGGAGGGGATGCCGGCGGTTATGTGCCAGTGGTGTGCAATGTGTGTGGTGAGATTTTGTGGTAAGGCGTCTGTGTTTGGGAGGATGAGGAGGAGGGTCCAGGCGATGTTGCGGGCGAGCAGGTGTTCGGTTGAGAGCTTGGTGGGGAGGATGATCCAGCGGATTACGCGAGATACGACTAAAGGTGATAGGGTTGAGGACTTGAGAGAAGAAAGGAAGGTGGGGAGGGGTGTTGTAGGGTGAAGGGCGAGGAGGTGGAGTGTGCAGAGTGGCATTTTGAAGGTTGTTGATGGTAATTGGTCGATCTCCAAGATGGCAAGACGTGAATTGTTTACATGCGATGTCTGCTTTATTTAAGACTTACCTATCGTAGACCATACTGATTAGTTGGAGTATATGACGTAAGGTCATGTTAGTTTGCCGAGGCTCAGAAAGAGGAGATACAGGGCAGACTAGACGCGGTGGTAAATCCGCGAGGCATTCATCATCTTATCGGACGTACTATTCGATTCACTGCCTTTGCTTCAATATCTCACTACCAGTCGTGAAGTTCAAAACTGTTCATCTTAAGATACGACCTTCCGCAGCTTCCTCGGCATGAGTCTGCGACCTGCCCACTTTCTTCGCTTCGGCCTCGATAATCTCAGGAAGCAAGTCGAACACACTCTTCTGCGTAGGCTTCCAGCTAAACAGCTTGTTTGCGCGGATAGACTTGCAGCGAGAGTTGGTTCCCCAGAGGTAGCTGCCCATCGGCCTCAACTTGTCCGCACCTTCTTGATCCACGGTATCAAGCTCGTTGCTGTTAATCAATTTATTGTCGAATGCATACTTTGTGATGGCCCGGCCGATATCTCCCCAAACAAATTCGCCGTTCTCGGTGAAGTAGTAGCCTTGGTCGTTCCAAGTAGCCTTGCCACCATCGGGAGACAAAGCGGCCGTCACAAGAGCAAGGAACACTTGGCTCAGGTCCTGAACATGGATCTGAGTCCAGACGTTGGCACCTTCGTTGACGAGAAAGCCCTTGCTGCGCGTCAGAATGGCCTTGGCGTAATCGTAAACCTGAACACTTCGCTGATTATCGGGACCACGGCCGGGTCCGTAGATGCAAGGTGGGCAAACAATAGCGGTATTGATGTTGCCCGATGACGCTGCGTTGGCACCTAGGATGATCTTGTCGACGTTGCGATGGAGAGCGATGTCAGGTAAGGATGTGACTTCGCCAACACCGTCCCAATCATCGTAGGTCTTCTCTCGCTTGAGCCCATAGGTGCTGCCCTCGAAATCCTGGAATGACAGGATACCGGTGCCAGAAGTGTGGATGAGGTAAGTCTTCTTGCCACTCAAGGCAAGACCCGCAATCAGAGCTTCAGCGGAGGCTACGTGATCGCAGTCGGCAGTGTGGACCACAATGTCTGCTTGCGAAGCTTCCTTCTTCAAAAGATCCGCGCTGTCGAGGTCACCATAGACAAGGCGAACCTTGGCATAGCGAGCAGCAACTTTTGCTCCTTTGTCGCTGTTGCGTACGAGGGCGGTGATCTCAAGGTCAGGGTATGTGTTTGCGATTGTATATAGTACGTCACCTCCAATGTATCCAGTTGCTCCTGTGCTATGGCTTTATCAGCAATGCTTATGTAAGAGATGCAATGCAGCCTACATGAATAGTTTCGTCATTGTGAGTGACAGTGTGGTTTGTGATGACTGCGGTGGTGAGAGCGAGGGGAGTCGTTCTTTTTAGGGATCTTAGACAAGCGCAGCCCACCCGCTATGTATGCCTCCGCATCTCCACTTCTAGTGAGCAAATACGTCATTGTCAGAGGTCGTGACCAACGACCCTTGGGCACTTTTGTACATACGGTCCCAAGGCTGCGGCAGAAGATACAGTCGTACTAGACCGCTAACAGTCATGTTGGGAAACACAGCGTCTGATGGGCTAGTGATGGCTTCCTCTACTCTAGAGAAGGCCTTGAATCGACGGTCATACGGATTGTGGTGTTGTGAGACGCTGTACTTGGCATGCCTGTGTGACGTTCAGAGGTTCTCGAGCTCGAGCCACTCGCCAGCTCCAACCGCGACAACCAAGACCATGGAGCTGCGCGCAACACACGTATCTTGACGACCGCGCCTCTACAAGCCGACCTGTAGATAGCGATAGCCAGACAGCAAACAACCCCGCCAACATGGATATCGTACAGGCCGTCTCCGGCTACATCACCAAAATGGTGTCGGTCGGGGACAACGCCGCGACAGGCACCTCCGCGGCCAAGATGAAGATCCTCCTCCTCGACAACGAGACTGTGGGTTTGTCTCCTCTCCCGGGCGGCCAGCATGCAGACATTAACCATAGCAGGTGTCGATAGTGTCTACAGCGACGACGCAGTCCGCCCTCCTCAGCCATGAAGTCTATCTCACCGAGTACCGCTCCCCTCCAGAGTCCACCACCCGCCATGTCGCTAAGATATGTACAGCCGATTGGAAAACCAGAAGCGCGAAAAGATGCGTCATCTTCGCTGCCTTTGCTTCGTGCGACCTTCTCCTGAATCGATACAAGGCCTGATTGAAGAGCTGCGGGACCCAAAGTATGGCGAATACAACATATGTACGCGAGGCGGCAGGCTGAGCAGGAGCGTCTGCTGACAGGGCATAGATTTCAGCAATATTATCAAGAAGTCATCTTTGGAGAGGCTGGCAGAAGCGGACGACCATGAAGTCGTGCGTGCGGTGCAAGAGTACTTTGCCGACTTCCTCGTCATCAACCCAGACCTCATGTCCCTGAACCTCGGTTTCCCAGACCACCGGATATGGAGTACAAGCCCAGACTCATGGAACCAGGATGCGCTTCAAAGATCGACGGAAGCCGTCATGGCACTACTCCTTTCGCTAAAGAAGAAGCCATTGATCAGATACCAGAAGAACAGCCTGCTCGTCAAGAAGCTTGCCACAGAAGTTCGATACCACATGACACAGGAAGACCAATTATTCGACTTCCGGAAAACTGACACACCTCCAATATTGCTTATAGTCGATCGAAGAGACGATCCAGTGACACCCTTGTTGACACAATGGACATACCAGGCCATGGTCCATGAGCTCCTAGGCATCAAGAACGGACGCGTCGACCTTCGTCATGTACCAGAGATACGGCCCGAACTCAAAGAAATTGTGCTTTCACCAGATCAAGACCCCTTCTTCAAGAAGAACATGTATCTCAACTTTGGTGATCTAGGCCAGAACGCTAAAGAGTATGTTGAACAATTCGCATCGAAGCAACAAGGGTCGCAAAAGCTCGATTCAATAGCGGACATGAAACGATTCATCGAGGATTTCCCAGAGTTTCGTAAGCTCTCTGGCAATGTTACAAAGCATGTCACGCTAGTTGGTGAGCTCAGCAGGAGAGTTGGAGAGGAGAGTCTTCTGGACATCAGTGAGCTGGAACAGAGTCTGGCCTGCACGGACAACCACTCAAACGATGTCAAGTCACTGCAGAGGATAATACAAGACCCCAAGGTGCCCTCGGACAATAAGCTACGACTCGTCGCAATCTATGCATTACGGTACTCCAAAACATCATCAAATTCGACGGCGATGCTGCTTGATCTGCTCGCTGTAGCTGGTGGTCTTTCACGCAACCGCATCAACCTCATCACAAAACTGTTAACATATCACGACTCGTTACAGACGACAGCCGCCACAGGCGGAGTGCCTGACCTCTTCCAGCCTGGGTCGTTCTTTGGTGGCGCTCGGGACAGGCTAAAAGGCCTCAAGGGAGTCGAGAATGTGTACACACAACACTCACCCCGATTAGAGACGACACTACAAGATATGATCAAGGGCAGACTAAGTCAACAGGTTTATCCATTCGTAGAGGGCGGGGGATCGACAAAGGACAAGCCACAGGATATAGTCGTGTTCATGGTTGGTGGCGCCACTTATGAGGAAGCCAAGATGGTTGCACAGGTCAACGCGAGTTCACCCGGCATACGCGTTGTGCTCGGCGGGACCACGGTGCACAACAGCACTTCGTTTTTAGAAGAGGTCGAAGATGCTGTTGAATCATGGCCGGAGCCTCCCGCGACATCAGCGGCAGCTCGGTTACGGCGGCAAGTGGGCAGGTAATGGGACGGCTGCAGTCTTGGCACTTGCTTTGCAGCATTCAGTCGGAGCATCTCTAGGGTTTTCCGTGGTTGTGACGTATCTGCTATAGGTCGGTGACACGCTTTAGTGCTCTGCGGGCAGGATATGAGAAAGGAACAATAGTTTATGCCCAATTCAAATTAATGCCTCCAATGCTTATGCGGGCCGTGAGCTCTCTGTAGACGCAGGGCAAGCAGATCTACAGGGCAGAATGTGCGCCTGCCAATCGAAGCCGCACGATTCGCTAAGAGTCGGACAAGCTCGTACATATACCTCATCGCGCCTCATCACCTCTTGTAACGCGACCGACTCTTACCATGCCCCTGATTGACTTTGGTACCTGCATCCCCGACTCCGATAGACGGCGAAATTTCTGTAAGTAATCAAAGAAAGCTAGCCCATCGCAGACAAGCAGATATGCTACAAGGCTGAAGAAGTCCGTGTCACGTGAGATCAGCAGGGCAGGTTTGTTAAAGAAGGGAAGGTCCCCCAACGGGCCGACATCCCAGCAAGCCAGTGATTCTCCACACCCATTCCGAGCCTCCGACATTCGAACATCTAACACCAATTCTGGACCCTCAACCACTAACCAATTGACCCCTGGCACACCCGACCAAAAGAAGCAGAAAGAGCAGGATGATGCAGGCTGCATAATGCGAGTATTGGTTTCAAGTGACATGAGATTGCGAAGACTACTAGTACTGGTATAATGCCCGACCAAGGGTCCGTCTTGCAGTCTCGAGTGGTCCGGCGGCGAAACCCACGACCCATCAATTCCTGCGTCGAGTGTCGCACGCGCAAGTCTCGCTGCTCTAAAACGCACCCATGCCAGAACTGCACAGCTTTTGGGCGGGAATGCATTTTCATCACCGTCCCTGAGAGCGCGGCGCGCAAGAAAGAAAGGGAGCAGCGCGAACGCGCGTCAAGCAAGAGCGGGACCGGTGTCGCGATCCCAGACTGGACTAAGAATCTGCCTGTTCGCACGCAGAGTACGAATTCCGTGGTGGACAAGTTTGAAAGCTCGAATTCAGTAGATCTAACGACTACGCCTGGAACACCGCCCCGCGATTATGACTGGGAGGCATATCAACAGGATGTGGAGCCTGAGGGGGATGCGTGGGAGCGGTTGCCTGCGGAAATGGAAGAAGCGCAGGACGATGTGTACGAGGATGAGAATGACGACGAAGATCAGATCGCGACGGATCTGACAATACGGATTGGGAGGATGATTATCTGTGAAAACGTTACAGGGTTCTTCCGTCCGCAATATGCTGAAGAGGTACTGTCTGCCCTCCTCTCCACTGTTGTCTTCAAGCCCTATGGAGGTATCGAGAGAGTCTTGAGAACTAGCTGAATCGCCTTGTGTAGTTGGGTAAGCTTCTGTCGGAGAGCTTCACTCCTTCGTCGTCAGTTGTTGGGCACAGAGCAGCGCAGTCTTCTGCACTCTTGTCTGCGGAACAGATGCCGTCACTAGCGCCGTCGCTGAACCTACTGCTGGGTGGCTCATTATCCTTGCATCAAAGCAATGATGTCGAGGCACCGCAATTACCCTCCAAAGTGGAAGCAGAAGCCCTGTTCCAGCGGTATATGGAAGCTGTAAGCCCGCTTGCACATGTCCTGCATATACCCTCTTTCAAGCGGTTGTTCGACAGGTTCTGGCTGAACATTGAAATTGGAACTCAGAACCAAAATTCATGCACAGCCTTGATCCTGGCAGTCTGCATGGCAGCGGCTGCATCTGTTTCTCCTCTACAAGCAAAGTCGCAGTTTGGCATCACAAAAGAAGATTTATTTCTCAGGTTGCAAAAAGCCACCGAGCGAGCTCTTCTTCGAGCCAATTGGGCAAAGACATCCAACATCAGAACGCTCCAAGCACTGACTATATACCTGGTAACGCTAAACATCCCATTCAACACATCAGCCCACTAATATCCCCAGATACCCCTCTGCAGAGCCCAAATCTCCCGTGGAACCTCTGTCGTCGTAGGCGCCCTCGTCCGCCTTGCCCAATGCATTGGCATACACCGTCTCTCCCACAGCTCCGCCACCAGCCTCACCCCGCTCCAACGACACGTCCGCTCCCTCCTGTGGTACCAAATCTGCTTCCTTGACTTCAAAACTGCCGAAGCGCAGGGCCCGCACCCCTCCATCCGCGCCGACGACTTCGACATTGCCCTCCCCCTCAACGTCGACGACGATGTGTTCGAATTCGGCAGTTCGTCATGGCAACAACACCCTTCGTCCACAAACGGCTGGTCCGACGTAACGCTCTCCCTCATCCGATACGAAGTCAATGAAATCCACCGACTCATCTTCAGAGGCCGCATAGAAATGGATCGCAAACACCTAACGCTGCACGACCTGCGCGCCCGCGTCGAAGCCCGCAAAAAGCTAATCCAGAGTAAATACCTCCAATACCTCGACGCTAGCGTGCCAATCCAGCGCTACGCAGGCCTCGTAGCAACTCTACTAATGGCGCGCTGCGACTCCATGCTACTCTACCGCCACCTCCCGCAAACCACACTCTCCACACGCTCAGACTCTGAAAACCGGCTGCGCGACGTGCTCCTCACCGCCGCACTGACGACCCTAGAAATCGGCGCCACACTGGACACGCTACCCAGTCTGAGCGCATGGGCATGGTACTCAACGACATACCAACAATACCACGCCGTCCTCCTCCTCCTCACAGAACTCTACCGCACGCCCGACCTCCCGCGCAAAGAACGCATGGCCACCATCATCGACCACATATTCGGACACTGCTACGGCGTCGGTGTGCGAGAACGGTGTTCAGACTTACTCTGGACGGTGAAAGAGAACCTCGAGGCATTTTACGTGATGAAAGGGTTCAATCGGAAACGCGCGCAGATGGCCCCCCAGCAACATCCTACGCTCCAGCCGCTGCCGTCGTTTGGAAGCGTAACGAGTCCTGGGTTCAGTTTGCCGGGGAGTTCGCATGGGAATGCGCCGGGGCAGGGGGGTGCGTTGCAGGGCCGTATGCAGAGGACGAATACGGGTGGCGGGTTGGACACGCTGAATGTGGATTTTGATAGCTTGTTGGGTAGTTTGAATGGGGGTGGGCATGCTGTGGATGATTTGGACTTTTTCTCGGGCATGGGTGGGGGAGCGCAAGATGGTAGCGCCATCTTTGTGCCGGTTGATAATGGGGGTCAGGGCGGTCATGGAGGGGATTTCGGTACCGCCAGTCCGAATGGAGGGTTGCAGCAGTGGGTAAGTGGTGTGGCTTTTTGGTGTCTGTACGGAAGCAAAAACAAAAAATTTGGCTAACGGCGACGCAGGAAAATTGGAATTTCCCGCAGCAGCAGCAGCAAAAGTACGAGCAATGAGTTGCGTGGAATGGTATTGGCCGTTACGCATTGGGCATGCATGTCTTGAGGGATGGATTGCATGGCGCCTCATAGATTCAGTTTCCTCTGTTGTTGTTTTTTCTGACGCACATGCTTGGCTCACTGACGAGGCATGCGAATCAAACGAATACAAGTTTGTGAGTGGTCCATTTGATACGAAGTCAACGTATGCCTATCATCTTGATGAACACGCTATGAGTGATTTGCAGGGAAATCTGCTTCCAATTATTCCAGCTATCTTCGACACTTGAAACATGTACACAAGGCTCAACCAGGACTACCAGAAATGTTCAACTCCGTATGCGCCCGACCGCTTTGCAGTCATCAAAGCAAATCTTTTCCTCCCATCACACGATCTACACTGTCCCCGAACGCATGGCCGTTCGACAATTCTACAACAACGTTCTCACCAGGTGACGACCCGACCGGACGAAGGCGTCGGCTCTACAAACACACATATTAGCCAAAGAAACAAGCATTATAGCAATGGTGTTCGGCTAGTATCGCGCGAGTTCAGAGGCACTCAACGCACTTCGCTTCATTGGCGGGGGTGGTGGCGGTGGCTTCTTAGCCCTAGACGGTGGTGGTGGTGGAGGCGCCTTCTTCGCGCTTCCTGGATCGGATGCCTGGGTCCAGCTTGCCGCTCGAGACATGACACTACCCCGTGCACTGCTTGCGGACGAGTTGTCAGGGCTTGGAGGTGAGCGATCGCGTCGAGAGCCATTGTTGTTATTGTTGTTGGTGTAATCATCTTCGTACTCGTCGGAAAATGCGTTGGCGTTGCGGACGGGTCGGAGATTATTGCGGGATGATATTACGGAGCCAGGATCGGTGGGCACACGTGCAATTCGTCTAGCTGGAGAGTCTTCACGCGAGTCGTTGGCACCACTGTCATAGGTGGAGGTACGGCTGATGGAAGGTCGGAGGGCATAACCACTAGAAGACTGCGCCTCAGGGCCCGGGGAGCGACTGCGAGAGCTCAACTTGGGAATTGTGATGCGTGGGATTTCCGGCTCTGGCTCCTCTTCGACGGGATTAAATCGGTCGGCGTATCCATGGGCAGTGTTGGACCGCGATCGTGTTGGTCGGGCAGGTGCTGCGCGAGTGTCTCTGCATACTGTGTCAGCGCTTGTTCGTGATCTGACAATGGCAAGCGTCTCACCTGACCGGCCATTCGCGCTTGACATTGAGAAGAATCTCACGACAGCGGTCATGGTAGCTCAGTTCAGCTTCGAGGAAAGATGTCAGGTCTTGAACCATGTCGACCTCAGACTCTTTGATATCCTGCATGCGCCGGAAGACCTCCTCGCTGGTCTCCTCGTATTTGGCCTTTTGAGAACGCAGCTCCTCCTCCATGCGGAAGTCCTCCTTCTTCGACTTTTGCATTTTGGCGAGCGAGGTATCGTAGGCGAGACGGCGGACTTCGAGCTTCTTGCGTGTAGCCTAGATTTGATCAGTCTTTGCTGTTGATTGCGGTGGTTGGTGTGACTGTGTCGCACCTGATACTCCTTCATCTGCACCAAGGAGCGCTCCAGACCCTCGAGCCACGACGACGTCGCGTTGGCAACATATGTCTCCTGGACTCGTGCAAGACGTTCATTTGCTCGACCCAGCGCTGCATATAGTTAGTATGTTGGCGGCAGCAGTCAATTGGCTGGTACGCACACGACAGGCAGTTGCCGAATTCAGAGTCTGGCTCAAAGTCCTCGCCATGGGTGACCATGGACGAGCCCAGGTGGCCACCGGGGAGCTGCTTCTCCTTGTCGTCGCCCTCTGCGCGCTTCGAAATGGACTTGACGTAGACGGCCATGGCTCGCTGCATCTTGTCCATACCTGTGCAAGTCCGTCAGCATGCAGCAAATCATCACGGGCGTCATGGGTGCTGCATACCCTCATGACGCAGGTTCATTTCCACCTCGAGGGCCTTGAATTCGTCGGAGAGGCCGGTCCGGGCCTCGGCGCCCATCTTTTCGTTGGTCCATTGCTTGAGGCGGTCGAACTTTTTGGTGACGTTCATGTTGGCGGATGTGAAGGAGTGCTATGCCGGGTAGAGGAGCACGGGGATGCGGCGTTGTGATGGCAGGCCAAGTTGCAGTTGCAGCCGGCCGTGACTGCAGGGAACAATTATCGATGATGCACGTTCACAACACACGATAAAGCAGGCAGCACGGGCACCCGACTGACTGTGCGAGGGGACCAGAGGACAATGTGCGATGTAATTAAGAAGGAAAGAAAGGCAGAGGAAAGACGAAAAGCGCAGTCTGGCCGTCGTGAGTGAATGATTGAGCAAGTTTGGCAGACGTGCGTGGGAAGACCGGACGGAGTGAGGAGACCAACGCGTGTCAACATGGCAAGCGCGACCCTGACCCAATTCCAGAACCCCCCCTCGGGCCTCTCTCGTGCCTGTCAACGGTTGATCCGCGCCAGCCAAATCCACCCCGGCGCGCCAATGCCAGCCCACGCTGCCCGCCGTGTCCACACGTCCACACCCTCATCTGTTTCACCCGTCCTTGCCATGCCATCATTGCCGCTCGTGTCGTCTATCTTTGGCAGCTTGCGTCATCCCTGCGCAGCCCAATGCCCTACACTGTACACATCGTCTCCTTACCCCTCGTCTCAGTGCAACACAGCAGTGTGGCAAGCAGTCGTGACCGATGCTCAACCAGACGCTGTTCAACTTCAACTGGCTGTGTACTGACAGCCATTGGGTACCGGTAGCATCCGACGCGCGCGTTGGCACTCCTAGTCAGCATTCCAGACTCTGTATTCTGCGCCGTCTCTGAGAGCAAGCTTCCATCTCCTTCCTGAATCGCGACTTGTCCCGTCTGCTGCGCGTTTTCCGCTGTGGCGAACATTGTGCAAGTCTGCAAGTCTAGCCGACGCCACGCCTAGCGCAAGCTGACCTTTGCAACATCCACCGCCACGGGCATAGTGGTCGAATTATTCATCCCAACACCAATCTCGACGAACCTTGTTCCCTTGCGTCCCGAACCATTTCTAAAAGTTACTTGTCCCAAGAAGACTGAGACACGATGATCCATCACAAGACTTCATGCTTCAAGACGGACATGCAAGACAACCAACGCACTCGTATCTCGAGAGCGCTCCATCTCGTCTGAAGAATAAGCACTGGGTGTGTCCTATGTGTCCAGACCGCAGAACAACGATATTTGGTCAGGGCCGCACAGCCAGCTCAGCGTGCGCAACAAAAGCGAACAAGTAGAATCATCCCCAGATAGAGCGCGACGACGGCTCTGCCCGTTTTCGTGATGTAGTAGACATTTTCGATCCAGGCTCTGCTCACATTTTGTATTATACCGACAAAGATCGTCCCGTTGTCAAAAGCTCAACTTGTAAGCCAATAGTTCGGCCTATCTTCGATATAATACGGGAGCTAGTCAGCGTCCAAGTGCCCGAGCATTTCCCCGTATCAGTGCTGGTTAAACTATCGACACTGAAAGTTTCACTGTTTGATTAGGTCTATTAGTACATTCTTTATGTTGATGATCAAATACAATTGGTGAAATATTGGGTTCGCGGCTGACAGACTAGTAGTGAAGCGGATCGACAGAACAATAGAGTACCTCGTACTGTCTACATCTTATTGGCAACTCTGCGGTGTTATACCTCAAGAAGACGGAAATTTGAACCATACAAATGACCGAACCGGGGTTCCCAAGGAGCTGAGCAGTGAGCACTACAGTTTGTCTTTGTCTGCCCCAGCAAGGTAAATTCTGCACAAAGATATAAGAGGCATCCCAGGTATCTCCCACATTTCTCCTTAGAACTTTGTCATCATGCATCTCTCCACTTTGAGCGTCGCCACTACGTTGGCTGTCATTCCCTTTACTCTCGCTCTACCAGAACCTCTACCAAAACCATTTCCTAAGCGATATGACCTGAACCCCAGCTCCTACGAGCCAGGATGTGTCATTAAAACCGATGTAGTGGTTGTTGGTGGAGGCGGCGTTGGAACATACGCCGCTATCCAACTCAAGGACCAAGGCAAGAAGGTCCTTGTTATAGAAAGCAAAGCGCGGTTGGGAGGCCATACCGAAACCTATACCGACCCGGAGACTGGTGTACCAATCGACATGGGGGTGAAGCTTTACCATGACGAGCCCATTGTTTACGAATGGTTTTCCCGCTTCAATCTGTCCACGTCTCAGATTCAGGTTGCCTTCACTGGCGGCCCCTCGGCCCAGAACGTCGACTTTCGGACTGGACAAATTCTCCAGGGACTACCGGCTGCAAACCAGACAGCTACAGCCGCAGCTCTGCAGCGCTACGCCGCTGTGTTGCAGAAATATCCGCAGCTGGATGCTGGCTTTTACCTCCCTGATCCTGTTCCTGAGGATTTGTACATGCCCTTTGGCCAATTTGTGCAAAAGTACGACATCGGCGCTGCTGTACCATTGATCTTTGGGATCGGGTCTGCATTTAGTGATATCCTCGAGCTTCCTACGCTGCAGCAAATCCGCACACTGTCTCTCAGCCTTGTTGCAACCCTCCAAAACTTCCAAACCAGCTCGGTCATGAACAACAGCCTACTATTCGATAGGGCAACTGCCGAGCTTCTCGAAGCTAAGTCGCTCCTGCTCTCGTCCGAGGTGCTCGCAACAGAGCGCGTCAGCAAATCTGGCGGTGTCAAAGTCCTTGTCAATACTCCCACAGGCCGAAAACTCGTCATCGCTAAGAAGCTCCTCTTGACAATTCCTCCTACGCCCGCTGCCCTGAAGAAGTTCGACACAAACAAAGAGGAACTCGAAATCTTCAGTCAGCTCCAGGGAGTTGGATACTACACCTCCGTCATCCGCAATGCCGGGCCCGTCAACGTCACGGCACAAAACATCGCGGTGGACCAACCCTATGCTATGGCTCCCATGCCCGCCATCTACAACGTCAACCCCACCGCAAACCCGACTCTCACCCAAGTCTACTACGGCACCAAAATTGGCCAGATCCTCAGCGATGACGAGGCCAAAGCCGCCATCATCGCAGACCTGAAGCGCTACCAGACGGTCAACGGTTTGAATGCCACTGAGCCCGAGTTTGTCGCGTTTAGCAACCATAGTCCGTACAACCTGTGTGTGGGATCTGAGGCGACGAAGAACGGGTTCTACAAGAAGATGTATGCACTGCAGGGGAAAAGGAACACGTTCTGGAGTGGTGCTACGTGGAGGGCGCATGATAGCACGGCGAGCTGGAAGTTTACGAGGGACAGTGTTTTGCCAGCACTTATTGCGACGTTGTAGGGGGTTCTTCTTGCTGACGTTGATGTTTCCACTTTCGTTACTTAGTACGCTATAATTTCTAGTGCAAGCTTTAGTAGCACTGTTGCTTATTGCGCAAAAATAAAATCGTTGTCGCGACCTCGCTAGAAGCACTGAGAGATGTCAATGATACTTGTCGTACCTGCCACAATGCGTGGCGACCTTCCAAAATTGTCATCTGACAAGCGACACGTGACAGGTGCGTGAACCCCAGAACCTCACAAAATCGTCAGATCGCGACAGCGCTCTCCTTCACCAACCACACGCCTTTCGCATTCAAAACCGCCCTCAGATCAGACAATAGGTATCATGATGCACATTATTTTCTCAAGTTCATTTTGTCCTCGTTTTATTGTCTCGCTGCTCATATCCTCCACGCAAAAGTTTTCCCGTCATCCCACGTGAATCATGAATCATTTCAGGTCTATTCATTCAAGTCCTGGCTATTCGTTGAAAGGTGGTGTTGAAGGGCTTCAGGAACGTGGTCACGAGCACCACAATAGCAAGAAGACAACGAGGACTCGGGCACGCGCAATGCGACCACGGCTAATTCTGAGCGCTTTGAACAGTCAACTGATCAACTAAAAGCCGGCTTACATCCTACGGTCAATATTGACAACCTATCCAGGCATGGGGACATTCACCAAGCAGTGC
Organism: Plenodomus lindquistii; assembly: GCA_025504975.1. NCBI lineage: Eukaryota > Fungi > Ascomycota > Dothideomycetes > Pleosporales > Leptosphaeriaceae > Plenodomus > Plenodomus lindquistii. The sequence continues at coordinate 1,197,575 of JANUWI010000002.1, read as the reverse complement.
GCTATATGTCACATCCTCTAAAAGAGCTATATCCTCACGTGGGCGCACGCGCAAAGATGAGAAACAACAGCAGACTTGGGCAGGCCGATATCTTGCGACGTGCGACGATTTGGCGGGTGTGGCGATCGTATCCCCCCGCAATACCGGGCACAACAGGGCTCCCAAATTTATGCGTGGGCGCTGGAACGGACTCCAAAAATCGTGGTCCATCAGTACAACGCGACCTACGCAGCACCGCAGCGAAACGACATGCATCACGAGACCTGTTACCATTGATGATTGAGGTAGGAGGCGTAGTACAATATCGGAACATGGCTTGCAGTCTGGGATGCATCGGTCGTGGCAATTGAAACCTGCACTGCCAAACATATTTACACGCCCTCGTGTAAAGACCACGTCCATGGCGGTACAGGCCTCGACTTGCGTCGATGATGGTGATTAGGATGTTCCGTTGAGGTGGATGAAATGCAGAGGAAACATGAGGCTAGGGCGAACTTGAGCACCTCAGCTCCTACTGTGCTCTGACGGCTGGAACATGAACAAGGACTCAAAACTAGTACATAGGGATGTGAACAATGAAACCAAATCTCAAGTTTTTCGAGTGCAGTTCATATTCACTTTCATACATGAGAGAATGCTCCTTGGAGCATGCAAGACGTAGACAATGAATAAGACGCGGTCCATTAGCTTCCCCTTGCTAGCATTCCATTAGTCGAACCATTGGAGATTACCTCATACGTGCCTAACCGTGCTCCATTCGCTGTTCCTTCTTACATCCCGCAAGCTCAATTGCGACCACCACAATCAGCCCCCCAACACAAAGCAAACATGGTGGACTCCGACTCGTCTCTTTCCTCCCCTCCGGCAACAGACGACGAAATGCCTGTCGACACTGCGCCTGCAATGTCAGACAAGCCCTCGCTCCAGAAAAAGAAGAAGAAGAATGGCACTATCTTGACCTTCTTCAAACATCGCTCGCCATCGCCTCCTCCAAGGAAGCGGCCTGCCTCGCCGCCCCATGAATATGTTCCCGAGGACAATCCAGACATTGCTGTACGTGTTGGACGCGTCGGTCGCGTCGTGTCGCGACGCGATTGCGCCGTTGCAGAAGATGGTTACTTTTTTAAGCGCCGCTGACTTTTGGCACTACAGTTCATTGTCATGTTCCGATCGCGATTCAACGAAGCCTTTCCCCGCGGTGCGCCTCATGTTGGGCCCCAGGACATCGAGCAGGGTGTCATAGGAGAGACGCCGTCAGCCGATGTCGAGGGCCTGCTATGCGCCTTGCTTGGCCTTGTCCTCAATCGCAAGAAGCCCGTCGAGTCAGTCTAACCCCTTCACATAATACAATTGCGTACAGCCTGGTCGCCTAGCTGTAATGGAGCATCTGCGAGAGAAGCAAGCTGACATTGTGGCGTTGCACAGGAAAGGACACTATGGTCGCGCCCTCGAGGAAGCCATCCAGACCCAAAAGTCACAATGGCCGCGCAAGTGGGCTGCAAACCCCCTCAGTGGCGGTCGCGGGTTCAATACCATGACGGCAGTCGAGCGCGTGAGGACCCATGGGCGCTATTGACTGATCGCAACTAACGTGGCCCTCAGATCACTCTCCTCCACACGCTCGCCCTATGGAGTCTCAACCAGAACGAGCAGGTCAAGGCAATGCTCGCCGATGCATACAAGGCCCGAACAACCAAGGACAAACTGGACACCAACATCCCGCTCTCGGTACAGCCCTGGGGTCGTGATGGCGACAAGCGCCGGTACTGGCTAGTCGAGGGGCAGAACGACACCCACTTCCGCATCTACCGCGAAACCGACCCAAAGTTGAAGAAGAACGTGCAGTGGCTCAGTGTCGCAGGCTCTATTGAGGAATTACAGGTGCTTGCCAAGAAGCTTGAGGAAGAGGACGGCCACCGGGAGGCGAAGGCATTGGGCGAGCGAATGCTCAACGCCGTCCCGCGCTTCGAAGCCTCAGAGGGGGTAAGATGCATTGCGTTTACAGTTTTCATCAACAGGACCTAATATTGTGTGCAGAAGCGAAAGCGGCGCGAATACCGTGTGCAGCGCACCGCCGCCTTCACTCGACCTGGTCCCGACTTCCCCTCTCTCTACGAAGGGCGCACCCGTGGCAAGCGTCAACGATACAATTATGCAGACGAAGAAGACGACTTCGACTCTGAAGATCTTTCGGCTCGTCGCTCCGGACGCCAGTCTGGCCGCGAAACCTCTGCTGCACCTTCTGGGCCCACCGTCACAGCCAGTGGTCGACAGGTCCGATCTCGGGCTACAGGCGTATATGGCGAAATACTCCACAGCGGTCAAGTTGAGGACCACGTCTCGCCTGCGACAGGGGACTATATTCGGTCCTCAGAGGAGCCACAACACGGTCGCGCAACACGCGCTGGCAACAGGGGCGCGACGAATGGTCGGACCGGCAAGCGCACAGTTGACTCCGATGAGGAAGATGCGACGTCGTGGGACGGAGGCGATGAGGACGAAGATGAACCCGAGCAAATGGAATTGGACGACGACGAAGACGACGCTGCAGACGACTCCATGGACGACCTAGATGAGCCGCAGTCACTAATGGTCACTCTGCGTTACAAGAAGCCTTCTGCTCAGCCTACTGCTCCACCTGGCGATACAGTGGCACAGAATACATCTGCGACGAACGGCGTTGGCCACAATGGTGTACACAATGGCGGTCCGCCGTTGTCGGGGCCAGGCATAAACCAACAGGCTGAAACTGCGTCTGCTCCCGCACCACCAGTACAGCCGACCGAACCAGCACTGCAAGCCGCAGCAAATCTCCCTCAACCCATCGCAGCACCGATCTCCAACGACCGCACTAACCAAACACAACCTCCTCCCATCGTTCCCGTTGCACCCGTCGCCCAATCAGTCCAGCACGTCCCCAACCCCGACGTCCTCCCCAAGCTTGAAGGCTTCTTCGCACCCACACCACCCTACAGCGCGCCAGACGAGGCGCCGAAGGTCGAGCAACCCGCTGTACAGCAGCACGAGGAGCAAAAGACGGCGTTGTCAGCTGCGCCATCTGTAGCTACGCCGGCTTGGAGTTGGCAATAGATTTGCTAGTCTTTTTTGATTTGATCACTATACTGGAGGGCTCATGCATTGCTATATACACGGTTACACGGTTGAGGGGAGTGTTTTGATGCAGCATACCTTTGAGGGATGTACGAAGAAGGGGATGAGAGGGTGTGAGACAGGCTTGCTACGATGAAGAGAGTTGTGTTAGTGGATAGTTGAGAGCGGCGAATTGATGAGACATTATACCCCTGACTATACACAACCCCAGTGGTGCCAAGTCTCGTGTGAATATGGTGATTCATTTCGTCGTCATGGGCATGCAAATATACATAATCTTTTACAAGTCACAACCCTCCATCTCTATCGTACAAGATCCTGCCGATTCCTCAGTGGGCTACCTAGGCATAGCCCCCGGTATACTACTCAACATGCCACTAATCTTGCTCGTAGGTTTCGGTCTCCTTACCGTCCCTGTATCTGCTGCAGTACCACCACCACCCCGTCGCCGCATCCCTTCTGTCATATCATCTCTCGCCTGAATACTACTCTCCGCTTTTCTCACACCAGCTCGTATCTCTGCCTCGCGCATCTTTGCGCCCTCGGCCTCAATCCGCTCTTCCAGCGTAGCAGGCGCTGGTGCAAAAGGCCGTAGTCCCGCTATCAGCGTGGGATCATCGTCTTCGGAATCACCGCCTAGATCGATGCCCTCGTCGTCGTCGTCGTCGTCGTCATCGATTGGATCTTCGGTAGCGCCGCCCCGTGTATTGTGTTTTCGTGGCCAGAGCGAAGGAAGCACAATCTGCTGGAAGCGTGGTTCTACGGCTCGTTCGTCGAACCAGGCGTGGACGCGGGACTCTATGAGTTGGGCGATTTTGGGGACGTCTTGCAGGCGCGAGCGGGAACCGACGAGTGATCGTACCGAGAGGTCGAGGCGGTAGTCATCGAGGAATGTGAAGGCGAGGGTTGTGGGGCGGTGGGGTGTAGCGTTGGCATTTGAGCCTGATGTGGATGGGCGTTCGGGGTCGGAGGTGGGGTCTTTGGCGGCGGTAGGCGAGGAGGCGGTGGGTGGGGGTGAGGAGGAAGGAATAAAGGACATTGCGAGGGTGCCGGAGAAGCGGACGATGCTTACTGCGAGGGCGACGGGGAGGACGGCGGACTTGGGCTTGGGCCAGTTGAGGTTGAGGGTCGTTTCGACGCCGATGGTGATTACGTCGCTGAGGTCAAGGTCCATGCGTGCTTGTAGACGGCCTTCTTCGTTGCCCGTGTGGCCAGGGCCGTACCAGAAGCTGTCTTCGGCGGGCATGACGCGGCAGTTGCTGAAGATGGGGAATTCGTCGCCCAGGGCGATTTCTGTGACGCGGATCTCGCCGATCCAGTCTGGCTTGCTGCCTGAGTTTAGAATGTCGGTCAGGGATGTGAGGACGGCATCGTCTTGTCTCGCATCGGCCCTCAGTTGGGCGATTGTTTGCGCAATGAGCACATTGAACCAGTCCAGGCTCTCTGGCTGGTGTCCCTTTACGTTGTAGTATGTCTTTGCGAGGATGGTCGCAATGCTCGGCCCGCCTCTGCTCTCTTCTCCTTTGCGTATAATGGTCCGTGAAGGCTTGTGCCGCAGCGAGAGCGATGTCGAGTTTGCGCGTGTGCGTAACTGCTTGATCGATTGCTGGTGTGCGATTGTTCGTGCGCGCCGAAGCGAGTTGAGATGGACGGAGCGCTCGTCGGCCGAGGGAGGTTCGCCGAAGATGAAGAACTTTATGAAGAAGAAGATGAGGAGCGCGATTGAGAGCTGGCCCAGCAAGAAGCCCTGCGTAAAGGAAAGACTGTGCGTGTCAGTGGTGGTGGGGATCATGGGGAAATATGAGAGCAGCCGTACGATGACCCAGCTGGTACAATAGGGACCACTGGCGGCGGTATCGAGGTCGCGAGTTGCGTTGACATGTTCGTAGACACGTTGTTCTATGCTATCGACGCATCATCGTGTGTTTTTTCACATGCGATCGACTTGGCCCGGTCTGGTGTTGACCCACGACGTAATAGCTTCAGGGCTACCGAACCCTTTGCAGGGATCCCAGCGCTATCGATAACACTCGTGCTCACACCTGCATCTCCACAAGTGACAACCCCATCTCTCGCCGTCTTCTCGCTCAGCGCTCGTCTCGTCGGCTCCCTGACGCTGCGACAAGCGGCAACATGGCCTACTCGCGCCGATTCATTCACTTCAGAAGACCCGCCAAGACTGCACAGGCTGCACGGGCGGCCCATGTCATAGGCAATATCAAGCGCATATACAGAGCACAAGCATTCTTGTTTCTGGCACACCACTTCTTCCTTACCTCGCCGATGCACCTGGACATCTTCATTATGTTCTTCATCCTAGTCAGCAACTTCATGAACCGCCAGCATGCGCATCCCAGCCAGCTTCTCTTTGATGCTATGCGCTTTCTGCTCGACGAGAGGAGGTTCATTATGCCTTGAAGAAGAGCGTCATGGAACACCGCACTCCTAAAGGGTTTCCCAATATGGCCAACACCATGAGGACCGCTTTGCAGCTGTCCGTTTAGAAGAACCTGGTCCACTTTCGCGACTACAATGTTTGCATCTCTCGGCGTTAGGCAGTTGAAACTACCGCACTTTTAGCGTCTCCGATTGGCTGGGGGAGCTACCTCATCCCCGCGCCCAGTAGAAGCATCATCGCGACGATGATCGTGCAACTCCTTCCATCTTATGATGGACTTCGATACAGCTAGCCAGAGCCTGTCGCCGGGTGCTGCTATCCACAACCTCAGCCTCCGATTGCCGTCAACCTGTGATCCGCCCTCTGAGCACAATCCACCAAAGCGTGCAGTATGGATTGTAAGTAAAGTTCGCGGTTCATGAGGACTGTCGGGCCTGATTGCATCTTCCATAGGTTTTTGGAGCCACGGGACATATGGGACGGTCTCTTGTGCGTGCTGTCTTGGCACACGGTGACCAATGCACAGCGGTCGGTTGGACACACGAGAATACGCCAGAGCAGATGAACAAATGGCAAGACAAGAACTGCCTAGGCCTACTTTGCGACGTCAGAGTACGTGAGACGGTAGATCAGGTTATAAAGCGGAGTATCGAATACTGGGGTCGCGTGGATGTGATCGCGAACAGCACGGGCTACGGCGTCATAGCAGCCTGCGAAGACCAAGACGACTACGACCTACGCAATCAGTTCACTACAAACTTTCTTGGGACACTTCACATCATACAGCTTTCCCTTCCATACTTTCGAACTCAGAATTCAGGAAGATATCTCATCTTCTCATCGACATCGGGTGCCCTTGGTGTACCTGGCCTGGGTCCTTATTGCGCAACAAAGTATGCGGTTGAAGGTCTCATCGAGTCGATGCTCTATGAAATTGATGTCTTCAACATCAAAGCGACGTTGGTGGAACCAGGACATGTGCGACTAGACGAGCCAGACGACCACATCATACCACCGAGTTACACATCAGCGCCCTCAATCGGGTCAGGGCCCCCAAAACCGAAGCGATATGGGCACTTCTTTGTGAAGCCCAACCCAAGTGAGCCCTACTCTGCAATCACAAGTCCCGCTCAACATGCACGGAGGATGGTCCAGTGGCTCAATGACAGACAACCTGTGAGCGCTGTGAAAAGCGCAGAGCTGGTGTGGCAGTTGGGGCACTGTAGCTATCCGCCATTGAGACTGGTTCTGGGAAGCTATGCTGTGGAAAGCATTCGCGATCGTCTGAAGAGCATCACTGAAGAGGTAAGCGAAAAGCAATTTGCGCATTGTCAAACGGCTGCTAATGTCTTCTAGATCGAGGATTGGAAGCATCTTTCATTCCCTGTCGCAATGCCTCCAGAAGATGAGACTGGTGAATACAAAGACGATGTAGAGCAGGATGAAGGCCAGGATCAGGACTGAAGACTTGCGTGTGTTTAGCGCACGTTTGCTCAGCAGAAGCAATCAAGACTTGAAGAACACAAACATCCCCTAAATCTGCTTCCCTGCACATCTCTCCCCCCACCTACCCACCAAGCCGAGTATCCAGAATGTCCGCTATTTGAATTTGAGGCGTCGGATTCCTGTTGAAAGCTGCATGCATGACACTTCTGCACAGCCATCTCATAGTGTCCATGCGCGTCGTACACACTAAATCTTCCATTAGGTGAAAGAAGCGGCCACGCCGATATCTCCGCTGGTAGAAAGGTCTCCACGACTGCTTTCACGGGTCGCGCCGTACAGATGGTGGTCCCGTGCGGGAGTCCCGAGTGCAAGGCTTGTCTGAATAGGGCAGGGCTCTGGGATTGCCAAGTCCGCCATTCCAAGGTCGAGACTCCAACATGCGAAGATGCAGTATTTGTTCAGCTGAACTATCGTCGTGGTGGCTGAAAGGCAGTCCAACACCACGCAGACTCCTATTAGCTTGAGTCGCCAAGGCATCTGATCTGGCAAAGCTTGTGCGAATCGGGTTGGGTGCGGCTGAGGTCTAGGTTCCCTTAAGCAAGACTCCGCCAATTGTCGTAACCGCTAGTAGTATAGTACTATAAGTATGCATGCTGAATGCACGCCTATGGTTGTTGCTTTCAGCCAGACTATCGTGCTGCAAGATGGATTTGAGGCTGGCTGATGTTCGCTGTCTGTGCTCGTGGGTATTATGTGTATGCTGCACTTCTCGAGCACGCGACGGCTCTTGCAGCTTTCCTACTCTCTTCATTGAGTTGAGATCTACTTCTCGGGAAGCGTCTGTCTTCTTTCCTTACAGTCACTCCAACAGGAACAGCGCAGGTGATGCCGCCCTTGGCAGCCAACATCACTATGGACAACGACATCAGACCTATTTCTGAGGCGACTTTTGTTGAAACCCAAGAGACGATCCCCAAGGGATCGAGTCAGAACTCAGGCAGATCAACAAAGGAGGATATCGATGTTAAAGTCGAAGCAATCACAGAAGAGCGAGAAGTAGCACAAGACGATTCGAGCAGCTCCATCACCTCATAGAAGAAGGAACCTGGATACAGCAGCGACGATGTCGAGAACCGTGCTGCTATCGATTGGCAACCAGGATTTAAGCCCCAGTTCCCGTGGATTGATTTCCTTGGGCTGTGGATCGTCCTCATTGCAACAGCCCTGGCTGTCGCCATCCTGAAGTTATCTGATAAGAAGCGAGTGAAGGATTGGCCATCCAGCAGCTTGACTATCCAACCCAACGTTTTGCTGAACATAGCAAATCAGGTACAAAATCTTGGGCTTCTTACAATGATCGGTCAGGGTCTCGCCATCGCGTGGTGGAGAAAAGCACTCAAGGGAAGCTCGTTGGAAGAGCTACACATGAATCATGCCTACTCGAATAGCTTACGCCATCGTCACCTCGGGCAAGCATTTCAACGTTATCGCTCTGGCCGCACTCATGACCAAGTTTGCTGTCATTGACAGTACGCTCTTCCAGAAAGCAACCAGGACGGAGATCAAGCAACAGGTAAACTACATGAATGAGACCGTTACTGGTTGGATAGAGACCGAGTGGCCCTTGAAAGCCGGTGGTATCATTGGTGACGAAGGCAATATTAAGACTGTCGACGCAAAATGGGCCAGTGTTCTGGATGCCTACAGTGGCAAAATTGCCAACGGCAAAATGCACGATTCGCTTGAGGGCAATGCGTCTTTCTTCAACTGCCCCTACAGGCAGGAATGCAGTGGTAGTATCCAAGGGCTGGGACTCGCCTTCAACTGCTCTACATCGGTTGAGGACGTCGACTACGGTATCCAGCGTTCGACTCAACGAAGCGGTGTGTTTACATCTCATCCTCTCTGGGACATCAGCTTCATTACCTCGTGGGCCAGTCCAACGAAGCCATACGCTAGCGTCCTCCTCGATATGTTATACGTTGACAGCCATGCTGGTAACTCGAGCTTCTCATGCCCCGGCACTCTCACGCGAAGATCATGCGAAATTCGACCGGCCCTTGTCGAATACCCTGTCACCATCATGACACCCAGCAAAGAAGAGCTTCAGGGCAAGAACATCGTCACCCACATCAAGTTCTTTGACAACGTGAAGCGATGGCCCATCAACACACCCCTCGACAACACGGAGCAAATTGACAACCTCAAAGTGCTCAAGTACAACGACCTTTCCGAGCAGTTCAACGAGACATCCACAGTCGGCGCCCTCACCTACGTCCTCAGCAACCTCTACAGCTCATCCGCCAACTTGACCTACACTACCAACTGGGATGTTGCAGCGAGCGGCGGCTCCGCATCAACCACCTTCTTCGCCAATAACGACCGCGAAGACAACAGCCGCTGCTGGTACGACATCAACAAGTCCGGCAAAGACGACCCGGCCGTCGAAATGCTCCGCAAGCTCAACACACTGAGCTTCGTCACTGGTCTCTACCTTAACGGCGCCCCTACAACCGACGTCTCCCAGCGCGCCGCCGCAGGCATGAGCTCACAGCAATTTCTCACACGCGTCACCGGTATCGTCGAAGTATACGCTACAAACTTTTCCTATGTTGGCGGCGCGCTCGCCGCAACGCTCCTCACCGTCTTGCTTGTGCTGCCCGTGTACTGGGGCTTCTGGCAGCTTGGGCGTAAGGTTACGCTGAGTCCGTTGGAAATTTCAAATGCGTTTGGTGCGCCGATTATTGCGCCCGATCAGTCCAAGTCGTATCATGGGGACTTTGATGAGGTGCTTGAAGATGTCGGGAAAAGAAGGGTGCAGTATGGACAGTTGGTTGATAAGCCGCCGGGACTGATGGGGCTGGCAGAGCCGGAGAAGGTGACTAAGCCGGCGAAGGGGGCGAAGACGAGTACGAAGGAGAAGGCGGCGAGGGGAGTGGGTGTCGTGGGTGTGGTCGGGGGTGTGGTTGGTGCGGCAGTTGGGGGTCATGCGAAGATGTGACGGGTGATTTTTGGTAAAATCGAGGGCTCCTATTTGGTGTCGGCATCTTAGTAGCTGGAATATTGTTGTAATGATTTCGAAATAGATTCATTCCGTTGCTCCTCTTAAAGCGTTCCTTGGATTGAAAGGAGACGGATCAACCGTGATAACATCACAACGTGCTCTTCATGCAAATGATCGACTATCCAGTGTAGCTTGTTGAAGATCGCTACCCCGACGTGTAAGCTACACTGCCAAGTTCAGCGAGAGCAAGGGCAACCCAACCCTTGAGTATGAGAGCAAACTTATCAACAGCTACGAGTCAACTCGTGAAACTGTAAGTCTTCATGAACATCTTTCGGGATCCCGCTAATCATCGCACCACAGAGGCTCAGGAGTTCCAAATACATGTACTTTGCAGGGCTTAACGAACATTTTTACTTTGATTTCGCGCGAGAATGATAATTCTTAGGTTGATTAAGACCTACGTGTGGAGTGATTGCAACAGGTTCGTGAGATACAATCAATACATGGTCAGAAGTTCCGCACTGTAACAACCGCACAGCACTGCAAGTGTTTTTCTCACTTCACGAAGGAATTTGATCTTATTGTGTCACCATCTTATGTTAACAGCACGATGCGTAAGCCTATACAGTAGCAGAGAGAGAACAAAAACACACGGGTATTATAGAATAATAATCTTTGCTACCTCTAAAGAACACACGTAGTATCTAAAGGCTTTTTTAGACTTTATTTTTAGTGTGTTGTGTTAGCTACAGCAAACGGCGGTCATCATTTTGGTTACTTAATTAACAATTACGAGCTCCTTCGTATGAGCCAGCGATGTGTATCACCTCAAGGAACAAAGGCCAGCCAGAGAGTCATCAGAAGGAGCAAAAGTAGATCAGTCACCTAAGGATAGATTTCGGTGTTCTCAGGCTGTTTGTGGTGATCTAGGACGACATGTGGTTGCGCACGCGACTTCATCAGCACCACATCTTCTTCCAACAACCCACAACCAACACCACGTCTCCAGACCTATAAACACACAAAAAAGAAAGTTGCATCGGCCGGGAATCGAACCCGGGGCTAGCCGAAACTGTGCGATACAACTGTGAAGAGCTGAATCACGTGGCAACGGCTAATTTTACCACTAAACCACCGATGCTTGAGAAGTTGCTGTTGCTGTACTTCGATGAAGAAACGGGATGTTTGAAACAATATAATGCAATGTGTTGGGGTACGGGACGAAGAACATAATCTTTGTGGAAAGTTTTCGCATGATTAACGGGACACGAGTGGGGTCAGGGAAATGGCACTTAGCCGAACGAACATTAGATCTTTATCCAATTTTACTACAGCATGCACTTCACGGACACAAAAAGACCTCGATAATCCGGGTCATACATCTAGCTATTGGTGGAAGTCTTTCTTCCCTTCAAAAAGCTAGTGGTGTATGTAACTCCAATGGCATTGGTATACTTGATCGCCGGTGGTATACAACAAAACCATGATTGTGTAACGTCACCAAATTGCGGAGGCGACCGATAAGCGGTGTGCCTTGCGACTGGATGGTACACAATACGAGGCATGCATAGCACTCATGTATAAAACTGTATATACTCTTCACTAGCAGTGATTTTCGAGTACCCACCTAATTGTGCATGGGATGGATAGTTGACATTGACGCTTTACCATCGTAGACTCGCCAACAGCATCGGTAGTTTGCACGTAAAATTAGCCGTTGCCACGACAGGGTTGTTCCAACATCGGTGGTTCAGTATACTAGAAACCTTTGCCAACAGCATCGACGCAACGGCTCACGACTAAGCGTGCAAACACATCATATAATTATCCAGATTTCTGATGTTCAAATGATCCCTCTCCGTCCATATATCGTGCAGAAACATTAAACCCATCCGCGCACCGCCGAACATATTTACAGTTGTGGCCATGTTCCATTCTCCGTGTTGAAAGGTCTCGAGTTCATCGCTACACAACTACTACAACTTCGCGGCAAGCGATGTAGTAGCTGAACGGACTGCACATTTACCGGATTCATGAGTCTGTAGTTGAGTTGCCAGGGTACTGTGTTGACGCAGCGTCATCGTCACCAATGCTGCCCACATCGATCCCAGGATACACTACACCACGGAACTTTGCCACCTGCTCCCGCATCCTCTGGATCTGTCCTGGAGTCCACGAGTCCACGCAGTCATCGTTGGAGTAAGACATGTAGTTGTCTACATGCAGAATCACGAAAGCGTCAGCTAACTACCTTACGATCAGGCGCTGGTCTAAACTTACGGATAAGATCGAGGCCTGGCTGGTCGGGGCATGAATCTCTGCGCACACGGTCAGCTTAATGAACCAAAGAATCAAGATTTGAATCAGTAAGAACATACTTTCCGACTTCACAGGTTCCAGAGGGTTGAGGGTGGAGTTCTGTGGGAGTATCCGCCACCTTGGATATTGATTAGACTTGACGACCTATCTGGGACAAGACTTACGTAGTCATAACTCATGTCACAAGTATAACCGAAGATATGGTACAGACCAAACCACTAGGCATAACGAGTTAGCAGTTGCCACGTACGGATACTTTTTACTACGAAGACGATGCTTTTGCTTACATGTCCGGCCTCGTGAACAAGTGTCTTGCCCCTGTTAAACGTGGCATTGCCGCCGTTTATATTGCCGCCGCCTATCATCATCGTATGGTTCATGTATATACCATCGAAAATTGGTTGGTACTGCAACTCATAGGGCAGGGAAGACCAGGCTGCAGCAAAGGCTTGGGTGTTTCTGTGGTGCTTGATCAGCTTGATCTCTGATAGCTCGGGTAGTATCTTACCCTATGGTGTATACATTTAGTGTAGCATTGCCTCCCTTTTTGAGCGCTTGTGGCACCTCCGTTTCGTATGGAGTCTCGACTTGGAGATTGGAAAACCTGAAACTTTTAGTTGTGCAAAACTGATGAACCGTGGATTCAGGACACACCATTCCTCGTTGATGGTGCGGATGGTTTCGACAAGATTGAACTGGAATCCTACGGGCACGAATGCTTCATTCAGTATCTTCATCTGCGCGTCAATTCTTTCGTCGCTAGAAAATAGGTTAGCTAGTTCCCATAAGCTTCCCGTAGATGACCAAGGTCCTGGGGCCAGTAGGCTTAATAGAACACACCTGATGTCGCCGCCTTCCGGGGTCCCGTCGCTACTGATAATTTGCATGTAAACCTGCGCGCACATTAACAAAACACAGATCGTATCTGAGCTCATCAAAGACCAACATCAATAGGTAGCAACGTAGACGAGTTGGTTGCTTGACGCGGAATGAATGCTTTCTTGGCCTCGCTTCGCCTCACAACTCGCGATGGGGTACTTGTTTTAGTGCCACATAGCAATGGCCTGGTCGAGTGTTAGACTTGGGAACGACTGAGATCTGTTATGTCTTGTTGTAATGAACATACGCTCCAACTCCAGAGAGCTCATCTGGAACCACGAACGCTGAAACGCAGGCAGCGCTTGCGATCAACGATGACCAGATACTTGCAGCGACCATTCTTGCTTGTTGAAAAGGTGAATTCTTGTGCAAGGCATGTCTCGTAGGGACTGTAACCTTTATATGGCTGCTGCTCGTATAGGTCCATATATAGGCTCACACGCCCCACCTGCCAAGCGGCTCGGGCGACTTGGTGATGGATCTATGCGAAGCTTCCGAAGGTCATGCTCCTGTACTACCCAATCTTCGTTCAGACCCTCTCAGAACGCAGCGGAAGCGGATAGGTGTCTTGATACTAGCTAGGTAAAAGTCAAGCATCTCGCCACTACAACATCACCGTCGCAATCCTCGGCATTCATCGTCTCCGTTTATACCGCTCTTTGACGGCAGGGTCTGGACACGTTGGATCGCATCCCTGTAGCCTGTAGCGCCCGAACAATTCCCCGTATCATCCCTGATATGCCGACAGACCTTACGTGTCTATCGCGGTGTGAAAGAGCGAAAGGCAAGGACGTGAATCGACGTACAGATACCCCGGGCGGCTGCGAAATTCCGGTCGAGATGTTACCTAATCCTCCGCAAGCGAGGGAAAGTTGCAATCAATTCTCCGATCCCTGTTGTTTCACACCACTTAGACCCCTGGCAGCAATGGCACCGTTGCCTTTTCGAGATCGAGATAGACAAGTTGTTACACTGATAGGGCAGGTGTTTTATCTGAATTACAAGGAGGGTGTGTGGTGATTGGGAGGGTTGAGAAATGTCCGTCTTGGATGCCTTGAGTTTGCCTGCTTTGGGAGTCGAAGCCGCAGTGCTGTTTATCTGGAGGTCACGTAGAGTAGTCGAGATAGAGGCTACTCTTGTGGTGTTTCAAGGGTCCTGGTCGCAGAGACAGTATAACATAAACGCCTTCGTGCAAATGTTCAGAGATGGTCAACCCAAGCAATCACTTTCCAGCAAGACTACTGCACACTCTCACTCAGTCATCACTTTTCACCATGCAAATTTCAACCCTCTTCTTGGTCGCAGCCTACGTGTCTACCACTTCCGCAGCCCTAACATGGACACTGCAGAAGACCACGAACCCTACAGCCGACCAGAAAGATGCATACACCAAGATCGAAGCTGCCATGACCAAAGCAGTCGCACGCTACGCACGATACTCCGACGCCGTCAAAACGATCCGCGTCGCATACGTACCCGGCGTACCGACCGCTGAAGCGAACTACAATGGCGACCTGCGCTTCGGATCGGATCGTGCATACATGACAGAGCGCACGGCGATGCATGAAATCAGTCATACCTTGGGTGTAGGCCAGACGGCAGCGTTCGATCGAAAGTGCGCGGCAGGTGATTGGAAGACGGCATTGCCTCTGCTGCGGAGCTTCGACGGAGCGTCTGCGACAATTAGTTGCGGTGGAAGCCACTTCTGGCCATATGGGTTGAACTACGACACAGAGTGGAGCGAGACAAATGCAAATCGCCATGTGCAGATGGTGGAGGCTATGCTTACAGATGGGATGTAGAGGCTTGGTGTTATGATCTTCTTCGTACATACTTTAGCTTACAGGGCCATTCTTTACTTGAGCTTCCATACACTGATCATGTCTTCGCCTCGACTTTGTTCGAATGATTCTGGCGGACTCCAATACGTGATGCGTTCGAGCGCACCTTTTCCTGGGCTTCCTCTTGTCAGTTGGCCTGTTCCATCGATTGTGCCGGTGCCTCCGTCTGCAAGAAGATTTTCGTGAACGCCTTTCAGACCCCAAGGAGGACCTGGCGCCTTCAGAGGTTTCCACATAGGAAATTCGAGGCAGATAAGGACTCCGGTTGGTGAGAGGAGCTGCGACATGCGCTCTGCCCAGTCTTTTCGCATCTCAGGGAGCAATGCGCATAGGAACTGCCCAATGTTAGTGTCTGACATCTCCTTCACCAAAGCAGAACTACAGACTGTGTAATCGTAAATGATGTCGAACCCTTGAAAATCTGCTGTAATCTGCGACTCCCAGCCCTTCTGGAAGAAATCCCCTAAGATGACCTTCGCATTTGCAGATGTAGGTCGGCTGCCTTTTCCACCAAAGTTGCTAGGGGCTGGATTTTCTAGTTGTGCCTTGACGTTCTCGTTCGCTACGTTGACCGCGCCCTGGGACACTTCCAATCCCCAGGTTTCGATGCCATGGAGAGCGAGCATGGCGACATCGTGACCTCTACCGCATCCCTAGAAGACCGTTCTTAGCAGTGAGTGTATCGAGATCGACACAGTGGACTCATACCGGGACAAAAGCCTTCAATGGCCGACCCTGAGCCAATATCTCCTTGCCATTGGGGTGGTCTTCTAGAAAAGCGACCAATGCTGGTGACGGCCGGCCACGGTCCCAGAGGTCTGACTCATTGGATTCCCATAGGCTTGACCATCCTGCGCTTTGTTTGTCGCGAGACCTGGCAAGAAGTTGAGCGATTGTAGTCTAGTGCCATTGGCATGCAGACATACTTATAGTCATCGAAGTGAGAGATCAAGCGCGTCCTATTTTCGACGGAACGCGCTTCCGTAGTCATGATTTCTCCGTACAGCTTCAGTCAGACACAGATTTGGTTCTGTTGATTTAGTGAATCTGAATTGCCGGATTGATGTCTTGTAGACTGATTCAAGTGGTATTCTAAGGGAGAGACGGCAATGCAAGCACTTGGCGGGGCCAACTTCGTGTTTCTATCCACTTCGCGTTTGATTGGCGGGATCGCGTCTGAACCTCGGTTATGACATCATCTCTCTAGCCCGCAGAGGATGCCTTCCCGACAATAACAATCACCGCCCCATGACTTCAATGTGAGTGAACTCAGTTATCAGGAATATAGCGAAAGGCAGCCCTACGAGTCGATACCTACGTTCTTCCTTGCAAGTGAGTGGGTCACCTGCAAGAACCAGTTCACCTTCCTGAGCACAACTTGACTACAGCGCCAAGACCCGAGTACCCATAGCCGCAGGCGATCGTCATACCCAAGGACGATGACAGCCACAAGGCCCTAGCGGCTATTCTCTACGCGAGATCAATTGGAAATGCATCTGTGGCTGTGGCCACTTTCCAAAGCCACAGGTTCTAATTCCCTGTTTTGAGAAAGCTCCCGCGTAATGAAGACAATCCCCTGACCAGTCAGAAGATGAGATTCTTGAACTGTGCGGCTTGTTGTTGCAGCGCCAACATCGAAATAACAGACCTATGTGGATGAAAGTCCGTGTGCGCCTTGAAAGCTTGTTTACAGTCTGGCCAAGTCATGAAGTAGAACCGGGTGAATCGGCTGCTCGAATCGTTCAGCACGATGACTAGCTGCCCTCCATGACAAGCCTTGAAAGGCAAGGTGCGCTGTCAACGAAGCTGCAGACATCTCGCACTTGCGCCTCCTTTCTTATCTCACGTCTCAACTCCTGCATGTTATCTCCATCATGGGACGACCCTTTTTGAGCTCTATACCACATATCGAACTCTCTTCAACCTCAGGTACCGCTTTGTAGTAGTGGCGTGTATTCTTGCACTTTGCCAGCAACAGCATCTATACACAGTCCATCGCATATCACTCGCAGCAAAGTACTCACCTACGAAATTCAACTTCAATGCTGAGAGTTTACACGCACGCTTTGCACGGTCAGACGACGAGGACGAACTATTCCAACAAGATCTTATTGCTCATAGAGCGTCATGGAAGGTGCTGGGAGAGGGATGGGAAGGCACTGTGTACGTGTACAAGGACTCTGTAATCAAGACATTTTTGCCGAAAAGCCCCTTGCGCAATTGTGCACCAGGTAGAGTTAATGAGATGTGGCCGACGGAAATTCCTGGATCGGTCTACTTTGGAGGGACTACACTGAGTGTGAATATGGCCGCTGACCGATCAGAACTTGGGACGAATCGTGCTTCAGATTGCTTCCTGCCGATTCAAGGTTTCTTCAAGGCTCCCATAACTCCCTTCAATCCCCCAGAGTGGCATTTGGTGACCCCACTACTGGAAGGTGGAAATCTGCATACACTTTCAAGGAAGATGATGAGAATGTACCCTGGAGCAACACTTCACGAAAGAGATGCAATGTTTCGGCCATCCTTCAACCGTCTCCTTATAGCCCTGGACACTCTCCATAGTTCCGGCTACTGTCATGACGATGTCAAGCCCGGCAACATCTTCGTTCGAGACGATTCGCATTGGGTCTTGGGTGACCTGGGCAACTTAAGACACGTCCTTCATCCCTACCACTTTTCGCGACTCTGGAAGAGCAACGACCAGCTCGCCGATTGTCGCGCAAACGATGTCATACGATTACTGAAATCATATCTCAAGCTCATTTGGTCGTCTGTCGACGCAGATGTATTCAATACTGCACTATTCGAGAGCGAGGGGCCTCTGAGCAGGCTACTTTGGTGGGCACTTGCGTATGCACAAACTATGAGTGCCTTGGAGATGCAAAAAAGGTCACTCGTGGAGTATCCTGGGTTATCAGGCGCAAGCAACACAACAGATGAGAGTCGTGCGCCTACAATTCACCAACATCCGTGGGGTCTCTTGCCGCGCCGCGCCGCGCTCAGGCGCGCTGCTGATAGTGTTTTGGCGACACGAGTTAGTGAAACGACTGCGCTTTTGTGGGCTATGGTTTGGTTATTTGGCGTACCAGTACTAGAGCGGTGCGGAGTTTGAAATTTTGATACCCTCCCCTTACGTTACAGCGCATTGTTCGAAGTCACTACGTTGCCTTGCTGTTTCGTTAACGTCTTTTTTGGTATCCATTGTACTTGAACAATACTTTGTAATAATAGTTCATGGCATTTTAGAGTTGGAGCCTCCTTGAGCTCAATATTAACCAGGACCGATGCAACCTTAATTGCAAGGTACATCAAACCCACCTGGTGCATCACTTGACTGCCGAAATGGAATATTGCAATACGATCACAAGAGTAGTTCCGGCAAGCTTAGGTCTAACTAGAATTTGAATCATAACGCCTCACATTCCTTGCCACCACCAAGTCCCCCCGTTTGAATGAATTCGACCTTTGAGTCGCCCACTGCAAGATCAAAGCTAGTCCGAAGGCCATTGCGAGGAAGGGACGTCGAAACGTTATAATACACGTAGTCAGCAGTCTCCTTGCTGAGTCTCGTCATTTCAACGATTTCGGGCTCGAGGCGCGGAATGAAGTTCCGTTCCTGGTCGATTCTTTGGATGACTCGCATCTTGGGGACCGCGCCGCCGCTTAAGAGCGATTTCGATACGGCAGCCACGACTATCAGGGTTCCCTTGTTAGTAGCTACATCAAATGTGACGCAAGATTGGCGCTGTTGGAAGAGGATGTCCGGGTTCAGAGGATATCCACCTGTGCCAGCGTTGTCGTAAATGGTGTCGTCGACACGAATGTTGAATGATTTCAATGCTTGACCAGGTTCCAGTGTCTGTTTGAAGTCGAACCATTGAAACAACTCATCGAGATAGCCAGAAGTCAAGCCCAGTAGGTAGGTGGCCTGTGGAGCCGGAATAACGGCACCCTGGTCCCCGCTGCGAGATATGGGGATCAGGTCTGAAGTAAGGGTAGTACGATTCCGGCCTGTAACAGGAGAAATGCGTACGCGAATAGAGCCTGCGAACTCGATGGAGCCATTGCCAATGAGTTGATAAGAGTCAATGTATGGTCTGATATCTGATGGTACTAGAGGCTCGGTTAGTTTGACGTCCCCAGGTACTAAGTCGATCATGCGCTCAAGGAGAACTTCGCATTGAGCCTTAAAATGTGCCTTATCGGCTAGTTTCCTCATCGTGACATTGTTATCGGAGGCAAAGATGCGCTTGTCTGAGTTGAGGGTGTCGTTGGTGTTGCGAATGAGAGGATTGGCAGTGGAATTGTTTAGGTATTCAGTGACCACGGCGTTGTCGAGCTCGCCAAATGTGGTGTCGAAGCGGGCGACGTTTGAATCTGCAGGCTCTCCGGAGACAATCTCAGGATGATCGACAGAGTGAACTGACCCGATGCTATGACCGCACGCAACCAGGGTAATCATTTCGGCTGCGACCGTAAGCATGAGTAACGCCGCATGTAGTTGCAGGCGAAGGGAAAGAAGTTCTTACTCTGATTGAAGCTGGCCATCTCGAATCTACGCCTGGAAGTCTCAAGGTCGGTGTGAGCCTCTGGCACACCTTTGACACCAGCTACTGTCGCATCCACTCGGCCCATGCGAAGTGGGACGCGAAAATCTCCACAGCGAGCAACAGACATGACCATAGCAAGGGCAATGAGATCGGCTGCAGAGCTGTGAATGTTTACTGAGCTGGAAATATCCGCCAGTGTACTGTTCAGGGCACTACCTAGGTTCTCGACGCGGTCCAGCTCATATTGAATTGACGCGTCCAGACCACCGATTCTGGAGTCAGCATCGTGAGTAACAGCGTCATGGAAAGCGGTGCGGACCCCTATTTTCGAATGTTAAGAGATTCCTGTAAAGTAACTACAATAATGACAAGATGCTTACATTCAGCTGCCTTTTGAATCCCAGGCCGGTTTGCGCCAAAGTCACAGGTCCTAACCTCTGCAATTCTGGTCAATCCTCCAACTAGACATCGACCACACAATCGGAGTACATACGATCAGATAGGGCGCCGTTACGACGGTATCCACCTTGATTAAAGAGTACATCGTCCATTGAGTCCTGCGGGTTGGGCCAAATATACGCTGCCGAAGCAGGTGCGACGAGCGCAATGTTCGTCACTAAGACCCACTTCATAGTTCAAAATGACTTATATCTGGTGGTGTTGAAGATGGTGCGCAAGTAGGTATAGTTCGAAAGATAGAAGTGAGATGTAGGTTGCGTGTTACCGAATGAATTCCCAGCTTATGATAGGAAAGAACCAAGGTTTGGAGATTGAACAAGCGAATGCGACTCCGTAGGTAAGGAAAAATGGAACGATAGTGTGATGGAGTGCAATATTCTCTACATCTTCTGGAATTCTGAGCCGAAATTCGTATATATACCATATCCTAGAGCAAATTTGGCCGGACGCATGGGTGAACCAAGCGCATGACAGCGCTACACGCACTAAACCAACGGTCCGACACAATGCCCCGCTGATCAATTCTATTCATAGTAGAAAACCCCTGCACGTTAATTAGCCTTTGGAAATGATCAAATGGAAAAGCTGTGATTAGGGGTTGCGAATCCTAGGACAATTCCGTCGAAAGCTAGCCGTGCTCAAGTCTGTAGTGGCGTAGATTTATCATCGTTCCTCTCATTGGGCACACACCTTATCATAGATGCACTAAGGACTTGTGAGGTATTGTCTTTGGATCTTGGTGACACTCTACTGCCTCATTTTAGTGCTGCTACCATGTATACGAGGAAGCAACGGAACGTACCATGAAATTCACCACGACTCTGCAACGTCGTAACCAAACAATTACGGTTGATCGATAACTTGGCATTGTCTGTCAAGTATTCCATGGATCACCAGCACTCAGTTGCACAGGCGTAAGGTAACGACTGCCACCGCATCCCATCTGCTTACATCAGCCGGTCGTGATTTGGGCAGTCGCCTGATGGCACAATCTACCTGCCTTACCATCTCCACTCATCAACTGTTCGTGAATCATGAAGACTTCGCCACACACGCATATCTTCGCTCGAAGTTCCTCATCTTGGCATGCGCGCGTGTCATATGTGGCACGTTGGTGCTCGTTCGTTATCGTTGTCGCGGTCCTGTTGTTCTGGGTACAATCTCCGAGGTCAACACGATAGGCAGGCGCTAATCTCGTATTCAAGAACACGACATCCATACTCAAGTTCAGCCGCCCCGTGGAATCAGACTTGAATCGTTTCAGCAAATGCTCAATCGAGACCTACCTCGATACTGGACTTGAATTCCTCAAAACGGCCGAGCGGCCACCTCTGGACGAGTACATTCTGCGACGGGATAATCTCGCAAGAGCGCTTGAAGCAGATGGCGTTGATGCATTCGTAGTGGAGCCTGGCTACACCTTCAGCTATTATGCCAACATCACACAACCCGAGTGGGAGCCATGGGAGCCCGAGGAGAGACCTTTCCTTATGGTTATTAGACCTGTAAAGCGTTCCGATGGCAACGTTATTGCTAACACGTCATTCCTGGTCCCGGCATTCGAAGAGACGCGAGCTAGGTTGCTGAACATGCCTTTTGAAAAGCCAATCCATACGATCACGTATGAGGAAGAATGGAATTACTACACCACTCTCTATCTGTCAGAGATTTGGGGCGATACGCTCTCGCCAATGGTAATGGTAGACGAAGAAATGCGGGACTTCATCCAACGTGGTTTGGGTTCTAATGGATTCACTGTCGTTGGACTTTATGGAGAAGTTCAGGCCGTCCGGCAAGCTAAGACCAATCGGGAGATAGGTATTCTGAAAGCAGTCAATTCTGGGACTGTCGAGGCTATTAGAGCAATGAGGCTGTGCCTATATCTTGGTGTTACAGAGAGTGAGGTCGCTACAGTGCTTGACAAAACATTGAGCGCAGCTGGACTGCAACCTTTCTTTGATCTGGTGGAATTTGGCAAAAGTGCGGCTCTACCCCACGGAGGCTACGATGGAACGAGGAAGCTCGAGAGTGGTATGTTCGTCCTGATCGATGTTGGTGCGCATTTGTACGGTTATTCCAGCGATGTCACTCGTACCTTCTTTCCTCCATCGAGGATGGAGCTAAATAGTTTGGGGTCCAATACCACTGAACAGATGCAAGTGTGGCAGATCGTCCTTGAAGCACAGGCGGCAGCCGTCAAGGCGATGGTGCCAAACAATACGGCTGCGTCAGTTGATATCGCAGCGCGTAGTGTCATCGAGACAGCAGGCCATGGAAAGTATTTCAGTCATCGCCTGGGTCATGGGATCGGCATCAAGGCACACGAGAGCCCGTATCTCAACAAGGGCAATTTTGGAGCAGTATTACGGCCTGGTATGGTCTTCACAGCTGAGCCAGGCATTTACATTCTCGACAAATTCGGTGTCCGACTTGAGGACGTTCTCGTCGTGCGCGAAGACGGGGAGGCTGAGAACCTCAGTGGCGGATTTGCAACAAGCCCATGGGATCCATGATTTTTCGACAGCCTTTGCAGTCTCTATCTATGTACTCTCCAGATAGCGTTACAAGTCCTTCTCTCGGTCATCCTTTTCCACGAAGACAACCCTGTGAGTGACCCAGACAATTTCTGATGTCGCTAACAACATGGGGGCGGGGAACAACCCGAACATCATAGGTACTGCAGTCGGCTCCCAGTACCATGGATCGGCTTAGATCAGGGCTACTATCGTGCGCCCGGCTTTCTGCCCTACTTACCTACCCGACCCTCAGTACTTTTCGAACACCGCACTATTTCAACTCAGAATATACAAGCCCCACATATTTGCATCACGTATCCTATAGCAATGTCAGACGGACCAGCAAATATGGCTTTCCGGTTCCTCGACCTTCCGATCGAAATACGCGTTATGGTGTACGAGGCCATCACTCTATTCACCCGCCCAATCCCTCTGAACATGTTCCACGGGCATCACTTACCTTTCAAACCGGCTCCCGAAGCGACATTCACTCTACTAAAAAGACTATTCCCGATGCAGTTTCTCGCAACATGCAAGCAGATATGTCGAGAAGCAGAGAAAATCTTGAAGAGAACGCTTGAGCAACTTCCAGATCAGCCCATACGACTCCGTCTCAGTCATGAGGATTAGTCAAAGCGATTCGAGTAAAGCATCCAAGACAATCTCCTTCCTACTTCGACGAATGCACGTTCGTCCAGATGATAGCGATCCAGCGTAAGAAGTTCATTGAAGTGCTTCTCCCAACATCTGTGGAAGCTGAACGAATGTGGAGTGGCGCATTGTTATATGGATTGTCCAGACTTGACGATAGATTTCGGACTCCGATCATATGGGTTTGGACATATCCAACGCCGCGTTCGACGGACGACAACCAGCTCGCTTTGGAGATTCAAAAGCGGGACCAATTGTCAGCTCTGGTGGACGCCGCCGTGGAGACACCGAAGAATGGATGAACGTGAGTGGGCCAAGCTTTGCAGGGACTGGGAGGTCTCTTGATGCCATGAAGGCGGATGGACCAAGCAACCGCCATACAGATGGTAACAAAACCGATCCGTGCACAATGGATTCAGTATCGTACCATAGCCAATGGCAGCGGATGACGGCCAAGCCCTGCACAGTACTGAGTTCCTCCAGACACTTGCACTGATCATGGTTTGTTTGAGTCTCCAGGGTACAATTGTCTTTTAGTCGGATTCTACATAACTCGGATTCTACATAACTCGGATTCTACATAACTCGGATTCTACATAACTCAGAATCAACGCTTTCAGACATCGTGACTAGACCTGTAGTTTTGCGTATGCATGGGATCATGCAAAGTGTCCACCTGCTAGGCGATGAGAATATCCACAAAGCTTTAATCTGTCGCCTTTTTCAGCACATGTGATTACTCCATCGATTTGTAAAATTGGATGATGGGTTGATACTGTCGTGCTAAAGTCAGTCGGGTTGAACCGACTCGTACCTGGCGCCAAGCCATGACACCCATTGCGGACCCTTGCAGCTGATCGGCCGCGGCTCGCGAACACCCACCTCGACATGCATTCTACAGTCAAGTCACTTCACTGACTCTAAACCTCAACTCCAACTACGCTCAAAGCACCAACGACCGAAGCACTCCCCCTACGTGACCTCAACTCGACCTAGCGCCCCGCAATCCACCGCGCGACAGCTCACACCTACGCCCACCCACCTCTGTCTCGAGCCCACCACATCCTACAGACCCGACGACAAACACCCAACGCGCCCAGCCACATACTCAACCCCAAGATGGCATCCCCCATTCCCCCCACAACAACCGAGCCATCGTCCAATTACCACGATCCCACATTCTCCCTCCTCAACACCACATGTCTGGACCTCCTGCTCATCGAGCTCGTTCCCATGGCATATCGCATAACCGCCGACCTTGCCGCACGAGAAGACGAATGGATACACGGGTCGTCTTCTGGCGCGCGGCCGAAGCGCAATTCAGCGACCAGCAACGATGCTTCGAGTACCACGGCGGCAACATCACGGGGAGGTGTAGGGACGGATGGGGGACCAGTGGGCGGCACGGCGACTGTGGATGAGGAGGAAGCGAGGGAGGCCGTGTTTCATCGGCTGGAGGGGCTGGGATACAGAGTTGGACTGGGCGTTGTGGAACGGTATGGTTCTATCCCACATGTTTATGCGTGGGCTACGGGGTCTTTGGGGCGCGCAGTGTGCTAATGCTGCGTCATGTGTAGGTTTTCACGCGACGCACCTCGACCGACTGCACCACTTGATGTTATCAAGTTTTTGTGCAAGGATCTTTGGACTCTGCTGTTTCGCAAGCAGATTGATAACCTCAAGACGAACCATCGTGGGATCTATGTGCTCACCGACAACACGTTCAAGCCGCTCACACGAATGAGCTTCGATACCAAAAAGTTTGACCCAGCTATGCAGGCAGCCCTTGTCGCACAGACGGGAGATATTGCTTTAGGTCGGGACGCGAACAGCCAAGCGCGAGTACAGCCATTCTTGTATTTCCCGGCCGGTCTAATACGGGGATGTTTGGCCTCGCTGGGAATCACGGCGACCGTCACAGCAGAGTCGGCTGCGTTGCCTGGTGCAACTTTTCAGATACGAACGGCGGGAGCAAAAAATTAGACTTTCCGAAGAAGTACACAGCTTTATTCAGCGGCATTGCAAGGCGTCACGGAAGCATGATTTTGGAGATACATTACACGTATAGAGGAACGAATCAAGAGCATGGCAGGCAGCTTTCATTTTGAGCTATCTGACCAGGATCGCCAACAACATCCGTGTTGTGCCGTGGGTACTATCGTACTACGCTAAGGCGTATTTTCGTAATGTATCATCCACCATCGTGTCCGGTCGCTCGCTACAACCTATCTACCACCACCTCGTTAGTACTCTCTTCAACGTAAGGCCAATTCGCTGTAAAGAACGCGCGATAGGTCAACTCACTTAGCAGGAGGGTTCGCGACGAACTCGACACCCTTGGTGATGTTGCCCTTGAGACCGTCGTAGCAAGCCTGGAGAAGCTTCTTCTCGTGGTCGTTGACGCTGCTGACAACATCAATGGCCTTCTCGGCACCGCCAACCTGGTGAGGTATTAGCTACCGTAATTCGGGAGTAGAGCTGTTCAATCACTTACGCCGAGCTCGATGGGTACGGAGAAGAAGTCAGTGCCAGTAGCCTTCGCAATGGCATCACCTCCCTCAACACCAGGAAGGTAGACGAAGCTGGGCTCAACAATGCCCTTCTCGCCCTTGGAAGCCTTGATAACCTTCTCGGCGAAACGGTAACCAGCGTAGGCCATGGATAGAGTGGCTGAGCCTGCACCCTCCTTGGCCTTGACGACCTCATCACCACCGAACTGTACGCGGTTTACCAGCGCATCTAGCTTGTCGGAGGGGATGTTGACACTGGGCTTTGCCTGGCTGAAGAGGGGAACGATGGTCTCACCGGAGTGACCACCAATGACGGGGATGCTCAGCTTTCCGGGGTTCTTCTCGCCAGTAATCTCGGCGACGAATGTCTCGGCACGGACGACATCGAGAGTGGTGACACCGAAGAGTTTCTTGGGGTCGAAGACACCGGCCTTCTTCAGGACCTCGGCGGCAATGGGGACCGTCGAGTTGACGGGGTTGGAGATGACAAGGACGAATGCCTTGGGGCAGTACTGGGCGACACCCTCGATCAGACCCTGGACGATGCCAGCGTTGATCTTGAAGAGATCGTCACGTGTCATGCCGGGCTTGCCTACGCGGTGTGAGCTGGGCAAGGCACAATGAGCGCGCACGACTTACGGGGAATACCCGCGGGGATGACGACTACATCAGCGCCAGTCAAGGCTGCCTTGAGACCGTCGTCCTTGGGAAGGTGACCCGTTACTTTCTACCCCTTGTCAGTGCTCTGTTGTAGGTGGTCGTAGACTCCAGGTTGAGTCGTACCGCTGGGGTGGAGATGTGTGACAAATCGGTAGCAACACCGGGGGCGTTGACAACATCGTAGAGGGCGAGCTCGTCAACAAGCTGGCAGGACTTGAGGAGAAGGGAGAGAGGCTGTTGATGGTCAGGATTGTCTGCTCTCTATGAAGTCGATGACATTG
Organism: Plenodomus lindquistii; assembly: GCA_025504975.1. Lineage (NCBI taxonomy): Eukaryota > Fungi > Ascomycota > Dothideomycetes > Pleosporales > Leptosphaeriaceae > Plenodomus > Plenodomus lindquistii. Next base: position 1,170,944 of record JANUWI010000002.1, on the reverse strand, counting down.
AGGCCCAATGCAGCTACCAAGCATTTCTGGCAGCTGTATAGAGACCTTAGTTCGCAATCAACTTACCTGTCCAATGCCTCCTGCGGCGCCAGCAACAACTGCCTTGACCATCTTGACGGTTGATGTGATGGAATGTGTGGAGTAGAGTGTACAGTACTGGGTCCTTGAAGGCTTCGAGAGCAGGTGGAGAGTGAGGAGAAGCAACTGGAGGAATTTCAGAGCAGAAGTAGCTGCAGACCACGCGCCTGATCTGTTGGCTCGAGGAAGGTGGGGTGTCTAGGCTTCAGCACGGGCCAATGGGCGGGGTACCGGGATGGTTTCACGATGGTGGACGCGGGTGCAAGGAGTTGCCCTCTTACATTGGGCGTTGCGTAAGACCTTTATACGTTGTTATTGTGGTGGTCGCATATGACGCTGATGTCTCGCGGTGGGCCTCGGTGCTTCACAAGCCGTCTTGTAGCCTCGGACGGGATCGGATGCAGGAACCGCTCGACATCGCCCTGTTTGCCATGGAAAACGCTCTATTGCTAGCTAAATACACACTTCTGTTTGGTATCTGCCACGTGACGCCCAGCCAAGGCCTCCGCGGCCGTTCTGTAACCCATAAAAACGCCGTATTCAAGATCAATCCATTCTTCCATGACCGTCTCGTGCCGAACTCGAACTCACTGCTGTCGTTCAAGCCGCGGGTCGATGTCCAGCGTGCTTGTCGACGGCCTAGAAGATCCCTTGTTCGACCCATTCTAGGGGCCGAAGTCCTCTCGCTCACCTTCAGCATCAGCGTCAGCCTCCTCATGACGATACCCGCCTTGAGGGTCCCCCGCGTTTGGATCAGGGCCGCGCTGTCCTACAGGGTACATCTGTGGCTGCTGTGTCATCGGATAAGCTCCATAGACGTTCACATTCGGGTCGAACATCTGCTGTTGACCATAGGCGCCGGGATCACCCTGCACGGGACCTGGGTACATGGTAGGCTGGCGGAAATCTTCCTGCTGAGGCATGTGCTGGCCCATGCCGTAGTCTGGGGGAGGCATTTGATGCTGCGCATGTACGGGCTGGGTCATGCCTCCGGGCGGCACAACGGCCGCCGACGACTGAACAGCCGCATTTTGCCCAGCACTCCTCTTGTGGGGATGTGCTTCTTCCCTGGGGACGATGTCGATGAGGAAGTCAAACATGTCTGACTTGGCCAATGCTGAAGCGATGTCGGAACGCTGCAGAGTGCGACGCTTGTTTTCCTCGGCGTGGATCCAGGCGCGCATGGTGAGCTCTGTGATGAAGATGTCGCAGCCTTTGGCAAATAAGATGGGGGCTTCAGCCGAGATCATCTTAACTTCTGGGTCAGCCTTCATGACCTTCTTGATACGCGCCAGCGGGAGCTGGTGGAGCTTGTAGTCATGCTCGTCGGTCTCGAGCTTGGTGACCTGCTGCTGCCAGTACGTGTTCAAGATGTCGCGGTAGTTGCCCGTGAGACCCTGATTAACCTGTGACTGTCAGCGATGCGTCCGCCAGAGCGCTCCAGGTAAGACTCGTCAACATACGTTCTGCCATGAGCCGGTGAACAGCTGTGGGTCGGGAGCGTGACCTTGCGAGGCAATCTGGACCAAATATCAGCGCTGGCGCCTGGAAGCTGGGAGTGAGCATGGGCGCGTGGAACGACATACGTATGCAGATGCGCCTGGAGGGAAGAAGTCAGCTGCTGGTCCAGGTGGGATCGCGACACTGAGCCGTGTCGCGACGAGGGCGCGGACGTACCATAGTGGCCGCCCTGAGCGGGATCATACAGCGGATTCCCGCCCTGGCCGTCGTATCGACGCGGCGCGGCGGGGGGCTGGCGCATCTTCTGCTGGCCGTGGCCTTGGAGGTTGACTTGGTCCATGGCGGCGGCTGTGTCGCGCAGAGGTTACGCGATGGCAGGGCCCACGTGTCGTCGCAGGGCCGTGGAGTGGCAGCGCCCGTTCAGAGGCGACGGGTGGGTGCAGGACTGTATGCGCGACGCCCAATGGCTGCTCAGAGGGTGGTGGTGGGCGCGTTGTGGAAGGGGCTCGCGGTCGTGGTTGCGTCAAAGGTGCGGTCTGAGTGGCCGGGGAAGCTGCAGGCAGCTCAGGCGGGGGAGCCGCAGGTACCTAGCTTGTGCGAAGGGCCGGCGCGGTGTGCGGCCTGCCATTGTGAGTATGGGCAGGCAAGCGGCGCATGCACGCGCTTCTCGACGACATCTGTGTACAGACAACACCAACGAAAATGCGACTGACCTGTGCTATGCTCCGACGAATCAAATTCCGGCGCGATTATAATCTCGCAAAGTTGAGGCTTGGTTGGTGGATGCCCTCGTCCCTCCAACGAGTCAACGAACCACGCTCCGGCGACTAAGCAAGGGCCTCGGACGTTACGCAGGAACACAACAACGTCAATGGAGATCACGCACCGAGGGCTTCAATGGTGTTGGTGCAAGTACGTGTACGCAGCTTTGGAAGAGACTGCTCTGCTCTTGTAGTGGGCGCCCCCAACAGCCATCGCACCCGCTCTGCTTATAGCACCCGGCGGCGGGAGGCCTCTTCCCTGTCTACATGGCTTGACATATTTGACAGCACGACTGACAATGCACTTCTGCCGGGTGTGTCACGTCTTCGTCCTCCCGCACGCGGCCGGACTGAACGCATCGAGATCACAGCCCAGCTGAAGGTTACGGGAGTCTGCTAGGGCAGCACACCTCTCCCAGGCATCAACACCAGACAGACGGCTGTGCGCCGCAGAGAGCATCCCGCGCCAGCTCGAGGAGCACGCAAAGGTGTGGTTCATTGGTTGGCACTCTGGCCCATGATTGGTCCTACGCCACGCCAATAATGTATCGTGATGAGTTGTTCCTTTGCCAGGACTACCTGACTACGCCATAATATGCACGCCTGCATCATAAGCTACCATGCGAGGCGCATGCTACAGGAAAATGAAGCAAACTCTGCCATCACGGTGTTGGTCAACCTTGACGTGGCGGATGTGGCCATCTCGGCGCCTCGTTTTGCCGGCATGGCTCGTGCTTTACAGGGTCTCAAAAAGTTCCCGACCTGAATTTTCCTCCGTCTGCGCATCCCAGACCTGCAACCTCAACATGGAGCCGTTGCCAGCGCATCAGCCTCTCTTCGAGGATGACACCGATGAAGAGCTCAACGATGAGCAAGTCCGGGAACTATTAGCCGAAGCCGCCCAGCGCATGCGAGCAAAGGCTGCCTCGAATGCTACCATCGAAGCTCCATTTAGACTTCCAAAGTTGAGACCTGGTCACCTCGCCGACACATACGAGACAACAGACGGCAACATTACGCGCTTGGACCAGTCCAAGCTCATCGACAAGGAGCAGCAGGCGCTCGCTAACCGTATCAAGAAAATCGACGACCCTCTGCAAACGCAAAAGAAGAAGAAAGAGGTATGTGTTCCGCTAGCTGTTCGACGCCTGTGATGATATCTATCCCATATTTTGTACTGAGCAGATTGGGGCCCCGTCTTGGGTGCCCTCCTGCCAAACTGAAGGTTTTCTTAGTTCATAGTTACACTGAGGCATCCACTACTTTGGATTATACGTTTTCATTGTCCAATCAGTCGACTAACAGTCAACAGGAGAAGAAAGCCAGCGCTGGATCTCAATGGTTCAACATGCCAAAGACTGAGCTCACCCCTGAGCTGCGCCGAGACTTGCAGCTACTCAAGATGAGAAGTGTCCTGGATCCAAAGCGTCACTACAAGAAAGACAACTCCAAGAATGACGTCCCAGAGTACTCGCAGGTTGGCACGATCATCGAGGGTGCCACTGAGTTCTACAGCAGCCGCTTAACCAACAAGGAACGCAAGCAGACCCTATTGGACGAGATTGTTTCTCAGGAGCAAGCAAACGGACGCTTCAAGCGGAAGTACGACGACATCTCCAAAGCCAAGACAAGCGGAAAGAAGAGCTTCTACAAGGCACTCAAGGCGAAGCGGAGCAAGGGCAAGGTCATCAAGCCTTGATCACAAAGTGGCTAAAGCATTCTTCTGGGCCTCATCACTTGTACATGGAAGATTACGACTAGGTGTCTTGTGTGTCTTCTGGTTTTCGAAGCGCATATGCGCCAGTCACGGACCCGGGCGAAAGCGACATTGTCCGTGAAGAGCATTTGCTGCAAGTCGCGTTGCACGACTCAACCGCAGCCGAATATCCTGCCTTGTTTAAAGATCCGATAAGATCTGCTTTACCAGTGCCTGCATGTCCTTGGCAGCCTCCCGGCCCGCGTCCAAGACCTCTTGATGGTTTGCCATGCCCTTGCTCAGATGCGCCGTCAACTCCGCCTGGCTCATGTCCTGAATCTCGGCATCATCTCCACGTGGTCCGGCTTCAAGTACAGCAACATTCGTCACGAGACTGAATGCAAGCACACGCATGCCTGCATGCCGTGCGACGATGATTTCTGGGACCGTCGACATCCCGACGACGTCGGCGCCAAGAAGAGTCAGTGCCCGACATTCAGCGCGCGTCTCATAACTGTGAGATGATCAGCTCTTAGTTCGAGTGTGCAACTGAGGTGGAGCGATATGGAACACTCACGTTGGACCTGCTACGAATGCGTATACACCTTCGTGCAACCTCCTTTCCTGTTGGTGAAGTCCAAGCTGTTTCCAGGCTCTGTGAGTACGTCTTCTTAGATCCAGGTCGTATGCGTCTGAGAGTGGCGGGAACCGCACACCAAACTCATCAATGTTGGGACCCCGCAATGGGTGGACGCCGGTAAGGCCAGCCATGAACAGGTGCTACTACATCTCAATCGGGTGCTACTGAAGTCTCGAGAGGGACAGCTTACGTCGTTCAAGCATACAATGTCTCCGACCCGGTAAGTTTGATTCAACCCACCGGCTGCGTTGGTGACTGCGTGTTGGTTAGGTCACATGTCCTGGTCGACGTCCGCCCTGATGTACCTATGATGGTCTCTACACCCAAGAGTTTGCATACTCGTGTAGCGAAGGTTGCTGCGTCCATACTGTGGCCTTCGTAAAAGCTGGAACATTTAGCACACTGATCGCCGCCAAAGATGCATCTCGGGAGTACTGACTGTGCACGTCCAACTAGCAATGCTACTGGCGTTTTCTGAGGTCCAATTTGACCGAAGACGAATTTGCCAGCATGCCCTTGAACTAAGTAGAGCGTTAGTAAACTATCTCGCAATATCTGCCATCAATACATCATGTACACCAGAGGACCACTTTGAAATGCTTACCAGTGCTCTGCGGAAAGTTGGGTATAGTCCCATATGCCAACTCGATTTTCGGGTCTGCTTCGATAGTCTCTGCAAGCCCGCCCAGCCCAGAACCACAGATGATAGCTACCTTTGGCTTTTGTAGGGACTCGGGGAGCTGGGAGCGCACATATCGGGCGGTCTCGGTAGCGCGAGCATATGCATTTGGTGATGCGGAGAGTGAATCTGCCATGTTGACGTGATGTGTGTGGGACTGTCGTGGTAGGTAGAGCTGTTTGAGCAGATGAAGATTATATACTCCAAACCAGATTGTCTCACACTGCTCTCTGATATTTTCACAATCTAAGGTGGAGGGGGAAGGCGCGGCCAGTTCCGACAAGCGGTACTGCCCAAGGCGGTAAGAACGGATGTGCGCTAGTGCGGCTCGTCAAGAAGTTCAATGTCCAAGGTCAGTGTTGGTTTGGGTGTACGCGACTTCAGCAATCATGGCGGCGCCACGGTGTATGCGCTCGTTTCTGGGGCCGACAAAGAGGGCAAAGGTATGCTTTATTGCTCTGGGCCATTGATGGAGCGAAAGGATGGCTAATGCACACACAGGTCACACACGCCCCTCGACCCTACACACAGACTTTTGCGCGGGCAGAGTCGTCAGACAGCGCGAGCAACGATGCAAACAGCGGCGGAAATTCGAAAGGAGGAAGGAGAGCGAAGACGGCACAGAAGTTGAAGGCGAACATTGCCAGTGGAGATATGGCGCTTGATGCGCGATTGCAGCATATGAGGATTGATCCGGAGGAATACAAAACGTACGATGACACGGTCTACCTATGGAGAAAGTAGAGGTGCTCACCTCAACTACAGACTCTGGAGAAGCCAACAACGCGCCAACGAGCGGTCAAAGGAATGGGAGCCCCAGACTCGTGCAGAAGCACAGGAGAAATGGAAACAAATGCAGGACACACCAGACCATCTGACACTACTACACATGTACAAGAGAGCTGGCGTCGAGCCCATCAAAGTCGCAAAGTCAGTCTGCCATCATTCTCCTATCCAAAATCCCACAGTCCATATGCTTATACTCCACAGGGAACGCGGCATAACCCTCCCCAACGAACCCGAGCCCCTCGACCCCAAGACCCAAGAAGCCCTCGATGCCCTCCGCACCCCGATCAACGTTCGCGCCGTGCACATGCGGCCCCTCCGCCGCGCCCCCGAATACGGCGTCCCAGTCTGCGACCTCCAACTCCGCACCTACAGCATCCGCAACCTACTGCTATTCGCCGACTTTGCCGTCCGCGCAGCCTACTACATGGGACTCTGCGCACGGGGTCCCATCCCCCTGCCACGCATCACCGAGCGCTGGACCGTACCCCGCGCGAATTTCATTTTCAAAAAATCCCAAGAAAACTTTGAGAGGATTACTATGCGGCGGTTGATTCAGATTCAAGATGGGCATCCGGATGTGGTCAAGGCGTGGTTGGCGTTTTTGCAAAAACATCAGTATCATGGCGTGGGTATGAAGGCGAATATTTGGGAGTATGAGAGTTTGGAGGCTGCTACCAGGGCGGGGGTTGAGGTCGCTGAGGGCGATTATGAGAGGAGGAGGGAGGGGGCTGTGATGAAGAAGGTGGAGGAGATTCTGGGAGGGGAGCAGTTTCAGAAGGCGTTGAAGGGGGATGGGAAGGTGGAGGCTCGGCCTTGAAGGACATTCATTGTAGAGATGTGTATGTGTATAATTACGTACGGCATTTTTTTTTCCTGGTGTCGAGTGGAGCGTTCTCTCGATGGTCATTATCACTTGACGCATGTGAATACGTAAGAAGAAAACGTCATGAATCAATCGTTCGACCTCCCAACACCGGGAAAAACAACTTATATCGATGAGTAACTTGAACTTGTGCATTCTCCACTCCATACACCTACTACCCTCTACAAATCCTCCTCACCCCCTTCCCCAGCATACCTCTCATCCGCAAGCAACAACTCCAACACCGCATCCACCATCTCCTTACTCAACCCCCTATTCTGCAACGCCCTCACCTTGTTCAAAACCGGCTCGCTGTTATTCACGCAATTCCACACATCCCATTTCTTATCCATGTCAATCCACGCTTTATCTATTATATCCCAGATGCGCGGGTTCGGGTCGATGACATCGAGTTGCGGGTGTGCGGCCAACTCGACAATGAGCGTGTGGTCGCTGGGCACGGGGGCGGACGGCGTAATCAATGTGCCGTTGTGGCACGATGTCAGGGTGTGGGAGAGGGGTTTTGCATGGTGGGATTTATGTGGGGAGGTGGTTAGGCAGCGGATAGCTGTGTGGGAGTGAGAGGATGACGGCGTGTGTGCCAGGAGACGGATTGTCCAGGTCCGGTTTTTAGGAGTCGAAGAGTCTGAGGGGGATGTTGGACCGATTTTGATGACGCCTGTGGATTGCTTGAAGGTGATTGATGTTTGGGCGAAGCGCACGTTGTCGTCTGATGTTGCTTCTGCGCCGAAGTCGTCGATGATGCTGAAGCCGCCGTCGTCGACGTGGGTGCCTGTGCCGTCGTCTTCAAGCATGGTGAATGCACCGTCTGCGCCAACGACGATGAGGACTTCGAGCGTTTCGGGGTTGGGCGAGCCGCTCTTGGGACGCCAGGCGCCGTCTAAGGGGATGATGGCGCCTTCGGGGGCAAGGACGGGAACGAAGTTAAGAGGCCGGTGGACCTGGAGTTCACCTTTGCGGTTGTAGACGACGCCGGTGAAGATGTCGACGTAGCGACCTGCTGGGAGCCAGACGTCTGATGCGCCGAGATGTGTGACACCATCGCGAGGCTGGGTTATAGGTGCGACGATGAGCTCGCTGCCAAACTTGAATTGGTTTGGAACATTGTATGCTTCGTCGCTCTCGGGGTAGTCCCAGTACATTGGCTGAACCAGAGGTTCGTCGTCTGATGCTGAGCGTGCGTTCATGGTGTAGAGATAAGGGATGAGACGATGGCGGAAGCGTAGTGTGTCTTCCACGGTCACACGTGCTTCTTCGTTGAATCGCCAGGGCTCTCGTGTATTGAAGGGATTGTTGTCAGAGTGCAGGCGCAGGATGGGCGACCAGCAACCTAACTGTACCCAGCGTGTGTACAACTCATCATTCTTGTAACCGTGTGTGTGGCCACCGATGTCGTTACTCCACCATCCGTAACCAATGTTGGAAGCAGTTGACGTGAACTCTGGCTGGAAATGAAGTGAGTCCCAAGTGATGATGGCATCTCCTGAGAATCCAATCTGATACCGCTGTGCTCCTGGGCCACCGAAGCGAGACAGAATCAACGGTCTCTGGCTTCCGCGACCACTATCAAGGAAGTGGAAGTGGTTCAGCACCCACAACGGATCTACACCAGGGATCTTGGACGTGTTGCCTTGCTGCCAGTCCACCCACCAAAAGTCGACTCCACGCTTCTCATGCTGATGATGCACAATATCAAAGTACGCATCCATGAATGTCTTGTCGGTACAGTCGAAAGGAACTGTCTCCTTGGTCGCAGGATCGATTCCAACATACTTTGCAACCTCCTCATACTGATCTTCGTGAGCTCTTATGCCGTCTGCAGGATGCAGGTTGAGTGTCAGCCTCATGCCCCTGTCGTGCAGCTTCTTCATGAACTTGTCCGGGTCAGGAAACAACTTCTTATTCCATGTGTATCCAGTCCAGCCATTGACACCACCAGGAAGATCCCAGACAAGATGCCAGTCCATGTCTACCACTGCCACATTCATGGGTACGTCGTCCTTCTCGAAGTGATCGTGGAGTTCGAGGTACTCCTTCTCGTCGTAGGCGTGGTAGCGACTCCACCAGTTGCCCATGGCGTATCGTGGTAACAATGGCTGGCTGCCCGAGACAGCGTAGAAGGCGCGCATGGCTTCGCGATAGTCGCGGCCATACATGAAGATGTACTGGTCGCTTCTCTCGCCGCTTCTGCGCCCGGCGATCCAGCCATTGTCTTCGAAGAGCATAGACTTGGTGTCATCCAAGACTGCCATGCCATCTCGCGACAGTACTCCAGGTCCCAACTCTGTCCTCCCATTGACCATGTCCAATGTCCGTGTAGTGCCACCAAGATTCGAGACCTCTTGCCCATATGTCCATGTTCCCGTAACAGCGCCCTTGAGGTGGATCTTGAAGCCCTCTGCACTGAATTTCTTCTTGTTGTACACCACGTGGAGGCGTTTCGTCACGATTTCGATGCCTCCATGGCCACGGTCCCAGACGTAGAAGTCTGGAATGGCCAGCCGTCGATTGATGGCAAAGGTAGATGCGCGGTCCTCAAATCGGCCATCCTCGGCCCATTCGAAGCGCAACAGGCCGTCGGTCAGCACAGTAAAGCGATACTTGTCGCCCGCGACAATGGCATCAGGATGCGCAACCGGGCGCGTCTTGAAGTCGTAGCGCGCAGGCTTGGTCATGACTGCTTGAAAGATGACAATGAGAATGCGGCGGCGTCAGGTGAGTAACGGTGGAAGTACGCCTCTGTGAGAAGACCAATGCGGGGGCAGCGCATTCATGGAGGCGCATCATCCATTGCTAAATGAGTCTGGGGAAGCGAGCTTGGACAGTGGAGCCCCAGCCTTGGTGGCTTACCCTCGCCGGGCGCGTGACGCCGGTACAGGCCCGAAACCCCTGGAATGGCCATCAGACGACTGCGCAAGAATCGGCCTTCCTACCTTGGGGTCTGCCATGGCGACAATGTCTGAGGATGGGTGGCGCGTGGGAAATGGTGCTACAGAGGATTTTGTGGGGTGTCCATGTGATGTTGTCAGTCGAGTCTGCGGGGACGAGCATGCTGCAGGTGCGCCTGTAGGTGGCTGCTAGAACCGCTGCTTTGGATCTGCTAGACCACACCAAAAAGACTTGAAGCGACACTGTTTGGGACGCAGAGTCGATAGACGACCACAAGCAGCATCACCCACTATACTCTGCGTCGATGCACGCTGCACCTGGTTCTTAGTTCATGAGCATCTGAGAGATTTAAGATACGGCCACAATATAGAAGGGTGGATGAGCTATCAATCAGATGAGGAGGGTCTCAAAACAGGCGTGGTCATCATAACATTGGTACCTCCGCCTCCTCGCGACATCTTTTCGTGGGATATGTTGTTACATTACAATTCATCGATCACTAGGATGCATGACGACAACACTCACAGAGTACGTGACCGCGCCAAGGCTGCGCTCACACAACTACTGAAGTGACGTTATAATCATTTCCACAAGCAGCTCGTCAAGAGGTTGGCCATGGTAGGGGCAGTGGTTGTAAAAAGCTGTACGTGTGATGAGAGGTTGTGGGGGCGGCTTGGTTTATGTAGTGAGTACTACACGCTTGGCTGCGACCAGGGTTCACCTAGCGGGTGACCAAACGCACCTGCCGTGTGAATTTGACATTGTAATTCAAGGGAGATTGTTGGCACTGTCCAATGCCACAGGGTATAGGGAAAATGTGAATGGGGCAACAATCAGTGTGAGTTTTCGTCTTTCAGGATGGAGGAAGAGTGGGCGCAAACGGGAGATGACGGTGCGGTATGTGTAGGGTCAAAGTGTAGGTGTAAATGTATGACTCTTGAAATTGTACTACGTGCGAACGTCGTCCAAAGACGTGGTATCATCCAAAATCCGGTATGCCATTCTTAGGCAGCAATGTAGTGAAGAACGCCGAGAAATGCTGAATCCAGGGAAACGCCATTATTCGTAAATCATGCCCTCTTTTTGCCAACACGCGAGCCGTTGTAAGGCTTCAAGGCACCTTTACCACGCGAAGAAGGGAAGGTGACCTTGTTCTGGGGCTTCCTGCGAAGCTGTTTCCTGGACTGACTCTTGTCCTTGTTCTTGCGCAACTTCTTCGCTTGGGTCGCGGAAACAGAGCCGTCAACTTCCATGTCTAAGCAGTGGTTGTTAGCCTTCGATTCTCACTCAACCAGTGCGGTGGAAGCGGGTCAAAGGCAAACTGGAGATGGCCGGCATCGTTGAAGCCAACAATGTCGGAGCATAGGCCAAGGTAGAAGCAGAGGTTGCGCATCTCACGGGCGTCTTGTGCTGGGTCGCTGTGCTGGGAGGTGGTGGTGGTGTCGGAGAGGGAGCGAGGTATGGAGGCAGTTAGAAAAGACGAACCTTTGGGCAAGTCATCCTCCTTGGCTTCCGTGGTGGAGGCTGCAGTAGTGTCAGTGAGGGTGCTTGGGGATTGGCAGGGCCGCTCTTACTCTCTTCGACGTCCATGGTGGTCCGTTCGGGCTTGGGCTGGTTGATGGTCTCGAGGAGCTTGGCGTGGATGCGCTCAGCGCGGGCTTTCTCAGCGGGCCCAAATACGCGGGCGCGCAGTTTTGTGTGGTTGACCTTTTTGCTGCTGGCTCGTGCGCTCTTCGCCATTGCGGAGTATTGGTTGTGTGTGGGTGTGGGTGTGGGTGTGGGTGTGGGTGTGTATGTTGACCGTGTTTGGCGTGTGAGGGGAAAAAGGCGAGTTGGAGAGAGGTGGGCAATTATTTTTGGTGGCGACTGGCAGAAGCTGGTGCTGGTGCCGGGCGGTCAGGCTAGGTTCTGGGTAAGAGGCGGCCCGTGCCCCCGATCGCGTTCGCCTGGGACGCTGACTTTGCGACGAGAGACTGGCGATGCGGCTGCCGCAAGTGCCGCCGGGACTGTTTGACGGCAACTCGAGACTTGTATGTGCCGACGCTGCGACAAACAGCACTCTACTGAGACTGTGGTCGGCTTGCGGGAATCGCGTCAGTCTCGCGCCGGGCCGCTGTTTGTTGTCTCGCACCGCACTGTGTCTGTCACCTGCGGGTTTGGGGGAGAAGCTGCGGCCGACGACCACGGGGACCTCGACATATCTGCCCTCACTGCTGCCCTCAGCCTGCTGCCCTCAGCCTGCTGCCATATCTTGCTCCATCACCTGCACCGCACGCACACAAACCCCCCCGCATGAGCAACCAGCCCCCAATGCCTTCGCGACCACGCTCCGCCTGGTAGCCTCCATCCCTCCTCCGTCTGCGCCTGCGCCTGCGCCTCCGCCTCCGCCTCCGTCTGCCCTCGAGTCGAGCCGCGACTCGCCATTGCGCACACGATGGCGTCCAGCCTGCAGCAGATGGCAGCCACCATCATCGACCGCTCGCGCACCCTCATCAACAACGACCTCAAGAAGATTCTCAAAGAGGAAGGCTCCTCGCAGACGGGCAACAAGGCCGCGCTCCAGGCTCGCGTCATCGGCCGTATGTTCTCCCACCCCGTCGCCAGCGCAGCTGCAGCACGGGACCTGGCATAATGGACGCACCTGCTAACTCACCTTCACCAGTCATAAACAACGCCGTCCACTATGGCAATGCCGACACGCTGCGCCGATTACAGCACCGGGTCCAGCATCACGGAGACGCTCCGCCGCCAGCTACAGCAAGCAGTCCCACGGCTCCTTCCTTCCCCCAGGCCACGCCGCCAGCAGCGACCGGGTACGCCATGGCCAATGGATACCACGCCAATGGCTCGTCACACTCAGCATCACTGCCGCCTCCAGCTCCAATGCGTACGCAGTGCTCTGTTCTGGCCAGGCGTCAAGCACACCCAGACTAACGAAAGCCAGGTCCCAGCGGCTACTTCTTCAAAGACAGTCCCTTTTACGAAATTCGCGAACTCGTCCAGAGTAACATGACCCTGGAAGGTCCGTGTGCTCTCTGCCTGTCCACAGCTTCTGCTTGCTAACGCAGCATAGCCTCGCCTAGTCACCGTCAGACAATGAGTCGAACCCTGGCACCTTCCGAAAGTGTTGCTGCGCGCCTCAAATCAGACAGATCGTTACGGCTCCTGCTATTTTCTTCACTTGAGCAACCACTTGCGCCATATACCCGGTTGGACATTACCTTTCCATCACAGATAGAGGTTCGCATCAACCAGGACGAGGTCAAAGCCAACTACAAGGGTCTGAAGAACAAGCCGGGCTCAACTCGCCCTGCCGATATCACAGAGTTTGTTCGCATTACCCCCACTAACCATCGCAACAACCTCGTAATCACCTATGCGCTGACGCAGAAGGCAAGTAGACAGGTTTCTTATCCCCCTCCCTCAACGTGCCGGAGCTGCTTGCTAATCCCAAGACCAGAAGTACAACCTGTTTATTTACATGGCCAAAAAGTTCTCCGTTGAGGAGCTGACACAGCGTATCAAGTCTCGCAATGTCATCACGCGACAATCCGTGTTGAACGAGAGTAAGACTCACACAACCACCATTTGAACTTAGGCTGATCAGAATAGTGATGAAAAATGCTAATGACCCCGACATTGAAGTTGGGTCCAGCGTCATGTCACTGAAAGACCCCGTCTCTACACTGAGGATACAAACGCCGTGTAGGTCGACAGTATGTACGCATAATCAATGCTTCGACGCCGAGTCATTCTTGCAGCTTCAAGAACAAGCGCCGACTTGGACATGTCCCATCTGCAACAAGACCATATCGTACGAAGCTCTGGCCGTTGACCAGTATGTGGAGGAAATTCTTAACAAGGCTCGGAACGTCGACCAGGTCACTATCGGACCGAATGGCGAATGGTCACTCGAGAAAGATGCGTCTCCAAAGAGAAACGGCCACGGCCCTTATGATGAGGAAAGCGACGAGGATCTCGTCGAGATACCAGACTATCGCATTCGGGCAATCAAGAGCGAAGCTGCTCCTACGCCAACATCGCTAAGCACACCGCCACTTCCGTCCAGGGACTCGTCAACGGCACCACGCTCCGGCCAGAAGCGAACATCTGAGGTTGTAGATTTGACACTCAGCGATGAAGAAGAGCCGGTGCGGCCAGCCAAAAAGGTAGCGTACAGTACCCCGAATAGCCTCCCAGATCTGCCACGTCGTCACTTGCCTCCCCTCGGGGGCTCAAATTATACTGCCCACACTCGCCCCATGCCGCCCATGCCGCCTTCCTATCGCTCGCGGTCAAGCTACTCCCGACCTTCTACAACGTCTGCAACACCTCCACTACACCATCCATATGTCTCATACCGGCCACCACCTCCTCCATCTCGGCCGCCATATCCCGGACAGGGATCCTCACAATATCCTACCTATCTCGGCTCCTCTCCTTGACATTATTGTTGCGCTAAGTTTTGTACTTTTCACGGTGATTATGACGAGTGTTCTTCAGCTAATACTGCAGTGGGTGAGTAGCGTAGGTGATGATCCAACGCGTTCCGGCACGTGTCTGGTCCTATGAGCACTCGGACAGAGGCTATTCATTCAGGTGGCACTGCGTGTCATGTAATCAATCGGAGTCGTATGCAAATCCACCACCAACATCACCTCCTCCTGTCACCTTTGATTTTTATCTGATTTGGGGACTTAGCGCGGGGCGTTCGGAAGGCAACATTTTGTGATGATCTATCGGAATACGGCGCACTTCTTGGGTCGAGGGGGCAACTTGATACCACCGCATGCATGTCTGCATGCACTTTTCGAGGCTGTTCTTTGTAATTACGCGTTGAGGGCCGATTGGGCGGAGGAGGTTGGGAGGATGGTGAAAGACACTGCACCAGGTGTCTTGCACGATTGAGCAAAGCAGGTGCGTCGACGAAAAAAATGTAAAAAAACACTGCAGTGTACCACGAATTCAAAGAGGACAATTGGATTACAAATTTCAGCTGTCCCACCCATCTGTCATGAGATACGACTGGCCTGTAAAGTGAATGCACTTGAAGCCTCCTCGAACGTTATGGTTTTGCACTGGGAGCCATCATGTCTACTGACGGTATCGAAGGAATTGTCCCTCGCTCAAATCGACCTGACGTTCTTCCGCATCGTCTATCATGTTCTTTGGTCTCAGCTTGAAAAGTACAAATATGCATTCGTATCATGTAGCACGAGGCCCTCCCTGCTTTGGATTTGCAAAGTCACTCGCTCCCTTTCTTGTTCTGTATCATTTATTTTTAGTTCACAATGATGATGTGGAACATGCTTGTGTGTGTGTGGCGTTGAAGTACTCATTAGAAGTATCGGGGTGTTGCTTATTAGATGTGAGAGAAGTATTGTTAAGAGTCTTCTACTATGTATTATAAAGCTCCTTCTAGGTGCTTCCTCAAATTTCAAATAGAGTTTACTTACGTCGTAGCTGTGTAGTTACGTTGTCGTTGTTGGAACTGCTTGGTGTTCTTCACCAAAACCACCGCTCTATTTCCGACTATCTCAGATAACCGAGAGCATGCGTCCCGGGCGTGATCCCACCGGCAGGTAACGAGCGGATATCTTCTTGTAAGGTTTATACTAAGTGATCGTACAACTGCAATGATAACGGATGGGCCGCGAGGCAGAGCTAGCGATGGGGGAACAACCACTAGCTCGGATTTGTCCTTGTATTTCGCGAACAAGAGGTTGATAAACGTTTAGTCGCGGTCGCGCACAGCTCGACGGTAATGGTGACGCTTAAGGTCAATCGGACCGATTGTATACGCAGCAGCGTGCTTGTACCACTTCGCATATCTGATCTTGCAAAGAAGCGACATGTCATCTCTTCTCCTACAACCTCCACACCACCATACCCCACCTCTCCTCTATCGCTTCTCATAAATGCTGCGACGCAGACGACAGCCACACATTGTGAGCGCGGGCGCTAGCGGCTTCGTAGAAGTCTTGTTTGAGCCTCTCGCATGAGATATCGCGATGTTACCTCATTCTCGGGACAGATCCGGAGATGTAAGATCGCGATCGATGGATGCCCTGTTCGCCGTTCGCCGTCGGAACAGATGGCTATGCGTCACCATGTCAGATACCTTCGGCCACAGAGAAGGCTCGCGCGAATGGAGAGATGATGAGCCAAAGAGTAGAGAGGTCGACTTGTACGGTTCAACTGCTGTCACATTTAGTGATGTTGTATGGACATGAATCTTTTACCGTGCTCAGCAATTCTCACCTGCAATGCGCCCACGCCAATTTCGCCCGTGCTCCCTACGCGCTTCAAACAAGAATTTCGACACACCACCTCTCAATAACTTCTTGGTGGTAATATCGGAGACATTGTGACACACGCTCATGGCACACCCCACAATTCTTCATCACAAGAACACGATCTCGAGGCGCCTGCGGGACCAGTTGTACAGGTGTTATCTTGCAGCCATGGGTGTCGGAATCGAGTTTTCAGATTCTGCAGGAGTCTCTGAATCCGGTTACGGTCAGATCACGTACCCCTGGCAATTGACTGTCGGGTCCGCTCTTTCCAAACTCCGTCCATCATCGTGAGCAGGCCACCCATGTTGAATCATTCCAAGACCTCTTGCTTGTAGTCGAGCATCCTCAGAGTATGTAGGCTTGGTTCGGACGTTACGTGGCGGCGGATGCAATATGGGGAGACGTAAGATTGATCCTGCATGGCGTCCAGCGTCAGATCGGATATGAAAAACCAGCCAAGAAACTGTCGCAGAACTAGACTTACAAACGCCCGCAGTGCAGCCTTCCCATGCTTGGTTTCAAGACGTCAATTTCAAAAGCGCTGGATCAAATTCCCAGGAATATGCCATTCCTAATATTGTTGCGGCGTGATGTTGGTGGAGGCCAATTGAAGCCTCACTTTTCTTGTGTCGTCATTTTGACGATCACTGACAAAGTGAAGCTCAGGCGGAGCTGAGATGGAATCACATTTCCCTATCAAGTATCCTAACAACATCAATGCTGATGGTATCAGGGTCGACACGCGTCACATGAGTAGGATACGTATCCTCGCCACTTGTTCAAAGAATGAGGCCGCCAGTACGAGTTGTCAACGAACTTGTGGGCCACGTCTTAGCTGAAGAATTCTGGGGCAAAGACCTCTAGATGATTCGGTCATACAGGGTCAACCAGATATCCACAAAGCTGACGCACACCGGAGCCACTCATCGACCTACTGACAGCTCGCCCGAACGAGCGGTACCCCTACAGACAGGATTCCTTCGTCCAGCTTTCGGTACCTTCTCGTAGGAGCCGGAGTGTTTACAGACAATTCAGGGTGGTTGTCTAGAACGACCTCGCTTCCCTCACTGTGATCTGAGGCCCCTTGGCTGACACACATTGAGCTAAGCGCTACACATGGCAGCCCAATGATTGATTGATGCTTTTCATGCGCACTGCTCTCTTGAGAAGGTCGTGACTGACCAATTGTACCCAAGCGGAGAAGAGCGGGGGAAGGCTGTTACATGAACACAGTTTGTAGGGGATTGAGCACATCAGTCGTCCGGGTACGCCAACGTCATCTGAACAGAGACATACAGTACTCTCTGTCCTTGTTGTGGACCCAGTCGTTTCGCAACGCCTCTTGCTAATCAAAAAATCGATCAGCCTGCCGCACCGCACACCACACATGGAATATCACGTTTGATGCCCAAGCAATCCTACGAATCCAACTCGCTATTCCCAGTAACCTCAGACATGCAGCTGACCGAAAGAGGTAAGCAACCGGAAGTGCATTCCGCGCCCGATCTCAAGTCGTCCTATCTGTCTACGGTCGTGGATCAATCAAGGTTTACGATCCCTCGTGTTATTTCCATCCCATGCACGTCGCTCGTTGGTAGAAGTAGAACGATTGAGTCAGGTCGATCCCTTGCTCGACTAGTAAACGGTGAATGGTTCCAAAGCCGTTTGATTCCTTGTCAACATGTACACGATATACGGGGTCGCCACGAGCTTCTGACTTCATGCATAGTCGAAGCGGAGCAACCGAGATGAGGATTGAGCGGGTTCGCCTGGATTCCACGTAACGTAAGCTGTCTACTGCATCGAGCTCCGGGGTACGGGAAATCATACTTTTCAGGCGGAGCTGCTGCTGCTGCTGCTGCTGCTGCTCCGGCTCCACACTCCGCAGCTCCCCGAGCATGGGCATGCGCTCTAGCGACGTTGATATTTCCTCGGAACCACTGCGACGGACATGTGCAGGTGTGCTGAAGACACGCATCGTACAGCAACACACATATGCACTGTCAGGTTTGTTCCCTTGCGGCATAGGACGAATGGAGGTCTTGTTGCGTTCAAGCTTGACTGCGTTATCAAAGCTCCACCGCTGAAGATGACTGGCAATTCCATCCATTCGGAGAGCTTACCGACCACACGCGAGCTCAATCGAGTAGTATACTTTTCAGAGGTATACCTGAATCTCGCGAGAAGAGGACATTGAGTTATTTCGACATTCATCAGGCGCATGGTCTACCTCCACTGCAGGATAACAGGACTGCACTGTCAATCACAGGCGCAACTGATGCCTCATATGTTCACTGTTACCACTAGACGACAACGTCTTTTTCATGCGACCTACGACGAAAGTAGACCTCCATCCGTAAGTGTAGAGACCATTCAGTGTTATTGGACTACGGACAACAGTAGTGCGTCACGTCAACGTTCAGTCGATGAAAAACGCACACAAACGATGGCGGTCAATATTGGAATGCGCACTTCGATATAAGCGTAGCGACGATCACTGCATCCGCGGTAGGCTGTAGTTTCTGAAGACATGGTGCATGCCAATCGAGACAGTCACAGCTCATCATCACCGTTCCTCATACAAGCACATCGTTGCTTCGGGTGTCTCTATTCCGTGTTAGTAAAATGTACAAGTCCCAATTGTGGGAAGAGGAATCGCCTATATGCGGCATCTCAGCCTAGCACTATGGCATCATTCGCCAGGCAAGATACTTGGCAAGTATGAGAACTGTAGAGGTGTACCATACGATGTTGTTGAACACCATCCAATCTTGCCTACAGGGAATACGCCTGTCACAAACGGAGGCCACCAAGCAGATCCGCTGGATCACTGCAGTGGATGCTAGGGCCAATCAGGCCTGACAGCTGAGGCTGATCATCTTGGCGACACACTGCGAGAACTAATGCTGGTCGCAAAATATACCAATCTACCAACGTCAGCCGCACATAGAGTGTCTTCTGCATCGCATTTACTATCGTGAGGATGTCGAATTTGCGCACGTGCATGGTCTAGACAAGGCGACAAAAGGCCTGAACAATGAGAGCCCGAAAAAGGGCCGCGGCAAGCGAAGCCGCAGCTTCCGCGTGCCGCTGCCGTGCGCATCAACATGGGGTTCAGTCCAAAGGGGTCTTTGCCATGACGATTGGCTGGCTGCGAATACGAGACGGGAAAGGAAAAGGGACATTGGCGGTAGGATATCAGAATTCTGGTACGCGTTTTTAGAGCGTGCGTTGCGGGCTGCGCAAAGCGGTTTCACCCGTTTTGTGAATGCCCAACGCCAACCGAACACGAGCGTGGTCAACGAGATTCGACAAAGTGCAGCGCTGCTGCTGGATTAGTTCTCCGATGCATGAGCTCAGTCCCCATGTTCTGCCATTTGGAGATGGCATAGCGAGATCCAGATAAACCAACGATATGGTTCCTGCGGCACGTTTGAGGCTACTGCAGGTCCACCGATTTGGAGAGGAAGACGGATTTCCCAACGATCAAAGACCCCTCGCCCACATGCGTCATGCCCATACCTGTCTTAGATCTAGCAGCTGACACCCGCCAATACGTGGAGCTGGATCCTCTCGCGGTTCTGGCAGCCTGCAGTAGGCCCTCGCTTCACTCGCTGCGAGCATGAGGCCGAACACGAAAGCGAAGTAGAAATTGCCAGGATTGTGCTCGCCACCAATGCCAGGTTTGTACTGAGGTGTGTGGTGGAAAAGGATGATGAAAGCGTGACACTTGACCATTACAATCAACGGGAATTCAATAGCCAGAGGACAGAACCCTGGGCTGTATACATCCAGGAAAGCATTCAGGGATGGTGCAAGCAAAAAACTAACCAGTGGGAGTATGTCCTCTATCCTGCTCGGTGACGGCCCCATGATTTGAGGCCTTTTTGGTCGGATCCAATATGATGTGCGTGGTCTCGTCGGCAAACAAAGCGAGCTGCTTCAAAGGGACAGAGGAGTTGACAAATTCACATATTAGAACGGTAATGACGGAGAGACACATGCGGCAAGTATTCCAGAGTTGGCAAAACAGAAGAAGAGTAGTCCGCGGCGAGTCGAACTATTGTAAAACATGGTGTGCCACTTCCGTTCAAGGCTGCCTATGGCCACAGTACTGGGACGGCGTTAGCACTGAGTTGACTAGACGGGGGCGGAGGCGGGTCCAGGGAGGATGCGCCTTGTATACAGGTGCAGCAAAAGGTCGGCGACGATAACGCCCACATGATGATGCGTGGGCCCCATCGTGGCGGTCCACCAGACCTTCGATTGCTTGCAAGGAGTCTACTAGGCAGGGACCGGGGCATTTGTCGTTGCTGCATGGTTTTCTAGATGTGGTAATCTAGAAAGCGAAGGCGGAGAAGACAAGTACCTGTGGTGGTGGAGTGTGTCAACGCCAAGTTCCCGAGGGGCTGGGACTGGCGCTAAGATCCGCTTCAGTGGGGTGGACGGATAGCTGCGTAATGTCATCGTATTTTCAATTCTTGACTGCCCACAAACACCACCAGACCCATGATCGGGCCGCCACAAGCCATGTCCAGATCTTGACAGCGAGGCGCCCGCTCTTGAACTTCTCGTTTGGCATCGCTCGCCGTCATCGTCGCCCACTCAGCCACTGGCTGGTTGACTTCGGATGGTGGGAGACGATTATCGCCGAGGTGGCGTCAGGATGGGGAAACGAACCGAGTCAGACTCACAACCCCTCCGTCCTCCAGACTGCAAACCAAGGGATGCTTTCTAGCCTCTGCTTGAACAGTTGACAGCCTGGGGTGACTATACAGCCTAACCGTCTCTGTCGTTGGGCACTGCCCGTCTCATTACATAAGGCGCAATCATGGCTGAGGTACTCCATGGGCCGTCCAAATTATGAGGCGCGTCGACTTACCCCAAAGAGCTAGGGATTGGCGAAGCTCAGCTTCTCGCAGCCTCGGGCTCGGAAGCAAGCGGTTGTTCGCAACGACCGCCGTCGCTATGTGCCTCAATGGCGCCTTCTTACGCCCACGTGTGAGGGTCCCGACCTGACCACTGTCACTTTGCTCGTACAAGGAGCACGATATGCACTATGAAATTGCAACGGAAGCCCAGCCAAGGCCACCGGCCTGAGATCCTCACCGGGGTCGTAGCGCGCCCTGAATGGACAGCCACCTCTCAAAGGGGACATTCGAACCCGGGAGGCCGGCTCATCTAGTCCGCCAGTACTTGCAGCGGACTTGTTGACAGCTGAGTCTTTGCCCATGTTATTCAAATCACAGCACCTGCAAATGTATCCATGATCGCAGAGAGCTGGATGCAACTGACTGGCGAGCCTCATAGGTCATCACGGCCGCCAATGAGATGTGACATGGGCGTTTGTCTCATTGGAAGACCCCCACACGCCGCAACCTGAGACTAGGCAGTGCAGCCACTGCGTCTGTTCACACTGGTGCCATAACCCCGGTTCCGTTCGGGCTACGTCTGCGAGCACACATGGGCATCCCTGTCGTGCCGCATGCCCCAGCGCCCCCCATCTCTGCCACTCTGCAGGTTCTCTCCCCCCTGTAGTTTCGAGGCCTGTGTGGGCGTCACTGAATCTTCTAAGCCGAGCAGCATCTGTGGCAGACACGCATCTTGGCTGGCCGCAGGTGGGACGAACTACCTTGTCCATGTCCATGTCCATAGCCATGTTTAGAGTACTCTGCTGCATGTGTATTGGCGTCGATTCTGAATCCCTCACTGGCACTAAGCCCTTTGACTTGCTCCACGACAATCGTTACCCTTGCCATCTGTGGGCGCTGGAAACATTGGGAGAGCTGCCCGGCCATATGTATACCCCCATATGCTCCCCCAACCACAGATAGTCTCGACCAAGCATATCGACATCCCATGATCGCATAGCTCCCACGCCGTTTGAGCCTTCTTGTCCCACTAGTACATCGTCTGTACACAGTCCTTACAGACCCTATCATTGTCAGCCTTCGGCCTGGGCCGCTCGCTATCCACCACAAGCCTTACATCCGCTCGGTCGCTAAGCACATAGCCTTTACACCCCACTGCCCACCCCGTGGCGTCAGCTCCTTTATCTGCCATGGCTGCCGTTGTTGCTCCTCATCACGTCGGCTTTTGGCATGAACGAAGAGAACCTGCCCTTCACATCCCAAATGTACATTTGGCCAGTATGATGCCCCCGTACGATGTGCCCAGAACGATGGCAGCCCCTTCAGTATCCAGGAGTTATCAGCCAACCACGACACACATGGACATGAGTATGCCTATTTTCTCCGCCAGTGGCCTAACGACTTCGGTCCCGTATCAATCGGGAGCGTTCGCCTTCGACCCGGCCTCAACCAACCCATACAACATGCAGCAAACTTCATACTACTCGCCCAATATTGCGCATGCCGTTTCCTATGACACAGTTCCGGATGTACAGTCACACCCAACGGCACGGGATGTACATGCCTCGTTTTTGATGGATCGCACCCCGATGGTCAAGTCTGAGAGCACATCGCCTATACCATCAGCGACCATGTTCAATGATCACTCTTACGCAACAGAGTTCAGGCGTTCGGTTTCTGAACATACAGATGGCAGCAGCATCAACTTTGCTACCGATGTGGACACGCTCATGAGGGCCATTCAGGCCAAAGAGTCGACAACATCGCAAGCGCACGCGCCAAAGGTACGGTTGTATAAACCTTTCGTGTATCTCTTAACTTACATGCTGTAGCAAGAAGAAGAAGTCAAGATCAGCCAAAAGCCACGCAAGAAGTACCAATGCAACATACCCAACTGTAGCAAGAGCTTCTTTCAGAAGACTCATCTTGACATACACATCCGGGCACACACTGGCGCGAAACCATTCGTAAGTGGCCTCTTGTTGACACTTGCAGATCTTGGCTGACATTCCCTAGAACTGCAAAGCGCCTGGGTGTGGACAATCATTCTCGCAGCTAGGTAACCTCAAGGTAAGCTCTGCGAGCACTGTCCTCTGTCATGGTACTAATGGGCACAGACTCATGAGAGGCGGCACACCGGCGAGCGACCATATAGTTGTGACATCTGTGGCAAGACCTTTGCCCAGAGGGGCAACGTTCGTGCACACAAGATTGTACATCAGCAGATCAAGCCGTTTACCTGCAGGCTCGATGACTGTGGCAAACAATTTACTCAGCTCGGAAACTTGAAGGTGAGTGATTAGAGCTCTCACTATATTTCTTTGCTAACAGAGCGTAGTCACATCAGAACAAGTTCCATGCCACGACACTCAGGTACTTGACCCAGAAGTTTGCCACCATCACTACAGGCGACTACGTGTCGCAAGAGGACAAGGAGCTCTGGGAGTACTTTGCATCGCTCTACAAGAACTCCAACAAAGGCATCAAGGGCCGTGGGAAAGATCGACGAATCTCGACGGTCTCCTCGATGGCAACCTCCAACCCCTCATCATACGCTACCTTGCCGATAACCTCCATGTCTCAAAGCTACAGCGGGTCCCTCCAGCACAGTGGGAGTGACCGTAGCAGCCGAAGCTCCTCGATGTCGACAGACGCTATGCGCAGGATCGACAACGGTTACGACTTCAACGCTCCGATGCATACTACATACCACCACCAACAACCTCAAGGCAGTGGTTACGACGATATGGTCTTCCCAGAGCGTAAATTTTATTGAGCCTACTTTGAGCCTTGCACATTCATCCGTTAGCTATAGACGACAGGAGTAGGGAATATATACGGTACACACGCGCAAGCGTTACGGTGGGCAGGTATGGGGGTGTTACGCAGTACCCAAGCTAGTGCAGCAAACGGTACAGCTTTTTCTTACAGACTTCATTGTCTGGCATTGGCGTTATTGTGTGTGTTTGGGGTCACATAATTCTCTCATTCAGCAAACAAAGTCTTGTACAACCTCTCTTTATTCACTCGATATGTATTGGAGGTTGGTAGGCTGCCACCCGGGATCGATCGTCTTATTCTGTACGCGCGGCTTGTTGCGTAGCGACCCATTACCATGTAACAGTAACTGTATGACTTGACGACCAACGTTAAAATACAACATCTACATCAACGTCCACGTATGACTCCTGCATATCATGGTGTGCTTGACGACCTTCTCTACTGGCGTAATGGTTCACCGCTAACTCGGTGTTCGGCTCGTGAGGCGCGCGCAAGCAGTCACGCATGAGAAAAAGCTGCAGTATGAAATTAGCGTGCCTCGAGCGCGCCTCCTCACTCGCTCACAGCACACCACTCTGCATCGGATCGCACCTTTGGCTTGATAAGATCTCGATAAGTCGATATCCGAGACTTACGGGTGGCCGCAGATCTACAGATTACGCTATTTCGCACTGTCAACGTCATTCGTTTGCAGCAAAGTCATTATTGTGCTGGACCTGAACCACCAGTCTGTGCCTGGGCGGCTGCCTGACAGGATGTCGCGGATGTCGCTGTGAGGAGTGGCTATGACCGCTCGCCTCACCTGGACTGTCGACGGACCGACTGTCGGCTCCTTTTCCGCGCAGTTCGCGCGGTACGCAGCGATATTTCCCTCTACGTATGTATTGCGCTTCAATTTGGCAATCGCGCTTGCACTATTGCATATCTGATCGACTCACGGCATATCAGATTGAGTCTGCAATAATTTGGTAATCCTCTTGATACCGCTCCCCTCACTGACATCTTCTAATGAATTATTTCTCCGCGGATATGCGATTGGTCCGGTATTCGAGCAAGGACAAATGTACATCCCGCGTACTCCCCCGCGACTAGATTCTTGACTGAGTTCCCCAACGTAATTGTATGCACGTAGCGACTTTGAGCTGGAAAATGCATCTTTAGGCAGCCAATGATATTATTCTGTATAGGTATGCGCCGGTCTCCGAGAGTTGGATCATGTCCACACCCTCTGACGATGTCCGAATGCTCTCGAGGACATTATGCGCAACGTAACGACTCAATTTTCTCACATATCATCAGACTGTTGTGGGTTGCGAGATATTCCCTTTGGCACACCTTTCGCCCTTCGCGCTTTCTCATTGAGCCGTGCGATGATTTACAGTGAGTGGGTATGATCGGCACAATACTAGCTGTCGATCAGAAGGTCCAGACTTGCAGTGGGTATGACGTCTACTCGCCAACAATCTTGACATTTGGAGACGCCGGGTAGAGAATCCTTCGTTGGAAACCTTCATCAATTTGGGTAAGACTGTCTTGCGGTTACGCGCGTAAGCGTGGTGTCTGGGTGAGATTCAAGTGCAAGTTGGTCAAATCCGCCGTGGGATGTGTGGCAGGGGTTCAGGATATGCTTATCATTTAGATGCTGGAGTGTTACATGTACTGGATGAAAGGCATTATTCAAGGTCGGATGTCTAAGCAACGGAGGCAACGTGTGGCTGTACTGGCCGATATAAGTGGTCATAGAGATGCTCATGTTGCTTGGAGGTCCCTGTTTCATTGCTTACACGTATCGAAGGGGCTGCCGTGGCGAATGTCACTGCTAGCATCTTGGTCGTCTAGGCACCTGACCCTCGACGACAGTTTCTGACGAACAAACTCCTCTGGCCGTGTGGTACTCCTGCAAGGTATTATGATGATCGTTTCAATGAACAAACTCTATGCTGTCGTTCTTGAATGTTTCAGGTGCGACGGCCCGCCAGCGCAAGGTGCCTGTTACGCTTGCCAATGCCACCCGGACCGAAACGCAGCCCCAAGACTCTCGCCACACTCACTGGAGGCTTCAGCTGGCCACGAGCCGCCTGAGCTCAAGCCTCAACCACTAGCTTTCTTCGGTCCGCATATTTCCCGAGCACTGGCTGACCAGCCTGTCGGTATTTCTCCCTGCTTCGCCCGCGGCTTGTGAATTGAAGCGAAATTTCGAGTCATTCAGAGTGACATCGACTTTATTGGCAGACGTCAAAAAGGCCTTCCACTATACGTCTCCTGGCAAATGACACGGTCCATGACCCACAAGTCGTACATCCGGCTCTCGAATTCGATGGGGGAAAAGAGCTCGGCAGCCCACACGGCTCACCATGGGCAGCGTTGACGGAGTGGTCATGTGCACGCCACATTCACTCTGGGTCCTCGCCCCAAAGTGGATGGCCGGTGATTACTCTGGAAGGTTGTGTATTCTCAATGAAGAATGAACGGCGACTTGCCAGTGGACAATTTGTCGCCAATCTTGTACAACGCAATCCTACGACGTCAACAGCATCACTCTTTCCACAAGGGAGACTGTCTCAACGCAAGCACTGGTAATCTAAGAGGTGGGAAAGTGGAGACATTACCTATACAACACTACATTTCGATCCAAAATGTACCCCTGATCCAGTGTGCCCATCTATGCTCAGGATTTTCGCCGGGTAGGAGCATTGCATGTACGATACGTAAGCACTGTCTCGAATGCCTGATCTGGGCGACTAGCCACGCGCTGTGAACGTGCGGTCCAGGGCCCATCGTGGTACCACAAAGTCTGCCATCTCGCTAATTTCAACAGGCTACACTTCTGGATTGAGATGCGTCTGCAGAATTGCGAGAAGCTACAGCGGGTCCGTCCACATTGCCTTGACGCATGCCGATCCATAGTACGTACACATCGTCACCTGTCATCAACCGTATGATGATCACAGAAATACTAACAAGCCCACATAACATGGATAGCAAATAGATGTCTTCCTTCATTTCGCATGAGCTAGTCATACGTTACATAAGAGCCTGGGTTTAACGCAGAATTGGATGTCTTGTATCACAGCGCTAGAAGACCACTGAGTCTCTCGAAACTCTCTATCCAAGCGTCAGATCCACCTTGTGGGATACATACAAGCGGCTTTTCCTTCGAGCATTGCAGGTACGTCCCTCGTCGCACGAATACCTTGGGTGGCCGATTCGTCGGGTCACGCAGTTCCCTGTATCGGAGTGCCGTTGCGTGACCATCTCGACCAATACTTTGGGCTGACGATATCACATCTCGCTAACATGCAGGATCTGAGCCTATCGTGGACAGAGACAATAGCACAGCATGCTGCAACGAGGCTCCTTCTTCGCACTGGTTGGGCGTTGAAGGTGCATTGCCCCTGGACCTTGGGCCTCCAAACCTTGCACAATCCAAAGGTCGCGTGGACAGAACTTGCTTCTCCGTACACGACGTTTGTTCGAGAAGAAGAGTGTCGTGCGACGGCTAAACGTTCGCTCCTTCGTCCCGAGTATGCAGGGTACCTGGACGCTACCGCTTTTCCTCGGCTCTCACGCCGCCACCATCATGTTCGGTCAATGTATCGTCACGCTACAACGAGAACGCCTCACATGTTGCTGCAGGTCCGACACGCCTCTCTGTCTGCCCTGCATGCAGGCCTAACCCATCTTAGCAAACATATGCCCAGTTGCACGGCGGTTGCATGACGCAAATGACTGGAGTCCTTGGGTCCTTTGGAAGACATGGAGATGGTGGGAGCCAGGGCGCTTAGCCCTGGATCCAGGTACTGCATGTGTCTGCAGCAAGTACCTACTTCGATGGGCACACCGCATACGTCACTTACCTCCTGTCGGGTTTGTCTGGACTTCTGGGAGCCAGGGCACCTTGCTCGCTGTGGCATGCTCCACTGAACCTCCAATTAGAGGGTTTGTATGCATGGTGCTGCGTTCAGCGATGTCGGCCTTGGCGAGAACACGAGTGTCATGAGCGTGGGGAGATGTACGTTTGCACGTGGAAGGACGATAGTGAGGCTCGCTGATGAGAAGCGAGCCTATGATCGCAAATCGGAGATGAGCGAGCGCTGTGCTCTGCTTGGTCAAGGTTTGTCCATCGGCACTGCAACTTCTTCATCGAGGTTAATCAAGACTGGCATCATAGCGCATTGAACTGCCTGCAACGTGCAATGTGGGTACATTGCGTTATGCAGTACCCTCGAGCAGTGTTCAATAGACTCAAGACATTCATATATACTGTGGTACCGTAGCCTAGCCCAGCTGGCCAGGACTACGAACACTGCTGAAACTACGCTCAATCATCAACGGGAATTAACCACATAATCATTGAGACCTCCAAAGGCGAATGTACCTTGTCGTATGCAGTGGTTGTAGCGATATTGCGGCTCCACATTCGCATGACCTCATTACCAACATGCAACCGATGCCCCTCGAGCTTCGGCAGTGCTCGCCCAACCCACGAAACAACACGAGCCCAAGCCAAAATAGAGTTACCGTAGTTCCATGCAGTCATCTCCACGCTCCTCCGTCTCCCACTATACTCTCGCTTACTCCATCCCGTCCCACTCTTCTCTCGCCTACATCTCCAATAACTATCACCTCAACCCCTCACGAAGCGTCAACACTCGCTAAAGCACCAACATCACGACTCTCAATCTAAGCGATTCGACATCCATACGTATCCAACTTCCTATAAGTGGGGTCTCCCCTAAACACCACAGCGACAATCACTCATGTGACGCTCCAGCTCTCGCCTCCCCCTCGTCACCGTCTCTGCAATGCAACGAAGAAGACTTGCATACACCCCAAGCATACGCGAGACGTCGTGACCAAGGGGGGGGGGACTATCGGCAATATCTACTTTTTCGAGTTTTATGTCATTGCCACGCTCGCATGTCGATAATAGTACTTCCACCATATAGTACCGTCAATATGACAACATATGTACTACTACAACGATAACCAGCAAACTCTACGGAGATGGCGCCATGAGACGAGACGAGACGAGACGAGACAAGCGAGATGTTTTTCTGCCCTGCCCCAAGCGAAATGGCAGGCATACTGCGTGAGCCTGACGAGAATTGAGGAGTGGGGGTTCGAATCACACTGCATTCTCGAATTGTCAAGTGATCGCGTGCTTGTGCGGGGGAGGAATGGACTGGACGCAGTATTGAGTCTGCGAGTCCAAAAACGTGGAGACGAATATGTGGGACTACGCGTGTCGGGTTCGTCGAAGGCTGATGTGGTGTGGTATGGTATGGTATGTTGTTTCGGTAGCGACCTTGTTCGGTAGTTACTAGATGTTTCTGTCTTACACGTGGGCATTTCCTTGGGCTCGAGACAACAGGTCCGCAATCCAATCATAGATTTGTGGTTGCGAAGCGTGATTGGGGAAAAAAACGAACTCAATCTCCTGTGGCAATGATTAGATTTCGATTTTACTGTCTCGAGATCAAGTGACTGCGATTTACCGGCGAGCTCCTTCCATAGGACGTATTCTCGTTATATACAGGAATCTTGTGATGTCGACACAATCTGATCTTAGCAAGTCTCATACTTGTTCACAGCGAAATAGCTTCATGATTTAGTACTGTTGCGCAATGGGGTACTCGCAACGCACGAGGAGATTTGTACACAGTCTCCCTTACTCGCAATTGAGACGGGCTTCCATTATAGATTCACATACTCCCACTGCTTTCACGAATCATGATTATCTCGTGGTATATGTGAAGTTGCTCGCTTCGGATGACGAATAGCACGTAGTCTCATACCATGCGCCTTTCGACCTGAATGCGCAAAGACACCGAACAACTGAACACGAGAGCACATCCGTTGCGTCATCACATGAACATCAAGTACAAGAAAATTATTAAGTAAACATGTTACGATTATTGGGAATCACAAAACAGGAGCAACTCTAACTACCGCCTGAAGAATAGCAATAACAATAACAATGACCTGGATACCATGGCTCCCCCTGGCCTCCCATTCACGTACACATGTTCATCAGCAAGTACTAATCTACGACAAACAGCAACCAGCAGAGGTACAGGCAAATAGCATCCAATTCCCTAAGTCAAAAGATTAAGAGCTTTTTCTAGCCTGTGACCGGTTGCGGTAGAAGACTAGCTGTCGTGATGCTACTACACTCCCCACGGCCCGGAAATAGAAGTTAACGTAGCCCATAGTTTTACGGGAATGCCAGAGACAGAAGGCGGAGCACACTAAGGTCCGGGATACCTGTCGAATCTAAGTGGTGTTAGTGTCGGAATCTTCAATGGAAAAGGGGACACAGAGGACTTACCGCCAGATACGTGCGCGCATGTCGCCACTTCCCGTGGCGAAGACGCCGCCACTTGGGCTGGGAGCTACAGAAATAACTGGACATAGTTAGCAGACAGCCACGCGAGCATTTGGCAAAGTGGCGGAAAAACTTACCGGAGTTCTTGTGCCCTTGCAACATGAGTTGGGCAACACCAGTGTGGGGGTCCCAGAACTGAACACCACGATCCTTCGATCCACTGAGGACCCAGTCGCCGTGAGGAGTAAGAGCGACACTAAGCACAAAGTCCTACGTTCGAGTTAGTTGGTGTATGCTAGAACGGAAAGTGACTGAACATACCTTGTGGCCTTCGAAGGTACGAATGCACTTGCCGCTGGGAGGATGTCCTGGAGCAAAGCTTCTCGAGGTGGACAACTCCCACATCTTGATGGTCTTGTCCAAACTGCCACTGACTAGGCGGTTGCCAGAAGGTGCGAATGCCACCGAGTAAACACTGTCCTTGTGGCCGTGCTCGCCCTCGAGACGTACGACCAGCTGGCCAGTCTGAATATCCCAGACGCGAACACTCTTGTCCAATGATCCCGCTGCGACGTAGAGATTGTCCGGGGAGATGGCAACGGTAGTAACACCATCCTCGATGGCGAAGTTGGAGACCTGTGTGTTGGACTCGAGATCCCACAGACGAACTGTGCGATCGCCACTACCCGACGCAATGAGCTTGCCGTTCCTGGCAAAATCCAACGAGTAAATGTCCTGCTCGTGTCCGGTGAATTGGTGTTTGATTGTACGAGAGTTAATGTCCCAGACCCTGATGACTTTGTCTTCAGCACCGGTCGCGAGGTACGAGCCATTGGGACTGAAGCAAACGCTTCTGATGTACAAGTCGCCGTCTTCGGGCAAGCTGCCATCTTGGAGATGAGCGACTGGATTACCGCTCTCCACTTCGAAAATCTGGGCGGAGCGGTTGCAGCCTGTTGCAACATATCTGCCGTCCAAACTGAAGCGCACACAGCACACGACGCTCTGATGGGGTAGGTTGTGAATGAGGTCAACGTCCAACACACGCCTGGAGCGCGGGTTGAAGACGGCGAACCAATCATTGCCTTCTTTCTTGAGGTTGTCTGGCAATTGCTCAATGTCCAGGTCAGCCAGAACATTACTCTGGCTGAGGGGAATGTTGTTAGGGACCATGGGGGCTCCGTGTTGGTGGTGGGGTGGCGGGGTCGGTCGAGGCATGGCCGGCGATCCAGGGTAAGGGCCTGGGTTATTCTGCTGGGGAGTCGCTGGTGCTGGAGGCCCACGTCCAGGGCCACCAGGGCGCTTAGCACCTGGTGAGGCGGTGGGCTGCGGAGGCTGTCCATATCCTATAGGAAGTCAGCTAAGAGCGGATCTGGCTTGATAGTAATGGTGTTTACCATTCACGGGTGGCCCAGGCTGGTAGCCGCCGAAGTGCTGTGGAGGCCCGGGGGCAGGGTTAAGGCCTGGCGGACCTTGGGGCCCAAGATGTGGTGGCATGCCTTGCGGCTGCTGAGGCTCCTGGGGAGGGGGCGCCAACCCTGGGCCGCCTTGGGCAGCGCTACCAGCCATGATGCCGCCGAATAGATTGCTAGGCCCGTGGCCGATCTGGGGGGGCTGGGGCTGCGAAGGTCCATGATGCTGCGAGTTCTGGCTGGGGCCGCCACGAGCCTCGACTTCACGCTCCAGCTGGGCGATCCTATCTTCGTACCTGCCAATGCTGTCAGCTAAACGCTGAGGCACGAGGACGCAATGGGACTCACTTTGCTTTCATCTGATTGTGCTGCTGCTCAAGGGAATAGACCTTGCCGCGGATCAATTCGATCTCTTGGATATGGCGGGTGACTGTTGGAGGGCATGGTCAGCGGTGTTCGTCTGGTTGCGCGCTAGCCGTTTGCCGTGTTTGCTGCACTCGTCCCACGTGGGTCGTCGCTGCGCGCCACAAACGCGACTGGATATAACTCACTCTGCCCTTCATAGTCGACGCTACGCTGGGACTCGGTCTCAAACTCGGTCCTGATGCTGTCAAGCAGGTCGTTCAGGCGCTGGCTGGGCCCGCTCTGGGGACCGCCCATGCCGCGGGGAGGGTAGCCGTGATTCATGGCCACGGGATGGATGCGTTCGGCCAGGGTGGCGGCTTTGGGGGAGAGCTCGGGGTCGTCGTGTTATGCGCCGCCGGACAGAGGGGGGTATGCGACGCGGGTGTGGGAGCCTGACTGGGCGCAAGGCTGGCAAGGCTGGACGTCGCGCAGCTATCACGTGCGGTCGCAGGGGCCGGTGGACAGCAATGGCGGTCCTGGGGAGCGC
This sequence comes from Plenodomus lindquistii, assembly GCA_025504975.1. Lineage (NCBI taxonomy): Eukaryota > Fungi > Ascomycota > Dothideomycetes > Pleosporales > Leptosphaeriaceae > Plenodomus > Plenodomus lindquistii. Next base: position 1,138,488 of record JANUWI010000002.1, on the reverse strand, counting down.
GCAGTGGACAGCCAAATGGATGGTCGGGTGGTGCAGGGCGTCGCGATGCGCTGGTGGAGCGATTGGTGAGGAGAGGCCGTGGACGAGGTTGAGAAGCGCGACTTCTCAGCGGACGATGGGTGGGTCCACCCGTGCTGATGCTTGGCCCGCTAGCGCCTCCCAAAGAGCAGGAGCCACCCGACACCCGACACCACACCAGATGGCGGCGCCCAAGCAACTAGCAACTGCAGCACTTGGTCCGCCATGGAACGGGCTGCTCTTGTCCGCCACGTGACCCTGCACCGACACGGCCAAACAAGCCTATCGAGAATCCATCTCATCTTTCATCAGGCCTTCTCCTCCCCATTGCAGCCTCTATGACCGCACGCTATGGGGCCCTGACCGGCCACAAGGGACTCCGCACATGCAGCAAGCGGTTAGCGTTTCCGCCTGCCGTTGCTCGCTAAACAACACCGTCCAACACCTCTTATGCATGCCAACAAGCACGTGGTCTCTCTGACGAGCTGCCCATCCATGCCTGCATGCCAACAACAGATGCACACAACCTCCAAGAGTGAACATGCACATGCCCAAAGAACACACAGAGCTGAACAGTCGGCGTCTGCTTCGCGACATCCACTTGCCCACAGCTCTTCCAGCAAATGTCGTCTAGATCCTCTACGCTTTCCAATCACGTTCCATCAAGCCACAGCTCCTTTGCGTCACAGTCTGTTCCTCGTATTGTCCCTATAACGTGGTGCATCCGAGCTGTCTGTCCAGCAGGTGGCCACGATGGTTACACCGTGTGTTCGATCAGCGGCTGAGGCATTCCCCACGCAACGCAGCTTACCTCGACACCCCCGCGTCGCCTGCAGCCGTCGGCACGACAGCTCTTTCCTATTCGCAGAACACAGAAAACTCGTTCATGTCAAACGATGCGCCCCGTCCGCTGTAGAACCCCAGCCTGTACATCCGTGGAGGCCGTCTTTGCTGCCGCCCGCTCGAGTTTGCGCGTTTGATGACGATCTGATCTTGTTCTGCGGTTGCTCCTTCCATGAGCAGACTAGGGCTTGGTCCACACTCACACAATCCCCAGCCATGAGCATCGTCGCGTCACTCCAAATCCTGTGCTTTTGGGCCCAGCACGAATGGCGAATGACATATCGTCATCGGAATCATCGATTGCCTATGCATTGAATAGAAAAAGAACATTACTGTGGTAGCGTTGCAGCCTCTGTTCTACCGCCACCTAATCGACGGTCACAACGTGATGCCAGGCAGCCCTATAATCACAATTATCGTTATTCAAGCCACTGCAGTCACATATCGTGCTCCATCAAGGCTTATCGAGCTATAAAGCCTGCATCGACTGCACTTTGCACTCGCATTCAACACTTCACCCCTCGAGCCTTATCTCTCTGAATTTTGACTCAGTCAGCACAACTGTCTTGCTTCGTCATCACTTTGGAAAATCAACTCCACTTATTCTCCAGATTTCACTGCCGAAATTAGATTGAACTTGCACAAACATGAGACCACGGGCCACAAGCGATGAGAATGAAATGCCGCCAGGCCTTCGACGTAAAGCCACCCGCGAGGCCTTCAGGAAACCGGGTGCAATCGAGATGAAGAAGGCCAAGGATGGCATATCGTTCGTAGGGATTGAAGTACGCCACATAGAACCATGTTGGTGACACAGCTGATTGTGTTAGGTCTTTTATGTTGGCGTAGCGATTGCGCAGAGTGAGACAGGAATGTACCGGTATGCAATTGTTCTGCACAATGGTAGCGAGAGGATCCACTATACCACCGGAGATCTTACGCTCGAAGGCGAAGCAGACTCGAGCGCATCGTCCAGTGACGGATCAAGGGTCTCTACACCATTGGACAAGGACGAACTCGCAGATGCGATTCGAGAAAAAGTTTTAACGTACCTGTCTCAATGGAGGGAAACGCACACTTCCAAGCCGGTGGGCGCTGGTTTGACGGAGCGTCTCGCAAAATTGAGCCCAGAGCTTTCTGTCGACCTATGGCGCAAGCTGGATGTTGTTCCGTTTGTGTTCTCCTCCAGTTCACATCCCGACCGAAGCCCAGCTGTGATGACCTTGGATGAAGAAGCCCAAAATATGGCCACGAGAACTGTTGGGTAGGTCGGTCGATACACATACGATCTCTATTCATTCTGACCCAACATTAGGCAATTCACTGTCACAGGAGATGTGCGCATCACGTTTGGACACCGTCATGAGGTCGAGGTTGACTCCAAGGGCCGAGCACAAATGACCAACATCGAGAGCTATTCCAAGACTGTGAATGAGAAGACCACATGGGCTGCTACGATGAAGTATGCCGAATCACTCAAGCGAAACAAGACGAAGATTGCATTCTTCAACAGTACTCCCCAGGGCGGCGGTGTAGCCCTGATGAGGCACGCTCTGATCCGATTTTTGCGCCTGATCGGTGTCGATTGCACCTGGTAATAGTCCCAACGCCATATTGACTTCTCTAACTAACGTATCATTAGGTACGTCCCTTATGGACGACCAGAGGTCTTCCGCATCACCAAGGACAACCACAACATCCTCCAAGGCGTAGCGAACGATGAACGCATCGACGCTGAGCGTGTCGCCGCACTAGATAAATGGGCTCTGGAGGAAGCCGAGCGCTGTCACTGGCTGGAATACGGCGGTCCCCTATCTCCTCGCGACAAAGGTGGTGCCGACGTTATCATCGTGGACGATCCCCAGATGCCGAGTCTCGTGCAGCTCGCAAAGCAGCGCGACCCTACACGTCCAGTTCTCTTCCGCAGCCACATTCAGGTGCGCGCCGACCTTGCGGACGAAGAAGGCAGCGCAACATCTGAAGTCTGGAATTGGGTCTGGAACCGCGTCAAGGATTGCGATGTCTTTGTCAGCCATCCAGTGCGCGCTTTTGTACCAAAGGTCGTCACTCAGGAGAAGGTGGGATACATGCCCGCAACCACTGACTGGAAAGATGGTCTGAACAAGCGCCTGCGCGACTGGGATAACCAGTACTACATGCACGAATTCAAAGCGCACTGCTTCAAAGCAGGTATGCGGCAACTCGCCTACCCCGAGCGAGACTACATTGTCCAAATCGCACGCTTCGATCCCGCAAAAGGTATCCCCGACGTCCTCAAATCCTACGCCCTCTTCCGTCGCAGCTTCCCCGACAACACTCCCGCCGAACTCATCCCACAGCTCGTCATCGCCGGGCACGGCGCAGTCGACGACCCAGACGCAACCCGTATCTTCGACGAGACAGAAGCCGCACTCAACGGTCCCTATCAAATATACAAAGCCGACGTCATCGTCATGCGTCTCGGCCCCTCTGACCAAATCCTCAACGCACTCATGACATGCGCCAAAGTCGCGCTCCAACTTTCCACGCGCGAGGGCTTCGAAGTAAAAGTCAGCGAGGCCCTACACCACGGAACCCCCATCATCGCGACGAAAGCTGGCGGCATCCCCTTGCAAGTTCAACACGAGCTATCCGGGTACCTCGTTGCGCCGGGCGACGCAGAGGCCGTGGCAAAGTACTTGCACGACTTGTTTGCGGACCAGGAGTTGCAGCTTAATATGTCGAATTATGCGGCGTCGCATGTTAGCGATGAGGTGGGGACGGTGGGGAATGCATTGGCGTGGTTGTATCTGGCGGATTCGCTGGCGAAAGGTGAGGTGGTGAGGCCGAATGGGCAGTGGATTAATGATATGGCGAGGGAGAAGGCGGGGTTGCCGTATGAGATGGGGGAGACGAGGTTGCCGAGGGATATCTGAGAGTTGGTTGCTGGGGCTGGCTAGAATGGGCAGGTTCCTTGGGTGATTCTCTGAGGGATGTTCTTGCGTAGAAATTCCAGATTACTGTGTACTGATGACGACGGCAATTCGTGCGTTCAAACGTACAATGGATCGGAATTCCACGCTTCAAGACCTTGACTAGTCACTACACTTTCTCGCGTCTCGCATCTACGATCATCCACTAAGATGCTATCATTCATGTCAAGTATCATGACTATTTCCAAAAGGTAAAATATGCTTTACTACCGGGGGGGTATCCACAATGCTCTCCGACTCCAACGCTCATATGCCCAACCACAAACCCACTTTTCACCAACCCACAAAAATACACCTAGACAAGAAACATAAATCTCAACCCCTCAATGCAACACCACACACCACACACCACACATCCTCGTTCCCTTTTCTCAACAAACCCCCACCAACCTCACATCTCATACCTCACCGGCGCCTGATGAGCCTGTTTCCCCGCCCCATAAGAATCCTGACTCATTTCCACCCTGCCATGTCCACCGTCCAGCTCCCCAGGCGCCACCGGGTACGTATTATCTTGATACCTGTACTCCTGCGGTGCGCCGTGCCCGCCTCCGTAGTAGCCTGGTGCTGCGCCGGGAACTGGCTCATGGGCCATGTTGTTCTTCTTGCGGCGGCGGAAAAGGAGGAAGCCTGCTGCGAGGCCGATGATGAGGGCGACGGGGATGCCGACACCTACGCCGATTTTGGCGGCGGTGGGGAAGCCCGAGGATGAAGAGGAGGAGTTTGTGGAGGCGGAGGTGCTGGGGGAGGGGTTGGAGGTGGGTGTTGTGGATGATGAGGCGGCGGATGCAGAGGTGCCAGAGGAGCCAGAGGAAGTGGGTGATGCGCTGCTCCGTGCTGATGACAATGAAGAGGATGCTGATGGGGTGGGAGTGGGGGATGGAGAGGCGACGACGGCTTCTTTGGGCTCGATGTAGAAGTACTCGGAGTTGTCGTCTGAAGGGCCCGTTCCTTCTTGGAAGATGGAGAGGTAAAAGAGGTTTGATTCTGTGAGGTTTTTCCGTGTCGCGACGAGCCAGTTGTAGTTTGTCATGTCGACAGCGTTTTCTGTTGAACAACATCAGTCTGGTGTTCTTGCAAGAATATTGAGCTGCTGGGAGGGAAGCTGGGAATGGTGACAACATACGTGTAAGGTACTCCATGGCACCGTACCATTCTCCATTCGACTCATGCTGTTGATATAGTACTAGCGAGCATCCAACACCAGCTTTCCCCTGTGTCCATGCAACGTTCACACTCGAACCTTCCTTGTATGATTGCGCATTGGAAAGGTCGCCCAGCTTGAGCATGGTTGGGGGATTGATAAACCGCATTGCGCCGAGGACGTTTGTGAATAGACCTGCCACGCAGGCACAGGCGACGAAGCGCGCCATTGTAGCGTGTGGGGAGAGGCTTCGTGTAAAGGAGTGCTAGAGTAGTCTTGTGTAGTTGTTGTAGTCTATGATGAATAAGAAATGTGGACCGAGACACTGGACACGAGAAAGAGCCGAGTAGGAATTGAGTCGGTAGCCAGTCAAATCCAGGTAAGATTCAGGAACGAGGAAAGACGAGGAGAGTCCTGGACTCGACCACACACACAGTACCAGGAGACAGGTGACAGTGACAGTAGTAACCAAAGAAAGCGACAACACAGATGGAAACAGATCACAAGAGGAGGGGTGGCATGCAGAAACGACCGGTGTATAACATTGTTCCGGTGGCGCAACCTATGAGATGGGCACTGCCTTTGGACCCAGCCCCAGCGGCTGGGATGACCTGTAGTTGTTATCGTCGTGGAGCGGGTCGGGGCGTAAGGCGTGCCACTATTTTGTGCTGATCTGGGGGCTGAGAACCAGCACGGTAGAGATCAACGTGAAACACCAGCCAGATGTGGGAACGTGAGCGGGGACTGTGAGATTAAGGTGACCCATCGCTTGTTGGAGCTCGGTGTCTCTTCACTTGGGCTTGCCAAAGACTCCTCTGCTGCGGTGCGGTGCAGATGTCGTGTGTTTGCAAGATGAGTTGCAGACTTGGAGTTGGTGTGTATGGGGTAAGGATCGAGGCTCTGTACAAGGGGCTGTGCAGCATCGAAGAATCCATCGATCGCACACATTACGTGGGTAATGCAATTCGGGTGCGGGAACCTATTTTGAGGATTCGATCCTGGTCTAGGTGGGCGGGCCAGATGTTGTGTTGTCACAGCCCGCGTGCCTGGATTGCTGACCGGTCACCAGGCTCATCACGCCCAGCCAGTCAAAGTGATGAACTAGTGGGACAGGCCATGGGCGCAGCATGGTCGTCCAGTAAGCATCCAAATTGTGTGTAGGAATGTGGTCAAACAAAAGTAAGAGACTACTGGCGGATTCAATCTTGGCATTGACAACGTTTGATGATTAGAATTTAGGCGCCCATCCAACGAACCACAGCATTTCATTTCAGCAAGCGACCGCAGCACAGGGCCATTCCGCGATCCGTCCACTCCAGCGTCTACAAAATAAGACCAGGGGGACCCTCTGTGGTCTGGCCCGCTTGTGGGGCCCACTCAGAGGCATGGAGAGAGGAGAGAGGAGGGGGCGGCGCGGCGCGACAGTAGAGTTAAGTGGCCGACGCTTCTACTGTATCTCTTACAAAGACGACCCCCCAACAGGTCCTAATAATATGAGATGCCCTGATGACCCGACCGCGACGCCGCTGCTTCCCCATGTCTGCCCTGCAGCCTTACACTCGTTTGACTCTTGACGTGCTGCTGTTGCCGCTCCCCCCTTATCCTTCGTGATACATCGTCGCCCACAATGGTGTTGGCACGAGTCCCCCTCCTCAAGCTGGTCAACTACCACACTCTGCTTGCGCTGTGCGCCCTGGGTCTAGTCTACCACTTCTACTCGCTCAACGCCGCCTCGACATTTGCCCACCCGCCTGCATCACCATCACCGCCACCACCCCCCAAAGATGGCGCCGCTCCCTCCGCCACCTCCACACCACCCACACCGCGCACCGGCAACATCCCCAAGATAATATGGTACAAACTCGGCCCCCACGGCATGACCGACGACGTGCGCAAATGGACAGATACCTGCATCCAAGCCAACCCCTCGTACCGCGCCGAATTCCTAAACGACGAGACGAGCGACGAATGGGTCCGCAAGACCTTCTCCACGACCCGCCCTGACCTCGTAGAAGCGTACCTAGCGCTCAGCGTGCCCATCTTCAAAGCAGATATCCTGCGCTACCTCCTCCTCTGGGACCAAGGCGGCATCTGGTCCGATCTCGACGTGTCGTGCGAGGGGATTCCCATCGACGACTGGATCCCCTCCGAGTACAAGGAACAAGCGAACCTAGTCGTGGGCTGGGAATTCGACCAAGGCTGGGAAGGCCAATACGTACGACAATTCACATCCTGGACCATCATGTCTGCGCCGCGGTGCCCCCACATGCTCCAAGTCATCGACGACATCTTCCTCGAACTGCGCCGGATCACGCGCACAAATGGTGTGGCTGTGGAAAACGTGACGCTGGCGCTTGCGGGCGACGTTGTGGATTTCTCGGGCCCAAGGAGGCTGACGAGGAGCATTTATGCGAGTTTGTCCACCGCGCTGAATACCACGGTCGGACCGTTGGATATGCAGGAGATTTTGAAACCGAAGCTGGTGGGCGATGTGTTGGTTATGCCGGGCAAGTCGTTTGCGTCGACGTCGAATCGGTATACGCCTGAGCAGGAGGCCGAGTTGCCGCCCGCTTTGGTCAGGCATCATTACGCTGGGTCGTGGAAGAATGATCATGGTGGGGAGACTTGAACGGGTACAAGCTCTGGATATGGAGGCAACAAGGAACAGCCGGATGGGAGGACCGATGGCATCCCAAGTCTGTCATGAGGCGCATGGCTCGGCGAAAGATGCGATGCGAGACTTGTGTCGAGGAGGACCGCCGCCCACAGTGGGATCATATACCACTGATGGACAGATCACGCACCTGCACGCAGTCTAGAGTGCAGCAAGATACTTCACAGGCATAGATTTGAAATCAGACGTTTGGAATGAAGAGCTTTCAGGGTGGTCTTGCAACTGAGACTCAAAGTCCCCTCGTAGCATGTATAGTTGCAGCGATCTTGCACATACGCGTATTGGTAGTATCTTTACCATGCATGATTTCTCTTGAAGGTGTTGACACTATCTCGATGAATTCTTGCTCATGCGTCCTGGTCTCCAAAAGGGTAGTTGAACTTGAGCAGCGCATTCAGACCGCCCACCCAGTGGTCCTCCGCCATGTCGTCCTTGCCCATAGTCCCTCTTACTATGCTCGGTACACCTCCATCCCACACGCCGTCGGCTCGCCGAACCTCTTCTCCTGCCACTCTGACTTCCATGCCTACACCCATCTTCTCTGTAATGGTATGTCCGTCGATGCTGACTTCCACCTCGCGACCTCGGTTCTTCTCGCCCAGACGCAGTGTTATGGGTGTATTGGCGGGAAGTACAAGAGGTCTGAAGGACAACGATCGAGGACAGATAGGTGTGAGGCAAAGAGACGGGACGAGCGGGTGTACAATGCTGCCTCCGCTCGACAGACTGTATGCTGTGGACCCCGTTGGCGAGCTAATGATCATGCCATCTGCTACTGCCTCAGTCAAGAAGCGGTTGTTGATATAGACGTCAATAATCTTGAGGTGTGCGCTTGAGCCACGATGCAGCGTAACTTCGTTGAGTGCGTAGGTGTCGCCTGCGCCTGGTGCACCGCCAATTCGTGTACCGTCTGGGCTGAAGACGCCAACTTTCAGTCTATTGCGCAACAGGATACGTGCTGTCCTGTTTGTTCCCATGGCTTTCCCTCGTATGTCAGCGTATGAGAGCGGCTTGTCAAGAGGATCCTCTGGCAAAGCAAGAGGTGCTGGTGGAAGGCCGCCCAGCGAGTCTGATAGCGTAGAGTAAGTGTCGGGCGCACCGCTCATATACACCTCCCTAAACGCCCTTTTGTACTCTTGGAACTTGAACTCGCCAAGGAATCCAAGAGTGCCCATGGCAAAGCTCAAGACAGGAGGGACGCTCTCTGCATGGCTGAACAAGCTGCTGGCTCTCAGCAAGGTGCCATCGCCCCCCAGCGTGCAGACCAAATCGGTTTTATCCGACAGGAACTGGGACACGTTGACACCTTTGTTGTATGTGTATACTGGGAACGGCAGCTGCTCGTGAATCTCGTTTGCGGCGTCAGGTTGGAGAATGATGTTGATCGAGGGGTAGGTGGAGCGGATGTGCGAGGCGAATTCGATGACGGATTCGGTGATGTTTGGTGTTCGTTTCTTCTTGGTTATCAAGACGTTGCGCGGTGGTGAGGGCCATTGTAGGCTGAGCAGGGTGTTGGAGGGTGATTGTATGTAGGATGGCTTTATGCGCGAGGGGAGCTCGGAGATGTGCTTGATCTCGAGACAGCGGGATGTGGAGGCAAAGCTGCGCGATTGTGTTGGATGGGCGAGAAGGCGCCAGGGGAGGATGCGATGTTGTGCCAGCTTCATGATGTAAGCATGAAGTATAGGAGTCGAGGTGATATCATCTGTTTTCCATATGGTGGGGTGCGCGGGGTGTGAGTAGTGTGTTAGGAGGCGCCATGTGAGCGTGTTATGACGATGCGAGGTAGGTAGTAATGAAGTCGGTGTAGAATGATTGAGGATATTCGTAGTGTCGTGATGTCGTATCGATGGAGTGTATGCTGAGTTGCGGAGACAGTGTCTACGGCGACACCAACGCCCGTCTTCACATGCCAGTGGAGCGTCCAATGTCAGGACTCGTAAAAAAGTCGCGCGTGAAAGAAGCTTGGCGGACTAGCTCCCGAGCTGAACCCTGTCGGCGGGGCACTTTTGCATGTTCTTGTGTCATCGGCACGCGACGGATGCACCAAGGACCAAGCAGCTCGTGATGATGATAGCGAGCCATGGCCTGACTACCGAGCAAAGTCAACTGGCTCCACGCCCACTCGTCCCACGCGCAGTGCCATGAAAGCCATCGCAGCCGCCTCCGCTGCTCCCTGCCAAACGCCCTCTGCCTGTCCAGCCCGAGCTCCGCCGGCCACCTGAGCGAACCACGAACCGCCATCTCACTCGCCTTGGGCACGCGCACACCGCTGCTGTTCCCATCTGCCCTCACACCTCGCCCTGCTCTCCTCCCCTGGTGTTTCTGCATGGCACCATGGCAGTCAACGGCCTCAAGCAGCGATATCCCCCGGGATCCGTCCCCGTCCCCGTCATAGAAAAGCTTAAGGCGCAGCGAAGTGCCAACGCCCAAATATCGACACACACGACAGATGAAAAGGGCCACACCCCACACCCAGGCGGCGAGATCAAGCATGGAACCTTCAAGCAGGCGATTCGCATGTCTCTGTTCGCGCTGTACTTCAACAGCAGCATCTTAGCGTGGGTAGACACCGTCGACTGACAGCCTGCCACAGGGTACTGACACCTTTTTCCAGCGTTGCCATTACCCAGTACATCGGCACACCCCTCTACTTCTACAGCAAAGACCTCTTCTACGCCTGGATGGCCATGACCAAGCAACACTTTGCCATCGTCATAACCACCATGACCTACTGGTGGGCGCCCACCACGGTCAGAGTCAGTGGAGACGCAAGCGTCCGAGGACAGATACGGAAGACAGAAGACGGCTTGTTGCAGTGCGATTTCCCTGAGCGCATAGTTCTCATCTCAAATCACCAGGTCAGCATGAACCACCAACGTACTTGCACTTCCCACGCTTACCCACTGTAGATCTACACTGACTGGGTCTACCTGTGGTGGGTGGCCTACGCCGCCAATATGCACGGCCACCTCTACATCATCCTGAAAGAATCGATTAGATTCATTCCCATCCTCGGCACCGGCATGATGCTCTTCGGCTTCATCTTCCTCTCGCGAAAGTGGTCGAGGGACAAGGACCGCTTCCAATACCGTCTTCGAAAGCTCAGCGCCAGGCACGACGGCCCAATGTCTGGCACCGCAGGCCTCGACCCAATGTGGCTACTCATTTTCCCTGAAGGCACAAATCTCAGCGACAACGGCCGCATCGCCAGCAAGAAATGGGCAGACAAGAACGGCATCCCCGATCTGCGGCATGCCCTACTCCCACGCAGCACAGGACTGTCGTTTTGCTTGCAGGAGTTGAGGGATACGGTGGAATATATGTACGACTGTACCCTCGCCTACGAAGGCGTTCCGTAAGTTCCCTCCCCACTACACACAGTTCCTCAACTCCATCCAATCACCCCTCAACTGACTCCAATGCAGTGTCGGCCAATACGGCCAAGATCTCTTCACCCTCCGTGGCACCTACTTCCAAGGGCGCCCCCCTAAATCCGTAAACCTCCACTGGCGCCGCTTCCGCATCGCCGACATCCCCACCCACGACGAAAAAGTCTTTGCAGATTGGCTGCTCGAGCGATTCCGAGAAAAAGACGACCTGCTGCAATATTTCGTCGAGAACCAGCGCTTCCCTGCCGATGAGGGAGAGAGTTTTGACGAGAAAGCTGATGGTGGAAAGGGGAAAATGGTGAAAGGGGCGGGGTGGATAGAGACAGAAGTCCGGCCTGCCAAGTGGTGGGAGTGGATACTTGTTTTTGTGCCGACGGCGGCATTGGCGTTGGTCGCCAATGTTGTAGTCAAGTTTGCAAGGCTGTTGCTTAGGATCGGACGATCGACGTAGCGGCGAGCACTTTGCACGATATCACGAGCGGGGCGTAGATTTTTCTGCGGAGGCGACGGAGGTTCTCATGTTCTTTTGATTGGGTGGATGTCATCGTAATGGGCTGGCTTGTTTGCTTGTTTCCTTGTAGATAGACCGACGGGTCTGGGGACGGGACGGGACGGGACTGGAGTGGAGTGGATGGCTTGATACCCTATATTACTATTCTATCTCTCCCACCTCTTATACACAAACCACCCTTTTACAAATCTTTACTTTTTTTACGACAGTGTATATCGCGTTCGACTTGTATAATCCTTCTTCGGCCCCTTGACATCATACCTGACCTCCCACCACACATCCTCCTTCTCTCCACCCTCCCCTCCCCTCATTCCCACCCCTACCATGCCCCTCCCAAACCTCCAACTCGCAGCATACAAATCCTCCACACAAAGATGCCGCTCTTTATTCTCAGCCCTCCACATCCCACCATCATCCTCACTCAACCCACCCATCTCCACAAAAAGCCCACCCACGCCCTCCCCCTTCCCCCCAACACCATCCCCAATATCCGCCTTCCCCATCTTCTCATCATCGAAGAAATGCACGGCTATATATCCCTCCTTTTCCCTCAATGTATCATTCTCCCCATTCCCATTCCCATCCCCATCCCCATCTGTGTCTACATCCGTGTTCGAATCTTTGAGCAAATACACATACCGTCTCCTCACCCCAAACTTCATCCCATTATCTAGTACAAACTCGCCTTCTTCGGCGTACAAAAGCGTTGGTGTACCGTTTACCGGAGCGCAGGGCGTGAATGTCGCGGTGCCTGTTACGCGGCCGGAGGGGTGGGTGGGGAGGGCGGAGGAGAGGGTGCGGGAGAAGAGCCAGGGTTTGGGGGCCGGGGTGTGCAGGGCGTTGAAGATGAGGGGTGGGAGGGGTGGGAGGGGTGCTGGTGAGCTGTTGTTGTCGTTTTGCTGCTTTGACGGATGGGGGGGAGGAGGCGTTTCGGAAGGAAGAGGGGTAGAGGTTCGTACGGCGATTTTGTAAAGAGATGCGCTGGTCGCTGGGGTGTTTGTTTTGTCGCGAGGCAAGGGGGTTGTAGGGGTATGTGTGTCGAATAGGACGGCGTTGACGCTTTGGAGGGTTGCGCGGCTGGGGTTTAGGGAAGGGTTGCTGGTTGTTATCCAGCTTAGGCGTTGTTTGATAAAGTCTTTTGTTATGCCATCTGTTCTCAGATTACCGTTCATGTGGCCTTTCTCGTCGGAGGCTAGACATAGAATCGCAAGCGCAGTGCCGACGGAGAGGTCTTTACCGGTTGGACAGCAGACGAGGATCTTGTTGGTGGATATGATGGGGAGAGACGCGAGGAATCCACGGATCTGGGGGAGTTGGGTACGCAGATCTCGAGAGCCGAGTTTGCCTGTTTGGCATTTGAGGTGGAGGTGGTGTTTTGCGCCGCTCTGTTCTTTCGAGCTGCTAATGGGTAGCGGAGTTAGTGTACAGGCAATGACCACGTCGAAGCCGCTCAAGTCCACATTCTCGCTTGACGAGATGTACAAGTTCCTCGTCGGGCTGATCAACGTGGCTGTAGCAATTCCACTATCCTCGTCGGTGATCAACTTCTCAATAACGCTTGGTGCTTCATCCTCAGATGTGCTCATGAGCAAGTCTTTGTGCCTCCAGAAAAGCTGCGGGGTGATTCCATGGGCCCAAGCTTCATGGTCGTCTGCTGCACCTTGGATGTATCCGTTTTCCGATATTTCAGCGCCTTGTACGCGCCGAGATGCTGTGCATAACACTACTGGATGAAAGTCCGGAAACAAAGGAGGCGATGAGGGAACACTCGACGCTTGTGTAATCCAAATAGGTCGAAGGGGTTTTGTAAGTTTGGCTCGCAGAGTCGGCAGATGAGGTTTGCAAATGTCCTATTCTTTGTGTCAGTCTTCGTTTCGTTCTCGACTGCAACCCTTCCATTGGCCTTTGCATCTCCATGACCCTCAGAGCTAGTACATACCAAAAACTGCTTCACAAACCCCCCAATCCTCTCCTCCATCTGTACCCTCTCACCCTCTCCCACAACACTCGGTGGCACATACAATCTCCCCTCTTCCCCTGTCTCCCCAAACACCGCCCTATTTACAACCGCACACCAAACCGGCACAGTCTTACTCAACGCATCAGGCATACTCTTCCCTCTCCTCGTACTATCCACCACGACTGCACCGCCCCTCTCCGCCACCACGTTTAGCAATTGCAGATTGAGCCTTCGAAGGCTAAACTTCCATTGCCCCATGTGCCCGTCCGTGCTCTTGAAGTAAACACTACCTGCCTTCTGCGAGGGAGGGATGTACCAGCTGCCACAGCGCTCGTTGGCAACGAGTGGTAAATCGTAGGCAGAAGCAACGGATGTGACGAACAAGCTATCGGAGACGATGGACGTGAGGCGATTATGAAGAGACAGTGTTGAGCGGCGGAGCGTGGAGAGGGTGTTGGAGAGAGAAGGGGTGTTGGCTTGATGGGGAAAGAGAATGTCTGATTCACGGAGAGGTTGGGTCATGTTTGAATATCCAATATGGGTTGAGCCTCAATGCTCTCTGGCTCCTAGGCGATGGTATTCCAAGCTCTTTTCGATGAAGTGGGGGATTTTGGAATCTGTTGGACCAACGAACATTGCAACATGAACGGCGTCAGGTGCAAGACATCCGAGAACAGTGTATATACATGATTAGACTTGTCGCAAGCCCTATCTTTAGAATTATACGTGGGAGTTGATGCTTCCTGCCAGAGCACGGATGCGTAGTCGTGAGTTGAAGGGCACTAATTAGCGCTAGCAGCCGCTTTGACCACCAGAGATCATGCTCGTGCTATGAAGGATGGACGAAGACATGCCTCATTCCACGTTGGCAAAACAAAATTCATCCCACACCAACAAAAGCAGATCACCAATGGAAAGATTGGCGCAGCATCATGAGAAGTAATAGTAATTCAATGTACCGATTGTTCCACCCTATTGCTAGCTATGCAGACTATTGCCTCGGACGAAAAACCCATGCTTCATGGGAAGTGAACACTATGCATTGAATAAGCTATCGCTGACTCCAAAAGAGTGAAACTTATCTACGCCCCATTTTTACATTCCCTTGTGTACGTTTCCTAAACTCCCGCATGCTAACTGCATGCTACCCTCATTACCCATGACTCCGACGCTCGCATTGATGCATCAGATTCAAACCTAATCCAGGCCAGTAATGAGACTGTAGCCCTAGCAAGCCAGGCAATGAAGCTCTCGTATATATAAAGACGCGTTCTGAACAGCGTAAATCGTGAAACCGTAGCTTAAAAGCTGGACAGACTTGCAGTGTCTTCGCTCGAACCCATGCGCCTGAAAGATTCCTCCAGTTGATGTCGTAGTCTTCGAAACGACTCTTGATCGGAGTCGTCCTAGGACATCCGCCTTCTGCGGAAGGGCTCTTCGACTTCCTCCTCGACCTTCTCTTCTGTAACTCTCAAGGTCAACCATGCAGCTACGAGGGCGCATAGGCCACCGAACCGTAGCACCCAAGCCACACTCTCATCGCCTGCAGTACCTCTTGGCTTCTGCAAGAATTTGAACATGACTGCACTGACCAGGGTTGCAATGACCTGTGGTGCGGCGATCGCGACATTATGAATACCCAACACCACTCCTGCGGAGTCTGCGCCGGAACCATCATCTTCACCAGCGGCAATAAGCTGAGCCTCGCGATCACGAGGTTTGATCACACCTCGGCGGATTGCGTCCCTCTTGGAGATTTCGGACGCGATGATAGCAAACGGAGCCCAGTTCGTCACACACCATGGGACACCAATAGCACCGACAAGTACAGTTGCGCCCCAGGTACTGCGCACGAAGAAGGTGAGTACCATGAGTACAGCGAAGAGGATATGCGAGATGAACCATGAACGGCGAAGAGTCAGTGACTTGATTTGTAGCATGTCCATGGACTTGGAGACCTTCTCCATGAATGTCGTGGGAGTACCCTTGGGCGTGTGGCTTAGTGCGAAGTATCCAGAGCCTCCCATGGAGTGTGGAGTGGCAGGTGTCATGGGTGTTGCGGGTGTCATTGGTCGATCAGGTTCCGGCGCTTGGAAGGTCGGAGGTATGATGAACGGCAGAATGACTGAGGAGAGAAACGTCGTCACGGCAAAGAGAAGGAGGGCTCTTGTCCCAATTCTTGTAGCGTCCTCCCACACCTGATCAATTTGATCTTCCGTCATGTGTGGATTCTCCTCGAAGAACGGATCAGCATAGATCTCACCAACGTATGTAGTGATGTAGAAGAGAAACGGGAACCATCCAATCCAGGCAAAGAACTGGACTTCGCAGACGCGTTTGATCTGGGCTGGAAGTTTTACGACAGAACGTGCGAGTCCCTTGAAGAAGGCAAGGACGCCGTCTTGCTGAGCTGGTGCTGTGTCGAATTGAGGATCGCGTTCTGCGCATGAAGCACAGCTGACACCGACTGTGAGGGCCATGATGAAGGAAGCGATAGCACAGAGCACCTTAAATTGCGTGTTGCCGAGCCATGGGAGGTACTCGGGAAGTTTGACGTAGCCGGCGAGATAACCGAGAATGTTTCCAATGCCAGAGGATCGCATCAGCCATGCATTAGCTGACTCCTGTTGGTGAGTGGGAGCCACGTCGACGATGTATGCTCGCACACCAGCTTGGACTGCGACAAGTTAATGAACTGGCTTTCGAGGTAGATGAATGTCGAGATACTTACTGACGTTGATAGCGAAGTCCAGCACGTACACGAACGCGACGGCGAAGAGCATAATGGCAGTCCTGACAAACTGCCCCTCCGGATCAGCACCGAAAAGACCTAGGAACCCTCCCATGAGCTCTCTTGCCCAGGCAAGTACCATAAGGGAGACGATGGTGGCTGCTGCACCTCCCAAGACGAATGGGCGCCGCTTTCCCCATCGTAAGCGACAATTGTCACTCTTGAGACCGACGTAGGGCTGAACGAGGACACCTGATAGCGGGCCAGCGATCCAGACGAGGGCAAGCATGGACTTGCTGAGGCCGAGAGAGAGCAGATAGGGCTATGCACATGATTAGCATCTTGTATGTGGGGAAGACATGTGATTGTTTTTGAGCCAGATCTTGCAAACGTAGCGGCAGATCTTGTGCGCTTGAGTCGGCGTTCATGTAGGTACAAGCAGGGTTCTGATGGCATTTGTACCCACAGCATGCAGGTCTCGTGACAGACGTTGTGCGCGCTCGAGTGTAGAATTCATATTGCCGGGACAGACTTACCGAGCCATTGGAAGTCTCCACTGACCATCCTATAGATAGCCCAAGGCCGCCAAAGGTGAGCAAGAAGAGGAACCAGCTGCTCTTGGTCTCCTCGACCTGCTGTTCGCCCTGCCAGTCGTCGTCGCTGTCGATGGGGGAGAGGACCTCCTTGAGCAGCGGGTCGACCTCGGAAGACATGCGTGTGGGTATGATGTCTGGAGATCGCTCGTGTATGAACTGTACATGGGTGGGTCCTTCGGTGTCGGGCCGTCCGCCTAGCAGCGAGTCACGGCCAAAGGACACGAGTTTGGGGCGCGGGCGCGGTCGCGATGTCGCTGCAGTGTCGAGCTTTGGAGGGCGAGGTGAAGCAGACGGCGATGGGGGAGAGGACGAGTCGGCCCTGTCGGGCTGTGGGGCAGACATGCTGGCGGTGACTGCGAGGGTTTGTGCCTCTCTGCTCGCAGTGCTCGGTGTGGCTTCTGCGCAGGCAACGTGGGCCAGCCTACAGGCTTACCGGATGTAAGGCACAGGCCACTGTGATTGGAAGGCACGACGCGGTGTTAGTGGCCGGCGGGGAGAGACTGCAGCAGGAAAATATAGAGTAGCGAGCAACACGTCGGTTTTCCACAATTCTCAGTGGCGTAGAGGCGCTCTAGCCGGCCATGCTGCAACCTGGAAGAGAGCCGCTAGCGGGGACAGTGTTACAGTTACAGCGAGTCTCGGCCCAATGC
Source organism: Plenodomus lindquistii (assembly GCA_025504975.1). Lineage (NCBI taxonomy): Eukaryota > Fungi > Ascomycota > Dothideomycetes > Pleosporales > Leptosphaeriaceae > Plenodomus > Plenodomus lindquistii. Next base: position 1,120,997 of record JANUWI010000002.1, on the reverse strand, counting down.
TCACGGGCAGCAGACAGCGGGGGAGGACACGCGGGGGAGACGAGAGCGAGGGCAACGGCAACGGCAACGGCAAGGTGAGAGGCAGCACCGCGGGGGGGGATGGTGGGCTATAAGTAGGAGCGGTCAAGGTCAGGTGTTTTGTCGCCAGCCGTCCGAGGAGCAGAATCCGGTGCTGCAGCTTCTCGCACCGGTTCTTGCAGATGATTCGGTCTCGATGTCATGCAGTAGGATTTGGAGGCTATGACGTCTCTTGTGGGTGCCATGAGCGGCCAGCCGTTCACGCATCCCTGTCCAACCCAACGCCTACCGAGCCACCAAGCGAGGCGCGGGCGACGTCTGCAAGAGCGAGACCCGGGGGGCTGCGACGCGTAGAGACGTCGACAAGCAGCGCCATCCATCACGACACCTGCACAGTGCACAGCACAGCACCCTCTATCCGTGACGCTGCGCAGCCCCCACAAAGGCCCCCGTGTCTGTTCTGCGCGCGTGGTGTTGCGGCCTGACGCGCGCCCTTGTTGAAGCAGCGGCGGCGCCTCGCAACGTTGCCTTTCCGCACAGCCCTGGCGCCCCAACATCAGAACAGCCACCTTTCCACGCCCTTGAGACCGCGACCCCCCCGGCGCACACAACACCGCGTCGTCAGTCGACACTCCGCGCTGCTGCCGATGAAAGCAGCACCCTGACTCCAGCATGGCGTCGACAGTGGGGTGGGCGATTACCGAGCTGCTCAGTATGCGCCCTCCCGGCCCCAGCAGCCATCTGCCCAGGTGACATGTCCAGAGACCAGCCACTGACTGACTCCTTCTCCAGGGCGAGATGCAGTCGATGCAGACCCCGATGGTCAGTCCCACGGCCCTACCAGTCCATCTCATCTCATCTCTAATGCGCCGCCGCAGACGAACCCGAGGCGGGCCAGAAGGAGATCTTCACCTCGTGGGCCCTGTCCATCCTCATCTTCCTCCTCATCATAGCCCTCTTCACGAGCTACATCCTCCACACGCGCAAGATACAGGCGGTCCATGAGACGGTGCTGTCCATTTTTGCTGGTACGTCCAAGTGGGGACAGCCTCAGATCTTCCAATGGGGCATTCTGCGTAGGCAGGGCTAGCTGGCAGTAGCCTGCTTGCTACACCATGCCAGACGCGATCGCTTGCTGTGAAGCTCGATCAACGGTTCAGTGGTGGGGTAAATCTGCCGTTGTCCGCATGCCACGCCCCCTAGCTCATCTCGTAAACGAATCGCGCTACAGTTCTATGCTAACACCCTTCAGGCATGGTCGTTGGCCTCATCCTACGCCTGACAGCAGTGGCATCGGTGCGAGATGTAGTGAGCTTCGACTATCAAATGTTCTTCAATTTGTTGCTACCTCCAATCATCTTGTCGGCAGGCTACGAACTGCATCAAGTCCGTCTTCTCCACCCTTGTTGTCAGAGTGCACCACTAACATGACTAGGGCAACTTCTTTCGACACATTGGCACCATCCTTACCTTTGCATTCGCCGGGACATTCATCTCTGCTCTCGTCCTTGGTCTTATCCTGTTCTTGTGGACTAGAATACCCCTCGATGGCTTCAAGATCAATTTCGTTGAAGCCATGTCTGTTGGTGCTACCCTCTCTGCCACTGATCCCGTCACCATCCTCGCCATCTTCAACACCTACAAAGTGGAGCCAAAATTGTACACCCTCATCTTCGGCGAATCTATCCTGAACGACGCCGTCGCCATTGTCTTGTTCGAGACCGCTCAGAGATACAAGGATAGCGCCGAAACTCTTGGCATCGTCAGCCTTTTTGAGGCTTTCGGCATCTTCTTCGGTGTCTTCTTTGGAAGTTTGTTCATTGGCGTTGCAGTTGGAATCGCAGTCTCACTGATGCTCAAGTTCACCTACGTGAGACGCATTCCCAAGACCGAGAGTTGTCTGATCATTCTAACCGCATATCTGACCTACTTCCTGTCCAACGCAATTCATATGTCTGGTAAGTCTCGATAACAAAGCCTTCTGGGTGTGTGCTAACATGTTTGCAGGGATTGTGTCACTGCTATTCTGCGGCATATGCATGAAGCATTATGCGTACCATAACATGTCTCGACGTACTCAACTCACAACAAAGTTTGTGTTCCAGGTCACTTCGCAATTATCGGAGAACTTCATCTTTATCTATCTAGGTCTGTCACTCTTCACCGACGACAAGCTTGACTATAAACCCCTGTTCATTTTGATCACCGTGGCGGGCATATGCGCTGCTCGGTGGTGCGCTGTCTTTCCTCTATCCAGGATCATCAACGCTGTTACAAGGTATCGCCAGCGGCGTCGCGGGGAGGAACTTGTTGAGGAGATTCCCTATGCTCATCAAGCTATGATATACTGGGCGGGTCTTCGGGGTGCTGTAGGTGTTGCGCTCGCGGCTGGTCTCACAGGCAACAACGGTGACACCCTCCGTGCAACCGTTCTGGTAGTGGTTGTCCTGACCGTCATCATATTTGGCGGTACTACAGCTCGTATGCTGGAGATCCTGGGTATTCGCACAGGCGTTGTCGAAGAGATTGACAGTGATGACGAGTTCGACATCGAAGTCGTCAACGGTGGTACTTACACGCGCAATAAGGGGCAGGGTTACGGACACACACCACGCCCCAGTTCGAACGGCTTCAGTCTCAACGACGTCAACGGACCAGACGCCACGTATTCCAGCGGCGCCTTCAGTCGAAATAGTCCTCCGACACGCCCCGACGGTCTTGCAGCGCGGCGAAACTCAAGTCGTGTGCGTCACCCAGACGGCGCTGATCAGAGCCTTCTCAGTCCTGCTGATAGCGGCTCTGCTGATGAGGATGACATTGACCTCGACCTGCCGCCTAATGCCCGTCGATCGCCGAACAGAGGTCCATCACCCCTCGGTGTACCAACAGATTCCACCCCGTATCCAACATCCGGCAATAGGCCTCTGGGTTTTGCAGAGGGTTCAAGTCGAGTGGCAACGGCGACAGGTGCAGTCAAACAGCTGTTCAATGACATTAGTCAAGATCCTGCGAATGCATTCAAGCAAATAGACGATGGCTTTCTCAAGCCACACCTATTGCTTGATCCTGGGAAAGGCCCAGGACCGAGCAATGTCTGAAGTCGTGTCAAATTCGCATCGTAGTTGAGCATCAGGCGTTTTAGGATGATTTTCCAAGAGTTCGCATGGTGGACTTTGGCATGAGAATAATGGCATGGTTCTAATGAGCCTGGTAGCTGGCGTTGGTAGTGCAGGCCTCCTGTCAGAAGTGATTTGAACACAATAAGACGATTTTCGCAACGTAGCTATGTCCTTTGTCTTAGTGGGCTGCCGCAGAGGCACGTGGTCTGTCTGGGTGCCATAGTAGTCCATTCGTCGGGTGAGGTGTCCATCGAAGACCCCGCGCATATGCCGTGTAACCTTCATATGGCTGTCATTTACGGTTGTTGTGTGTTCCTGGTGATACCAGGGTTCAGATGATCAATTATTATCACATTAGCCATGATCACGTCAGTCACTGTATGTAAAACATCTGTGCTCGCCATCCATCCATGGAGTCTACTCAAGCATAACAATTTTCACTCTCCATGTGGGGTCTGGCAAAAGCCTCCGCACCAAAAAGCTTAGAGGATCATCAAGACATCTTGGAAGTACTTCGTATCCGAACGAGTTCGTCGCTTTTCCTAAACTGGTAACGACAAGCTGGCTAGCGCTGTATTCTAATTAACCGATCATATTGGCTTTTAGACAACCTCCTCAACCCTATCTGACTCTTTTTCTCTTCCAGACACGCGCCCCGTGCTACACCGCGTCTGAACATATCTGTTCCTTCCCAAAGATAATGCCTACTGAAGACTACGTTGGATCTGGTATTAATGCTTTCGCCTTCTAATACAGAGAAGCCCGATTTCATATAAAAAAGGCCCCATTGGTATCTGGTCTATTGAAAAGGGAGTCTCGAAGAGTCGCTGACTCCTTGTAAGTCAGAGAACAATATTCACATTAAGTCCTGGTAAACTCTAAGCTGCTCAAATACAAAAAGAGTACTTGCAGCGATCCTTGGAAGAGTGTTTGCGTCACGCTCCAGAGGCTGTTCGAATCCTGTGATCATTACATTGATGTGGCCATGGTTAATATAGGTTGCTTCGTTATTCTACTAATTGTGTTACTAACATGGACAGGTGCCACATCTGGGAGAAGATCGCCGGGTCCCCAGAGTAAGTCTCCCCACAGAGGCTAAAGGTCTCACATTTAGAGTTGATTCATTAATACCGACAATGATGCTGAGAAGACTTCGCCGCTCGCAACACTCATAGCTGGATAGGACAAAAGACGACTGATTGCTGTCACTTGTCAAAGAGACAAAAGATTGAATAGATTTCACTGTCGAAGCCGCCTTGTGCTCACACTGTTTCGCGCGAGAGGCGAACAAGATGGACTCTTTCCCGAAGCACTCATGAAGGGGACCGGAATCCACCACCTGTGAAGTGGAGCCCCTAATATCATTAATATCACGCAACTTGAATGACAACGGACCAGCGTGCACGTGTACCGACAACATCTAGTTTTCATCTAAGCCTCATCTCCCAAGCGCTGAGCTACACCTCCCAAGACGCTGATCCGTACTCGCACTCAACGGGCCTGCTTCCTGATGACCTGGCAAGCACACCGAAGCATGTCGTCTGTTCATTTGGTCCCAGGCTAGAGTGCTTGGAAGTGGCTTTATAAGGGGCTTTGCGAGCCCTCCCAACTACATCGTCCACTCACTCACTCTAGCCGTCGTCAACAACATGAAGGGTTTTTTCACTGCCGTTCTGGCTTCGGCCATCACTGGCGCTTTTGCGCGTCCATCTCCCACCGAGAATGGTCCCATCACTGCTCGTGCTGCCGCTGCGGCATGTGCCACTCCAGTCACTCTTTCTGGGAACCCCTTCGCCTCTCGATCCATCTACGCAAACAAGTTCTACTCCTCGGAGGTAGCTTCCGCTGCGGCTGCCATGACCGACACTGCGTTGGCATCTGCTGCTGCAAAGGTTGCTAATGTTGGAACTTTCCAGTGGATGTAGGTTATTCCATCGTCTTTAGGCATTTATCCAACTGACCTTTTAGCGACACCCGCGACAAGATCTCCATCGTCGAGGACAGTATCAAGGACGTGCCCTGCAACCAGATTGCTGCTCTGGTCATCTACGATCTTCCCGGCCGCGATTGTGCTGCGAAGGCATCCAACGGTGAACTTGCCGTTGGCGAGATCAACATCTACAAGACCCAGTACATTGACCGTGAGTTACCACACGTGTTATACGATCTACGAGTTGAAACTAACACCATACCAGCCATCGTCGCCATCTTCAAGAAGTACCCCAACACCGCCATCGCCCTCGTCATCGAGCCCGACTCCCTACCCAACCTCGTCACCAACTCCGACCTCAAGACCTGCCAGGATTCCGCTGCCGGATATCGCGAGGGCGTCGCATATGCGCTCAAGCAACTCAACCTACCCAACATCGCCATGTACATTGACGCTGGTCACGGAGGCTGGCTCGGCTGGAACGACAACCTGAGTACGTCTACTACATCCTTCCTCACCCCTTCCCCCCCTCCCCCCCGCCCCTCCTCCCGTGACTAACAATACTTTCCCCCCTAACAGAACCCGGCGCCAAAGAACTAGCCACCGTCTACAAGAACGCCGGCTCCCCCAAACAAGTCCGCGGCATCGCCACCAACGTCGCCGGCTGGAACGCCTGGGACCTGTCACCCGGAGAATTCTCAGGCGCCGCAGACGCCCAGTACAACAAGGCGCAAAACGAGAAGAAGTATGTTGAGCTCTTTAGCCCTGAGCTCAAAGCTGCGGGTATGCCCGGCCAGGCTATTGTCGACACGGGCCGTAATGCGGTTACCGGTTTGCGTCTGGAGTGGGGCGACTGGTGCAATGTCAATGGTGCGGGATTCGGTGTGAGGCCGACGAGCAATACGGGGAGTAGTTTGGTGGATAGCTTTGTGTGGGTTAAGCCGGGTGGTGAGAGTGATGGCACGAGCGATACGAGTGCTACTCGGTACGATAGCTTCTGTGGTAAGGAGGATGCGTTCAAGCCTAGTCCTGAGGCGGGATCGTGGAATCAGGCTTACTTTGAGATGCTGGTTAAGAATGCTAAGCCGGCCTTTTGAGTATGCGATAGGGAGATGAGGTGGAGGTGGAGGAAGTGTATATAGATTGTTTGTTGATATGTTACCGTACGCATTGCACAAAAGAATGAAAGACTCTCGTTATCGAAAGGCATGGTCCTCATTTCATGATTAAGATGCTTGGCCTTGTTGGCCTCGTCATACCTCCATTATTCCTGCACTTTATTCCACTTCACGCAGTCCTCGAATTTGACGCCTTGTCCACCAAAGATATCCAGCGCACTGCCAATGGTTAAATCGACCTTGCCCTTGCTCAACTCCTTCACCAGCTCTAGATCTGCAATCGAGCGGCCACCACCAGCATACGTGACGGGAATACTGCACCACTCTGCAAGTCTTGAGACAAGTTCATGGTCGATACCACGTTGCAAGCCCTCGACGTCTGCGGCGTGGATGAGGAATTCCGAGCAGTGTGGTTCGAGTAGGGCTATCGACTCTACAAACATGTATTAGCATACGCCGCTACCACGTGACGAATAAAAGATGTACCTTTGTTCAACTCAAAGTCTGTGATTGTCTGCCACTTGTTTGTCGCAACAAACCACTTGTCGTCTTTTCTCCGACAGCTTAGATCAATTACAAGTTTTGCCTTGTCGTTATCTAGGGCTGCGAGGACGGCGTCCAGACGGTCTTTTGAGAACTTGGAGTCGGGGAAGAGGTACGATGTTATGATTACCTACTACATGCTCGATCAGCCCTATGCAAGCCATCTCAGCCATTGCCACGACTCACCTTCTCTGCGCCCCGCTCTATCCACTCGCGCGCATTCTTCTCGGTGATGCCGCCGCCAACTTGCATACCGCTGGGCCAGGCCTCCAATGCCTCTTTTGCGACCTGGTCATTGCCAGGGCCGAGCATTATGACGTGCGCGCCGGCCAGTGCATGTTGTCTGTACAGGTCGGCGTAGTATGCGGAGGGGTGCTCGGAGGTCCAGTTGGTCTGGAGGACGTCTGGGGTTGTGGTGTTGAGTGTGCCGCCCACAATTTGCTTGACACTGCCAGCGTGCAGATCTATACACGGTCGAAATCGCGTCATGTTGTATGTGAGAGTCAGTATGAGTTAGGTGGGATGCAAGTCTGGTTGTGGTGCGGCGGGGGTGCAGCGGAGGTCCGACTAGCGCGGATATTTTACTCGGGCCCAACTTTTGGAGCGTTGCGATTCTACGCCTTCACCCTTCACAGCCATGGCGCCTCACCTTGGCAAGCGCAAACGTGTCACACGCGCAGAACTCGAACAACCATCACGATCACCGACCCCATCCTCAGACTCAGACGACTCGGGTGCCGAAGACCTGCAGGCCGCATTCCGACGCGCATTCGAGGCCAAGTTCAAGCCTCTGCCCTCAGAGCCAAAGAAACCCAAGATAGAGGAGACGCCAGTCAGGGAAGACGAAGAAGAAGAGGACGAGACAGACTGGTCGGGTATCAGCCAAGGCGAGAACGATGATGTAGAAGTCATCGAGTACACAGACACCAAGCGCGAACGAGACGAGGCGGAAAAAGCGTTGAAGAAGGCGTTCATGTCTTCGAAGCCTCCAACTTCTGGCGCAGCGCCTGCCAAGAATCTCGCAGTCAAGAAGAAGGAAGACGACGATGACGTTGGCGACGTTGCGAACCTAAAGAACGACCTAGCCCTCCAGAAGCTGCTGCGCGAATCGCACCTTCTCTCCGCATCATCCTCAGGAACATCAACACCAAATTTAGTCGCCACAGGCATTGCACGTCACAAATCGACAGATCTGCATCTACAGGCACTTGGAGCAAAGTCTAGCGTCTTTACGCAGAAAAAGATGCCCATGGCGCAGCGAAAACACATGGCTCAAAAGGCGCTCAACACCGAGGCTAAGCGACGAGCCGAAGCCAAGGAAGCAGGCATCGTGCTTGAGCGAGAGCAAAAGACGGGCAAAGCTGAGAAGGAGCGAAAGCGAGAGAGAAGCGTTGGTGGACCAAGCATTGGACGCTTCAAGGGTGGAACGCTGAGCCTATCCAAGAAGGACGTTAGAAGTATCACAGGAGGTGGAGGAGGAGCAAAGGGCAAAGGCAAAAAGGGCAAACGATGATTCCTTTCGCCCGATGCATACCGCGTCACCAATGTTCCATCTTCCACATACAGCTCGGCCTCATGTCTCACTGTGGCTGTCGTGAACCGATCCGGAACTGGTTCCCGGAGACAGGCCCCGCACATTCGAGTCTGGAATGTGAACTTGAGCCAGAGCGACTTAGCCTACGCAATGTCTTGACCAGAGCAGGCCCAATACATATTTCACTCTCTGTTCTCTATCTCGATCCCTGAATCTTCCTGGTCTACCCGCCCATCGACGCGCAGGCAACCCCCAATGGCTTTAATGTTGCACATGCTGCAGTCTCACGGGTCCGTTCACTGCTCCCATGGAATTAAGCGCTATAGATGCACAAACATCAGTCCTGATCCATAATAGCGCGCACTTTCGCTATGAAAGCTAGAGATCGACAGCCTATCCAACTCTTGAACAATTTCTCTCCACCCCCCGATCGATTTCCTTATTAACTCCAACTTTCCACTACGGACGGTCACAACTCCAACGTTGTCACATAAACACACTCGGAAATCACCCGCTCTTAGACGCCACGATTAAAGGAATGTCGGCTGCGACGAATCCTACTCAGTCTCAGTCTCAGAACAGTGCAAACGCTCTTGCTCCGTCGTCAGCTTTGGTCACTGGCTCGATTGACACCGCCACAGTCATCTCGACTTCATCGTCGAATCCAATCAACTGTCACAGGTATAGCGCTTCTCGGGGATCAGGCGTTCCGTCTCTCGACATGCCTCCTGAACTGTTCCCCATGGTCGTGGAGCATCGACCTCGAGACACGCCATCATAAAATCAAGGTTCCTGCAGCTGCGTTCGACGGCCCAACTGACTCAGAGTCGTCTATGACTCTGGTCGCCAAGTGCATATCGTCCTCCATCCTAGCAACCTACCGCGCGGAGAAGCGAGAGTTGTCCAAATCCGTATCGGACAGGGTCCAGCGAATGCTCCACGGAGAAGACGACTACCACTTGCTCGCGCCACCCACGATGTCTTCTCCGTTCATCAAGAAGTTGTGGATCATGACGTTCCGCCTCCACACAAGTTCAATAATGCAATCGCGGGTGTCTGTGAGTTCATGAAGGGGCGTCGTACATATTTAGACATCGCACCGCCGGAAATCTTGCGCTATGGCGGTGCATGCGGAAATGTTCAGAGACTCGTGAGATTAACAACGGAAGGTGGTGGGTACATTGCGTATTACCATTCGAGCCCAAGATACATGTCCTGTAGTTTGGCCACGAGTATCCTGATGGGACACATTTTGGTAGTTGCATGAGAATGGCGAGCCCACCCTGAGACTGGTTGGGTTTGGTGCAGCCACGGTGCAAATCGCTCGGAAGGACCTTCGACGTAACTACACTATACAATGCTATCTCAAGGTAGTTGAACTTAGCGAGGCTTATTTCTTGAAGACTTTCAGAAACGCAACAGTTGAGTGACTGGTTTGAGTAATGTCGCTCACACATTTGACATATCCACAAAAATGGCGGAGGCAGAGTTACATACGGTGTCTTCGGATAGGCGGTAATGTACAATAGGCGAATGCTATGGGATACGATCGAGCAAGCTGTTGCAAGACGCTACTCAGGAAAGCTGGCTCACAACACTTGTCATCTCTAGAAAAGTAGCTACTGGTCTCGAACAAGACAAGTTACCACGAGAACGGGATGATTCGATGCTGGGTAAGCCAGTGTGGTACGAGTTGTAAGTGGTCCGGGAACGCTGCCCGTACGAGTCTCACAACCGATCAGCGTCATATGGCACGATCCATCTACTCGGGTGAAACATATTCCTTGAGATGTCGATGCTTTCAATGTTTTTTGCGCAGGAATTAGTCATTGTTCCGGAAGTACCCTTTCGCTAACACTGACAGCAACATGCGCTAGGCCATGAGTAGAATCATAGAATAGCTCCATCTAGTTGTATGGCATTGAAACTATAAGTGTATGCCTAAGTATCGTGATTTCCTACTCACTGCTTCTAGGTCCCAACAGCCACAGCTATCTTATCAAACTCTTCAGTCTCATCATGGATCAACAACAACCATTCCCCTTCCTCGCACTCCCCAAAGAGCTCCGCCTCAAAGTCTACGAGCAAATCCACATAACAACCAAACATCACACCCTGTGCGACCCCACCTTCTTCCAAACCGACCAGAACCAAAAGCCGTCCAAACCAGCCATCATCCTAGTCACCGAATCCCTCGCCATATCCATCCTACTCACCAACCGCCAAATCTACACCGAAGCCCGCGCCTGTCTCGCCTCGAAACTAATCTACCTCCGCGCCCAACCCCTCCGCTTCATCGTCGACAGCCCAAGCCTAAAAACCTTCATCGGCTGCGGCGAGGGAAACTTAATGGCGCACGTCCACAAAAACTGCCTCTCGCGCTGCCCCTCTCCATCCGGCCCGGCACTCAAACAACACCCGCCTATCCCACCACCCATCTTACGAAAAGTAAACTGGTACAAACTCGGCGATGCATGGACACGATATATTTTCCTTTCCCCGACCGCTGAGCACGCTGCAATCGACGCTTTCGTGGCGCACTGTGCTGCTTATATCCTTGCGCGGCATCCCAAGGGTCTTGTTGTAGCGGTGCGTAAGCATGACCGCGAGACGGTGGAGCAGTCTGCAAAGACTATGCTGGAGGCGTTTTGTTGGGGCGAGGTTCTTGTAAAGGTCGGGTTGAGGGAGTTGGGGATTGAGGAGTGTGCGTGGATTCCTTGGGGGTTTGGGAAGAACGGTTGGGATGGGGATGGTGGTGGTGGGTTTGATGGTGGGTTTGATGGTGGGTTTGATGGTGGGTTTGATGGTGGGTTTGATGGTGGAGGAGAGAAGGAGAAATAAGGGTGGGGTAGGCGGTCGGTGCGGTTTGATAGGGTGAGGTGGAGGGAGAAAATGGAGAGGAAGAAGGTGGTAGTCTGAGTAGGATGAAGATGGGGCAGAGGAATGTTAGTGTTGGGTCAACGTCCTGGAAGGATGCAGATTCGTAGGGTAATCTTCAGCTGTAACGGTCCTAGGTCCTAGTTGTCGTTGATTTTAGATGCTCAATCCAGCTTCTTAAAGTAGCCTCCCACCTATGGTAGCTACGATTTGTCCTCTCCACGCAATGTTAATCTTGAGCTGCATATCTAGGCTGATATTTGAAATGAACTCTGTATTTGCTTAGGGTTGTAACTGACAGAGGGGAAAAAACGTTTGCACATTTTCGTACATATAATCGACCACACTTCATAAAGTCGCCCTACTCTGCTGGCTCTCCCCGACCATCGCTCGCCCTCCTCCATAATATCGTCCCGAATGATGCGTCTTTCAAGAATCTTCGCACACAGGAAGTCATATCCTGGATGCCCGGAACCTCTTAGGTCGTACCTCTATCCCAATGGTTAGTCCCAGAGGAAGACTGAATTCAGTGATTAGAAAGACCTATCGCTTAGTTCTATTTTTATGGAGTGAACATGCATACAGACGACATTGTATTTATGGAAAGAGCAAAGAATTAGTAATTGATATATGAAATGCAGCGTGGGACTAACTCTCAGTCCTGCTTAACCAGTGATACCGGTGCAATATAACTCTTTCTTGCACTGATAAAGTAGTTCGCCGTAGCAAGGATTGCCAAGGCAGCGAACATGAGTGCCGCCCAGTTCATATCGACCGCTGCAGGCTTTGGTGTCATGGGGAAGAAGGAGAAAATGAATGCGACTAGCAAGAAAGCGAGGGCAAGATCGTTGACAACCCCTCCGAATTTTCCCAGGCTCCATCGACGAGGCAATAGAGGCTCGCCTCTCAGCCGCTTGAGCCGAACACAGCCGATCGAGATGATGTACGAGAAGATGAGCGCCGCGTTGGATATCGAGACAATAGCGTTGAGCGTGACGTCTGAGCCGAAGTTGATGCAAGCCAGGACCAACGAAGACCCAAGACAGACAAGGAGAGCGTTGAAAGGGATATCGTATCCTACAGGGACGTGTTCGATCCAGGCAGAGAAAGGAAGTCCTTTGTCACGAGCAAAGGCCCAGATCTGGCGTGACGAGGCAGCCGTGACTGAAACAGCAGCGAAGAAGACCAGAACTACAAGCAAGGCGCCCATGACTTCAGTGCCAGCAACAGATCCTGTAGCATTGTAGACTGCCTGTAGGACAGGGACACCGGTGGGAGAGTCTAGCACGGAGTCCAACGCACCGCCACAAAAGATGAACGTGATCATCATGATGATACCAAAGATACCATTGAAGATGACAGCCCACATCATAGCCAAAGGCAGGACTCGCGAGGCGTCTTTAAGCTCCTCAGACATATGTGCACCGGCATCAGGGCCAATGAAACACCACAATGGGGTGCTAAGACCAACAAGTGCTGATACACCCATAGAGCTCCAACCGCCGCCGTTAGTCCAGGTTGTGAAGACTTCGTCCGCAGGTGAACGTTCCGCCATGGTCCAGAAGAGGATAAGAAACGCGAAGAAGGCAAACACGTGCAACACGAGTACAATGCCTTCCGCTAGAGGGAGATGTTGCGCGAGGAACATGTTGAAGCCAACCATGAGGAAGAGCCACAAGAACATGATGAGGGTAACGTGCCAGAGTTCGCCGATTTGTGCATCAGGGTAGGCGAGGAGGACCATACCAACGATAAGAGAAGAAAGCATCTGGGCGCATGCCGGGATGCCGCTGACCCAGCCTACTGCTGCGCTCCAACCTGAGAAACATATCAATGCATGTTTGAGCCAAATGTCTCCAGGATCTTGAACATACCGACAATATATGACAGGGGCTTTTGGAAAGATGGTGGAGCAAACTCTGAGACCCAATGATATTGGCCACCAGCTGTTGGGGCCATGCTAGCCATTTCTGCCAACGAGGCAATCATAGCTAGCACGAAAAGCCATGTAATCACCATCATCCAAATGACGCCAGCTGTACCGCCATTGAAGAGACCGAAGTAGGCTGACCTAAAGATTCATCAATGATCTAATCGCCAAAACTGAGTACAATCGACATACAATAGAGCACTTTCCCATGTCGATTGCAAAACAACTACGAATCCAATGATGGAGATCAACCGGAAGTTTCTCTATTGGGGTTGTCAGTAAGTTTGCCTAAAGTGCAGAGTCCTTCCAGCATACTCGAAGCTCCTGCTTCTTGCCCATTCGCAACATATCCTGCGCATCGTGTGATGTGCCACCTAGTGGACCGCCGTGTATTGTCTCTGCATCGTTACTGCTGGCGGCGTCATACTCCTCGATGGCGTTTGTCGCTTTCGCTTCTGGAAAGGAAGGCATGACCAAGACCGTGACTGCTGGTATGCAATAGCGGACAGAGCAGCAAGGGCTTACAATAAGGGAAACTACAAGGGATTGCTGAAAGTAGGACAGCAACCTGTGCAAGTCTGAACGGAGAAATAACAGGATCAAGTGGAGCCAGCAAACGGTGTGCGGGCCGCGGAGGCAAAACTGTATATATTAGCCATCTGCCGGTCGCCTTGTGGGTAGTACGAACTGCCCGTTGTGGCAATGGCTCCCGACCACGCATGTGGCATGCGGAACGATGGATTATCTGGCGAATGAGCAATTAAGTTGGAGGAGGTGTGTAACCGATGCCCGTGCGAGACGGGATAGCATGGAAGAGGCTAGGACTGATTCTTTGGAAAGGCTTCAAGAAATTTTGCAAGGTTTCGCGTATCGTTTGGAAGAGAGTCAGGAAGCACACGTCGGCTCGCAGCTTCATGGCCATGAGATGATTATACCTATGATACTTCATTCTGCGAATTGAGGGGCAGGAATCAGGTCATCCTGTCCTTCAGGTCCTTTGAGTCGCTTGACAGAGGCATGTATGCGAGATTGAAAATGCATGGGGTGGCTGGGTGATCTTGCTGTCTATCGCGTGGCAGATTGGTGGGGATGCCCATGTCCCTAACCATGAGTCGCAAACGTGCCATTGTCGAACGAAGCCTTGCGGGGCCGCTGCCGCCCCATCGCTAGGGGATACGGCTCAACCTCACGCTTCCGCCTCCGAGCGATTTCACCTCACGTCAAAGCCAACCGCAAGAGTGTTGTTGCGAATTCGGTAAAACAAAACATTCCAGGACATGCAGCCTGTATCTTCACAAATTGTGGGACTTCCCAATTGTCATGATGCTGGAGTCTCACAGCCCTGGAGTTGTCTCGTATCCTTAGCCCAACAATTGACCACACAATACTATGCCATGTTCACTTGATCGAAACGCGGATCACGTTCCCGACGAACGAAAGAGCCCTGCAAGTCCCACGCGGGCCGGATGCGATGTGCCGCCATAGGCTACACGTGTGCCCGCGCCGCAGCCTTGATCCACTGGTGGACGCATGAGCCAGGCGCATGCAGGGTGTGCACGCAACAAGTACAAAGGTGATCAGCGGAAATTGGCACGAAATAAGGGTTACGCGCATTTGAAGCCGAATATTTGTACCATCTGGTTTGAACGTGAGCTCCACTTCGAACACGAGCCCCGGTTCGTACGGTACCGTTGAGAGAAAGAGCCGGGATAACCTGCTTGAAGTCTAATCCGTCAACTCTCCCGACCCAGAGGAGAACACCATGCATCTGTGACAGAGTTAACCTCGTGCGAGGTTCAGATGTGTCTTGACCGTAGCAACGGTGACAGCGCCACATACCACCCTGCACCACGTGTGTAAGAGATAAGACTGCAGAGGTCGCTGTCTCCAAGTACTTTGCTCTGTAGATTCGCAGTATGACAGGAAGAGATGAAAGCGCCGTTGTCCATCACTCTGGAAATGTGGCCGGCCTGAAGCTTACATTAGGCTTGTGTCTTTGTTATACATTATGTGTGCTCATCCTTCGTGGCTTCATCCGATGGCGGACCTACGGTGTAGATGATGCTATCGTACTGGTTTCGACGGTTAGTATAGTTTCGCTTGCTCCAATATACTCCGATCGCTAACATTACCACGTAGGTTCTCGCTCTTGCTTTCTTTGGCTGTGGCTACGCGTCTGCTGCGGCGGGACTTGGACGTCCAGATGCTGAGCTTCATCAGCAACGATCCAACATCGAACAGTTGAATCAAGATATCCTTGCCGGAAACCTCACATGGATCATCTCCCTTTGCATTTCGAAAGTCGTCATCGTGGCCATGTTGCTACGGACAACTCAGACACGATCACATCGAAGGTTGCAACATGGTGTTGGGCTTCTAATCGCAGTACAATGTATGATATCTGTGGTTCTTTTGACATCGGGATGCTCCCAACCAAGCATTCTCGTCTGGGATCTGCGATCCGAACAACAAGACTGCCCTAGAAAAGAGACGAGATGGCTGGTCATAACGATCCTAGATGTCCTCACAGAGGTGCTTCTGCTGCTCCTTCCTCTACAGCTGGTTTGGGGTCTCAAGATGGATAGTCGGAACAGGATCTTTGTAATCGCAGCCTTCTGGTTGCGACTGCCGTGAGTTTGCAAAACCGCATGACAACTATTCTTACTTACTCTCCATCAGCACTCTTGCCTTTTCAATTGCGCGCTATAAAGCAACAGAGCAGCTCATAGCTACAAATGACGTCTCCCTCACTGCGGCGATCGTCGTTGTTTGGCAAGCCGTACAACTATCCTATTCTTTGGCAGCCGCCACTATAGCGGCCTTGAAACGATTTACAGAATCGATGAACACCGGCTTTGGCCACGGAGAGCTCATTCGCGTTCATGGAACTTCGGAACGCTACCAAATGTCTACTCAGAGCGGCTCTCGGAAAAGATCAAAGTCGTCAAAGTCAAGTTCTGACCGGCCAAACTACCACGATGTGACTGTCGACTCCATGGAGAGCGAAGCTGAGTTACCTCCACCGAGGAAGGGCAGCATCGCCGCTCAACAAAAGACAATGCGGTTGCGACCAGAGAAGCTGCGCAACACTGCAACTGTCTCTTCTCCAGCAAGAGATGTAATTATGGAGCTTCCATACAGTGAAGGCTCCCAAGACACTGCTATCAGGCAAGAAGTGCAATACTCGGTGCAATACTCTGATGCTCCTCGTGAACGGTCGAAGCGCCCGCGGTGAAAGGAAATCATCGATCACTATGCATCATCCAAGTCCCAGCACAAGGTTTCAAAGTTTACATAGGCTTATCTTGGTGATGACAAACGCTAGGAGCGTCCTTCGACACAGTTAATGATTTCCTCCATCACAGTGATCCACCAGGCTGTAGAATCGCTGTCCGTCGCCACCCATGCTCATTGGCACATTACGGAGACATTGCTAATTGCCCTCCGATCCAACAAATGGCACCTAAAGCGTGGCTTCATCTTCTTGCGGGTCGCTATGGATGACTTGGACGACCCACCCACTTCGATGCATCTCAAGGGCAGGCGGCGTACGGAGATTCGGACCTACATGAATCCACCGGGAGGTGTTGCAATGCTCACTGGATAGAGAAAGATGAGGAAGAGTGCGAACTGGGTTGGGAGAAGGGATTGCCGCGAAGCTTATGGAGAGCTACTATGGATCATTGGGACTCCCTGAGACGGATGACTGTTCGATCGCTAAGCATCGGAGCACAGTGAGGCATTCCATATAAGACCACTCCAACGTTGGGTAGCCTGACGTACTTGGGTATATGGCTGTCTGGATGTGAGCACGTTCGTGGAGTTGGATGCGTCCAAAGTGCGGTTCCATGGACACCGCTTATACAAAGATCTCATGCCAGATTGTCTTGCTTCTTCAGTATAGCCACAGACACTATGATATGCAGCACTCACCCACTTGCCGTTGACATCTCTCCGAGACTTCCTATGCACCATCCTCACGACATATGGCGTCAAACACATCACAAATATAGCCGAAAACATTTTATACATATCAATACACGTCTCTTTCTCCAAATCGCACGTTCACTGTTGAACTACTAGCACAAATGCATGAACCAGACAGGGAGGGAAAAACTTTCTGGCTTCCTCCGTCAGACTCAATCACAAATCTCAATAGTAAAAAACTCCAGTCAATAGACCAATACACTTGAAGCACGTGATTCGTCTCCATCATGCTGCCCAGAGAAAAGAAGACACCCAAGCGCCTCCCACCAGACGCCAGCTGAAATGGCGGGTGATCTGTGTTTGTCTTTGCGCCTCCGAAGTGGAATTACGGATGTCGCAGTATTCCCCCACAGTCTCGCTGAGGATGGTCTTTCGAAGGGCAATGTTGCCAAATCGGCAAATAACGACATTTTAGAAGTGGGTAGGGTAGTTCTGAGGATCAAATACGCGAGACGTCGCCAAACAGGCGGCTTGTGTCGTATCGCCATTGATCTCAGAATCAATGAAGTCGACAAATAGACAACTTGTTGGTGTCAGCTGTGTTCCAAGTGGTTCACTTCGCAGATCATACTTACAGCTCTTACAGCCCGCGACTCGGTGTGCCAACCGCACTTGTCATGGCAGTGCTCAATCCCCCGTTCAAGCTTCCCGCATCATCATAGTCCTGCCACTCCGGGAACTCAGCTGTAGCCTCCCTCATCTTGTCCAGGGCAGTTCGTTCGATCAAATTGGCATCAGCAAACAAGAGACTGGTATCCTCATTGTAAAGGCGGCAGTTCTTGCAGAGCTGGCCAAGATCCTGACGGAATTGGCGAACATTTTGGTACTCCTTCTTGTTGATCTTCTTCTGGATTTGCTTCATGCAGATGGGAGTCTTGATGAGCTGATAGTAATCTGGGTAGTCCCACTTGTCGGGCAGGTCGAGGAAGGGATCAATGATGCCTCGGTTGGGAATATCAGGGTCGGCGGACTCTTCTTCGAGATCAATGAGTGCGTCGTGGACTGTATCGAGAATCTTTTGTAATGATGCGCGTTGAGTGGGGCTAAGTGTGTCCTTGGCAGGCGCAGGACGTCCACGTTTCCGTGGTGCAGGATCGCCATCGAGCGAGGCTTCGTCAGCTTTGCGCTTCTCAGCTTTAGGTTTGCGACCACGTCCACGCTGTTTAGGCACAGGCTCTTCGGAACTCTCACGAGACGGTGCTGGTGAGTCCCCACCATCAGCACCAGGCCGACCGGACTTGTTCTTACCCCGCTTGGCAACCTTAGCTTCTTTACGAGCAATGGCATCTTCAATTGTGTCCTCATCGTTATCCACAGCCTCAAGCCATTGCTCTTCAGTCAGGCCGTCGTCGTACTTGACGCGTGTTCGCTCACGAGCGCCACGTCCAATAGGTCCTTCATCCTTCTCCTCGACTGCAGGTGCTTCTTCATTCAAGTAGATGTCTGGCAACTCGTTTTCTCCGATCAGCCGACCAAGGGGCTTGCCAGGGCCGTAAGGATCCTCCGCTATGCGCTTGCGATCCATCTCCTGGAAGGTGACCAACTCATGTTCGTGACGCATCATGATCTGATTCAGGTCATCGTCATCCATCTCTTCTTGCTCGAGGCTCTCAGCTGCTTCGGCCGACTCCAACATGATCCGCAACATCGTATCTCGCTCCTCGTTCGTTGACTTGTTATCGAACTTTCCAGCTTGAATGACCTTGCCGTCCATGTCCAACTTGTAATTGGCTCGCTCAAGAATCTTCTCTTCAACCGAATTCGAAGTGATAAGACGAAGAATGCGGACTTCATTCTTTTGCCCGATACGATGCGCACGATCTTGAGCTTGCAAATCCTGATGAGGATTCCAATCCGAATCGTAGATAATGACGGTGTCGGCAGTCTGAAGATTGAGTCCTAGACCTCCAGCACGAGTGGAGAGCAAGAAACAGAAGTATGGTGAATCAGGGGCGTTGAACAATCTCAGTAGCTCCGATCGATCGTCGGCCTTGGTCGCACCGTCCAAACGGAGATATTGCAATCCTCGCAGGCGCAGATAATCTTCCATGATGTTCATGATCTGAGTCATCTGGAAAAACATGAGTACCCGATGGCCAGTGGCTTGGAATTTCGGTAAGATCCTGTCCAACAATTCGAATTTGCCTGCAGATCGCCACAGTAGGTCATTGGTGCCTTTGGTGGGATTCATGACTTCCTCGACTTCTTCGAAAACAAAGGGATGGTTGCAAAGCTTTCGCAGCTGCATTAACATGTTGCTGAGACCACGCATGCCGGTCTTGCCTCCCTTGCCATCGCTGACCATGAAGCGGTTGTGAGTGACAAGCTGCTTATACAGCTTCGCCTGAAGTGTTGAGAAGTTGCACTTGATAACTCTCTCTGTTTTGTCTGGAAGGTCTTTCTCCACATCCTTCTTGAGGCGACGGAGAAGGAAGGGCCTAAGAACCTTATGCAACCGACGAATGACGAGAAGTTGCTCTTCTTCAGTCAACTCCATCTTGTCTTGTCCACCTGTGTTCGCAAAAGGAGTATTGAACCACTCGTCAAAGGAGGTAGCTGATTTGAAAATGGTGGGAAGAACAAAGTTGAGCATGGCCCACAATTCTGTCAAGTTGTTCTGCAGAGGTGTTCCGGTGAGAATGAGTCGGTAGCGTGTGGTGTAGTACTGCGTGATCGTCATGCTGAGCTTGGATCCTGCGTTCTTCATACGATGACCCTCGTCAACGATCATGTGTACCCACTTGATCTTGCTGAGAACGGGCCTGTCCTTGATGATGAATTCGTATGTTGTGAGCAAGACCTGGAATTGACCCCAGCGAATCTGCTGCTGGAACTGCTTTCGGGCGTTGGGTGCCCCCTTGTAGACGATCTTCGTTACGCTAGGTGCCCATTTCTCAAACTCATTGGTCCAGTTGGTGAGTGTACTCAGCGGGACGATGACCAGGTAGGGTCCAGGTTGACGCTTCTTCTCGATCAAGTAAGTGATCAAACTGATGGTCTGGATTGTCTTGCCAAGACCCATCTCGTCAGCAAGAATACCGTTGAGGTTGTTGTTGTACAGTGAGATCATCCACTGTAGTCCCTTCAACTGGTATTCCTTCAGAGTTCCTCCGACCAGGTTCGACGCCTGCTGCGTAACTTCTTCCTTGACGCGATGAGCAATTTCATAGTAATCAGTCTTCTTCTTGCCCGCGCGATGTTCATCGTCAGACTCCTCGTCTTCGCTCTCTTCGTCGCTTTCTTCTTCGGGCTCGTACGTGTTTGAATGAGACCGCTGCTGGGCTTTGACAGAGTCTGCGAGTTGCTTCAAGAAACCATCGGTCTGCTTCAACAAGTGGGAAATACGGGTATCCTTGGCTTGTCCCAAAAGCTTGAGGTAAGTCTCTTCATCGTTGGACTTCAAAGCCTGCAGACGCTGCTTGGCAGTGCGCTCGATACGCTTCTGCTCTTCCTTCTCTATGTTCTGATGCGTGGTGATCATGGTACGGCCGAGCTTCTGCAGACGTTGTCGTTGTGCCATACCAGACTCTTGGAGCTCTGTCCGATGCTTCCGGATAGCATCGATGAATTCGTGGTGCTTCTTCTTTTCCTTCGTCTCGCGAGCATCGCGCTGTTGCTTTTCAAGCTTCTCCGTCAGACGAGCTTCGCGCATGGACTGCTTCTTCAAACGTCGGTAGACTGTTCGGTTCGCGGTCATGGCGAGATTATCGGCATGAATCATCTGCTGAGCGATTTCTCTCCGTAGCTTGCGCTGTTTCTCCAACAAGTTCAGCTTTTTCTGCTCGATGATTAGTGCCAACTTGACCTTTCCATCGTCCTCGGGTGTGTCGGTCTTGCTGGTGTCCCATGAACCAATGTTGGCGTTGAGTTTTTCCAGCTCAGCTTTTCTTGCCGTAAGACGATTGTACAAGAGAACTTCGCGCTCCTTACGCAGGTCTTCCATACTCTGTTGAACGGCTTCAATGTCAACACCTTGTGGCATGATGCTTGCGAGGTACGGTCGGTTACGGCGCTGTGTGTGGGAGATGTAGTTGACGTCGCGGAAGGCTTCACTACTCCAAGGCTCGATGAAGGTATCTGGGAGCCGTGGCAGAGTTCGAGTGTCTTGGACTGCTCCACCACTTGTGCTCGAAGCGCGTGTAGCAGTGTCGAGGACCTGAGAGGCTGCAGTGACCGCTTCGGCGACATCCTGAGGCTTCTTCGCTTGATGATGACCGAAAATCTGCTGCTGCATATTGGCGGGCAGTGGAAGTCCCTTGGACAGATGCTTGAAAGCGCCGATCTGAGTACGTAGCATGAGTAGCTGCTCCTTGGACATGGCAGTCGAACCACCTGTCGCTGAAGTGGGGGTTTGGCCGTCAGAAGGAGGCGCTTGCCCGCCTGCTGTTGAGACTTGCATACCAGATGAAGAGATATTGGAAGCCCCTGCTCCGGGAAGGACCTTGCCATCTGCCAGGCCGGTAGGCTTTGCTCCATTTGGTAGGCCTGCAGCAGCGCCGTTTTGCTGTGCCATGGGGTCTGGAGCACCTTGTTGGCGAAGCAGCATTTGCTGCTGGCTTGCTGCGCGCTGGTGTGCTTGATACTGGTTCTGCTTGTGGACCATGGCGAGAAGGTTGCGCGCCTTGATGAGCTCGGGATTGGTCTCGGGAACGCCTTGCGACCTCATTTCTTGGTACCGCTACAGCAGCAGTTAGTATAGGTTTGGGACATGAATGTAATGGCAGAAGTGCATCTGCACTGGTCGATGTACCTTGTAGACCTGTCCTAGTTGCTCACGAGTGAGATTACCAGGCATCTGCCGCTGCCCGCCCATTTCGGGGGTGGGCTGAACGGACGCCATGGTGTAGAATGGGCGTGGTGGGTGTGGTTGGTGTTGTGGAGCGCAAAGAGAGGCCGATGTGAACCACCGAAGGTCTCAAACAAAGTCGCCGTACGTGGACCCAGGCAGCCGCGGCTGGTGCAATGCCAAAGGAAAGGCAGTCGCGGAGGTCAAAAGAGTGCGCGCCAGCGGTTGCTATCGCATTATAGGGGGATGTCGTGGTGGCAGCAGCCGCGTCGTGGATGAAGCCGATGGAACTTCACCCGCCCGGCGCGGTAGTCGCGTCGTGTGAAGGGATTTGGGGGGGCAGGGCGCAAATTCGGAGTGGCCGAGTGTGGAGGCGCGGGCGCGCGCAAAAAGAGGGAATATGCGCAGCACGCGTTGTGACAAGCGTGTTGCGGCGGATTTGAGATGCGGGCGCAACGGCTGGGTGATATCGCGGCGGTAGGGTCGACTTGGTGTTGGCGGAGAACGTCTGAGTCTCCTGCCTATGCGACTGTCCGCTAGCGGTTAGCGGCTTGGCAATCATGTGACGCACGTCGGCCAATCATCGTGATCACGACGTGAGGATTACAGTAACCTCGTCTTCACGCTCATATTCACGCGTTCACCATGGCATGTAGTCGTGGGGTGTCGACACAAACAATGCGCCTGACCGCGCTAGTGCCGAGCGCCGCTGGGCGACCGCATCGAACGAGTGGAGTGCCACGTCCACGACCCCTCTAAACCTTGGAAGCCTCTGACCACGGTCCGACGAACATCAAACTGACCTCACGGTGGGGTCATGGGCTCATGACTGTGAACTTCGCCACATCACGCTTCCAGTGATGTGGATGTTACATTCATCGCGTCTAAGGAGTGTACAGTAGCCCTTCACATCGTTGAAACTACTAGATAGTGTTGAGAATCACCGGTGGGCAAGTTCAGCCCGTGTGATAACCTGAGCAGCCTTGACCTCTTCACGCCGCAAGGGTCTTATTTCTTTCACGACAGAGCCTCTCATGCTGGAAATTGCGATAATACCTCCTTCAGAGGTCATAGAATTCTACATAAATTGACAGAAGAACTAAGACTAGATATAAGAAGCCAAAGCTGAGATACCATATCCTGCCGCTGTACAACTGGCAGGCAGCATTCTAAGTGAGAGTGGGCGCAGTCCAATCAATGTAAGTCGCAGCGTCAGCACCGCTGGGCCCCTTCTCAATGTTGGCAGTGTTCGAAGATTGTCCCAACAAGAATTTGTTGATAAAAGCGGTAAGGTCAGCCTGCTGGTTCGATGGGAACGAGCAGTGATTATGGTTGCCGGAACCTGTGAAGCCCATGTTGTCTGGAACACCCAGCGCCTTGTAGATGAGACGACCTGCCTTCATACAAGCCGTAGTAGAGACGGGACCGAGCCAGTCGATCTCATTCTCGATGACGAGCAGTCCACGGGGAGCTACCATCCCAGCGAGCTGATGATGGTCGGTCGAGGTGGTGCTGGCCTTCGTACTGAAGGCATTGAATCGAGTGGAGAACCACACATTCTCACCAACAATCTGGCTAGATGTCTGAATGTTCTTTCCTTTAGCCTTCTCTGAGTCGGAAATGCGCCAGCAGGCTGCGCCCCCGGAGCCGGACTCCTGAGGGAGACCGAGAGCAATTCGGTTGACAAGGGCAGCAGCAACGAAAGCTCCCTTTCCATTTCGAGAGCATCCAGTCACACCTACAAGCTTGGGGTTGATCCCAGCTCCAGGAGTGATCTCAAGAGCGTCGATGATGCGGTCAACACCCCAAGCCCAGGCGGTGAGGGCACCAGCGCTGTGGCCAGAACCATAGAGGTCGAAGAACTTGCCCTTTCCTCGGCTGTTGCCACCCTGCTGCTGGCCGATTTCATCGTTGTTAAAAGTGATTGTCGCGACGTTGGCAGGCACAGGAATACTGGCCGCGCCATAGGCGATAATGGCTGGGAAAGGTCCGGCACCACTCGGCTTCTTGATTGACACAGAGAAAGAGACTGATTTCCCTCCTTCGGTCGACGTAATGGATAGCGAGGATCCAGAGAATGTTGCCGTGACGGATGAGGGCTTCTTGGGAAAGTCGCCCAGCTCCTGTGCCTGCATAGCAGCGCTCACTTCCTGATTCTTACATGCATAATCGGCCTTGGTTTTTACGTCTCTACCATCGAAAAACTTGAAAGGATTCGGCAGCTTTGCATTGGTCGTAGTTGGGAACGTAGTTGGGAGGGTACAGACTGTATCTTGGCGCTGTTCGATGACCGGTGCCGCGAGCACGGTGGTAGCAAGGAAGGGAAGGATGATGGAGTACTTCATTGTGACGATGCTCCGGAGGCTCGAGATGTTATTGAAGCAAAGGGTGGTGGGCGAGCGTTGGCGAGTATTAAATAGTAATGAACTCGTCCATCGAGCATCCTTACACGAAGCGGCAAAATCTGCATCCTAGATGAAATCTGGACAAACACAAAGTAAGTGTC
The DNA here is from genome assembly GCA_025504975.1 of Plenodomus lindquistii. Classification (NCBI taxonomy): domain Eukaryota; kingdom Fungi; phylum Ascomycota; class Dothideomycetes; order Pleosporales; family Leptosphaeriaceae; genus Plenodomus; species Plenodomus lindquistii. The sequence goes on along the minus strand of JANUWI010000002.1, from coordinate 1,096,649 downwards.
GTAGCGTGACTATAGCCAATTAAAGCAATATGTCTTGGCATTTAGAGTTGTTCAGTCGCCACAATATTGCGGAGCAGTGAACGGCACCTTCGCAGTCTCATGAACGCTTAGCCATCGCTACGAATATGACACATTAGGATTCTATCCGTATATCTCAACGTCCGGTCCTTGTGCGCTCCCACAAAAGGCGAACGCTCTATTTTGGTTCTTGCAATCCAGCTTAATGACAATCGGGATGAGACATGACCACCGGTACACACAGCAGATATGTACCAGGTAACAGTGGGATGCCCCAGCACAGTGATTTGCTACCCCGATATCTCATGATAAGCATCTCATACCTGAACAACCCCTTATTGATTCGATACCTTCCTCTTGATGTCACAGTTTGTTGCCGTTATTGGAAAGCAGACGCTCCCTTGAGCCGTAGCGAAACCATCGTGCACTCTACCATCCTAGGTCCACTGTACTAGGAAGGACAGCGCACTGAATCTGACGCCCGTTTACTTCCGGATATTGTAGACCCGGATGGGTGGTGAAGTTTTACCCAATTTCCCAGCACGCCACTGGTCCATGGGTGATCATAGCCTCGAAGTGGGTGGGCTGGTGCACTTTAGAAACCTGGATTGTACTAAAAGACTGATATTGGAGTCATGATGGCGGCTCTCTATGCACCCCATGTTGCGGGGGTGCAGTGGGGCAGCTGCCTCAAGTGCCGATTAGCCTGTTTACCTCCACGTGAAAATAGCCGGAGTGATCCAATCCATCGCTGTAAAGGTTGATTTGATCATGTGGTGCGATTGAGTTGCTTCGACAGCCCTGACTAGACTTCGGAGATTAACGTGTGTTGATGGCGTAGAATTGATGCAGTCGTGAAAGGACCACTCAGCAGGCCTATTTGTTCACCTGCAACCTCTCTTTCTATCACAACTTGCAAAGCAATCTGATGTCCTGCTCGAGCTCGACAGTATACGAGATGCCTAACGCATGTGTTTGAGCAGCACAAAGAAGTGTTGTCAGTGGCTAGATACAAAATCACTTAGGTGAGCTTATCGTTTGACCTGTATTAGGTCTGAGTGACTGCGCACTTGTGAGCCGACAACTGTGAGATGGTTTGTCTGTTGCTGTATCATGGGGAATCCGTGCCCGTGAAGAGATGAGGCAACTGCTTTGCGCTACTGTAGGTAACGTACGTATTTGTCAGACACGCTTACCGTTTCTGTCCCTAGCATACACCCCTTCTCACGTCATGCTTCTTCCGATTACCAATTCTGTGATTCCGATGAGGGCATTGGGTTAAGACTGCTCTTCATAAGATGCAATTGCTTAGATCAGAGACGGGTCTCAGCGTGTCTTCAACAGTTCACCCAACCGCACTTGTACACGGCCGATACAACGATAATATGGTGGAGGAACGACAGGCAGAGAATGCCATCAAGTTCTATCAAACGAAATCAGGCGAATACGACGCAACATGGCATGCAGACTTCACGGAGCGGTTCTCAGCATACCTGGACATACAGCCCGGTCAACATGTGCTCGATCTAGCATGCGGAACGGGTCTGCTAACATTCCTCGAGGCAGATGCAGTAGGATCAAATGGCAAGGTCATCGGTATCGATGTTACGCCGGGTATGCTCGCTATAGCGTCCCGCAAACAAGCGCATGCTGGAACCAAGTATGCCAACACACAGTTCATCCAGGGCGACATTCTTCATCTGGACGAAATACTTGAACTCAAAGATCAACTATTCGATGTCATAACTATCGCCTCCGCGCTGGTACTGCTTCCAGATCCAGTGGTCGCACTGGAACGATGGTGGAAGTATTTGAAGCCCGGGGGTGTAATCGCGGCAGATGCGACACATCCACGGAATCTAGTATCTGGCATGGTCCTAGAAAGAACGGCTCGAAGACTTGGCCTACCCGTTCCATACAATCGGTCCTGGAGTCGAACGGAGTCCAGCCTGAAGCAAAAGTTTGAGGATGCAGGCTTCGAAGTGGAAAGAGTTCTTACAGTGGAGAACCAGGCTGGATACGGTAGACGCCTCCATGACCTAGATCGATGGGATGATTTTTTTGTCGAGAACGTGATTCTGAAGGACGTCACGAGGACCTTTGCAAACAACGACATCCGAAGAAAGGCCCAGGGAATATACAAAGAAGAGTGGGAGAAGTTGGCAGTAGACGGAAAAGTGGAGGAGGTAGATGCAGTGTTCTTGGCTGTCGGACGCAAACGTGAGCCTTTAAACCCTATTTTGATGGTGATACTGACAGTCTTCATAGCTGCGGACGGTTCGAGATATACTACCAAGACGTCGACGAGCGATGTAATCTTCGAAGGTGGTTGTCGATGTGGCGCAGTGCGTTACGCATCCGGCGCGGCTCCATCAGACATCACTCTGTGTCATTGCCGTTCTTGTCAACAGCTCTCTGGGTCGAACCATCTGTCATTTATCGAAGTTCCTGGGTCTGCAGTCAAGTTTACCGCCGAATCAACGCGTAAGGTTATCAAGCTTTCAAGCCTGGCAGAGCGAACATTTTGCTCAGACTGTGGATCGCCAATTAGCATGACCTACCAAAACTCCGATCGCATCCATCTCACTATGGCTACTATTGACTTAGACAGTCTGAAGGATGTGTCGCCGCCCAGGGTCACGAAGCATTTATTCCTCAACGACAAGGCGCCGTGGACTGCATTGCCAGATGACGGTGCTGAACGTTGGGCTACGCAGGAATAGGCGGGTTAGCAGTAGGGAAGAGATGGAATATGTCGGAGCTCTATGGAGGAACTCGTTCCTGTTGCGTCCCCTGCCTTGAGAAAGCGATCCACCCAAAGCCAGTACATTGTACCGATAACTCTTCTATCAATAGTGAGAATCTTCTTGTATCCTTCACACGGAGCACAGAGTATATTTCTTTCAGTCTTGCGTAGCGGGGTGGCCTCTGGCTGCTTCGTGGACTGAAGATCCGAGCCTTCCAATGGAGTGGGAGGGGGTCAATACTGTGTGTATGCGAGGACACTTGTAAGGAAAGTCTCCGTTGACGTGCAGCCTTGAGCTCGTCTTGGCGGGCGCTTGCAGTGAACCTCTGCGGGGACAAGCACGATGCAGCGATAACAAGACAGCAATGGACAGTGTAATACGATGTCAGCCGACGTGCAGAGACCTCGGACGAGTAACTTCGCATGTACGCGGTTCTAATTGTCAGAAACCTGCCCGGCTGGTGGTTAATCACCGACGCACCGCAACTTGTGCACAGCACAATCAAGATGGGTCGCGATCGTCACGCGTTTCAACAGAGGCGTCAAACGTGAGGCGAACAGCGAGTTCGTCTTGAAGAGCCTAGCTCGTGCATGAAACATGTTGTTCGTCCCGCGATTATTGGTGGCTAAGCGATGTCTGCGTGGGTGCGTGTGTTGCGGTGAGTGGGCGGTGACGAGGCAGCCTCGAGCTTGTGTCCAAGGCTTCCCAGCCTCCGCCAGCCACGCGAAAATTATGTGTTGGCACAAACATATCCACCCCTCTCGTTGCTCGTGCAAACACTCTTCTCTACACTCACTGCATCTGCATTGCTGCTGTGAATTGTTGCACTGCGTCTCCGTCTCGTCTCTTCCAACGCAGCGCTCTCGGCCCTGCCTATCTTCGGCCCGCCTTTGTTGCACATCTTATCGACCCGATTGTTGACCAGGAGACCCTGCAGCAGCACCGCAGCACAACTGTGCATTCAAGGTGGTCACGTCGCACGGCAGTCATTCCAGCTGCTCGCCGATAGGACAGAAGGATCGTGGGCGAGAAGAAACATTCCTCGTTTCCCGACGAACGTCGATCCATCTCGGTCCCATTATTCTGAGCAGCTATGGCCGCTATGAGCCGCAACGCCCCCATCGTGATGCCTCAAGCCTCGCACAGTTCACCGCGTGGAGACCTTAGATCTCCACGCCACTCCCGGCAGCTCTCTGTTCCTGTCGCGGACGACCAATTGCAGAGCTTCGACGACGTCGACATTACCGGTCTGCAGCCTCCGCCCTCCGCATTGACGTCCCCGGTAGCCACTGCATACGACCCCAACGCGCCGTCACCGCTTGAGGACTACCCGCGTTCTGCACGTAGCAGTCACCAGCGTACGCTGACAGGCACCTTCCTCGACAACTGCCAACCCTTCATCAGCCGCGCAACATCCACCATCCAACAACATACTAGCCGATCACCGTCACCCACCAAATCCCTCGCTAGCTTTATCCCGTCGAGAAGTGCAGTGCAATCAAGTGCAAGCCAGCCCAAGATCCGGGCGCTGCAGAACTGGTTCAACGGCTCTTCCGCACCGGTCAAGCTGGGTGTTGGCCAGCGCGACGACTACTCCGAGTCTGGGTCGGGCTCTGAATCTGAATCCGGAGAAGAGTACGACTCCGAGAGCGAGGAGGAGGAACAGGGCAACATGATGGCCAACATCTTCAATCGCGGCTCATCACTCACACGAGGGCGGACCGTCAGCCCCCGACGCGTCGAGGACGCGCCAACCACCACATCTACAAAGGCTACCCCGACCAAAGCGCCGAGTCAGCCAAACGCTAGCAGCAAGTTCTCCTGGTTGCTCTCCACGCAAAAGAATGCTGCGATTCCTCCACCGATGCAATCGCCTACCTACCACAACCCTGATGACGAGCTCCTCAATATCAACCTCTCACAAGCCCTCTTCCCACACGGCCCCGCCGACCCCCTGGCTCCTTCATCATTTCACGACCTTCTCACAAATGCAGAAGCTCTCCTATCACGTTATCAGAGTTCTTATCGCCAACTTTCAACTGCCCTCGTGGATGCTCGCTCAGAGCAAAGCGCACAAGAAGACGAGCTGGACGAGTCGGAGACAAGGGTGCGTCACTTGAAGATGCAGCTCGAGACCATGGCAGAGCGTGCGAGTGAGCAGGACGAACAAATGCGGACGCTCATGGCAGACCTTGCGTTTGAGCGACGCGCCAGGCAGGAGGAAGAAGCCGCCAGGAAGCGAAGTCTCGCCCTTATTCGTGGGCCTGCACCATGCGAACACACTGCCTGTCAAAATACTCCTCGACGACACAACCGCATCTCCGGTTCTGAGATTAGCGTAGACTCAGGATTCGAATCGGAAACCGAAGCGGATGCTGCGAGCGTTTTTTCGAGAAATTGCTTGAGCCCGACTGGTACCGAACGCTCGTCGATTCACGAGGCTGACACACGCGATGCCACACCCAAGGGCAAGAAGATTCAAACGTTACCAAAGGGGAGCACTCACGACAAAGTTCCAGCACCTGTCAATCTGAAACAAGGAGGATGGGGATGCGCAAACTGCGAAGGAGGTGCACAATCTGCCGTGTGGGGACGTCTTGCTAAAGAGCGAGAAGAGAACCGGACACTCAAGCTACGCGTTGAGAGTCTGGAAGAGGCTGTCGAGGGAGCATTGAACGTCGTCGATGGACCCTGGGAGATGTAAATACTTCACTTCATTACCACGCACTTAGAGTTAAACTTCATTTCATCTGGCCTTGTTTGGGCATAGGGTTCTTGGAACATTTACTCGCACTGAGATTGTCAAATCCAGCATTAGCGGTATGGGCCGCGGTCATGTCATAGCGGAGTATAGCATAGGTGAGCATGTCATAACGAGAACACACTTCACAACAACAAGGTTTGTTATGCGTTCGTCGTCTTCATTGATATTGATGTACATGAGAGGAACAAGTTGGTCTCGACTTCTACAACTTCTCACCCGAACAGCAGTCCTTGTCCACCAAAACACTCGCATCATTCTTTGTGCTTGGTACATCGATCGCGGGGTTTCTCTCAAAGAAGTCACTTGGCTTAAAGTGAATCTGGTAAATTTCCACTGGCATGACAGGCCAATCCTCAACACTACACCAACAGTCAGCACTCCATCATGGAACGGTGGGAGAGGGATTCGAAACATACCGTGGATTATGCGTCAGACCAAAGCAATTCCAAATGACCAAGTCCTCATTCGCGACATCGTCTCGTCTTGCCGCCATATCGTGCACACCACCTTGCTCCAGCTGACTCTGCAGCGTGAAACGACCTGCGGCGTACAATTCGTCGTCCTTGTACTTGGTCACCCATACATGATGGTTTGTAAACAGCGCACGCTGAGCCTGGATACTTCCCGGGCTAGCCAACAGCTTCTGTGTCGGCAGCGGCTCAAACTTGTAGCCCACAGGATTCCCAGAAGTAGGATTCTTGATGCTAGGGTTGATAATCTTGAAGACGCGGTGATCAATGGGGTTTGCGTCCACACCCGTAGACTTCTCAAGAATAGTTTTTGTGATGTTGTAAAAGTTGCCGTTGGGGTTAGTCTCTTTGTTCCAAGGCGCCGTGTGCGATTCCTCGTACAATAGTGTGTTTTTGTGGCCGTCGATGGCGGGGTCGATACGCGCGGCGAAGATGTGCTGGTGGTTTTGTGCGAGGACACCAGAGGAGACGACGTTGCCGTACTCGGAGGTCTTGCCTGGGTCGATGTTGACTACGGAGACGATACCTGTCGCGCGGACTTCAAGCGTGATGCCGCCGGCTGTGTCGAGCTTGTAGGCGAAGACGTACTCGTAGTTTGCAAGAGTGATGATGAATTGGACAACGAGCTCACGCATGCGTGTCACGACTGCGCGGCCAGTTCGCCAGTTGGTGTGCTTCCAGCCGATTCCGTTATCTTGCTCGTGGAGGCAGATGACATTCGGGTGGACAATCGGCTCACCGTCAGAGCTAACAATGACGGCGTCAAAATACTTAATCACTCCGAGACAGTCACAGCCAAGAGATAGGTTGTTGGCGCAGTTTCCGGCACCTCCGTCGCCGAAATCGAATGCTTGCTTGCGGTGGAATGGCGGGCGAGCGTCGGCATATGGGACAGACATCTCGCTAATGCTCATACGGTAGAGGATGCTCCTACCATCGTAGTGAACGTCGTGAAGGACAGCTCCTTCCCGAGGGTTGAAGGACACTCGGAAGCTCCACTTTTGCCATTCGACGAGAGACTCATCTTTGACTGTGAAAGAGGGGCCTTCTGGCTGTGTGATGTTGATGGGCTTCACGTCTTTGCGCGTTCCACCTTCGAGGAGCTCGGGAACGTATTCTGCGCCCTTGCAGTGGTCAATAACTCGTTCATTGTGAGTCTGGCCAGTGAGAGCGTCGCCTTTGCCACCGGTAGCCAGACGATCGATTCGAACAATCTCTCGTGATAGGCAGTCCATGACGGGGATGAGTGGCAATGGGTAAGCGTAGAAATTTGAGTCTGGGTTCCCGTTTCGTGTGTCCTGGGCGAAACATAGACCTTGGAAGTATCTCCTGTTCTCAGCGCCGATATCAAGTCCGCCATATGGCCTATTCTCATGAGCAGCTGCTGGGGTAGAATTCGAGCTGTGGGAGACTCACCATGGCTCAACGACCAACTCAAAGCCGTCGGGTAGCTTGAACTCTGCAATGGCCTTCTGGAACATATCACTTTTCTTGCACGCCTCGACAAGGTATTGAAATTCCCAAAGCGTCAGACTAGCCTGTTTCTCCTTTCCCACTACTTCATGGCGAACCCTTTGTTTTGTCTCAACGTTAATGATGGACTCGTGATACTCTGGAATCTTGTCTGAGCCAATGACATCGTACTGGCACTTTGCCAAACGAGGCGGCCGCCTTGATGCTTGTGATTGGCCGGGCTGTGCAGCATGTTCAAGCTCAAGATATTGCTTCATAAGCTCTTTCTCAGGCTCTTGGAGATATATCTCTCTGAAGTCAACAACTTTCCCTTCATGAAGAGAGAGGACTGTGTCACGAGCCACTCGTGTCTCCTCAACGTTGAGGATCTTGAAGGGGTGAGGGGCCATAATGGTAGTTGATGTGGCGTTCCACGACGTTGTGTAGCGATTGCAGATACGATCAGTAAGCCGATGTGGTACCTAAGGGTACCTAAGGTAGGTGTGTGGTAGACCTTGGGGAACAGGAACCAGAGGTCCGACAGGAGGACGAGAGCCGATGCAAATGCTGATGAGAACGACGTGAGGAAAGGGCGAAAGCCGCGTCTTTGTATTCCCGCAGGATGCGTGACAGTTAGGCGTCTAGGTCAGATTCCGCATAACCCGCTATACAAGTGGGGCACAATGAATGATATGATATCTACCATAGGTATCCTTGCCCAGATATGAACGGTTACAGGGCGCGGAATCATTCACTTACACATCATAGACGGTGTATCTGGAGGTCGACCGGCTGGACCTTCTCAATAGAGTTAGCTTCCCGAATCAGGTAAATGTGGAAGAACTTCTAAGGTCGTCGGCAATGCATCGAGTGATAGCTTTTGCACGTAGAGAGATTGCTTCCTCTAGATCATGTTCATGGATTCGCATGCTCCTACAAGACCCGTGTGACTCATTTTACTGGTAGTCATGCCAACCTTGGAAGTTAAGGATTCCGGGCGGAATAGCCCCGCAGTAGGGCACATGCGCTAGGATGATTACCGTATTTGGCTGCAAATGGGAGAAAGCCTACATCAACATCTCGGCCATATCATTTTAATGATACCGGCACTGGACAGAAACAACGTTAGAAAAAGGCGGTGTCGTATATTTCGTTGGTCGTTTGTCTCGCTCAAATAGACAGTGGTGTCTGGGCCTTCTCTGCTTTAGCTTCGTCTGACCTTTGGTACAGGCAAGCTCACACATCTTTGGTTGATGATTTGTGTATAGAACATTGCTCTGTTACTGAACACAGGCCACCTCCGTTCTTAATTTAGAGTTGAATTTTTTATGGTGACCTCTTGTAATCAAGGCATTGACTTTGAAAGCAAATCGTTTCCTTATTGTTTCGAGGAAGAAGTTATTAACAGGTTCCTTCAAACAGAATATGATCCTGCGTTTGCACAAGATGTGGTAGTGTGAGGGTTTTTCGATCATGACTTTAGACTGCTAGCGCCAAAGTCAACTCGGTAAGCGAGTTCATTAAGCTCGCATCTTGAGTAAAGTACGTTACCACTGCATTTGGTCTCTCTGATGCGAAAGCGATTGCATTCCTTCATGATTGCCATTGCTTCGCGATTTTACGTGTATTCATCCAGCAATTATATTAAGATGAAACTAATCGCATTCAGCTGGGATTACGAGGAACGTTGCGTTGTTCTCACATAGCGACACGTCGTGGTCGAACGCTCGTTGTCAGAACCACCCAAAGATGGCTACCACTATAAGAACTCGGCTCCATGTAATCAGTCCTAGACTTTGTTTCGAAGAACTCTGGGATTGCAGGCTTTAGCAGGCTCCATATTGTGACACTTGAAAAGGGGACAGAGAGCATGCGATGGGCACCGTCTCTAGACAAGGGATCCACTGACTCACAGAGGGCTGCGCCACGAGCACCGCCACGAACCCGCCACGCGACGTCGAGTCCGCGACTCCCGCCATCTCTTTTTGGCGTTACGCGCCCACTTTGACGTGACCACAATCCAGTCATAATGGATGCACATAGCTCACTGGACTATGGGCTTTCCACATTTCACTCCACAATCTTGTGCACTTCACAGCGCAGACATTCGCGTTATGCACTTACTGAGGCGGTGAAGCACAGCCGACAGCGCGCCTCGACCACTTGATCAGGCCTCGTCTGTACTTTACTTACTCTACTAAACACGATACTTACTGAGCCAGGACTCAAACTTAAACTGACATGGCGTTCACTGGCACAACACCTGAATCTCTACTTCCTCGCTCAGACTCCCGGAACCCAGCTACCACATGCAAAGGCATCACAAAGGCTGGCCGACCGTGTAGACGGCCGATAGATGCCAAAGCCTCCAACGACGAGGGCGTCATTGCTGTAGTATCTGTTGTCAGTGACAGCGATGATGAAGACGTGGGTGCTGCTGCGTACTTTTGCTGGCAGCACAAGGATCAGGCCGAACGTTTAGCCGCGCAAGCTTCGAGTGGACCGCCAACGCAGCTGTATCCGCTCAAAGAGAGGAACAGCATCGATTCATTAGTCCATCGTCTGGGTGTGCTCGAGGTAGACGATGTCGAAGAACCCACGCGGCGGAAGAGAAGAACCAGTAGGCCAGAGCATAAGACGTCTGCAGCCCGGCCACCGAGGAGGATTAACCGACCAGCCACGTGGGATAATGTTGAGGGACCGCTGATGTCTGTTCCGAGTGAAGTGATGGCAGCCAACAAACGACAGCCTCGTGCATCCAAGCCAGCTCCACAGCGAAAGAAGCCCAGCTTTTGGTCATCACTCTGTTGCGGCACTGCAGACGAGGATGACGAAGTCATCCACCACAAGCAAAAGGCTAGTCAAGCTCCAGCGCCTGTCCAAGAGAAACCCCAAGTTCCCGTCCAGCAGGCTCCAACACGGCCCAGCAGGATATCTCAAGACCAAGGTCGCCGAGCCAGCGGATCACGACCTCCAACCTCACGACGCTCCAGTAATCCACCAGGCCGTGCACCGCTCGGCGAGAAGGTTGCCCGTCCAGTCAACAAGACCACTCGTGAAGACTCAGAGACAACAATCCTCCTCCGCTACATCCCCAAAACGCTCTCACCACAGCTAACCTCGACCCTACTCGCCGAGCTCGTCAAGCCAATCTCCCCCCACGACGACGAAGGCTACATCTACATTTTCTGGCTGACTCCCGAATCCGCCGGTCCCGCGCCCTCATCCGCCGCCTCAACACTGCTCGTCCCGCCCTCTCGTCCCGAGCAAAACCGGCGCACCTCAGACGTGCTGCGCCAATTCTCCGTTAAAAAGACGAATGCTTCTTCGCGACCGGGTACTGCTCGACGACGCTCCGTTGGCGCAACGAACGACACAGCTACTACCACGACATCCAAAGACACGATTCTCCTCAAGATCGGCCGAGCAAACAACGTACACCGCCGCATGAACGAGTGGACACGCCAGTGCGGATACAGTCTTTCGCTCGTAAGGTATTATCCCTATGTTCCTTCGACGACGCCATCGCCTACGCCATCACCGCAGACGTCGCCGGCGCAGTCTAGACGCCATTCGTCCGCTGGAGGAGTGAGGAAGGTTCCGCATGCTATGCGTGTGGAGCGACTGATTCATCTGGAGTTGGGTGAGCAGCGGGTCGTGAAGAAGTGTGAGGCGTGTGGGAAGGAGCATAGGGAGTGGTTTGAGGTGGAGGCGTCGAAGGAGGGGGTGAAGAAGGTGGATGAGGTGGTTAAACGATGGGTTGAGTGGGCGGAACGGGCTAATGAGTGATCACTTGTTGTGGTATTTGATTGCATAGAGCGGCATTGTTTGCGATGTTTTGACGGCAGATCGCTGGGGTAGTGCAGCGTGTGTGGACGGTATATTGAACACAAGGTAGATGTGTCCCTAGCTGTCCTTGTACAAGCTTCGAGGGTCGTTATGTGTGCTCTATATGTCATATCGCAGATTGTAATAATTATATAAGTGATCATGTTTTTGAAATTATGGTTTGATTTGGGGAATTGGGTATCTTGTGTAGCGTTAAAGCAAGCAAGCAGAAACGTCCGACGAGTAACGATGGTCATTGACGCGTCGTGTCTTTCTTATTTCGTGTGTTCATAATGGCATTCAGGGTTGCTTTTGCCCGACATAGCGGACACTGTACAGGGGGTGTGATGGGTGGTGCGGTGGTGATAGGAGAAACCGTGCGCCGAACTTTTGACCTAGTACCAGTGCAGTAAAAACGCAATCATTTTCCCATCTCTTTTGGCGCACGTCGAGTCGTCATTAATGGTGGGGTGGTGTTGAACGTTCCTCTGTCTTCTAACATCATTGGCGTTTGTATTTACATTGGTGATGGTCGTGGAGATCTAAAAGAGACCGATGCGGGGCCGCCAATCGTTCTCGATTACGGCCTTGGGGTTGACGATTATCTGGTAGGGGAAGGGGTTGGCATCGGTCGTGGTGATGGGGGGAATGTGGTCCTTGTCGCGGTTCACGATGGAGATGATCTTGTAAGCGGCTTTCTCGACGGACTTGCTCATGGCTCGGCGAACCTTGAGGACATCTGTAAAGGTGGTGAGCGGTTCGTCTCATGTGTCATGGGAGACAGTGTGCACATACCGGTCTCGGTCCTGGGCTGTGCGAGCGTAACGTCCAGCGTCCACTGCTCCCAGCAAACATCTTCGTCGGCCTTGCCGAAGAAGTACGTCTTCCTCCTCTTCTTCTCAAAGAACTGTATCGCAATCTGGCCTCGTCCCCTGGGCTGGTGCGTGCTGTCTATGGCGCGGCGCAGTGCATGGGTCTTTTGCTCGATAAGCGTTTCAAGATCCACGTCGTCGATGGCGGGAAGGGTGAGGTCGAGCAGGTCGCGGGTCAGGGGGGAGATGGAGGTGAAGTACCGGTGGAAGAAGATGGTGTGAAGGATGGCTATTGGGCTGTCAGTACTGTAGCCGAGTCATCTCGTGTTGGGTGACTGCGTGGTGGGGGGGCAGGGAGTCGGGCAGGGATGGCAGAAAACACAGGTGCGCCGCAAAAGACTGACCCTTTACGACTTCCTCCACGCGCGTCGCGTCGGCGAAGATTTCGAGATTGTACTCTGGGCGCCTTCGTGGTTCCATGGTGGCATCCGCTGGCTCGAAATCAGGGAACGGTGTCCGGAGAACCCCGCAATGCGCCGCGCGGCGACTTTGTGGGAGAGAGTTACGGCGACAGCGTGGCTGCGATGGGGCGGCGAGGGCGAGTGCTACCGGTGCAGTGTTGTTTCCATGCGTGAAGGGAGGGAAGGTGATTGCTGGTGCAGTGTGGCGGAGTGTGCGGTGTTTGTGCAAGAATGCGGGAAGCTGAGAGAAAGATTGCAAGCGTGTGGCTGCGGGGCTGCTGGGCTGCTGGGCTGCTGGGCTGCTTTTGCGGACGAGGGCCCGGCAATAGGCATGCATGCAAATCCAAACAGTGCCAGTGAGATCATCAAAGAAGCCCGCGCCCACGTCCCGCGCCCCTGCGAACTCTGCTGGCCATGGCTATTCTAGGCCTATCACGCTCCACCCAATGCACCCACTGCACCCAATGCACCCAATGCCACTGCCACCCACATGCAGCCTTACCACTCGTGCCCACACGGCTGACCCGCGGCGTGACATGTCGGCCTCCGAGACATGGCCTCGCCTGACGCTGGCCCCTCGAGCCCACCCATCACCAGGTCGTCGTCAGGCAAGACACATGCAGCCACACTGTCACCGTCAGGTCAGCGTGCCGGCGTGATGCCAAAGGGGGTATCATCGTAGGCAGCACAAGTCCGCTTAATGCCGGGCCGTCGACTGCCACTGAGTGCCATCTGCATTCTGGAGCAACACTAGCGTTGCGCTACATATTCGCCTGCACGTCGACTGTCCCCCGTCCTGACTGGTCTGCACATCCAGTCTGGCCACGATGCCAGTTCATGTCTTGCATGCAGCCTAGACCACCCGTTTGCCCGGCTACGACGCACTGTAAGACCGGGTCTGCGGCGTCAGCATCGTGATTATTGGTACCAATCTAAGAATCGACTGGACAGCTATCGGTCCGGCTTGGTCCATTCTTCTTGCCTTGTCGTGTGTGTGATGCTCACGTACTGTGTAGGTGTGTGTCCTGTGTATGTAGAGTAAAGTCAAAGCATGTGCAAGTGTGACACAGATCTGCCATCACATGCGACAAGGGTCCTCGTGCAAAATCATGGTCAATTGGTCTAACATGCCCACTGGACCTTTTGAGGCTCAACCACTGCGCTAGCCGTAGACTGACGCGTCGAGTCGCGTCACCCCGACTTTTGCTCAGTCTCGACACAACCCTTTGCAATGGTCGGCACAAAACGCACCCGCGATGCAGACGATACAGACGATGGCACGCCACGAAAGCTGCGCGCTCGCATTGCAGATGGCCCCCCAGACGAGCAGGACTGGTCCGACGCTCAGACGCCATCACGGAGGAACAAGACACTCCTCCTGGCAGACAACGGCACACCAAGGTCCATTTTGAAGAAGAGTGGTCTGGCAAACGGCATCACTGCTACACCACGATCTTCAAGGAAGCTCCTATTCGATACCCCCACGAAGCCCCCTAGAGACGACACGCCCAATGGCACTCCGACCCTTGTGCGCAACGCAGATCGAAGCGCACGAAGGAAGAGCAACAGACGAATACTAGAACGCACATTGAACGGGGAAGACAGCGACGAAGAGGCGTTGGATGAGGAGGACATACTAGCCGAGCAAATTCTGAGTGACGGAGACGATGTCGAAACGGGCGCTGAAGAGACGGTCGAGGACGACATTCCGGTACCCGAGACGCCATCGAAACGTGGAAGAGGTCGACCGAAAGGCTCAGGCAAAGTGGGAAGGCCACGGAAACAGCGATCGCCTACGCCCCCAACAGAGCTTCCTGCGCATGAACAATACTTTTGGCAGAACCGTCCTGGGGGCACCAAGACCTCAAACAACACATTATCTACACAAAGCCTTCTCAACCACGACGAGTACTTTCAGGCAATACAGTCTTATGAGGACCACCACCAACCCGAGATGGACTTCCTGTTGGAATTGCATGGCCGAGCATACAATCAATGGATCTTTGAGCTCGAAGAGGGCTTCAACATTTGTCTCTACGGCTACGGCTCCAAGCGAACAATCACGGAGAGATTCACGGGGCTCTTATATCACCATCTGCTCGAGCGGGCCCCATACAAAGGAACCAAGAAGACGCCAAAAATCGTTGTCGTCAATGGATATGCGGCTGGCACGACATTGAAGGAGCTTCTCAGTACTGTGGCATCGACGATACTTCCCGCCAACACCAAACTGCCAAATCAACCCACGGCACTGCTCGAACTGATACTTGACGCACTCTCGAATGATCCACCCGCGCACCCGGTCCCCATCATCCTCAACTCAATCGACTCTCCTTACTTGCGAAAGTCTCCAGCACCAGCCATGCTCGCTAGGCTGGCTGCGCATCCTCAAATAAATTTAGTTTGCACAGCCGATACGCCCAACTTCCCTCTACTGTGGGATGTGGGGTTGAAGACGCAATACAAATTCCTCTTCCACGACGCCACTACATTTGCACCCTACAGCGCAGAGATAGACACTGTCGAGACAGTGAACGAACTCCTCGGTCGCAGCGGCCGCCGAGTAGGAGGAAGAGACGGCGTAGGCTTCGTCCTCCGCTCGCTTCCCGAGAAAGCACGAGAGCTCTTCCAAGTGCTCGTCAACGACCAACTCGAACTCTCCAAAATGGATGGCGGCGATTTCGGTGCCAACGACGATGATGAAGAAGAGCACATCCCAGGGGCCAAGAAAGCTGGCAACAAAAAGCATGCTGCATCGTCGAGCACAGCTCAGGGTGTGGAGTACAGAGTGTTATACCAAAAAGCCGTCAACCTATTCGTGTGCACGAGCGAAGTCAGCTTCCGGTCTCTGCTCAAAGAATTCTATGATCATCAGATGATTGAGAGCAGGAAGGATGCAATGGGTACGGAGACGTTGTTTGTGCCATTTAGACGGGAAGAATTAGAGGGATTGGCAGAGGACCTGGCGGCGGAAGTTTACTAATAATATGCGTACGTACTTTTCGAAAATGCATGCATGCTACTCGAGACAGTCTCACCGTTCATCTTACGTATGTTCTATCATCAATGTCGTATTACCTAATCATCTAATAGTCGATGGTTGAAGTTTGTACGCTCTGGGGATAAGCCCCAATCAGCTACTAGTTCCGCTCTCACCCGCGCAAATTTTCTCAACCCACGTCTCAGCCCTGATTCTCACCACGAATGACTTCCAGTCTCCTGGAGCGTTTCAAGCCGGTGAGCCAGCTGGAGACGTTCATCGTTTGTTTGGTATATATTACCAGCTACTTTTCATGTTCCTATACAACAACAAGACAGGTCGCTTAGCTCAGTTGGTTAGAGCGTGGTGCTAATACTGACAGTACGAAGGGTAAACCCTCGCATTTCAGGAACGCCAAGGTCGCGAGTTCGACCCTCGTAGTGACCACTTGCTTTTTGCCCAGGTGTTTGTAGGCTTTTTTTTCTGCATACGGACGGACATGCTTGTGTGGTGTTGGGTGTGGTGGTTCGTGATTGTGGACCGTCTCAAGTTTCACGTACAACAGCGTCTACAATGTATTCGCATGGATTGTACACACTTGAACAGGGACGTGTCCGCTGAGTAATTCTTTTTAGACTTAAATGAGTAGCACTGCAAATGTGCGCCTGTGTGTGGACTCCTTACAAGTTGCGAGAACTTTAGGTTTAGAGCCAGCGAGGGTTCGACATATTCTGTGTTCATCAAATGCAATGTTGATCACGCAGTCTTGTAATGGAGAACTAGCCCGTCCTTGGAAGTCCTCAATTGCTGGAACACCCATGTGCTGCATTACAGGTTAAGGTTTGATGCTTGCGAAATAAGGTGAGGACGTCAAGAACGTTTCTTTCGTGCTTGAGGCTAAGCATCTGTTCTGGATGCGGACCTATGTTCAAATCTATCAACTGCATGTTGCTCTTACAGTGTTGTTGGATGAGTGACATCGACAAAGTAGACACTAAATTCACGCTAGTCCCAAGTGGCGCTAGCAGATTTCGAAAATACACCCCACCCGTGACTAGCAGTCCACATTTCGAGCCTCAACTTCTCGATACGGCATCGAAGACACTTGCAAACACATCACATCCAACAAAACATTCATCATGGCCACAATGACTATGACGCAGACGCAGAAAGGGAAGAAATTGCCCAAAAACCTCAAGTTGCCACCGGAGAATGAACGATACATGCGTGCGTGTGCGGACATCGCCTCTGCGCTCATTCAAGACTATGAAGCACAAGCCGACGGATCAAAGGCAAAGAAAGACTTAAATCTGAATCGATTGAGGGGAGAAGTGTCAAAGAAGCATTATCTGAAGAGTCAGCCGCCGCTCACTGCAATCATCGCCGCAGTACCAGAACACTACAAGAAATACATTCTGCCGAAGCTGATTGCAAAACCCATCCGTATGTAGGAAAATGGTCTGTAAGATAGGCTAGAGATTACTTACACACCGCACAGGAACATCCTCGGGTATTGCAGTAGTAGCAGTCATGTGCAAACCGCATAGGTGTCCTCACATTGCCTACACTGGTAACATTTGCGTATACTGCCCTGGTGGTCCAGACTCAGACTTCGAGTACTCAACACAGTCTTACACGGGCTACGAACCAACATCCATGCGCGCTATCCGCGCAAGATACGATCCATATGAGCAAGCCAGAGGACGAGTGGATCAAATCAAGTCGCTAGGCCATAGCGTAGATAAAGTCGAGTACATTATCATGGGCGGTACCTTCATGTCACTGCCAGAGTCATATCGGGATGAGTTCATAAGTCAACTACATAACGCACTCTCGGGCTACCAAACGAAAGACGTGGACGAAGCTGTCTCAGCAGGCGAAATGAGCAACATCAAGTGTGTAGGCATCACCATCGAAACACGACCTGACTACTGCCTGGATCAACATCTATCCTCCATGCTCCGCTACGGCTGCACGCGACTCGAAATCGGCGTCCAGTCCCTCTACGAAGACGTAGCCCGCGACACAAACCGCGGCCACACCGTCGCCGCCGTTGCCAAGACCTTCTGTCTCTCCAAAGACGCCGGCTTCAAAGTAGTATCGCATATGATGCCCGATCTCCCCAACGTAGGCATGGAGCGCGACCTCGACCAATTCGTAGAATACTTCTCCAACCCCGACTTCCGCACCGACGGACTGAAAATCTACCCCACCCTCGTCATCCGCGGCACTGGCCTCTACGAACTCTGGCGAACAGGGAGGTACAAGAACTACACGCCCAACGCTCTCATCGACATTGTAGCGCGTATCCTCGCCCTCGTACCACCATGGACACGCATCTACCGCGTGCAGCGCGACATCCCCATGCCGCTCGTCACATCTGGTGTTGAAAACGGTAACCTGCGTGAACTAGCCCTAGCACGTATGAAAGATTTCGGTACTTCATGTCGAGATGTTCGTACGCGTGAAGTCGGCATCAACGAAGTCAAGCACAAGATCCGGCCCGATCAGGTCGAACTCGTACGTAGAGATTACACTGCGAATGGTGGCTGGGAGACTTTTCTTGCATATGAGGATCCGAAACAGGATATTCTTATTGCGCTGCTGCGGTTGAGGCAGTGCTCCAAGGAACATACGTTCCGGCCGGAGTTGACGGGGCAGCCGTCGTCGTTGGTCCGCGAGCTGCATGTCTATGGTTCGGCGGTGCCGGTGCATGCGCGCGACCCGAAGAAGTTCCAGCATCAGGGTTATGGAACGTTGTTGATGGAGGAAGCGGAGAGGATAGCGAGGGAGGAGCATGGAAGTAGCAAGATCAGTGTCATTTCTGGTGTTGGTGTGAGGAGTTACTACGGCAAGTTGGGGTACTGGCTTGATGGGCCGTATATGAGTAAGACGCTGGAGCCACTGTGGGAGAGGGAGTGGTAGGTCTGTGACATGTGTGTTCGCATTGCTGGCGTTATGTCATGACTGGAGGATTCGGTTGGTTACAAAAGGACTGCATATGGAATAAGGTTTATATGATAGTCATTCCAATGAGTTTGAACGATCCAGTAACTAGGAAATAATCCCTTGAACGCCGTGTGCTGTGTTTCGATAGTACAATCGCCATGTGAGTCTCTCTAATCAGCGCATGCCTCCACAAGAAAGATCTTGCGGGGGCTCCTCAACCCCCCTCCCCACCATCTCTGTCGTATTATATACTCGCTATTTACGCTGCGCTGGTCCGCGATCATGACAGGCTTATTGCGCCGCGACGGCTCTCGCGCATATGTAGGAAGGCTTGCAGGCCGCAGAAGACGAAGAAGCCGACATATATGAAGACGGCTCCAAAGACTGCGCCAGCTACTGCAGCACCATCCTCGGGATCTTCCTTCGTGCCCATGACGGTGTTGCTGCTTGTCTGTCGTATCGAGTCAGTGCACATCCTGACATGCCTCCCAAAACCACGCATTCACGTTTCCAACTCGAAGGTTGTAGCTGATGCAGTGACGAAGGATAAAGGCATGCATACCTTGAATAGGGCACCAATGGTGGATAGAATGACGATGGCGAACATCGATATCACGATGCTGCATATGCATTAGCCCGTTGTCGTGTTTTTCTATGCCTTGAGGTCTCGCGCATACCAAACCCACGCATTCATCGCAGATACCACAGGCTTCACCATGTTGGGCGGTTGATTCTGCTCGGGATGCGCGGCGGCGGAGGTGGGTAGCTTATCAGCTGTGGACGCGGCGCTTGGAGCGCGGGTTTACGGGGTACGCGTGGATGACGGGTGTATTCGGATGAGTATGTCGCGGGTTCGAGGCGACAATGAGAGGTTTGACAAAGGTAGATGCGGTGGTGGTGGTGGCTGTGTTTGGGGATTCGATGAGGTGCCTGAGCTTAGGGTCAGTCAGTCGTCATGTCTTGCCGTCTGAGACTTGCAGATTGCCGCGGGGAGGTCCGTGCGTTTTGGCAAGCACAAGGCGTAGACGTCAACGTGGTACCGCAACCACAACAACGACAGCAACTAACATGGTGATTGTCGACGATATCTTTGCCAAATGCTTTGGTCGGCTTGGTGGAAATGTGGCTGAGCCTTTAGCAAGCCAGTCACTGCCATGGTGTGGCGTGTATACCAGTCCATGACATGGCTGGATAATCGTCGGCGGAGGCGAACTCGACAATACATGATGACATGGACTGTTGAATCAAAAGCTAACACTCCGGGTGGAACAGCTTTCATCTGATTCCAAGTGACCAAAGGCGTTCACCTTCGGGAGCCCTCAACATAAGTGCAGTTCAGCAATAACTTTGGCAAGAGCAACATGGAAACATTCGCCTACTCATCGCGTCAGGCAGCAAAGTCTTTGGCGCCAGCCTGCTGTGATCGCTTTGCACAAGACATCAAGAACGAGTGTTCGCAGAATTGTGTGCCATGCACCCCTCAGTTACATTAGGGATTGCTGAGCGCAGTAAGTACTCGTAACCTCGGCACGCTCTCATTGGAGATGATTACACGTGGCGCGAGGAAGGGTATACAGTGTGATATCAAAACATCTGTCATCTAGGTGAATGTGACGGTAGCGGGAGAGAATGTCGAACTTGCGGAGCTATATGCAGGAGCGCTGAAGATGGTTAGAGGGCAGGTTAGGTTTAATCAAGAGGTTGCTGGAGAAGAAGACATGTTATTGATCTAGAATTATCCGATTGAGAATCCTCACGTTGGGTAAGGAGCAGCTATTATCGATACTGTTATAACATCGTTACTTCTTGGTGGTCTTGCAGAGATTGAGCATTGGACGAGGTTACCTTACAGGATCGAAGGTCGGTATGCCATTGGAGGCTTGAGCTTACGTATTGCATCTCTATCTAGGTAGGTAATTGGGCTTGCTTCCATGGCTACAAAATTGCTACTGGTACATGGTATCAAGCTGATATAACACCGCGTCGTGATCACACAATGCAGTTGCTACACAGCGCAGAGTCGAACACAAAACGCCATACTAACATCAGCCAACTATGTTCTCTGTACCTTGACAGTGGTATTTTTCCACCCGATCTTCCTCGGTATATAAGGCTCGTAATCACTATGATGCCTGCTACATCATCAATCGCATCAACCTTGCCTTCTACCACTCGATCAACACCACTACACAGTTGTTTCATTCTTGGTACATCAACTACACGCAAGATCTGAGAATATTTCAGCACAATGTCTGCAGCCAGTAAGTCCACCCAAACACAGGACGATAAGCAAATCGATGATAGTATCGGCAATATTAAAGCCCCCGGTATGAAGGACTCCCAATCTCAGACGTTTCGATTTCTTGACCTTCCCAAAGATATTCGTCGTATGGTGTACGATGTACTCCCGGAGCAGAAATCACGCTCATTACACCTGGCCGAGTCCAATATCGGACACATGGACTATGAGCCACAAGTCGACTTCTTGCAGACGTCCCAGGCCGTCTACGATGAAGCCAAGCCATCCATTGAAGCCCAACGTCTGCTCAATCTGCCAACACAGAAGTGCGTCCTCACCGTTGCATTTCCTCGAATGCGAGCGACTTTACAAACTTCTATCGTACTGGATTGTCTCACGGCAGCACTAGCTCGGGCACACTTGTTTGATGTCATACGAAAGGGCACGTCAGGTAGCAACAAGCTACCATCGAGCATCGATGATGCAACGCTGTCGACCGGAATCCAGCATTTTCAGCATAGCCTAACTGTACAATGGGGTGCTTTTTTTCCAGTCACAGCCCTGCCCTATTTTGACACCGACGAGTTCAAGGCTCAGTTCAACATGATGCTTCTACAGCTGCGCCACGACAGCGAGATCGAAGTACGCTACTATGCGCGCGGTACTACATGTCCCGTATTTATTGACCCCGAGAAATTTCTCGAACACCGTCTAACGGTTCGTCCAGTCGCCGTTTTCGAAGATGAGACTGAGCGGGAGCTGTTTCAGGTGACGGCGCAAAGGTTTCGTGTAGGATCTCGGATCATACCTCTATTGAGTAAAGACTTGACAGTCGCTACGCCTCAAGAGGCATACATGTTCGACTGTTAGCCTTTTGTCACCAAGTAGGACGACATCTACAAGATTCTATAGTATGTCGTCATAGCCAGAACGGTTGTTCAGAGTAACAGGACAATTTGTCTGGAGACCTTGAAATTTTGCATTGCTTTACCTCGTACGGCGTATGGGTGTTGGAATTACTGTATACGATTAGAATAAAGTTGTCTTTACCATTGATATGAATGCAAAGAGAGATGCTACCGAGATTTTTGAAATACTAGTGAAGTATATTTTTGTAAGGAGCAATCGAAACTACGAAAGAGCTCGTATTCATTGTGTCACCAAAGTTACTTACACTGTTCACCGTAGCCACCACAATACATTGAAGTGCTACTAAAAGTGATAGGATATTCTGTAGATTCTCTACAAGTAGTAGATAGAATGATAGTATAGCTTTTTGTACTTTTGTTATTTTCTTACTACTGTATAGGCTCACGTATCGTGCTAATAAAGTGAGCACGTCCAGACAGGCTATTATGCAGAGGCGCCAGAAGACATGGCAGAGGATTTGGGAATCATGCCAAATTGATGCTGTAGCCTGTGAGAGGTTTCAGACGTGGTTAGGCATCAACACCTCGCTAATCGCTCCTGCGCGATCTGTAAGTGGTCACGTGAGATCGTGACGCGTCAAACTCCTGGAACCCACCACGGTAGTATGAGCGCCCCGCAACAGAACAAAGTTCTGGTGTATGCTGCGCTGAGTGGCAGACTGCTTCACAAGACCTTGCCCTAAAGGAGTCGGTTCGCACCCCTTTCTCTGTTCATTCAAAAAACTTTGTCCGAATTTGCCACCGGAGGCGTGAGGGCGCGCGACCGATTCGACGCGAATTATCGCTCGGCGCGCGAACGCCAGGGGTACATCTTGTAGATCTCGCCCTTGATACACATCGACGGTTTAGTGTGCCTGGACCTTCTGCTCATTCGCGCTGCGGTCGTGAGTCTTACTTCACGCTCAAGCACTTCTCTCTCCCATTGTCGCCTCTTTTGTACAACTCCCTCTTCATCCTATTCAGCGGGCCCGCCGTGATTGTCCACCTCCGCTTACAACCACGATGGCCCCGCGACGCTCAACCCGCAAGTCAGCCCTGGGCGCATCTGACGAGGCGACAGCAATGTCGCCCTCTGCACCAGCAGCCAGTATGTTCATTTTCGCCCACTCGTTCGCTTTAGCGTTCCCGCCTCTACCGGCTATTCATTGCTGACATTATCACAGATTCTCTTGTAGATTCGCCAATGGCCGACATTCGCCACACCCAGAAGCGCACCCGCTCTTCTCGCGCCGCCGTACCCAACTCATCCGAAAACGAAGAAGATACGATCAAGGTTGAGGGAACTGCACAATCTGCTCGAAGAGTCCTCAAATCCGTTTCTATTCCTGTAATGGACCCGAAAAAGGCCGTTCTTACTCGGGGACGGGCAACTGCAGCGAGTGGGCTACAGCAAGAACAGGAGAGCTCACATGAATCTCCCTCTGTTGAGACTTCCGATTACGAGACTCCAGGAACCAGCATCTCTACCACGCCTGCCGCATCTACGTACCGCGGTAAGGCATCTGGCCGTAGTGGCCTGAGCCAAAGCGTCAGCGCATCAATGAAGAACTCCTCCACCTCGAAACGATTGAGAAGCACTGTTCTAGACTCGGACATCGAAGATGAGTCTGTGGATATGGATGCCGAGATCGCGCTCCAAATGCAGCTAGAAGATGAGGAGGCCGCACAAGATCTGATGCCCAGCCGGAAGCGTCAGAAGATAACGTCCGACTCTGATGATCTGTCATCCATCGACGAGCCTCTATTATCATCATCCAGAGCTAAGACTGCTTCGTATAGTGGCAAAGGAAAGGGCAAGGCTAAGGTCGAGGAGATCGACTCTGACAGCGATGACCTTTTAGAGGAGCTGGTATTGCCCACCTATTCTGGCAAAGGCAAAGGAAAGGCCAAGGCTGGAACCTCCTCGAGGGGCCGTGGTCGTCCCGTCCGGTCAAGCACACAGACGAAGAGCCCGTTTTTTGACGGCAAACATGCATTCTCGGAGGACGACGAGTCTGACGGAGGCGAATTCAGACCCGCCGACGACGAAGACCTGGAGTCCCTTCCCGATGACCTTGACACGCCGGTCGCAAGCGACAGTGAAGATGAACCACTCATGATTATAAGCGGACGTTCTAAGAAAGCGGCCGCAGCCGCGGCAAGGGTTTCGAAGAAGGCGCCGCGCAAGAAGAGGCTCACACGTGCTGAGAAGGAAGAGGCCAACGGTCGACGCGCAAGGTTCGCGCACATTCAAGACAAATGGGATCGCAAGCGAGCCATGAATCGTGAGCGAGCAGAGCAGCAGCATCCCAAGTTGCGCACGATGTGGGACGATCTGAAGAAGATTCCCGTCCTGGAGACTGAAAAGGCTGAACAGCCTGCCTCGATCAACCGTCGTTTGAAGCCTTTTCAGTTGGAGGGTCTCAGCTGGATGATACGGCAGGAGAAGACGCACTACAAAGGCGGTCTCCTCGGTGACGAAATGGGTATGGGCAAGACTATCCAGGCCGTCTCGCTCATTATGTCGGATTATCCTGCCAAGCAGCCAACCCTCGTTTGCGTTCCGCCCGTCGCACTCATGCAATGGTCAAATGAGATTCGCGAGTACACGGACAACAAGCTCAAGGTTCTAGTGTATCACGGCACCAACGCAAAGTGCAAGAAGATGTCCATCAAAGAGCTCAAGTCGTACGATGTCATCATGGTCTCCTATAACAGTCTCGAATCTTTACATCGCAAGGAGACAAAGGGCTGGTCTCGTGGAGAGGACATCATCAAGGAAGCGTCATCCCTACACGCCATTCACTACCATAGACTCATATTGGACGAAGCCCACAGCATCAAGTCACGCAATACTGGAGTAGCCAAGGCTTGTTTTGCTTTAACGAGTAATTACAAGTGGTGTCTCTCTGGTACGCCGGTGCAAAACCGTATTGGAGAGTTCTTCTCGCTACTGCGCTTTCTCGAAGTCCGCCCATTCGCAGACTACTTTTGCCGTTCCTGCGATTGTGAGAAGTTACATTGGGCCGTGGATGACGATCACATGTGCGTTGCATGTAACCATGGTGCCTCTGAGCACATCTCCGTGTTCAATCAGGAGCTTCTCAACCCGATTACCGGTGACGATGTCGAGCTGCGCGAACAAGCGTTAACCAAGCTTCACTTGATCACTGCTCGCATCATGTTGCGTCGCATGAAGCGTGATCACACAAACTCCATGGAGCTACCGATGAAGGACATCATTATCCACAATGAGTTCTTCAGTGAAGTCGAACGCGACTTCTCCACCTCTATCATGTCGAACTCCTCGCGCAAGTTTGACACGTATGTCGCACAAGGTGTCATGCTCAACAACTACGCCAACATCTTCGGTCTCATTATGCAGATGCGTCAGGTCGCAAACCATCCTGATTTGCTTTTGAAGAAGAACGCCGCCGAAGGCAGTGGCAACGTGTACGTGTGCAACATCTGCGATGAGCCTGCCGAGGATGCCGTTCGATCGCATTGCCGCCATGAGTTCTGTCGAGCGTGTATCAAAGACTTCATGGACACGTGCGAGGCCTCTGGAACCGAAGCAGATTGCCCTCGCTGCCATCTCGCTCTGGCCATTGATTTTGAGCAGCCCGAGCTTGAGCAAGATGAAGACTCTGTCAAGAAGACCTCGATCATCAACCGCATCAAGATGGAGAACTGGACTTCGTCTACTAAAATTGAGATGCTGGTGTATGATCTGTACAAGCTGCGCAGCAAGAAGCAGACGCTCAAGTCCATCGTATTCAGCCAGTTCACTTCGATGTTGCAGCTCATTGAGTGGCGTCTTCGTCGCGCTGGTTTCAACACGGTTATGCTGGACGGAAGCATGACGCCTGCTCAGCGCCAGAAGAGTATCGATCACTTCATGACGAACCCGGATGTCGAAGTGTTCCTGGTATCCCTCAAAGCTGGTGGTGTTGCTCTCAACCTTACTGAGGCTTCTAGAGTCTTCATTGTCGACCCGTAAGCGAAACACACTTCTCCACATATCAGCATTTTGCTAATAGTCGTTAGATGGTGGAACCCAGCTGCTGAGTGGCAGTCAGCCGATCGATGCCATCGTATTGGTCAAAAGCGGCCCTGTGTCATCACGCGTCTTTGCATTGAAGACAGTGTGGAGTCCCGTATGGTCGCACTGCAAGAGAAGAAGGCAGCCATGATTGCTGGTACAGTCAACAACGACAAGGTCGCCATGGATCGCTTAAGTCCCGAGGACTTGCAATTCTTGTTTCGAGGAACGTAATGGCTGGACCCAGCAAATGAGCGATGTGTAGTACTGAAGTGTACGGATATGGCGTTTACAGGACATGATCAGCCTTATACCATGTATGATTTTTGGAGTTTGTGCGGATAGATTTGGTTTCGCAATCGGTCATCTTCGGCGACACGGTTCAGGGCGTTTCAGACAGTTTAACTGGATCATCTTACAGTGGCAGAGTAACCTGTAGATTCCTCATCTTCAACAGAAGAATAAATCAAATGGTGTATTCTCTTAAGCTCTGCTAGGCCGCTCATGCACGTTCCTAATTCTAGATCCGGATGACGTACCAAAAAGGTTCTGCAGATCGCAAGGCCGCTACCCCGGATTTGCGGGTAGCGTCAACTACCAGAAAGACTGACTGTACACCGTGTACCAACAGTGAGCACAGCGGCAACATCATCGCACTACATCTAAAGCACCCTTAGACCACTGTCAAGTTTTCCACAACTCTGTCTTGCTAAACTCAAATAGCACTGGACTTGATTCCGTAGACACATCGACTGACATACGCACCCACTTGACCCAACTCCACCACGTACAACATCAGCAGACAGCACAAAGTCTTCCTTAAAGATTCAGTATGCAGACAACGAGAATCTCATCTCCGAACTCCTACAGCATGTACGCACAGCAATCCGCGGAGACCGTGGAGATGCAGCACGCCCGTTGGTTCCTCGTACGTAATGTTACGTAAAGGTACGCAACGCGTAGAGTAGTCTAAAGATCGCCAACTCCAAACTCGTCATTTGCGCGTGCTGCACCTTCTTTGCGCGATGTCCTCGTGCTTGCTTGTAGCGGTACCCCTCTGGCGAAGACAAGAACCGCATTAGCTTTTTGGGGCGCGACGATGCGTTTGCGTTGGTGGAGAATGGCGTAACATGGGCTTTGCGGTGACAGGATGAAGGTTCGCGTTGAAGGGCCGTTACTGTTATATCCGGCGCTGGGTTTCTTGCGGGTACGAGGCGGTATTGGCATCCTGTAGTGTCTGTCGTTCCCTTATATGTGCGCGGGCCGGGCCTGGGGTGTGCCCTGTATCTCGTTGTGGTCTCGTTCTGTTCTTGGGTCGTGTTTTCCTGTGCTGTGTACCTTGACTGTGCTTTGGACATAGACCTGGTGGACTAAACGATCTTGTCTTGGCCTTGCTGCCTTTTTGTCCAAGATGGGGTTGCTTGAGAATGCTGGAGAATGGCACCTCGACATTGATCGCTATCTCAACCGCGTTGTACCACCTTCTCCACTACACAAATTACCGACGCCGGTGTCGAGGTTTTTGGGATACAGAAAGGAGAAGAGCCAGGATGTTGGCAATGTGTGTGGAGCGTTTTGGAGCTTTGTTGGGGCGTTCTGCGGATTAGCTGTTGTTGCGGCGGTATTCAACAACACGCAAAGTATACAATTGCATTCGCCTCCAGCATTGATTGCATCATTTGTGAGTCTTGATAAACTCTTGATTGTGACTGGGTAGCTAACTCTCGTGTTGTAGGGTGCGTCAGCCATTCTAGAGTACAACTCTATACGCTCACCTCTGGGTCAACCGCGCAATGCGCTCCTTGGGCACACCTTCTCCGCCCTCATCGGCGTCGGGATCTCGAAACTCTTCCAACTGCACTCAGACTACGACTCGATACGATGGATCGCAGGCGCGATAGCATGCGGCATCTCGTCGGCAGTCATGCTTCTCACTGGCACTGTCCATCCACCCGGCGGCGCATCTGCAGTTCTAGCAGCAACCGAACCTGCCATCACGGCTATGGGCTGGTATTTCGTGGGACTTGTGATGTGGGGCGCGACAATACTGATGATTGTTGGTCTGTTTATCAACAACATCCAGCGTCAATTCCCAATGTACTGGTGGACGCCTCTCGACATTGGCAAGGCGAGACGCACCGACGAGGAGACTGTACCAGATGCGCGCGGTGGTCTTGAGAAACGTGAGAGTCAAGACAAACAGCGCTACCATCGGGACGACGAGAAAATTGAGATCAACGGTGCGGAAGTCATATTGCCAGATGACCTGAGTCTGAATGAAGAGGAAGCCAAACTCTTGGAAAAGCTAAAGGAGAGATTAAGGAAAAGAGTCGACGCAGAGAGGGAGCGAACAGAAACAGAGAAGGAAACAGAAAGTGCGAGGAGTAGTGCGGAATGCACAATGGTGCCCAGTCATAGTGGGAGCAGTCGAGATAGTATACCTGCATAGTTGGTAGCGTTATCACGGGCGATAGATAAGAAATAGGGCAATCTCAACATTTCCGAGGAGTGCCAACAACGTAAGAACCACTCAAAGTGCGCTAGTTTTCGTACGTCCTGAACACATTCTTATCAACATAAGCATCCCGATAGTTGTATGAGTGTCCCCTGAAAGTATTGAGGCTGAAGTCAGTGTAGCACCTCTTTTGTTCTGTAACAATCCGCCGCATTGCCATGAAGTAAATCCTAGATGCGAGCTAGGACCAGGTAGGTGTCGTCGCACATTGTATGGTGAGACACAAACAAGACTGGTACTAGATACTACTACACCGTCGATTCCGACCATAGCGACCGCGACGTTGCAGACTTTGTAGGTTTTACTTTCTGATATTGATGATACCTGATTGGCTGGTATTAACAGCCAGAATCAACCTACCTATGGTACGCGACTTCCTGATGATGAAAGTCTACGCCAGGGACTCATAAATGTGGCAGAGTGAGCACTGTCGTGGCTATGCATTCACTGTACATGTTAGGTACTGAAGATATGATAACCTGACATTTCATGCACTGAATTCAGCATATGCGGTGGGAGAATTCTTTGGGGCTTTAGCGCTTCACTTGCCCTGATGCGTGGGGT
Source organism: Plenodomus lindquistii (assembly GCA_025504975.1). NCBI lineage: Eukaryota > Fungi > Ascomycota > Dothideomycetes > Pleosporales > Leptosphaeriaceae > Plenodomus > Plenodomus lindquistii. The sequence goes on along the minus strand of JANUWI010000002.1, from coordinate 1,067,900 downwards.
AGAGGTCATTGGCTTGTGCGCGTACGGTCGGTCGCCACGGAAGAAAATTGGGCATTCACATGGCTGGGCTGGGGACTCGTTCATTGTTTGGCCCGACCCAACAGTTCCAGTGCTGCCTACACTCGCAACCTCGACGAATATTCTTCACACCTCACACACTCCACTCGTTTCCCTTATTCGAGTGTGATCTCTGCCCTGCCCGCATCTCCATCTCCCACGCCGTCTCTGCCCTTTCTGCCCTTTTGCGCTATCGATAAGAGCGGGCTTAGCGGGGTCAAACCTGACATTCAACGAGCACCAAAAATTTCCTCACTCTTCTCACCACCCCGACCTCCCCTCATCACCTCACAACCATGGTCTCCGCCTCAAAAGCCGCCCGTGAAGCCAAGCGCGCCGCGGACCCCAACGCGAAGCCCAAGAAGTCGGCCACATCCAAACTCTCGTCCAAGGCAACCTCCAAGAATGCCTCCACCGCCTCGTCGGTCAACGGCGACGCCGCCGAGGATCTCGAACTCAACGAGGAAGTCAAGAACCTCACCCTCCAGCAGGACAAGCACGGTCTGTCCGACCGTGTCACAACCGGTGTGCTCGCCTCCCTCGAGCAGTCGCGCGATGTGAAGATCATCTCTGCGTCGCTCGTCTTCCACGGAAAGGTCCTCTTCAACGACGCCACCATCGAAGTCAACTACGGCCGCCGATACGGCCTGTTGGGTGAGAACGGCTGCGGAAAGACAACCCTCCTCAAGGCCATCGATGCGCGCGAGTTCCCCTTCCCCGACCACATCGACATCTACCTGCTGAACCAGGGTGCCCCCAAGACCGAGTTGGGCGCTCTGGAGTGGGTTGTGCGTGAGGCCGAGAACGAGCTGGCTCGTCTCGAGAAGCTTGCTGAGACCATCCTCGAGAACGAGGGCCCTGAGAGCCCTCTCCTTGATGACATTTACGAGGTGCGTACCTGTTCAATATGCTGACCGCAAACCCTGCTAACACCTCGCAGCGTCAAGAGAGCATGGACCCATCCACCTTCCACACCCGCGCTTCCCTCATTCTCACCGGTCTCGGATTCAACAAGACCACCATCCACAAGAAGACCAAGGACATGTCCGGAGGATGGCGCATGCGTGTCGCCCTCGGAAAGGCCCTGTTCGTCAAGCCTGCGCTGCTGTTGCTCGATGACCCAACTGCCCATTTGGATCTCGAGGCCTGTGTGTGGCTCGAGGAGTACATGAAGAAGTGGGACCGCACCCTCATCCTCGTCTCCCACTCCATGGATTTCCTGAACGGTGTCTGCACAAACATGATCGACATGCGTCAGAAGAAGCTCCTCTACTACGGAGGTAACTACGACACTTACCACAAGACTCGCAATGAGCAGGAAGTCAACCAGACCAAGGCCTATGAGAAGCAACAAGACGAAATCAAGCACATCAAGAAGTTTATCGCTTCCGCCGGTACCTACGCCAACTTGGTCAGGCAGGCCAAGTCCCGTCAGAAGATTCTTGACAAGATGGAAGCAGACGGTCTCATCGAGCCTGTTGCCCAAGACCGCGTCTTCACATTCCGCTTCGCTGATGTCGAGAAGCTACCCCCGCCAGTACTGTCGCTCGACAACGTGACCTTCTCCTACTCTGGCGACCCCAAGGACAACCTATACGAGAACCTCGACTTCGGTGTCGACATGGACTCAAGAACCGCACTTGTCGGACCCAACGGTGTTGGCAAGTCGACCCTCCTCAACATCTTCACCGGCAAGCTCAGCCCCACATCTGGTGTTGTCTCGCGTCACACTCACTTGAAGCTTGGTGTGTACAGCCAGCACTCTGCTGAACAGCTCGACCTTACCAAGTCCGCGCTTGACTTCGTTCGTGACAAGTTCCACCACGTTAGCCAAGATCTCCAGTACTGGCGTCAACAGCTTGGTCGCTATGGTATGACCGGTGAGGCGCAAACATCCAAGATGGCCACTCTTTCCGATGGTCAGAAGTCGCGTATCGTTTTCGCTCTGTTGGCCATTGAGGGCCCCAACATGTTGCTTCTCGATGAACCTACCAATGGTCTCGATATTCCCACCATTGACAGTTTGGCGGATGCCATCAACGCTTTCAGCGGTGGTGTCGTTGTCGTGTCCCACGACTTCAGGTACGTGGAACGCTCTTTTGATATTGATGACAATATGCTGACTCTTTGTAGATTGCTTGACAAGATCGCAAAGGACATTATGGTGTGCGAGCACAAGACTGTCCGACGATGGGATGGCAGCATCGGCGAGTACAAGAACCATCTCCGCAAGAAGATGTCGTCGACTGGTGTTCTTGCTTAGATGCGTTTTCGGTTTCTTTTCACAGATTGCATGCATGTTCTGAGCTGCGGAGCATGGATGAAAGCAAAAGTAATGGCCTCATAGCAGGGTTCAGGATACCATCTGCATTAGGCTGGCAGCTCCGCAGGACCTGCTTCAGTGTTTCCCTGTATGGGTAGAGACATCTGGATTCTGCGTTACGATGCATTGGGTCTTAGAGGAGTTTTAGATTTGAGTTACGACCAGAATGATATCACATAAAAGAATGACAAATGGCGTAAGTGTTGTTGTTTTCTTGTCTCTCCACGAGCTGAGTGCCTGTCTGGACTCTCCAGGGCTGATGCTTGATTGCACGTGCCAAATAGTGAGCTGGGGTGTGACGAATGCACCACTGCACCCCGCAAGCTGGACCTCCGAGCTTAGCTCCGGCCATGAACCTTACACCATCACTACTTTCACCATACATCCGCTCTCAAACCGCACAAATTTGATCTTTGTGTAGCTGAAACGCTCCAAAATCATCTGAATAGCCTGTCGAACATCCAAGCCTACGTCTTGCCCGCCATGGCGGAACTCACAAGCACAAAGCTGAACGCAGAGTCGCATCTGCTGCTCGTACGCTATGCACCGCGCAGGCCAGCCCACGTCCCATATTGACTATTTCCCAGGACCAACCCCTCCTCCGCATGCCCTACGAGCTCTCGCGACGCAACTTCAAGAACGCCCAGCGCGTGATCGAACACACCTCCACCTCGCTCACATCCACCCTAAGCAGCACCGCGAAAGCCGCCTCCAAGCCCACTACGACCCCAGATAGCACACTCGACGCGCTAGACTCTATGATAAGCAAAATGCAAGGCCTAAAACGAAAACTAGAAGTCCTGCACGACGAGGAACAAAAGATCCACCGCGCGGCCAAAGCACGCGTAAAGCACCTACAAGATCTATACGAGGTACAGAGTCTCGTTGACGTGCGATACGATGAGTGGAGTCGCACGCGCCTGTCGCGACTGTTGGTGGACTACCTGCTACGCGAAGGATACGCAGACTCTGCTACGCATCTCGCGGAGAATAAAGGCATCACCGACCTTGTGGACGTGGAACCCTTCATCGCATGCCACAAGATTGAGCGCAGTCTTAAAGAGGGTATGAGCACGACTCTTGCGCTGGAGTGGTGCAAGGAGCATGGCAAGGAACTCAAGAAGGGTGCGAACATGTTGGAGTTTGAGCTGAGGCTGCAACAGTACATTGAGTTGGTGCGGCAGGGGCATGAGGCGGGCCTGAGTGGCATGGATGGGTTGGAGACAGAGGATGGAATGCATGGCGTTAGTCTTGGGGGTGGGGGAGGGGAGATGAAGTTGGTGGAAGCGAGGGCGCATGCGAAGAAGTATTTGAGCACGAGTGGGGACTTTGAGCTGTTGAGACGAGCGGCGGGGTTGTTGGCGTATAGGCCGTGGGATGCGGTGGAGCCCTATGCAGTATGTCCTTTCATACGCCCTACATGTTGTGCAAATGCGAGGCTAATCTGGGGACAGTCACTTTATTCGCCAGCGAGATGGACTCATCTTGCTAGTCTGTTCTTGACTACGCATCACAACTTGTACTCTCTACCACCGAGACCGCTCCTCCATATCGCCCTATCGGCTGGCCTTTCAGCTCTTAAGACACCCGCGTGCCACTCCGCTTTCACATCCTCTTCGGCCAATGCATCATCGTCCACCACGACTGTTTGTCCTATCTGCAGCACCGAGCTCAATGAACTCGCCCGCAACGTTCCCTATGCCCTGCACACCAAGAGTATCGTGGAAAACGATCCGGTCGCACTGCCGAATGGACGGGTGTATGGCAGTGAGAAGTTGAGGATATTCAACGAGAAGGTTGGTACCGAAAAGGGTTATGTGAGGGACCCGGTGCAAGGCATCAGCGGAGACCTCTGGAAGGACAGCGAGGTGCGGAAGGTGTATGTCATGTAGACTCACAGTCGTGCGCTGGTCTTGTTTGCGTTGCTTTTTGCCATCATAGCGAGGCGTTCGGTATAGTCTTTGCCCGGCGTGGCCATCGTAGGGTGTTGATTCGATCTCGTAACTGCACGCTGTAGTGATAGCATTGTGTTGGACTCCTCAAGTCTCATCATCATCCTCCTCTCTCGCCCGCTTCGCCGCCACCTTTTGCGACGGCAACGCACCGCCCCTAGCATTTCGTGCCAGCTTCTGCATCTCCTTCTCTTCATCCTCGTCCGCCACAAGCGGAATCTTCTCAAACACATACATCCTCGCATCCCGATCCTCGCCCCTCCACGCGCCCCCTCCCTCAATCGCTCCCAACGTCCTCACATGCGCATAACCAGGGTACTGACTCCAATCGAACTTCCAACTCTCCACAACTTTCAGCCCAGCATGACGCGCCAAATCGCGAATATTCCACAGCGTGTACGGTTCGCCTTCGAAGAGCGTGACGATGATCTTGCCGCCCATGCGGAGGAAGGGTCGTATGCGGGGGAGAGTAGGATTGGCTTGTGCTTGTAGCAGCTGTATGCGTTTCTTGGGCGTGGAGCAGTCGAGACAGGCTTTGAAGAAGGCGACGAGGAGGGCTTGGTTGGCGCGAACTTGGCGGTTCACGTCGGTTGAGAGGCCGCCTGTGTGCGGGAACTGGAAGCCGATTATATCCCAGCCTTCGCCTCTTGTGCCTTGTTCGTCTTTGATCGCATCTTCAGAGAGAGGTATATTATCGTCGTCGTCGCGTTGGCAGCGAAGGGCTTTGTAGGAGTTTAGCTTTGTGGCGTCGATACCGTGGTGGAGAGGTACTGGAGGTGTCAAGTCGTTCAGTTCCTCTGCTATGTTCGCGAATTGTGGGTATTTCTCTCGCACTTCTTCTTCGGTGTCGAAACTTGTAGCTGTTACATTTGCGCAGCCATGTTCTACCACCAGACTCCTTGTGAAACTGAAGTCGCCCTCGCCGACTAGGAGAATGTGATCGTATGCGCCAAATGGCACATCGTGTTTCTGAGATGCCTGAACAGGCGGCTTCGGTGTCGCGGCGGTTGCTGCTTTAGTCTTGGAATCTGCGCTGCTTGCGCCCGTCTTTTGTTTCTTTGCGAATGGCTTGGAGGAGGGTTTCGCGGCGGTGGCTACCTCGGCGGCTTTTGCGACTTTGCGGTGGTGTGCAGCGATTTTGCGGTCGCCGTCGCGTTTCAATTCGCGTCGCGCGCGCTTGGTCTTCGTTTTCGACATGATTCGTAGTACGTGTAGGTCGAGTCGAGGTTCTGCAAGTCAACCGTTGGATTTGCTGCTCGGAGATTTGCGGGGAACTTTTCTTTTGGGGAATATCAGAGCTTGGACCCGCACCGACAGGGATGTCAGAAAATGCATGTGAAGCCTCCAAAAGTGGCTGATTGCTAGCGTGAGAGCCAAAACCTCAGCATGAGGGGTAGTTTACGTGCGTAGTGCGCAGCGGCATTCGAGGGATGGAAGATGTTTGTAAATTTGAATTGCTCCACCTGACCGAATATACAATAAAGGTCTCATCGTGAAGCCGCAATGCTCTTCCGGCAGCCGCTCCCTAGAATCCCTATTCAAATGGAAAAAGTACAGGTTTATCAAACTGTTGGCAATTATACTAAATCGCGCTTGACAAACTGGTCGTAAAGCGATGAACCAAGCTTAGCGGGCGAGCGCTCAACGACAACACCAGCAGCCTCAAGAGCGTTGATCTTCGAGTTGGCATCACCCTTTCCTCCACTGACAATGGCACCAGCGTGACCCATTCTCCTGCCTGGTGGGGCAGAGATACCAGCAATGAAGCTGACGACGGGCTTGTTGGCCGTGTTGTACTCTTTGAGGAAATCGGCGGCGTCCTCCTCAGCGGTACCACCGATCTCTCCAATCATGATGATACCGTCAGTCTCCTCATCCTGGAGGAAGACCTTCAAGCAGTCAATGAAGTTGGTTCCAGAGAAGGGGTCACCGCCGATACCGACGACGAGGGACTGGCCAAGTCCGGCTTGGGTGGTCTGGTTGACGGCCTCGTAGGTGAGGGTTCCGGAGCGAGAGACGATACCGACACGACCGCGCTTGTGGATGAAGCCAGGCATGATACCAATCTTGCATTGGCCCTGAGACATGTTAGGAGGATTCATCGGTATTTTGGTGGTTGGCCTACGGGAGCGATGATGCCAGGGCAGTTGGGCCCAACCATGCGAGACTTGCTTTGCGACTTGAGCATGTCTGTGATGCGAACCATGTCTACAACGAGTCAGTACATAGATGTAGTTCCAAATTTTCCAGTCTGTCCATACCATGTTGTGGGATACCTTCCGTGATACTGCCCGATGTAAGCTTCCATGTACCTCAAAATTGACATGCACACCTACGTCACAATTAAGGGTACCTCTGCAGCGATGGCCTCCTCAATACTCGCCGCAGCGACCGGTGGGCTATCAGATAGTCAGACTCGATGTATTCCAAGTATCATATTCTCGACATGGGCGGGGCGGCGTACGGGACAAAAATGGCCGTGGCCGTGGCTTGCGTCTCCTTGATGGCCTCGGCTACATTCTTGAAGACGGGCAGGCTCAAGTGCTGAGAGCCGGCCTTCTTGGGGTTGGTGCCTCCGACGACCTTGGTGCCTAGAACAAGTGTCAGTTCTACGATGCCCTCAATATTGCCGACGCTGTGCGGTTGGGCGCATACCGTATTCTATGGCTTGTGTTGCGTGGAAGCTGTGTTCTAGTCAACCCCAGACCTCGTTCTCTCGCCTAGTTGTTCCCACTCACGTTCCCTGCTTTCCGGTGAAGCCCTGGAAGAGCACCTTGGTCTCGCTGTTGATGCGCAGGTTCTTGATGGTCTCGGCATACTGCGACGACGTAGTCGCGTACTGCCTGGTCGCGGCCTTGGAGAGCGCAGAGCGCATGGGCTGGCGGATTGCCTGCATCGTGACGAGGAGGTGGTCACGAAAGCAGAGCTGGATAAGGCGGCGGGTGTTGTAGGGCGGGTTGTGGAAGGGTCTGGCTGAAGTGTTACTAGCGAACAGGAAGCTGCGACATAGCGGGACTTCTTCGGCCTGGCTTGGCCAATCCAAAACCTTTGTTTTCAACCCCGTCCGCGCCCGACAACTTCGACGAAAATGCCTCGCGCTCCTAATCTCTCCAGTTACCTCAAAAAGTCGATATTCGACGGAGTTGCTGCCAACATAATTCTATTGGCCTAACGTTTGCTTTTCTGTCGACTTTTTCTCTGATGATGTCTTCGTTCATCATCACTCGTTGTAGTGTACTGCTTCACTTCATCATCACGATCGCAGGTTTTTCGAAATCGATACATAGTATTGCTAGTCTTGTACTATGCCACAAATCTTGCTCTTGAGGTTCGGAAACACGAGCCGCTGGATCATGCCCATACCATCCTATTCTCTAGCATTCGTCCATGTTGAAGTCTATGTCGATTTGGTTCCAGAAATCGCTTCTCGTGTATTCGTATTCGAAGTCCTTATGCTTCTTCAGTCCAACCTTCAGAGTCCAAGCAATCTCGCCCTCCTCGTCGGCGCAACTCTGGTGGCCCCGCCAGTTCCAGTCACTCATTCCTTCCTGTTTGTAATCACAATGGCCAAAGTCGATGAACTTGACCTGCCACTTCTCTGCGATGGGATCCCAATGAACGACTGTGTTTCGTGCACAGCAATCAAGATTCCTTGCGTTCCAGACCTGCGCGCTTTTCGTCGCAGTGTGAACTGCGCCATCGACGAGTGACTGCCATGTCGATCGCAACGGGCGAGGTGAAGGCGACATGTACAAGTCGGTGAGAGGAAATCCAGGTATGTATTGCATCAAGATGCCGCGCGTGCTCATCAATGATGAATCAGTAACCACGCAAACCTTGGATGTATAGGAACTTGGTAATGTGACGGAAGTGATGAACCTGGGAACGACAATGCCATCGTCGCCATGGTGCCGAGCGCGCTTGTACAGCTCCAACTCTGCTCGATGCATTTTCAGGAAGAATGTTTCCAACCACAACTCTTTGCGCATGTCGTTGCTCGCCCCTTCCTCGGCCTCTCCACTGGCACTGTCGCGCTTCTTGAGTTCGTTGAGTTCGCTGAGCCCGTAGTCCAGGTCGTCGTGAGCTAACAGCTTGTTTGAATAACGAATAGTGTCTTCGTCCCATCGGCGACGCTCGAACTCCAGTTCTTTTCTGGCGGACCATGGATTGCCCTTCTTGATGCGTGCATCACAATCAGTACGTCGATCGTAGACCTTGAGCACGAAGTCGCCCTCGAGATCGAGCGCAGGCTCGTGAATGCGCACGACCATCACAGCCGCCATTGTGAAGGGTAAGAAGAGGCGGATAATCTCAGCGCGGACCACGGTGCACAAACCGATCGAGTTTGGAAGACGTGTGACTTGTAGACGAAGAATCTCCCCGACTGCATAGACTTGCCTGCCGCCGCTCTGTGCAGTGAAGTTGGGAAGTTCTGGAGCACTGGACCTTCGCTTGAGCGTTTGGTGAACCGTGGCGTCACCCGCAATGGGCAACAAGACCTGTGGGCCAAAGAGCGTGGAAGGCATCTTGGACGTCGCAATTTTGGTGGAGAGAGAGAATGTGTGAAGTGAGAGAAGATCTTTGTGCAATATAGTAGCAGACCACTTCGGAAGCGCGCTTTCCTGATTTGACTCACCCAAAAGGCGCTACTGGTCCCTGCGTATCCATATATTGGGTATCGTGCGCAGCTCTCTGATCTAGTGAAGGCACTCAGTAAAAGTGACAGCGCTCTGACGCCATAAGCAAACGCGGATAGTCTGCCAATATCTCAATTACCGGTGTGCTTTCGGGACGAGGGAAGACGATGGCAGTCACACCCATTCACATCACATGTACAACTATGATCTATTCTACACAACAATGGATAGATGATGCAGTTCGATCGAGTAGACACATGATTGATAGTCATGTGGGGCTGTTTCGTATGGAGGCCTTCCTTGACATTACGCTGAAGCCGACATCAGCCTCTCTATGCGTGGTAGATTGTAACGCAAACACGCTCAAGTCCTCTGGAACCTAGCCGTCATTCAATGGACAGACATCGGTGTGTAGCTTCAGACACAAACGTGGCCGTCGCCACTCACCTTATTTCGGAGTCGCACATGTAGTATCGGTCGGCTGAGAGACTCAATTACCTCACAAGCGCAGAATGCAAACGACCTCTGCAACCAATCGCGGTGCTACTAGCCCAGGTAGCGATCTTTACGCCCTAGTAAAAGGTACTCGAGACACGAAGTGAAGGCAGCTGACAATAGCTTCAAGGTATAGCGTTTGCATATTCACAACAATAGGAACTTTCTCACTCTCTCACTGTCTCCGGCAGCGGCACCCTCTGAAGCTATATAATCCTCGCCTCCCACTTCCTCGAGTACAGTTTCTGCTTCAACCTCACGACAAGTTTCTCACCCTCTACCAAGAAACACTTCCAACCAACATCCTCCAACGACCTTCATCAACCACACTCGCCGCCACAGAGATGGTAAGTGACTCCTTTTCTAACATTCACGCACCACTAACGATTTTTTACTAGGACGAACTAAAGGCCTATATCGCCAACATGGGAAACGCCATCTTCGTATACGACCCCAAGGGCCGCTGGAATAGGGCGAAGGGTGACAAGCCCACAACCACGAACAACACATTCTTCGCCCAAACCCAGCTAACGACTGCTGAACCCCCGGTCTACCGCGTCCAGATCATCCACCGTCCTTCGAAGGTTCCTGCGGTCCTCCCCATCGTCATCCCCGTCAAGGCAGGAGAGGAGCCCTCCAACGAGGACATCATCGCCGCTCTGAGGGCTCGTGTTGGCTTGACCGACTAGGGAAAGGCACATACTCCGCATACCCACTCAATTTCTCTCTGCGTGTTAGCATTAGCGAGGAGTTTCGGAGTTTTGGGATGCTTCATCAAGGGCGGGAAGACTAATTGGTTTGCTTGACAGCTCAGCATAGACACCATTGTCTTGATGCAGGGGCATAGTCGGCACCATATGTAGATTCTTTCCACAAATATAAGAACTGACTTCAAATGTCTTGCACTTTGTTTAACTGATATTGTGAATGCTTGAGTGGTATATTCAGTCTTGGAATGTATGTCAGTCATTCAATGTGATGAGAAGAGGTTCAAGACCGGACTCGAGATGCTTGTTCGAATGGTATCCTGTCACTCGGACCCAACATGGTGATCATACACTTAGTGATGCTTTCTATGGCGACATTTTCACTATATGTTAACTTATAACACTGCATTACAATTGAATATGATGTACACAGTGGAGCAGATTCATGCATTCGCTGGGGCATATAGACAGTCAGGCGTGCGAAGGGTCTTCAAACAGCATAAAGTAATCCCTGATAGTGCTGCATAGGGACTTTAAAGAGCCGTTAGTATACTATTACAATACAATGCAGTACGAGAGGGTTTACGGGGGCGCAAACTTAGAATCTGGAGTCTACAATGCCAGCAAGTGTGCAGGTTGATACATTTGCTTCAAGTAGCCGGATGATGGCATATCTCCCAACTAGAATCCCGTTTCATCATGTAATGATCCATCGATGATTTAGCGCATCTCTTCAGCCCACTAAGATTATACCCAAGATACAATAGCCTAGCTCACCTATGAATTCTTATATCTCCTCTCGAAGCACCACTTCAAGCGTTTTAGAACCACATCGCTTCAATCAGAAGATGTGAGAAAGGCACGATGTACTCTACGCTCTAGCGAGAGATATAATGATAAACCCAAAGATCTCTTGACACCTCTCGCGGTATGCCATGTGTAATTCATAGTAAGATGCATTCTAGCATCTTGCTTCTCACTGAGGTATAGGACACCGCAGTAACGGATACACTCACCATGTAAATATTTCCATTCGTTGGCACAGCAAGTCCAGAAGTAATACGCCGTGCTGGACATCCAAGAAGTTTCTCCCGAGTCTCTAGAGCTTGTTAATCAGTCGATTGCAAGAAGTTTTGCTGAACACAACCTGTTGACTACGCATTGAAGCCACTGGGGGAGGGGAATGTAAGATCTGGGGTATCGTGTTGCGTTGTCGAAGCGGTAGAGAAGGATACATGAAGCCTTGATACGTCACTATTAGCTGTTCAGTCATGCTTATAACATGAGTGAAGTACACCTTGCTGCTTCGTACTTGTAACGAATATGCATCGCTGGGACGTTGTGTACTCCATACGGGACTCTGACATCAAGTTTAGTCTCGGCCACTGGTACTATGTCGATTAGTATCATGTGTACATGCATCGTAATCATAGAGGGAACGCCAGGACCCTGAATACGAACAGGATCTTACAAGAGTACTTGCTCTAAAGCATGAAGAAGATCAAAGGACACTGAGATACCATACAACACATGGAACCTGTAGCAACGAGTACTTGAAGTTGTTGAAATGTATTATGATGTGCTAAAACATGCGATTAATCCCCCTGCCACCCCTCACGGTGGTCCCGTACGCCTGCACTTCTTAACTCTTGGCTTCCCCTTGGGCCACATGCCCTCCTCTTTCTTGCTATTCCTCTCCCTACTCACACAGTTCTTCGTCCCGCAGCGGCAAATCCTGCTCGATTGAGGTCCATAGTACGACTCCCCATAGCTCACAGTCATCTCGACGCCTGCTGGTATATTGCGGATTGCTTCGATGGTCATGATGCGCATTGTGCCGACTCTTCGGACGCGGAAGTGACAGTGTGGTGCACAGGAGTGGTTGATGAAGCGTGTCCAATTCCCTTGTTTCTCGCCGTCGATCATTATGGTTTCCTCGATGGGTTCGTCGGAGGATACGTTAGAGGACTCGGACGATGAGGAGCCGTACCCGCTGTCTGAACCGGTATCTTCACACTCCATGTCCTCCTGGGACTTGCCGACAGGAACTTCCATGAGGTAGGCGTTGCTGGCGTGGCCGTAGTCGCTCGGGATAATTGTGCCCGCGTAGAAGCCAAGTACGTCGTTTCGCTTGAAAGCGCGTTTTGTGTAGACACCGATCCCGCGACCCTCTGTCATTCGAAGCTCAAAGTGGTCCTGCCAATCTGATGTTACGGCTTTCCAGTTGTCAAAAGTGTGGTCGCAGTATGATTCCTCGCAGACATCGTCCGTGTAGCAGCGATCGCCAACGCAGGCGCTGAACTCGTCGCCGAGCGAGTGTAGAACATCCTGCGCGGTCTTGGGTGGCCATGAGGCGCCTGGAGGAAATGTGGTTGGGTACGGGTGGTCTGCGAAAATGCTGGCATCGAGGGGATAGTCGTTGACCTGTCGCGGGACTTCGGAGAGCGTGCTGCTAGAAGTTGCAAGGCGATCCACGCCATCGCTGGAGGTATACCAAAAGTATTCATCGCAGTTTTTGGGTACTTTTTTGGTCTTGCGTGAGGTTTTCGGGGCACGCTTCGTTACACCTGTTGGCCGCTTTGCTGCAGATTTGGACGATTTGTGAGTAGTGACGCGAGACGGCATGTTACGGCTTTGCAAAGGCTGGCAGTGGTGGATGCAGATGTAGTGAGAGATTTGGCAGACGTGATGCAAATGGTGGTCGGCATGTGATATTCTGCTTATGTTCCAGGAAGGAGCTTCTTGGGATGGAAAGAGCGTCCCGCAGGCGCATATAACCACACGTCTATTTCGCGAAGTGCAACAAGACAACAATCACATTGTTTGAATTGTGCGCGACAAAGCTGCCACCGCTAACGAGATCAAAGATGTAAGACACGACAAAGATGGTGAGACAACAAGGAAGTCTGAATCAAGAGCTTTGTCGTCGTGCACAGTGTTGGAAGGCCTAGACTGGGCTGGGCACGAGTCTTGTCGGTATTACAGTTCTTGGTACACATTATACAGATTTACTTATCTAGTCATTGAGCTTGCCATAGAACGGCAGTCCTATGCCTTGTAGTAGTAAACGAGCCTCTTTGTTATTTGTGGCATCTGTGCCAATAGTAACATGGCAACCTGGAATCATCTTGGGAGGGTAACTGCCGTCGATTAGCATATCATTAGATGGTGACAGCAAGGGAGAAGACGCACGCATCGTAATTGACCTCGATTTCAGGGAACAGCTGCAGCTGATCTGGAGTGAGACCAAAGCTCATGTTGCCGTGTCCGTCTCCTGACGAGCCTGGTACACCCTTCCACTCCTTGATCCTAGGGAGAACCACGTCGATGAACTTTGCGAGGAAATCTTGGGCATCTTCCCGTTCCAGGGTGACGGTGGCAGACACGTATCGGCCTTGGCGCAAACCCCAACCAACGACGTTGTGTCTGGCTTTGTGAGACACGGCACGTACGTTGCTGATGGCCTGCAAGATCATGCCAGCAACATGGAGATTGGCGCTGTTCTCCTGGGCTTCGGGGACCATGGAGTGGATGGTGACTTTGGTGATCTTGGGGATATTGCGGAAGGTGCGTGGGGGCGTGAGCAGGCGCAGCACTTCACCCTTGCCACGCGGTGGTCGCAGCGGACGGTTCTTGTAGTATGGCGAGTCGCCTGTCCATTCGCGCAGTCTTTGCTCGCTCTTGGCTGCCCTGAAGCCTGGAGGGTAGTGCTGGTATGTGAGGGTGAGGATGTCGGAGGCGATGGTGCTCTGGTATGTCTGCTCGAGGCGGGGCAGACTGAAGGGGCCAGGCTGGAACTCGCGCGATGCGGGGTCTGACTTGGGCGGAGGCTGGTGGGGATGGAGGGGGCCGCGGTAGTACTTTGGTGATCGATATTGGTATCTAGACGGGTGAGCGACAGGCCAACGTCCATTGCCACCGACATGTCCTACCTGCTGGGCGGCAGCTGCTTCTTCCCTCTTCTCCGCAGCCTGCTCCGCGCCAGGGGGTCGTAGTCCTTGACCGTGTCGGGCGTTGGTGGTGGCACTTGGAGCGACGACGAGGACTCTAGTTCCTGCACGGCGCTGGACGAGGCAGTGCGGCGGGCGGCGGGGCGGGCGAGACGGAGGGCGGGCCTGCACAGCGCAGTCGCAGTGCGTAGGGGCAGCTCGCGCAGAGCCATGGCGGTGTGATGGGGGGTGAGGACGGCCAATATCACAATGCACATTGACGATGGCGGTCCCGGTCGACTTTTCGACAATGGGCGAGCGCCGCAGGGATCAGCTAGCCCCAAGCCCTGAAGGCAGGCAGCCAATGGGCGGGCCAGCTCTGCCGCACCTGCTACATCCACCACCAGTCTGCGGCGGCCGGCCGTTCGCAATCGAGGATTCAGACAGCCCTCCATCTTGTTGCGCCTCTCCATGCACGCCTCGCCCACCCCGCGGCGACGCCTCCGTTTGCACGTCATCGCGCTGCTCGCTCTCCCTGGCTGAACACCTGCCCCCCCCGCCCACCAACATCAGCACCACGCGCCCGCCTGCGCCCGCCTTGAATGCCAAGTTGGCTGCCTGCCCCGCTGCCGCTGCCATTCTGTCGTCGCCTGTCGGTTCGCTAAGAACAGCCGCCCCAGCTTGTCTCCTGAATGGGTCTCGACGTCGCATTCCACCACCATGAACGGCGTCTCGCGCTTCCTCAGCCGGCGCGACAAGCACCATGAGAAGCGCGCATCCAAGGCCCACAAAGTACGCCCTCCCGTCTGCTCTACCTCGAAGCCTTCTGACCATCTATCCGCACAGTCACGCCCCTCACAAATCCCCCCCGACCTCTACAAGATATTCACCAATGAAGACTCCGCGACGACCGCCGACAAGGAGGCGGACAAGAAGGTGTGTGCCCACGGCGCATGCGACAGACCTGTATTGATTCGACCAGGTCAAAATGCTCCTCTCGCGACTGCAGGGCGCCGGCGTGTCGAGAATGGGAGAAGAACAGGCCCTCCTTGCGCTAGCATGGTACCCGGACGACATTGACAGAGCATATGACCTCTTGCTACTCGCAAACGAGTCAATTGAGGGTGAAGTGAAGGACTACAACCCGGGCGTGCCTATGCTGGGTGCCATCAACCGGAACATGGTGACGTGCTACCTGGACGCTCTGCTCTTCGCCATGTTTGCTAGGCTGGACAGCTTCGAGGCCATCCTATACGACAATTTCGATGATGAGCCAAGGAAAAAGCTGGCCGCCGTCCTACGACTTTGGGTCAATTTGCTGAGGACAGGCCAGCTGATCAAGGTCGAACTGGTATGTATACGAGGGCCTGGTGTGGGTGCTCTGCTAATACACGTCCTAGACAAAGCATCTTCAGGATTCTCTCGCCGCATGTGGATGGGAAGAAGCTGCCCTCATATGTCAGCAGGACGCCTCGGAAGCCTTTACATTCATTACGGGTGCTCTGGAGCTACCTCTGCTCACTCTGAAGATGGATATTTACCACACTGGTCGCGAAGACAAGGAGGATGACCACAAGTTCGTCAATGAGCGCCTCTTAGAGGTAGCCATTCCAGAACAGCAAGACGGAGACCACGTCATCCGTCTGGAAGACTGTCTCGAAACCTACTTCAACAATCGGATCGAAGTAAAGCGCTACTTGCAGCGCCAGAACACCGTAGCTTCGGTCAAGTCACGGGAAGAGGACTTTTTCGGCAAGGACCCTGAGAAGAACGAGACTATGCATGTAGAGACTATAGAGCTTCCCGGATCCATGACACCAATCGTCGAGACCCCGATTTCACTTGGTCCTTCGACTCCCATCGCCCCTGTACGACCGAACATCGAGGGCAGACGACGCGCAGATAGCATCTTCAGCCAAAGGCTTGCCCGAAAGTCTCCAGAAGCCAGCAATTTCGATGAGAAGAGACATTTGGAAGACATGTTGGACCACAGCTCTGGCGGGCGACCCCGATCTGCCTCACTTCTTAGAAAGGAGATCCTAATGCCCGCCTGGCAGTTCTTCAGTCTCATTCGTAAGTGTTCTGTGCCAAAGAGGGAGAGCCTTTCTAAGTCTTCTATAGCATGGTACACAGACAATGTCCCGCAGACGGACGCTCAAGTAGCAGCACATTTCTCCGTCAAGCGTCCCGTGCTTGGGATATGTTTGAAGCGGTATACTATGCTTCCGAATGGAGCGCCTAAACGGCTTGACACTTACATCGACATCCCTTTAGAGATTGGCTTACCTCACTTCATCTCAGACGAGAGGATGAAAGAAGAAGGTCCGTTATTCGGCAACTTCAAGCTTGTTCTCCAGTCAGTGGTCTGCCATCGTGGTGTTTCCGTAGACTCCGGACACTATGTTGCACTAGTCCGAGCCGACTGCCACGAGAGGCCTAGCACGTCACAGACGAACGAAGAAGAACCCCCTGAGGCGTGGTTACGCTTCGATGATCTCGCCAGCCAACGAGTCACTGAGGTTGATATCAAGAAGGCGTTATGCGAAGAGTCTCCATACCTTCTTTTCTATCAAGTTCAGCCTATTGATGAAGAGCTTGCTGCTCGAGGTGATCCTCCATCATATGCAGAAGTGCAATACGGCTTCTCGTCGCTGGGGCCATCACGAGAGACTCTGACTACAGAAGCATCTACATCCGCGCCCGTCTCGGATATCGTGTCTATTAACGAGATAGAGTCTGTCAGCGACGCTACTAAGGTCACACGCGTTGGCTCAAATCCTGAGCCAACTCTATCGGAGGAAGCACCCACACGTCCAAGTACCTCGAGCAATCGACGGAGCAGCATTGCCATAGAAGACGCAGATGGTAGCATAAACGGTGCCTCGCATATTCGAACGCAGCCGCCCACACCTGAAGACCAGAAGGCTGGCTTCTTATCAGCTTCCCGTCGGGGCTCCCGTGTATGGACTGGAGGCAGCAAAAGCCGATCAGGCAGTCCCACCAACGAGAGTCGACTTTCCATTACGCTGTCGAGACTCACAGGTCGAGCCAGCAGGGATAAGTTACTGTCGATTGACACTACCATGGAAGACCCCATGATCGTCATAGACAAGGTACAGACCTTGGAGAATGGACAGCCAGCACCGGCAGCTGGCACTAGGGAGAAGAAGGATAGTGGTGGCATCTCGCGTAGTAAGAGTAAGAAAGAGAAGAAGGACAAACATAGAAGCAAGAGTCGAGACCCTGGCTCCAGCCTCGATAAGAGCAAGGGCAAAGGCAAAGACCGACCCGAACGGGAGTGTGCAGTCATGTAAGGGGAGACAATGCATCCCTCGGCATGTTGGTTGTTGTTCTGCATTTGGAACGGGCACAGGATCATTTAATACATTAGCGAGGCGTTCTCAGCATACATACAGGATGGGGATGGGTTTAGCATATCGGGTACGACTCGAGGGAACTCGAGCATGTTCATGGGGGCATACACACACTCAGCCTAGATGAGACGCCCCAATCAATGCATTTTGACTTGACTAGCATTGACAATTCGGATAAGACCATGAGAATATGAACCGTCTCAAAAACATGTAGTGGAATCAAGTCTAATATGAAAAGCGTCATCATCGTTGAAGGGGTTTAGAGAAGAGGTTGGACGCCCCTAGAAGTGCGGCGCTCTTGTTGTGGCTAGCCAGGCGCGGGCAACCTGGCCTCTTGAATTGCGCTAAGGTGACGCTCGCCCACGACAAAAGTCCGCCCGCGCCCGCCTTCACTCCCACTCCCACTCTTTGCGCCCGCCCTGCCCATCCATCCCGGACCCTGAGCCCCAGCATTTCCCCGCCTGTCACGTCTGCGATCAATCGCACCATCAGCCAACATGGCCGTCAGCCCGCAAATGTACGTCATATGTCTCACCCAACTTGTTGACAAGCTGCTAACACCACGGCGCAGTACCAACCTGGTCATCATCCTGTATGTCGTGTGATGGCGCGCATTGAAGCGTGCCATGGCTAATCTCGACACAGGGCGTTTATGCAGATCTCCAAGAAGGTGCCCTTCGACAACCCCGATGTCCTCAATGCCGTGCGCGGTCTCTACATTGTGTCCAACATCATCATCCTCGGCATCTACCTCTACGTTCAGGCGCAGATCAACAAGAAGAATGGTGCGCCTCCCCAAAGTCGACACATCCGACCTGCGAAAGAACACCACTAATTCCACATAGACATGACCGTCGTCAAGTACGTTGAGCCCGCGCCCATGGGATCCGGCGAGGAGCCCAAGTTCGTCGCCACCACCGTCAAGGCCTACGACCTCCAGAAACTGCGCGAGCTGTTCAAGGCCCAGCTCATGGGTGTCGGCATGATGGGCGTCATGCACATCTACTTCAAGTACACCAACCCGCTCCTCATCCAGTCCATTATCCCGCTCAAGGGCGCCTTCGAAGGCAACCTCGTCAAGGTCCATCTCCTTGGACAACCCGCTACTGGTGATCTTGCGAGACCCTGGAAGGCGAGTGGTGGCATGATGGGTGCCATGGGTGGAGGCGAAATCAAGACGGACAAGAAGAGTGTCGAGGCTGCCGAGAGGGCTGGTCGTGGTGGTGTCAAGGACGAGTAGACGAGATTGGAACAGGGTTGTTTGTTCTCGCTCACTGGAGCTTGAGCCGACGGCATCTCTACCGAAGCCTCAATTTGGGGGGCCTATTGGGCTTTGGCTTAGTAATGCCCGAAATATTATGTGTATAGTACGCGTACAATATATGCCTTCTGTCCACTTGCTATCCTTCTGACACAATGGCAATCACACACAATGCTGACCAGGTACTGGCCCCGGATATCGTTTCAAGGCCTCGTTCGAACCGTCACTCAAGTCAAGACATTGATGCAATGATCATCTGCTGCGAGCGAACCTAAACAGGCTACAGCGACCAATGGTGCGATGCACAAGCACAGCGTAAACCATCACTATCGCGCTAACAGACGCCTGGCTCGCCGTGCTACCCAGGTGCCAGGAACCGGGAACTACAAATGCTTGGCCAAGACATCTCTACACCTTTCAATCACGTTGCGGATTCTTCTAGAGATCATATCTAATACTCAACCCACATGTCTTTCGGGCCGCCAGAACAAGCCCTGTCCTTTTCATCCATCCACCGAGCTATGCGATCAACCATCCAGCCTGAGCGAATAGCCTCTTCACCTGCTTTAGGATCCTGACCATGCCGAACCCTACTTGCAACAGAGCAATTGCCCGCCTCGTATGAATACTGCATACACGTCGGCTCATCTTCGCATTTTCTGCGGCACTCCTCCACAGACCCCATCTTGAATGGCTCCTCCTTCGGCTCCGTCTCAGCCGCCAAGTTATCCCACCCCTCGACCTCCTCTCCAAACTTTGGTAGCAGAAACTCCCTGAACACATCCTTGTACAGTAATACTGCCGTATTGTTTTTTCGCCACGTCTGTTCAAAGGCAAACAAATCCTCCACATCCTTTGGCTGCATGTGATGATATGTAACAGGCGCATAGCACCACGGCGTCCTCTGATTCTGCGTATCGTTGAAGTCCAAAAACGATACCGAATTTCCTTCTAGATGCGGCCATCCCCACGTCATCTTAATCCCGGCATCGGACAGCACTTTGCCCAGCACCATATCGCCTGCCCACTGCTCCACAGTGAACCGATCGCATTCTTCCAGATGGGCGTTGCGGTATTCAACGACTGTACGCATCGCAGCATTCGACAGCATGAAACCCGACCCTCCATGCCCGAAAATAACGTCACCAATCGCCATCTGCCGACCTAAATAGATGGCCTCAGTAGCGTTGTAGCCAGCCAGATATGGCAAAAGGCTGTCCCACAGCAGATACGTGTCCGCCTCGACAAAAACATACCAACTCGCATTCTCACGGTACCGCAGAGCCTCTTCCATCATGGGTAAAAATTTGAACCTGTCGAGTTTCCAAGCCGGGTTCTCAGACCCAGAGGGCCCGCTGCCGAGATGCGGTGTCGTTGTGTTTAGTCCGTCTCTCCCATTCTGCTGGAGATGGCGGTAGTGTGCAAAATCCGGCTCTTGCGCGATGAGCGTCTTGCTTACGCTGGCGAAGACATCGTGAACGGGGTGGTCGGCAATGGACTCAGCATAGTCGGAATAGATTACCAGATCAGGGACGCAGCGGAGTGTAGTATTGAGATGGATAGGAAGTTTGTCGTGAATTTCCGTAGCGCCGGTTCGAAGGACAACGAGGATATCGTCGATGATTGGAGAGGTTGGACACGGTACTTGGTCTTCTTGTTGTTGGTTGTGGCCGTGGAGAGCAGACAAAGAAGCGCTGGAAAGGAAGCGCGTGTCTGATGGTAGAAACGCCCGATTGTAAAAGACAAACGAAAGCAAAATGATTGAAAGAACAGCGACTCGATATAGCCGCCGATGCCCAGCAAGTGTGAAGACGTGAACAATGTCCTTGCCTGTTGGCGATGCAAAACGCATATTCAACGAGCGACGCAGTCGCGCATACACGACATTCAACAAACAAACAAACAGTCAAGGAGAGTGCAGATACCTATGGTAGATATGTACACCAAGGACAGCAAGACCAGATGTCAGACGAGAGAGAGAGAAGTGAATGCGTACGCAGTGGGGGCATCGGATCCGTAAATATGACATACGAGGACCAGGGGCCCCTTCCCCTTGGGGGCCGTTCGGTGTACTTGCATGCTCACGTCTCTGGATTCTGCATGAGAAACGGGATGGGCATGGGTGGGTGTCGTGATTAGATTGCCGCCGTAAGCTGCAAGCCTGCAGCCTTGTGCACATGTAACAGGCACCAAGACTTTTGAGGCCACCCACTGGAATCATGCATGTCTGTTAACGCTGCCAGGCACAGATGGATAAATGGGCCAGGTATACGGTAAGCGCATTTCTCTGCCGTCGCCTGCCTTGTTGCCTACCTACCCTTGTTTAGGCAGTTGGCAACACGTCTCAACTTCTCAATATTACCACCGGGCGGCGCTGCAAACGCGTTGGCAAAGTCTACGGCGACGGACCGAGAATTACTATACATACACCCCAGGCTTTACACACCTTGGGATAGAGTAGCTGTTGCTTATGCGTCTTCGGCGCGTTTGTGTGTGGGAATTGTCGATCGCAACTTCAGTGTTCGGTCGGTTTGTGGGTCCCATCGCATTGGGCTAGACATGGGTATGAGTGGGTTCTTGAAGGATCGAGAACGGGTGGGCGATCTGAGCGAGTTGAGAAGATTGGAATGGCTGGAATAGGGCGCGATAAAGATGGGCTGAGGTGCTGTTTGGGTGTTGGGTGGTTCGGAGGTAGGTCTGTTCTTGTGCTGGTCTTGCATTGCGATATTTATGGTACGTTACTTGACTTGTTCGGTGGGGACTTGTTGCGGTTCGCGCACCATATGGCTGACTGTAAGGTTGTTGGGATTGAGGAGTATGTTTTTTATCCGCTGGCTTCGGCAGGTATGAATTTTTGGATTGTTTGTATTGGGAGAAGGCCACAAATTCAGTGATAAATCTTGTGAATCCTTCCGATTGCTCAGGTACGTATTCATGATAGCTCTCCCATTATCTTGATAAGGCCAGCGACCGCACAATGACCCTCTCATCTTGTCTTTGTAGTTGAAGCCCAATAGTCAGTGGTGGTGCAGAGGTATGAGGCTATCCAATCGCAAGCGAAACATACTCTTTGTCTCCTCCCAGCGTAATACAACAGCACGGCCTCACCTGGAAAGGAAAGTGCCGTAAAGACCAGTTCAAATCCTCGCATCATAGCTTCTGCATCATCGTGTGGTCACGTATTTCATCCACACAATGCAATCGCATGTGCGCGATGTCATCCCTCCTCTCTCGACTCTTCTAATACTTCCTCATGCCAGGGCCAAAGACAGCAGCAGTTTAGACATACACGCAGTCCATACCGTCAATTGCTCTTTTACTTGTCCCAAGCAATCACTGCTTTACATCAGTGGGAGATCATTAGTAATCATCACCTGGACTACCAGCTACGAAGGCATTTGCCTATACTCCTTTCAAGCGAGCAATGTCACAGCATAAACGAGATGGCGTTGAGATGTACATGTAAACCATCCAAATTGCAAGTGTTAGATGCGTGATTCGAGTTGCCATGTAGAATTGACTGCTCGTTTTTGACTAGTAATTAAGGGTAGGAGGTGAACGAAGATACCGCTGCTTTCATGGCGTCTCTGCTAGTGGTAAAGTGTCTAGAGATGTGCAACTCAACTTGCTCTAATGTACATGATTGTCTCGAACGCATCACGAGGTTCGTTTCTCTAGTTTTGGCGGCTGTGTTTTGTCGGGTTGAGATTTTGATGCCACCTCGTCGCCATCTTTGGCAGACCTTGTCTCAAGCTTCCTAGGCCTCTTCTTTTTCTTCTCGTCACTCGGTGCTTCAGACGCGTCTTGCCCAGGTTTTGACGATTCAGATGATTCTTGTTCGGACTGTGACTTCTCAGATGATTCCTTCTCTTTTTCAGGTTGAGATTTGTCGGATGAGTCTTTCTCGGAATGTGACTTTACTTCCAATTTCCGTGGCTTTTTACGAGGCTTCTCGTCTGAGTTAGACGCTGAATTCGCTTCTGAAGTCGACTCCTTTGTGTCGTCGTCATTCGAGTTCGCCTTATCCTTTTTGTCATCACTCTGCTGCCCAGAGCCACCCGACCCTGTCAACCACGGTATACTCGGCAGGTAACTCTTGATCTTCTTCATCCAGCCTTCGTCGACATCCATGGCCGCTTCTCCACCATCCTTTACCAGCCCTTTCAACTCTTGCTGATCTGGCATCTTCTCGTCGTTGACACCTTCCAGCATCTTCTCGAGCGATTTCTTCTGCTCATCACTCGCCGCCCAACTTGGTAGATCACCCGTGATTTTTCGGATGCCTTTGCCTGCCAACTTGCTCATGTCCCAGAATGGTCCATTGATTGCACCTGCGGCAGCGCCAATACCTCCTCCTATCCCACCGAGAAGCGTGGAAGATACGCTACCAACAAGAGTCCCTGTGATGGCTCCCAATGTAGCTCCTGGCGCAACACCCAGACCTGTTCCCATCGCTAACCCTTGGAACGCCCCGGAGCGCATGTATTTGGCAGTTTTCCCAAAGGACTCGGCTTCGATTTGTTTGTCGATCGCTTGTTCCATAATCTTCTGCCGTTCATCTGCATCTCCTGCGCCGGCTGCAGCTTTCTTCAATTCATCTGCCTTTTTCTGAGCTTGTAAGGAGGCATTGGCTGCTTTTGAGGATTCTTGACGGACTTCCTCTTCGTTGACAGCAGGGTCGTTGGATTTGGAGCCATCTTGCGATGATTCCTTCTTTGCTTTGTTGGGCATGTTAAATCCTGCGTATCGTTCTAGATGTAACGATGTTTACTGCTGTTAAGTTCTGCCGCGAGAACTTGTATCAGACGCGTGCATGGATCCTTCGACGTCATACACCGCGCTAGCACTAGCGCGTCAGTCTGCATGCCTTGGAAATAGTGCACTTCAGAAGATACTGCTGGTGGCGCTGTATACTCCAGTTGATGTCTTAGAATGGTATGCTTGAAATATAATTACAATCTCTGCTTTATTGGGCGGCGTCAATACCAGTGACGATGGTGTAGTACAATCAGGGACGCATTGAATCGAAAAGATTTTTGATTGAACAGAGAAACAATGGGGTATATCGAAAAAAGAGACCACCATCTCTACTTGCTGGAAATTACAAAGGCATGATGTAGGGTGTTGGTCCGACAGGTATGACACCTTTCCGTCCTGCGACGCTCGCATATCCTCGCTTGATCTACTATGCGTCAGTCTTTGAAATGAGCTCAGATACAAGTCACTTTGACCTACAGCTTCTAAATTCGTGGTTTTCCTGAATGCGCCTCCCGCTGTGTCAGTGCTGTCATCCCAGTATAAACGCCTCAGCCAGTGATGCAGTTGCGGATAGTCCAGCCGTATCATCTTCATGTTGCATTGGAAGAATGGGTAGTATGCAATGTCGAAACGAATCAGTGTAGTGTAGAGCCGAATGTCGGCCT
The DNA here is from genome assembly GCA_025504975.1 of Plenodomus lindquistii. Taxonomy (NCBI): domain Eukaryota; kingdom Fungi; phylum Ascomycota; class Dothideomycetes; order Pleosporales; family Leptosphaeriaceae; genus Plenodomus; species Plenodomus lindquistii. Next base: position 1,043,742 of record JANUWI010000002.1, on the reverse strand, counting down.
CTGTGATGTATGGTCCAAACAAGTACGGATGGTGCCCCGGCTCTGAAAGGTGGCTCTCCAACCGGTCCAGCGATTGAAAGAGTCGAGTGACATGCTCTGTATACGCCGCCTGAGACTTTGTGAGGCCAACTTTGTAAACACCGTTGTTCACGGTGTCGTACACCCAATCGTTCAGTTCGTCTATTTCTCTTATCAAATGGGACGGACGAAGACCCGCTTTGCCTTTGCTCAATTCTCTCTTTTCATGCGGTACTAGGTGGTCGAAAGCGTCGATGAGTAATCGAGCAATGTCTGAGCTTTCGTTGCTTACAATGGTGCCTACAACATGGTCAGTCTCTGCCCCCATAAGTTCTCGCGATGGAACGCGTACGTTGCTTTTTATCCCATAGCACAGGAATAGTTATTCTCCCTTTATAATCTGGATCTGCAGAAAGGTACAGCTCCTTCAAACGTTTTGCGCCGGAGACGGGATCTCGCTGGGGTCCCCTGTGTCCTGAAAAGTACCAGCCATGGACTGGATCTCTCGCATCAACCTCTACTATCTCTATCACATCTTCTAGACCCTTCAACGCGCAAACGATAATCGCACGATGTGCCCAAGGGCAGACGGTGTTGTAATAAAGTACGTAACGGTCCTTTTCTGCAGGAAAGCGTTCAGATGGAATGGTGCCGCGGAAGGTGGAAGCCATTCGATCCCGATTGATTGGTACCATGAACGGAATACACTGCATTAACCTCCACTTGCGGACAAAATTGATATACAGCGTGGCGGAAGTCGAGCAGAAGGTTCGCAGTGATTGAACACAGAGTGGGAATCTAAAGGGAAGCCAGAAACGAAGGCACCAAGATGTAGTCGCAATAAGGCGCACCAAGAGGGCCTGACGAACAAGCGGGGACTACATCATATTATCTAGGGACGACTTCTGGCACAACACTGGTATGATTTGATTACAAAACAGCCCAGGACGTGCGGGATTGATTAGTAGAGTCGACTTCAGCGGCTGCAGAGATCCGCAGCCGGAAATAATGTGTTGGCCGCTCATTCAGATTCCAAGCAGCAGTTGCTGGGACCAGTAACAACTGCCTGGTCGGTACTCTAGTTCGTGTCACCCATTGTTCCTGTGTGTAATGCCATATTTTACACAGGAGAGGCAAGTTGGCATGATCGACAGAGGGATGAGCTGATGAACCGAGGCTCGCTTCGGGGGTGCCCACTAAAACCACTAGTCGAAATCCACCTTCTAGACGTGGGAACCGGGCGCACGTATCCCGCCACCCACCACACGTCGTGTTTGTTGTCTCTTCCCGGATTTTTCATGGTCACATATTTGGATCATTATACATTGGAGATGTAAATCATTGTTTATGCCTCAACCTTATCGTCACATTTCTACACCTTGTCTCGGCTCTCATGCTACAAAGGTCAGAAAACATACAACCGATCTTGCACTTTGGCCTGTAAAGTTAGTCGTTGCCAGTGGACCAAGCAGTTTGTCAGTTTTGCACTCGAGCTTCGGATTCGGAGTCGCCCTTCGCACACCTGCAATCACGATGCGTCGAGCTCGTGGCGGGACATACCGGTCTTCTCCGTATGCATATGTCGTGGTTAGCCATAGCCAAAGCTGTATTGGGTAGGAAAGATTTGCCGGGCCCATTGTAAAGACTAATCACTCTGGGACGGCATAGGTACAGGCACAGGCAGTGAGCTGAAGGGCGCGTGATCCACATCATTTCCGCGTCCTCTAAACCACAAGCCAACAACAAAGAATTCATCATCATGAGAGCTGCAGTCCAGAAATCAGTTCAGAGGGGCATCGAAGATGCAAAGACGTCAACTGCGATGGAAAAGCACACGCTACATCAACGTCGAGCAGGATGTTGCATATTTTAGTACATGATGACGATGACGCCAGACGGTACCACGGTCTCTCACGCTGCTCCGCGATGAGGCTGTCGGTTGTCTGTGCTCATACATGAGGGCACCTTTACACCCTGACATCGAAGCTTAGCCTAGCGGTTGCTGGGGATGGATCACCTGCACTCGGCCGATACCGTTTTACAAACAGTACAACATACAACCCGTCAATCGTGTTCGGGATATGTATCACATGGCATGATTTCGAGAAGCTACGCTCGTGGATATGCAAACACTATCATAATGCTTTTGACGTAAGCAGGTGAGATGAGATAATTCGTGTTCGCTAAATTCCAAAATGTTTCCTGTACAACTCCAAATTCGCCGCGTTGCGGGGGTATGCTTATCATCGTCCAAAGCTGTACCCGCTGCCACCATGACTCGGCTGCCTATTGACTCCATCTATACCTCCAGCTCCAGCCTCCCTTCTGTAGTCCTCATACCCTCCAGGACTCAGCGCGTCAGCACCAGGTGCACTAGTGTCCCTGTACTCGGCATACGAGGGTATCGGCCTCGAGTACCCATCATTCCTGTTGTCGCCCCAACTCAGTGGTCTCCCAGGGTGCCGTCCCTCGTCTGTCTCTGTGCTGTGTAGGAGCGCGTACTCGTCTTCTTGTTGGTTGCTGCCGTGGTCAGTGTGACGGTCGACGGAGTCTGTCGAGTCGCGCTGCGCTGTCTCGATTTCGGTAGACCACGCATTGTCTTTCGATGTTTCGCCGGAGATGTGGTGGGGGTTCGGGTCTTTCGACTCGTATGGGAGGACGCCTTCTCGCTTGTATTTGACAAAGTAGTATCCGCTGATACCGGTCGTGATTCCAAAAAGGAGGCTATCGGGGCATGGTTAGCGGCTAAGCTACCACGTAGGTGCAGCACGGAGGGCAACTTACAATATCACGACCCCCAAGCCAACTGTAGCCTTGCTGACTTTGCACTTGCTCTCGTTTCCGTACGCAAAGGTTTTGCAGTCCCTTTCGTCATCTTTAACTTTCTTCTCCTTCGCACCCTTTTTAATGCCGCTCGAGTTCCACATGGCGACCGCGATGAACGCTGCGAACCACAGAATGGTGAACAGCGCATCGACAGCGAGAAAAGCATACGCGCTAGAGAAGCGTGCGGCTCTTGTCCACATGGGCACCATGATGAGATAGATGATCGCTGGTATCGAGAAGAAGCACTATGAAGCTGTCAGCCTTGTATCCTCTCGAGCTGCACGCCTATTCTAGGGGACGAGCAAGGCAGTACAGCTTTCCGGGTCGAGGTCAACTAACCATAGCGAAATAGTATTTGGTCGGACCTCCTGTCGACCCGTCTTTCACCATGACAGCAATCGTCAGGACTGCCGCCACGAAGACGAAAACAGACTGGATCGTATGCGCCACGACCTTGCATTTCTGGATATACGACTGCGGCACCCTCATCTTGGTCTTGCCCTCCTCTTATGATGTCCCCGATGGGTTCTAGTGATGCGTCGTCGGCTCGCAACCAGGAGAAAGGGTGAGTGTAAACACAGCCCAGCCTTGCAAACAAGTCTGGATCACTCGCTTCGGCGTCGAGTACCGCTGTATGTCGCCGTGGATTGTCAATCTATAGTGCAATAATCGTCCTCAGGGTAACAATATATCGGCATGCAAATATACAAAAGGTGAAAGAAGAAGAACAGGCAGCTGCGCAGCGAGAATGTCCTGTGAATGTCAGACAGTCTCAGCCTCAGTTGTGGATCGTCGCCCAGCAGCCTCGCGTCCCCGCGGCCAGGGTCTGGCCTTAACCCGGCAACGCCACGCGCTTGTTAATTTTAGAGCCCCATAGCCATGGCACTTGAGCGCAAATGGGATTAGATGAGTGCAGGTTCCTGGATGTTGGATTCGAGAGAGCGATGACGCAGTTTGACATTTCGGGTGAGATTGGCAGTTTGTGGTGCGTACAAGCATGCGCCATGCATTCTTCAATGCCTATATGCACGAGCGTGCACTTGACTTTCTATCACAGAGTCAAGAGAGAGACCTCCTTCGGACCAGCGCTTCACGCGCGGACGCAAGCGAAAATTGTACTGTGTATATCGCGGACCCGAACCTTCCGCAGCGTTGCCCGGCTGATGGCTTGCCGCTGTCATCCGTCTGGTGACTTCAAGCCACATCGTCGCCACAGTCCGTGAGACTTACGCCACTGACGACGAAGGCTCTGAACTAGTACACCGAAGATTTAATGTCTTCGGAAAACAAAGGAAATCTGGCCAGCTTGCTATGTCAGAAAATAAGCCGAGTCGTCCACATTCTCCATTCCTATGAGTGGTATCGTTTCCTTGGGAACATTCAGTCTCTTGACATGGCGCCGACGTAAGATGGTATAGACGGTCCTAGACAACTTCGACAGCACAACATCCTACCCATGAGAGTGAGTATTACACACGAGATTGGTTGTGCTGTATATAGCTACCCATGGTGGCAGATACAATTGCCTGTTGACTACACAACCATGACGAACTGACCAAGGATGGGTGCAACATTAGCTTTAAGCGACCGTATGCTGTCCGTTTGGCAGTATGTCGACGTAGGCCGAGGCGAGCATTCGTCTCGTGAAGAAACGAAGCTTCTTGTTGCGCCATGGCTATCTCAAGCATCGTCCTCGGCTTGTTGTACTGCTCAATGTCCTCAGGAGGTAGACCAGGGATAAAAGTTATCTGGCAAGGGCATAGCAGCCTCGTTTTCGTAGTTGAAGGGATCACCCCAAAAGCCCTGTTGCTTGAGTCAGTGCATCATCATACAGTAGCGTCAAGAGAGCATACAAAGTCAAAGTCTGGAAGAACGCCAGGAGTAGGTCCAACATCTCCCACGATGTTAGCTATGTTGTTGAAGCTGAAGTCCTCCCAAGAAGGTGCTGTCTGATTTTGTATGCTCTGCATTGGATCCATGGACACTGTTCCTAAAGACTGCGATGGGAGGGACACAGTAGGTGGGTTGTATTGTGCCAGTGGACCTTGCTGATAAGAGTAGCTCGGAATGGCTTCCATTGGCGAGTAAATGCGCATATCACCAGTCGATGCGCTGTCCTGTTGCATTGAGCTCGATATTGGTTGGGGCGGGCTGACATATGTGCTTGAGCTTTCAGGCCGCTGTTCCCTTGGAGATGCTTTGTGCTCGGCGACGGCTTTGTCGATCATGTTCCTTATTGCTTGCCACGCTTTTGAGCTATTATTTTCTCTGAGGTTGCGCGACGTCTGTAATGCGCTCAATGCACGCTGTCTATCAGGTGCATCGAATAGAGGATTTCGAAGCTCGGAGAGCACATGCATGATAGCTTGAAATGAGGCGATACCACCTGCACAATTAGCATGGTAAAACCCGGGAAGCAGTGAGCCGTACCGATATGCCATTGGAACCGAGCGGTGTCGACATCAGACGCAGCACCGTTCACTGCCTCTACACAATTGACAGACTTCTCGAAGATTCTGAACGTCTTAGTACCTTCAGATCTCGCCGGAATATTGCGACATCAAGGAGACTTACGATCTTCGAATGTCCTCTGAGAACACAATGTCACGGTATGCACGGGGCATACGCAGCCAGAAAAGCAAGTAGCTCCTCCACTCCAGTAGTGATGCCACTTGCAGAGTTATCCGCTGCATATGTATCTCTGGATTAAGGTAGTGAAGATATTTTCGGTGGTTTTCCTCATGTAATTCGTCCAGCATGATCTTAATTCGGTCGTAAAGGTTCCGAAGCTCTTGTGCAGGGTCAGGCTTCGAGGTGCCATGAAGCCCACAGTCTAGCATACGCCGCTCCAGACGATAGGTATCCTGCACTATACGTCGTAAAGCTCTCGTACCGATGTATCGTACAAGCTGGAAAGTTATTGTGGTGAATTTTTGCTCATCGTATGGGGCGAGTCCTGGACTGGCTCCTTCTACAAGGTCTTCGTCGTCGATGTTTCGTGGGGGAAGTGTCGTATAAGAGTCTTCCGATATGCTAGGCTCCTGTCCTTTGCACTCCGCAGCACGAAATTCCAGGTGACCTAGCTGGTGCCACAGACGGCGTCGTAACTCAATGGTGAGAGCATCCATAGAACCGACTGGGAATAAAGATGGGTCGCGATGGAGGCCCTGATCCAACGCAATGCGGAATGCTAACCCAAGCAACACCCACGCTTTCCCTGAAATCAAAGTCAATAGAAAGCGAGTTACTGTTCTTGGGATGCTCACCCATATCTTCCTCCCGCATTATACATATCAGCCATAGCAAAAAGCCTTGGAATATCTCAAGGCTTGAAGTTGTGAGGTAGTTCTCTCGAGCGAGTGTTATTTCAACTCCGAGCTGGAAACGGTTAAGAAGGTTCTCCTTACTTTCCCCAAACTTGTTTTGAACGATCTTTGGAGGCAATGAATTGATAGCTGAGAAATATATTGCGAATGAGATGGGATGCGCTTCTTGGTTGTAGTAGGAAAACTTGCGGACCACAGTAGGTTTGTGCGTAATCCGCACCATAGGGTCTACATTGGCGAAGTAAATATCGAGCAAAGTGTCGCGCTGTTCTTGAGAACTTGGTAATAGCTGTTCAAGGCTCGATTGAGAACGTGCTCGACCTAATGAGAGGAGGTCTACCAGCGTACTCTGTGGGACCTCGCTTTTTTCCTCTTCTGTCTTATCGCCTAAGAGAGCCTTGATGTCATGGATCTAAGAGTCGTCAGCCTATATTTAGTCGCACGAAAAAGATTAAAAACAAGAAAACGCTATCATCTTAATACTGACCTCTTCGGCTAGCAACGCATAATGTAAAGAAGAGACGAACTGCGACTGCCCACCATCAAGAAGGAGAGTGCCGTCCCCATCATCTGAGGCAATGCCGCCGCCGTGAGATGTTTGACTGGCTGAAGATGGCGTGAGCTGCGCGAGTTCCGGCCTCTCCAATTCGGTACTGGATCGAACGGAAGCAACAGCTTTGCCTCCTTGGCTCCCGACCGCTTTTTCCAGAAGTTGCTCGAGCCGGTCCAGTCGTGCTTGAACATCTCCATTCTTGGAGGCTTTTCCATAGTTGTTACACACGGTCTTCGATATTCTTCCAGAGCTCGTAGCCGCCTGCACTTGATCTGCCCACGTGCAAACATGGCTACCTCGAGTGCAAGAACCGCATATTGGATGAGCATGGTCGCATTTGACTTTCCTGCGTCTGCAGGTCAAACATGATGATATGACTCTTTGCCGACCTCCGCTAGACTTGGCTGCGTGAGCCGAATTGGACGTTTGGGGCTGGAGGCTGAAATTCGTTTCGGCCATTTCCCACCGCTTTGATGAGCCTTTGACAGCTTCGGAATATGTTTGCATGAAGCCTTTGATGAAGCCGATCGGTGTTCGGTAGAGAAATCACTCCGCCCTGAGTGTAGACGTTGAGTCCTAGCCACAGCAAGCCGAGGCCGAACACAATTGGGTGCTAGCGCTGAATAGGAACCCCAGGACCTTGGGCCAGGCGCACTCGCACAGTCACGTCAGAGGTCAAGTCGGCGCAGGGACAACGGTGTACGTACTGACAACGGATCTCGAGAATGTTGCTGGATGCTGAGCGCAGGGTGTGTTCCATCTGCGGCAACGTGTCAGTGGGTGACCCGTGCAACTACAGTGATCGATGATCGAAGCAATATCACCCAGGCAGTCGGTGCCACGCCGCCCACATAAAGATCAACATGACCAGGGCATTCGAACTTGTGATATGAAAGGAGCATGGAATCTTGGGAAGAGGTCAGTATTTGCACCGTTGGTCATCATAGCTATTTGGCCAAAGGAAATCTGTACAAGTGGGAACGCCAGTTTGGCGGTGCTCTGACGAAGCTGGAAGGAATTGGAGAGATGCGATTGCGCATCGCCGTTGCACCCTGAGTGCGCGGTAGCGATAGCGATAACATCGGACTGCTCTTACTCTATCCCATGTGTTGGGCAGTAGGCAATGGCTGAAGGCTTGCGGTTAACGCAGCCACCAGTCGACACAGCACCCGTTCATCTGCCCTGGCGACTTTGTCTGCTCAGTGTCTTCCAAAGTTTGAGCTTATATTATTTTGCACGCTGCACACTGTGAGTATCGTCAACGCGGGAGCGTTCTTTCGTTCACCTCCCCACTTCCGACACAGCCATGCTGCTCATCGTCTATCTGTTCCTCCTCCTGCTTCCGCTATCCTCCGCAATCCGAAATTCTTCTTCAGCCCACGCCGAATCCTTCCAAAGGCGCAGTGGTTGCCACGATCGATTAAACGCCAACTCAGAGATGATCGTCTTTCGCTCTCAATCAGAAGACGCCTTCGAGTACGCAATCACCACCCCGTACAAGAAATACTACCCTAAGCTCCTTCTGTATGCGCTACAAGCCAACAAGTTCGAGCTCAGCGTTTGGCGGAAGGACCAAGAATGTGGCTGGATAAAGAGAGATTCTGTGTACGGACCGCTTGGAATCGTGTCGGCAAATCATCGAGGCGATACGTACTAGAAATACACTGTCCGCAATTCAAAAGGAAGCCCATCAGATTCGAGCAATACAGCACCTTCGAAGGACTCCTCATCCAATAATTCTCTGCCACTCACTAGTCGCTACCCAAGCAGCATCACGATGGACAAGATCCGCGAGATCCTTAGCACCAATCCACCGGCGGGCGACGTCTACGAGCTTGCCACTGTCTTACTCGGCTATGGTATGGCCTTAGTGTTGCTGCTGGTGCTATTGATCTTGCTCAAGCACTGCGTGGAGAGCGAAGAGCGCTTCAAGTCCACCGGCAACGCAAATGGAATGGGGGAGTTCGAGCTTGAAGCATTTCGCCCGTTGGACATCTCAACTTCGGCCTCAGTGTGTCGTTCGACTCTTCCCACCAACGTTCCCAAGTCACTGCCTTACGACACTAGAGACCGTTTTAATTACTCTTTCGATACCACAATATCTGAGTTGCCGCCGTCGTACTCAGTCAGCAGAGCCGATCGCCAATGAGCAATGAGGGAGCCGGGGCTACAGGCTCTACCGAGTATTGTTGAAATGAGAGATGATGCTGTTCGTCATCAGTTGCGCGAGTTGGCTTGGCTGCTATTGGCGATTGTTTGTAGCATTGAGAAGGATTTGGGTCATGCGCACTGCATTGTTGCCTTCTGTATGCGTCACTTTTCTTCCTACAGTTTTTACGGCTAAACCTTTCACAATCTTGTATCATCCTGTCGCTGATGGTGTATGTGCTGTATTGGTGGTGTTCCCATTGAGATGTTTGAACTGCTCAACATTCACTGCGTGATATACTGCCATGTACGTCGGGCGCGCAGCCCTCTTGGTCCGTCTGGCCTGGCGAAATATCCGAGACTGGAACACTTTCGTACAGGTGATCCTGGGTTCTGTTGCACCTTGTTCCATCCACTCGAGAGTGAATCCTCCCAGCTAGGCACATTTGACTTATATTGTTAAAACAGTACGCCAAAGACCGTGTTTACGTACTTTGATTGACTTGATCATACGCATCAGATGGCAGAGGCAGTGAGACCCTCTCGCAGCTCCGTAACGTGTTCGCTTCTCCGAAGATTTTCGGCAAATGAAATTAGGTCGAAGGTCCCAGTAATATGTTGCGAAGCTGAGGTTGTGCTCCGCATAGTCTGCTTGAATGAAGACTTAGTGTCACATGTGTGTACCAATCACCTGCAATATGTATTATTCTCAGGCAAACTTGTGGAGCTTGAATCGACAGTATATTCTCGGTCGACCAAAGAAAAATGCCACAGCAGTCTCAGTGCTAGGCTAGAAGAAAGTAAACCTAAATCGTGAACAAGAAGTGAATCAAAGTGCTATCAGAGAAATGAAGTGATCACCAGTCGGCTGCCCTATCATCAAGATAAAAACCCCGGCCCACCGTAAAAAAAACATGGCCTCGTAGAAAGTGTGGGTGAATCACCCGCATGCATACAGTCATCTTCCCGTATCTAAGAGGAAAAGTTGCTGCCAGCAGACTTCGTGCTCATCGGTACACTGCCAACACCCTTCACAATAATGCTCTCGCCACCCGTGCTTGTAACCTTTACATCCACGGTATCCGCCCCAAATCCGGCCGAGTTCTCGAAGAAGTTGTACGGCTGGCGCGTTGTTGCTTTCCAGCTCTTTCCGCCATCTGTGGAAACCTCAAGCTTGCTGACGACCACATTGGAGTTCATAACCTGCATGCTGAACCAGTGCTTGCTCGTTCCCTCCTTGTTCTTAAGCACTATCGGGGTGGTGATGCCGCAAGGAACAATGTCCCATGATACGGGAATAACGCCCTTCGATGGCTCAGCGAGCTTGGCGAACGCATCAGAGAAGAGATCAAGATGGTTGGAGCCGCAGCCGGGGCACTGGTCGACTACCATAGCGGTAATCTTGTTGCCGTTGGGGCCAGTGACTGAGACACAAGCACCGCAGTTGTCTGCGCCGGCCCAGTTACTATCTGAGAGTGCAGTGCCGAAGACGCCGGAGGGGATGGTGTAGCCTGTGAACGAGCACATGCCGCCGGAGAGGTTGCCGCCGTAGAAAGTGGCATCACCCCTCTTGGATCCGGCAGGGGTGGCGTAGGATTGTGGGCTTTGGGAGGTCTCGGCTGAAGGTGATGCAACCGGGGATTCGTATGTCGAGCTTGGTGCTGGGGCTTCACTTTGGGGTACGCCGGAGTAGACGATCGAGTACTCGACTTGGGAAGTAGGGAGAGCGCTCAGCGTGGGGTATGGGACCTCAGATGATGACGGACTTTGGTGAACAGCAGATGTTGTAGTGTTGCTGTAGGGAGGAAGGATGGAAGGGCGGACAGTGATGATGGTCGTGATGTGAAGAGTGCTCGTTGATGTAACATCAATGGTCTCTACACCTGTGGGGCTTATGCCGGAGGGAGTGACGGAAGCGTTAGAGGCATCGACAGTGACGTACACCTTCTCCGTGGTGGTCGCGGTCACGGTCCTCCTCGAGCAAGTGCTGGACTGAGTCTTTGCGTCGACGCCAAGATCAGCAGGCTTGACCGTCTTGTAGATCTTCTCAGTTTCAGTGTAGGTAACTGTCTTCTGTTGCGAGCAGACCGACTCGGCGACGGTAAAACCTGCGAGGGGCAGAAGAGCAAGGATGTATGACTTCATGGTGTTGATGTTGACGTTGATATCTTGCAATAAGGAGGCGATGTAAATTTCTGCTTGGCAGAAGGCAGGTCGTATCAACGATCCTAAAGAGTGACAATAAAGCGAATGTAAGCAGCACTACGGCTTGCGAAAATGAGTGACAGAAGCTTGGAGTGCAAGATGAAAACCTTACAGCAAGACGAGCGTGCCCGCACGACTACAAGTACTTCCACCGGTCGTACCAGCCCGTCATTTAACTAATCCGCAAGAAGCAGTCACCAACGGCATCGTGGAAATTGCTCGGGAGTATTCATTCAACCCCAATTTTACGCTTACGTGCAGCGGCGCGGTGCGCTGAATAGCTTCTTTTCGGAAGGTGCAGGCGCCACCCCAGTAATACAATTTAGGAAGACTATGGTAGGGATCATCAGATCTAGACTGAGATTTTCGTTGCTTGTAAAATGCTTGGTACGAATGTTTTGGTGGGTGTTTGTGATGAGGCACAGGAAACAGGAGGCGCTAAATGGAGATCAAACATGAGCGAAATGACCAGGCGGGAACACAACAGCTCCTGCAAAATTTGCCTTAACGCAGTTGCGGATCTTCGATTGCCGGCATGCAACATGACTGAGCGGATGGCTTGATGTACAATGATGTGTTCTTCAGCCCGCGCATGCAAACCGAGAATGACTCGCATCATGGTGCTGTTCGTAGGGTCGCGATCTCGGGAATGCCGTTTCGGATGAACAAGATGGATGGTTGCACGACCGTGCGCAATTTGCGGGGGTTGAGAGGGCACTCATCTTATAACCATTCCGTCGAGGTGATTTGAGGGTTTTTACGACCACGATCGCGAGATCGGCCCTTTTGCTTGACGTGCTGGCAATAACGGCGCTCGGCACATGTTGGCAGACAGGCCCCTATCAAACAAAGACTGTCACACTTGATTTCAAGTAGTGATTTGGTAGACGCTTGTCTTTAACATGTCCACGTTCTCGACCTCTCTACGCGTTTCGGAGGCTGGAAGAACCTCAACCCAAGACCAGTCCTGTGATCCCTGTGCCCTCCCTGCTCTCCTGTCCCTCTTCTTTCCTCATGGCTTGTCGCGATCGGAACTCTGGAAGTGAAGAGCAATGTTCTCTCAATTCTTTCATGCCAGAGGTGCTCTCAACCCATGTTAGCTGTATGGACAGTGCCGATGGTGCTAAGCCAATTGTTCTTCCTTTAAACAGTCGCCGAAGAATCAGGCGCTCGCTGCGCACGTTTTTCGCGACTGTATGTCCAGAATTCACTGCGCGCACTGGAACGGTGCATACGCAATGGGAGTTCTCATTCCACGACAATTGCGAAATTGTTCATTGTTGGCTTGTCCCTGATCTTCTTCTTCTGGAACCTGGTAGTTTTGGCCTTGCCGGTAAGAGTGAAGAGATAATAGCAGAGCTTCGTGGTGTGCTTGTTGTATCGCATAGTGAAGCCCAAGGCCTCCATGATCCGCAACAGTAGGTCTTCGTCGAAGTACCGAGAGTTATCAATGCACGGTAAGGGTAAAACAAAGAACAATGCCGGCAACATGGGTGAATAGTCCTTGGCCCGCATTCGAGGTTCTCTGAGAAACTTTGCGATACGTTTCAGCATCTCACCGCGTCCAATCGCGTCTGGCACATAGTTGAGTACCAGTGATAAGGACAGGATGTCGAAACGTTCTTCTTCGTTTGATGGGAGCGGTCGCTCCATGAAGTCTTGTTTCTCAATCCCAGGACCTTGGCTGTTGAGATCTATCCTTTGCATGTCGATAATGCTTGGAAAACGAGAGATCTCATTTTTGGTCGAAAGAGCACCGACTTCAAGACATTTCAAAGTGGTCCCGTTGGAAAACTTTCGATCTCGCGTCTTGGGATTAATGACTTGCGCCTGGACAAGCCAGTCGATGAGAACTTTGCTGGAATCGCCGCCTCGATCTTTGGCCTGACCTTGCTTGCTGGCAGCTTGGTACATCTTGATGCCTCCATATTCCTCAATCTTCTGTGCAATTGCTGCAGCGCTCTTCAAGTCTCCGCTCTTCAACGCCGCTGCGTGCTCTTTCTGTAGCGTATGATGGGTCCGAATTATAGTACGAGATCGCTCTGCGGTCATGCGTTCCTTGGGTCGACTGGCCGGCGGGCGCCCGTGCGACAGCGTCTTCTTCCGTTTTTGCACAGCCATGGTGCCTTTTGGCGTTTGAAGTCACATGCTGCAGACGTGGATGATGTGGGTCGTGGGTCGATGGGAGACGCCGAGACTTCAGCATTGATTTTGGCGCTAGCGCTGATTGGCTCGTTAGCCGACCGCACCTCCAGCCAGAGGACGATTTTGCAGTCGCGAACTTCTTCAGCCTCGACTCAACTAACGACAGGACCACCAAACTGCCAAAATGGGACCCAAGCCAGCCTCCAAGAGTACGTTGACGCCTCCATCGCGAATGATCGATCGAACCTGCAAAGCGCGCATATCAGAATCACTCCGAGCCTGGCGGAGCGACATGACGAATGCGTTTCTCGATCCGTCGCCTACATTAAGAACCCTTCGCTGACATTTCACCAGCCGCCACCAAGACTGGCAAGCAGGCCAATGCCGCTGCCAAAGCAGCCCTCCGCGGCGTAAGCCTCCCCTGAAGCTCTTGAGTCGTGTCAGAAACATACCTCTGACGGGCTGTTTTTCTCGTGTGATGGGCACAATTAACGAGATGACAGTCGTACGCGAACAAGAAGAAGGCTATCAGGAAGAGCACCAGCTTCCACCGGTATGTGCGATGATCGTGATCATGAGTGTGGAGTCGTGAGAGGCTAACAAATTGCAGCCCCAAGACCCTCGAGCTGAGCCGTAGCGGCAAGTACCCCCGCAAGTCGGTTCCCCATGAGCCTCGCATGGACGCCTCTAAGGTCCTCATCCACCCGCTCAACACCGAGTCCGCCATGAAGAAGGTGCGCAGGAATTTCTGGGATCCCCGATTTTGCATTGATACTGACTCTGGAATAGATCGAGGAGAACAACACCCTCGTCTTCATCGTCAACGTCAAGGCCAACAAGCGCCAGATCGCCGCCGCCCTCAAGAAGCAGTACGACGTCAGCTGCGTCAAGATCAACACTCTCATCCGACCGGATGGCTCAAAGAAGGCCTTCGCCCGCCTTACCGCCGATGTTGATGCTCTCGACATTGCGGCTACCAAGCTTGCCATTGTTTAAGAAGGTGGTCAATTAGAGGCATGGTCATGATTGGGTCTGGTTATACCCGGAAAAAGCGATGTGTTATGCATGGCGGGCGTTCAAGGATACGCAGTCACGGTGACTCGAATGAATCAGATTTCCACATGACACCACCGTTTCGTTGATTCTCATTTGTGCCTTATCCAGATGTTGAAATGTGTGTAATGTCTCTATGCACCATGTATCCTTGCGTGTGCCTCGAGTCATGTCGCATGATGCAATCAACCACTTCTGGAAGCGTGAACATATTCCATAATTCGTTGGCATAGCTCTGTGTTAAGCAGTCGTGACTTCTTATGCTTTGCGTGTGACCTCAGTCCAGTATTGTACATATCAGAGTGCCATGCACGTATCATACATTCCAACCTCCGACTTCGATGATTGTACAGCCAATCTATCCCCTCAATCTCTCCAATTCCCTCAACACCACCATATTCGCATCCAGAAACCGATCCACACATTGCCTCATGCAAGGCTCCTCGTATTTGTCTAGTTTACCGTTCTTGACGTTGCCTGCGGGGATACATTTACGAAAGCACGTATCGGTTAGGGAGTGTATCGCTGTGAAACATGACGTTAGCATGTACTCCAGGTGGAAACATGCGCAATGCGATATTAGGCCGACTGACAAGATTGGATCCTAGCTTTCTGTCCCTCATTCATGGCGAATTGCTGCAGTTCTTGCTTGTCGCGGTCGCTCAACTTTGTGAGATCGACGTTTGCGAGTCCACCACCTAGGGAGTCCATGATGGCTGCTGTGTGTGTCGCGAAAATACGTATGGAATGGTATGAGACCGAGGTTGTGGCGGTTGTTGTGTATGCGTGGATTGAACAGTGTTAATGTGCCAGACTATGGAATTTCTTGACGTCCTCGAAGCTGAAGATCGGAGGGCTGCAGGGAGAAACGCCGATGAGCGTGGTTAGTCAGCTTTCATGGTGTGTCTCACGACGTGCCAAAGGGCGATTCTCTTCCACGGACAGTTTACATACCAATGTGTTGCAATCATATACATCAGCACCTTAGAGAAGAGCATAGATTTCTACAGGCATGTCTTCTAGATCGTCAAGCACACTATATCTACGCAAAAAGGCCGACATATCCGCATCTCTCACTTTAAGCGCTTCGGAAATACACAGTGCTTATCCATATAAGTGCTCTGTAGGCAAATGCCATAATGCATAACAGAGTAGTCCAGCAAGGGCCAGTGTCACACCGTGCGCGACACGACTGTGACAAGAAAGTGATCCATCGTGCTTTTCTCTTTTTAATACCCCGATTAGGCAGTATTGCATGGCGCTAGACCGCCCCCTCTTCTCCACGGGACAATCACGATGGTAACCAACGTTCATCCGATCTCTGACTCGTCCTCGGGATCCGAAGAACGATATTCTCATCATAGTTTCCTGATCGGGTGTTACGGCCTGAATCACCGTGCTGCACAAGTTGCGATGGAACTTCCATTACTGGAAATCATGCTCGATCGTTGCTCAGAGCTTGATCACGTTTGCTGAGGGCTTCTGGTATAAGATGTAGGCGTGTTCCATTGATAAAGGTCAACTCCATTCTCCAAACAAGTATTCTCTATCATCATCTTTTTCTCGAGTTTCGAATCTACTACTGTATCATCAAAGCCAACATGACCTCTCGCGATGGCTACTGTTGGACACCTGAAGAGGGCATGAAAGCTGGTCTGCCCACCATTGGACTCATCTCACCATCCAGCAACATCTCCAGTCAAGACGTGCTCTACGATGTAGTCATCATCGGAGCAGGCTACTGCGGGCTAACAGCTGCCCGCAATGCCTCGCTCGAAGGTCTCAAAGTTCTGCTTCTTGAGGGACGTGACCGTATCGGTGGGCGATCGTGGTCGTCAAATTTCGGAGGCTATCCTTTTGAGATGGGTGGTACGTGGGTTCACTGGGGGCAGTCGAATACATGGAGAGAAATTATGCGATACGAATTGAATAGGGATGTGGAGAACTCGTTTGATTTTTCAAGAGGCGTGAATCATTTCGAGTTGAACATGGAGGATGGGAGTACTGCAACCATGAGCCATGACAAAGAGGTATGTCAATTGTTTTTCCATTTCTCATACTTGATTCCTGATCCAAATAACAGGACGAACTCCTCGCCTCTGCCCTCAACAAATTCACAAACATCGACGGCGTCTACGGCCGCAAAACCATTCCTCTGCCGCACGACACATTCCGCCTCACGACCGCAACAGCCCTTGACAAACTCTCCGCACAAGACCGAATCAACGACATCGCCCCCACCCTCTCGCCACAAGAACGCGTAGTCCTCGAAGCCTCCATCCTCCTCGCCAGCGGCGGCACCCTCGAAACCACCAGTTTCCACGAGTTCATGCACTGGTGGGCCATGTGCGGGTACACGTACCAAGGCTGGCTCGACATGCTAATCACATGGAAGTTCAAGCACGGCCAGTCAACTTTCGCCATTAAATTTTTCGAAGAAGCACTAGAGACTCAGAGGCTGAATTACGCATTCAACACACCTGTCAAACACGTCAAAGACACTGGCTCCCAGGTCAAAGTAACCACGCGCGACGGCCGCCAATTCCAGGCTCTACGCTGTATATCCGCGATACCGCTCAATGTCCTCGCCGACATTACCTTTGATCCACCGCTGTCGCAAGGCAAACTCGCTGCCGCTAAGATCGGCAATATCAATCAGACTGTCAAAGTCCACGCTGAGATTTCAAATAAAGACCTCCGCTCGTGGACGGGTATAACGTTTCCCCATAACGAACTACACTACGCGATTGGTGACGGTACCACGCCGGCGGGGAATACGCACATTGTCTGTTTTGGTGGGCAGAACAAACATATGAATCCTGAAGTCGATATTTCGCAGACGCAACGCGCCGTGTCGTCGTTGTTCACACCATCGCACTACGACAATGCGAGCCTGGAGATTAAGAGACTGGTCTTTCATAATTGGAGTAAAGATGAATTTGCAAAGGGGGCGTGGTTCTTCTCGCCGCCGGGGCTGTTGAGTGCACATCTGGAAGATATGAGGGCGAGGCACGGGAACGTGGTGTTTGCGAATAGTGATTGGGCGCTGGGATGGAGAAGTTTCATCGATGGGGCGATTGAAGAGGGGAATAGGGCGGCGATGGAGGTTAGGAAGGAGATTACACTTCTGAGGACGGGCGCGAATTTGTGAAGGGGGTGGAGGCAGAGAAGCTATTCGTGAAGTGCGATATAATGCTCCAAACTGAGGTTGTGGAACTATGGCTGCTACATTCTCGGTATTTCGAAATGTCTTTAGTCGTAGACCGAGCTGCAAACACAATGATTGTGGCTTTTGCTATCTTCGTTCTCATGTTCTACAACGTCCATACGAGTAAACTCATATCAGGAAGCTATATGGGTATGTTATTTATGTATCATCGACGCTGGACATATACTGATGTCGGAGTCCAGGTAATGTCTCCGCGGTCGTCCGTGTCATGACAACATTTGTAGCGTTGAGATAGTTTCTGCGTGCTCGGCAGCAATATAGTGGTCCACGTCTTGATATGTTAGACTCATAGCGGAAATTTCCTGATCTTCTTATGTCCTGTTCACCCCCTGTAACGAAAGTAGCGATACCCAACTGAGTTCCCGTGCGCGGGAAAGGTATACATCAGGGCAGGCCTCGTATCGACCATCACATGACCAGAACATTCGAGAGCTCGGCTAGGCACTGCGTCCATCTCTTATTGTTTTTCCTCGACCAAATCCTCTCCAGACCTTGCACACCCAGTGGTATGTTCCTGAACTTTGTCCGCTCATAAATTGCAAGCATATAATTCACGAAAAACTGCCGTTGTTCAGGATCCGCGGTCTCTGCTCCTGCAACAAAGCAAGTCCAAACGAGAGCATGAGCACCAGGTGAGGTAGGTGGTATCTGCGATAGGCGAGCAATCAAGTCGAGAATGACGGGCTGTTGAGAGTCATCAAAGTACGTCGATGGAGCCAGGTTGTCGCGAACATCAGTGGTAGCTCGGTGAATGTAAATCGCAGAGGCAGAGGCAAAACACTGTCGTATGATCTGCATTGTGCGCCCTTCCTCCGACTCGCTGGGTAACTGGTCGCATGCAGGGGAAAGCCAACCAATCATGGATTGGCAAGACTCCATTATGGCAAGTACGCCGTTGTCTTCACCTAGTTGTGGAACACCGAGAAACCTGAATCTATTGCAACTTGTCAACACGAGTAGGGGCGGTAGTCTGGATTCAGTTACTCACAAATTCGTCTGTGCCTGCAAGAACTCCGTGATGTCGGTCTGCTCGTGGTTCGCCCTGATGTTCGTCGAGAGACAGAGTAGCATATGCACCAAGAAGCTGTAATCCGCGCTTCCTGTTACGGTCTCGCCAACAAGAAGCACTATCAATGTTGCCCATGTGTATATGTTGAAGACTTGATCTGCAGGGTTGTAGAGTGACTCCTTTCGCAACCGAGAGATGATGGCTGACCGTCCTTTTTCTGCAATATCTACAAGTTCCGGCTTCTCACGACTGAGATGCTGTGCAGCGACTACGCCGACTGCTCGGCGAAGAACTTCGTCTTCAGCCGCCATCGGGAGGATGATGTCTCGGTAGCCGTTTGGCACTGTGTCTAAAACGACCATGACGGGTGCTACTGCGTCGGAGACTAGAATATGATGAGCGGCATAGACGTCGAAGGATGATGTTAGATGTCCTACAGTAGGAGAACAGCATCCTTGCTTCTGAACCGAGTGGAGCGATCCACGATTGGAGGCTTGAAGTCATCGAATTGCAGGATAAAGTCTGATGATCATCACGAACGATGTCTATCACATCGTCGTCATCCTCACAGAATTCTTCGAACGTGGTCGGCGTAACAGACTGTCCATGACCCTGATCGGTCGGAATCGACTGGGATTTGGTGTGTGAAGCAGTTCCGAACTGTTCGCTTCTCCTTTTCTTCCTGGCCGTCTTCTTCTGCTCACTCTTCCACCTCACCTGCCCATACGTCACCTTGGCTGGCAGAGTTTCTCTGGCGGCATCATCGTTTCTAACTGGTACCTTGAGATTCTGGAGCTGTCCTCGTCTTGCAACGCCCTCGGCGAATCGGATCCTCGCCAGACCGGAACATTCGATGCCTTTCTTGGTGCACTTTTTGCAGGTGGGCTCGCTCCGATCACAGATTATTCTACGGCGGGAACATTGAAAGCAGCCTGAATGCGAATCAACACTTGCTCTGTTGTTTTCATGACTATGAAGATTGCGATGTTCGAGGACTCACCACGTTCTTTGGGTAACGCCTTGCCGCTTCCGCTTGAGGAAGGCGACGGTAGTGTTGACCCATGCACCATGTCCGCCTGATCACGTCTAAATCATATTACCTCGCGATCCTACAGACATAGCGTTGGAGGCATCTTCACCGATAGGAGGATCGCCACACTGGCTATCGATGGTGACTGTCACCTGGATGCAGTTGGGGTATCGGCCCGAACCTTATCAGTTAGAACAATCGCGTTAGTAAGCACCCAGATACGGTAACTGCTGTGTTTATTACGTCCAGCTTGAGAAGTTGTGGATCACATGAATTGACACTATTATTGAAGCCGTGATTGTGAGAAGCACAGTTTTCTATTCAGCTGAGGGCAAGTGATAGACTAGCTGACGCATACGCAAGTGAACAATCTGCCGATCTTTCTTCCACCTAGAGTTGTATTGGGAGAGTTTCGCAAAGTGAATATTTGACCAGTGGCCATTCTTTGAGTCTGACTACAGAAGTCGTGATCACAGCTAATGCAAGATCTTCGACTTATTTTGAGAGCTGTAGTTGTTCATGGGACTGCTGCCTCTCCAACGAAGCGAGACGGGTCGTGGTAAGAATGGTAGTTCGTCACCTACGAGATGACAAGTCAGACTTGAAGCTTGATGGCTTCATCGGTTGAAACATACGTTGCAAACCCTCCGTTAACATTCCCATATCTCCTTCACAATCTGGAGAGGCGAAGTGTCGTTGCTTCGACAGCTCCGGTCTGGCTGCCGGACGCGTCATGGTGACATTGCACGCGGGCAGCGGAAGTTCCTTCACTCGACGCATGGAGTGGGGACGCTACCTCGCAGTCTGCGAGGACGCACAACCGTCAATCATCGTAGAACTCATCTTCATCATCATCGAACTCTTGCAGTTGTTCGAAGTTGAGGGCGTAGCGAAGAATGGCACCGATACCACCAAAGCCCTTGACGAACTGGTTGCCCTCAGACGAGCGGTCGGAGACGAATTCGAGGGTGGCACCAAAGTCGCGGTACTTCTCGGCCAGCCACTCGAGCATAGAGCCCTGGTCGATGACTTCCATCTCTTGTCCAGTCTCCTTGTCCATGAAGAGCGTGCGATCTTGCTCTTGAGCCTTGGTGGTGTGGAGGATGATTTCAGTACCTTCAGAGCTCTTGAGCACCCAGCGGGTGATTTCCAGGTTCTCAAAGACAATCAGAGTCTCTGCCGCACCAGCCTCCAAAGCCTTGAGGGTGTCGTCGATGCCGTAGCAGACCTTGCCAGAGTCCATGGAGATGTGGTCGAAGTAGGTATTGATCAGCTTCTTCTCCTGGATGAACTTGACGTTGCTGAGAGTCTCGCCTGCCAGCTCGATAGCCTGGTTGAAGCCGTTCTCACCGCCGTAAGACACGTCGACAACCTTGATGACCTTGGATTGCAGACGGTTGTCGAACAGATCAGACTGGTTCAGGTCATTCTTGAAATCGGCGGAACCGGCGAGAATGATGCCAGCTACGTTGACCTTGTCGGCAGTGACAAAGTTCTGCACTGCCAGTTCGGCGACCTTGCGGACGTAGTTGTGACGCTTCTCCTCACGTAGACGGGCGAAACGCAGGGCGGACTGACCACCACGGCCGTGCTTCTTGGGCAGATCGACAGAGAACCTGTGTGGATTAGTTGAGTGGTTGTGTCTTGGTTCAGGTGTGCTCACTTGTGCACAATCTCACGGGTGTTGCCAGAGAGGGTGCCGAACAGCGCTCCGTTACCATCCATGATGATGAAGCCAAACTTCTGGTCCGACTCGAGCAGCTCGCTCAGAGCCTCGGTGTGGAACTTGTTGTCACAGAGGTATAGCGAGGTGTTGATGGGCTTGAAGGGCTCGAAGTCGATGTTGATCTTGCGCTCCTTGCCTTCTGCCGTGATGATTTCACCACAGTAGACAACGAGGCCATTGGGCGGGACCTTGGAGTAGAGTTTCAGGCGCTGCTGGGTCGACGTGATGGCCGAAAGGACGGAGAGACGGTTGACGCGCGACTTGATGTTGGAGGCCGTGCCCTGTTCACGATTGTTAGTTTGTGAGGGGCATGCATGCAGTTGGGCGCAGACGTACGAATTCTTCAGCCAACATCTTGGCGGCGCGCGAGACCTGGTCCTTTGGCGCTGCACATGGTGAGTCAGGGCGCTCGTTGGGCGGGCGTGGTCATCACGACAGAGGGCACGTACGGATGATGAGGGAAATCATGGATGTGCCATTTCCACGGGCGGCTTCGAGGCGCTTGATCAGCTTCTTGACCTTCCAGATCTCGATGTTCTTCTCAGCCTCGTTGGGCTGCGGCTCCTTGGACGACATGGTCGCGGTGGGTGGTGTGGTGTTCAGAGCACAGTGCTGAGGCGGGGTCTAAATTTTCCCTGTGCTGCGCGGGGGGGGCAGGTGACGATGGTAGCCGACGTGCGGCGCGGGTTCCGGGGAGAGGGTGCGACGCGGCCAAAATGCCCGCTGCAGAGGCTGCGGTGAGTCTTGGAGCGGGGATGGGAACGCCAGATGGCTTGTATGCGAATTTGTGTGTCGTCGCAGCGAGGGCTCTGACAAGGCAGCACCGCCGCCGCTGCGGACAGGCCCTCGCAGGCTTCGCTTGGGCGGCCACTCAGCACTCGACGCCGCTGCAGAGAGCCGTTGGACGTTGGATGCGCGTGCCGGGGCGCATGGCCGCTGGTTGGGCGGGGCCATTGCTTGCTCGTGGTGCCTGGTCCCTGTCCAGCTATCACCTCATGCCATTACCGGCCGTCATACATAGTACATATATAGCCGCACGCCTTTATCGCGAGCATGGCGATAAAGAGGCCGCGACCTCAGCGCCGCCAATCTCCCGCCACACGATAGCCAGCCGTTGATTCAAGTAGCTCCCGGCCCATGCAGGGTCCTCGAACGAGTTTTAATATCACGTCTCCACCTGCATCCTCCAAGTCCAGTGTACTTCGCCCGTCTGCCCTTTGCGCCCGTCCTGCCTTTGCCTGACGCCGCGTGACTAACCCGCCGCCTCACCATGGACTCCCGAGGAAAGCAGCCGTCGACATGGGACGACTACGAGGCCGGCCACCGCGACTCGCTCGACTCGGACGCCGGCAGCCATGTGCAGTGGGACCAGCTGGAGAGACGCCCCAGCGAAGAGAGCGGCACAGGCACAGGCAGGTGGAGCGGCCAAGTGAGGGAGCTGCGACAGCGCAGGTAGGCACGACCGACCACCACTCACCACTCACCACTCACCAGCTTCATTCTTCACCAACGAGCCAGTCGGGCCGGCTGCCCACATGACCCCGTCGACAAGCTAACGTGGCCCTCGCAGATCCTCCATCTCACAGCAATTCGGCGCATTGGGCGAGGTCGGCGGTGTCAACAGCATCAACAACTTTGCCCGCTCCTGGCAGCGTGCCGCCGGCTTCTTCGAAATCACCCCGGTGCGTCCCTCCTTCCGCGTCGAGAGCGACGGCGACGGCGACGGCGACGACGACGACGACACCACCGACACAGACTTCTCGCGCAGCGGACTGCCCACGCCCATCCCCGATCAGCGATCAGCCCTGCGACAGGCACTGCAGAATGGCGGGCGACGCGCATCAGACAACGCCCTCCACGACGATGAGCAGGCCGTGACCGAGGAGACGCATTTGCTGCCCAATGGAATCAGTGGACAGCTGAAAGCACGAGGCTCTAGCATTTTCCAGGTCGAGCCCTCGCTCTCGTCGCCGTTTGGCGGCAGCTATGGCACCGGCTACGGCAGTCTGTCTGCCCGCGTCAACGACTCCTCGATGCGCCATGCGGGGAGGCTGTTCGAGCAGCAGCAGCTCAAGGGCGTCACCGAGCCTGAGCACGAGAGAGAGCCTCTTTTGGTCAAGCAGATCGAGGAAGACGGGCATATCGTGCACGTCGTCGTCGGCCAGTCCACCCTCCCGCAAACCATCTTCAACTCAGTCAACGTTTTGGTTGGCGTGGGATTGCTCACGCTCCCACTTGCTTTAAAGTACTCGGGCTGGCTGATTGGCATGATCTTCCTGGCATGGTCCGCCATTGTCACGTCGTATACGGCCAAGCTACTTGCAAAGTGCTTGGATGTCGACAGTTCCCTCATCACCTTTGCCGACCTCGCCTACGTCTCTTTTGGCAACAAGGCTAGGATCGCTGTCAGCCTCCTCTTCTCGCTCGAACTGCTAGCTGCCTGCGTTGCTTTGATTGTGCTTTTCGCCGACAGTCTGGATGCACTGATTCCCGGCTGGGACCTCGTAACATGGAAGATCGTCTGTGGTGTCATCCTGACGCCGTTGAGTTTCCTGCCATTACGTTTCCTGTCATTCACGTCCATTTTGGGCGTCATGTCATGTTTTGGAAGTGAGTCTACCGGAACCACCCCCGCTTCGAGGGCCTCACTAACGCGTGTGCAGTCCTGCTAGCTGTTTGGATCGACGGCCTCATCAAGCCTGAAGCGCCAGGCTCCATCCGCCAACCCATGACCCAATACCTTTTTCCCGAAAACTGGATGACGATTCCGCTCTCGCTCGGTCTCCTCATGTCTCCATGGGGCGGCCATTCCGTGTTCCCCAACATCTATCGCGACATGCGGCACCCATACAAGTACCACCGAGCCGTGGACATCACCTACATCTTCACCTACTTCATCGACACTGGCATGGCTTGCGCAGGTATTCTTATGTTCGGCGACGGCGTACGTGAAGAAGTCACAAACAACGTTTTTCTCACCAAGGGCTACCCTCAGAGTATCTCTGTTTTCATCGCAATCTGCATCGCCATCATCCCCTTGACCAAGGTCCCTCTGAACGCTAGGCCAATTGTGAGCACGCTTGAAGTCGTCTTTGGTCTCGACGCCCGCTCGCTCGCCGCAGCT
The DNA here is from genome assembly GCA_025504975.1 of Plenodomus lindquistii. Classification (NCBI taxonomy): domain Eukaryota; kingdom Fungi; phylum Ascomycota; class Dothideomycetes; order Pleosporales; family Leptosphaeriaceae; genus Plenodomus; species Plenodomus lindquistii. The sequence continues at coordinate 1,019,350 of JANUWI010000002.1, read as the reverse complement.
TCCTCGCTGAATGGCATGTCTGGTCTCAACCGTGGTCTCTTCAAGGTCGCCCTGCGAATTGGCACTCTAGTCGTCTTTGTCGTCATCGCCATCGTCTTCCCTTCCTTTGATCGCATCATGACGCTACTCGGCAGTGTCGCTTGTTTCTCGATTTGCATCATTCTCCCGTTGGCGTTCCATCTGAAACTTTTCGGCAAGGAAATCTCGTCTGGAGAGAAGACGATGAATTGGGTGTTGATTGTTGTCAGCACCATCATGGCGATCGTCAGTACAGTTTTCGCCTGTATACCAAAAGAGCTAATTGGCGCGTAAGAGACTGAGACTACATACTTGTCTCGTAGTGGTGAATGTTGATTTGACTGTCTTGTATAATGCGTAAAATTTCATATATCCGTTGTATAGGCATACATAGGCACGGCGCTCTTTGCTTTGCATTAGGGGGACTTATTGCGTTTATAGCCAGGAGCAAATTGTACGATGTAACTATTTATTCATTGCCTAGGAAATGGCATATCAATTATCTGGAATCTCTATTACTGAGAGACAGACATCCCTTTACAGTACTCCCGGGCTTTCTTGCACAGCAACTTGCGAAATCTGAATTGAATATCATCGCAATGCACTCATCATTCAAACGAAGCTACAATTGACACTCTTCGGTGTGATGACCTTATTGGAACCTAATAATTGGGCCGATACCGGGACTAGCTTCCGAAATTGTAGTGCATCTCGGAACCAGTCGACATGACTGCGTTCTGCCACAACAATTGCAAAGTAACGGACATGGCAGACAAGGAAAGATCAGTGGTAGCCTATCTGGGACCAGAGGGAAGTTATACACATCAGGTACGTTGAATTGCGTTCGTGTTGGATTCTGCAGATCATTTTTTACTCGTGCCTCCCCACATCCATATTCTTTCATTTCTCGCTTCACTCCAATGCTCCCTACAATTCGTGATCACGAGACATTCATATGTAGAAACGTATTTCAACCCTGGTCTGGTTTCATTTTTTGTTTTTGGTAACACTATCTACATCCATGTTGATCTCTCATTTACACCTATTCCACCCTCGCTCTCTTCTTACCTCCTCCTCTCCTCGCCCTTACTAACACATCCAGGCAACACTATCCTCCTTCCCCTCATCCACAACCCACAAAATATCACCTCAAACCACAATATCAGACGTCTTCGCCGCCGTACAATGCGGCACCGCATCTCGCGGCGTTGTGCCCTTTGAAAACAGTTCAAACGGCAGCGTAGTCTTCACCCTAGACCTATTCGCCGATCTACAGAGCAAATACCCTGATATTATAGTGTGTGGAGAGGCATATGTAGAAGTACGACACTGTCTCCTGGGACACGCGCCACAATCCACTGGAATCCCCGAACAACAGGAAAGTCAAAGTCAAAGTCAAACTTCGTCCAACAACACACCAACAACGCAACTACAACAAGAGCACAACACTCCAGCAACGCCCCTTCACGACCTGTCCAAGATAACAACGTTGTACTCGCACCCCCAAGCCTGGGGCCAATGTAGCCACTTCCTCACCACATACCTCAAACATGCAGAACGCCACGACGTATCGTCTACTTCGCGCGCCGCAGAAATCGTCAGCCGGGACTCGACCGGGACCAGCGCCGCACTATCCAGCATCATTGCCGCCGACCTCTTCAATCTAGATGTCCTAGCCAAGACGATAAACGACCGGGTAGGGAACACAACGAGGTTTTTAGTCATCGGACGCAAAGATTCACCAGACCTCCTCCCATCAACAGCAGCAACAGCAGCAGCGATAGCGAGCAAAGGCAATGATGCAAGATGGAAGAGTCTAGTCACTTTTACACCGGATAATGACGCTAACCCGGGAGCGCTGGCGAATTGTCTGTCTGCGTTTTCGAAACATGGAATTAATCTTACGAGTATCAATACGAGGCCCAGTGGGGTCAAGAATTGGAACTACATTTTTTTTGTCGAGTTTGAGGGCTGTTTGGAAGATGGGGATACGGGGGCTGTAAAGGGCGCTTTGAAGGAGTTGGAAACAATGTGTAAGGGGTATAGGTGGCTGGGGAGCTGGGTAGATAAGACGCCTGCGTGATGGTTACACCACCAGCGATTTCACACAGCATAGTGGGGATATGATAGGGACATAATATACTCTAGAGTACCTTGGGGTATTTTTCTTTTTGGCTACTTGGGATCGACCCTGATGCACCGTGGAGACTACTCCAACATGACACTCTACTTTGTCCTGACAGGCAGTGGCTTGTCCTCCTTGGGTTGCTTCCATTCCTTGACGAAGGGCAAGAACTCAGGCTCACCGGGAATGTACTTGCGGAGTACTTCTGGCACGACGAAGCCCTCCGGTGTCTGGTAGTTCTCGAGAATGCAACAGAGAGTTCTCTCGGTAGCGCAGACTACAATCCAATCTGTTAGCATGTTTTCATACATTGAAAGACACCTGCGCCATGTATGGGTTACGTACGTGTTCCGTTAAGCGCATGGACATACTCCTTGCGAGTAGCGTTCAACTTCTTGGCTCCATGCCGGATCTCGAGCTCGCGAGTTTGGTAGTCTGTGCAGTTGGAAATGGAGACGAGTTCCTTGTACTCGCCGCCGCCGGTAACCGGAAACCAGGCTTCGAGATCACGCTTCATGGCTGCTGCGTTATCTGCAGTTGTATTAGCCTTATGCCTTCCATTTCCGAATAAATTGCAACGTACTCAATGCTCCAGAAACGATGGCGACGACCTGGTACGGCAATCCCAAGCTCTGGTAGAATTCCTCCGAGTTGGCCAGCATCTCGTCAAACGCTTCCCATGACTTCTCCGGGTGCGTAAGCAGGAACTGCTCAATCTTCTCAAACTGGTGTATCCGGAAGATCCCCCACGCGTCCTTCCCATGTGAGCCCGCTTCCTTGCGGAAGTTGGTGGAATAACCCGCGTACTTGATGGGCAGCTCCTCGGCCTGCAGCCATTCTTCGCTGTGCAGAGCAGACAAGGGCTGCTCTGAAGTCGCAATAAGGTACTTGTCCGTCTCAGGCTTGTCCTTGCTCTCGGTGACCTTGTACAGCTCTTCGTCGAAATCCGAGAGTTGCGCCGTCTTGGCCATCTGATCGCGTAGCATGAAGAACGGGGGCTGGTTGGGCGTGAAGCCCTTTTGAAAGAGGAACGAGAGACCGTATTGTATAAGGGCTTGGTTGAGGAAGAGACCGTAGCCTGTGAGACAGTATCCTCGGTGTCCTACGACCTTGACGCCGCGCTCCGAGTCGTAGCCGTTGAGTCGTGCGAGCACACCGTGGTGTGGTATGCCGTCTTCCTTGAAGACTGGTTTTCGGTCTTCGGGAGCCCATGTCTTGAATACTGCATTGTCGTCTTCGGTGGATGAGACTGGCACGTCCTTGAACACGTAGTTGCCGATGCTCTTGGCCTTGATGTTGAGCTTCTTGAGCTTCTCGTCGGCCTCTTCTTGCTGGGCCTTCTTCTTCTTCTCGAGCTCAATCTTCTCGGCAAGCAGATCGTCAGCATTCTCCTTTGCCTTCTTCTTCTGGCCTATCTGCTTTTGTATGGCATTGATGCTGGAGCCAATCTGTGTGGCGTCATATTGTGTCTTGCGGTGGTCCTCGAAATCGGCAATGACCTCGTCAACAATCTCGACAGGTGCGTTGCGCTTGCGCTGGGACTCGCGAATTTTCTCTGGGTCGCCGCCGCGCTCTTTGATGAAGTCGTTGCTGTTACCCCGCCATGTTAGTAGAGCGCTTTTGGCACCGAATTCCTCCAAGGCGGTTCTCGGGAGGTTTTGTGGCGGACGACAGGAAGCCACTCACATGTCGAGCATCTTGTCTCAAGTGCAGCAGGGTAGGCGTGGAGGCTGTGTGCAGTATTTGGAAGTCGCAGTCAACAACAGACAATTCTGAGCAACATGGCAGACGCTTGACTCGCGTCTCGCGTCGCAGGGGTCTGTGCCATGGCGGGGCTGCTGTGGCGGTGCACCAGCCAGCCAGCCTTGAGGCGCGAGCGTGGATTGCGGAACACGAGAAAAGGATACGCTCCGGATCGGCGCAACTGGCGCCGAAGAACCTCAAGCTGCCCGAAGAAGCAAGCAAGCAGGACAGCTGTCGAAAGCAGTGGCTTCTTTGTCAAAGCTTCACAGCTGCCTAATCAAGGTCGAGAGGTGGTCGGTGCATTGCAGGTGGAGCTATCTGTGCTCTACCTAGGTGCCAAATGCAGGGTCACAGCCTACAGGTCAGACCCATCACGCTGCTCCTACGAGGCCATTTGCAAGAGGCAGAGTATATGGTCGCGTTGAACGTATACCGTCTATTGAGACACCAAGACTGTCGTCTCGCATCCTAGTCAGCTGCAAGATACCAAAGAACGCCCATTACACCTCCGCTCAAACGCCATTACGCCGCGATGCCTCAAACCAATTCAACCATCTATGCCTTCTAAACCACGAAACCGAGAATGGAAAGTAGTCCTTTACTCGAAGAGGCCCTTGAACAAGTTGCAGGAGCGCCACAGCCAAAGCTTCTTGCCCTTCTCTCTCTTGAGCCTTTGCTCTTCTTGTAATTCCGCGAGCTGAACAACGGCCATACCTCGCAGACACACTCATGTCAACCAAGAGTCTTCTACATGACGTGACATTTGCTCCCGCCTGCGGGCTCACCAGGGTTCTGGCTCTTCTCCACCTCTTGAATCATAAGCTCAAAGGCCTTTTGTACATTCTCGTTGTATCGTGCCGAGGCTTCGGTCCATGCGCACTTGAACTCAGCGGCGAGCGCTTTGCCGTCGTCAGGAGTGACCTGCCGTTGTTCGGGGCGGAGATCAGACTTGTTGCCTACGATGACGAGAGGGATCCAGTCGACAGCCTAGATAAAACAGGCTTGGTCAGAAGGGATACTTTGATAGTCCAATGGTCGTGGATGTAGTCCAGCGACTGAATGCAAGATTGTAAAAACATACAAGGTGGTTGAGGATCTTGTCGCGAATGATGCGGGCCATTTCGAAACTCTGCTTGCTGGCAACCGAGTATACAATCAAGTAGCCATGGATGCCAATAAAATGCTTCGAGTTGAGGATACTGTATTCGTCCTAGATTGCAGCATGCGAATTAGCCTAGGCTCCATGCCAGACATTGACCATTCTGCTCGACTGCAAAATAGAGCAATGCCAATTGGTAGTGCTAGGGCAACATGGGGTGAGGTGGGGCGCGGATCTGGCGATGCGCTGCGGGGGGAGGGGGAGGGGGGAGGAATAGAAAACTTGTGTACCTGGCCGGCGGTATCAATGATCTCGGTCGCAAAATCCTGGTTCTTGTACCGAATCATCTTGCTGAAGGTGTTCTCAATCGTCGGGTAGTAGCTGTCGACAAAGTGGCCGTCGACGAACTGCACCGTCAGACTAGATTTGCCTGGTGCATACCGCTGTCAGCTACCAGACTCGTGTCGTATTTGCATGTGAAGTGAGCACACGCGGCGGCGCACATCGCAACAAACTTACCGACAGCTCTACTGCCGACAATGGCCATCTTTCTTTGCTTGGGCGCCGGCATCTTGGTGCTGGCTTTCTGGACAGGTCGTGAGGAAGCTGATCGACTCGCCAGTGTAGAAGTTTGGCGGTCTCAGTCCACCGCCTAGACGTAACTGCCTAAGATGTGTTTGGACTTGCCGATTTCCTGGACGAGCTAGCTTGGGGAGCTCGGGATGACGCCGTCGACCTGCAGCTTGCACTGAGGGGGCCAAGAGGGCTGCTTCTGACAGGCTGGAGCGTCGACGTTCTGGAAATGCTAGAATTACGCCAGTCTCCAGAATGTATCGCAAAGATGAAGGTGTGGCGAGAATGCTACTCTACGGGCACCACCTCGATCACATACATAAAAAAAGTTGCCGGCCGCGAAACCTATGCATGCCGTCATGTCGCGACTCCTGCAACACCCGACCGGGATGCTCCAGCCTGCGCCCTCTACATGGCGCCCGGTAGCACTCGCATATCACAGTTGGGCGAAAATGCACTCGATGGATCGGGCCTGGCTGCCACGGGGGTAATTGGTTCACACGCTGAGAACGGAACGGCGCATGACGCTCCCAACAAATCCAGAGCATCTGTTTTACGTGATGTCAATCATCCAGGGCCTAGCGCACGCTGACCAGCTCACCGAACAACGCCAGACGTGAACAAAGACAGCCAGCCAGACATTGAAGCTTCGCATTCTCGACAACACTAGCCGTTGGGCCCGCCTCCCCGTTTCGACACTCGGACCACAATGGAAGTAATCACATGTGATACACAACATTGGTAGGCATCGAGTGTCCCATCGCACCGTGTTTCATCAAGGGGTGTGAAGGTCGTCGTGCATTTTTCCGACCACAAACTTGAGGTCAAGCCTGTTGCGTCATTTTAACCGAGTTCTTGGGACGGGGGCATGGAAGGGACCTTTTACTCTTACTCTTTTGCCAAGCAATGCCAAGTTACAGCAGTACACGCTACCTACAACTAATTTAGATATTTTAACTAAGTAAATGGCTAGATATTAATATTTTTTATATTATATCAAAATTTTAAATAGTTCTACTAAATAATCCTATAGCTAAAATTTAATTACTATCTTTTAGAGTAATTTAGTCTCCTATAGAGTAATTAATTTAAAACTTCTCTAAATATATATATACTGGTGTAGGTTTCTTACACGTACAACTAGGTTTATGTTATTATTATAAAAAATTAGTATATCATTCACGTAGCTTGTAAGCGTGGTCTTGGCAAAATTGTAAAATAGTAATTACTGAGTAAATTCCCTTCCATGGACGGGGGGCAGCCTTACAAAGTACAAGGTCCTGCAAAGGTGTATTCAGCCTTCACAGCATGCCGGTCCGGTTTTGAGCGAAGTCGCATATAACAACACCACGCATGGCCAAACGCGTACAGCTTTGCATATCCTTTGCTATCCAACACGGAATATCTTCTAGCCTAAAGGCTGCCGGTCACACACCGCCGCGCACATATGACGATCACCCTGCAGACCAAGATCCGGGGGAGGCGAGTACAGGGATAGATACAATATCCCGGCCAGTAATCGCTGTAACATTCGCGAACAAGGGTATCGTGCTATGACTTCCTACCGCCCACAAACAAAACGCCCATGACAAGAGAGGTCAATTGCTGCCCGACGATAATCAGCCGGGCTTGAGTTCCAATAAGGACAACATCCGTCAACCCAGAGGCCGAATATACGGAGCACTATCAATGGTGTTGCGTCCCAACCCAGCCGCAGAGATCCGTACGGCTGATGTCGCTCCCGCCCGCCATCACTTCTCCGTTCTCTCCAATTTCTCCACGACCAGCATAAGTCGTGCCGTATAATTTTGCCACGTCTCGCGCCCCTCGGCGCCCTCGTACTGCGTGCTTTTGCTGTCAACGTGCTCGTGATATTGTACGAACTCCCGGATCTTGGTAATCAATAAATCAAGCCGCTGGTCTGGAAGCTGTACACAAACTCTTGTCTTGATCGAGCGATTGAGAGAAAGATTGCCGAGTAGCACAGCAAGATAGCCGACAGGAACGTTCGATTGAGATTCTTCCATAGATTGGGCCTGGTGCAATGTCAGCAATGTTTAAAAGGACCGACATGGGGAGTATCATACCTGTGCTGCCCGCTCCGACCCCTCGAGGAAGATTCTCACAAGAGTTTTGACCATCTCTTGACCATCGTCAACGTTTAGTCTCGCTTGATCACTGAATTCGGCAAGGTTGATCAGCGCACCCAAGCTCAGGATCAGGATCTCGAGTACCGTGATTCGCTCTTCTTGTGTAAGCTCAGAGCCTAAGCGCTTGAAGTTCCGTGTAACAGTGCACGCGAGTGTTTGAACAAACTTCCGGCCAGAGAATGGAAAGCATGCTTTTGGCTTATTGTTGGTGAGATGCATACATAGCTTCAATGCGAGGATTGTTGAGAAGGTGTCCTCCAAGTCAAGGACAACGGGCATAAACTCTGATACTCGCTCGATGTTCTTGATGGACCATAAGGATTGTTTCTGACGTGACGAAGAAACCGACTCCAGAACGGAAATGACCAGAAACAAGACTGTGTAGTCGTTCACAGGTGCTTTATCATCTCCAATGTGCGCGCACGTCTTTGTGGCAATGTCAATGAGGCTCGAGACCTGCTCCTGGTCGAGGAGCGGTTCAACGCTTCCAGATTGACGCAGGCCAACTATGAGAGAGTCCAAGGCCTTCAAGGCCAAAACTTGCGGTGTAATTTTGACTGGTTTGGAGTTTGACCATAAGGAAGAGGCCAGCAATCGTTGGTGGAGAGTTTTGACAGATCCAACCGCTATCGGGGATAGATTCGTCTTCCGGTTCTTTGCGATGCTCACGATGTCAACTTCATTGGATGTAAGTTTGATCAAGCCTGGAACGACGCCAGCCTGGTAGACTTGGTCCAACGTGACGCTTGTCGAGTTTGCCCTGAGCAATAGGGAGATTGTAACAGCTGTGGCGATATCGAAAATGATTTCGCCGTTGGAATTGATATTGCCAAAGAACGGGTTTGCCAGTGCGGAGTCCAAAAGCTGATTGACGAACGCTTCGTCTTCCATTCTAGTGCAGAGCTCCAAGATGGCACTACGCCTTACAGCGTTGCCACTTTCAATTGGGAGATCATCAACGTACATACGTACATCGTCATTGAAATGGTTTTGTTGTCCCTTCCTCTTGAGCACGTGGGCAGCCTGCACTTGGCTTGCAGGATCTTCCTCATCGCCTGACAGACCGTCCTTGGTCTGTGAGTCAAAGCCAAAGTCATCATCCATGATAAGCAGAGCATCCTCAGGGTTCGCCTCTTGGAGATATGATCTTGTCTTAGCGTATGTGAATTTCGCGCGTGAACCAAGAGCCGAAGTACTTTGTGAAGTTTGCGATTCGACCGTTGGCCCTGTTTCGACGTCCATTTCCTCAGCATCAACATTGGCTGAAACTTGTGCCTCTGTTGGCCAAGTTCGCCACCCTTCCGAGCTTCGAAGGCCGGTAGACTCTTCGCGAACGCTTCGATCACTTGATGTTTCGCTCTCCTCGTCGCTTACATCAACGTCTTCGTCTTCCTCAGAGCCCACATCCTCGTTCTTCAATGTATCGATGAGTCGCGTCTTCCGTGTTTGCGCACTGTGGGTCAAGTCTGATTTAGCTTTTGACAAAGCCCCAAGGAGCGTCTTTGGTTTCTGATCTGTCAATGTCAAGGAAGCAAGGCTCGGCATGGGCGTTTTCGAAGACGAGCCACCCAACAAGCTGCCGAAGAGTGCCTTCTGACGTGGGGTGATGGAGCCTGGTATAGTAGTTTGGGAAGACCTGACTGGAGTCGTAAGTGCATCTGGTATTTCGTACATTGTCTCGTCCTCCATTTTAGGCGACCCTGGCGGATCAAGGGCTGGTGACGGTCTTACGGCCGAGTTGCCAGGCAACATTCCACTCAATTGAGCTGGTGAAGACTGTCCCTTGTTCATCGTTCGTGTAGCAAAAACGGGAACTGTGAGCTGACGAGTTCTTTTTGGCTTGTTAATCACTGGTATTGTAAGTGGAACTCGTGTTGGTGGGACTGTTGCCTTCGATGGTTTAGATTGTGTACGTCCGGGCGATGCGCCATCCTCTTTCCTCTGCATTTTGCGACTACGCTGTAAAACGGAGGTATCTGGTCTTCGATCGACCCCAGCGTTTACTGTGTTCACAGATGAGACAGAGCCTCGCCGTTTCCGCTTTCTGGACGCATTCGAGTCATCAGAATCGTTCTTCAGGGGTTCGTGCTTAGTTTTTCCTGACTCTTTCACTGGTTCTTTCACTTCCACGTTGCGACCCACACGCAACGGCTTCCGCAATGGCAATACTGCCTCGTCATCTGATGGAGGTACATCGTATATATCCAAATCCTCTCGAGTTTGCTTTGTGGACGTATTCGCCGCCTTCTTCAGCGCCGTCGTAGGTGTGGGTTTGGATGCAGGCGCTGCAGGTGTTGTAGCGCGGGATGCTATCTTGTTCTTCGTCACCGACTGCTTGACAACCTTATCCTTCTTCACATCTTGTTTTGGCTGCAGTGTTTTTCCCGATCTTACCGGCGGCACGTTTATACTATCGTGTGCTTGTGGGACTTCCGGAGCCCGCACTGTCAACTGGTCGGCTTGATGTACAAGTTTTTCATTGGGAACTGTAGGTTTTGCGGTCTTCGGTTTGGGCGGTTGCTTTGCAGCGTCGGCGAGCACATGTCTTCGTACGCGCGTGGTAGTATCGTTACTTGAGACGGACGCGGGGATATCATTGTTTGCTATGCGGTGTTTCGAGAGACTCTTCGCATGCTTTATAGGTCGAAATGTGAATTCGTCGTCGGAGGGTACTTCGAAAATGTCATGGTCATTCCGAGTCGGGCGCGTGTCTCCTGGAGCCTTTGTAAACTTCAGCGCCCCTCGTCCACTCTCCAGCCCTTCATTCTTTCGCACGACAGTCTTTCGGGGACGCTCGGGCGACGGCGGCTCCTCAGCTATATTCGTCGGCGGCGTTGGAATAATTGATGGTCGCGGCTTCTTGCCATATGTGACGATCTTTTTGCGGCGATCTGCGGTAGTGAAGCTGGCCATGGTGGAAGCCATGTCGTTGCGTAGTTGTTGTCGCCCTCCGACCCCTACAGAGCGACGCGCATCACCGCGCTATTGGGTGGTGTCAAGCGGTTGCAGGACGGCGCCTGGCCATTAGCCGACATGGGGAAGTTTGGAGAGGCAGACGCGTCCTGGCTTCTCACCGTAAACAGCGCGTGTTTGGGCCGGTGAACTGGTGAGACAACGCTCAAAGAGGAAAGAGCTGTGCTGTGCAATGGCGAATGAATGTCCTGTGGCTTTCAACAAGGCAGGCGCAGGCGCAGGCGCAGGGTCCCGCTCCGCTATCAGATCTCGCCAGCAGTAGCCACGCTAGCCCCAAATAGCGGGGCGATCAGGGTACGCTCCTTCCAAAGCAAGTGGTGGAGGTCGCCGATGGTCACGAGCCTAGACTTTGAGCCCGCCTACGCCCCAGTCCTCCTCCTCGACTGCTTATCTATATACTGCATCCGTCGTCCCATGTTTGCTCTTCAACTTGAACTAAAACTTGGCTCAATTGGATACTCCACTTCCGCAAATCTTGGAATATTTTTGCAACTACGTATCTACAGCCAGTAACCTCCATTCAAAGACTTCACAAGACCGACAGTTCCTCCCCAAAATCCTCAACTCTAGGATATCATCACGCCATACATCAGGTCAATCAATTGTAGGGTCAATGTCTTCATGTCTCAATATTCTCTGACCATGTCCAGCCTCGTACCCCTCTTTCCTACAGTCGCGGTCAATTTCAGCAACTACCATGTCTACCGAAAACCGACCAACCGCTCCCTCGCAATGTGTAGGTCCCGAATACCGCGATGCTACTGAAAAACCAACGGCCACGGTTTCCACTCCATTGAAGCAAGCCAATGTCCACATTCTCCCCCAAACGCCGCAGCTGATAGCATTGCTCACGTAAGGCCCCCGTAGATTGTGACCAATTTCTATATGTATGCAGACTAATTCATCACTAGCATGATACGCGACCGCTCCACTGGCCGTGCAGACTTCATCTTCTACAGCAACCGTATCATTCGCCTGCTCGTTGAGGAAGGTCTGAACCACCTTCCCGTCGTGCAACATGAAATCACTACGCCTGTTGGGCGGACGTACTCTGGTGTCAAGTTCGAGGGCAAGATATGTGGCGTATCGATTATGCGAGCGGGCGAGTCTATGGAACAGGGTCTGAGGGATTGCTGCAGGTCCGTTCGCATTGGCAAGATTCTGATTCAGCGAGATGAAGAGACGAGCAAGCCTAAGCTGTACTACGACAAGCTCCCCGAAGACATTGCTGACCGATGGGTATTGCTGCTGGATCCCATGCTTGCTACTGGTAAGAGTTCCAACCGTGGGCTCTGAGTATCGCGACTGACTGGTGTAGGTGGCTCGGCGCTCATGGCCATCGAGGTGTTGATCTCAAGGGGTGTCCCAGAAGAGCACATTTTGTTCCTCAACCTGATCGCCAGCCCAGAAGGTGCACGTAACCTGGCAGAGAAGTTTCCCAAGGTTCGAGTGGTTACTGCCTTTGTTGACCAAGGTCTGGATGAGAAGAAGTAAGTCAACCGGCTCACTCAACTTCAGCCCCAAACTAACAACTCGCAGCTACATCATCCCCGGCCTAGGTGATTTTGGTGACCGTTTCTACACCATGTAAGCACATTACACTCGGCATGTTTAGCGTAGACAGAATGATACAGCAACGCATTGCATCTTCGGTTCGCCGCACTTGATCAATTGGATTAGATCGTAATACGCGCCGTGAACACGATCCACTATCTATGTAGTTAATCGACTTGTTGAAATCGAGTCAAACGCCGTGACCATTTTCGGTATACTCCTAACGCCATGCACCCAAGGCAAGCCATCTGTTCTCGTTGATGCCCGTATTGTACAGAAGCCAAGTGCGCTCCATGCCACAGCCTAGTCCGCGTACTCACCCTCTGCATCTACATCATCCTGCTCGATGAAGCCGTCGTCGTCTGCATCAGACATCTTGGGCAGCGCACCACTCCTATTTGTCGACCGCTCCATGGTCGCAGTGCCCTTGGCAGCCTCCTTCGCGACCGCATCGCAAGCATCGATCCAATCGGCGTAGACGTCGACAGGCGCAGAGAGATAGTTGATGTTGGTTTGGAACGTCTGGCCGCAGACCTTGCATTGCAGGTTGCCGACACCGGACTTCTTCTCAATGGAGACGGAGACGGACTTCTCGTGGTTGCAGAAGAGGCATTGGAAGACAGTGGGGAGCTTCTCCTTCTGTGGAATGCGGTTAGAGTGGGTCGCGGCGTGTATGAGATAAGGACTAGTACCTTCTTGGGGCCTTGAGGCTTGCTGGACGACTTGCGCTTGCCCTGTCGGATCTGTTAGTATGCGCATGCGACTCGAGGATTTGGGAGGAGGCTGACCATTGTGGGTGGGGTCGTGTGTAATTTGGCAGTATACAGAGAAAGTCGTGATATGGGCGATTGAAAGGAAGGCTAACGAGCGGTGTGGGTCGGGTTTGCGCGATGCAGTTACGTTGCGCAGTTGGTAGTTTATTCAGTGACGCGGTTCACGAAGCGTTGTCTAGCACTTGAGCGTCGCGCAGTTCCGACGCCAAGGGACCTGCCGGACCCTTGCAGCTGCCCCATGCGTCGATTCGCCGCTCGATAAGCCCCGCGCCTATCACCTATCGGTCAGTTGCATGGTAGTCACCTGCTCCGGCTGGGGGAGCTTGAGCTGCCCATAAGTGTCCGCGTTGTTTCACTTGCTTCCTTCTTTTATATTGTCTCTGGTCCTCTCGAGTCCCCTTTGTCGCTGCACAGAGTTTTGTTTGAGCAATCTGGTCTCCTATCCCTGCACGTCCAAAGCATATCCAATCCATTCCTCCCACGTCCTCCGCCGCAGCCACCAAACGACCCTTTGCCGTAGAGAAGCACTCGGTCTAGACAAAGAGGACTCCAAGTTACCCGTTTTCTCTACACATCCAAATCCTTGGTCCCGAGTTCACCCAACCCCCATCATGTCTACTAGCAGCAACCTCAGTGATGCTGTGCTCAAGGAGATCTTGGAAGGGCTCAAGGCACTCCGCACGGAGAACTCCGAACTTGCTGCCTCGGTCGACAAGATCAATGGCCGAGTAAATATGTTAGCTGGCATCAAGCAGTTGAAGGATGATGCAGCTCGTGATGCTGTAAATGGTACCTTAAACGGTGACAAGGCCAAGGAAGCACAGTCCGAGAAGACTGTAGAGGCCGTTAGTCAGCAGTATGAAGAACCACCCTCGAATGTTGATGCGCCACCACGTCGAGCAAGTGTCTCAAAGACTTCCAAAATCATCTTGACTTCGTATCCTGGTCAAGCTGGTGTTGACCCGTTGCCCATGGAGTGGGGTGCCAAAGATCCTGCTGTTCGTGGCCCCGTTGTCGTATCAAGACATGCCAACACCATTCGTAGGCGTAACGGTACGTTTTGCTTTTGCATCTTCTCCTTTCGATTCGTCAGGCTAATGTTCCATCAGCGATTGGTGCTCACGGAGGCTCTTACTCCATCTACAATGCGCTCGCTGTCGCAAGCAAGAATCTCGACATTACCCACAAGCCAGACTTCACTAACACTGAGCCTGCTGCGAAGATCGGTCCATTCCCACAATGGAGCGACGGGAAAAAGATTGTCGCCATGGACCCCTATGGACATCTTGCTCCATGGCTATACAAAGAAACCATGGACAAGGACGACGTTGAGATCAGGCCCACAATCGCCATCACACGAGCGCACATGAAGCTTCCTGAGCTCGAGGAAAGTGTACGAAAAGGGCGTCTCGTTCCAGACGGAAAGATTTGTATCAACGATCAGGGTGAGGTCGCAGTCACAAAGGTTGCTGTCGAGCCTGTATGGTATCTTCCTGGAGTTGCCGAGCGGTTCAACATCGGTCAGTGACCCTACTTTACCCAGCATGTACGACCAACTGACTTCAATCCAGATGAGGGTACACTGCGACGAACGCTGTTCGAGGAGACTGGAGGATCATACCCTGAGCTCATCACCCGTCACGACATCAAGATCTTCCTGCCTCCAATCGGTGGCCTCACAGTTTACATCTTCGGTGACCCCGCAAAGATGTCAGATCCTAGCGCCAGGCTTGCTCTTCGTGTTCACGACGAGTGTAACGGTAGTGACGTGTTTGGCTCAGATATCTGCACATGCCGTCCATATCTCACATTCGGTATTGAAGAGGCAGTCAAGGAAGCCCAAAAAGGCGGCAGTGGTGTCGTCATCTACTTCCGCAAAGAGGGTCGAGCTCTCGGTGAGGTAACAAAGTACTTGGTCTACAATGCTAGGAAACGAGGAGAAGACCGAGCCAGCGAGTATTTCAAGAGGACAGAAAACATTGCTGGTGTGAAGGATATGCGCTTTCAAGCTCTCATGCCCGACATCTTGCACTGGCTCGGTATCACAAAGATCGATCGCATGCTCAGCATGTCGAACATGAAGCACGACGCCATTGTCGATCAAGGCATACCCATCCACGAGCGCGTACCGATTCCGGACGACATGATTCCGGCTGATAGTCGTGTTGAGATTGATGCCAAGATCCAGGCTGGCTACTGTATGTTTTACTCCCGATTTGCTGTGCGATGCGTGGAAGCGACGCTAGATAATTTGGCTCATACCGTTTACTCGAAGTTCGGAAGCTGACGTGTATTCTACAGTTACTACTGGACATGTCATGTCCATGGACGAACTTGCCAACGTCAAGGGTCGTGGCTGGGAAGACATTGACGTATGTACCGTCATTCCACTACTTCGTTGAATACAAACTTACCCATCGTAGCATTGAGCAAGAGACATCCCAAATCACATGGGCAAAAACTATGCGAGCATACGCGTCGCTGATCCAGACTGGAACGGTGACCAAAGCCGTGGTAAAAAATCGATAGAAATCAAAATGCGTCGCAAACCCAATTCACGATCTCCTGCATATTGTGCACGTTCGGCGTGATAGTGGTGCAGTGCCTCCATTGACTCTGATTCCCGGACCGAAAGCTCCTACAGCGGCCTCCCGTTGGCCTCCCAGTCGACCACTCAAGCTCCGCCATGTTGAGTTGTGGGTATGGACTCAGCATCCAGACAGCATTGCGCGGCTGCCTTGTAAGCCGCCATGGCAGATGACCTCGGTGCAATGAGCTGAAAGTGATCTTTCAAGATATCCGGATACCGATCTGAATCATGTCGTGCGCTCGCAACCCGTGGCCACCGACAAGCTGTTGGACGACGATCCTGCATCTCTTGATGACTTGCCTCGTTGTCCGACCCTCAACCCCAAAATGCCCCGCACCACGCAAACCAGTCATACTCACATATGCACGCGAGCAAGAAACACGACATGAACTAAACACCAACTAAACATGAGCCAACCCCACCCAGTGATTCCAGTGTGACTTGACCGTCTTTATCCAGCAAGCATCCCCCAGTTACGATTTCGCCCTACCCGCTGCTCCCGCAGCATCGGTCGCGTGGTCCGAAGGAAGATGCTGAGCTAACAGCGCTTGTCGCACTGAAGAGCAGAAGAGATTTTACAAGACGTGTTGTAGTGAGGGGTCATGAGACGGGATAATGAGTACCGACACCGGGGCGGCCCGCAGTTGGGCTCGACCGCTGTTATTGCGGTCTAGTAGTATTTCTACTCCTTATTTATGGGTGAATGGTCGGAGTCTGTGTATCCACTTGGTGTTTCACACTCGAGCTGTCCCTGAGAGGATAGCAGCGTCTAGTTGGGTAAAATAAAGCTTTTGCGTAATTATCAGCGTTAACAGCGGAATCACTGCCTCCGCTTGCATGTGTCTGTTCAAGTCCATTGTCGTCCGTCGGTAGTAGTGGCGGTTATTCACAGCGCCAATTATTAAGCGAGGCGAATGACAATCCATCACTGTGCTGTGACATGTGGTGATAGGCGAAGAAGGTGCGGATGCATGTCTACTTTGTACGTTCATGCATACAAGCCATGCATCTCTGCAGCACGCTCTCAAATCCTGTCATCCCGAATACGCTCTTCGGGAACGATCGGCGGCTGCGATCTGCCGTGGGAGCGTGTCTGGATTTGCGGAGAATTTGGGTGCGGTCAGAGGCGCTGGGCCAGAGTGGTGTGCTGTGCTGAGGACTGCACTACAACTGCAACTGCAACTGCGCTTGAGGTGGGGGAGGCGAAACGACGGGATTGTTGGGGTGGAGTCACTTTCTCACTCGCATGTGTTTAACGGGTCGAGCATGCTCACCGTTCTGCGAGGTAGCAGGCTATGTGTAAAAGTCGGTCCGAGAAAACGTGCGAGTGGATCATGTTGTAGTTCATTGCAAAGCTTTATGGTCGGTGTGCAAATTCTTATAGAAACAGAGAGGAGAAGTGTGGGTATCGATGCTGTGAGTTTAGCTGTGAGTTTACATAGCAAGTCGCTGGCAGATGGGCAACGGCCACGGGTAGGACGGCATGGACTTGTACCCGCTTCTCGGGTCCAGGTCGATACATGCACGTTGGTGTGGCTGACCTAGCATCATGGCAGGAGACTGGACTGGGCAGCACGGCATATGCTAAATGTTACAAGTGGATCGCGGATTTCTGCATCCCTATCTCAAAGTGGGATTTGCAAGCACGTGGATGTTGGTATGTCAACACACAACGCGGGTTAATCGAGTGTGGGGTGAGTAATGATATGAGTAGGATTAATGATCCTCGACGAAGTGATCCGCTCTTTCCGGGCTGAGGAAGCGAAGGAGTCGTCGTCCAGTCGTTTGAATCGCGGGTTGAACAGTCCGAAAGAATTTACTTCGACCAGTGCCAGTGTGGCTCTGAAGGCAAAGATGACTCCGTAACAGGCAGCTGGAGACGGGATGTCCGTCACCAAGAGCCGAAATGGAATCGGTGCCATCTAGTTTAGGTTCAATTTTAGGAGACATGGCAAGCTCTCAGCTGAGTTGAGCACAGCTGACGTGGAGGTGGAGCCAAAACGAGGTAACACTGTTCCAGAACCACCCAAGAATCCAAGGTCTGGCCTAATGAAGAGGCGTCTCGTGGCATTGGCCCAGCGAAGACGTCCACAAATGCAAGTCCAAATCCTCGATGAGGGGTACATATGTACATTGTCAAGCAAGAGGAGGATGAAAGCCTCGACAGGACGGCCGGGTACGTGGCTGTTGCTCAAAGGTCGCACGTTGAGTTGCAACATCGGGTGTCAGCTATGCTTCTGTCATATGATATGACATCGCAAGGAGCTTTGCGTAGGCGACCGGCTCGCAAGCTGACTCCACTCTTGCGGTTGTGTGCTCCAACCGGATCGCACGAGAGGCGTGAAAGGATGCCCTTGCAAAGTCGTTGTTCTCGACCGTTTGTTAGCAACAAGGTACTTGTTAATAGAGCGTCCATCGCATGACATGCGCAAGAACAGCAACGTCGTCCGAAGCAATGTCGTCACAGGCGCACTGCAATGCACAGTACGTAGCGACGCCTCGAAATGAAGCTGCCGCTGCCGCGGTGCTGTACTCTATGCGTCTCATCGTCGCACACACCACGAGGCGGCCCGTAATCGATAGCAACATGGCTTGCGGATTAGGATTGCACATCACTTGTTCCAGCCAGGCACAAGCAGGGAACGCGCTCCGAGTTCTGGTCTTGCCTGGTCATCACCACGCAGCCATGACGGATGTTCTCCTGGCACCCGGCTTGTATCCGCCGATTCGGTGGGAATCAAGGCGCGACGGGGCTCTGGCAGTGCACCCGCTCTGCCGGCGAGGCCCTTGGATCGAATACCCAACGCCAATCAGGAGACACCGAGACTGGCAGCCTGCCACGATCCGCGCATCATTCAAGGTACCGCCGTTGATTGAATGTACTCCAGAAAGTCGGTGGCCCAGATCGATCGTGTCCTCGGTGGCCAGCTCACACCTGCGTGTTAAGCGGCAGTCTAATGGATAAAGGTGAAGTGGTCCTGTCACCTGTGTGCGTTGCGGGCGAGTCAGGACGAGTAGGCGGATGACAGCGCACCTCCCTGCAACAATCTAAGTCCAAACGGGCCCGCCTTGTCGGCGGTGGACACTTTGGCATGCATGAAGGCCGAGAAAGGCGATGTCGTCGAGTGGAGCCCTTCGGCTGCTGATGCAGATGGCGTTGGCAAGGGTGGCCCCAGAGCCTGCACAGGCGTCTCTATACATTCGGTAGTACTATGTATGGGGTGAATGGCGTCTGGGCGCACTTGAGGGCCGTACTACTATTACCTACTCCTCCTTCCGCAGTTCACATCTTCTGTCACATTCAACCTTCGCACACACTTCATCGACCCACCCGCAAATCGACCACACACCCATTCATCCATCCATCATGTCGAGCAATTCACGATACTACTACTCGCTACCCACCGAGGCGCCAGCACGGTCAAGATCAGGCAGTCGCCGTCCACCTCTGACGCCATCCACCGTTTCTTCGCCATGCCTTACAACACTGGTACCCGTTGCTTCGCGAAGAGACTCTGGAACATCTGGGAGTCCAACCAAGGCCTCAGTCCTACTCGCCAAAGTCGTTTCGTCACCAACCACGCCACGCGAAACGCCTGCAGGTAGCCCGTTGCCATCGCCCGAGCTGAAGATGCACTCAAATCCAGCATGCTCGTACGAAAGGCCCGGTGTGTCGAGGACTGAGAGTGAGCGTTACGTGAGGCAATACAGACAACAAGGTAGGCATCATCGTTGACATTGCACTCGGCGACATATTCGCTAACATGTTCAAGATGGTTACATCAGTTTCCCAGACTTTGAGAAGTTCTGTCAAACAGAGAACCCCTACGACCAGCACCACCAGAACAGTGCTGTCAAGACTTGATGGTGCTGCCGCGACAGGTCTCTGCTTTCATTGGCAGGAGACCTTCCTCCCCACGTGATCGCAACCAACCTTAACAGTGGACGATCACACCATCAAACTTTACCAGAACGTCAATCAACCGAAACCATCAAGGCTTCCTTCCAGTCGTAGAGGATTATTTCTCGTAGCCAACATCGGGCCGTTGCTCATCGCTATGCTTGATGAGCGCGCCAGCTGCGCGATTTTTGCCAGGCAGAAACAACGCAACAGCAAGTGCACGGGTGGCGAGAGGGTTGTCATCCATGCGATATTACCAAGCGCAGCGTGCGTGGTGCAAAGCAAATTCAGGGGGCGAAGTTGCGCATGGTCTCATGACTTTGGCAAAGCCACGGGACAGTGGCCAGGCGTCGGTCATCTCATAGAGCGCCGAGTAGCGACCGAAGAGAGGCGAAGAGAGTCAGTGAAGGCGCATGGACAGAAGAGACTGCGATGCGAATGCAACGAACTTCTGGTGACGTGTTCGTGCACATGGTTGGCTATGGCGGAAGGATGTACATTGTACTGTAGCTGGTGTAGGACTAGTACATACCTTATATAGAGTCAACAACAAATCATCGTACAAGACACAGTGCATGTATCTCTATACTCATCGTGACATGTTCGGTCAATATACAGCAATGGACTCGTCGTGGGTGTAACATGTGTGATTGGTCCCAAGAAGAGTGCGAGCGGTGGCGTTGTTCACTAGTGTGGGATCGCATTGTAACGCCATGAACGGAAGAAGCAAGAAATAACAGTATGGACGATGACGGTAAGGCCTGGTTCGTGGTTGGTTGCTAAAGCAAGCTGACCGTGGTGTTGTAGTTGCAATGTTCCTCGTCTCGTCCAGGTGATGGGCGACATCTTGGCGTTGTGAGCAGCGCACGTCCCCCGCACTAACCCAAAATCTAAGCGAAGGTCATCGCACCTTCTGAGCCAGAATTCGGTTTTCAACGACACGACAACACCACAAGCCTCGACGTCCAACCACCAGAGTCGCAATCATGGCTGTCGGCAAGAACAAGCGTCTTTCAAAGGGCAAGAAGGGTCTCAAGAAGAAGACCGACACCTTCGCGAAGAAGGACTGGTACAACGTCAAGGCACCCGGAACTTTCGCGATCAGAGAGTAAGAAGCCCTTCCTCCCCCGCCACGGCCGTGATAATGGCATTGGCATGCAATGGGGGACCCCTCACTGACGCCTCTCCCGCAGTGTCGGAAAGACCCTCGTCAACCGCACCACCGGTCTCAAGAACGCCAACGATGCGCTGAAGGGCAGGATATTCGAGGTCTCGCTCGCCGATCTCCAGAAGGACGAGGACCACGCCTTCCGTAAGGTCAAGCTCCGCGTCGACGAGGTCCAGGGCAAGAACTGCCTGACCAACTTCCACGGCCTCGACTTCACCTCTGACAAGCTCCGCTCGCTCGTCCGCAAGTGGCAAACCCTCATCGAGGCCAACGTCGTTGTCAAGACCACCGACGACTACCTCCTCCGCCTCTTCGCTATTGCCTTCACCAAGCGACGACCAAACCAGATCAAGAAGACCACATACGCCGCCTCGTCCCAAATCAGGGCGATCCGCAAGAAGATGGTCGAGATCATGACCCGTGACGCCAGCTCGTGCACCCTGGCTCAGCTCACCCAGAAGCTCATTCCTGAGGTCATTGGCCGCGAGATTGAGAAGTCCACCCAGGGCATCTACCCTCTCCAGAACGTATGTGTGGCCGGTCTGCAAGCAAGGGAACTCTCGCGCTAACACCGCACAGGTCCACGTACGAAAGGTCAAGCTCCTCAAGGCACCCAAGTTCGATCTCGGTGCCCTCCTCGGTCTCCACGGCGAGTCAAGCGCTGACGACTCTGGCCAGAAGGTATGGCATCCGCATATCCTCACCTTACAGCCCCCATCTAACAATCTCTCAGGTCGAGCGTGAGTTCAAGGAGACCGTCCTTGAAGAGGTATAAATCTTGGGTTGATTAGGCATGGGGTTTCTGGGTCTTTTCAACTTTCTGCGGCATGATATCGGCATTCCAAAAGGTGTTTGTGTTTACAAATGAAAGATAAACATGACCCTTAATGCGATCCCGCGGCAGTGATATGGCGTGCTGGGTACGATCCGCATCTGGTATTCATCAGACGGTGCGGAAAAAGCATCATGAAATGACAACGACAAGTTACACAAGACTCCTTTCCGCTGATGCAATGATGCATGGCACGATGTTGTGCACAACTACTGACATTACTGATGATCATCTCCAATAAGATATATTCTACAAGCGCTCTGCGGTCGAACATCAGCTACTACTAACACCATTCTTCGTCGTCACACACCACGTAGAACAGTTCTTAGACGCATGGGATAGTATATACTGTGTGCGTCGCTCAAGCATCAATCACTACCACGACCTTGGAAACATCCTCACAGTAGTGAACGGTCAAGATTGCCTAAGCTTCGAACTTTCAGTCATCATCTCTATAACTGCACTCTCGCTTCGTTCACTCACAAGCATGCGAGGCCACATCAACCCACCTCGATCAAACGCTAACGGTATGTTCTACCCGTCTACAAGTGTGCGATACTAATCATATTGGACCTACTAATCTAGCCGCCTCTAACAGCAGCCTCAGTGAATACTCACAGCGTACGAGTTCTCTCGACTCGCATCTAATCACAGTGCATAGCTCTCCCATCGCCTTATCACCTCCCATCGTCTTCGGCCTACCCCATTAGGCAACGACTCAAACTCCCATTCTCACTGTCCGATGTCCCTAATAATCGACGATTACGCCTACACCAGCGGTGTGCGTGCGTGGGTCGTCGGGCCAACGCAGCCGAGTATACAAGAACGGGAGGTTTAGTGATCAACATCACTGCATGTACACTATCGTGTTGATGATGTGTTTATGCTTGTACACTTGTGCGTGCGGTTTCTCGCGTGGCAGCGGGGAAGGGGGGGCACGGGGTGTTGAGTCAGGTAAGAGTGGCTCACCGCTACTTTGGTACAAGCACAGATGTGTGAGTACGCGGTCGATTGTGATGAGAGCGTTGGTCATCGGTCGATGGGTTGACGGAGACGTACACACTGCAGTCGCACTACTTGTTTTCGGTCAATATGCAGGCTGGAAGGTACCTTGCGAGCGGAACGCGAGGAAGTCTGGGGTGTGTTCAACGTTCTCGACGATAGCGAATGCCAATGCGGATGTGGCATGATGATATGATCTATTACTACATGGATCAAGCCAGTAAAATATCATTGGCAAAAAGTGCGATGCTTCGTTCTTACAGGCGGGATTAGAAATGTTCTCTGCACTTGACTGGATTTTATGTCGGGATAGCCCGGAAATTCAACGGGACATCCTCCCGCTGCCGATGCCGGTCTACACTACCGTCGGGATTCAGAACGTTACAGTTTTCTCTCAGAAGGCCCTTCTATATAGACTTCGCTCCAGGCCTGTTTACGATCACGATCCGACCCCAGTTTCGTCGTCTTATTGTATGCGTAGGTAAGTACTGCTCATGCCACATCTCACTGCGTCTTATAGCTCCACTTCCCTCTCTTCCGCACTCTCAACCAATTCTGCCCAAAACCTTGGAAGCAGGCAAACCCTCCCTTCTCCTGATCCTGACCCTGACATCCGTTTTTGGGACCTTGATGCTAGCAGCATCTACAGCTGTTGGGATTATCCACGTTCCGACCTTATCGTGTGCTTTTGGGGCCTGAGTGCTGGCGGCTATCTGCTCGCCGGTCAGCGCGGCTGCGCCCTTTGATGCTTCTGCACTGGCTTCCTGCATCTGATCAAGAAAGGATTTCTTGGGTGCTGGCGCGAGTTCCCAGAGCTGTGTAATGCCTGCCACAAGGGAAATCACCAGAGCGGATTTATAGGGCTCCGAGGTGTCGGTAGGTGACGCGATGGAGGCTGGGACTTCGGCCCTGAAGAAGCGGACGTGGTTGAATGTTGTAGGTGATGGGTGGCGTGATGGCGAAGAATTGATGAGAGTGCGTGAGAGACCAATGTCGATGTACGATCCTATGTCTAGATCCCATTGGTCCTGCTCGCCGGTTGCAGCGAATTCTATGTCTTGCAATGTGATGGGTTTGGTGATTTTGTATATGGCTCCCGAGCAGCCGTAGAGTCGACGAGCTTCGTTGATGCATGAGCGCAAATATGGGAAGGATGCTGCTGATGTGGCCTCACTTCCCGAGGCATAACGTATCTCCGGTGGTGCTGGGAATGATGGGTGTATCGACGGAGGTTGGATAGCTTGCGCCCATTTCTTGGTCTCGTCCTTGATCTTCTGCAGAGGTGTTTCTTTTGCGTCTTGAGCACTCGATGTCGAGTAGATGTGCAAGACTGTCCAGAATACGAGTGGAACGACCTCCGCAACGATATTATGTATGAGCTGAAGTCCAAGCGCTGCCCGAACATCGTAAGGTAAATCATGTTTTGTGAACAGCTCGTTCAATTTGGTAAGCGGTGTTGCAACATCAGCATCGGTCTCCTCGTCGCCGCTGATGCTTTCATCATCGGCAGGTACGCGCCGGATTGGAGGGTCCGTTAGATCGTCAAATAACTTCGTGAAATTCTTCGAGAGTCTCTTTTGTGCCAATGCTGCTGCGGGTAAGCCTTGTATAGGTGACAGGCGCGGAAGCCCGAGTGCAAGTGCCCAAAATTTTGAGTTGAAAGTAGCCAAGTCTGTGGCGAACAGTTGATATGATTCCGTAAACTGTGCACCTGCGACAGGAGGTAAGATTGCATTACAGCAAAACTCGTTGATCAGCATAAAGAGGTCACATTCGGATTCCGAAGTCCCATCTGTGAGTTCGATGTTTGCCACACGTTCCCATTGCATCTGGTCTACGATGGAAGAATTGAACGTAACAAAGTCTGGAAGCGCGTCAGACAGTATTTGTAAAGACGTCTTGACCAAGTCTTCTAGTGGTCTATCATTGAACAGGTTCCTCTCAATCGTCTCGGAGATAGTCGGTGCAAGCTTGGATATCTGATCTTCTGCGTCGTTGGGCATGTTAAATGCATTCTGAAGTATCGCCAACTTGCTCTCTTGATGCTCCTCCAAGCTTTCGGGATGGGTGTGTATTTGACGCAGAAGTCCGTCTGTGAGAACGAGGTTGTGTTTGGCTCCAGCGGCTTTGTATGCAGTTATGCTGCTGATTGAAGATTCTCTACACTGCAGTCAGCGTCAAAATCGACGTTGGGTGGTCTTGGAAGAACCGACCTTACGGTCTTCAACCATCGCTCGCCCCCAAAGACGAGACTCCCAAGGCTACGAAATGCGGGCATCCAGTATGGCACCGATTGTACCCTCCTCTTCCCATCCTTTCCGTTCGCCACAATTGCTGATGTAGAAAATAATCTCGTTGGAAGTAACAAAAAGACAGATAGAAGTGCGATTTGCGGTAGAACATCGAACCAAGTGAAATCTTCAGGTACGCGTTTCTGAAGCGCTTGCCCAAGGCCGAAGTACCACGCGATTGTCAGAGCAAAAGGACTCAGGAGCACCCCGTACCATGTCGGCAGGAACAGTGCTCTTATCAGGCCATTAGAGGCATGCACGCCATGGAATAACGTCCTCAGGGAAGCCATGGTTACGGATTCCACTGTCCTCTTTGTGCTTATCCAAACACTAGTCCTCGAAAACTATGCGCTGTGCGCGAGCCTAGCTCAAGCTGACGTGTTTACAATGGGATAACGCGGGCGGAGACGTCAACCCACGATGTTGCTTTAACGGACGTAGTCCAACTTGCAAGCCAAATTACTGATGGCTATGCAGAATTGCAAGCAAGAAAAAGGAAATGGAGGAGACGGAGGAAGCAGCTGATGAGGACAGCCGTGTGACATCGGGAGGAACGTTTCCCGTCAAGCGTCTGTGCGCGGGACGCAAATGTTCGCGTGGCGCACGCTCACTTTGTACGATTCCATGCAAACACATGCGAACTTTAGATTGCAAAAAAATAAAAAATATCCGCTCTCATCTAAAAGTTCTGGAACGAGTACTGGTTGCGCGAACTGAATGTGGCTTCCTCTTACTCATCACCACATTGCGAGCGTCCCGCATTTAGGAACGAAGCGTTCAAACCACATCATGATGAAGTTGAGACTTGCAGGAGGACGCTACCCCTCCGATTACCTAGTCAAAGTGCGCGGGTCAGGCAAGTTGTCCTACTTTGTTCGACCTGCCTGATGGTGAAGGAGATGCTCAGGACCTTCTTGTAAGACCAGGAACGATGCCTCCTCATTTCGAAACCATTTCCATTTTCCTTTCCTTATCTTGGATCTCACGCCCGCATGACGTTTAACCCTCTTTCCAATTGGCAAACTCTCATGAGCGCAAATTAATTCGCTCCTTTAGTCCAGCATCCGTCCCCTCTCTCCTTTGCAGTCAGTTGGAACGACGCATACGTTTGTATTGTGCCAGCCCCTGCGTTGCAATACTCCCATTTTTTTTTTAGCTAATTGCGCAAACACATCCAGCATGATTGTCACTAGCCCTTACACTTTCGGGATTTAACTTAATCTCAGTCTGTGCAAAAGTTTGGGCCTCAGTCAGTGCCGATGCAAGGCTGGTGAAAGGACGAAAAGTTGGAATCGTGACGCAGCGAGTCGTCGTTGCCTGGCGTCTACCAGAGACGCGAGTTTGGTCCCTGTAGATAACCTTTTGAAACATGAGACTCTGATGTCTCACTGATAGAGCACCTATTGTGTCGTTCACGAAGATCCCCTAGTAGTCGCGTTAGTATGGTCATGTGATGTGAGTAGTGAGCCATCAGGAGGTGCATTCGCACGTCACTCATAGAGCTTTTCGCAGATAGTACATTGTTACACGAACTCCATTACATCCAAGCTGCACCTCCGGCTGGTGCTAGATAACTCCCCAAAGGAAGCAGCAGGGCCTCTCCAACATGTGTGCGGGCGGGCAAGAGCAACTAGCTGACTAAGCCATGGAGTTGAACATTCTCTGATGACCGGGGAGGTCCAGGCCAATTGCATTGGTGCATCATACTGACAATCTACCATTGCGAACCCAACCTTGTAGCTCGGCTATTTCGAATCTCGCTTGTAGTGTATCAGCTTCTCTTATCCGCGTTCCAGTCATCAATCTAGCTTATTCAAGTACCCACACACCGAAGGGCGGAGGGCTGCATCAACTGTACGGTACTCACGTATGAACACTCAAACACCCATAAATATAATTCCAAGTACACAACAAATCTGACCAAATTTACAGTCATTTGCACAAGACGCTCAAGCCACCACGTTCTGATAACATAATCGCCAAATCGTCCCCTAGTCAGAACTCATTCTCCACCCGAACGGAAAAAGACCATCAAAATGGCCGCTCCACAACACCTCAACTTCATAACAGGTAACAAGAACAAGCTCGCCGAAGTCCAAGCCATACTCGAAGGCGTCATCGAGCTACGAAACCAAAATGTCGATCTCGTCGAGATCCAAGGCACAGTCGAAGAAGTAACCCTCGACAAGGCGCGCCGCGCCGCTGAAGCTGTACGGTCCTGAAAATTGCATAAACATCCTTGATACCACTCGCTAACACTATGAGAAGATCAAAGGTCCAGTCCTAGTAGAAGACACATGTCTGTGTTTCAAAGCGATGAATGATTTACCTGGTCCTTATATGTACGTTCTACCCACTACACTCCCAGAGTTCGCCTCGAGTATATCGTTTGTAATGCTTACTTTGTTTTGACAGCAAGTGGTTCATGCTCGCTCTTGGCCCACTCCAGCTGCACAAAATGCTCGATGGCTTCACCGACAAATCCGCACAGGCAGTCTGCACATTTGCGTACTGTGAAGGTCCAGGCCACGAGCCCGTCTTATTTCAGGGCCGAACGAATGGAAAGTTGGTTGAGAGCCGAGGGCCTACTGTCTTTGGTAAGTCGCTTTGTTATTCTGGGAACACTGTGTGCGAAAAAGGACACTTGGAGTTTAGTCGTGTAGAGAGAACTTTTACTAACAAGAATCAGGTTGGGACTCATGTTTCGAGTACGAAGGCAAGACATATGCAGAGATGGAGAAGAGTGAGAAGAACAAGATTAGCCATCGCGCCAAGGCACTGGATAAGTTGAAGGAATGGTTGAAAGCGAACAAGGCGCAGTAGTTTTGGCACCGCTTGCCGTAGATCAAATGTATAGCTTTTGGGGTATATTCAACCTCACCCACCACCTCACACGATTCCGTTCTCCAACCTTGCCATATTTTGCATCCAAGTCGCGTGTCATAACTTCGTCATGTTATACAGTTTCCAAGCAAAATCCTCCTCACTAACCATTCAATTATTGTCTGCCCTCCACCCTTCCACCCACTTCTCCACTCTCTCCAAATTACTCTCGACATCCTCATTACTCTCGCTCTTCAACTCCACTACTATTTCCTCTTTATAACTCTCCCGCGCCTCATCTAGCAGTACCTGCATAATCTCACTATCCATATTTTCCTCGAGTTTCTTGCCCTTGTAGCCGCGCGCCGTGAGCCGATCGTACAGGATGGTCGAGTCGCACCGCAGCACAATGACAAGGTCGATCCAGCGTTCGGGGAAAAGATCGCAGGCGTGCCAATCGAGAATGTAGCCGCCGTCTGAGTGGAGGGGGAGGGATTCGAGGTGGTCAAGGAGCTGAGGTTGTTTTTGTATCAGTACGAGTTTCCTCAAGAATAGTTTGCTCTGTGGTTGATTGTGTGCAAGGATCGGGGTGCGTTACTACCTTGTCTTCGTCTACAATCCAACTCCCAGTCTCCTCGTCTTTGCCCTCGTGGAACCCTTCGTCTTTGACAATCTGGTTCACGGAAATGTGCTTGAAGCCCGTCGCGCGCGCTAATTGCTCGGCGTGTGTTGTCTTTCCAACACCTGGTGTGCCTGTAATCACAATGTTTGGGTTTTGTCGCGCCATGATATACTGGGCAAAATCTCGTGTGGTTGCTGTAGTCGCAAGGTTTTGTGATACGACTTGGTGATGTGATCCAATTCGCCTATTTGATTTCGATAGCTGGCGTCGTGCAGGTAGTGGTGGATTCGTGGGTGGACGTGTGGTGATTGGCGTATATGTTGTGTATCAATTGTCTGGATCCTCCAGACTGAAATGCGCCTCCCGTCGCGTCCCAGAAATTATATTTCTGAGGCCGAAGTTCATCCGACTTGCGTCGGGAAACCCCCACTTCCTTACCCCGCACTAGACCTTATTCCATATTCGCCACTCACAGTCAGAGGATTTGCACAGCAAAATTGGAGGCAAGCAGCCTCGAGCATGTTGGACCAGTCTCCTTGATCTCTCTAGAAGTCAGAGTTCTCCTAGAAGATTACTGATCCTGCCGTGAAGTGCCTCGGCTTCTTTTCGTATACAGCCGCAGAATCAGAAGCATCATGTATACGAAAGTGAATAACGAACGAATGTAGGTGTTGAATAATGAAGAATTCCATACTTTTTGCTATTTCATGAAGTCAGACAACGTAATTAGCATTTCGTCGTCTCTAACCATTCAACACACCGAACCGACCGTCTATCCGTAAACATACCACCAAACTCCAAACAATGAAACGCCCAACATGCTCGGGATCAGCATGCTACCTTGAAGCGACAGACGCTCTGTAGGGAGGCGGCTGTTCAGAGCATAGACGTAGGGACACACGTAGAGAACAACGGATGCAGTTCATGTATGGTAGCTAGTCCAAGAACCCAAAAGCCCACCATCCCGTATGAACACCCCTGAGCTCCACTGATGCAGTATTACGCCGTGTAGGAAGCCATGTAATGTGGTGTCTTGGGTAAGAGATCGTTAGGGAGTCGGTTCAGTAGAACCACCAAATGCATCTTGATCCCGGCATCCAAACCGGAGGTAGACCAGATGTCCTCAAGTCATGGGTATTGTATTTGACAAAGAAACGATCTAGCTCTGCTTGCACTCAGCAGCCTCCTGCTTAGGTTTTGTGCCGTCGTTCTGAGTTGGTGTTAGTATCTTGCACGCTGTGAGCAATCAAGCAGTCATACCTCGTCATCCGATTCCTCTTCCTCGTCGCGGTCATCGCTGAGCTCGTCTTCATCTTCATCATCCTCATCTTCGAACTCGCCCTCGTCGAAGTCCTCAATATTCTCATATTGAAGAGCCTCGCCGGTGAACCAGTCAATGGCGCGGGGAATGAGCTTCTCCTTGATGTCTTCACCAAGCTGGTAGTCCAGCTCGAGACGCTCCTCAATGTCTGATGAGACACTGCCAGCATCCTCCTCGTCCTGTGGGGGCTTGGGTGGGTCGAAGAAGTTGAAGAATGACTCCGTGGGTACGGTCTTCTTCACCACGCGGGTTTGCTTGGTGTCTGTATACAATTAGTAAATGCGCTGGCGGGATCCACCAAACAACTCACTCTTATTCCTCTGCTTCTTGCTTTCAATACGAACGGTCAGGTCCTTGCCTGCCTTCCAGTCAATCTTGTCACCCTCGGCGTGGTCGTAGATGAAGTCGCCGCCATAACCGTTCTCCTCCTGATAGAAGTAAGTCTTAGTGATGGCCTTGTTGTTGAAGAACTCGTTGTCCTCAAACTCAAAGATTAAGCGGAAACCAGGGCGGTCCAGGTATTCCATGCGGATGTCGGTGAGGTGCTTGAGTGCGGCCTCGTCGCGGTCTGTGATCATCTCGGCGAGCGAGATCTGGTTCTTCATGGCACTGAGCCAGAACTCTGGGATACCCTTGACATCCTTGCCCTCGTCCTTGTTGAGCTCGGCTGGGGGCTCATCCTCGTCCTCGTCGTCCTCGTCGACCTGCTCACCAATCTTGACCTGCTCTTCTGAGGGCTCCTCGGCACCGTTGATGATCTTGGCACGAGTCTGGTAGAGAGGCGTGAACTTGGCGAAGTACTTCTTCTCGAGCTGGAGAACCTCCTCCTGGAACTCGGCCTCGAGCTTGGAGTGGTCCTTCTGGACGCCCTTCAGGCCCGCAACGCGACGGCGGACCGAGGCAGGGAGCGACTCAATGTAGCCACTCGAGCGGCCAACGAGCGAGCCCAGCTTGTTCTGCATCATGGCGACGAGTGCAGGGTTGGCTGCGAACAGCCCAGCAGCGGTGCGCTCCATGTCCTCTGCGCGAAAATCGAATTAGCGGTCAGGGCCTTCACGACGCCATGCCGCGGGGTCGGAGGGGCAGGCACGCGATTAGAGCGACATACCTTCTTTGATGGTGCCGACGCCCGGCTGCTGGGCGCGCGACGATATGGGGGCCGCATTTGCGGGTGTGTTCTGGGGGGTGCTGGACGGGTTGTTAGCTGAGGGAACGTCCATGGCGGGCGGTTGTTGTTGTTGTTGTCGTCGGCGTTGTCGTTGTCGTTGTCGTTGTCGTTGCCGTCGTCGTGGCTGCGGCGTCCAAAATTCGTTGTGGCGGGAGATGGGCAGAGGGCAACTTACGGGGCGGATATCGAGTCCATCTTCTTATTGCGGATTGGCTCAGACATCTTGGCGGGTGCTGGGAGCGATATGCAGGGTGGCGAGTGGTTGAGGGGAGCAAAGTGTGTTTTGTTGGCGAAGGCGCTGCAGAAATGTTCGGCGGGATGGGCGAGGGCAGCCGCTACGCAAGGTCGTTGCGCCCCTCTACAGACTAGTTGCGGCTAGTGTGGAAAAAGGCAGCCAACTGACGGTCAAGAACGACTCAACCGCGAAAAGCCCTTGGGGAATGACACAATCGGCGGGAGGCGAGCAAAGTTGTGTGCGAGGCCAGGCCACGACGGCGACGGCGGTGGCTTTGTACTCTAGGTCACGCAGGCGTCAGTCACAGAGCCCCCCGCACGTGTACCATGCATGCAAGCAGGCCGGGGAACAGTGACCACGACACAGCGTCTCTTGTTTATCTGGCCGTGGCACATCGCTTGCGGTAACCGACGCGCTCTTGACGTGGTGAATGTTGCGAGAGGCCCCGGCATTGCCCCATCTGGCATTCCAGCCATCCGGCGAGTGACAAGCCGTGGCCAGACAGTCGTCGAGACGGTCTGGACAGCGCTATCACACACCCAACCGTACGCGGTAAACATACAGTGTGTGGCTGATCCCGTTCATCGTTCATCTATCAGAGCCACATCTGCCTTCCAGAACAAAGCGGGTCCCGTAGAACA
This sequence comes from Plenodomus lindquistii, assembly GCA_025504975.1. Lineage (NCBI taxonomy): Eukaryota > Fungi > Ascomycota > Dothideomycetes > Pleosporales > Leptosphaeriaceae > Plenodomus > Plenodomus lindquistii. Next base: position 987,748 of record JANUWI010000002.1, on the reverse strand, counting down.
CTGAACACCCTACAGGCTTATCGCGCCTTGCCCCAAAGTAGAAAGCGCAACCCTGCTCGACGGGCATGTTGGCACGTCGGCGATAGTAAACCAGAACCGCAGAGCCTTGCGAAGTTGACATCAATGACCTCGACCAACCCCTGACTCGTGCCAAAGAAAATCAGACGTGCATCTGTATACTTTATGCTATACTCAGATACTAATGTCAGAGTCGGACCAAATACTCTCATGCTCACACCAATCTCGATAGGGCTCAACACCAACATGGCTTGCCCTTCCGCCACTAAAAACACCTCTAAGCAATGGGTATATCGATCCACGCAATAGCAATACTCCTCCGAACCCAGCAACACCTCCCATCCTACCACCTCCCCTGTATCCTCCCTAACCTCCTTGTAGCCCCTACAGCGACACACGCCGAACAAGCCCCAATAAATAAGCACACCGCAATTGCGTTCGGTCCCTCCTTGGCCTTGACCACCCCAACTTCGCCGTCTCCATGTAACTCTGGACTCTTCCCGGGCTCCAGTATTGAAAACACAACCCAGCTAATGCCCGTACCGACAAACTGCGGTAGCGTAGTGTACAAATTCATGATACCCAGGTATTTGCCCGAGGATTCGCCGGTCGAGGAGGAGGAGCTGGTGGTAGATGAGGACGACTTTTCGAGGGGTTGCGCGAGAGAGAGCGGAACGGGGGCTTCGAGGTCTAGGGAGGAACGGACTGGACGAGGGTGCGCATGTGGGTGGGATGACGAGAGGCGATTTATTTCCACACCGAGGAAGGCGAAGGGAGCCCAGCAGGCTACAGACCAAGATCTGTGGTCGTTAGTATACTGACTGTGAGATAGTAGTGGTGGGCATTGGAAAATAGTATACATACATCCCGCAGGCCGCAATAATCAGAGTAGCAGCATGTAAACTCTTGACAAATGGCGCCATGATCATGCTACCGGCAAAGATGCAGTGGCTGATTGTCCACGCGGTAAGCAGGCTGGGCTTGTATTTCTCCAGTCCTGTGACAAGGCCGGCAATGCTCTTTGGTGGGCGAGGTGTGAAGCCGGGGTTCTTCTCGTCCCGCGGGCCTTGGACGAAGAAGGGGAGAAGTACGCTCATTACGAATGTGATGATGGAGAAGGCGATGAGAGCTGTCGAGCCGACGCGTCCGACCTTGCCGGTCAGGTCACCTGCTGCTTTGACTTCTGCGGGCGCATCGTAGCGGAGGTAGACTTCGCCGACCCAGGTTGTGCTGTAGAAGAGGAAGGGAAACCATCCTGTCGTGATGTTAGCATGTGCATGCACAAACCCTGGCGAAGGTAAACGTACCAATCCACGCCCAAAACTGCACATAGCAAATGGCCTGAATCCCCCTCGGCAGATTCATCGCCGTATGTGCAATCGTACTCAACACCTGTTTAAAGTCTAGCTTCTCATCCTCCTCCTCTCCATCACTAAGCAGCACTCGTTCCGTGACCGCCCAACTCGTTATCCCTACCGCAACACACAGCGTCATCGCCGCAACAGCTGTCAACTGCTTGAACTGCGTGTCCCCTAACATTGGCCCAAACACACTCCGTAGATCAATCGCACCAGCCCCATACCCAATCAGCGATCCCACTGCTACCATTCTGCTCGCCCAACTACTTCCCGTCTGTTGTTTCGCAAGAGGCAGCGTATCCACAACCAAGCCCCTACAACTCCCTTGCACCGCATTGATGGCAAAGTCTATGCCGTAGATGCTGAACACAGCCAAATAAATCGTGGCCGTCTTGATTGTCTCCGGGTCCGTAGCAAAAGCGCGCACCACCTCTTTCGTCCAGCCCAACAGCAGCAAGAACAAGCTAACCAGTATGGTACCGCCAAACATGAACGGCCGTCGCCGACCCCAGCGCGATGTAGACCGGTCCGCAACGACGCCGACTATGGGCTGCATAATCAGGCCAGAGAGGGGACCTGCTACCCATACGAGTGAGATTTTGGATTTTGTGAGGCCGAGCTCGAGGAGGTAGGGGGTGCAGTAGGTCATTTCGACGTTCCACGTGAATCTATGTCCTCAGTTAGCTGCTTGTATGGTAGGCTAGAAGGCAAGGCGGAAGGCGTACTGTAGGCCAATGAGTGAGGCAGTGAGCAGCGCCATGCGCATAGTCTCACTCGAGCCCTTGATGGCTGGTGTACCCTGCCATTGCTGTGCAGACGGCATGTCTTTCTTTCCCAAATCGTCTTGCTATTCTTCTCCTCTGATGGATGTAGTGTGGTCGCGTGCGCTAAATGCAAACCCAGTTCTCGAGCTTATCGAAATGTCGCGTGTTGTCGCATTGGGCGTGGTGGACTACCAGTAAACTTCTCCAGTGTCGGTCTAATGAATGGGCAGACAAACGCACGCAGAGGGCACTCAAGTTAATAAAGGAAACAGGAACCGAGAGAAGTGTGTAAGAATTACATTGAAGAGACAAACAGTTCAACTCTGACAACGTGGTCTGGTCCAGCGCGCTGTACAATCAGCTGCAAGGGGAAGCGTCAGCTCCATGGTGGCTTGGCTTTGGTAATTGCGGTGCAGGAGCCAGCCCCAACTCCACAAGTAGTCTGGTCGCGGGCCGCGACGTTCGAGTACTCGACTCCGAGAGCCTGGTTCGGCGGAGCGTGGGCCGACGAGACACCTGGTATCTTTGCAAACCCGCAATCACACGTCAGCTTTACTCGGATACCAGTGTTTCTACGCGTCCGGAAGCAATGGCCGCTTTCCAGGCAACAGGAGCAACTTAGGTAAAAAGACAATGTCACAGGGCGTGGAGAGTCAGTTTGCTGTATTTCGACGGCATTGGTCCCACTCAGTGAGCGGCTTCGCATCCGTCTGGGCTTACCATCCGGACCATTATGAGCAATTACGTGCGCGGCTTTGGCAGATACCGTCTCTTTTCTTCGACGTCGTTACATAAACTTTGATTAAAGGGGCCCTTCAAGCCATCATCAAGCGCATCCATGGCCCCACAGACTCGGGTGCACATCCATACACAAGTCACGTCTCGTATGCACGATACCCATCCAGAGGCACACAATGAAGTCCACAACGATCAGGACTACAGAATAACAGAACAGAAAACTCAAATTCTTCATTAGATACCCAACATGTCATCGCCCTGCGCCAAACCGAGCCCGCGTTTGCCCCTTCCCCATACCAGCTAGGTGGCACAGACACAAACACTGCTGCAACTACAAGATTCCTGTTTTGGTCGTCTCGGTCGTGTCTACAAAGGCCGTCCAAAAAAACAATCAGCCTTCAGTTCAATATGCAGATACGCTTGCTTGCTTCTTTCATAAACTACGCCTCGATGCCTTCTTCGATTGTGTCGTGTCCGTTCATGCCGTTCATGCCTCCGTCGCCGTTCATTGATGGGTCGTCAAATTCCAATTTCTCCTGCTGCGCAATTGCTTGTTGCGAAACAATCTCCGCGAGGCGCTTTAGGCGGGGTGTTTGAAGCCCTGTCGTGTTATTAGTATGTGGCACGTTCGCAGTGGGTTGGTTGATGGGCTAAACTTACAAGATGGCGTGTATGTCTCCAGTGCTGTGATAACTCTTGGCTCGGCAATCTCATATGGACCACTGTCCTCCATATCAACAGCGGTCAACAACAGCACGTCACTCTTCTCTGTCACTCTCGAGGCAACAGCCTTCATGATTTCGCCGTTAATGGGCTGCTCGTAATCGGCTACGAGGTACTGATTCAGCAACTTCTGGATTTGATTGGGACTCAGCATCCAGCAAATATCTTGAATGATTTCAATGTCGTTGAGTGTAGCTTTCTTCAGCTGCAGTAGCTTCGTGGCTTGCATCAGATGCTCGAGCTGCAAAGTACCCTCTGGCATATCGTGCGACTTGCACCATTCTTCAATTCGCGTGATGTTGTAGTTGATCTGAAGGCCACGCTTCCACGAAAGGAAGTTGCGACGCATGAGTAGATCGTTGAAGGCGGTCACGCCAACAAGGCGTAGAAGCTCAGTGACACATTGCGTGATGATGGAGTCCTCGAGGTAATAGGCCTTCATGGCTTTGTAGACGCTGTTCAGTAGGCTAAGGAGGTTGTCCATGCTGTATGCAGGGGTGTTGCTGCCTTGGAGCAACTTGCCGAGAAAGCGGTTGCTCTCGTTTGTCACGAAACCGGGAAGAGACTGTGACTCGATGATGGCGGGGATGATCATCTTGTGAAGCTTCTTCTTGAGTACCTTCATCCAGGTGTGGTAGATGTTGAACTCAAGACTTTCCAGATCGTGCTTGACGATCTCCAACAAACGATCGTACTCGTAGTTGTCGGTCTTCTGCTGCTCGTACCAATCCTCTGCGAGGAAGACGAAGGAGAGCATCTCGTGGACATTGGAGAGCCAGAAGGCGCCTGGGTTGATCGCATCGTCGGCATCGTGTTGCATGACTTCCTGTTGGATAGACTGCATGACGTTGGCAAGGAAGCGCTCGGACTCCTTGACGAAGCCATTGTTCCACATCTCGGAGGTGACGAGATTGATGAGGTAAGCTGGGAACAGAACCTCCTTGTCGGTGGGAGGAGGGGTGGTGGTAGGTGAGGGGATCTTCAGATTCTTGATGAGACCAAGAGTAACCTCATCGTTAAGCATGTCCTCCTCCGCGAGGATGTTTTCAAGCTCGAGTTCGACGTTATCGAGCTGAGCAAACGTTGATCCAGAGAGGTTCTGTCTGTGAGCAGTGGAACCGACAGCCATCGAGACAGGCCTTGGGTTGTACTGCTGACTGAAGCGGTCTAGATCGCGAGTATCGGGACCAGCACTCCGCCTCTTTGGCTTCTTCGAAGCAACAAGGTTGATGAGACTGCTTGCAGCTATCGGGTGGTGACCGTTCGAGAGTTCGCCGTTGATGGGACCAGAGCGCTTCATAAGCTCCACTTGCTCCTGCAAATCGGCGAGCTGCTGCCTCAGGGACATCTTCTCGGTTTCTGTGACGTTGCTGCGCCTCTTGGACTGTTCGAGATCGTCGGTCGTCCTCTTGAGTGAAGCACGCAGTTCCTTTTCTTCCTCCTGGAGATGTCGCATCTTCGCATTGCTTTCATCGTAGCTCGTTTGCAATTTCTTGTACTCGTCCTCCATCTGGCTGAGCTTGGCAGCGGTGATACCAGCCTGATTGGCCTCGGCCTGCAATTCTCTTTGGCGGTTCTCCAGTGTTCGGCTGCGCTCCTTGTATGACTTGATCTGGCTTTCGTAGTTCTCCACCTGCGACTTCAGGGATTTGTTCTGCTCCTTCATCGATCCCAACGTCTGAGTAAGCTCGACGACCTTGTTTTCAAGTTTGTAGGAGATGTTCTTGAGGTCGCGTGATTCGGCACGAAGTGTCTTGTACTGTTTGCGGGCTTGCCTTCCTCTCCAAAGCTTTTGGACTAGGATGATTGCGTTCACTTCCTTCTTGTAGGCACGCACGTATCTTTGTTTTCGCCAGTTGCGCTGGATCATACGAGCAGCGTTGCCGAGCCTCGTGTCCAAGAGGTTCTTTCGCAAAAGGAACCCCTTTGCGGCAGCTTCGAGCTTGATAAGTGAGTCGCGGATCAGATGGAACTTCTTGCGGTCCTTGCTTCCTCGCCACACTCGCTGAATGGTTGTTGCAGCCTTCACTTGTCTGGCCTCTTCTGTCTTCTCTCTGGTCATGTAGCCTCTTGCAAGGGCCTGAACAGAAATGACAGCCTCGCGCATGTCCAGATAGATGCGGCGATAGTATTTGGCACGAAGGTTCTTCTGGATCATAACGGCAGCATCGTTGAGCCTGGCGGTTCGCAAGTTTTCGAGGAAAGCAAGCATGCCAGCTCGGAAGAAGATCTTTGTCAAGCCCATCTGGTATTTGTCTGTACCGTCATTCTTTCCAGCGCCCAAAGCTTTCTTCAGGATTGCGGTGGCCATGTTCCGGATCTCGGGCGTCCATTCATTAGATCGCACTAACATGTAGTAACGCAAAGCGAATTCTTCGTAGGTCCAGCGGGTTGGGTAACCAGCACAACTGATTCGGACGGTCTCGAGAACACCACAAGCTCGCAATTGACTCAGGACCATGGGTCCGTCAAATTGCCATGCTGCTTTAGCTTCGTTAGGTTTAATACACCTAATGTAGTGGACGTCGGTGGAGTTGATGGTCTGCATGAGTTCGATGAGAGAAGACTTGAAAATGCCACCCAGCGTTGGTTTCCTGTTGACGGCAATCCTACGACCGGCAGACACTGCAGCACCAGGCTTGTTTGAGGTGGTATGGGCAGTTTCCTTATCACGGATCTGGCCCGCGACATCCAAGACCTCAGTCAGGAGTTTGTTACTCGAAGCCTTGAGAACTTCCATATGCTCGTCAGGAACGGTATCTCTGTTCTTCTCAATGAAGCCATCAGACTCGTATGTGACATCAATGGCGTAATGGCAGACTGTGAAAGAAGACTTCCCAAATCGCGGCTTCTTGTAAAACTTGTGCTTATCACCGGAGAAATTGTGGTGCAGTTTGGTGACGAATTGCTCATCGGAACCCATGGGAAGACGCGATTCTTCATCGAGGAGGGACAGTACACCCATCTTGCCTTCGATAAGGTCGATACATGGCTGATTGTCAGCGAAGTCGATGAACGTCCAATCGATCTTCTCGCGCATGTACTCTTCCTGTTCGAGCTTGAAGACGTGGGCGTTGAATTCTTGTTGTAGCTTTTCGTTTGCGTAGTTGATACAGAATTGTTCAAACGAGTTCTTGGCAAAGTGCTCGAAACCGTAGATATCCAGGACACCGATGAAGGTATGAGCTTGCGCGAGAACCGTCTCGGTGGCAAGACTCTCGTTGGTTCGCTCCACCAACCAGTCGAAAAGACTGGAATAAATGAACTTGGCAACGGAGTCCCTGACCACAATTGCTTGCTGTTGGGTGAGGTTTGAAACGATCTTCTCTCCTCTGGTGATCAGCTGCTTCTTGACGATCCATTTGGCAAAAACGTTGGCATCGATGCCAAGCAGCTGACAAGCCTTGACCAGAGAAGGCTCATCTGGCGCCAGATTCGAGTCGGTTCGTGTCGCGGTAATTTTGACGTCTCCCATGTGCAACAGAGCTCCAAGCAAGCGCCAGATACCAGCTTGCGTCTCTGATGACACACCAATTTTTGTGAGAGAATCCCGCGTAGCCTTGAACTCGGCAACATCGTCCATGCCATCGATCACAGGCGCGCTACCTTGATTAAGGTAGCTAAATTCCTCGACAGACTTCAAAGAGAGTTCTGCCCGTTCAGCATCCGTAGCACCGGCGACGAGCTGGTAGAAGATGTGATAATTCCGCTCCTTAAGCGGCTGAAACACCAGTCTTGACCGCTCCAGCAGGTATGTTCTTATCTTTGCGCCAATGATATCTGTCTGCTTGTTGAACATGATTTCGATGTATTTACCGAAACGAGAAGAGTTGTCGTTTCGCGTGGTTTTGGCGTTGCCAAAGGCTTCCATGATGGGATTGGTGGCCAGAATCTGCTCTTCCGTTTCACTCATGGCATCAGCCTTGCCTCTCCGCTTTCCAGGGTTGTCTGGAGACTCGCGTGTCGCAAAGTATCGCATAATGTATTTGGCACTGACGGTTTTGCCAGCGCCAGACTCTCCAGATACGACCACGGTCTGGTTCTTCTGGTCGCGTAACATGTCGCTGCAGACGTGTTAGTATGTGTGTATGCGTTTCGTGGTGGCCACTGAGACGAAAAGGCAGTCTTACGCGAAGGCTTCCTCAGCAATGGCGAACAGATGCGGTGCGCCATAAGATCTCTGCTTGCCAGCATAGACCTGTACCATGCCCGGTACATAGAGCGAATCGACGCGCGCGAAGGGGTTTGTTGCGATGAGAACGATGCCAGAGTATGTGTAGATTTCCTTCTGCAGGTAGCGCAGCTTGATGGCTTGGAGGACTGCGAGCTTGTCAGCATACCGTCCCAAGTGCTGTCAGCGATGCGGGGTTCGCACCAGCCGGCTCGTTCAAATGAGACAAGTTGGTCAGATCGTCGCTGGCCTCGAGCATGGCCGGGTTCATCAATGGCGGCAGGTTCGGGTCGTTGCCCGTATGGACGGCGTCCAGAGACGTCTCGATGGTCTTGGTCTGCGCATGGTGTCAGTGGCCGTCAAGACGCGTGCTGCTGCCCCCCCGCCGCTGCGTACCTCGCCATTTTCCAGGCGGAAGACCAGCTTGACCTTGTCGCCCGCAATCTGCTTGTCCACGACCTCCGAGGCAACCCAGCCCTCGGTGGTGTCGGGCTGCCATGCCCGCGTGCCGATGTCGTAGATGTGCGCCATGGTGGGTGGTGGTCGGCGTGCTCCCCCCCTCTCCTCTGGTGCGGTGCGCTGTCGGTCAGGGTCCAAGGCTCCCTGGTGGGCGGTCAACAAGCACTAGTGGGCGGCTCCCGCTTGCTTGCTTGCTTGCTTGCTTGCTTGCTTGCTTGCTTGCTCCGGCTGTGGTGCCGCGTGGGGCTCTGGTGCTGGGTGCGTCTTCAGCAGTCACAGTGCTCGATGCATCCCCTCGCAAGGAAGAAGAGAACGAAAAAAAGCAGGCGCCGTGTCGTGGGGGCAGAGGAAGACTGGCCGCTCTTGGTGGTGGTGGGAAGGCGGACGTCGTCGACTTTCTGTGGTCGCGCTACACTCACCGCCAACATGCCGCCTTCTAGCACGAGCCAGGGGCCAGCCAACCACCATGTGCCCTGCCCATCACTCGAGCCGCGCCCACTGCGTCTCACCTCGCATCACGCATCACGCATGCACCTCCTCGAGCCTGCATGCCGTAGCCCCCAAGAAGAGCCTTCTCCAGCCTGCAGCCCGTCGGCCGCCAGTCTCAACGAACCTGTTCACTGCCCTCGTCCATGCATGCTGCGTGCAACCTCAAACACGTCCCCCAGCCATGCTTACTCGTCTGCCCCACCATGAGGTGGGTATCATACTCTAGAGTACAAAGGCCATTGTTCCTCCCCGACCTCTCGCCAGTTCGCCCTGCCAATGTTTCATCGTAAACCATCTTCGTCCTCTGCAATTTGACATGACTGCTGGCTGCACCTCGAAAATGCTTCCAGATCAAGTCAGATGCAAAGCCCATTCTGTGCCCCTCATTACAGACTGCCATGAGAAAGCTCGATACTTTTCTTACCGTGATTATATAGCATGGACCTGTTCAGCGACAATCAAGCTCTCGCCGGCGTTGCTACTAAGTTGTGGCATTGCACCTGTACCGGTAGCTTCCGTGTCAGTTTCACAATTGCGCGGGGGATCATGCACATCGAGTCACGTGGGCCTCAAGTTCTACTTGCCCACCTGCAATTCAACACACCATAAATACTCCACAACGCCCCCTTATGCATTGCCGGAGGACTTCTGAACACCATAAAGGGCCATGGGACGGTGGAGATTTTGGTTAAAAGAGCAATTTCCGATGGCAGCGCTGCTTCTCGCATATGCTTTCTATGGTATCCAAGCCAGCATTCTTTACATACCCCGTGAACGGAAATTAACACTTTCCACTCAGAATAACCCGCGGCTTGCGTTTTAAAAGGCTGAAGCATCAGTTCCTCCACGTGAAGCCTCGGAAACCCGGCATATACAATCTTGTTGTTACATCTTGATAGTCATAATTCGTCGTTTCACCCATGTCTTTCAGCCCCCGGCCGAAGCCTCCGAAAGTCCCCTGACATGCCGTGCCCGTACCTCTCTGACACTGAGATATGTCCTGTCTTCATCCCCTTCCTCTGGATCTTCCACAAACAGCCCGTACTCCATACTCGTCGCCTTGACCCCACAGCCTCCATACAATTCATTCTCCAGATCCTTCGTATACGCTCGGATTAGCTGTCGCTCACCCATCCCCGTCTTCTTTTTCGCTGCCTTGGCCATGGCAAAGGCCGCTCGCAAAGGCGTCATTGCGTATCCGCTCTTCACGAGCGTCGAGTTGAATTGTGCGTGTTGCCAGACAATGTACATGCTCGTACACCAGCCAAAGGTAATGAAGACAAATATGCCAGACATCATGGTTGCAAAGCCCCATTCGTAGGATGGATTGGCGGTGTCGGGCAGACAACGCGTTTTGTCGAACAGATAGGAGTAGTTGTAAGGTGTGCTTTCGTAGCAGTAGCCGCCCGTCACTGTTAGGTCTAGATATTCGTACTTTTTGCCGTTGACTTCAACGTCCATAGTTGCGTTGCCTGGAGTTGATGTGATCAGCTTAAGGGTTGAGGTTGGAACGTCGCCCATAATGGTTCTACGTACAGTTGCGCATTTCGGGACTGCGTTGAGCGTCGTAGCCGTAATCGACGCCGTTTTGTGCCTCCCACTTGTAAGTTTGCGTATTGTTCATAAAATTGTAAGTGCCTATTTCAGTCAGTCGCGTACGGTGGTTGAGGTGCTGGTTGAACTCACATATTTCCCCAGTAGCCGAATAATATTGCCTCCAGTAGTCCTTTGCAAACACCATAATCCCGCTATCGATGAGCCGGCAGTCGCCTGTCATGGTTATCTTAGATTGTGATAAAAAGACGATCGCGGGAAATCTCACATCGGCCGTGGCGAGCAACATCTCTGTTATTCGCTTCGTTCGCTATGGCGTTATCTAGACAGACAGCCTGGTCCCAGCTATGATTCCTCGTGCCGGAGACTATGGTGGATGATTTGAGCATAGATGCCGGGACAATGTTGTTCGAATTGTCGAGGTCTATCCACGCGATGTTGGTGCTATCGTAACCAGTCATGGCGCCCAGGAAAATGGGTACTGTGAGGACGTACGAGATCGACACGAACATATATATAAAAAGAAGTTTCGTGCGAGTGTCATTTCGTGTGAAAAGTTCCTGGGTTAGCGTCCAAAGTGAATGTAGATTGGGGCCCTCAAGTGCGATCCGCTGGAAGATGCGAAAAGACGCTGGGTTCCGCTCGATGACGAACAGCAATGCGTCAGAAAAGACCTTGTATGCGGCCCAGGAGGCACAAATTTGGACACCTATGCTTGAGTCAGCTTTGCGTCATCCAAACACGAAGGTTGGAGGTACCTCTTCCTACAAACAGGTCCCACGCAACATCTATCGTCTTTACTGCCGCAAAGGAGAACCGACCCCACGTAGTGTCAAGCACGAACAACTTCTCGATGCCAGAGACCGTGGAATTCTGGGGGGCACCAAGGCTGTTTCCACAACTCATAATCTTATCCGAGAAAACCTGGTAATATGGAGCGTGACCAGCGTCACTTGCCAGGAAGCCCAGTATTATCATAGGCAGGAAACCGACGACCAAGAGTAGCAACAGGGCAAAACACTGTCGACGCGTAAAACGAAGGTTTTTAAAGACCAGCTGGGTTGCATCGCGCAAACAAGTGTAGCAAGTCTTCAGCGCGTTACCCGTCTCTTTCAAGGTACCCTTCGATATGGCGTTCCACTTCTCGGTCACGCCCCAGGTCCATCTTGACTTTGGTATCCAGAATGATCCCCAATTGCGTCTTGTCTCTTCAACCGGCACACTGTCGTTTGCCCAGGTCCGGCGATACGGTGGTGGTGGAGGTTGGTCCTCAGTTGGTGTGGCGCAGCCAATGGATGAGATAGTGACCGCTACGTTTTTGCAATCCTTTTTCTCGTCCTCTCCCATCATCTCAGTTTGTCTGCAGGCAGCTGTATATACGCCACGGGTAGTCCGAAGAGGAAAGGTTGGCGGAACCGCGTTCGTGTAGGAAGCATCAATTGCGCAGCTCGACCATACCGAATGAGTAGCTAGATAGCAGGAAGCAGGTGCATAGGACACCCCGTCGTCTGATGTTTACAGAACGCGTCTATGAATCGCGCTGGGTGCCTTATGTGACTAGGCATCCTTCGTTTGTCGGGATAACGGAACTATCATTACCAAAAGCCCGTGAACCTTGACGCGTGGCAGTAGGCAAGCAAGTGGCAGACTCGCTGATAGGCCGGTTGAACAGAAGCCGTGTGGATCGGAGCGATGGCCATGCGGTCTCTGCCAATTGTTTCTTGGTAGTTCGCTCAATAGGTTGAGCTGAGTGACTCGGGGTAGATCCGGACTGAGGCTGTGTACCTCTGCGCTAACCGTTTTTGGGAAAGGTACAGGAACGGTTCTGTGCCGAACCAGGATTAGCCCACGGAGAGGTAAGCACCAGCAGTGTGTCGTTCTTCATAAGGTTCGTGAATGACACCGAGTGATAGCTTTTTGGCAGCTGTCAGAACAGAATAAAGACGTTATAGTAAGCTGAGCAGTACGTGCTACACGCAGTACGTACCAAAGTACACACGTGGAAGTCGTGACGCATCAGCGATAAGCCACAATGATAACACATCCGATTTCGTCAAATGTGATTCAAACAGTTCACAGCTCAACCTCATGCAGAGATCTGGGAAAACAATAAAAATGCTAGAAAGTGACCTCTTAAATCAACAACAAACATCGTCCCATCATATCAAAGCCGCGTAATAGTCAGAGACTTCCTGTTTGATCAGCCATGTTTACGAGGAAGGCCCGAACTTCTCGTAAAAATGTTTTCGAAAATGGCAAGGCGGGCTACGAGCAAGAAAGTCCCAATTTTGTATAAAATGCTCGTGTCCCGGCGTGAAACGTCATCGTTAATTCCATGAAGAAAAGATAAGCCTAGTATGTCTCACGATGCATACCATATGTATGGTACGTGTCGTGAGGAGACGACAAGCGTGCAGTGACCGTTAGACACCCGTCGGTGCGAAGGGGCTCGTATTTGTTGAATTACCAAGGTCACATGCGCCCTTCACCGTGGCTAACACACCACACTAGAAAGTCTGCTCAAACTGTTTAGATTATACATGTATCATCTAGAAGTAGTAAAAGGATTATTGTATTAAACGTCAGTGCCTTTGTTGTCTCCCCGTTGCTGTATAGGCTTGATCGTCATGCTGTCAACGTGTGATAGGGACACAATAAGAACGAGCAACTTCGTAAGGCATCGCGTGCCATCCAGCCTCGATTGTTGGAGATCGACTGACCCTCCCTCTCCCTTAGTCGAGTTCCACTTCTCCAGTCCCTACATGTTTCCAGCAAAGCCGTAGCATTTCCCCTGCATCCTCTTCACCTTTCTGTGCTTTCTGTAATAGCTTTTGCCTACCTTCCAATCTGCTCAACCACTCTGCGGGTCTGTGTGGACCCCTTCTTTCTGGGCTCATTTCTTGCTTGAAGGCCTCCAGCTCTTGGCCTACCTCCGCAAGCCTGATGTTGATCAACTCTTCTTCACTCCACATTTCCCAATTAGTGACCGCGAAGATCATGCTTTCCTCCTCGTGTACGAAGGGCAGCAGTGAGAAGGACCGGATCGGTTCCTTGGGTGTCATTGGGCTCGCAGGTGCATACAGGAACGGTGCGATATTGAATTTGAAGTTCCGAGGACGAGCAGCTTTTCTGACACGGAAGGCCTCGATCATCTCTCTGCGCTGCGATTGGTACCATCGCCGGAGAATTTGATGTGTGGACTTGCGGTCAGTCTGGCTGGTACCAAGCGTGATCTCTAGAGGGGGGGTAGCGCGTAGGAGCTCGTCACGCATACGTTGCATGAGCAGCTCCTCGGCAAACCAGTTCGTGAAAAGTAGTCTCCAATTGAACTTGACGTTGGAAGCATTGAAAGTGAGTTCGGGAAGTTGCATATCCGTTATAATACCGCCTCCAGAATATCCTCTGTTCATGATGCCTTCGCCCATTCGAATGACCATCGGCAGTTCTTCTCCTTGTATGTACTGAAACGGCCTATGGTCACGTTCGTAATGCGCCATCCGTGATCTACATCGGTTGTGAAATTCTAATAGGGATAGCTGATTGCTGATATCCGCTTGTGTGATGCTACGACCACCAGTGCCCGGAATATCTTGGCGTTGCATTTGAAACTTCGCTATATCCTTCTCCGAACGTTGATCGGGTTGGTCTGGGGCCATTTTGAATTGAAAGCCGCCATTGTAATGCGCATGAATCACTGACAGGCGCGGAAGCCAGAAGTCATAGAAGTGTCGCTCGACCTGCGCCCGATGGAGGCGGGTAATACACCGAAGATGAGTCCATTGATATACCGGGTCGTTGTTGTGGAGGTCAACGAGATGTGTAATGATGAGATGAGCGAGCTCGTTGGGAAGTGCCTCGATGCGGTCCTGTAATTGCATGTTTGGAGTTTGATCGGGTGAAGTTCGTGTAATGGAGGCTGGCAGCCGACCCCGCGTGTTAAATATACATCGAGATAAGCGTCAGCCTTGGCGGTTACACGAGAGTAACGGGGGAAGGAACAAGATAGTCAGCATGGAGAGATGTATGTTCAGGTTGTTGAATGCTAGCGTTCTGCTTTCGTCTTTACATCATGATTGACAAGAGACGATTTCGTCCTACGTAGTATGTGAAAGCACCATATAGACTGTCCTTCTACCAACTTGCTTCGCTCCCTCTGTTTGCGTGTAGGCAGCTCGTGAATAGTTTCCTCGAGTTCATATTCATCGTCCTGTTCTTACTTGCGCCAGGCCAAGGTCATGAACATCCCAGGCTATTCGTGATATACACTCTAACTCTTCTCGCTCTCAGGAAAAGTCTTATAAGTTCTCTAGACCTTCGGCTCAACAGTTTGGGCTTGCACACCTTGCGCCATCTTCTTCTTGCTCACCAGCCTGAATCCGCCAAGTAACATGAACAATGCCAACGAGCCGAGAACAACAGCCAGAGTGACGAAAGCACCGATCACACCGCCAATAGTGGGGCTGATACCATCGTTACGTCGACTGCTGCTCTGCGTAGACGCATCGCCGTTTGCATATGCAGCGCAAGTACCAGTCGAGTTGCCGCACTTAGTGCACCATTGCTCTGTAGTGCTGATGGCGAACTTGTTTAGGTTGTTACGGAAATCATTCCATGATACGGTGTCAGAGGAGCCACCGAAGAGAGGGTAAGCGACGGGCTCGCTGGAGTTGGACGCAGTTCCGTTGTGGAATAAAAACCGGACGCTCAGGTCATCTGCCGTAGGGAAGCCGTTCGATACATCGGCTTCGGTGATGAGCTCGAAAGACATGGAGCTAGCGTACTCAACGACGCCAGTAAAGTCGTCGCTGACCCTGGGAAGGTCGACAAGACCGAAGAAGGAGAGGAAGGTAGCGTAGGCGCCGAATTGGATGCCCATCTTCTGAGAACCGTTGCTGGAGATTATGTTGTCCATGTACTTAAGAATCTCACCAGCAAGCTGCATGCCGCTGACTGCACGCATGTCGTCGGAGGCATTGTAAGCAAGGCCCCACTCGTGTGCGTTGGCAAGGTTGCGGAGCTGGGAGAGTGTCGCATTGGTAAGAGTCTCATTGTTGGGGATAGACGAGTTGTGAATCTCAGCCACATTGATAATGTCGTAGACTTATGGGTGTCAGTCTGATTCATGTTTCTCAGAAAGCGAGTAACTCACCGATATAGGCGTTCTTGAACGTCACCTGATCCTCACCAATCACGTTGTTGATGGACGGGACGATTGACGCGTAGAAGTCCTTCGTGTCAGAGGCTAGCATATTGTACACTTCGCTGTCAAAGAAGCTGTTCGAGCTGATCTTGGCGTTGTGGCAGTTCGAAGCGTCTTGCAACCAGCCCGCGTCCTCTGAACCAGCACCAGTAGCAATTGTGTTGACTGGGATCAACTGGTAGCCGTCCATGGGCGCTTGCACGCTCTGACCGTTACCGAGAGTTTGAACAGTCTGGACAGGTGGGTACAATCCCTGCAAGAAGCCCATAGCTGAGTTCTGCAAGACATTGTCGACTGGCGAAGTGACAGAAAGCTGTGAGAGCTTGACAAAGTCCTCATTGATACCTTTGATCTTGGCGCTACCCTCCAGGTATCGCGATCGGTAGTACGAGCCGGATGTATAGACTTGGTCGTAGCCGAGAGCAGTCAGGTTGGTGGGAGCAAGTGCTTTGGGTGTTCGGTCACCATGTCTGTGGAAAATGTAGGCTCCCAATATGGTCTCAGCGGCCTCGGTACCAGTAAGCATAGAGAGGCTGGACAGCGCAATGGCGAGCTTCATGATGGAGTGTATTGAGGCACTTGTGAATCACAAGCGAAGCGAGTGCGATTGATTATTTCACCGTTCCAGGATTGTTGGCAACCTCCACGAACAGAAGCAGGACGGCGATTTCGTCAATTCCGGAGATACTCTACTTCTTATACCCTGACCTCCTAAAGGCGCCCCTCCGAGGACATGCAGAAAGCTCACATGCTTGTTGGGTAAAACGCCATCCCGCCCAATCCCGAGTGAGATCCGCTCCTATCTGGCGGGGTATGACTGACAAACATAGGCGGTGTCCGAAGGTCGGGAGGGGCAGTCAGTATAAGTGGGGGCAGGACTGTCCCTAAGCTACGACAAGCTTTTCCAATTGTGGTACAGTGGAATGACCATGATCAACCCTGACTGGATAGCTCTTCGCGTAGCGCTATCGCAACAAAGCGGTTGATGGATAAAATCTTGATATGTAAGTGTGACGGTGCATATCAGTCTTCGCTGCCGTACAGAATTTCGCAGACCCCACCAATGGGTACGTCCATGACTGCATCCGTGCCCGTGCTCCAGAATTCCTTCCACTCCACGCCATGGGGACTCTCAAATTGATACCTTGAAAAAGAGTCACTGCGTTTGAGAGCGGATGAGCCTTTTTCCTTATCCTTGTCGTGTAATTTGTCTGTAACCAGAACCAGGTCGCGCACGATTTTGCCAGTGCGTCTGTCGACGACGGCGATCTGAGCGCATTCATCAACAAGGTTCTCGCAGCTGCCCAATGGCAACGTGAGGTAGCGTGTATTGTAGCTTGCGAGGGCGACGTAAATGTAGATGACCAATACCACGAGCCAGCACGGAACGGCCAGGGCCCACCATCTGTTGGGGTAGTAGTGGATACCCATCTGATGTAGCATTGGAGCCGGCACATATGCCCACAGAATGTACATTAGGAAGGCGGCAGAACTGCCCAGGTACAGTGCGAAGCCATAGTACTCGTACGTGGGCACCTTGGGGGATGCTCGTGGGACAGTCGCTGCCAGTCGTGCGGAGTTGACCAAATTCGCAGAGTTGGACCCAGATGTGCTGCTGCCATTGGCGCGTTGTCCAGCCTGCGCGGGCGATTCCACGTCTGATGACTCTGGTGTTGTGGGCCTCGACGAAGCGAACGCTGGGCGAAGCAAAGAGGTCAGGGACGGCGAGGGAGGAAGAGGAGTTGGTGGTCGATTGTAGAAGGGCGGGAAGAGCGCAGTCGCAGTATGTTGTGGAAGGTGACTCTGGGATCGCGACGTGAAGAGCGGTCGAGACGTGGGAGGGCTGGTCTCTTCTCCATCCTCACTTTCAGTCTCCGACTCTTCCAAAGCGAGGGGGTTGTCGTCTTCCTCTTGACCATCTTCTGCAGACGCCTCTCCAGAGAGGGCGCTGTTCGACACTGGAGAACGAGGGCTCAGCTCAGCGTGCGCTGGAAGAGGCGGTGATGCAATAAAGCCATTCAGGTGTTGCGCAGCTTCCAAAGATCGCAAAGTCGGCAAGTTGGGCGTTGATTTTGACTGGAAGCCCGCTGGCACTTGTTCTCCTCTGCTCTGGGGAGGCATGTCGTTGAGTGGGGGATCACCGCGGAAGTTGTGGCGCCTACTAGGCATGCGCTTCTCGCGTGCTTCGCGCCTCTGATCGCGCCATATGACTTGGCTGTTTGGTGGCGAACAGGTGTTCGCACTACTTTGTAGCGTGGACCGAGGCACGCGATTGATCGATACCACACCTGAACCGCAGCTTCAATGGCTTGCCGACCACGCACGATGGGACCACCATGAGCCAGATTGCCTTGATTCGATTAATGGATGTGTGATAATTTTTGTCTTCATCTGTTGGTTGATCGTTGGAGGTTCGTGCGTGTCCTTCATGGAAGACCTTTGGGTTCCACCAACAGCATGATGCCTAAGCCTATATGACAGCAGGGAGAGAACAACAGCACTAAAGTCTAACGCAATATGATTTTAACTACTTATATGGAATACATGTATATTTTAATCGCTTTCGGGAAATCTTTTAGTGTGGTGTGATATCTATGACTTTGATGACTTGATAAATACGAGCTCCTTCGTAGTAGCATTGTCATCTTGACATACAGAGAATTCAACATCTCCAACAGAGAATACCGTGCGTTGTGTGCAGACACACAGAGTCATAGCAACATACTGTCTCTCATCCACTGACAATATCCGAGCGTATTAACGACTTCCAAAAATGAACTTTAGACACTGTAAAGCATACTCTCTTCTTGGGTCTTTCAGGCCGTAAGTGACATGATTTGTACATGGCACATAGCTGGAACACACGGTCATCACGCCACATGGTGCTGATCGATTAGTTGATAGCCGGCACTCACGCTTCGCTTGAGAACCTTCTCCAGTAACCGCGAAGAAACGTGCCTCTCGACACGATTGCCCTTTGCCAGGAAATTGCGCGCTCAACTGGGCGGAACATGCAACATAGTATTCCAAGTCAAGATACTCGACCAATGGTTAACAAGCTGACGGCCACGAGCTTCGAGCTGCCGCGCAAAATGAGCCAGGGCATCCGACGCTGTGAGTGGTCTCCACATCATGGTGTTGACAATCTCGTAGATCGTACGTCTCAAATTGACACGGTAATGTCGTGGCTCGGTACACTCATGCACGAGCGGTTCCTGGGAGGAGCGCCAACTGGTGGCTCACTGACCGTTTACTGTACGTCGCCAGGACCTGGCAGCATGCAGAAAGAATGTACTGCAAGATAATCCCGCAGGCGCAAACCAGACGAGACGATGACAGCTGAGGAAGTCGATCGCATAGTCAGCGGTGACGCGTGCGCGTTTCCTCGTGTTGTTGCACCCCACCCCATGCAGTGTACGAATTGACCTTCACGAGTCACCTTGATCAGGCGTTGATGGGCACCAGTCCAAGCCGAACCAATCACAGACGCCCAAGCAGTTTACTAAACCTAGTACTCTATCTTTGTATGTATGTAACATGCCCGACCCGGGTGAATGGTCAATCACCGCTATAATGGGTCAAAGGTGGCCAGTGCAAATTTCGCGGGGTAAAGACAGCCGTTGTAGCGTAAGAACGTGGGGTCGAATTGCTGTAGACGTCGAGTAGTGTGTTGCGCAATGTCTTTGATTCGAACGGCTGACCTCTCCCATGGCCAGGTATCATGCGCTGTTGGACATATTGTGTGCATGCTGAAGCGCCTTTTGGGTCGTCTGCAGTGCGGGACACTGCCCCTCGCTTGCCGCGGATCAGGTGCATGGGCGGACCATGTCCATGCTTACGGAAAATGTCTCGTGCACGCAAGTGGACCGCAGACAGTTGCGACGACTTTGTTCAAGATTGCCCAGCCAAACGTAGAGTATTTGTTGGCAGAATCAGTGACTTGATGTGCGATGCTTAGCAAGCACAACTCGTCCCGACGCACGCTCGGCGGGAGATTGCGATGAGTGCTGAAGATGCATGCATGCTACTCACAGGATGGGTGTACTGCGTAGATATTGTGTGAATGGTGAATCAACAAGCGCTGCGCAGACGATTGAAACTACTCATGCATGGGTGTGGCAACCTCTTTGCTGGCCTTTGTGTCTCGTGACAGCCGATCGCGGGTTCCCACCTGGACACAGCGCCTTGCAAATGGCTTGTGGTGTCGAGGTCAAATTGCGTCACGATGGCCGTCTTGGAACCAGTCAGAAGGTCAGAAAGTTGCTAGAGGAGATGGCCGCCGTACCCCCAAGCAAGCCCCGAGTACCCAAGTGCCGAAATTGCAGCGTCTCTCAGCGGCTGGTACAGGACCTTGACCTTGGAGTCGGTACACCGTACAAGACCCAACTCGTCTTCTGTGTTCACTCCAGGTACCGCTCTCGCTCTGTGCAAAGACGGGCGACTTCCTTGCAGATAGATTGCTCCGGCGGTGACTTGCCGAGTCAGCGGCTGGGCGTTGATTGTCGCAACAAAGCAGTCACTATAAGCTCCGTGTGCCGTGATGGTCGTGAGCTTGGCGGAATGGCGGTCGGTCGCGGTAAGCGTGTTGAATAATTGACATTGGAACAAATCGCGCAGAGCTAGCCGTAACCATGGCCGACCCGGGGTGGGCAAGAGGGCAGTGCTGGAGTTCCCCTCGCGCCGCCGCACAATCGCAATATCCCAGGACAAACTCTCCGCCGCTGGAGTCGTGAGACTGTGAAGCTCTCGAGCACTTTGTAACGTCTTCTTCGGATATCGGCCACCTCGCACCCCCCGCCGCCAACAGTCAAGGGCTCGGCAAAAGCACCGCCACACACCGCCCTTGTGGCAGTGATCCGTGATCCGTGATCCGTATTCGCGCTCCATCAAAAAGGCCCTGTAGCCTTCACATTGCTGTGTCGGCCGTTTGTCAGCGAAGGCCCACGCAGTCCGCGCCCGCCACGCTCTGTCGCTGGCCCGGGCAGTCACCGTGTTTTCCCACGCGCACCTTCCGACGCTCCTCTCCTCCGCCCAACATCGACGACGGTACGCGGTTTTGAGAGCCATTCTGCAAAGGCGACAGGGCTCCTTGCCCGTGAGACACCCGCGTCTCTGAATCCTATCTGTTCATCTCCAGTTTTCGACCCACTCTCCGCTTAGCCGCGCCGGCATTTGCAGCACACAAAAAGCAAGGCAGATGGCGGCCCCAGCAAGCACCGCGGCACCCAGCACCGCCGCAGCCAACAGCGCCGGCTCACCGTCAGCACCGTCATCCACGGCCTCGTCTCTGCACTCGCAGCCCGAGGCCATCACCCCTCTTCCCCAAGCCCAGGCCGTCCAACACCAACACCACGGCGCCAGCAGTGTGCAAGCCGCCGCCGAAGCCCTGCTCAAGCCCAAGAAACCCACAATGACGTCGCGCCTGAGTTCCATGCTCGGGCGCAAAGAGCCCACCGCCGCAGCGCTCGCAGAGAAGAACGGAGAAGTCAAGGCCGTTAGTGCCGCCACAGCCAACGGTCGCCCGGCGCCCCAGCGCCAGGGCTCAGTCACGAGGAAGGACGGCCCCGTCGCACCGTACAAGCGCTTCTGGGTCAACGAAGATGGGACCCACGAACATCACCTCAAGGTCGCCAAGCGGCAGGAGAAGCTCTCCGACATGTTCCAGTCGTTGATGCTGGGCAAGAAGAAGGGCGAGAACGCCGAAGACCAGCCACTGAGCCTCATGTCAAACTGGGTTGACGTCATGCGTAACGAGAAGGAGAAGCTCGCCGAGCAGAAGAGCGCAGTCAACAGCCTCCCACAGACACTCGTCCAGAAATACGGCAAGTGCCAGGAAGTTGTAGGACGCGGAGCCTTTGGAATCGTGCGTGTAGCCCACAAGCCCGACCCAAAGGACTCAAAACGAGAGCAACTGTACGCTGTCAAGGAGTTCAAGCAACGCCCCGGCGAATCGGCAAAGCGATATCAGAAGCGCCTCACATCAGAGTTCTGCATCTCGTCATCCATGCAGCACCCCAACGTAATCACCACCCTCGATCTGCTCCAGGACGAAAAGGGCACCTACTGCGAGGTCATGGAATACTGCTCCGGCGGCGACCTGTATACCTTGGTACTTGCAGCTGGTCAGCTCGAGGTCGCCGAGGCGGACTGTTTCTTCAAGCAGCTCATGCGTGGCGTTGAATACATGCATGAAATGGGTGTGGCGCATCGTGATCTGAAGCCTGAGAACCTTCTCTTAACCACTCACGGTTCGATCAAGATTACCGACTTTGGCAACGGCGAATGCTTCCGTATGGCGTGGGAGAAGGAGGCCCACATGACTGCCGGCCTCTGCGGCTCTGCACCGTACATTGCTCCTGAAGAGTATGTCGACAAAGAGTTCGACCCACGCGCTGTTGATGTTTGGGCCTGTGGCATCATCTACATGGCAATGAGGACTGGTCGTCATCTTTGGCGTGTCGCTCAAAAGGGTGAAGACGAGTTCTTTGATCGTTACCTCGAGGATCGCAAAGAGGAGGAGGGCTATCGGCCCATTGAAGTACTCCGAAGAGTAAGTGACTTGATGGATGCTTTCAGAGCCTATCTAACGACTGCACAGCGTCAATGCCGCAACGTAATCTACTCTATCTTGGATCCTAATCCCACGCGCCGCCTAACTGCTCACCAAGTCCTCGTCTCTGAATGGGTCCAGGAAGCCAAGGTCTGCCATGCCGGCCACGAAGGCTTTTGAGCACTCATGACTACTAGGCTGGACCTGATTCTTCTCACACCGCGCAGGCGTGTTCTCGCCGTCCGGACACGGCTACTCTTGTTGAACTCACGGCTACCGTCGACACCAATTCATCGTCGATGGTCTTGAACAAGCTCAATGATAAGCGGGGGTTTGCACATTTTGCACCATGTATTTGGCAGCTTCTGCTTTATTTTATATTTCACATGTTTACTGCGGTACGACATTTTCTGGACGATACCTAGCAAGACATCCTTTTAACGACTGATGCCACAGCATAGCGAAACATGACGGCACTGGCCCTTTTTGGCACTCTCGTACGGCGTTCTCTTCTTGCATCAACGGCCTATCAGTACGGAGTCTTGGGAGCACGATTGAGGTATGGACAAGGTCTAGAGGGCAATGGAATTGCGTACAGGGAGGGTCTGTCTTGGCAGATGGGCTCACGGGAGGCGGAGTGTAGACCTTTTTCGCTCGTGTGTGATAGAAGGGCGAATACACACGCTTATGGGCTGCCCATGGGAACAAGGCTTTGTCGATTTTTGCATGCCAGCACGCATTTGTATCTGAGCGTGCTGCGTGCCGCGTTTCATATGCATTACACTTACGATGAACAAAGCTCCGATTGGGAGACGTGCAGTGTTTGTGATGCCTGCTTTGAGTATGAGAGACTACAATACAGCCATGGTTGTCATTTGTGCTTGTTGTCCACATCAAGTCCCAAACATGTGTCACCTTGAGCCCGGCTTGGCAACGTCATCGCTCACTTTCGCTTGGACAATGAGACCCTGCAGGCGACAATGTTCAGCTGGGCGGTGAAACAGCCAATCCAACAGACGTGTCTCCCTCGAACACCTGTTCAAACGGCGCTGCATCACTCGCCTCCCACTCCGCGGTTGGTCCATGGAACTTGATCTTGTCAGTGGGCAGGCCCAACTCGTCACAGTCCAGGCTTGAGCAAGCGATGCGACCAAGCGATGCCCACGATTGGCGCTCCTCTCCGCAAATGGACGCTCCTCCTGCTGCTTTGCAGCGTACCGACATATGCGACCGACCACGCAGCGAATGAAATCTCGACTGCAAACTCAGGCGCTACTGCAGCCTCGAGTATCACAACGCCAGCTCACAGTGCCGGTGCCCCTTCGCCTTCGCCCCCGCCCTCGCCCTCATCCTCGCCGTCTTCGCTACGCAGATACAACGATAGCGAGACAGCATGTCCGGCCCGCACGATAAACTACATTACCCACACGTTGCCGCAGCAGTGCGCCAAGGCAAGCTGGTCGGCCGCAAAAGATGGTGCTTTCACGACTCCTACGACCGCTGACGCACAGGCCACGGCAGACACGCAAACAAAGACGATCGAACCAAGAACAGAGGGGGAGGGCCAATTAGACGACAAAATCAGCAGTGCCATCTCTTCCATCGCTTTACAAGCACAAGCTACCGGCGCTGTCGAGAGTATAGCCAGCGGGACCACGAGCGAATCCGAGGCAGAGCTGGAAACAGACTCGCCTTTTGACAACGCAAACTTTCTCTCGTTCGAGGAATGGAAGAAGAAGAACCTCGAGCAGGTCGGCCAGTCTCCTGAAAATGTCGGACAAGGCCGAGCTGCGCCATCAGGCCAGCCAGCGCGCAGACGACCTGTCAACGTGAACGCTCTTGACTCGCTGGGCGACGAAGGAGAAATAGAAATCGACTTCACCGGCTTTGGAACCCCAGGGGACAAGGAGGATGCGGCGGGCAATACACGGCAAGGGGCGCAAGAAGCCGGAGCGATGAAAGTGACTGGCGAAGGACGCAAAGCCGCACCCAGCTCATGGACCCTGAGCAAGGATGCTGGAAAAACGTGCAAGGAACGATTCAACTACGCTTCCTTCGACTGCGCAGCCACGGTTCTTAAGACGAACAAGCAAGCCAAGAGTGCGACATCGATCCTCGTGGAGAACAAGGATAGCTACATGCTCAACGAGTGTTCTGCCGACAACAAGTTTCTGATTGTGGAGCTGTGCGACGATATCTATGTCGACACAATCGTCCTTGCCAACTATGAATTCTTTTCTTCCATGTTCCGGCATTTCAGAGTCAGTGTATCTGACCGTTACCCCGTCAAGATGGAACGATGGCGCACACTGGGTACTTTTGAAGCGCGGAATTCGCGCGACATTCAGCCCTTCCTTATTACGGAACCCCAAATTTGGGCTCGCTATCTACGCCTTGAATTCTTGACGCAGTTTGGCAATGAGTTCTATTGTCCGCTCAGTCTGCTCCGTGTTCACGGTACAACGATGATGGAGCAGTTCAGGCGGGAGGAGGAGGAGGCACGGGGTATCGAAGATGATGATAGCGATCTCGAGGCAGAGAGCAGAGATATTGTCAAGCCAGCCGAGGATAGTGGACCGTTGCCACCTGATCAGATACCTGTTCCGCCTGTTAAGGATGACATTGCACATTCTCAAATACCGTTGAATACAGCAAACTCAGCGGCGTCAGAAATTTCGTCAAGCTCGGTCGATATGCCCAGCCAGTCTGCGCAACTAGGTCGGGAACCTAGCGCGGCATCAGGTTCCGCAATTGCTACGCCAGGCAATGAATCTGCTGAGGCGTCTCGTAATACCATGCTCACTGTTTCTTCCTCGCCAGCCGTCAAGCAGAGGGGTGTGAACAGCGAAACAGATCTCTCGACAAATCATGATACCAGCTCCACAGGGATATTACAGCCATCAGCGAGCCTGGAGGCTTCACTACAAGATCCCAAAAGGGGTTCAGATGCCTCTGTCGTAGTCTCTTCGCCGCCAGGTCCTCAGAGCTCAGGCTCAAGCTCTACCAGCTCTACCAACATCGCTACAAGCGTCTCGTCTCCCAGTAGCCAACCGGCCAAACCGGTGACCAACACTACAGCCTCCCGCGGCTCCTTTACGCAACCTAACCCAGCCGTCCCCTCTACACAGGAATCCTTCTTCAAATCCATCCACAAACGCTTGCTCTATCTCGAAGCCAACAGTACCCTTTCCCTCCAATACATTGAAGAGCAATCTCGCAGCCTGCGTGACGCGTTCCTAAAAGTCGAAAAGCGGCAACTCGCCAAGACCGAGAAATTCCTCGACCACCTCAACAGCACTGTCATGGCGGAGTTGAAAGGTTTCAGGAGCATGTACGATCAGCTCTGGCAGAGCACGGTGATTGAACTCGAGAGCATGAAGGAGAGGCAGCGCAACGAAATGGGAGAGATTGGCGCACGGCTGAGTTTACTAGCAGATGAATTGGTATGGCAGAAGCGGATGGCTGTTGTGCAGAGTACGCTTCTATTGGTATGTCTGGGACTAGTGCTGTTTGTGAGATCGGGAACACTGGGGAGTTCAAACGACGTGCCCATTGCCCAACATCTTGGCAGCAGGTACACCAGTCTCTTTGAGACGCCGCCACGCAACAACAAGGGAAGTGGGCAAAGGGACAACGGCGCAGAGAGACGCAGAAGAACGTTCCGCAACATGTGGCGTAGCGACACGAGCGCCGGCCTCAGCGACCGCGACCACGCAAGCGACGCCCACCAACCCGTCTCCGACGCAGAAACAGACGGCGCAAGAAGCCCGCTACAAAACGAATACAGTCCCAGTCCACCCACGCCAAACACGCCCCCAGCCCTAGCTACCCACGACGCCCGCCACAGCAACGGCATGCCACCCACGACGCCGCGGGAACAACGCGATGATGATGTAGACCACGAGATAGAAGATAATTCGGATGACCAAGCTGCGCGGATACAAGTTCTTGAAACGCAGTCTGGACCCGCGACACCGAATGGGACGCGTGATTCTCGTCCGTCGTGGGAGGAAGTCGATCGCGCGATGGATGAGTTGAAGGCGGGGGAGCAGGGGTTGAGTGTCGAGATGGGGAGTCCAGGACGGGGAAAAGAGAAAAATGGGAAGAGGAAGGGTAAGGGCAAGGGGAAAGGGGGAAAGGAGATGGGTAGTCCGTTGCGGAGGGCGTATAGTAGTTTTGGGGGGGATGGAGGAGGTGGGGATGGGTAGGGAGTGTAGTGTGGTGTTTCAGTCTTGCATTTTTATAATAAACTTTTTCCATGGAGAAAGATGGCGTTCTGACTGATGCTGGTTGTGTCTAAAGCTTTGCGTGACTGATTTGAGACGTACCTGCCCTTTCATACTGTAAGTTTTGAAATTTTTCCTACACGACATGGCATGGTTTAGCAAATCAATACTGACATGCAAATTCCGAGATGAAGGTCAAGAGCCATTCACGTTATGCGAGGTTGAACTTCTTCTATCCAACCAACAGTCTATATCATTTCAGATTACCCCTCACATCATCATCATCACCACCACTCTATAACTTACTCCCCTCCCCACTGATGCGGTTCAAGAAGAGCGGATCCCTCGGCTCAATACCATACTGCCTGCACATTTCCTCACCACGCTTCTGCTGCGCTTCAATCCTCTTCTTATGTGCAACACCCCTCTTGTTCTCATTCCGTCCCAACTGCAGCAAATGCACCTCATCGGGTCCATCTACAATCCTCATTGTGCGACCATTACTATACATTTGCGCCAGGGGCGTGTCCTGGCACACGCCCGCGCCACCATAGGCCTGCATAGCCCAGTCGATGACCTTGAGATTGACAGCGGGCACGAGAACCTTGACTTCTGCGATTTCTTTAAGAGCGCCTTTGGCGGACGTCTGGTCGATTTGGATAGCGGCGTTGAGCACGGCGAGACGCGCGGCGTCGATTTCAATGCGCGAACGGGCTACGCGCTCGAGCATGATGCCGTGCTTGTTTAGGAGCTCGCCGAAGGGCTTCTTCCTCTCGTCGTTGATGCGTGCGAGGAACCATTCTAGCGCCTTCTCCGCAGAGCCGATGCTGCGCATGGCGTGGTGGATGCGTCCGGGTCCTAAACGACCTTGGATGACTTCAAAGCCCCGGCCTTCGCCGAGAATCATGTTCGAGGCCGGGACGCGGACGTTTTCGAAGATGACGTGGCCGTGGCCGTGGGGTGCGTCGTCGAAGCCTACGACGGAGAGCATGCGGTGGATTGTGATGCCTGGGGTGTTGTGGGGGACGAGGATGACGGATTGTTGCTTGTACTTGTCTGAATTGTTGGGGTCGGTCTTGCCGAGAACAATGTAGATTTTGCAGCGCGTGTCACCGACTCCTGAGGACCACCATTTCTGTGGGGGGTGTTAGTCTGGGTGTCTGGGTGAATGGTGTGGCGTAGTGCAGATGGGGTGGCGTACCTGTCCGTTGAGAACGTACGAGTCGCCATCACGCTTGATGCTCATCTCGATATTTGTAGCATCACTAGAAGCGACTTGGGGTTCTGTCATCAAGAACGCAGAGCGAATCTCGCCCTTGAGCAGAGGGTCAAGCCACTGTCTCTTCTGAGCCTCGGTACCGTACTTGGCGAAGACCTCCATGTTACCCGTATCTGGGGCGGCGCAGTTGGTAGCCTGAATCATCATCATTAGCCTGTATAATGCCCGTCTCTGCTTGGTTCGCCATACCTCACTAGCCGTCCTCGACTTCCCAAGATACTCGGCCATGAGGCCGTACTCCAAGTTGCTGAATCCAGCACCCTCCTTGAAATGCGCCTTGGGCAAGAACATGTTCCACAATCCCAATTCCTGTGCACGCTTCTTCAGGTCCTCAATGACAGACGGGTGTGCGTTGAAGCGGTCTTGGACCGTCTCGCCAATCTGACGTTCGTAGACGGCATCGGCAGGAATGCATTCTTCTTCGACGAACTTCTCGACCTGGTGGCATTGTTAGATGACGGTGACATAAGGATTCGGGTAAACAAGCTTACGATATCAAGCGTCTTCGCCGCCCTCTCACTCACAAACGGCCTCGCTATAACAGGAATCCGCTGGGACGCCGGGATGTGACCATGTTGGCTGTTGCTGAGTAGATCGAACGCGCGGTCGTATGGGACAGACATGATTGCTGATCAATCTGGTGTCTGTAACTGAAATGTATAAAAACTGAACTCTTGCAGCCGAATTGAACGATGATTAAACTATTATTCAAAGGCGACTGATCTGAAAGAGGAGCGAAGAAGTCTGGCGGCTCGACACAGACGAGCTTATGGGGCGACGAGGCGAGCTTCGGGCCATGGACCTCCCCCCCCGCAAATCAACCCCAGCGGGAAAGATGCCGAGGTAGCGAGGCAGGCGCGACTTGCTGCATCATCGGATCTCCACAAACGGGCAACGCGATGGCGGCTTGGCGACATGGGCTGATAGCCTGACACTGACATTGTCTGCACGTATTTGGGATGAGATGCTTGGTAAGTCATGCTCTGATGCACAAGTGACTTACGCCCTATTCATCTTTGGCCCAGGCAAGATACAATCTTTTTTAATCTTTCAATCTCATTAGTAGCCGAGACTCTTGGAAACACATAGTACGCTTCCGATGTCTCTGGTCTTCTCGCAGAGCAGCGTTCTTTTGTAATCGACCGAGGACATTACTAGTGCCAGAGTCAAAGTAAACATCACGTCACCACGCGTCTCCAGTCGAAAATAATCTACAGCACCTTCGTGTGTGATTGCTTAGGATGAGATACTCTTTACACAAAACAATCTGAAGCCCTTGTGTACAATGTCTTTCTATAGTGTCAGCCCTTGATAATCGAATTTTCCCTTTCGCCCTTTGAACTCCAAAGTCGACATCGATGGCTTTTCATCCACCGACAGGCGTTCCACTACGACTTAGCCCGCTACCAGAGCTGTTGTGTCGAAGTACGGGAGTTGCGCTTCTGCTCCTCTCCCTGTCACGATCTCTTTCTTCGGTCTTGACTCGTTCGCGCGCTTCTTCAACGAGTCGCTTCGCCTCTCGAACATTTCGCATTGTTCTACTGAGCTTGCCCTCCTTGCCATCTTGAATTTTCTGCATCTCGCCCCTTGCCTCAATGTCTTCTTTCGTGCGGGTGACGAAGCTTTTGAAACTGCCCTTCAGATTCGTCCGAATATCTTGACCCTCATCGAACACGCAGTCGCTGTCTCGAATCGACTTAATATCCTCGACGCGCCGAGTTAGGTAGAGCGTAGGTCGGCGATTAGCAAACTGATCTTTCCGTTGGGCGATGATGCGTTGGACTTCTTCTTCGTAGGCGGTCTCGTAGACATTCATGTCGACGTTTGAGGGCGATTCGGACACGATACAAACTTCTTCAGATTCGGGCACACAATCTTCACCGGTACCAATGTTGAGAAAAAGGGTGTCTTCTAGTGGATTCCGGGCGTGACCTTTGCCGATGGGTGTGGTAGGGGTAGATGTCGGGAACGCGCCTGGTATGCTAGGTTGAGGTTGTGATGGTCGAATCGACATGTTTTCGTGTACAGTCTTCCCTTCCTTAGGCGTCGTAGGGGCTGCTGTGGGGCTGCTGGCAGTTGGGACCCTAGGTGACGGCCGACCGAAAGGAGACCCTTGCCGAGAGCTGGACTTGTAGAATGCCATATCATTGAGATGCTGTGGTAGTTTGCGACCCTTGTCATCGATTCTGATCTCATGGTGAACACCCTCCGTACTAAGCGCGCTTTCCACAGGTCGGCGGTCGTGTGTATCTTGAGATTTCGATTTTCGCATCATCGATGGTCGCATCGACAATGGAGGCTGTACTATGCGGGACGCGCTGCCCAGTATGCTCTCGATACGCTCTGGTCGTCGTCTGAAGAGCAATTGCTTGAAACGTTTTACCGCGCGAACCTGGTCTTCCATCAGTTCTCCGAGCTAAACGAGCTGGTCAGGTGGGTGCGGGGAGAGGAACCGCAGATCGAGTCGATGATGGAACAATTGCTTGAAGAGAGTCTCCAATCAACGTTGAACAGAAGGACGAAAGAACTTACCACTGTCACCAGATGGCCCATATTTCCAGTGATGGCAGCATTGACCTCTTCATCTGTGGGAGGCTCAATGATGGATGAGACGTTCTCTGATTTTGGGAGCAGGGGATCTGAGCCTTGTCGCGTAACCCATGGGTGTTCCTAGCAGGGTTAGTAACTGAAAACGTTGGTAAAGATGCACACTCACTCTGATCTCCTCCATGGTGATGCGCTTCTGCGGGTCCTTGTCCATGAGCCTTTGCAGCAGGTCCTTGAGTTGATCGTTACAATCGGTGTCGAATTCGAGTGGATCCACTCGTATCGATTCGTAAAGCTCGATCATGCCAGTTCGCTCAAACGGTATCCGGCCAAAGAGTAGGCAGTATAGTGTGCAGCCCATAGACCAGATATCGGCTGCTCGCCCAGAAACGCGTCCGTGTTTGGCAACACACAGCTCGGGCGGCATGAAAGCAGGTGACCCAGCAGATTTGGCAGTCTTCATCTCGCCTTCTTTGTCGAACATTTCCGATACACCAAAGTCGACAATCTTGAGGACGTCCTCCTCGGTGACGAGGCAGTTGTCGGGTTTGATGTCGCGATGGATGATACCCTGGGCATGGACTAGCTATCATAAGCAAAAGAGCATGACAAGGGTTGGTGCGAGACGTACGGTACTCGAGGCCTAGAACCATGTCACGGAACCAGCACCGGCATTGCTCCTCACTGTATGGATCGGCGCGCTCCTCGAGGCCTACTTGCATGACGACGCCCTTTTTGCACATTTCCATGACCATGTATAACGAATCTTCCTCTGGGTCATCGAGCACTTCGATCAACGTGACGAGGTTCGGGTGGTTGAGCTTCTTCATGATGGCAATCTCCTCCTTGATGAGCTCAAAGGCATTGTTCTCCTCGGAGCCTGAAGAGTGTCGGTGCAGGGGCGAATTGAAGCCTATGCCGGCGGGCAGGGCACGCATGCGTTTGGCAGCATTGGGTCGGCGCAGAAGATTGGACTGTGCTCTTTTGCGCAAGCGCGATTTGGAGAATTCCTTGACAGCCTACAGTTGGATGGGTCAGCCAGAGTAGTCATTGCGGCCGTCCTCGCGGGTGACGCGCATCGTTGTTGTAGTAGAAGCAGTGTGCGCCCTTGTGCCCTAGGAGTCTAGGACGGTGGAAGCCTCACATATTCGTGGCCGTATTGGTCCTCGGCCAGGTGGACGGCGCCAAAGGAGCCGCGGCCAATCTCCTGCTTGACGAGATACTGGTTGATGCGATGCTGGGCGCTGCCGTCATCTTCGCTGTTGCTGTACTCGGAGCGGGCGTTGAAAGTTTCCTGCAGGGCCGTCAGCACTCGTGGCAGCGTGGACGCGGGGCGACGTCGTGTGGAATGCACCTTGACGCGTCGCGTGGACGAGGCCGCTCTCCTGTGGTGTCGGAGCGGGCTCTGGTAGGCGGGCGATGACCTGCTCCAGTGGGAGTCCATCAGCACCTCGGCGGGGCAGCGTCTTGACGGACGAGGGCAGGGCGGGGGCAGGCTGCACGCACATGTACTTTACGGGCGGTGGGCGGCCGTCCTCGCCGACTGCAGCCACGTCCAGAGAGGGGTGCGAGGTGTAGAAGCGGGCGTCTTGGTCGGGCTGGTGGTTGGCAGCGGCGGCACGAGACTGTGCCATGGCTGGGCTGGCCAGGGCGAGGTCCGCTGGCGATAAGGCTGGTCTGGTGCGAGCAGAGTGGGACAGGTGCAACTTGCACAGGTGCAGGGCGTGCAGGGGGCAAGGTCAGAAGAATACTATGGGGAACGGTTCGGGGCGGTTGCCAGCATGGCCCACGACCGTCTTGTCTTGGGAGGTCGAGCGAGGCGAGTGTACATGGTAAACCATCATACGGTCATACCTACTCTAGCAACAAAGCACTCTGCCCATCCCTGCCGGCTCCACTCCTCGCCGCCTCCGCGGACATCGCTTGCCCTTGCCCGCCTCAGGCCTTCAGTGATTGCTGCACCTAAAGCTACAAAGCTACACTACACTGCACCTACTGTCCACCCCCACCCGCGCTCCCACAACCCTTGGCTGCCATCGCTCGACGCCGTCCTGCCCGCCATGGTCCTCTACAGCTTCTACATCTTCGATCGCCACAGTGAGTTGCCCCATTGCACCACCTGCCCGAGCCCATCCCTTGATATCTCCACCACCCCCGAGCCGCTGCTGATCCCGTCTGCAGCCGAATGCATCTACTCGCGCCGCTGGACCCCGCGCCCAACCTCGTCCAGCTCAAAGACGCCTGCACGGCCCCAGTCAGGCTCCAGCATCACCAGCAATGGCGACGCGCCCGCCGCTGTCCGCAAGGGCCTATCCCACGGCGACGACGAGAAGCTGGTCTTTGGTCTCGTCTTCTCCCTTCGCAACCTCGTCACCAAGCTCGGTGGCGCAGACGACACCTTCCTCTCCTACCGCACCGGCGAATACAAGCTCCACTACTATGAAACCCCAACACGCATGAAGTTTGTCATGCTTACAGACACAAAAGTCATCAACCTTCGACAGTATCTCCACCAGATATGGGCAAATCTATACGTCGAGTATGTGGTCAAGAACCCACTGGCCCCGACAGAACATCCTGGAGGCATTGGAGTCGCCAATGAGCTGTTTGAGAGAGGACTGGAGGCTTTCATTTCGGCTGTACTGCCAGTATGAGAGCGAGACTGCCATCAGGAAATACGCCCCAGAGACTTAGAATGCGCGTGAGTTCAAGGCAGTACCCTGCGTATACTTGCGAACGGTGCTTCTGCAATGCGAGGTGTCAGTCACCTGGTTGGTTTGACAGGTGGAGAAAGAACATCACTGCAGCCATGACCATGTAATTGCTCGTGATAATGAGCACCCGCTGGCAGAGCTGATTGGCATACCCAAATCCTCGGTCCCGAGCGAACGTAGAATGGTCTCTCGTACCAGGAGTCTCTTCAAAGGAAGCTCCACAGACCATAGACTACGACATTAGACGACAGCGGCCAAGTTGAGGCATGGGGTTGGATCCGAATGACTAGGAAGACGCACACTTACCTCGTACTCACTGTACCTTGCTGTTCTCGAGCAGAGACGCATCTTCTATATCCGGCGGTTGGTACTGTGCTAGCGCTGCAGCATCCAAAGACAGAACACGTACAACGGAGCAATGCAGCTCCCCAAAATGTTATTATATGACTGTCCCCGGCAAGCTAGGGAGACCTAGTCAGAACTCAAGCACAAACCCCGCAAGAGCAAATCATCATAGCATAAAAAATCACCCGTCATCACCATCGCATTTTCAAAAATGCACACAATAACCAGCCAAGTACACACACAAAAACAAAACTCCATTTCTATGCATTAAAAACCAACCAAGGTTATTCATTAAAAAGGACCACACGACATGTCTATGCCCATTCAAGTCTCCCCAATCCATCAACACTTTTACACATACTCACTTCGCACCTTCTTCGCCTTCTTCTTATTTGCCTTGAAATGCTTCTTACTATTCGTATTCAACTCTGCGACATCAACGTCCCTCTCCAGCGCCGTCATTTGTTTGAGTTTCCTTCCACTGAGCTCCTTGCCTTGCTCACTGTACTTGTGGTGGAACGGGACGTTTACGCGTGCCATGCCTTGGCCAGGGCCAAAGAAGCGTTTATCCATCATCTGCGTCTTTTGGCCTTGGACTGGGACACCGCCGCCAATGTCGAGATCATCGTCCATGAGGGACTCGCTCTCGTCGGGGCCAGCGAGTGATGTTGAGCCGGGGAGGCGGGCGAGAGGGTGGTGTCGTCGCTTTGCGGGGAGGTGATTGACGTCGTAGAGTTCGCGGTTGAATTGCTTGGGGTCTAGCGGGGGATCGACGGGGGGAGGGTGGCAGAAGAGGATCTTGCCCTTGACGTAGTCTTTGAGAATGTATCGCGCTGCTCGCGATTCATCGGGCTGGCCGAGACCTTGGGTGGAGAAGCCACGGGCGGTTGCATAGGCGCGCAGGACTTCTTCAGCGGTGAGGACTCCGGTTCCGCCTTCTTCAATGGGACGCGGGTGGATCTTCATGCCGTAGAGGGCTTCGAGGAAGGGTTGGGGGATACGGCGGGCGACGAGGCCGGCAGGTCCGGTGTACTCGCGGAGCTGATCGATTGGCAGGACACCTGCGCAGACAAGCTCGGCTTTTGTGGTGGCGAAGTTGGGGAAGACAAGACCGGGACAATCGCAGAGAACAACCTTCTCGCTCAGGTGGATGGTTTGAAAGTGCTTGGTCTTTCCGGGTGTGGCTGAGACGGACACCTTCTTTGCGCCGATGAGGGCGTTAATGGTGGAGGATTTTCCGACGTTGGGGTAACCGACCAAACCGATGGACGTCTTACGAGGCTCCCCGTTGGGTCCAGTGTCAACATCTGGTGAATGCTCGAGGAAGAGCGCCTCGAGATCTTCTGTAGTCAGAATTCGCACACGCTCGTCTTCCTCAGTAGGCTTGCTCTGGCCAGCAACTGCGATTGTTTCTTCATCAACCCATTGCGCATTCTTCTCTTTCTCATCCTGAAGACGAATTTTCCTTGCCTCTCGCACGAGGTCATCATCTTCCGATTCTGAGTCTCCTTCTTGCTCCTCGGCATCGTCTTCGTCGTCGTAGTCGCCTGAATCACCCGAGTCCTCCGAGTCATCATCATGTCCCTCTGCCAGAGCACGCGCCTCGTTGATCTCTTTTGCTAATTCAGCCGAGAAGAATTTGTAGTTGATACCAGCTGAAATAAAATAGTCGGCCCACGCGCGACGCTGGTCCAGCGTCATCATATCGGCCTTGTTGACTAGCAGCAGGTTGTTCTTCCTTGAGTCCACTTCCTTGACGTAGTCTTCCAAGTCCTCGGATCTGAACATGAGAGGGTTTCTCGCGTCGACAATCTGAACAACGAGATCTGAGCGCTCAATGACACGCCATAGTTGCCTCCAGACTTCGAGATTGCGCTCAAAAGGTGTCATGAGCAAATCGTTGTTCTCTTGCAGCTCAGCCAAGCCTCTCCGCCATTGGAGCAACGACTCCCTCTCCATGGTGTCGAGTTCCTGTGGTGTCGTCTTCGCGTCCCACTTTGGTCGCCGTGGGACTGTGAGGCGGTTCTTGTTCTCCTTGTGTTTGCGGGTGATATTGCGCTCCTCTGCTGCGGAGAGCAGGTACGGGTTCTTCTGGTCTTTGTGGATGATCTTGACATTGTTCATCTTCTCGGCGGTGAAGTCTGTGCCAGCCAGTTCAGCGGTGGAGAGGAAGTCATCGAGAGCGCCCTGCTCAGTGACGGAGCGCATCTTGACCCACGCGGCGTCTTTTTTGTCGTTGATAATGTACTGCAACAAGTCAGTGTCTGCTGTTCGCTCGTATACAGTGCGTCCATGCGACTACAGATGTCGCTGGTATACACACCTTTTCTCCATTCTGGCCCGTCCTCTCGATACCGGCCTGGAAGTTGCCCCTCCTCATGTCTGCGCCCTTGCCCTTGCCAAACCTGTCATTCATAAGACTGTTGCCGAGGCCGACGGCCTTTTTTGACTTTGCGAGCACCATGTTTGCGGTGGCGCCTGGGGTATATTGTGTAGTGGTGGTGTTGGTGTTGGTGTGGTGTTGGTGTGGTGTGGTTTGGGAGTGGGAGTGGTTGTATAGTCCCTGGCTGCGGCTGCCCTTTGGAGGGGTCTGAGTGGGTGAAAAGTAAAAGTTGCCCGCCCGCCGAAGTTGCCCCACGTCATTCACTGGTCGCTGGCGGCCGTCGCCTCGCCTAAATTATTTTTCTTAGAGGCCGACGACTTTGTCAGCGCGTCTTCCCCAGACTTCGAAGTCCTTACAAACACACCCATCGCCACTTCCGCTCTGAGACACGCACCAAATACAATCCCAAACTAGTCAAGATGCCGCGCCGAAAGTTCATGTGCGTCGCAATCTTATCGCAATCATCGTACCCCGCTAATCGTGCGCAGCGACAAGAAGACGGCCACCAACTTCCGCCTCGTCCACCGCGCCCAAAATGATCCCCGGATCCACGATGAAGACGCCCCGCAGATGGTCTTTGCCGAGACCAGTGCGCCAAACCAGCGCGAAGAATCCGAGGCAGCAGGCAGTTCACGCGCTTCGCAGTACTCAGCAGCCACAGGACGCAGCAAGATCAAGTCGCGACGCGAATTAGAGAGCGAATATGGCGCCCAGGTGCGAAAGAATGAGGGCGAGGCCGCCAACTATGGCGTCTACTACGACGACACCGAGTACGACTACATGCAGCATATGCGCGACTTGGGCACAGGTGGTGGAGAGGCTTACTTTGTCGAAGCGCCGAGCGAGAAGAAGAAGGGCAAGAACAAGGTCGACCTGGCAGACATGCTCCGAGACACCTCCATCAGCGACAGGCAAAGTAACGCCGATCTCAGTGTGAGCAGCAACATCAGTAGCGTAAGCGACATGTTTGGAGAGGATATGGCCCCTTCAGAGTTTGTACGGAAGACCACATACCAGGACCAGCAGAACATCCCAGATGCCATCTCAGGCTTCCAGCCAGACATGGATCCACGATTGCGCGAAGTCCTCGAGGCACTAGATGACGATGCCTACGTCGACGATGAGGACGACATCTTTGCCCAACTCGCAGAAGACGGCTACGAGGTCGACCAACGAGAATGGGGCTACGACGACTACCAGGACGACTACCAGGGAGACACAATGGAGCGCTTCCTGGACGACGACGACGCTGGTTGGGAGTCTGACGACACCGTCAAGGCATCTTCACCAAAGCCCAAGAAGGCTACTCCTGCAGAGCCAACGGACCCTGCATCTCTTCCCGCACCAGATGAAGCCCCAGCACCTGCAGAGGCAGGAGATCTCGCCTATCTCGACGAGTTCAAGAAATTCAAAAACGACGTCAAAGCAGCCAAGGCGCCTCGCCAAACTGCACCTTCAGACATGCAAGGATCAGTCATGACGGGCGCGTCAGCCTTCACAGCCGGTGGTCGCAAGAAGAAGCGCAAGGGTGCTAAGACCTCTACCTCCGGCTACTCCATGTCCTCCTCCGCCCTCCACCGCACAGAAGGCCTCACGCTACTCGACCAGCGCTTCGACAAGATTGAAGAAGAGTACGCCGACGATAGTGGCTTTGACTTTCCTGACGACAGCTCTATGGTCTCTGGTATGAGTAAGATGTCTGGGCTCAGCAAAATGTCTGGCATGACTGGCATGAGTCAATGGAGCAGTAGCGAAGCTCCACCTCTGCGAAGTGACTTTGACAGCATCATGGACGATTTCTTGGGCAATCATCATGTCCAAGGTAAGAGGAGGTTGAAGAAGGGTAAGCAGCTGAGTCCGATGGAACAGCTGGACGAGGTGAGAAATGGCTTGGGCCCTGCGAGGGTTAGTGCGCGGGTCAAGGCCCAGCAAACGGCCTGAGTCAGAGCCTTCTCAGACACAAATTTGCATTATTCGGCGTTGTTGGTATCAAGGTATCTTGGGAAGTTTATGATGAATGAATAGTACGTAGCATGGTCATCTTGGCGTTGGTAAACATATATCTCAGCGATATGTTCGGATAAATTGAGAAGATTCATTCAACATATACCGCAGTGCTCGCAGCCATCCTCTATCCAGTCTTCTGATCGAACGTCACCTTGTCGCAGTCCCTATTCCACACACGAGTAGGCATAATCAGTGGAGAGTGGCCGACCACAAGCACAATCTCAAGGCAACACAAAGTTGACTCAACCCGCCGCGGATGTCTTGACTCTCCGAAACGAATTTGTACCATTGGCTAACGTCAGTGAATATCACCCACAATTCTCGTTTCTTGGAACGGTGAGCCTCGCATCAAAGTACATGTGGCGACTGGGGGTAGGACTCCTGACGATGACCAGTAAAGAGCTGACGATAAGCAGAGATGATCTATACCGGTACTTGATTGGACGCTGATTGTGAAGGAGCAACACCGGGTTAACGTCGTCAAATAAGGCATTTAGCCTGCGAGTATGGCCTTGAAGGGCAGACTTGAGGCAGACCAGACGGATAGGAAACGCCGTGTGCTCACATACAATCTTCTATCTTCAAATCTTCCATCACGTACTTACACTCCCAGAGCACTTTTTCCTACCACCTGCACATCCCTCTGCCTTTATCATATTGGTCTATGAATCCTGAAACCTTTCCCTACTTTTTGCAAAATCTCCCTCTCCTCTTCCTCTCTTTCCTATCCGCCATTGCCAATCGTCTCCAACCACTACCCCAACCCGTCGTCGACGTAGCCGTCATAGGAGGTGGCCTCTCCGGCCTAACAGCAGCCCAGCACCTCCTTCTCGCCAACAAGACCGTTCTCGTACTCGAAGCGCGTACCCGCGTCGGCGGAAAAGTCTACAACTACCCTCTAAAGAACGGCCGCGTAACTGAAGTAGGCGCCGAGTTCGTTGGTTCAACACAAGACCGCATCCTCGCACTTATTCAAGATCTAGGGCTTGAACTATTCGACACATACACCACCGGCTCCTCAATCCTATGGCGCAACGGAACCAGAATAGTATACACACCCCGTCCGTCTCTCGACGGTGCACCGCTCGTCGCCCAGAAAGCTTTGGTGCAGGTCTCAGCAGCGCAGACACAACTCGATACCTGAGCCGCAACCATAAACACCTCATGCCCCTATACGCATCCCAACGCCTCAGCATGGGACTCCCGCACTCTGCAAGACTACCTGCGCGAAGCTACACCACTGGCAGACGCGCGGTTCTTCTTCACCATGGCTTGTAAATCACTCTTCGCCGCTGAACCACGGGAACTATCCCTACTGTACGTACTCACGTACATCGCCGCTGCAGGCAACGAGACTACCCCCGGAAACCTGAACCGCCTTCTCGCTTTCCACGGCGGAGGCCAGGAGAAACGCATAGTAGGCGGCACAGGATTCATCGCCGAACGTCTAGCCGCGCAGATCGGGAAGACGAACATCGCTCTAAACGCCGCAGTGTCCTGCGTAAAAAAGACAAACAAAAGGTACCGGTACGAAATCACATCGCGTCGGGGCACCGTGTACGCAGATTCCGTCATCCTAGCCCTCGCACCCCCTCTCCTCCAAAACATCTCATTCGAGCCCAGTCTCCCGTCCGCCCGCAGAAACCTCATCTCGCACATGTTTATGCCCGCGATAGCAAAGGCCATAGCAATCTACCACATCCCCTTTTGGCGCTTCCGCTCCCCAGCTTTAAACGCACAAGTTCTCTCCGATACGGGCGTCGTCCGCTTAACCTTTGACTCTACACCCCACGACTCGTCCTTCGGCGCACTACTAGGATTCATCCTCGCAGATGAAATGCGCGGCCTGGATCTCCACCTCCCTAACGTTACCTCCACTGCTCAATCTGCTATTCTGTCAGATTACACACGCTACCTTGGCGCCCAGGCATCTGGTTCTAACGTCTTGGACTTTGTACTGTTTCGCTGGGACCGTGAGGAGTGGAGTCGAGGCGGGCCTGCTGCTATTGCTGCGCCTGGGTTGTTGGCAAAGTATGGGTTTGCGTTGAGGGAGAGGGTGGGGGGACTGCATTTTGCGGGGACAGAGACGGCGGAGTATTGGATGGGGTATATGGAGGGGGCGATTAGGAGTGGGGAGAGGGCTGCAAGGGAGATATTGGCGGAGCGAGGGACGTGATTAGGAAGAGATGGATGGATTGGGGAGGGGGCATGAGGAGGCTATATTGTGAGGGTTGGCGAGTAATGGAAAGGTGGGATAATGGATGAGAGAAGGAAAGGAGAGCGCTCAATCCAGCGCACGCTAATTGAGTGATGAGCACGCGACTCTGATTTTGCTTTTCAGACTTAGCAAGAATACCCCGTTCATTTATGCCATGTGGTATGGTACTATGATGTGGAGACAAGAATGTGGTTACCAAGCCGTCATTCTCACTGTTTGCACAGTACATAATCTCTCCCAGAAAACAATTACATGTCAAAAGTCACGAGATTTGTTGGACTCGCTGTGACTAGTCAAAGGCTGTGAAACGCATACTCCAACGATAGATGCGACGATCTCGTTGTTGGCTCCACTCGGAACTCTGCGTTTGTGGATATTATAGACATTAAAGGTCTGAGCAGGTGTCATTGTTTCCCGCGTTAGGCTCGCTGTCAGGCTTCTCACAAGATCTCTTTGGCTACGGGGCATCCAAGCACACTTTGGGTGTCAAGCATCATTCACAGAACATGTGCTGCGATATCTCACGGGACGTGTCGTGACTGTGCATTTACATCCACTTGCGCAGTTCTGTCGATAGGCGGACATGTACTGTACCTGCTGTATTCAGAGAGCACATCAAGTACATTGGACTCAAAAAAAAAAAGAAAACTCTTTCGCCTCACCATACATTGGAGCAATTTCTACCGGTTTTGTAGTAAAGTCCCGCACGCCCGCTCCGCATCCCGTCTTGATTGCAGCGGCACGGCTCGTGGTAACTGTTCATGACGCAACCCTGCCACCCTCAATGCGTGGACGCAAGCCACCTCGAACTCTTTAACCTCGGGCGAGGTTTCATGAGCTGTCATCAGGCTTGGAAATCTCCGCAATTTGATGTCCATTGTAATCTCGACGCAAGTGACGGGCTGTGAGGGGTTTGATGTCGTCAAATGTAGTGGTCAGGAAGTCCGCGGCAATCGGGGATAGGCCGTTGTCGATCTGCGCCTAGACTCAATACTTATCTATTCAACACATAGCAAGGATCCCGTGGGTTGTTTGGGTGCATGATGTCGGTTTCGGTATTTATGCTTATCAAGTTTGGTCGTGTGCGGGCCGGGGCTGAGCGAACTTAACGTTACCCCGCAGAATGTGCTCCAATCATACAACAAGTGGTGTTGCAGCGGAACCGAGTTGCAAGACATAACTCCCTCTGAAACTTGATCATATGAAAATGCTCGTTGCATGGAAGCCGCGCTGAGACGTCGAGCTGCGGCTCTTTGACACAGAGAAGGCAGAATCAATGATGAAACGTCGCTGTACATCACACACGCAATCGCTTTCCTAGATTTAGGCCATTAGTACATACTCAGTCCTCTACCGGCGTACATGATCTACGTATTGACTCCGTTCCTTCAACTTGGAGAGCGGGGCTGTCAGCCGATAAAGATGAAGAGATCTCGAACTGTACAACGTGACGAACCGTGTCGCGGTACCTGTGTACAATGGGTCAAGTCTGTCATTTTGATGTTTAGAAAGATCAGTCATGATCGACGGAGGATCGGTCACAAAGAGAGGTCACCTCTAGACTGCGATTGACTGTAATCTGTTTGTGCGGGAGTCTGATCGTCACCTTAAAATGCGGCTGAAACAAGACTGTGTTGGGTCATGGTGACGCGGTTTCGGCGGCGATTCGGTTGTAATCGAATGAAAGTTTCTCGCTCAACAAGTCAGATAAAGGGCCCGGGACGGCTCAGGGCGACTGGTTGAGGCACGTGATTGAACGTGTTCGCAGAATGCGAGGGCTTGTTGTACAGAGCACTAGGCTCTCAGGTCTTTTTCAGAATGTGGTCAGTGACGCGAATGGCGTTGTGTAGCCACCGCATAGCCGGGAAAATGCTCAAGTGCCTAGATGTCCAAGTTCAACAGGGACTTTCTTCTGACACAACTACCACACCATGGCCACAAGCCCTAAGCTACAGCATTATTGAATCCTGTACACAATCAATCGCCAGTTGATGCTGTAGCCTGTCTTTACACAACGTGGATTGGTCCGGCTTTGACTGAAGGCTTCCGCTGCTCGCTGTTCCTCGCTACTTCGAGCCAGATCCCTGAGTCGGCTCGGAAGGCTGCATCAACTTGCATCGGCCCGGACAGCAGAGTCGCACAAGACCCGTAAGTTCGTGACGGATCTTCGACCGTTGAGCTGTATCTTCTACCGGAGTCCGACATGACAGCTGCAGGTGTACGTCCCTGGGGGCTGTGGTCGGCCGATGTCGGTAGCTCAATTTAGACAGGCGTACAACTGCCTTGTGTTGCTTCGACGTATGTACTGTAGAACGTGGGACATGTGGCTCGCTCTGTATTTTGTACGACAGAAGGCATCCGCGTATGTGTATGATCCAACTCTGTTGATTTACGGCGGCCGAGAGGCATGCTTTACTGAAGGCGGCGCATACCTGGCTTGGCGTCTGTCAGAGGTATCAGGCAGGTGATTGCGAACAGCTACCACACCACAGGGTCATTTGGCATTGATGCAGGACGCATTCCTGACTGTCGTTACTCTCGGTGAATTGCAATAGCAGCCATGTAACCAGAGGATATAGTGTGGCCACACTTTAGACTCCACCCTCGTGGTGCTGAACACAAGAACCGCTCGTTGCCGCTATCAGATCTGGAACAGAGCGGGAATCTATGTCACACACGCTTACTGTGTACTGGCTTGTACTTCCCAGAGGCAATTGACTATCATGCCAGAGACGAGGGTGGTGGATATTGCGATGCTGTTGAGAGTCGAAGCGGTGAGAGGCAAGATGTTCCTTGTTGGAAAGACCAATGACTTGCATTCAGGAGGGACGTGGTGATGTCGAGGCGCCGAGAGTCACGATGGGTCGAATCCTAGTTCTGCTGCCGTAACGTCCATGAGCACTTTCTTCTTCGCAAGAAGCCATCATCTTGTTACTCGTCTGCATCGACAGTCTTGAGATTCGTATGGAAACGTACGACGCCTTCGTTTGGTCGTCTTGGTAGCGTCATGAAATGTAGTCCTCGCAGCTGACATCCCAAGTCGACCTTGAGGTCTCCACAGTCACATGACCAGAAGCCCTACAAGGTGAACCCTTTGCGCGACAATGGCATGGGTCGTCAATCGAGCTAGCAGCACAGTAGTTAGTACTGCAGGTTGACGTACGATCAGCCAGGCGAATGGCTAGCCTAGTCGTCTGGCTAGCTTACCCACACCGCAGGGACGGATTTTTGAACTGTGGGAAAAGTTTCAGCCTCAGGTCGAGCATGATAATTCGCAACAGAGCTGACACAAGATCATGCTCGCCCATGTCGTCGCTCAGCTGGGGGTTCCAGCAGTCGCACAGCCATTGTGAGAAGAAGCTTACTGCGCGTGCTGTGCGACAAGACAAGGAGGGGAACACAAGCGTCATGGTCGACGCTGTGGGTGGACGGTTCCTGCACGTCTGGCTCGATCAAGACTACGGCAGCAATTTTGAAATTCGTAGTGTAACCCGCACCGAGCAATCGTTCGTAGCGGGCTGGCGGGCCATTTGCTTCCGGCGATAGCGGCGCCGTTACGCCATCCACGATTACCCAGGTACAAATATCCAGTGCAGCATCAGGCGAGTTGCCTCGAATCTGAGAAGAAAACAAAGCAGCGGACGTGTTGCCAGGCTATGCATGGGATGTCGAAGCATGCATGCATTTTGGTGGCGTGCCTACAGTAGGTAGTTCAGGAGGTGGGAATGGCAGGTGACCATGTGTTGGGAGCTAGAGGTTGCCGGAGCCTGGAATCTCACCAGCAACAGACATGATGACGGGAAAGCGCGACGGGGCCATCCACAAAGCCTAGCTTTGATGCAAACCGCTCGCAGCCGTGCTCCAGCGTACGTGTGCGGTGGTCTGACTTGAGATTACGAAGTGTGCGCCTTGCATACAGCTTGCAAAATGTCCAATGCTCTCTTGTAGCTGAGCTGCACAGCCGCAGGCCAGGTGAAGCGCGTGAGGACAGCATCGACCGACATACAGCCTGTCGTGCAAATAAAGACGTGCTGTGATTGCTCAGCGGGCGTGCTGCATACGACCCCTGTGCCGGCGGCCGGCCTTGGGGCGCGCGAGTTGTTGAGATGGCTGCGGGCTGGTTGGTGATGGGCTTTTGAGATGGCTGTCG
This sequence comes from Plenodomus lindquistii, assembly GCA_025504975.1. NCBI lineage: Eukaryota > Fungi > Ascomycota > Dothideomycetes > Pleosporales > Leptosphaeriaceae > Plenodomus > Plenodomus lindquistii. The sequence continues at coordinate 943,855 of JANUWI010000002.1, read as the reverse complement.
CGTTTGTCTTTGCCGAGATCGACCACCAGATGGAGTGGAGCGGCTGGGGCAGTTTGTGAGGTTGACGAGCAGCAAGGCATAACGTAACGGAGGGATTCAGGCACCACGGCGCAGTCATACGTGCAAAGCAGCTGCTGCCCTTGCACGGCAGCCGCAATTGCTCAATCGTCGACTATATAAGCCTGTGCTGCGATTGGCGGGCGCCTCAGCCACACGCCAGCGGCAACGGGTGGGTTCTTTTGGACTCTGGAGAACTCTGGTCGTTCACGTGCAGCCAGGCCCGCGCCCGGTTCCAGGGCTGCAGTGCGTGTGCAGCTGCACATGGATGGTTCTGAATGCAATTTTGCGAGGGCAGCGTCCAGAGGTGCCACGCGTGTACAAGCAAAGCCGCCTCTGGTTCCGACCGCAGCAGCCAAGCCAACTTGGAGCTGCGGCGACGGCGCTCGAGCGTGTGATTGTCTGATTGCAGACGACGGCGACGCCTGTCGACACTGTTGACGGCTGCCACTGCGGGCATTGTTATTGGCATTGATATTGGTATTGGTATTGGTATTGGTATTGGCCGTGCAAGGCCGTGGTGCGGTGCAGTCAGTGGGTGAGTGGGTGCTGCCTTATGGCATGGATGGTGGCGCGACTATTCTTGGGCCGCCGTGTGCTCGCTCGTGAGGAAGCTGCGCCCGGTGACGTCTGTTTCAAGCAACAGCGACCCGCCGTTCGCACCTGCACCTGCCGCTCGAGCAGCCTCGCACCTGCCTGGGGCGGCACAATACCAGCACGGCGCCCGCGGCCCTCGTGTTGGATGCAATTGCACCAGACTCGCCGTCGCCTGCGCAAAGGGCGTAAGCTGGGACCGAAAGCACCGGAAACGCCTGGCCTGCGACCTGTGAAGCGCAAGCCTTCATATCACGAGGCCTTGGTAGTTAAACGCGGCTAGTGCCCGCCCCGCCTTCTGCGACTGCATCGCCGTCCCCTCTGCCTCTCCCTCTGCCTGCCTCTCCTACTTGATCCTCACGCTCAATCCTCTCACTGTCCTCTGCCCCCACCGCCGCCGTGCACCTGTTCCGCCGTGCAGCCTCGCCGACGACGTGCACCTGCCCTGTCACCCAGCCCCCAAGCCACACGATCTGCACCACCGTCACGCGCAGAATCCACAACCTCACCCATTCCCCACCTGCGCCCTGCACCCAGCTTGCCCACCACGGCTCGACGCACCCCCTCCCGCTCACCCTCACCACCCTCACCACCCCCACTCCACCACACTCCGCCCTTTGCTCCATAGCAATCCGCGCAGTGCCTGGCGGACCACCCTGTTGACCCAGACACCAAACAATGAGCCAGAACCGGCCATCGGCCTTCTCGTCACTAAGAATGGGTGGTACGTATCTGCATCCCGCCCGCCCCTGCCGCAATGCTAATCCCAGCGCAGAAATTATCCGCGAAAAGGTCCAGGACGGTGTCACGGGCGACTACAAGGACCTCGCATACACGCAGTGCAAGATTGTCGGCAACGGCTCGTTCGGAGTAGTCTTCCAGACAAAACTGTCGCCCAGTGGTGAAGATGCCGCCATCAAGCGCGTTCTGCAAGACAAGCGCTTCAAGGTACGATGCCGCGTGCCACGTGCAGCTCCACCAACGTTGGGTCGCTTGCTAATTGCTATCAGAACCGCGAATTGCAGATCATGCGCATTGTTCGACACCCCAATATTGTTGAGCTCAAGGCCTTCTTCTACAACAATGGCGAGCGGGTATGTGTCTGCAGCCAACGCTATCCCCATATCAGATCAGCTAACCGTTTCAGCCACAGAAAGACGAGGTGTATCTGAACCTTGTGCTCGAATACGTGCCCGAGACCGTCTACCGTGCATCCCGCTACTTCAACAAGATGAAGACAGTCATGCCTATACTCGAGGTCAAGCTGTACATCTATCAGCTCTTCCGCTCCCTCGCCTACATCCACTCCCAAGGCATTTGCCACCGAGATATCAAGCCACAGAATCTCTTGTTGGATCCGTCGACTGGCGTATTGAAGCTGTGTGACTTTGGCAGTGCAAAGATCTTGGTCGAGAATGAGCCCAATGTCTCGTACATCTGTTCCAGGTACTACCGCGCGCCAGAGTTGATCTTTGGGGCCACAAATTACACCACCAAGATCGGTAAGTCACTCTAGCCCCCATAGTGCACACGATACTCACTTATTACTAGACGTCTGGTCCACCGGCTGCGTCATGGCAGAGCTCATGCTCGGACAACCCTTGTTCCCCGGCGAGTCGGGTATCGATCAGTTAGTTGAGATCATCAAGGTCCTTGGTACACCTACCCGGGATCAGATTCGCACGATGAATCCCAACTACATGGAGCATAAGTTTCCCCAGATCAAGCCTCATCCGTTCAGTAAGGTATGTGATGTGTTTCTTTTCCTCGAGAATGCGATCCGCTTACTAACATCAGAACAAGGTCTTCCGAAAGGCTGATCCTCAAGCAATCGATTTGATCTCCAAGCTGCTCGAATACACCCCCACTCAGCGTCTGTCAGCTATCGATGCCATGGTCCACCCGTTCTTCGATGAGTTGAGGGATCCCAACACGCGTTTCCCTGACTCTCGCCACCCCAACGGAGCTACCAAGGATCTGCCCGAGCTGTACAGCTTCACGCATCACGGTAACTATGCTTGACGCACAGGCTTCTGCAGTCAACTGACATGAACAGAACTCTCCATTGCACCTCATCTGAACCAACAGCTGGTGCCTCCACATATCCGCCCCACTCTGGCCGCCCGTGGTCTGGACTTCGAATCACCGAACTTCAAGCCGTTGACGAAAGACCAGATGATGGCTAGGCTGGATTAAGCCATGTACATCACTCATGCGAAACGATACCACTTTTCTTCCATGTCGCATGGCTTCTGATCCTCTCCGCCCACAAGCACAAAGCTTTTGGTCTGGGGAGACGCAAAATGGAGTCTCAAATGGGCGTCGATTTTTCGGGTGTGTATATCACGATGTGTACACCCTTTCTGCTGTATCTGAGCGCGCCTGAAATGATCCCGACATTCACGTTTTCAAAGAATGACCTGGCTTGTTTTTCCTCTGGAGTCTTGGGCCTACCCGTCAACGCAAACACCCACGGGCCGGCACCGTCGTTGACTTTTTCTGATTTCCAATGGTGAGACAATCAACGAGCGCAGAGGGTGTCAAGATAAAGTGGGATGAGGGTCTGGCAAAATTCATGGGGTACTGGGCACCAACGTCTTAGGATGGGATCTGAATGGCCAGGGTATTTCACGAGACTTCAGCATGGGGCTGACCGCCCTAGCTTTTGCATGCAGGAGTTATGTTTGTTCAATGTTTTGTTGCTGCATGGAGCATGATGGGACCGAGCTACTGCGGTTTAGTCTTTCGATAGACTGGCTGCGTGATTGGGTACTGGCTGGTCCTCTGGAAACCACGGAGGATTGCAGGATCATGATCAGGCTGGAAGCAAGATCTCGCGCTCATGTGCACACGAGACACGTTCACACACTCTGCATAGACACAAAAGGATGCTTTCAACGACATTATAGGCCACGATCTTGCCCCTAGGAAGACTTGAATTTGTTCACCCTCTTCTGATATGGATTCCGTGAAACATGTGGTTCAGTGCATGGTCGATTCGCAGTGCCCATATCGCCTAGCTAGTTTAGAGAGACCGCAGTCTGAGATTTGACAACGTGATTCTAGCAGTGGATGAGAAGTGCGGGCAAATACTATGAGTAGGAGCAGAGCGTAGTATGCATTTCTGGAGCGTCCTCGGAAAATTCGACAGATGATGGCCCTTCGCTGGAGCTGATGCGGACGCGTATCGTAACACTAGAAATGATAGCCATTGCCTGCCTTTACCTCAGGCAGGTGATAGTCTTTCGGACAGCCTCCCGCGGTGCACCGTCTCTTACCTATATACTAAAAGAATTACCTCATATAGTGATATCATAAGGCAGGCTGTGAAAATAAACACTCTCTATAGGGACAACTCTCTTACTTTCCTCTCTCACACTATAGCTACAGCAACGTTCGACAAAAGATCTCTGCCAAGTCACAGAGGACCAAAAGCCAGCTTGACAGTGGCACCTGAGCCGGGAGCTTCAAATTATCAGTGTGATCCTGGGAGTTGTGGGACTATCATAATCACCCACAAGAGTATTGAGACCTCTAGTTGAATCGCCAGGGAGAAGTACATCATCAATCAACGGTAGTCTAACATCGTGACTACAAAAGCTATAATGGTTGGTGTAAGGCACGACATGACGCGTAGTGGCATCGAAGACAAGATGCTCATAGATTTTGAGTACGTCTCTGAAGAGCGCAGAGCGATGATCGCGGTACCAGGACCGGATCTCGCCGACTTCACGTTCACTGCGGCTCCAAGCTTGAGCGACGTGCGTCTGGGGAACGCCAATGACGACGTTGGACCTGCAACGCGCCAAGACGACACTAACCGTTTCGAATCTGAGCGCGACTGCGACTCCAACAATTGTACATCGCGACCGATCGATCCACATCATCGCCAAAATCCAACAAATCGCAGCTCCAAGGCCGATCGCTGGCGCCCAGACTATTCGAGCTCGTGCAGCCAACCTTGTTTTCACGACGACATTCACGCGGCCCGTCGACTTTACGATTTACCGCGACGCAGGGACGACTCTCCGGAGACATTGAATCGCGAGGCAGAGGGACAAGTCCTTACGGAAATGGCGGATATGGACCTCAAGGAGGAGCGTGATGATAGACGCGACCGAGGTGGCTATCGTGGAGGAAACAACAAGCGACGTCGTGATGGTAAGTGAAGCTTGCGGTTGCGCGCATCCCTTTTACATACGCACTGGGATGGACAGGAGGTGGATCGGATGACCGGAGGAGCTTCTGGATATGTCCCCTGGGACCTGAAAGCTACCTGAGCCTCCGAGTGCACTCTGCGATAGCTGTGTTTGCCCATGCAATCGTGGATTGACAATGCTGACGCGGTTGCACAGATGACGGCGGCGACCACTACCGCGGTGATGACCGTCGTGGACCACAGAGACGTCGACACGATGAACCACGTCGCCGATACGAAGAGCCACCCTTCCCCAAGCTTCGTCGACTCCTACTGAACATTGCGAGCTCCACCAAGCTCCCCCAAGACGAGGCTATCGAAATCGCCAAGTACTTTGGAGAGCACTTCGACGACGAGCGCCTTCGATCGGATTTCTTTGATGTCTTTGTCCAGCTGTAAGGATCTAGAGGATTGTGTAACCTTGGTCCTGGGACTGACTATTGCCTAGCATCGTCGAACAGCCTTTCAAGATTCCATTCATCGCAGCCGTCGCATTCTACGGCAACGATGTCAAGCCAGAGATTATGACAGAGGCTATGAAGCGCGTCGCAGACCGAGCTCAAGAAGCACTCAACGCTGGCGAGTGGAAGGAATTCAAGTTGACGCTGAGGTTTTTCGCATGCCTGCAATCGCTGTACGAAGGAGACGGTGTCTTCACATTCCTGGGACAGCTCTTTGACACAGTCGTTGACTTGCAGAGCGCTAACGAGAACGATGTAAGCACATTCGACACGTTTCTTCATCTTGTACTAATCGTATCACAGGTCGTCGGTATCGAACTCGTCAAGATCATTCTCCTCACGATCCCTTATGCGTTAGTCGCTGGAGGAGAGCGCTTCCATGGGCAAGCCAAACAGCTACTCAAGAACACTGGCATCGTTGCTGACAATGTCATCCCTATCGAAGGCTTGATCCACTCCTATGTCGGTGACTTCGAGTCGAAGCCAGTAGACTACCACAGTGTCATTGGGCTCCTTCAGACCCAGCTACTGAACGAAGCCGAGAACGGTTTCGAGATACGGTGTTTGCCACGTTTCGATTTGGACGCCCTGCGCACGCCTGCGGAAGGCGAGGAAGACTCCTTGCCCACTGCCCCACAGGTCCACGCTTTCCCGACTTTCACCATTCCTTCGCCCGTCAATCCTGGCCCTCGACCCGTGTTCCCGGAGGCTTACTTCTCGCTCTTTGCTGACCAGGAGGTTGACACAGTACCCAAGACCACTGACATTGCATCATCGTTAGTTCGGGATGCCATTGTTGACACAATCAACCAACTCGACTTCAACCGCGAGATGGTGGCTAAGTTCCTTGTCGATGTTGACAGCTACTGGACAATCGGTATCTTTGCAAAGCGTGGTACACCATTCGACAAATTCCGCGAACTGGTCGGAGACAAGATTCAGTACAAGTCTGAGGACATGATTATCGATGCTATCTTCTCGCAGTTGTTTAAGTTGCCCAGCGCGGAGCATAAGCTCGTTTACTATCACTCTCTCATCACACAGTGCTGCAAGGTCGCTCCAGCTGCTATTGCGCCGTCACTTGGACGTGGCATTCGTACTATCTACAAGAACCTACCCATGATGGATCTCGAGCTCGGCTACCGTTTCTTGGACTGGTTCTCGCACCACTTGAGTAACTTCGAGTTTCGATGGAGGTGGACTGAATGGTATGTTGTTTCCACAGCATGAAACGAATGCAGCTAACCGTAACCCAGGCTCGACGACCTGGAGCTCTCTAACTTACACCCGAAGAAGGCCTTCATCTTGGCTGTGCTCGACAAGGAAATCCGTCTGTCGTTTGCGAAACGCATTCGGTCGACCTTGCCTGAGCCAATGCACTCATTGATCCCTGAGCGTCTCGATGCTGACAACAGCCCTGACTTCAAATACGACGACCCTCGTGAGTAACTATCATTATTAACGCAGTGATTATCACTGACAATGCCTGCAGAAACGCCCTATGCAACCGAAGGCCAGACCCTTCTACTGCAATTGCGGAAGAAGGCTCCCGTTGAAGAGGTTCAGGCTACTATTGAGAAGATCCATGAACAGGCCATCGAACAGGGCGTGGCAGAGGTGCTCGTACCCTCCACTGATGCCTTCGTCACCGCAATCTGCAGGATGGGTGCCAAGTCACTGTCTCACGTCCTCTCCTGCATTGAACGTGGCAAGGACCGTCTGCTGGAGATCTCCCAAAACGAAGTAGCTAGACGCCAGATTGTTGCCAGTGTGGTAGAGTACTGGAAAGATCAGCCAGGTGTCGCTGTCCGCATCATCGACATCCTGCTCAACTACACTATCCTTGCGCCCATGACAGTCATCCAGTGGGTACTTGGCAGCCACATGGGCGCAGGTGAGGCTTTGACTGAGAGCTGGGTGTATGAGATGGTTTCCAATACTGTCGCCAAGGTTACCAACCGCAACCGTCAGATTGCTTCTGCTCGTCTGCAGAAGGGTCTTCCGCAAGAGCAAATCGAAATGGTCGAAGCCACTCTAGCCAAGGATCGCGACAATGCGCGTGAGCTCTTCAAGTACATTGAAGACTCCATGCGTGGCGTTGCCGAGGGATCTGCCGATGTTCTGCTCGAGAAGCAAACTAGCGGCGCTCTCACGCAGGAAGAAGTTGAGCTGATCAAGGCTTGGGGCAAGCGCTGGCACACTGTCTTCATCCGCAAGGCACAGGTCGAAGAGTCTGTTGTCGGCGAGGAAGCTGTGGAGGCTAGGGTCAGACTTCTCGCTGCAGAGCCTGATGCTGTCGCGGAGAACATGCAGCAGGATGGCGATGGCGTTACTGAGGCTACTAACGGCGAGGCGCAGATGTCGCTGAACTAGATGGGGCTTATATGGCGACGGCGATGGGATCAGAAAGCATGCATTTTGCACATCATCAGCTGCATTTTGGGAGGGCGTAATGGGTCTTGAGGGTTGCGAAGAAATGCAGTATCCGCAGCCACAGGAGGAGGCAGCAGGACGACCAAACAGCGGAGTACTTGGCCATGCAGTTTATACTATATTCTCGTGACTCAATCTCAGATCTGCTTTGAGAAAATTGCAAACATGGCTTTTACCGTTGTTAACATTTGTCCGTGAGGCTTCTTGGTGACGCGGGAGTCGGAAGCTCCCCCACGCACCGTGACGCGCCTAGCGCCGTCCCATGTCCGCTCGGATCGCATGTCGTCGTCATGTGAAAGGGCCCGCAAGGTAGCGGGACCAAGAACCTTGCACCATCGCGGCAACGCCAACTGCAGTGCAACCACCGGGCCAACAATTCGCGCTGCTGCTTCGCGACGACAACAATGTCGCCGTTCTATATCTTACTTTGCCGCAACGTTGTTTAGTGTTTCCGCGGGTTCCGTTGGCATTGGGTGGTTGGTTTCCCACGACCCACCTCACGACTCGGCGGCGACTGCGCGAACGATAGACCGAGGGAACGACGACGACATCGACGAAGACGACGACCGAGAGACGGCACAATCATAACCTTACAATGCACATACCATTACCCAGCCCCACAGCTGCAGGCCCAGCTCCGGCGAACATAGACTTGTTGCATACATACCATCATAATATCGGCTATGCGGTATCGAAAGAACATGGCGGAGGAGGCGGAGGAGGATACTCCGAGAACTGGAGCAGTCTCATCGGCATCATCACCGCCATCGTGGGTAATGTGCTCATCTCGTTTGCGCTGAACATGCAGCGGTATGCGCACATACGGCTCGACCGCGAGTGGCAGGAGAAAGAACGCCTAAGGAAGAAACGCAGCGCTTCGAGCACGAGTTTGGCCAAGTTGAAGAACGGAAAGGATGCGAGGGGCAGTGGAAGCGGTATGGAGGCGCGGGAGTCTGATCCTCTCTTACCGTCGCGTCCCAGTGTGGAGAGGGAGGGTAGCGAGGACTCGACGGGGTCGGGGCAAGAAGAGGCGTACAAACAGCAATCCTACCTCAAGTCTCCGTACTGGTGGCTCGGTATAATTCTCATGACAGTTGGGGAAGCAGGGAATTTTCTCGCCTACGGCTTTGCGCCCGCATCTATCGTCTCGCCTCTCGGTGTAGTCGCACTGATTTCAAACTGCATCATCGCGCCTTTCATGCTGAAGGAGCCGTTCCGTAAGCGCGACGCGCTGGGTGTGATTATTGCCGTGGGAGGCGCGGTCACCGTGGTTCTGTCGGCGAATGATAGTAATCCGAAGTTGGGGCCCGATGAAATTTGGCATTTGATCACAAGGTGGGAATTTGAGACGTATCTGGGCATCACAGTGGGAATCATTATTGCTTTGATGATTGCGAGTAATCGGTTTGGGGAGAAGAGCGTTTTGATTGACTTGGGACTTGTTGGGCTACTCGGTATGTTGAATCACCTCAATTTGGTGGGAACCGATTTTACTAACACGGGGTAGGTGGTTATACTGCGCTATCCACAAAGGGTGTCTCGTCTTTGCTCTCGTATACGCTATGGCGGGCTATCACTTTCCCAGTATTCTACCTTCTGGTCGCCATCCTCGCCGGCACTGCAATTATGCAGATCAAATACGTCAACCGTGCTCTCCAGCGCTTCGATGCAACGATCGTTATCCCCGTTCAATTCGTCCTCTTCACGTTATCCGTCATTGGTGGATCAGCAGTCCTCTACCGCGACTTCGAACGCACATCTGGCGAAGACGCTGGGAAGTTCGTCGGCGGCTGTGCCCTCACCTTCTTTGGCGTCTGGCTCATCACAAGCGGACGCCCGCACCACTCGCCCAACGAGGACGGGGACCGCGAACCCGAACCCGAAGATGCCATCAATCTTTCCAGCGATCGCTACACCGATGAAGTGACATATATGAGCGAGAACAGCGCCCCGAACACCCGCCGCTCCTCGACCAACGGCCTCTCCCCCTCAACGACAAACAACCTGCCCTTCTACGCCAGCACTGACTCTTCCCGCCCCACAACCCCAGGCATAAGCATCATACCCGACCCCATTACCCCACCTCAACACCCATCCCGTCCCGCAACCGCAGAAGACGTGCTCTCATCCTTGACCGCAAACCCCTGGACCGCACCCAACGAACCAACATCCCGCACCCCCCCATTCAACAGACACACATCTACTCCCGTTCTCCCCTCCGAAGCCGCACCCGCAACTCAAGCAACACGATCCGCACCCGACTTACCTCTCCCCAGTACGCCAACCCGCGGGAAAAGTCAATCTGAAGTCCCAACCACACCAGGTTCCCAACTCCGCCGCCTCCGCACAAACGAACGCATCGGTGCGAGGAATAGTGTAGTGGGCAGTGGAGCGTTGCTCGCGAGTCCGCTGAGTACAACACTTAGCGCTATGGTGCAGGATCTTAAGCGTGGAGGCAGCGTGAGGAGGAGGGAGAGTGTGCTTGGTATTGGTGCTGAAGAGGAAGGAGAGGTTTTGGGGAGGAGACGGACGAGGGATAGTGAGATTATGGGTGGTGGTGGTGGTGGTGGTGGGGAGAGGGTGGATAGAGGGGAGAGGGAGAGACCTGTGGGTAGGGGGAGAAGCGTTAGTGGGACTTTGAATGAGCTTTGGAGGGGGTTGAGGGGTAGGGGGAGTAGAGAGGATTTTGGGGGCGAATTTCAGGGGGCTGGGACGGATGAGAGGGAGGGGCGGTGACGATGGGGGTAAGAGAATAGGGGATCGGGGGGGTTTGTATATAGGATGGTGGGGTTGGGGTAGATGGAGATGGAATGGTTGGGGTAGATGGAGATGGAATGGTTGGGGTAATGTGAATATGAAGGTTTCTTGCATACAATACTTTGACATGTAGGGTTGTGATGTGGTGAGCAGCTGAGGCCAAGACCACTTTAGAACGAAGGGCTCGTTCGCGATAAAAATTGTAATGTAAGCAGTATCCCACCGACCAATGCACATATACACTCTAAACAATACCTGTGAGGTTCGAAGCGCTCGTCCGAGCTAAAATTGCAGTGCAAGTGTGTGTTTACAACAGTGCAATGCGCATCTAGCGTAATCTGCCTCGACGTGGTCCTGGCTCCGGGAGCGACTGCCACCAGGCGTCAAGGGTTTACGCGCTGTGAGTCGCGATCAAACCCGGTTCCGCGTCTTGGCGTATTGCACTGCAATCTCTAGTGCAGACGAGCAGTTAGATTGGACTTGATTGTGCGAGGAATGAGGCACAAGGCAAACTTTGAGACGGAGGTATCTTGAAAATCCTGGTCTTTGATAGCGCAGCCCGTCGAATCAACACCTCACATTGTAGAAAGAAGAACTGCTGCAATCTTTACCGGTAGCACAGATAGCCTGCATTGTGTTGGCCAATGGTGTCTGCTTATGGTAGCCTCACTTGAATCGACGTGCACTGCAATTCTTAGCGCGAACGAGCAGTGTGTCTGCACTCCGTCAGCCTGTCCCTCAATAAGGCAAACTTGCATGATTCGGATGCCTCGAAGGAATGGTACTGTCGATCGCTCCTTTGGACAGTGGACATTGCTCCCTGTCATACTTGGCGCTAACGATGGCTTCAGCAGACAGTATGTACATGGGAAGATAAAGTCATGTATCGCTGCTACGTTGGTCCATGGCAGATATGCCATTGGAGGGCTTCGGGGAAGCGAGCGTAGAAGGCAACAAAGCAAACGTCCTGCGATTCCTTTGGCCTCTTGTTCAGAAAGGCAAAATGAAGGACGTTGTTGCCTGAAGCATCCTGGTATTCTGTCGCAGAAGCGCTAGACCAATTCTCGTTCCAAAAGTGAGCTGACTCTGTTGCACTGCAATCTCTAGCGCGAACGAGCAGTCAGTATGTACTTGGTTGCGCGGAAGATTCAGAGTAAGGCAGACTGCGGGACCAAGTTGTCTCGTATATCTTGGTCCTCCAGTAGGCGGTGCACTAAATTCATATTTTGATGGGCAAACTACTTCTTCGGGTGTTGCACATCAGGATTTAGTGCTGATAAGCTGCATTGGAGAAGGCCGGCGAAGCGTGCCTTTTGCACTGCAATTCTTAGCGTAGAAGAGTAGTCGACCGGACTTCGTCGCGTGGGAAATGTGGGATAAGGCAAAATGAAGCGAAGGTGCTTTGAACATCCTGGTCTTCGATAATGCAGCTTGTCAAATCAGCATCTCGCATGGCGATGTGCGCTTTTATCAGGGCGACGTCTGTGAGGTTGTGCACTGCAATCTTTAGCGCGGATGAGCAGTGTGCTTGGACTTTGAGAACTAGTTGTTGAAGGAGAAAAGCCCACTTATCTCTTACTGTGAGTAGAGTTCCAGTGAACTTTGAAGGCATCGAGCACTGCAATCTCAGGCGAGGAGCACTCGGTCTGCAGTCTAATAGATGGTTATTAGCGTAGACTGAACAGCACAGCTGTTTTTCAGACTCCTCGGCCAGGTTTGAAAGTTGGAACGACCTAAGGGAGAAATCTTTCGCATGTAACACTACGGCTTTTCGTCCTACCGAGTAGCATATTTTGCAAGCCTTTGGCTAGTTATCGAGACGGCAAATTTCAACACTTGACTGCCTCGGAAATGCTGATCTTGCTCACAGAAGTGATGGACACATCGTAGACTTCAAGGAGCAACCTCAATACTTGCGGCAACTGCGCACAGCCTGTCTTCTCCAATAAGAAGGTTTTGATATACAGATACATTGCTTGTATACACCAATAGTCGCAGTGCAACCATGCACTTCCGATACAAGACTGCTCGTCCACGCTTAGGATTGCAGTGCAGTTGCCAGTGATCCACCAAATCACGCTGCAAGTTGTAGGCAAACACCATCGGCTTTCTGAATTTGCCCGGACAATGCAACGCAGCACTCAATCGGCTGGTGTAACAGCCTACGTGCTTGCTTTTCAAGGTACTAGTCTGAAGCGCAGCCTACCATAGGTAGTGGAAGACAGATATACAAGGCAATTCGTAGTCTGCCTTACTCCACATGTACTATGCAGTCAGCAACGGAAGGGGCTCACCGGAACTATTTGCACTGCAACACCTAGCGCGGAAGAGCAGTCTACTCGTGCATAGCCACCGGTGAACAACAAATCTTGTGCACGGAAATGAGTTATACCAGAGACAGAAACCAACTTCCTAGCGCTGTCGAGCATGGAAATACTGTTGGTTTTGATTGCACGAGTCAGATTCTGGTAACTGGCAAGGCTGCAGTTGCTGCGATATCTTGGACATATGATAACTTGAGAAGGCAGCTTTGTTTAGTTTACCCATTGTCAGTTCCAGCAGTTGCGCGAAGTCTCACCAATCGAGATGACCATGTACTCATTTAATTATCCGTTTGGGAGTGCAAAGAATAGATGGGGCTTCATTGAGAAGCTGACCGAAAGTAATGTCCTCACGGACAAATATATGGACATGTTTGCGCATCAAAATGTACAGAAACTATAGAAGGTCTGACTTGCGCAGGCGATCGATGATATCTACAATTTGCACAGATTACAGGTATAATAAGTCCACAAACTTTTGTCCCTTTCATAGTTCCAATAGATCATAGGAGTGGTTGGACTTCGAGCTTGCCATCTCTTTCAGCGATCTGTTTTGAGGTAAACCCCTTGCATGTTCCACCAGTAATCTTTGCATCCTTCTTTGCGCCATTAGCAAGTAGATACTTGACAGTATCGACCTTGCCGCTTGCTGCAGCCACATGCAAACCCGTCCATCCATTCATTGTGCGTTCGTTGATATCCTGCCCATGTTGTTTAAGTACATCGATCATTTTGGTCCTGCCGTTGTATACTGCGAGTAGAAAGACGGTCTGCTCATGCTTGTCCCGTATCGGTAACAGCTTCGAGTCCCGCTGTAGCAAAAGTCTGACTATGCCTACATGGTTTCCCAATGCTGCAATGTGTAGAGGAGTGCGGCCTTGTTCGTTTTTGATCTTCAGGTCTATGCCGCTAGCAGTCAACAGAGTCTTCATGATTCCGATGTTTCCAGTCTCCGCTGCGAGGTGAGCAGCTGTCCAACTCCGGGGAGTGAGGGCATTGATGGGGAACTCTCGTGTCGATACAAGCTGGCTGACTCGATCTGGTACTCCCAGCGCGACTGCCCAATGGAGTGGGTTGCGAGGACCTGGACCCATTGACTGCCTCAGACCACGTTTTAAAGCTGTTGTTGGATTTTTTTGTCGTGAGTCCATCTCATCTCGGTAATGAACACACCACCCAAATTGCTCATTGAGAGACTCAAGCATGTCCTTCCACCTGTATTTTCCGATCAATTGTTTGGCGATTTTCCAGTCGCCATACCAAAAGTTTGCGAGCTCCGCAGATGCGAGCAGTATCATCTTGTACAATCCCACCACGACCATATGGAACGATTCCCTGAGTTCCCGCATGTCTTCGTCGTCAGATTTCACGGGCTTTATGCGGTCCTGGCTCTTTGCTGTGAGCACCGTGTAATGCGCCACACGCTCTGCGAGTTTGAACATGGCGTCTTTCTCAGATCGATACAACTCTTCCATCTGTGATAACGATCAGCTAGATCCGACGTAGGAAAGGGCTGGCGCAGTACCGAAAATGCGAGAAACAAAGCAGCTGCCGGTATAGCAATGTACGGTCCGCCAACACTTGCACCAGTAGCCACAAGGTCCTTGATACGCAACATGTTGTCACATATGACAGTCATCTTGCCCGAAGTCTTCGTGCCGTTCGATAATGCTTGTGACTTCTCTTCGATTAAAGTGAATAGCTGCTGGTAACCCTCCTTCGAGCGCAAATTTAATTTCGGCTTGTTCACCTGGACTCTGAGTTTCTTGTTGAGTTTATGTAGTTGTTCTTTGCCTTCTTCATCGTCGCGAAGTGCTTGGTAAGCTTCCTTCCACACATTAGGCATCCCATTTTCTACGCTGGGGGTTGTCGATTTGGGCATTTTCGGATGAAGTAGATGATCAAGTGCCCGTGAGACCACTCTCCTTAAGACAAGAGACTGCTCTGAAGTTCAAGAACACCGGTTCAAAGCGGTGGGGATATGGTGTATTCTTCAGCCCCAGGCAGCATTGCAAGGTATATGGTCAGCATAGCCCCGCTTCAGCCACAACGGTACCGGTAAAGGCGGGGCTAGTCTCCAGTGTAGAGCACGCAGAGGTCAATGTTATCGCGCATATAAATATAAACAGGCATTTACACTGAAAATGACCCCTAATTACTGTCACACGTGATCTGGTTGCTGTGAAGGCATGTGTCGCTACTTCCGATCGTGCAATTTCTGGTGTCGCTTGAGATCATTGAGTCTCGTGAATGCCCTACCACATTCGGCGCACTCGTGAGGCTTCTCACCACGATGGCTAGCTTCGTGATTCTTGCGATGAAAGTTACGCGTGAACGTCTTGCCACACATTGTACATGCATGACTAGCGTTTGCTCTTTTGGCTGTCGCCGAACGGAACGTTTCAGCAAGATCACTGCGCTCAGGGTGATACCCTCGGGTGTGCTTATCAAGATCTTTCTGGCTGGCAAACCCTTCGGTTCCAAGGCAGTCCAATACCTCGCATTGGTACGGTCGATTGTGAATATCGACGTGGCGTTTCCTAGCCTTTTGATCTCGGAAGCCCTCCGAGAAATATCTGCAAGTGATCCTGCTGCATTTGTACAGTCTCTCGTCGTCGTAGAACTTGCGATACGTGACTTTCTCAAAATCGTTTAGCTTTGAAGGTAACTGCTCTAACATCTTGCGGTTACGATCAAGAGCTAGACTGAGACTTGTGATACTGATTGTATGCCGTGCGTCGAAACCCTTGGTCTGGAAGGCGTATATGTGGCTCATGAGAGCGACAAGGTTGTCGTAGAGATTGTGACTGCTGAATACACCACAGCGTACTTTGCAGACGTCTATAATCCCCTGGTCCCACTGTTCCTCTTGATACTGAGTCATGAAATCATCCATCGCATCTGTAATGTCGGCCAATAATTGATCTCGGTTGGGGACCTCGTTCAGGAACTTCTCGCCGCTGTTTGCCCAAGCTGTGAGGTGATGGAACCAATTTGCAACAGCATAGTCTTCGAACGCCAGATTCCCCTCAAGAATTGATTGTCGTAGTTCGTTCGGATCAGGTGATGGGTCGATTTCGAAGCAGGGAAAAATGAGATACTGGAGACACAATGTTGCAAGCTCGCATTCAACAGACGACTCGTGAATCGTTCCGTCAGCATCGCTGCCCACGGTCATGATATAGCTGTGACAGTGAGTGGAAGTCGAATCGTTATGTGATCAAGACTGGATCACTCACCGTTTGGCTGTACTATGAACAAGAGAGACCTGGTCGCTGTTCAAGATTACAAGAGATCCGCAAGTCTCATAAATGTGATCTCGAACACGACGACTGTCGTACTCAATGGTCTGATGCTCGGTGTCGATCGAAATCGCGACTTGAATTTCCTTCCAAGTAAGTCGACGTTTGGCACACACCATCCAGCCCAGCAGTTTTCTCGCCTTCAACCACTGTTGTTTGGTAGACGTGAGTTTGATTCGTGTCAGGATCCGATCATAACTAGCTTCGTGTCAGTATTTTTTCGCACTTGTTGCCCGAACATTCGACCAACAATGGCATCGATTCGGCGTTACTCACGCTGCTTTGAGATCTTCTGGAAAATTCACTTGTTTCATAGCCTCTAGCATCTCCGCTTGTGATGCCAAACCGTATAAATGCTCAAGAACGAGCTTTGCGTATAGGAACATGCCTTCTAACTTTAGCTACACAACTTTGACATACTGATCACGACGCACCTTTCGCGTTTGCGACTGTGAGATTCCGCAGGTACTCCAGCGTGTCGTCAGGCAGAGGTGAGAATCTGGAGGCTATTTTGTCCACCCACGTATTCGTGAAGGCCTTGATATCAACCTCATTGTTAGCATTGGTAACCGAAATAACCTTCGCAACCATCCTGCTCCTCGACGAAGTGAGCAGCATCCGTCGTATGTCTGCGTAGTCTTGGCTGATGAGAAGAATGCGCAGCTTGCCTGGATCGTCTTCATCGCATCGGCTGGCAATTTCCACCAGGACCTGCAAGACCTGCTTCCGCTCGCTCTGTTCACATTCGTCTAGTCCATCTATAAAAATGTATACCTTGGGTATAGAAGAGCATAGCTCTTCTAACATTTTGTGAGCCTGAGGAAGTGAACCCAGTATAGGTTCATTGCTATTCATTCGTCTTGTGTAGCAAACCGGAAGCATGTGTGGATGTTGAACTAGGAGCTGATCTATAATTCCTTTCAGTATACCTACTGCACTGTTACTCGTATGGTCGCCTTCATGGCAGTAGAAGAAGCCAGTCATGAAGTTGGGATCGCGCTTGCATCCATCAATCACCGCGGAAGCCAAAATTGTCTTGCCTATCCATAGTCAGCACGCCGTACCAATTTAGGGTGGTGAGCATACCCGCTCCGGGTATTCCATTCAGCCACAGGATGGGTGTATTAGGTATTGCTGCTCCCATCCAATGTGCAACAGCTTCATGCTTTAGTATCCAATGTGTAGTGGTAGAATATGCGTTACGGATCTTGGTATAGGCGTCGTGATCGGGTTGAACCTGCGTTCTAGCCGCTAGCCATTCTCTCACTGTCAACAACTTCT
The DNA here is from genome assembly GCA_025504975.1 of Plenodomus lindquistii. Taxonomy (NCBI): domain Eukaryota; kingdom Fungi; phylum Ascomycota; class Dothideomycetes; order Pleosporales; family Leptosphaeriaceae; genus Plenodomus; species Plenodomus lindquistii. The sequence continues at coordinate 926,451 of JANUWI010000002.1, read as the reverse complement.
TAAGCTGTTCTGCAGCTAGCAACTCATCAAGCTTTGCTTTCATTTCTCGGATATCGTCTTGGTACCGCCGGTATTGGTCTAGGTTGGCTGACTTCAAGCTTTGTATGTCATCTTGATTCCGTTGATAGTAATTGAGACTAGTCGTCCTTATCGCATGTAATTCATCTTGGTGCCGCTGGTATTGGTCCAGATGAGTTGTCCTCATCTCTTGGACATCGTCTTGATAAATCTGGAATTGAGTCAAATTGGTCGCCCTCATCTCATCCAAGTTATCTTGGTGTCGCTGGTATTGGCTTTGAGTGGTTGTATTCAACGCCTGGATATCATCTTGGTAGATACGGAATTGATCCAGATTAGTTGCTCTCATTTCGTTTGTATCTTTCTGATACATGCGAAAGTGGGCTAAGCTGGCCCGGCTTTCGATGAGACTTTTGTGCCGTTTGAGGTTCGCCAAGATTCCGTTGAATTTGGTATGATAGTCCTTCCACATGCTTTTGAGAAACTTTGTCCAGCCTGTGCAGTTAGTGCTTCCTCAGGGCGTACAGTTGGTGGGGCAACTCACGCTTTTCAGTAAAGAAACTAATGGCCCTTTGATGAAATTCTAATATATCCGTATACATGGCCTTCAAAGCGTCTACGAGCTTTGGATCGCTGAAGAAAAGCTCTCGGTACTCCATGAGCATTGGCAATTGTTCCCCAATTTGCTCATATGCGTCAATCAATAGCTCGAAAGAGTCCGTGAACGTGCTGGCAGTCTATCACAACGGTCAGTGTGCATGGCACCATCGACTATGTCAACTTACCAACAACAAGAACTTTATAGGACCCCACACAAATGCAACCATGTCTGCCGCATTTAGAAAAATCTCTATGACCTTGCCAAACTGATCCATCGCTTCAAGGAAGGACCGTATTCGACCAAGATTCCGCAAGAGCCCACTGTCCTCCTGCATCTTCTGTATCCGGCCTAACTCGCTGAGCAACGCAGCATGGTCCGTCGCTCGGAACTCTTGCAAACGGGTACCAGTCAATCGTGCACGGAATCGTTTTAGTTCACGATCGAAGAAATCTGTATTCGCTGGCCTTGGTGGAGTTGTGCTGCCCGCAAGGGTGGACTGCTGGGATAGAGATGGCTGGGGGGGCACGCCGCCAGGCGTGCTTTGCTGGGGTTGCGATGTTGAAGTTGCCATGGTGGGTCGCACATTCAGTCGTAGCTAACTACGCAACGACATTGTGGCAGCGTCTGCACCGGCAGAAGTTTGATATGGAGGTTTCTAAGCTTGTTTCAAATACCAACAGAGGGGATGAGTCGAAACCATGAAAATGGTAAGGTGAGGAAGGCTGAGGCTGAGATTGAGCGCACTTAGTCTTCCGGTCAATCATGCAACATGCGGAGTGCGCAGCCTGCTGTGGCGCCAGCACATCCTGGCGCAAATGCCTCGCGACCGCAAGGCAGAATCCGCAGCGGGTTGATAATAAACACGACGTCACGGTGAGTGATTGTGTTATATGCAATATGCGTCGCTTGTAACGACGGAAGGATCCTCGACAACCATCAGGAGAGAACCGCGCCAAGCCACTAAACACCAGCGCGTCATATCCCTCCGACGTGTTTGTCATGGCACTCAAGCATCTACTGAACGTGGATGAATACGACGATTCAAATCGTCTCTCACCTTTTCAATCACTGTGGGTTGGAGCGAGGTCACCACTAGAGTGGGATCAGACGCATGCATGGACCGATCTGCCCAACGCTGACGATGCCAGCCAAGGCCTCTCCGTAACAAACCAGCAAGGGGGTCAATACGTGAATAAAGCCATCGACTTCCAGTATCATCGCGATGATACAATAGTCGACCCCGTCCAATTCGATTTCAATCGTTATGCCTTCGGTGGTACTGACGACGTCATCGGAAGATCGGCAGAGCGAGACGGCGAGCAACCATTGTCTGACAAGTCAGACGAAACCCAAATATGTTACGGCTCTGTAAGTCAGTCCTATAATTCTCTCTGACTATCTTCGGGTGTTATACCAGGTCCCGCACATGGAATAGGCCACTGCACGCTTGAGTACATCTCTGACCATCCTTGTAGCTTTTACGCGCATCTGTGAAACTATGTGGAAGTATGGCAAACCTACATCACAGGATGGGGCAGAGTCTCATAAGTCGCATCCCTGGACATGTGCAATTGACACTGGCGAAGGTGGAAGATTCATACCTGGTAACATTCAGTGATGGGTTGGCCCTTGGAGAGATGAATGCACAGTTCGAGAACGCCCTCGAGAGCGTTGCAGACCAAAGGCACCTTCTTGAATTTGAGGTCTTCGCTCCCTTCAAAGCTTTGCAAGATACAATCGGCCGCGCTAAGATGGAGAAAGACGCGGTTGTCCGTGTGCAGGTCTATGTGTACGGCTCCCGCAAGGCTGCTACCGAAGTCGGCGAAGTACTTGCAAAGTCCAAACTATACCTGCAAAAAGCGATGAATATTCGTGACGACTGTACATACGAAAATCCGCAGCTTCTTCCCCTCGTCGGGTATCAAAATACACTCCCGGAGATGAGCATGCCAATCGGAGAAGCAGAGGTAAACAAGCCCCTGCCAGAGACACTGAACGCCACAGTTACAGAAGTTTTCTCAAACCTCACTCGCGGCGAGAGACTACGGGGGATGGAGGGCGATGAGCGATTGCAGACGACGCTGCTACTGTGAGTCGAATAGTGTAGCTATCCTCATACTCATCATTGGCTTACCTATGGATACAGGCACCAGAAAAAAGCTCTACGTTTCATGACGGAGCGCGAGGATGGCCCTGTGCCTGAGGAGTATCAGCTTTGGATCCCGACTGAGTCGGACGGAGTGAAGAGGTATACGTCCAAAGAGTGTCTCCGGTTTTCAGCGACTAATTATCAAAAAGCTATCGGCATGCTGTCACTAAAACGTGCTGTTCGTATCACTTGAAGAATCCCACGTGCTTTCGGCTGACCTGAAGCAGGTATGTTTGCACATACTGAGACGGGCGGTGGTATTTTGGCCGATGAAATGGGCATGGGAAAATCGTTGTCAATACTAGCTCTTGTTCTGCGGACGCTCGACGTTGCACAGACGTGGGCCTCATGCAGTCAGGCTCTTGATGAAAACAGAGACCATTGGAAACAGGAGAGAAGAGCCAGAGCAACGCTAATCGTCGCACCTTCAGAGGGTATGTCAACAGGCCCCAGTCTTTCATCACGATCTGACTAATTTCATTAAGTGATGATCAACGGATGGTTCCAAGAGTTGGAAAAGTGAGCCATTGAGATGCCTCAAATGGAACAACCTCTCTGACCGAACATAGGCATTTCGATCCTCGAACATGCAAAGCGCTCACCACGCTGAAACATCACGGGCCGAATCGGGAGTCGTCCATTGAAAAGCTTTGCGAAGCTGACATTATAATCACGACATATCATACACTTGCATCAGACTTCGCTGGAGTCAGTCATCCATTCCGCAACCTTCATTGGTATCGGCTGGTACTTGACGAAGGTACGGCAAACATCCCACATCGTTGATTGTAATCACTCACCGCTCTTCAGCGCACATGATACGCAGACAATCCACCTTGTTCTATCGGACTGTCGCAGAAGTCACAGCTAGATCGCGGTGGTGTCTTACGGGAACGCCGATACAGAACCGTCTCGAGGACATCGGCTCCCTATTTGCTTTCTTGCGTATAAACCCCTTTCAGAACATTTCTGTATTCAGGAAGTACATCGTATTACCTTTTGAGGAAGGCGGTCGGCGTCGCGAACTGGCCGTTGAACGGTTTGCGCGACTTTTGGATTCTTTGTGCCTTCGTCAGACGAAGGACGTACTTCAATTGCCTGATCAGCTCGGCTTTACACGCACGATTGAACTATCGTCTGAGGAGAGGGCTCAATACGATCACACGCATAATACTATGTTTCGTGCGATCAGTAACCAGAACGGATTGTTCGATCAAAAGAGTACCCTGGGTATGTTTCAAGTACAGCTCCAGCTACGTATCATTTGTAACCACGGGACCTGGCAACAACCTTTCTCATGGAACCGAAGAAAGCTACACTTGTTGGATGAGATAGAAGCCAGGGAAAACTCCCTTGGTCGTAATGGCGAAATCACTTGCTCAGCATGCCGCCAGACCATGCCTCTCTTTAGTACAGGCTCCCTGTACAAACGTTACGACGAGCAATGTCAGCATATCCTATGTGTGGACTGTCTTACGCAGACCGTCGCGAGTGCTGAAGAAAGCTTTCCGATTCATTGTCCGCTATGCGCTCCGCTTTGGCAGACATTAGCACAAGCTCATGATTCGAGGTGCGCCTCGCGAGAGGACTTGTACTTTCAAGCGAACGGGCGTTCAACAAAGATGGAGGCGTTGATGCATGATGTACTGACGAACATCACAACCACGAAGAGGTATCGTGCCTTAGGTCATGCCAAAGGTGCACCAGACGCTGACTACATCTTAGCATTATATTCACATGTTGGACACGCACGCTCGACCTGCTCCAGATCTACTTCTCACGCGCCTCGCTCAGCGACGCAAATTACAGACGCATCGATGGTGATTGTCCAACAGCCAAACGGGAGCGAATCTTTCGTGAGTTTGCTAGTGATCCAGGGCTGCATATCCTCATTATGACGACCGGTACCGGAGCAGTAGGGTCAGTAACTCTCCAATGTGTCCGGTTCATGATTGTACCTAAAGCTTCCAAACGCTGACTATTTCTACAGTCTGAATCTTGCGACTGCAAACCGTGTTTTCATTGTCGAACCTCAATGGAACCCGTCAGTGGAAAATCAGGCCATCGCTCGTGCCTTGCGATTGGGCCAAACACATTCTGTCCTAGTCACTCGCTATGTGGTCGATCAAACCGTTGAGCAAGTGAGTAGAGATACGCTCGCCTTATGACATGTGCGCTAACCGTAGTCAGGGTATGCGGGCATTGCAAGAGAGCAAGCTTGAGAGAGCAGATCTGGTTAAAAAAGGAAATGCCCGTGCTCAGTGAATGAATGATGATGGTGACGTTGATGAATCGTGAGTGTTTCAACGGCATGGGTGTGCATTCTTTTTCTCTATTCATGCGGCCCGTTGAAACAACATCAAGACTGCCCTTGTGATATTGCCAGTGAATCTGAAGAGCAATGTCTGAGTCAATCCCAAGATGTATCCACTATGTCACACTTGCCGACTCTCGCGTATGCAAGTACTTCTGTCCGTGGTGTAGATCCACTGACTGCTCATAATTTTGCCCGACTTTACAGTCCACGGCCGACTCGGCGAATTGCTCATCACAGGCTGACAGAAGACCCCTGCAAAAGCTCCTTCGACAATATTCGACTTGACCAAGAACCGGAGATCTACGCCCCACAGAATCCACGTGTAGCCCCCTGGTCCCACGAGTGCGACATACCTGTTCCACAACGATGTATATATTATTTCCGAGACCTTTTCCAACCTTGCCTCAAATGAAAGCATTTGGCGACAAGAGGAACCCGCACGCATTGATGGCCTAACATCGCTTTGGGACGAAAGAACGACATCATTGTCATCGGCTGCGTGGGACCTGCGAGGCTGAAGCAGGTGTACTCTTATTTCCGTTCTTGCCCCGCGAGTCGTTCACCAGAAGTCAATCCCTAATATCATTCAACGACCGTTAATGTGTGTCGTACACTTTGGTGTACATGGCATGAACGTCCAGATATGCAGTGGCACGGTACATGGTTCGGCACTTGTAGTTGTAGTGCATTTGGGTCAGAGAACCTAAGTGCATGGTGTTGAGCTTGATCATCATCCCCGCCCTTCGTTCATGCTACGGCCGCCAGGGTACAAGTGTTCGACTGATGCTCCTGACATCAGCGCATAGGAATACCAGGTTAGGCAGCAATTCTCTTACGCTATAGAGTCTACACTGGTGCTGATATCGGCCACATAGCAATCTCGATTAATGGTTATGCCGCATAGTCTTTGTTATCTTGATGGGTAATAATTTGTGTTCTTTATTGCAGATAGCGTTTCAACATCATGTACAATTGGGCAAGATCGACGAGATTGTCGCTTTTGAAAGTACAGACAAACTGAGGTTCGTTCACGCACTGAATTAGACACCAAGAAGCGGTGAGTGTCGTAAACTCCGTCCTGTCTGTCTGCAACGTGGGCGCAATTTGACGCAACAGGGATCGCGAGAATTGGCGTAGCACTCATTTACAGCTCGCACGTGACATCATTGCTCTATTCGCGAAGTTGTCCACACTAGGCCAGTCAATGATACAGCGTTACGTACAGCGATATTGGAAGCTGTCAAAATCTCGCACTCCACCCTTGTGCCAATTTTGAAGACCAACAATCAATTCTGTATGGTGCTGCTGCGATGGTAACGCCTGCACAATTTTGACAGGGTAGCTCGAAAATTGCAGCGTGCAGTATTTCGTTTCGCGAAATTGGAAATGCACCCCACAGCACCGCAGTAATGAACAGACTCCTCCGCAATCAGTAGTGAATCGTGCAATTTCGTTGCAAGATCAGCCAAACTCAGCGTTTGTCATTGCCGACCACTGACCACTGACCACTGACCAGCAACGGCTGCCCCTTTTCACCGTCAGACCCAATATGAGGATAGCTTTGATCGAATCACGTATCATCGGGCGATCGTCTCGGACTATGATCGTGAGCAATGCGCAATCGATGGCGGTCAAGTGACAGGATGCTGGACAATTTTGGGTTTGAGCCGTTCGACGTGCTGGCCACGTTTATCCAGACCGTGAAAGTAAGCAGTAGTGCTAGGAGTCGATGGCAACGTCGAAGATCCAGGACCAAAAGAAAAATAGCCGAGCGTAGAGAGTAGAGGGGCATTGGGCATGTTGATGTGTGATAAGCCCGTCGAAGTAGCCGCCAGATCTTCTAAGGGGGATGTCGCAGAGCTGTATCCATGAGTGATTAGCAGTATACCGGATGGGACCGTATCGAAAAGTATCTTGTAAGGGGTATCTGTATCTAAATAGTCTCATTATGTGGTAAGCGCGCAAAACAAAGGAGACGTCTACATTGTCCTCTCCGTCACCCTCGTGTGATCCTTGTGCAACGGCGTCTCATCCGACACTGCAAAGTGTTGGTCAAACATACTTCGGTTCGCTTCTCTCGAGCTCCGTGAGCTGCTGCCTGTGTTTGTAGAGGGAAACTCTTTCCCCACAGTCTCGACCTTGACGCTCAAATCTGTGCGGCACTCAATGCCCCCAAGACTCTCATCGCTGTCGATCTTGCTGAGTCCAGCGCTCTTCATCATCGACGTGCCCTTCCTCGAGCGACTGGCAAGCTGAAAGCTTTGAGGGTGGTTGCTGCCTCCAAGGCGGTTGGAATTGGAGTGCGAGTGCGAGGCCGGGTCCGTGGAGGATTGGAATTCTTCAGGATCCATGTCGTTTTGGGCTTTCCCTTGGGCTAGGCGAACGACGAGTGAGGCCATAGACATCTCGATATTGAGCTTGACCATGTATACGACGGGATGAAACTGAATGTAGACGACCTGGTTCTCGAGAAACATGAGGCCGATAAGGAGTGCCTGCGACAGCCAGTTAGTCTTCGATCATGTTCGTTGTAGTTATCGAGCACTCACATCCATAGCAATGCTAACAACCATGAGCTTCGCGTTGAATCCCACCAGAGGTGTGTATTTGGTCAAGCCATGTTGCTGCACTAGCCTCGTCTTGACGGTTGCTAGGAAGTACCAGTTAAGGCACGCATCAACGATCAGAATTAGGACCTTAGAGATCTTGTCCCACACATTGTTGATGCGAACAAAGGTGTCACTGACGGGCGGCACAGTGTGTGATGGAATCCAGATGCAGAACACGGCGATGTTGATGGCAGTGATTAGCCCAATGGTACCCCATTTGATGTTGCGTACTGTATTACGGTGTTCGGCGATGAGTGCGATTCGGTTGATAATGATTTGCATCAATAACTGGATCTGGAAGACCCAGAAGAAGAGAATGAAGAATAGCACTTCAATACTGTAGGAAATTATGAGTATATGGTAAATCTGGGGCGATGAAGTCGACTTACGTAGGACCTAGCTTCCCATTGAGGACTAAAGTGAAGAATCGCAATCAGCTAACAGGCTCGTACCGAATACGAAGGAGTGACTTACATAGCCAGCCTATAACACCAATGGCAACGTTGGCAAAGATCTCTCCCCATATCATATAGATGTATATGGAGCGCAGCGGGTTGCGGTTCCGTCTGGTCTGTTTGACTGCCTCCCACACGGTGAGGAAGCCAAATCCGATGGTGAAGCCTGCGGCTAGCGCAGCCAATTGATAGTCCTGCACGGAATTTGACGACATGATGGTGAAGACCCTATGCACAACCGCTCAGGCTGGTCTTCGGTGAAGCAGGACACAAAGGATCTGGCCGGAACTATATCGTGGCGGGGTCCACTGGAGAAAAGGGAGTGTTCCGTCACGGAAACGTACATGGCAAAGTGCCAACCAAGACATCATTTCCACGGCTGACTCGAGAGCTTGATACCTATATGTTTGACTGACACTAACAAGGCGGCAAGTGTGTAGCTCCATGGCACATACCCTAGCATCTGTCAGGAGTCCCCTCTCTTCCATGAGGGCGAATGGAAGCCAACAAACCCCCGACGACGATGAACCCAATGCACCCTGAGGATCCATTGATGCGTGCACGGGAAGACACGCGTTGCAGGCTTTACTCGAAATGGTTGACGGCCATCTTGCTGGAAAAGCGCCAGCAGAGGGCTAACTGGAGTTAGCCTCTTATGCCGGCGCCACCCCGAAACTCTGTTGAATGGAACCCACCCCAGGGCCATGAGTGACACTTTCTGCTCCGAGAGTGTGGCAGAGAGCGATGTCTGAGACCTAGCGTTCCCGTCTTCATCTGATCCATGTCCCTCATTCTGAAGCGAGGTACCGAGGATTGCAGCTGAAGGTCCATGGTTGGGTGGAACATTCCCGATGTTGCCAACACGATTGCCATGATGGACTCCAAGAATCTTCGAACCTCCTGCTCTCAATAGTGCGTTGACGCGAGTAAGGCGAAAATCCGACGATCTCATAGTGTTGATCGTAGTCCACATGGCGAGTCTGGGTTCCACCTGCTTATTGGCCTGAATATTGCGACGCCGTGAATCTGTTTACTACATAGACGCATAGGTGTACGACACATATCAATCGTGGGGGTTAATTTGTAACTACGGCCGACAACATGAAATTTTGATGCCGTCCTCCACGTGTATATAGTACACAGGCTATCCATGTTGGCTCACGAACTGTCGCGGCCATCCAACGGGAACGTACGAGCTCGCCTCGAGGAAACAGGTTGAGTAAGCTCAACCCTGCAACTATTACAGGGCCATCGATGACATGTCGCGGCCCGCGACCCCCTTTGACTAAGAGGTGCTCAACACAATGCCTCCACAAATGATGGCTATCGGATACAAGCAACCTTTAGACGGCTTCGACGAATTCCATCCAAAAGCAAGAAAGGCCTAAGCCGACATTGACCGATGGACTGAATCGTGCAAATCTTGCAATCTCGACGCGAAGAAGGTGGCAAGCGCCTAGCCGACTACAATACTCTCGAATATACCGTGGCTTGCACAGCAAGCAACAATCTTTGGGCCTCAATCTCCATTCGTATGCGCAGTGCTGAGATAGGCCGGACAATTCCAACAAGTTGGTGACCAATCAAAGTGCCTTTCGGCGCAATTCTTAGGACACGGCTCAGACATCGCAGCGCCGCGATCTCGCCCTGACGAATTGTCGAGCATCGGGTATTTACCCCACAATCGTCGCAGGAGCGCTCTGCCTGCAGCCTGTGCATGTCCCGCCAATCTGCAACTCTCGGTGTTTTCGCGGGCGGATCAGGTTCATCAGATGTGTAATCGAGTACATAAGTAGCCAAAGTAAGCCACATTTTGCGTATACATGCAGGAACGGCTCCTACTGGAACGGCCAAGCTTTGGGTCTCGTGCGCGATGTTCGCTTTCTCCACCGATCCCGCTTGGGCTCAGTACCTGTGTGTGGAGTGCAAGCGGATATGAGTAGGACGGATAGACAACAAGTGCCATCGATGAACTTTATCTTGAAAAGACACGTACGTGTACAGTTAGCGCAGGTGACCTTCATCTTTTCACTGTACAGGACATAGTCAACTCGGCTTACATGCCTGTGAAAGCTCGTCACGCTGGCATGCTGATCGTCAATTGGTCATACTGTGTACGCTCACAGCCCAAGCATCATGGAACTCGATGACTCAGTCCTTGGCTTCGATGCCAAATTCATCCTGCACATCCACGATCCTTACGCCCCGTTGATCTGCAATAAGGCCCATAAGACCCTGTCCCACATCCTTCAACTCATTGTACTCGTGCAGTAGTTTAATGTGCTCTTTGACAATCTTGTTTGCAGCAGCCATAATATCCTCTTCGGTTGCGCCTTCAAGCTTGTCGTTGACCTTAGCTTCGGCACCCGTACCTTCCTCAATGAGCACTTGTATAGCGGGCAAATTTGCCAAAGATGTTAGTAATGCTGTCTTTTGTGCCTTGAGCTCCGCCAGAGTGATATCTTGTGGCGTCTGTGGAGGTGGTGGATGGGCGATGCATGGGTTCCCTGGCGCAATCGAGATCAGCGGCGATTGTGAGGTCGAAGTAGTGGATTCCGGTGATGGCACGTTGTCTACACTCCGGGTGCGAATGGAGTTGGGCTCGAACGCTGAATCATTTTGGGCACCTTGCCCTTGGACCTGCTCCTCCCCAAGACATGATTCAGGACCCGATTCCGTAATGTGTGTTTGAACTGATGTTGCTGGGCGTTTGGTCATGGGTTGCATCTGATCTGCAGCCTCCATCGTGGATGGAAGTGGCCAAAAGTTTGCACTCTGAGTCTTTGCAGAATGCAACGTCTCAGCTGCCAGCTCTAATGCATCCGGAATTTGGCATATGGTCCCAGGAGGCACTTGGTCGCAAACTTCGTCCAATTCGCCGACAGATGCAGAGCTCGCATGCCCTTCTTTTACTACACCCTGTGTAAACGGGTTCACCTAGTTGCATATTCAGTAAATGAGAATCTAACGAATGTAGCTTTGACAGACTGCAAACTCGGCGTGAACAAAGTTCGTAGTCTGGCCGACTTCTTTACCCTGCTCATGCAATGGGTCCGCCAACGGAATAGCCTCAGTTACATTCTGCGTATTGTCCCAACTTGCCAGCTCCGAAGGTCTATGCTGCTCATCGCTTTCACTGTTCGTCATGTGTGCTGCTGACACTGCGTCACCAACTTCATCTGCTATCATGAATCGACTGCTGTGAGCGACATTCGAAGGTTCCTGCATAACCGGTTCAGATTGGCGAGCTGTCTCTTCGCGAGAGATAGAGTCATTTTGGGTCTCAGCACTATTAGCAGTATCAGCGCCGAGCGGTGTCGCAGAGCTTGAAGCGGGGCCGTTTGACGCAGGATCTTCTTCTCTCACTATGCATCGCTGATTCGCAATGGTAGCGGCGCTGATGTCTGGCGAGTAAATTGTGGAAATTGTCTTCGCGTGCACTCCGGCTGCATCAGCTTCGTGACCTTGCTGTCGCACTGCCACAACATTGTCCATTTCAGGCTGATCAGCTGACTGTTCATCGACGTTGACGGAAGCGTTGCAGCGATCGACAACCAAGGTCTCAGCAGAGTCTGAAGCTGCGTTGGCAATTTGTTTGGCAGGGGCTTGGTGAGAGACATTGGCCTCTGGTAGCGCGCCTTGTCGGCCTTGGGATGGAACAGGACCGGTTGCGGAAAGCTTGTCAGCATCAAAATTGAAAACATCGATAGGCGAGGACTTGATGGGCTCATCCTCATCCTCTGAGTCTGGTACCTCTCTTCGGCTGTCACTCGTGGCCATGGTGGTGAGGATGCTGAGTGGCGTGACGCGTCGGCGTTGTGATGTTCCCGAGGTCGGCCGCGGCAGGTGGCGGAAGCCAATGGCGGGCGCGCCTTCCTTTCACGTAAGCAGTAGATTGCGACGCATGAATACGGAATCCAAACAACAACCACTCCTTCTACATCCGGCCTTCCACGACTCTCCTGACGCGACGCGACAAATGCTCAAGCAACGCTGATAATCTCCACGTTGGAGCGTACGACTGTCCACACAGCTAATAGAACAGCGATATACGACACAAGCCGCAGAAAACAGCAGAATGGCGGTACAACTAAAAGGAGTAGCCCTGGTGGCAACGCTTCTTAGCACCACGGTCCTGGCACATGACCATGACGGGGATAGAATTGAGGATGGGCAGGCAATCTCAGCAGATCCCCTAGTGAGTATTTGCCGGTGTAAGATGCACATTGGCAATTAATCGATGCGCAGGATTCTATTCTCTGGATACACATCTTGGTGCAATCGCTTGCTTGGGGAGTCATATTCCCCATAGGCATGGTTCTCGGTGTAAGCATTTGATCTGATCGGCATTGGCGGACGCTGGGGCTAATAGGGAGTGTAGATGATACGATCGAAGTGGCACGTTCCAGTGCAAACATCCGGCTCGGTTCTCGCCATCGTGGGCTACTTCCTCGGCCATAACCATAAAGGCAGGCAGTTCACCAAGAATATCCATGCCACATTTGTCCCTTATATCATGCTCATGTTGATTGCCCAGGTCGCAATGGGCATATACTTGAAGCTTCACTTGGAAAAGGGCTTCAACGGGAAGATCCGAAAAGTCGTTATCAAAGCTCATGGCATAGTCGGCAAGATGCTGCCTGTCGTGACTTGGGTCCAGTTCGTCTTCGGAGGCATTACGGCCCTTGGTTTCTGTAGGGCTGACCACACCGGCCAATGTCTTGCCCACTTCATCATGGGCAGCGCTTTCATCGCATATGGCATTATTCTGGTCATTTTGCTCTTAGTTGGTCAAGCGTGGCTGAAACGAACCGGCAGGAGCCAGGAATTTTTCGACAGCCTCGTCATTGCAGCTTGGGGCTGCGTCAATACGTTTACCGAACATCGTTGGGGAGGACCCTGGGTGCACAATGATTTGCAACACACGTCAATGGGTATAATCTGGTGGGCTGCTGGGCTGGTCGGCGTGTGGCTGAGTCGTACGAGAGGTGGAAGACCAAAGAGAAATCTCATCCCAGGCATCGTCATCTTTGTGACGGGATGGGCCATGTCTGCGCACCCGCAACATTTGCCCATATCCACGATGATACATACCGTCTTTGGATACACCCTCATGGCTGCAGGCGCGGCAAGGATCATCGAAATCTCATTCGTCCTCCGAGATCGCAGCTCGACAACAACTGACGGCTCAGATCCGAACAGCTTCCAGTACATGACGCCGTTCCTCTTGATGGCGGGTGGCTTCATGTTCATGGGTGCAACAGAAGAACAGATGCAATTGCTTTCAGATGCAAACGTCACCCACGTTTCATATGTTTTGATCCTCCTGAGCATCGCCTTTCTACTTTTCCTCTGTGAGCCTCCCCTCCATGCTTTTTGTATGTACCAAGCTAACAATCGAGTCAGTCGTTAATATGCTTATCCACCTTTACGCTGTGCATGCGTTTGAGGAGGACCTAAAGGAGGATGCGGAAGCACCACGCGTGAACGGATTCACGAACGGCCATCCTGGGGGGCACCCCAATGGCTACACAAGAGCCAACCGTAGGATTCAAGATGCCGAGGAATTCGAACTGGGTGGCCTCGATTCTGACGACGAAGACGACGATGTGCCGGAGAGCAAAGAAAGGAAGCCTCTCGTTGCGCAACACTGAAAAGATGAACACTTGCTTTGTTCGCGTTTCTGCATCAAGCCTGGCGTTTAGGGGATTCTCAATTGGCGTAATGTGGGCTTCATTGCTTTGCTTTGCCAATGCACGGTTATAGCATCATACTCATTTCATTCACAGTCAGCGTACATTAATCTCCCTACATGTGATCGATTTCCGCACGATCATTCGTTTCTGTCACCACTGAGGCAACCTGTCTGAAGTTTCACTCGACGTCCGCACGCTCGTGGCTCTTCTCGTCATTCTTTCAAAAAGTCTTACCATCAATGCATATGCGCAGCATCTCGAACGCTTGTGGGGCCGCACTGCAAATATTCCAAAATAGCCACCAATACCTTCTTCTCCTTGCAGCACGAGGAAACATATAATTTTACGCAGGGCAACTATGACACACAGGATACCCTTTACAGTAATGCTTTTGTCACGTTCAACTTCGTGATCTGTGGAGCCCTAATAAAGAATCCTGCTCGGCTCAAGGAACAACCTTGGAATGGACCGACGCCAGCCGAGTGCTCTTTCGAACACACCACACGAAGTCGCTCTACACTAAGCGGTTAACAGACATTCTGCCATGGTCCTACTACTTGTAGCTTAATTGCTACCCCTTTCAGGATCGTGGACGACTGTCCAACTTGTCCAATGTTGACGTCTTTGGATGTGTGTGGGGCGTGTAAAAGGACAACCATATTACCTCAGAGACCCACATAAGTAGCACTGCAAAAAATCAGTCAAGATGCACGTGGAAGACGTGACGAAGATTTCACGATTGAGAGATGAGGGAAATCACAGGTGTTGAGTTTTTCTTCGTGGTAGTCTGGGGTATATAAAGAGGCGGAGAGTCGATGAAAATTGGAGTATCTTCTACAGCAAACCTGCAATTCTACAGCGATCATCAAACATCTCTTACCATCTCAGACATCAAACGATCAACGCCGTTTCGTCAGTGTAGCTTTGCAAACTCAAAACAAGCTCCATGGACTCTCACCCTCGCGTCCTGTCCCTTTCTGGGCCATCACCTTCCGCCAACTCATCCGTCACATCTACACCGTTTGAGCATTCACGCCGCCAATCACACGAGTCCGCACACGACGTACACCACTTTGTCAAGCAAGAAAAGAAGACTCATAACATGCTCAACCAAAGCATCAAGAAGATGTGGAAGGACATCAAGCATCACGCTACCGAGCACCACCGTAGCGTCAACGCGGCATACCAGGCACAGTACGGGGCTGGCGCATCCGTAGGACCTTTGGTGATTGAAGGTCGCGTCTTGAATCGCCTTGATCATATTGAAAAGTGAGCGGGAAGCCAATCGGAAAGAGGAGGACCCGAAGCGCTTCGCGAGCGAAGCAAGAGTGGAATTTCAGCAATATACCCTATGCATCAGGCCGAGGAGCGGACAGTGGCTTGCACTAATTGTTAATACTCAAACAACGAAATCTATTCGAATACTCACGACCTCTCATTATGGTCACAATCGACAAATCATTGACAATGCAATCGTTTATATTCTATTAGGAATGAATTGTAGTTTCCCTGTGAAAGCGCTCACGGGCCCTTGTCGACTTTCGACAAGGAGCAAACAGATGCTCTCCTTACCTTGATGTAATCTTGACTGACAAGGTGCTCGACCTTGTGAAGTATCACTGCTGAGCTGGTACATGTCACATGTCCACATGGTTATTACGTGGACTTGTGAGAATACAGCATTACAGCCTGGCGCATCGACTCGTTGGTGCTAAAGATTCCAGTGCAGTGTCAGGCATTCATCAGGCAGACTCGGTGGACACACAGTTTGGCGCCATACTTCCCGCGCCTCATAGAGCAAGGCTCAGCGCCACCCGGTAGCACATACATGCGTTAGGTCCTTTCAGCCTTGCGCACCTCCTCCCCTAGTGTATGTAATATTGTTTCACCTGAACGGGACTGCGGCATTACTCTACCATAATTTCACAGCTCTTGTATCCACCCTTGATCTTGAAAGAACGCTCAAATGCAGATGCAGCGCAATACAGTCCCGATCGCCTCCTTTTTCCTCAAGCTCAGGCTTCAAAGTCTCAGCCTGTGCACCCCTCGTTCACGCTAGATTTTGCAGTACAGGCAGACGACCGTCACGCCACACTGGAGCCTGCACGCATGTTCAGCCTTGCGCACCTCTTCGTCTGCGCTAAGCATTGCAGTGCAGGACCGACGTCACCTTCGTCGAACTATCGACCACACACACCACCACAATCAAGCCTCCGTACTGTTCTTCAACCCTCTTGCAGTCTCATACTCCAGGGTATTCCATCCATCCAATCCGCTCGCCTGACTGCACTAAAAGAACGGTACCCACAGGTAAACAAATTTCGATGATGACTGCCAGACCCTTGGAATAGCCCCGCCATCAGCCTCGTCCTTCACCCGCTCGTCTGCGCTAAGTATTGCAGTGCAGACCCTCTGATGCGGCTCAAACCATTGTTCCCGCATTCTCAGCCTTATTCACCCCTCCGTCAACGCTAGCAACTCCAATACATAACAGCCGTCACCTTTCATCAGACTATCAATCAGAAACACCGCCACTATCATGTCTTGGTGCCTTGGTACTACTTTCCAACCCTCTTCCAGTTTCGATATCATACTGTTTCCACTCATACAATCTGTTCTCATGCATGTACTGTAGGAACAGTACCTACAGGCGAAAATATTATAGCGCGGACTCTTAGGCCCTTAGTTAGGGCACCCTCAGCCTCGTCCGTTGCCCGCTCGTCCGCGCTAAGTATTGCAGTGCACCGCGCCCAGCCCAGCCCTAGCCGAATTCAGTACGTCAGATCCTGTCCTGATTTTCAGCCTCATATTAGGTACTCTTGTCCGCGCTAAGTACTGCAGTACACGTTCCCGCTGCGGCGCCCCCCCCCCCCCCCCAAGCGAGCGACTCGCATGCCCATATTCAAATCAGACCTATTCCAGTCTCCAGCCTTACAGACCTCCTCATTTCCGCTCAAAACCACAAAGAGCAGAAATGCAGTCAATCCTTAGCTATCTCACTGTTCATCTCAGTTTGCTATCATCATATATGGTACTTTTCGGTCTCACACCCCTTCAGTCCGCCCCTCCACACCGAAAGTTACAATCTTTCACTTGGCCCCCAATCTCTCCATAACCTTGCTTACACACCGCCCTCATTTGCGCTAGAGATTGCAGTGCAACCTCAGTCTTTTCGCTTCAGCCCGTAACTTGAATGCTCAGCCCCACACACCTCTTCGTCCACGCTAGAAATTGCAGTGCTTGCACCATATCCTCCAATACGGCTGGCTTGCCCGGCAGCAGCCTCCTACAGACCGCAGTGCAACCGCAACTGCAGGTGCTAATTGGCCCGTTTACTCAATGTGTAATACTAGTCCCAGCACGTGATTTTGCTCACCTTAACGTAACTGAGCGCGTGTCGCCCAGCGTCGCGTACCGCCCACCCCATTTGTTAGCAATCCTCACCAAAATGGAATTTAACAAGAAAATTTCTACAGCCTCAACAAGGGGAGACAAACGTATATATATAGAGTGAAAAATACTCGTAAAGTCAAGATCTACAGCTTAAGAAAAGAATTTTTAAAATTTACCTTTCACAGCCTGAGATAAGCCACCCTCACTAAAAAGAAACTGCGTCAATTCTTAATATTTTCTCTTTGTAATAATTTATTTTTATAGAGTATATATATCGTAATTCTATGCTAACAAGAATTTTTTATAAGTAGAGTATTGCAAAAGTTTATTTTATATATTTATTATGCTAAGAAATCTTTTACTAAGTAAAAAGTCTATTTTTTAATAAGTTAAACTTATAATATTATAGTTTTATCTAAAGTTATAGAGAAGATACTAGTTTCTTATCTAAATTTTAATTTCTAAGAATTTAGACCTACTTTATTTTCAAAATTTTTGTACTTTTTCGACAAAAATATCTATCGTTAAGAATTTTTAACTTTTAATTAATTCAGATAATAGAAATTTCAAGTTTAAGTCCGGTTTGTATGAGGTACTTTTCTAGTATTTAATCTCTTTAAGGCTGTAGAAATTTTCTTGTTAAGTTCCATTTTGGTGAGGATTGCTAACAAATGGGGTGGGCGGTACGCGACGCTGGGCGACACGCGCTCAGTTACGTTATCTGCCTTCCTACTTCACACGGTGCTTGAGCCTTACTATCTACCACCAACCACCACAGGCATGCGTCCTCATACCCCAACACTAAAAGAAAGCAGATTTTTATCAGTCAAGTCGGGCATATTCACGATCGTAGGCATAAAAAAAATTGAATCACAGTCTTCAATGGGTTTTAATATTCACACAAACGCACACATACACATAATATCTACGTGCATATGCATCCTCAGTCCGAACCCCCTAGGCTCGTAGAAGACACCCAGGATGCATCCTAATCTTCCACCCATATAAAAGTAGCACAAACGCCATCGCTATGCCCATTCACGATGCCCTCCACATATAATACACTTTTCCCCCCATCTTATCATCTCCTATCGAACAGCAGCAGCAGCAACAGACTTTCCATCCCTCAAGAGCGCCCATCCTGAAATCTAATCAGAAAGCTCAATAGCATCGTCCTGCGTCGCGCCACCCCACGAACTGCCATTTTGCTGTGGTTGTTGCGCAGGCTGAACATCCTCTTCGTCTTCTTCGTCATCTTCGCTGTATTCGGAGTAATCTTGCAATTCCTCCTCCTCCTCTTCTTCTTCTCCTTCTTCCTCTTCGTCCAGGACGGATGCTTCCTCGTCATCTTCATCGTACATCTCCGAATCCGCGTCTTCTTCTGCACTCTGTTCGTCATATGTACCCCAGTGCTCGTTGACCTCTTCGGTGTGGAGGAGATTGTCATCGGGGACGCTCATGTCGATGTCGGGGTGGGCTTTATTATTGTTGGTACTAAAAGTGTAGGCCTGTTGGGCTTGGTTCTGCGCTGTAAAACCATAGCCGAAGCCGAATTGCTCTTGCGTCTGCTCTGGCCCTTGCGTCTGTGTTTCTGGTACATAGCTTCCCAAGTGCAAGCCCTGTGACTGCTGTTGTTGTGCGGGTTCCACACTCAAGGGCCGTGGTGTACTGGCAGAAGAGACAGAGCCATTGAGACCCCACTTCTCCCTGTACTCCCTTACCGCCTCGGGGCCCTTGCCATAGCATTCGCGCGGCACAAAGCGAGAAGTGCGCTGCCAATATGCCGGGGCATTTGGACGGTCGAAACCTGTGGTGCTGATGCTGGAGCGGAAGGCTGAAGTGGGTGTTGGTGTCGATGTGGGTATCGTGAGTGAGAGTCCTAGGTTGGGAACGCTACGGCCAAAGTCGTGGGTGACATTGCCCTTGGTAGATACAATGGGCGATGCGTGTGCGGGACCCGCAACAGAAGCAACAAGTCTCCTCGCACGCGCAACGACATCGCTCTCGCCCCTGTTTCTGCTCACGCGTCCATTAGTCATGCCACTTGAGCTTCCAAGAGAAGCGTGCCCATTGACCGAACTTGCGCCCTCCCCGGAGACGCTCTTGCGGAACTTCTCTTGGATGGCTTTCAACTGCGCGCGCTGACACTCGACTAGTGACATTTCATGTCGCGGTTGATGTGGTTGAGGATGCGGCATTTGACCACTGTCCCCTTCAGGAGAAAGCTTGGCGCGCTTTGGCTCGATACGAAGTGGCTCCTCGTCGCCAGAGGATGAAGAGTCGAAGCTGCGTTTGCGGTGTTTGCTGGGATCAAGACCCATGGCGCGGAGGGTGAAATAGTCGGTTTCAGTGCGGTCGATGGGTGCGGTGGAGCGTTGGTACGCTTTTGAATAGCCTTTAGTTAACTTGCTGTTCTCTTGCATAGATGAAGTGGCCCTCTGGGGCGCTGCGTTGTGCCGTGAGCCGTTGCTTTGCGCAGCACTGCTGCTGGATCCGTTCTGTCGAGGACCGTTGGATTGTGCGAGGACACCGTTGGTAGAATCATTCTGTTGTTGGAGGCCACGACGCTCCTCGGTGCGCTTAGCGCGCCTAGAGCTCTGCGCTAGAGCCGGACGTTGTGAGGCTGATTCCCTAGCTGTTGGCTTTGGTGTCGGCTTAGGTGCTGTCACTGGACCTCCTTTGCCGTTGACAACAGCCGCCTCCTCTTGCATCTGTCCCATCTGCGCGCGCTGCGCCTTCAACCGCCGCCTTCTCTCCCTTGCCTGCTCCATCTTTCTCTTCTTCTCAACATATGTGACAATCTTCGCTAGTCCCGCCCTCATGAGCCTCAATTGATATGCTCTATATAGCTCCGCACCCTTCGCATCATTTCTCTCTTTCTGCACTTGTTCCAGAGCCTCGTGAGCGACATTCATAGCAGCGTTTTCGATGAACTGCATCATTAGTCCTTCCGTCGGGTGAAACATAACATCCATAGTCAGTGAATGCAAAGCCGCCTCTTGTTCTCGAAGCTGCTGCATCCGTGCCTGCTCTTCCAGCGCCTGGCGGCGCTGTGCCTCCCTGATCCTTCGCTCTCGCTCTTCTTTGATACGTCGTTCTTGATCCTCCCGCTGTTGTTGCGCACGTTGCTGTTGTGCAACTGCTTCCGCCTGCTTCCTTTGTTGCTCCGCCTCAGCTTCAGCACGCTTCTGACGCATCGCCCTCTGCGCCGCTTCTTTAGCCTCTGCTTGTTTTCGCTGCAGTTCGGCATCTCGTTGTGTCTTTTCAGCAGCTTCCCGTTTATCCTTATCGGCTTGCGACTCTTGATCTAATGTCCCTGTGTCTGCTTGTGGAAGTGGAGCTGATGGAGTAAACGACGCTGCAGGTTGTGGTGTTCCTTGGGACTGAGGATCTTGGAAGCCGAAGCCAGCGGATGTGAAAGCTGGCTTGACCTCAGGTGTAGCCGGTGTAGCAGTTTCTGCTGCTTTTTGAAAGTTGAATCCGGCGGAAGAGAAGGGAGGGTTGACCTCTGATGTAGCTGGAGCCGAAGTGTCTGCAGCTTTTTGGAAGTTGAAGCCCGCGGATGTGAACGCAGGCTTGACTTCAGGTACAGCTGGGGTGGCAGTGCCTGCTGTTTTCTGTGTGTGGAAGCTAGCAAACGGATTGGCAGCCGATACAGTAGATCCACCCGCACCATTCAGAAATGGGTTCCCAAGTCCTGTTGGCGTTCCAAAGGGCGTAGATGAAGGAGCGCTTCCACCAGTAGCACCCGGTGTAGAAAAGCGAATCTCATTCTTCGAAGCGTCGAACAAACCAGACTGAATGCCATTCATAGCGGGTGCTGGACTGGAGTGCAGTGTTGTGGATGTATTCTGTCCGAACGTAAATGGGCTAGGTGCAGTCGCGCTCGCCGGGTGGCCAAAAGGATTCGAATTGGTGGTCGACGCTTCTGTAACTTCAGGAACGAACAGGGATGTTGTTTCATCTTCCATCTCTTCCTCAGCCAGCAAATCACCATCTACATCCAAGATCAACCCCTTCGTTCGCGCCTGCGCTACTGACATGCCCTGGATGACCGCTGATAATGCGCGAGCGTAGCGTTTCGATTCGACAATTGAGTCCGAGAAGATTTGTGGCTTGAGCTCGGCATCCACAGATGGCATGCCCAGCACATGATTCTGGTACCCTTTCCGGGTGAAGTCGAGATAAGTGTGGCCATCCTGAGCTCGTTCGAAGATGAAGCCATAAGCTTCGCAGTGATTTACGGCCTCGGAGTCAGTGTCGAGACCGAGAGCTTCCTTGAGGCGGCTAGGGGTCCAACCCTCAACCGATTTTGGCACCTTTGAAGTGCCCTGTCGATACGAACGCCATATCGAATCCAAGACCACATGTCGCATGCGGTTGAAAGAGATCTCAGCTGCACAAGCCATGAGATACGAGACGCGAGACGACTTGATGAGGTCCCAGAAGTGTTTCCAGTTTGATTGGCACTGCACAATCGACTTGCTGCTAGTGATGAGGATCGATTTGAGTGCTCGGAAGATTTCAATGGCGACCTTGACCCGCGGGTTATTCCGAATATCGCTTGGAACCCGATGTAGTTCGTTCTCAAGCTGGCTGTTGGTGTAGATTGGTGCCAGAATGAGTCTGTAGGCCCAAAACTCAGCCTCATTCTCCGAGGGAATGTTGGCTCGCCGATTGTCGATGTAGCGTTCCTTCAGAGACATCAATGTTTGGTTCAACTGCTCAATATCTTGTTGATGTGAATAGTCGCCCTTGGTAGTTCGCGCCATCTGGTGAGCTGATAGTAGCAAGAAACGAGCGCTTCGTTCCAGGCAGGTAAGAAGGATGTTGATGTCAGTTTTACTCTCAATGCGCTGGGTGCGGAGATCCTTGCGGATGGCGCGCGTTCGGTCCCACAGCCAAGAGTGAAGAAAGTCGAAGCTGTCATGGTCCAGCCGCTCGTACAAGTAAGTGATGGTTTTCTGCGCCTAGTTAGCCCGGACCTTGAAGCCTTGGACGAAGCCTACTCACCAAACATGTGGCGGGTGACCGAATGTCCGATACCAGCTCCTGCTTCGCACCGGCTGCCGAGCGTGAGTAGGCCTTGACCATGCGCGATTCGTCTGGGATGCGTTCTTTGCGCGGCAGATGCTCGGTCTCGATTGTCTGGGGTTGTTAGGGAAGGCGCGACCTGGGAGTGTAGTCGAAGATGACGTACGCATTCTGGGGCCTTGACATCCTCCTCGACGATGCGCCGCACGCGCTCGAATTCGGGGCACATGTCGGTGCAGATGCCGTACAGCTTGACCGAGTCGCTGAGGCGCATCTGGCCCTCTGGGTTCATGAGGCCATCGCGTACGAATTGCGCGCGCAGAGTCGGCCGCTCCCCCTTGATCTGTCTGCTGTTGGTCTTGGCTCGCGGCCGGTGCGGATCATGGTACTTACGTGGTCGAGTCGCTTCTTGTAGTCTTGCGTCGCATGGGGTGTCGTGTTGAAGGAGGCCGAGGTGTTGGCGGAGAAGGAGTTTCTAAGGGACGCTGGTCAGAACAGGCCGCGGGCGGCTCTAGGGGCGGCCCTCTTCCAAGCATAGTGGGCGATGTCATGTTGTGCGGGCGTGTGTGCGTCCTCGGCGACCGTCTCCTCCGATCCGCCAGCGGCCTGTGAACAAGTCAGAAGAAGTCGGGGGGCTTACGTGTGGGCTCCTCCCCGTCCGCGCACATTTGCGCCTGCGCCGCCTCGTGGGCCCCGGGGAGCGCGCTGGCCGCGGGCGAAGACGCCTTGCGCAGGCCGCTCGCTGTTGGTTTGCGCCTGGCCGCCGTTGCTCTTGCCGCGCCCGCTTGCGCCCCGACTGGCAGTGTTGCCGCCGCGTGTGCCGCGCGTACGATCGCCTCCTCGCCCCGCGCGTGGTGTTGACATGTTCGCGCCTCGGTGGAGGGAGGGGGGCTGGTGTTGATGGGCGTCGTCCACGAGTGGTTCCTGGTAAGAGAGCAAGATGAAGGAGATTCTGGCGACACAATATTCGCGCGCTGTGTCGCGCGGTTGCAGTGGCCGAGCCGGAGATGGAGCGACAGGCGGCTGCTGCAAATGCAACAAAGGCCGTTGTTCGTCGATGGTCCGCCGACAAGGCCCAAGTCACCTTGGACACGCGCATCCACGTTAGCGGCTTGGCACACGTTGGGTCTCTTCCGCACTGACGCGCTGTCACGACCCTCCCACGCCTGTCGCGTCTCGACTTGAGCTCACCAAACACCACAGACAGTCACTTGACACAACCACAAAAGCCCAAGCTGCAACGGGAAACCATGCTGGTCTTGCTGTGTGACATACCGAGATATTTTATTATTACTATGCGACACAACCGTGTCTTTTTTTCTTCATCCCACCTATGCATCGGTCCTCGAGCTCTGCCTGGCTCTTTCTTCCCACACCGTGATTTTTTACATGCTCGGCTCATCTGAACATATCCGAAAATCTACCCGTATTACTTCCACCACTACTCAACTGATGTTTTCCGTATCTTTTGAGCGCAATGCAGTCGTGAGCGGCGTGACATCGTAAAGGGGGGTATACCGCATGACAACGACGACGGTAGGAAATTGGCCGCGTGACTGGACTGAGTCCCATCAGGAATGCCGAAGCAAACGAAAAGCAGTGTCGAAACTGCATCACATGGCGCAAAGGTAGAGCGATACCATTGCCCATGGGAAAAAGAAAGCAATGCAACGCCAACCCCAAGTAATGAAAAGGTCGTAGTCGTAAGTCGTGATATGATGCTGGTTCAATGCTGGAGAAACGACGCAAAATCACATACGCAATGAGACGGCAGCGCTAAGGAACAAATCATCAATGATGAGGCGAGAACTGACTTTCGTCTTCAAGGTCAGCCGGTAGTCCATTGAACGGCCTACCAGCATGCTGACTGTCAGACACGGCTGGGAACGCTCCATCGTATTCGTAGGGAAACCCGTGATGGTGGGTTCCGGGTAAGGACGCAGGGAAAGGACCATTTTGTATTTGGTGGGCATATGGCATGTTGAACGTCGTAAACGAGGTGTTGTAACCGGGCCCGGACATGAAAGGCGAGTTTGCAGGAGCATTGTAAGGCGGAGCATTTTCCTGTCCATGGAAGCCATGGGTGCCAAAGGCTGTCTGAGACACAGAGTACGGCATAGGTTGACCGAGTGCAAACATGTTACACATCATATTCGAATTGCTGAAATGTGCAGGGTCAATATATTTGACGTCACAATCGGCATTGTCCTCGAGACAAAGGCCCGTCATTGTGCGGTCGAAGGAGGAAGCCGGTGTAGCCATCACAGTCGAGTTTCGCCTCGAAGGTGCCGGTCCACTAGTGACACCGGAGAGCGCCTCTGCCGACGAGTGCACATGGTGCATGGCTGTAGGCGTGCGCTGTGGTCTGTGAGAGCGGGCGCGCTGACGACGCAAGAATGTGTTGCTGACTGCATCATCCACTTCAGTCTCGGCTCCTGAAATGGTCTCCTCGGATACGTCTCTCGGTCGTGTTGCTCGCGATTGCACCTTGACACGCTTTCGGCTGCTGGTCGATTGTCGAGGCGGCCGGGACACAGGTTGCCATGTGCACATTGTACCCTGGCGTGTATCCACATTTCCCGTACCTTCGTACAGATTGTACTGGGCGAGATGGTCTTCATGAATCTGTGCAACGCTGAATAGACTGGGTAGAATCTCTTTTAGCGCTCGTTCACGCATGCGATCGCCGAATCCTGATCCTTTGGATGAGGAGAATTGCTCCGGTGGCGTCGTCTCGATAGCGTACTGCGCCGCCTGCTGCAGCTTCTGGACCCAGGAACCTTTGCGCTTGGGCTCGTCAATGATACGATGCTGCAGCATCATGGTCACCGCTACTTTCAAGAGGCCTGTCATGACATTAGTTTCAATGGGGGATTGTGGTCAGTTGTACTATGGCGTACCCGTCTTGTCCAGATGGGAAGGCTCCTCGTATCGGACGTCGCGAGGCCACCAGTCTGGGGTGCATTGAGGGGGCCGCTGAGACGGCATCTTCTTATGATAGGGACCGTAGCTACCCAAACGACGTGGTTCCAGCTGCTTGATCCAGGCCGTCACAATGGGACGCAAAGGCTTCATGGTCAGCTCTTCCAGCCTGCGACGATAGAACTTGCTCAAATGGTCAATGTCGCCCACATAGAAAGTGTGTGCTGTTTCGTTTGAGGTTCTGATGTCAGTATCATCGTCGCAACTATCCTCGTCGTCATGCTGAGTGTGCGGCTGATGGGGTGCTGGTCTACAGGCGACCGATCGACAGCGCTTCAAACCCTTTTGCTTTGGCAGGGCGTGGGCCTGGCGTGACGATTGCGGACATGTGGCTAGCTCGATTAGCGAGCTACGGCACAGCACTGCAAGGTCACGTACCTGATTCGGGGGTGGGGGCGGCATGTTGGGAGGGCTGGTGGGAGACTATTGGCCCGTGGCAGCCGGGTTCTTTCTGTGAAAGCACATGGCCGTGCAACAGGTGTTCGAAGCCCGGAATCGGTTGGTACGTGAGGACTTCGCGGCCGTCGGGGGCCGTCACCTTCCACATGCCCTGCGCAATGGGCGTGGGCAGAGCAACTTCATTGTCGTCGTCGTCATCTACCTTTACAGACTGTACTTTGCCTGCTGCATGTGTCTTGACCTGGCTGAGTCAGCAACAAGTCGTAGTTAACTTAGTTAGTTACTGTAGGCATAGTACTGCCGCCAACGACGGGCTGACAGGCGGCAGGCCCGTGGCCCGTTCCCTGGGAGGGAAAGTGCGGCCGCTAGCTGTTGGGGCCGAAGCCTAGTCTGACGACATTTGCAAGGACGGGACAGGAACAGGAACACACTCACAGGCCCATCTTCACAGACATCATCGCGACATGTTGGACCAACCGCCCACGCATCTTCGCCAAATTCGTCCGCCGTTTTCGCAGTGTTGTGCCCGGGCATGATCGGCTGGCGCTCCTTTGCCTGCGCTGGCGCATCTACGGGCCGCGACTTGGCCATGAGGGCTGCAGCTACCGGTAGCTGCGTGGATGAGGTCCCGCGACTCGCCAAGCAAAGTCGTACCTTTGGTGAGGGGTTGTCGCTGGCTACCAACTCATGCGAACCGTCTGGCTGACCAACAGAGGTGGTTACTGCGCTACTCTTGCCACTGTCAGTGTGTTCTCACGACGCCGTAGTGCCAGCTGAGTGGCCGTCGCTCCCAGCACGTTGCATTTCCGCATGGTGATGGGACTCGCCTAGCTACTCTGAGACTACCGGCTGCGCACACTTCGCTTAGGGACCGGATCACTACTGCCGATACGTACCTGATAAGGCAAAACTGCACCTGTGTCTTGGAGATACCGTCGAGCAATCGACAGCCAGTGTCCGAGGCGTTGACCAATTCGGCGCCAAAGTAGGACTCAATCGTCTGGCGCAAAGTCGTTGATCGGTTGATGATCTGGGTGCCCTGACAATTGCCGACAAGGTGCAGTAGTCAATCAAGACTGTGACGATAAAGTCTGTCGGAGCACCAAGCAAGCAGCACTCAATGATCCCAAGATGGATCTGTGTTACGTGGACGTCGAAGGTCTTGACGGTCGGAAGCGAATATCTTGGTGTTGCGAACCTCAGTAGAGCCTCGATTCGGGGTGAGAGGGAAAGACAAGATCTCAGGAGGGACAGGTTCGATAGGACGGACTCTATTGACTAGGTCCGGGAGCTTTTAAACCAGGCATTCACCATGCTATAGCAATTTGCAGCCAGGCTGCTCCTAGTCCTAGTAGCCTGCAGCATCGACCACACACTGCAATGCAACGACCCTCGCTCGTACGCCCATCGGGACGGGCCAGGGACCCCGACTCTCATCACGTCAAACAGGAGAGCAAGCTCCCATGGGGCACAACAGGTCAGCTCACGGTGCTTTCGACAACCGTTGAGCCCCCAAACAGGGGCTTGAGCCGGAGCGGCATGCTAGGATCAAGGCTGGTGGCCACGCCGCTCTGCACATCCCTCTTCCCCGAGCGCCTCGCTGTGGCCCTCTCTAGGATCTGTCATGCGCGTGGATAGCCCGCAAAACGTCGAGAAAACGACAAGCCCACGTATGACAGGGATTGGCGGGAGTTTCTCCGCACGCCAGGACTACAAGCTAGGCCACGCTTGTTCTGCATGGCCTTGACCCACTAGTCGCGGGGATCGTCATACGATTGTGTGAACCTCGAGCGGCGGATGAAGCGGCGGTCAGTATTCAGTACCCTGAAGGTGAAGCCTTCCCGAAACATTGCATCTGAAATGCCCATGCCTGGCTCGGGCCGGTCGATGGCTTGGATACGCATCCTACGCCAACATGGTTCAACAACCCGTTGCTTGTCTTCTCGCGTTGGTCTGCGGCATATGCTCAAGTCTAGCCTGGAGCCAGCTCTTGTACAACAACTGCCTCGCAATACTCCTCCCAGGTTCTTCCTGGTTTGACCTAGCACGCTTACTATCCAGAACCCTTTCAAGGACGATCCCAATTGACGCGACCTTCGACGGTCGCGAACCCGCCGCCTAGAATGCGTACCGCACGTCGACCCGCCCCGCTAGGCATCCTTCCCCCATTCCCCTAACATTGCATGGCATCACTGTGCGTGCATCTCAGAGGAGTCCCCAAAGGCGATTACAATCTCGATACATCTTAGATACGCGGCGACGCCCGCCCGCCCGCTTTGGACCACGTACCAGGCTGCTGGTCGAGATTGCGATCGATGTAGATGCCACTCGATGGACCTGTTCAAAATCTGTAGTGGGGTCTCAAACCAGCTAGTCGCTGCTCGCTAAGGCTTGCGCCAGAAAGGCATCCGTCTCCACCTGTGGTTTCATCCGTGCGTCTTTGCGATGCAGTCTACCGACGCGTGCGACACCCAATTGAATTCTGAAGGATCTCATGACGAATTGTGATGTTTCGAACAATCTGACTCCTGCTGAGTCTTGAATTCGCGTTCATGGGCGCTCTACAGAAGCCGATATCATTCCAAAGACACGGCGCAACAACCCTCGTCTGATCGGTCAACGGCGCGCGCCTCAGTTAATCGAGCTCTGACCCATCTTGGCGCAGACCGTCACCAGGAAGTTCTTTAGCGTCAACACTTAGCCGAAGCGAACGATGGTCCGCGGATCCGTTATGTACCGATCGGTACTTGGGATTAGCGCGCCAACACGACAACGGTGCCCCCTGCACGACACCACTCGATCCCAGTGACATCTGCACAGTTCACTCGAAGTGGATAGCGCCGAACACCGCCTGCATATGCTGCTCGTATGAGCTCCCAATAATAGCTTACGGCGGCTTCGCGGGCAGCGCAGGAAGAATGTTGAATTACATCAGAATTGTCAGCCTCGCACTGACGTTTGGCTCCCATCGACTCGCGACTTTCAAGCCAGACAAGGATGGCGCTTCTGAATAGCGTCTGCAACATGTGGTAATATATGTGTGTATATGTGAGTTTACTAGGAGGCGTGCTTGCACCACATGAATTACAGCTTACGCTGCTATTCAAGGCCTCTGCTGTCGCATGAGTGTTAACACGCTCTTGAAAGGTCCCCATCTGTCATCTCATCTCTAACATCGTACACTTCAGCTCTTTATGAGCGCCACATAACATGCTCATGGGGGCGACAGCACCAGAGAAAGACCACGATTCATTATATTTGTCGCCCCTGCCGGTAGTCTGGTACTTCAATCTAGGATCATAGATCCTCACCTCGCCGGCGGCTTCCCTAGCATCTGCAAATCTTCTACGGTATTCGCAAAATTGAAATTAATCACCATGCGAATATGATGTGCAAAGGAGTCACACATCCAACGATACGATGGCCCCAAGTCTGTTGATCAGGCAAGTTGATTTCTACGCCAAACTTGCAAAACTTCCATCTCTACCGATTCAGGGCCCGTAGGGATCACGAACAACCTCATTGTTGCAACAGACCAAGTTATCTGTGTGCTTAAACAACGCCGGCGCAGGGTCGCAAAGGATCGGTTAGATAGACCTTCCTGATAGTCCTCGATATATCTGCCTCATTGAGCCACAAACGGCAAACATTACACAGCGACAATTGGGTACAATTCTATACAAGTTCTTCAATACAGCTTCAATCTCATGTGAGGAGAGGCTGTATCTGGGGACCACGGACACGCTCAGGCTTCAGCTACTCGTAGCCATCCCGCCAGCTCGACCCACGATGAACGACCTGCAACCTTGACACAAATCACCCAGACCACACATCGTGGGATCTTGTCGCCTCCCTTTGCGCATATCTTGATAAGAATCGACTCCGGTACGCAGTCATAATCTCCATAGCCTCTGACGTCTTGAGAGCCCATTAGTTAGAACCTCAAGCGAGTGGCGCACGTGGATGATAGTCAGCCGATCCAATGTCACGTGTAAGTTTGTTGGGAATCTTCATCAACGCCACTCGCCAGTCTCAATGAACATTCCAACGCCAGCCTCGATGACCAGCCTCTGGATCGTGGCTGCGTCAACATTGTCCGCAAGAGAGGGCAGAGAGCAGGTACAGGCATGCACAGAGGAGTCGACTGGGTATCTCCAGACCCCCCTCCCCCAAAAAAAAACTGAACCTGGATCATGGGAAACTCTGACTTCTTTCCCAGATCACTCGAGACCTGTAAAGAGAGCCTCATGGCCGGATGATGCGTGAAAACGCATCGTAAACGCTCAAATCTTTGGCTTATCGACGTTCCAGGCAGACAGCTCAACAAATGACGATCAGATACTCAGTATATCCATCGAGTTGGCCCGACTTTTCCACCTCACCTCATGTCGTTAGCATTTACAGCCACATTCACACTTACCCTCTCGTCGGATAGTAACCAATTGATATCCGTTTTACATAATCCACGCCCGACAGTACGCTATACCACATATCGACGCACATCCCAGCCTTCGTCAGAGTTGCCTTCGTTCTCAGCCTCATCCACTCCACCCTCACGACATAACAATTCATGCCACTGCATCACATTACATCATCAAGGGGACATAACACCCCACCCAATTTTGATCCGAAACCGCCATTGTCCCCTGCTAACCTCACTAAACGTGGAACATGAATCGAGGGACAACACAATGGCTCTCCCAGCTCACCGATCAGCCCCAATCAACGTCCGACATCACAACCCTCCCTCCCAACCACCCCCACACTAGACTACAGTAAAGTCATTCCCAACAACCTCATAACCCATCTAGACCGCACCACCAACATACAGACAGCCATCACCATTTCACAAAGCCACAGCGCCTTTGCTTTTCCGGCTCACACATCCGACCCACATTATTCTTACTTTTTCTGCGGCCCCCCTTTGCGGATCCGCAAGCGATTGCCAGACTGAATATCCCACGAGGCACAACCACTACTACCACTACTAGCGTCACGCCCGATCGTGGGGGTTTAAAATGGGTCTCGCTCGCTCGCTAGACTTTGTTTTTGCTGTTGTTTCTCCGATCGATGGGGTAGTCCAAACGGCGGCCCTGTGTAACGCCGGTATCCAACTCTCACATGCATCTCTTGGCACTAATCTGATCGGATTGGATCTGCAATCGAGAAGATCTCACAGTACATAGCGCAAAACTCAATCGTGCCACCAACCCTCCAACCCTTCTTCGCGCCATCGAGTATGCATGTGTGCTTGGTTATCTAGCTAGATATGCAGGTTGAATCGGACAAAACTTAATCTCGCATGCTACAAAAATTCAAAACTCTTTTCTTTCGCGATAACAAGACCATTTCTAGTATGTACCGAGAAATGCATAACATGACGTCGTGGCATCGCAGTCGTTCGTTGGGGACCGAGTAAGTTGAGATTTTTCTATGTACCCCGAGTCTGCAAAGAAAAAAGCGCTTGAGCATGACTCGCGGTAGGTAAGGCGAGACGTGCAAAAGCGCATACTTGTATCCGCTCGCATGCAGATGTCTCACCGTTCACGGATCAATTGCCATCGTGGGTTTGTTTCTCCAAGCATGTCGCGGGTCACGGGAGGGTGGCAGGATTACTTACATTCTCACCCACCCCACCCTCAAAAATCTGGCCCCGGAAATCGAATCGTAATCGAATCGTATCGTATCGTGTTTCAACGGCAATCGTGTTGATCCTTTGAGATCTAGAGTCCTTGGGATCGGGAAGGCTGTCCGTTATTCCCTGCTGCTGAATTCTTAACGTCGCTGCGCATGTTGGTGGGGCTTGTTCAAATTAGCTCTAATCGCCATAGGCGCTGCCGCTCTAATGTGGTATGGCGCTACACATGTACATTCTAATTTGTCAGATTTGACTTTGCACATTAGTTCACTGCAATTCTCGGATTTCTCTCCTCATGTGTATGAGTTTGCATCTTCTCTAACTTTTTTCACCGTCTGCTCTCCTTGTCTACATCTACATCTGCTAAAATTTACATCTTTGCTGTCCTGTTCATGTCTGGCCCAAGTCCAGCGCACTCAGCAGATTCGCCTCCTTTACCAAATCGTAGAACAAGCCCTTCCGCTTCACCAACTCTGCTGGAGTATCAAACTCCGCAACGGTACCCTTGTCCAGCACGATGATTCTGTCAGAGTCCAAGATCGTATTGATGCGGTGTGCAATGGTGATGATTGTGCGATTGTTGAACATGGGGCTGCGGAGCGTAGTCTGTAACATCGCATCGGTCTCGACGTCTACGGCGGCCTGTGACTTCTCGTTAGTGACCGGCCGAACGGGAGCGTTAGCGCTACGGCGGAGGTTGCCGCCGTTGGGGGTAAGTTGAAACATACAGTTGCTTCGTCTAAGACGAGAATGTTGCTAGGCGTGAGGAGGGCGCGCGCCAGCGACACGAGTTGACGTTGGCCGGAGGAAAGATTAGACCCTGCGCACTACTTTAGCATTGTCGTCATCTCCGCATAGGGAGCCGGGAGACGGGTGCCCGTGGCTTTTCATTCAGTCGATGCTTACCTCCTTCATTAACGTGCGCGTCGAGGCGCCCGGGCATGCTCGAGACGTGCTCTTTCAAACGTGCGTGTTCTGTTGTTGCATAGCCTCGGTCAGCCACGGCTTCATTTTCTGTACTTTGGGTACGTGAAGTACTTACCTAACACGCTCCAGAGTTCTGTGTCGTCGTGGACATGGCCTGGATCGAGGTTGTCACGCACGGTGCCCTCGAATAGCGCCGCGTCTTGGGGGATGATGGCCAAGCGACGCCTCAGGTCCAATAGACCAATGGTGCTGGTGTTGAGATTGTCAATGCTCACGTTGCCTTCTACAGGTTCGATGATACGGAAGAGCGCAAGAGTCAGTGAACTCTTGCCAGCACCTGTTCGGCCAACAACGCCAATCTTCTCCTTGGGCCTGATTGAGAGGTTAATGTTCTTCAACACGAGATCAAGACCCGGGCGGTATCGAGTGCTGTAGTTGTTGAATGACAGGGCGCCATTCGCTGGCCAGCTGATTGGCGGTCGATTCTTGGAGATGATTTCTGGTGCTTCGCTCGGGAGAGCAGCATATTCGAGCACCCGCTCAACAGACACGATATTAGTCTCCACTTCTACGGTCTGACGGACGATCCAGTTGAGGCTCTGAGTAATCTGAAGCGCGTACGACATGGCGAGACCCACCATGCCGGCCGACAGCCCACTATGGCTGGCAACTGAGACAATGGAGAACCCAGCCGCCGCCAGGATGATCACCGAACCAAGGAACTCAAGACGCACCGCGAGCCATCGGTTGGCACTGATGGACGGGTAGTATGCGCGAAGATTTGCGTCCACTCGCCACTCATTTTCCATTTCAAAGCGCTTCTGCTGGCTGTATGCACGGATGGTGCTCATGCCGCTGAGCGACTCCTGGAAGTGCGCATAGATCGGGCTGCGACTAACGCTGTCAAGTCGTTTCAACTCCCGCGAAGTCCGCAGGTAGTATCTCTGAATGTAGAGATACAACGCACCAAGTGGCAAGATGAGCGCGACAAAGATTGGAGTAGACCATGAGATTACGACAAGGGTAAACCCAGCTACATTGGTCAGCGAATGTTGCACAAAACGGCAAACATGGGTTAGCGGCATACCTCGAGCGGAATTGACGAAGAGCATGTTGAACGTTCGGCTAGGTAGTCACGTCAGTGGGCCACCGGCAATTGGTGAAAACCAACGGGGATACTTACGCTAGAACCTCATCGACACGGTAGATGTCACTATCAAAACATATTAGCCCGTATACAGGAGATTTGGATTACCGACAACATGGCTCGGGGCTTCCGCTGGCATTGCCGGTCATTGCAAACATGGGCCGAACCGCGGGGAAGATCCTGGATTCGCAGAGTTGCTTACCTTGAAAATCGATTGAGGATGCGTCCTGCAGGCGTGGTCTCGAAGAAACTCATTGGCGAGCGGAAGATGGCAAACGCCATCCGTTCATGGAGCTTCCGACTAGCCTATCGGTCTGTCAGTTTATGCAAGCCCTCATGCGCACTCATTTGCAGATGCATACCTCGATCGAGCAGAATATCCACAGTATGAGCGTTTGAACAACGACTAGTGCAGCAGATCCTACGCCAAACGCAAAATAGATTCCAATGTACTTCCCGACTTGAGGATTCCCACCGTACCGCTGGTTGATCTCAGACCAATGTTTGAGCCAGACGCTTGCTCCTGCAGCACGTTAGCGTAAACTTCGGCAAGATGACAAAGTGACGAGCCAATCACGACCCACTTACCGATAGACCCAGTCTGGGCTCCGAGAAGGAGCAACAAATATATGCATACTGCTGCAAGATTGCTCGTCTTCGCGTATTCCCCATAGACTGACCACTTGACCTTGCCCTGTTCAGAAAACTCCTTCGTTTGCTTGCTCTTGAGCCCACCTTCTTCATCCGAAACCTTGCCGCGAGGCCCTTTGAAACTAGCAGTGCTGGCCCGGCGAAGCGTTTGAAAACTGTGCTTGCGGACCGTGCCGGCACCGGCTCTTAGAGGAGCTAGCTGGGAAGCACCTTCCTGAGTGGCTTCTGCCTCGGCTTGGTCCTCTTCGTCGTCATCGCCGGCAGGGCTTCCGCCGTAGATGGTGGACTCTTCGTCGCTCATAACACCTTCGGAAGCGCGAGTACTATCATCTTCGCTCTGGTCCTCATTCTGTGATGTCTTGATCAGATTGGCGATCTCGCCCTTCATAGCCATTAGTTGATCATAGCTGCCTCGCTCTAGGATTTTGCCCTCTCGTAGAAGCAAAATCATATCGGCTTCCATTAGCACAGTGATTGAATTGGTGGCCAGGATCCGGGTCTTCCCAGCAAGCAAGCCCTTAGGGCCCAGAACATTGTCGATTAAGTGTCTACCAACATGTTGGTCGACAGCTGACAGACAGTCATCAAGAAGGTAGATGTCCGCTCGCGCGTAGACAGCGCGAGCAAGGGTGAGTCGGGCCTTTTGTCCGCCGGATAAAGAAATTCCACGTTCACCGACCTCAGTCTGATCGCCATCTGGTAACTGGGCGAAGTCATCGCGCAGAGCGCAAGCATTGACCGTTTTGTCGTAAAAATGCGGATCCCACCGATGACCAAACACGATGTTCTCACGGACGGATGCATTCATGACCCAAGCTGACTGTGGTACATACGCGGTTTTACCTCGGAGCACAACCTCTCCGTGAATTTTCCATAGATCACCGAGGACGGCCTGCAGAAGCGAGGACTTGCCCGACCCTACACGACCCACAATACATGCGAGTTCGCCCTTGTGTGCGCTGAAGTTGATGTTCTCAAGCGCTCGGCGCTCGGCATTTCTGTCCCACGTGAAGCTCGCGTCGCGAATGCGGAGCGACTCCTCTCCGTTATCTTCCACAGCTGCTTCGCGTATGACGGCATTCTCTTGCAGTTCGTCGGCGGTGAGGTAGCCAGTAATCCGGCCGACTGCAACGCTGGCTTCCACGATCGCCGTGATGACCATGGGAAGTATAGCAAGTGGGAACGTAAGGAGGTTGAACAAGGTAAGGGCTGGAAACACAATGTCGGTAGTCAATGCGCGATGCTGTGTTAGGACGAATACGCCAAAGGTCGAGCACGATACCAGGAAAGGTGTAGTCGACCACGTGAACGTTGAGAAGGCCTGAGTAGCACCGATTTTGCGAAGCGTTTTGAGCTCTTGGTCGTTTCGAATGTGATTTAATCGGCTGGCGAAGGCTGTAGTCCAGGCGTAAAGCTTGATAGACTTCATGTTGTTGAGGATCTCGGAAATAAGCTTTGTTCGAGCATCCTTGTTCTTCATCTGCTCCTTCTGAAGAGTCTTCATCCATCGTGCAATGATGCCGTTGATTGGAATCATGACAAACATTGCCGCCACACCGGCGAAACAGCTGACGCCAAGCAACTGATAGAGCGAGAGCATGCATAGGACGATTTGGAAAGGTGCCGACCAGAGTTGCTGACCATATTGGGCCAGATCTTGTAGTCGCTGCGTATCGACGGCCATGTAGTTGACAATATCTCCTGTGGACTTGGCTGCCCGGCCCTCGTTTGAGAGACGGGTAGATTTGGAGTAAATAGCGGCGGTCAAGGATGATTTGATACGCATGCCAGTCTCGAATGAGCGCTGGAAGTACTGATGAAGACAGGCAGTCTGCGAAACGGAGACAGCAAACATGGCAATCGCAATGGCAGCACCTCGTATGATGGGCTGGGGATTCGGGTTGCCTCCACGGTAAGAGTCTACAAATGTGATCAAGAGCCGGAGTAGTTGGGGCTGCGCAAAGTTCAGGACATCACTGATAGTCTTGATTGCTGCTCCGCGGAAGTATGGCCCTCCGAAAGAGCGGAACAGGGCCAGCCACAAGGAAGGGTGCTTCTTCTCCATCTCGTATGCCCAAGCCTTCTCGAATGTCTCTGAGGTGTGTCGCGTCGCATCTCGCTTTCGAAGATTCCACAAGTCGTCTTGTGTGAGGAAGTTCTTGTAGCCACGCTTCATCAAAGGCGTCATCCAGCCGAAAGTTAGGACAGAGAATACATCGGCGTATTCGTAGGGACACTCGTCGTCATCTCCCAGCATGTCATAGTCGCTCATACGCTTTGGCACGAGCCACTCCAAGACGAAAGCCACCGCGGCCAGACCAACGCTGGCGCAGAAGACCGCAAAGTATGCGACGTGCTCGTGGTGTAGTTGCTGCGCGATAAGGGATCGAAGCTTGACGGCGTATGCGATAAGGAGGAAGAGCCAGTAGAAGAGGACCACACCGTTTGCATTGCGCGACCGCCAATGTTCGATGTATTGGATGTAGGCGATGACACCGAGAGATGCGATGGTGATTATTGAGGTCCAAAAGCGGAAGTCGCCTGCCCAGACATCCTTTAGGTATTCAATCTGGAGTGCTGCTTGCACGGCGGTCGTTGCCACCAGGCCTCCCAAGGTGATCTGTAGAAGCGCACGCGATTAGCTACTGTATATCGAATGTTACTATTGTCACTACGACACATGACATACCAGCTTCGCGTAGAAATGCCAATTGCGCTTCACTGGCTGGGGCGGGCAATTCCTATACAGATACCACAATGCGCCTGCACCCCCCACAATGCCAAACGCGCCAACCACGGCTATCCACACGTCCAGGAAGCATGGCGTGAAGTCGTACCGGATAGGGCTTATTGGGCCCCATCCCTCACTATTACCACATAGCGGCTGCCGGTCGTGCTTCGAGGCCGCGAGATAGCCGTGTGCGAGAGGGCTTGCGGGGAGGAACGGCGTTTGCTGTCCCTGCATTGATCGCGGTAGTGTCGATATTCGCCGTAGACTCTGATTGTCGCAGAGTGAAGGGCAGACAATTGTTCTTTCAAGAGCGGCGCGGAAGAAGGAAGTCGCGGTGGGCAACTTTTGGAGAAGGTCGCCTGCATTGGTGCACGGGCCGTCGGTTGCCTGCCATTCTGATCGGTGGATTATATCATCATCATCGATGGCTCAAGCTCAAAACTCCGGTATATCCGCTCGACTTGGAGAAGGGAATCGGAGCCTTGTCTCCCCATCAGATTTCACGCGAACATGCAATACCATGTTGCGCATGGCGGAGAACACAATCTTGGTAGGTAGAGCGTGGCCAGCCCGTGGTTCTTGGGAGTAGATTGCTGCCATGCGTTCGCTTGTCGCTGTTGATCGTTCTCGAGTGACATTCGGCCCGATAGCGCCACACGAACACCAGGTCACGTGCTTTACATGGTCGTTTCCACTGGCGAAGGGAGCCCTTGATGAACTTGCTGCCATCCCTGTATCATCAAGCGATCGGGACTCTTTGTAGCATCATCAGAAGGCGATAAGGCATGAGGCACAGTAGATATCGACAACGTACCTATCCCAGGTACCTTTCTCACACCAATCAGAGCTCACTTCGCTCTTGCTTCTCATCCCCTTTGTCTCTGCTATTCAGCCTTCTCACCCCTTCATTCGCCGCCTTCAAGTGCTCAAACTTTGGCGCATCCTCACCAAGTCCCCAAGCGAACACTCCGCCAATCCTTTTCGTCTCGAACACCACTTTCAATTTCCGCTCGATTGCCCTAGCCGTATCCCACGTCCAAAACAATCTCTCGCTCTCATCCCAGTAGTAATAGCCCCCACCAACTGCGTCGTATTCCCCACTCTTCACTGCCTTGCCAAAGGACACCTTGAACTCGTCAGGAACCTCGTCATGCCATGAGAACCCCCCGGTTTTCCCAAGATCAGCTCCTGTCTCTGGGTCTTCCATGAGTTCCGTCTTGCAGCCCACCGGTGCGCTGTCACAGTCCGTGTCTACAGCGGTCCTGAAGCATTTTACGTAGAATGCAAGACCAAGATTAACCTTCTCGGCCGGGGCCCCTCGCTCAATATACGCATCGAGCGCTTGGATAGAATTCGTAAGACCGGTGTGATGCTTTGTCACATTATCTCGCCGATTCATCAAGTCGTACGTCATGACGTTCAAATGGTCCACAGACTGCATTATCTTCGGCAAGGTTGTCGCGGTGAAAGCCATCATGTCCCTCTCTAGCCCTGGAACGGCAGCAGAAATGACCCTTTCAGGTCCAATCGCCATTCTTATCTCAGCAAGAAGTTCTGGGTACGCTTCAATCTCCCATTCCTTCTCTTTGTTAGGATGAGCCTTGTAGTCTTCGCCGTTTCCACCTGGGTACTCCCAATCGATATCGACACCATCTGCACCAGTCATCTCCAGCATCATGGCAACGTTCATTGCGAAAACTTTGCGATTAGCCAGGGATCTTGCCGCATGGGAGAAGGCAGCGGTGTCGCCCCAACCACCAATTGCCACCTGAATCTTGGTGCCCGGAGCGAACTTTGAACGAACTTTGTCTACTGTGGTGAAGAGTGGCCAGTCGGGTTGACCAGGTTGGTTGAAGAGAGATGTGCTCATGAAAGCCAAGGCCACGTGTGTTACATCCGAGACTAATGACAGCTCGGGAACGATGGGATGTTGGCTGCAAGATGTGAGCTAACGAGTCCATCTTAGCAAGTCGGACGACATACCCAGTCAAGTACATGACATAGTTCAATGGCGATGCTCCTGTCACATGAGCTGATGTAAGTACCGAGAAGATAACTGGAAGCTGCAGCTGGAGCCATCCGCAACATAAGAGCCTCATCTTGCGCCAGTTAGATTGCAGGCTCGTATAAGGCGTGTTTGTCTGGCAGTAATCCAGAAAATAGGTTGTGAATGGGCAGACAGGAAACGTAAAGTGAGCGAGAAGCCGAGCTGACTCTAGTTTCACATTATTGGTCAGATGTTCGCTTACGAGCTAGCCGAAGCCAATGCTTGCAAGGAACAATTTATCGCTATAGTACTCTACCCAGAAGACTGTCTTTGAATTCAGCTGACAATTTTTTTTTTGAGTTAAAAGGCGTTTCCTGGAATATTTCCATAATATCGCTGGGCTAGTTTGCAAGAATCCCTACCTAAGACATGGATTTTGCAAATATCCAACGCCGGATTCGCCAACAATGATTCGAGTGTTACTCTGTTATAAAAGAATCGGAACTATCAGTTTCCACTCTTGACTGTGATCTAGTTTCTTGTTTCTAAAAGGGGTGGTGATATCCTGGAGAATAACCGGCTGGCAAACCGATGCATGATACTTACGATGCTTCATATATGGGCCGTACTCAGTGTACATACTAGGTAGCTACCCAGGAATATAGCAAGTCATCCGCCAAAAATTTAACGTGAAACCTGCAGTATTTTGGAAGAGAATGGTTGTCAAAAGCAGCCTGTATACATGCCACAAGCAGAGACACTGCCCCGCTTTCAATGCAAGCCGTCAGGCGGCCTTGGTGGTCTAACGCGGCGCTGTCTCAGCTCTGCTTATCAACAGATCAGTAGGCGCTTATTCTTGATATATAAGGGCATACTGTGAGGCAGAAGTTACCATAGATACTTTTTGCAGTAAGCCGTGCATCCTCGATAGAAACCATATTGAAAATCCTACGTGTCGCAAATGCCTATGATGTTTGCTTTTTGAAGATGTTGAGATGAGAATTCATAGTCGTATATCTAGTGTCAGGGGACAGATCTCTGGGACGCCTGGGACGCCTGGGACGCCTGGGACGCCTGGATGATGTTGTCGCGTGACGTCAGCGTGGGACGCGCTTCTCTCAAACCCACCACCATCCCCTTTCGAGCAACATTATCAATCGCACTACCATCCTCACTACGGCACATTCGGGCCAACATACTCCACGCTCTGAAGTCTTTCTGCGCTACGACAATGAGACTCTGTATTTGTACCTCCGGCCAGTCATCCGCGAGTTCGCCCTACTTGGATATCTGGATATAGCAGCACGAATACTAAGTGACCTGAATAACTATGATCCCTACCACGATCCGCATGGTGAATACAAAGAGCTTTGGTTCTTCTGGGGTCTTGCTGAAAAGGATGATGGGGTTGCGTGGCCAGATGGCGAGAAGGAAAAGGTCCGACATTCCGTGAGGTCAAGGCGCAACCTAAATCAACTTCACCATGAACCTGTCAAAGACGCCAAAGAAAAAAATGTACGACAGGTGGACACAGACGTTTCAGAAGAGGAAATCGAGGAAGAGCTCCAACTCCGGGCGAAGGATTGCTCCAAACACTGGTATGATCCTGACAGACGAAAAGCTGCCAATGAGACAAGCAACCCCAGTATGGACGTAGAGGAGAAGTTTGAGAAGATTCAAAGCATCATAAAGAGCTTTAGTGAACCTATCGTATCGAGCAAGTTATTCATATCGAGTCTCCAAAGTGGCTTGACACATTCAGCAGACTTATTGCTCTCGATGAAGACGTTAGAAAGCGAAGGGCAGAACGAGACCGACGAGAATGAGAGAAAGATTCCAAGCGTTGAGCAGCTTCTGACTTGGTATGCACAAAGTCTGAGTAAGCGCTATGATGCTCTAAT
The DNA here is from genome assembly GCA_025504975.1 of Plenodomus lindquistii. Classification (NCBI taxonomy): domain Eukaryota; kingdom Fungi; phylum Ascomycota; class Dothideomycetes; order Pleosporales; family Leptosphaeriaceae; genus Plenodomus; species Plenodomus lindquistii. The sequence continues at coordinate 885,816 of JANUWI010000002.1, read as the reverse complement.
ATGCATTCACGAATCCCGTCAGGTCTGCCAGTTGCTCAAGAATGGTGTCTTGAGACGGCTCCTCCAGGTGGACGAGGCGAAGATAGTGCGGTATGCAGACGAGCTGTTAGTAGCTGTATCCAAACGACTTGAGCAAGGTCGTGCACGTCCAGTTTCTTTGCCAATCGATGAAGCTCTAGAAGTCATACAACGCAGCACCCACGTCGACGAAAACTATCTGCAATGCGTCCTCGATACTCCAGAACCGTTTTTCAAGGATCCTGCGACGGAGAGCTACACAACAGCTGCAGAAGAACGGCTGGGAGTGCAGCTCTCTGATGACTATCGCACCTTCTTACGCCAGACCAATGGCTTTGGCGCAAAGTGGTGATTTGGTAACCTGCAAGCTCCACTATACTCAGTAGACCAGATCCGATGGCTATCGGACAAAGAAACATATTTCACAGACTTGGTACTGGACGTTCCCGCAAGATGGGACCATTGGGATTTACCAGTGGACCTTGAAGTCGCGAATCATATCGTAACTTCGTTTCGACAAGAGCAATTTCACATCGGAAAAGCCGTCGTAATCGGAACTTGGGATATTGATAACACATGGCTTATCCCACCGTCGACAGTAGACCGCATCAAGGCTCATGTCGCGCATGTTCTTGCCGACCCAGATGTTACAGATGCGCAAAAGACAAGCATAAGATGTGCAGTACGCGAATTTGCAGGTAGCGAGGGAGATGGGAAGCAATGACTTGGCTTTGCGTAACTTGGTCTTCTGGAGGAGTTGCATCCATGAGAGTGTGGCCAAGCTTCAAGACGTATCTTGACAGCCAAGCTGAATGGTGCGATAGAAGACTTCGGAAGGAAGAGAAGGATGATGATTGGGGCAAAAGGCAGCGACTCAGCTTCAGGTTCCGTCGCGATGACTTCGATGTCGGAGCAGCACCTGAGTGGATACAATGATGAAACATTAAATTATAGGATTGCAAGGCCATCCTTTGCAATGCGCAGATCCGCATTGGCACGATGGACGGTGAGCCAATATGATAATCAAGATGTCCTCATGGTCCAAAACGACAATTGCAACGAACGACCTTGGACTATATCACATTGATGCACGCTTACTGGTTCAGGGACCACCCCAAAATGAGTGGTTCACCAAAACCCCTACATCACTTTTCAACCAATGTCGTTTCCGCGTTGTACTGGAATACATGTGAGATAATCAGGACACCATATTGGTCAACGATCTTGTAACTCGCAAAGTTCTCATTCCGCGTTCCCTTTTTTGCGCTGTTTGACTATGCTTTGCAATTCAAATTCTCCTTTCCCGATCTCATGTCTTCCTTTGCTCAACAGAGCTTCATACTCCCAATACTCACGGCACTCCTCCAGCATCTCATTTCCAGCGTACTCCTCCCAGTCTGTTCTGACACTTCTTGCATTTCTCCCTTCGAGGGCTATTGGTCTCCCCACACAATCCGCAGTTGTACATGTCGATATCCTGCGCGATGTGCGTGGCCGTCATCGACCCCATGGGCGTCTTCGCTTCTGGTTTATCAAACGAATCATGCGTCCATCTATCGATAATGTTCTCTGGGGTTTCATGCATGGGCACAGCGCAGCCCGCTTTGCCGATATGTGTTTGCACAGGGTGCTCTTTGAGACCTGGCGTCAGGGCGCTGGTCTGATGCTCTGCGCTTGAATGATTGTTAGCGATGAGAAGGAGAGGGAGTAGAGTGAGTTAAGCTACGCTTCTACTTCGACTTCTTCGCGTGATTTCTTTCGGACGTGGAACGGCTGGGATGGCGGGGCATTTTCATCGGAGACGGTGATGTTGCCCGGCTGAACCGCGCTTTCAGAAATCGCGATGCTTTCAGGTTTTGAGTTGACCTCAGGTTGAGTCGTGGCCTTCGGATTAGTGTCGGAATGCTGTGGAGCATTGTCGTCAGGCAGAGCGTTGACCGCGACTGAAGAGTTACTCTCGGCTGGACGGTCGCTCTTGGTCTGACCTATGCTCCCGGCTGAAGTGTTGCTGTCCGCTGAAGCACCACCCTCTGATGGATGCTTGTTCTCAGGTTGATCATCGTTCTCTGATTGCATGTTGCCTGTTGCAACAGAATTCACAGGATGCACGGGTATTTGATTTGAAGGGACTTGGGCTGGCCGTGGCACTTTGTGAAGGCGATCTGAAATGCGTGTTCTGCTGCCGTTCTACGGGACGAAGCAGAAGCCTTCGCAAGAAGTGCGCATGCGCACCTGCCTCTCTTCGTGCTACGATGCGACTGCCAATTTGTGCACGATCAATGGTAGAAAGAACCAGCCTGGTTCCTGCGACCTCGAAAGATGCGCGATACTGCGCTCCAAGGCCATAGCAATCTCGAGCCCTTGTGTCAGAAATTTCGATCGGGTAATTACCATGACCAAAGTCTCATTCACCTTCACCTCGCAGGAGAAATTGTGGAGCCAAGCTACCAGTGACGAACGAGGTAAACACGGCTCTGCCCTGACCCGACTAGAAGACGTTCCTTCATATGTTGCGCCATCTACCTTCCGATATACCCTGTTTACGGCCAACGATGTCACGATTCGCCATCCTCCTGCTCTTTCTCTTCGCCAGTCTGACCGCAGGCTACACCAGCCGCAGCCTCGGCGCCGATAAGTCACATCTTTGGCCTCGAGACCAAGCTAGCGGTATTACCACGATTCCTTTCTGCTTCTCCAACCACCATGCCATGGGTCTCCGACACCCTGTCGAACAAGGCTGGTTGAAATGGCACAACAAGATTGGACTTCCAGGTCGATCCAACGGTCACTCTCTAGAGTTCAAACGCTATGAAACTCCCTCCCAGCCTGGATATCCGTTCTGCCGAGGCGCCGGTGACAGGTGGAATCCAGCGGTTCCAAACCACGTGGTTGAGGTGAGCCTTGGGGCCCCTGGTATCGGCTGCGATTCATCGTTGGGATACAATGAGCACGGCGCTCCGGGTCGTCACTTTCTCATCATCGACACCGCAAACGAACACATGGTCAACTACTGTTAGTACAGAACGTGCTCGTACAAAGTCGGCGAGATTGGTGGGTTCACGATGCTAAATATCAACACCCAGTCGTCACCCACGAACTCGGCCACATCTTCGGCCTCATGCACGAACACTCGCGCGCAGATCGTGACAACCATATCGTGTACAACTGCGATGCTCTCATCGACTTTGCTACCAAGTGGGCAGCTGCCCGCGCCGCCGGCGTGAGCAAATTCGACTTCTGCAACGACCCCGATGTTGCTGATCGCTTCGACTTCGTGGCCTTTGGCTTCCACAAAGACAATGGATTATACTCGGCAGAATACGATCACGACTCTATTATGCACTATTCATCGTACACGGGGGCGAGAAATGATCTGATTCGGGCGGACCGGAATAACATGGACCACTACCCATTAACAAAGCTGGTGAATGGGGTCAGAAGCATCATACCGAGCAGATGGAGGGGCGAGGTCAAGGTGTCGGATGGAGATGGAGAGGGAATTCGGAAGTTGTATCCTTGGGGGTGATCGCGCGTTGACTGAAGGATTTACTGTATTCCGGCGTATACAAGCAATTTGTAAGTCCCGCCCCAGACGATCGGTAGATTGCATACGCAGCAAGATCTGGTCAGGAAGGTAGAATCAAATGCCAGTTTTGAGATGAATGCAAAAGAGGCGCTCTCGAACAACTCTTTCGTACCTAACGGAACAATCCAATAAACTTTCGAAATAAATTTTCTAGGTAGAGAACGTGCTCACAAGATACCCATGTTCACATGAACATGCTGTCAACGTGTTCTGCAACGCAAGGTTGGCAGAAATCCCGTAAGTCGCAATTACAACCCGCCCATAGCTGGTCGTATATCATTCTAAAAATAGGCAAATGAAGGTAGGCTTGCCCAGTCCACTGCAATTCTTAGCGCCAGCGAGATGTGAACGCGAGGCTGTGGATGCATGCGGACCGGTCAGGGCTTATGCATGTTTGGAGTTTTCCTGCACTGCAATCTCTAGCGCGGACGAGGGAGCGCTGATATCTAGATGTGGAAGGCATATCCGGTCAGCTAGGCTTAGAGGGTACAAAGTCACAAGCACCACTCTATGACCCTTCTCCGATGACTAGAGCCCATATTAAATATGTCGTAAAAGGCCACAGCATTGGAACTCCAACTCAAAACAACTCTTTGAAAGCATGTATCCGACATGTGAGCCTTGAATGGAAGAACACTGGATTTGCACCCTGTGACAGACTTCAGTGCGAACCACACCGACGAGACAAAGACTATACTGAGCCAATACATTAGCTGTGCACTGCAATTCCTAGCGCCAACAAGGTCTGGAGGCCAGGTATCCTTCATAACCCCTCTTCCAGCCTTGTCATCGATTCCTCCGCGGATACAGCCTCGTTGATAAGTGCTCGTTCGCGCTAGAGATTGCAGTGCTTGACTGGCTGGAGGTACTCCAGTCTAGATCAGGCATCCACGAGGAAATCTGGGCCTGGAAGTAACAATTGACAAGGCATCAATCTGCACTGCAATCCCTAGCGCCGTTAAGACGTTGATACGAGGCTAGGCTAGTTACCATAGCACCTGCATAAAAGATGCAAGCAATCGTTCAGATTACTACTAACGGTTGCATGGGGCTTGCTGCACTGCAATCTTTAGTGCAGACAAGAAGTTAATATGGTATCTGATGTAAGGTAAGCACTAGTCCGACTTCACAGAACCCGATACGTTCCCACTCATTGCACAGCCCCACTCATTGCACTGCAATCTTTAGCGCCAGCGAGGGATCGCTTGCTGACGGCGAGGCTGGAAGGCGGGGTTTAGAGCGGCTCTAGGATTCGCTCACCGTCGCTGACTGTAGACTTCCCTGTTTGAACCCGTCTGATGTGTGGAGCAAGTTGCGATTGAATGTATACGTCGTACATGTATGTCAGAGTATACTGGAATTGAGAGTTCAATAGCTAACCTTCGTTGACAAATGAAAATCGAGTCTGGCATGAAAGACAAATTTATATTCATAAGCTTGACAAAACGAGATACTTTTCCAAGTATTAAGCTATTATCGTTGGGTATCATTGTGCTACTCTCCTACTACAACCGTCTCCTATTCCTCAGTCCAAACGCGCCTCTGCCCTATAATTCCAACTCCTCAACCTCCATCCCACACTCCTCACACCTCTTCCTCGTCATCCCCGTCTGCGGATCCAACACACTCCTCCCCCACTCATGCTCATGCCTGTCAAACCTGCCCTTGATAGCCTGTCCAAATTGCGCCTCCCCTCCTGCGCGTTTGTACGCCTCGGCCCGCGTGCGCTTCTTCAACAATTCTAGCTTGTTCTTGAACTTCTTTTGCTTTCGCTCTTTTGTTACAGTCTGGCGCTTCTCGTATTCCTCGTCGAGTGCTTCTGCACTACCCCACTTCTTGGGACTGAAGGCGTAGGCTTCGACCTGGAGGCGCAGGAAGAGCTGCATAGGGTGAAAAAACTGTTTGTGTGGGTTTGGACGCTCGAGATGCGGTAAGAGCTCTTCGTCTTTGAGTTCGGGGTCTGTGAGGAGGTAGTCATCCCGTGCCTCGGTCTTCGTCAACAACGAGTACTTTTCTGGGAACTTCTCTTTGCAGGTGTTGCAGATGCCAATTGAGAATGTGTCTTGCCACTTCCAGTCGATCTCTAGGCTGGAACACTCTCGACATTTCCCTTTGATGTCGCGCTTTCCGTCGCCGTATTTGCCTTTGAAGGTGCCTGCTTCGATTTCAGCGTTCTCGGCGGCTTCGAGGAGGAGAGCGTCTTCGTCTTCGGCTTCTTCTTTGCCGTTGACGGCGTTGAGGATTGAGATGCCAGGTTCGAAAGGACCTGCGCGATTTGCACGCAGCTTCCGTCGTATGCGATCGCGTTCCCATTCCGCCATTGTGACGCCCTCTGGTTTCTGCTCTTCTTTGGGCTGCCCTTTCCACATAGCTTTGTTATGCGGGTCGTCTGTTGTGCTGAGGAAGCCACCCTTCGTGTCGGTCATTTTGGAGAAGTCATAGTCGATGAAGTCGGACCGCGCGTACTTCTTGGCGGGTTGTATGTAGTCGTTGGAGGGGGGCTGCATAAAGCCATTCTGGTCGAGTTTGGGTTGGGATGCTGCGGCGTTGCGGACTTCCAAAGGCGCATTGTCTGGTGTGATGCTGGAGTATGCTCGCTTTGCGCCGGCAACGGGGGCTGGTGAAGGTCTTGCTTGGGCTTGCTGTGCAGCGGCTTTGGCCTTCAACCTGGCCTGCTCCATCTTCCGTATCTGCTCCGGTGTAGGCGGGTTCGGCGGTAGCCTGCCCGCTGAGCGAGTGGCTCGTGGCGGCGTTGTCTGCCTGGAAGACATCGTGGTAATAGGAGAAACTCTTCTGTATGTGCGAGGTCTGTACCTCGTGTGTTATGAAATCGAAAAACGGCACGCTAAGGGAACGAAAGAGTGAAGGAACGCGCGGGTGGCAAGCGCAACATCCGGCGTGAAGTGAGCCGCACCGAGACCCTTGTTCCTGGACGATGATGCGCGCCAAGACGTCCCGCGATCTGCAGCCCTCGATAGTGCCCCCAGATCACTGCGCACATGCGAATTCTACGCAAAATCAAATGCCAATGTTGGTTAACTAATCTGCCGTGCGAAAATTCGCTGAGACCAAAGGGCGGCTTATGTCGAAATGGGTGACGGCCGCCTTTACAAATCGACCATGACTCTTCCATGTGGCTGTGGCGTTGCACCTCACAATGCCCCGTCATCATTGATGAATTGCATATACTTCACAGTGCCCATATCTTGACAAAGACCTCTGTACATCTATTATCTCGTTTCACACCTTTGCTCATTCTGCACCAATTTCTCAATTCTGACATCATCCCGTCATGACACAGACGACAGGCGCGGACACACGTGCGCACGTGGCCAGCCCTACGACAGAATCTCCCATCCCTGTCGCCGATCCCGAACTTTCCAATTCCCAGACCTCACCACCGCCAACACCACCAACAAACATCACCACGTCATACCCCGTCTTTACCCTCCCAATTCCTCCCCAAAGCCGCAAAGCAAAGCGCGAAAACAAAAAGAAGCAACGGCACGACTCCACCCAACCCACCCCAACCACAACCGACACCGAATCCCCCCCTCCACCTCCCACCAAAAAACCACCAAACAACCCTCCAAAAGCCAAAAGTCCCCGCCAACTCCCCACCGACGCCACATCACCCTCCTCCCTTACAACAATGCGCCCAACCCCAACCCTCCAAAAATCCTACCCCCTCCTCATAGCCTCCATAGGCAACCCAGGCCCAACCTACTCCAACACCCTACACTCTGCCGGCCACATCCTGACCACATACCTCAGCACGCAAAAGCACTACCGGCCCTTCACCAAGGGTCTCTCCGGCCTAATCTCGCGCCCAGACACATCACACTACTCCTTCGGCTTCATATCCGGCTACACCAAAGTACGCGACGGCGCGGCGCCCCCTCCTGCAGACGAAGACTGGACGTTCTGGCAATCTACCAGTTTGATGAATGTCAGTGGGGTTAGTGTGAAGAAGGCGTATGGCGAGTGGCGCAAGGGGAAAGGGTTGGCGCCTGAGGAGGGGAGACTGGTGGTTGTGCATGATGAGCTTGAGTCGGAATTGGGGAAGGTTACGGTGAGGGAGGGGGCGGCGAGCGCGAGGGGGCACAATGGAATTAAGAGTTGTCAGGCGCAGTTGGGGAATGTAAAGTGGTGGCGGATAGGCGTCGGGATTGGACGGCCGGAGAGTAGGGACAAGGATGTTGTGAGTCGCTATGTGTTGGGTAAGATGAGTGGGGGGCAAAGGAAAGCACTTGAGGGGAGTGCGGTGGCGGTTTTTGGGGCGTTGGAGGCCATTGGTGAGGGTAGGCGGTGACGTTGCATTTACAGGTGTAAGTATGACTCGTGAAGAAGCATGATACCCATGGGATTGCATTGTTAGGGATTGGATGTATTGAATAGACGCATATATGAATGGAACAACGCCATACACAGGCCAGATGGAACATGCCAAGGTATTTCCCGTACGCCGGTGACAATGCAAGTGAATGATGACAAAACACCCAAATATACAGCTTTGAACGCCGTATCGCTAGTCCGGGATCGCATCCTCAAGTGATCGATCTAGTGGAACCATTGAGTGATGTCACAAAGGAGCATTCTTCCTCAGCTTCTTCCTAGCCTCAAGTCTCCGCCTCGCTTCCGCCTTGCGGTCTACTGGCAGTATCTCCGCTCGATCTTGCTTGACCTGCTTCGAGCCCTCGGCGTGATGAGCAGTAATCTTCGACATGTCGAACTTGGGATCGCTGACAGCTTGAGTGCTATCGATTGTTGTCCTGGACAAAGTCGTGGCTTTGATTTCTTCGACCTTGCGTGGAGCTGGATCTACCGTGGCAGTCGATTTGGACCCCAGCCCTTCGGCAATATCATCATTGTTACGCGTTTTTGTACCTGTAGCCCCTGCCTTCGTAGTCGCGTTGATTCCTGCAGACTTACGTCCTGTCGATGCATTTGTTGCCTTGGTCTGTCTTGATTGCTTCGGTGGTGGGTTCCACTCTGGTCGTGAGTATGGAACTCCTGTCGAGACAGGCAACGCCATCTTGTCCATCTGCAGTATTGAGCTAGCTTCTGCTGCCAGCCATGGATCCGGCGAGGGCATTGGTAGTGGACTCGATGGCAGTACAACAAACGGTGAGCTAGGTGGGCCATTCTCCTTGAGCGAATCCCACTTTCCGGAGTCTAAAGGCGATTTGGGTACGCCGGTGGGTGCTGCACGCGTCTCTTGGTCTGTGGATCGGGCAGGAGCCCGAGGTGACTTTCCTAATATTACAGAAACTTCGCCTTCATCAGTACCGAATCTTGCTGGAGGTTTCGGTCGAGTTGCATCGGGCAGTGTCTGACGGCGCTGTCGTTTGGGTGTTGGAGAAGCATTCTCTTTGCCTGATGAGGCTGTGCTCATTGATGGATTAAACAATGGCTCGTGCTCGTGCTCAGAAACTCGTTGTGATCGCGTCTTGCTCGAATCCTCATAAATGTCAAATGACGGCCTGTTCTGAAGTTCTGATGACGACATTGCAGCCGATCGCTCCAGAGTGGCTATGCGTGCTTTCAGAGCTGCAATCTCGATAGTGGCCGAGGCGTTTTCAGCAGTCGCCTTACGTGCCCGCTCCTGATAGTCCTTGTTCTGTTGCTCCAAGTCTTGCTCACGTTGCCTAAACCGCCTACGCTCTTGTTCGAGTTTTGTGGCTAGTTCTGTCACTTCACCATCTTTCTTCATGGCAAACTTCTTTGCCAGCTGCTGTTTTGCGACGACCTTCTTCATTTCTCGCTCGCTTCGTTCGGCATAGCTCTCGTACTGCTCCTTCCAGTACTTTCCAGACTCAGATCGAGGGGCGCCCATGTCAATGGTGATGTCAGTATCGTCTCTCGCTCTAGGTTTCTGCCCTGGGGTCGTTTGTGTGGTTTTGCGCGCGTCCAGTAAAGCATCGGTGAGCTTGTTGCGAGGCCTCTTGTCGCTCGAAGAGTCTAGTTTTAGTTGCGCGCCGGGCGTCCAAGGACTAGGAAACTTTCCAGGGCAGTCGTTGGGAACGCCACTTTTGCCCGCAACGATGTTCTTGCCTTCGTTGTCCATCACTTGCGATCCGAACGACACCGTCTTCCTCCCCTTGCTTGTTGTTCCGGGGGTCATAAGTATGCCGCCTGGCTGCTTGGACGGTGACACAGGCGGTGTGGACTCTTTTGGCGCCGGCATAGATATAGCCTTTGCGTTGGCTGCGTCCAGGCGCTTCTTCCTGTCTGCGGGCTTGGAGCCGTTGTTTGCATTTTCGGGGGCGGGCGTTCCGAATATGGCGTGCTTGAATGCCTTCACGGCGAACTGGTGTGCGGGAGTTTCTGGCTGCTCGAGAAAGGTGGACTCGTAGTTGTTTTCTGCACTCGTTCAGCATGTCTAAACATCGAGGCTTGGGGGTACGCATACCTGGTTGTAGATCTTCTATCGCATTAGCAATGCGCGGGCCCGTAATCCATGAAAACATGATGGATGGCTATTTAGAAGCCTAGAAAGTTGTATGGTACCCGGTGAGAAAGTAGTGGGCGAATGGGTGACCGTGTTGCTGTGATGGATGCTTTGTTTGGGTTATTGTTTACTCCTCGAAAACGAAGGCCGGAGGCTCGGCGGCAGCTTTGATGCGTGGCAGAGTCGTCGTATGCAGTCGTGGACAGTCTCCAGCTCATCCAAATGCGCTGTCCTCGAGGTTCTGCGGCGGAAAGCGCGATATCGCAGCATGCGCGCGTGGTGTTGTACTGCATGCGTGAGGAAGTCGCGTTGTGCCATTAGGCCATTTCGGGATTAGCGTCGAATGGCGGGGTCCACAGGGCTGCCAGCATTCATCGCCCCCACCGACCGCTATTTGCGCATGTGCTGGCAAGCCAAAGCTTCCCATTTCGTCACCATCAACACGCTTTCACCAGGAATAGAAGCAAACGAAATGTCTGCAGTGTAAAGGGCAAGCAGCTTCGGCTGCTAGTCTCTCCGTCAAGTCTTCTCATGACGGCATCTACAAGCGTACACAAGTCAGCCCATCATGGCACCGCACAAGACACCTCGCAAAAAGCAACAGAATGATGCATCAACATCCAACGGGAGCGATGACAGAGGGCCGACAAGTCCAGCTGGGGAGTCACTACCTGAGCGGCCCCAATTGGTTTCGCAACCCTCCGAAACTTATGAGAAGGCACAAGAAGATGAACGTGAAGTTTTGAAGGCCATATTCATGGATGACTATGAAGAATCAGAAGCAAAAGGAGCATGGAGCAAAACTACCGACCGAGTACTGCGGCTGAAGCTGAAGGCGTATTCTAACGATGACATTTCTATCACGCTTTGCGTCAAGCTTACAGCGACATACCCCAAGTCTCTTCCTTCACTCAGCCTGGAAGGTGGAGAGAAGTTAAGAAAGAAGACATGGGACAAGCTTCGAAGCTTACTCCGAGAGCGGCCCAAGGAACTAGTCGGTGAAGTAATGATCTACGAGATTGCAACTGAAATCCAGGAGGTCCTGGAAGACGAGATTGCTGTTCGTGAGAATGACGGCGCATACGATAATCTAGACGCAGAACGCGTTGTCCAGGAAGCAGAAACTGCCGAGATCGCGAAACGCGAGGAGGAGGAACTGCAAAAGAAGAGAGACGAGGAGAAAGCCGATGAAGAGCGTGCGTTGCAACGTATGGTTGGTGATGAGATGCGGCGAAAAGAGATGATGGCAAAGCGTCGTAGCAAGTCAACAGGAGTTACCCCAACGTCCTACTTCCCCAACGAAAGCAACAAGAATTACGTTTCATTCGACAGGAAGATCGTTTGGCAGGACGGCGATGCGACGATTGACTGCAGTGCGGTCGAAGGTTTGATTCCTTACCACAATGGACCCGTCACAGAACAGTTGCTGGTCAAGCCTGTCAACACCAACGCACCTCTGACGCTTGTTCTGAAACGCCTGCGTGTAGGCGGTGGCAACTCAGCAGCTGGACCGCAGCTGAAGAAGGCAATCATGGAATTCGAAGAGGAAATGGAAGATGTCAAACGGCTGCGGCAGAGCGCGATTCTTACCATCCTGGATTTTAAGATAGAGCATGTGCCTGATACCGGCTGGGAGATCAACGTTTTGATGGAGCACGCCAACAAAGGCTCACTACGCGACAAACTCGAGGATGACGGGCAGATCGCCGTTGGCAGGATCCGATCGTGGACCATTGAGCTTCTCGAGGCGCTTGACTACTACCATCGCAACGGCTTAGTGCACAAGCGCCTCCATCCTACGAACATCTTGTTCAAGAAGTCATCAAGTGGAAGCATTTCGGTTGTCTTGACTGACGGTGCATATCAAGAGACTCTGCATCAACTGCAGAACCTTTGTAGAGGGGAGCAGGCTATCGCTACATCAAGAACGGTATTCTGGGTCGCTGCTGAACTCGCACAAGAAAATCGTCGCACCCGAAAAACTGACGTCTGGGACTTGGGCGTCGTGTTCCTCCAGATGCTGTTCGGTTTGGACGCTCCCCAAAAGTACAACTCGCCAAAGGATCTGTCAGACGCTGTAGGGTGCTCGGAGCCGTTGCAAGAGATCATGCGCAAATTCTTCAAGCCAGATCCCAAGAAACGACCCTCCGCATTCGATCTGATCCCAAGCGAGTTCCTACGCGATGACGTGCCTGTGTATGAGCACCCTCCCACACCAATACGATCAAGACATTCTTCGACGTCCTTGGGTCACTATCGTCTACGACGAGAGTCTTCCGCTGGTGTCCCTACGTCGTACTCCCGATATGCGACCGACTGGGTTGAGCAAGGCCGATTGGGTAAGGGTGGCTATGGAGAAGTCGTGAAAGCGCGTAACAAAGTTGACGGTCGCATCTACGCTATCAAGAAGATCAAACAAAAATCTGCGTCTGCGCTGAGCGAGGTCCTCTCCGAGGTCATGCTTCTGTCCCGCCTAAATCATAGCTGTGTCGTACGTTACTACACGGCGTGGCCTGAAGAAGACGTACTTGGCTTTTCAGAAGCAGATGATGATGATTCAACAGCGTTCGACGACTCCGATTCCGACTCCGATTCCGACATCTCACCTGGCACTACAGGAGACACTGGGCTCAATGGCAGTACTGGAGGACTGGATTTTATTAGCTCAAGCGGATATCCAAAGATTGAATTCGGCTCTGACGAAGAGCAGGACGATGGAGATGATGACGGAGCAGTAGTTTTCGGTTCAGACTCTGGTAAGTAATTTTTGTGCTCTCGCCCAACACTACTAACTCAGCTGGTAGAAGATGAAACGGGAACAGCAAGCGGGCCTCGTTCTCCCATGGTGAAGAGGCGTACTCTATCACAATCACACCAGGCACGATCTACTCGTTCGATTCTGTACATTCAGATGGAGTTTTGTGAAAAGCAGACATTACGCGATCTCATTCGAAGGGGACTGTATGACGACCCAGATGAGTACTGGCGGCTTTTCAGGCAAATCATTGAAGGCCTTGCACACATACACGGACATGGGATCATTCATCGCGACTTGAAGCCCGACAACATATTCATTGACGTCGCAAAGATCCCGAAGATTGGGGATTTCGGTCTTGCCACAAGTGGGCAGTATCAGCGATCGGACAAGAAGACATCCGTCGGCGTCCAAGATGGCGACATGACTCGCAGCGTTGGTACCGCTCTATATGTTGCACCCGAACTAAGTTCAACAGTCACTGGGACTTATAATGACAAAGTTGATATGTACTCGATGGGCATCATCTTCTTTGAGATGTGCTTCCCATTAGAGACGGCCATGGAACGAGATCAGGTCATCCGGCTCTTACGAGAGCGCAAACACGATCTGCCTCAGGAATTTCAGAAGCCCGAGAAGTCTTTGCAGGGCGCTATCATCACCTCTTTGATCTCCCATCGCCCTTCAGAGCGACCAAGCTGTGCAGAACTCCTACGCAGTGGAAAAGTTCCCTTGCAAATCGAGGACGAGGCTGTCAAGGAAGCTTTGAAAGCTCTCTCTGACCGAAACTCTCCGCATTACGCAAAGATGATGGCTGCGCTCTTTTCGCAAAAGCCCGATATACAAGCCAAAGACTACACATGGGATTTGGCTATCGCTACTAGGACCATCAAAGCCAACGATGTGCTATTGCAAAATCTAGTCAAAGATCGCTTAGGCATGGTGTTCCGAAGTCACGGTGCGGTCGAAGTCCAACGTCCGCCGCTACTGCCGTGGTCTGACCATTACGCAAACAAGAACGTAGTTAAGCTCTTCGATCCTTCCGGTACACTCGTACAATTGCCCCACGACCTCACATTACCTTACGCTCGCAGTATTGGAAGGGGCGCGCCATTCTTGGAGAAGACCTTCACAATCGGCCAGGTCTATCGCGATAGCCCCGCCGGTGGTGCGCCACACAGCAATGGCGAGGCTGACTTTGATATTCTGTCATACGACACATTGGATCTTGCTCTGAAGGAGGCCGAGGTGCTGAAGGTTGTTGATGAGCTTGTTGATGAGTTTCCGTCATTCAACTCCACGTTGATGTGCTTCCATCTCAATCATGCCGACTTGCTTGATATGATCATGGAATTCTGCCGGATCAGTGTCTCCCAACGATCAGCTGTAAAGAACATCCTGAGCAGGCTCAACATTTCGGGACACAACTGGCAAAAAGTTCGTAATGAGTTACGCTCACCGGAAATTGGTGTGTCTTCCACTTCTATCGATGACCTGGCACGCTTCGACTGGCGAGATACACCTGAGAAAGCTTTTTCTAAGCTCCGAAGACTGTTCGAAGGCACAAAGTACCTTGATCGTACGCATGCTATCTTCGCCCACCTTCGATCAGTCGCGAGCTATATGAAGCTCTGGAATGTGAAACGCAAAGTATACATCAGCGCATTGAGTAGCTTCAACGAAAAGTTCTATGCCAGCGGTATCATGTTCCAATGCTTGTTCGACACGAAACAGCGCGAAGTGCTCGCAGCTGGTGGAAGATACGACAAGTTGATCGAAGAGTACCGACCGCGTGGATCAGGTCATGCGCATCCAACGGCAGGCTACCACGCAGTGGGCGTGAATCTCGGGTGGGACAGACTCGTGAACTCTATGGCACGATGGCTGAAGAAGCCCGAAAAATCGGCATTTCTAAAAAAGCACGCCGAGGAAGACACGCCATCAATTTCATGGATGCCGCGCCGCTGCGATTGTCTCGTAGCAAGTTTCGACCCAAACATCCTGCGATCAACAGGCGTCAAGATGGTCGCAGAACTCATTGCTCACGGTTACACCGCCGAATTAGCCGTCGACGCGCACTCCATCGAAGACATTCTTCGCCACTACCGCGACGACAGACACAGCTGGGTCATTGTCATCAAACACGGCCTCGCACCCGACAAGCCCGAACTCAAAGTCAAGTCCATTGCCAAGAGGGAGGATACTGATCTCCGGACCGGCGATCTCCTAAACTACCTCCGCAACGAACTCCGTGACCGCGACAGCCGCGAAGGCAGCGCAGCCCAACGCCTTACAAAAGCCACCCCCACAGTTTCCACTTCCACAGCCGCAAAATCCAACGTCGACGTCCTCATCGCACAGCACCGCAGCAAAAAGAGCAATAAATGGTCCATTGTTGAAGCGGCGCAGACCCGTTCTGCAGACTTGCTCTCAGAATTTCGATCAGCGCCTATTGCAGCGATTGAGACAAAGGAAGAGGCCATGACGTTGATCAAGGAGACGAGACTGAGTGATCCGGACTCGTGGCGCCATGCGATTCAGAAGATGCCCATTGCTGAACGCAAGTATTTGCAAGAGCTGCATGATTTGCTGTTGAGTTATCGGGCGCAGTGGGTTGAAACGAGGAATGAGGAGGGTAGAGCAAGTGGAGAGGGTGGGAGGGCTTTTGTGTATAACTTCAGGACTGGGGGGTGTTTATTGTATGACCTTGAGAGCTAGTGTGGAATTCACCTGTGTGTAGACTGGTGAAGGTGGTGTTGATGACATGGCACACATACAAGAGATAGAATGGCTGCAGGTTGTGGAGTCAAGTAAAGAAACATACATTTAGTGATAGTCCACGAGATTTCGACGAAACAAGCGAAAACGATAATCACATTCTTGACCATTCCGAATCTTCGTCCTCGTACCTTTGCCTCAGGCACTCTGAGGAAATAATTTATTCCCTGCTAAAACCCTTGTCGGCCGTCCCGCCTCCCTCAAACACTTCAACGCAACATCGAAAAGCTGCAAATCAGTTCCTACACACGCGATATCAGCACGACCCCTATCTACCTACCAACCTTTCCCTCATCTACATTCCCTCGATGAACCCCGAGAAGAAGAAAATCGACTCACCAAAAGCTCCCATGATACTGACTCCAACTGGCAACTTCTCCACATTTCCGCTCACCCTACTCTCATACTCAAACTCCCCGATCGGAATCGTCAATTCCGGCGCCTTCAAGATCGGCGCGAGAAACAGGTTCGGTACACCAACGGGGTTGAAGCGCGAGGCGGGCAATTCATCACGGTACCGAGGGGCGATTTCCTCAATGGGGAGGATGATAAGGGTGTTCTGCATGGAAGGGCGCAGGATAGCCGATGTGAACCACATGGCGTAGACTTCGAGGCGGCACATGGCTTCTTCGTGTGCTGTGGCGGTGATGGTAGAGGCCAGGTTCCTAGTAAGTGAGTGTTAGATGATGTGGGATGAGGCGTGGAGAGAAGTTCACCATTGCCATTTCACCGGCGGACTCAGATATGCATCTTTACCAAATTCTGCACGGTATTCGTGCCGGAAAGACGCAAAATTTTGGTAGTCGGCGTAGAAGAAGGAGTCGCGAGATGCGTCCTTCATGTACTCGGTGAGTGTGGCGCCGTCGGCTTCATGTGGTGGATCAGCAGCCCAAACTTCTTCGAACGATAGTTTTTGGTGTTTGATGTGCAGAGAGTCTTCGAGATTCTCAACGAAAGCATCTATTAGAGCCATTTGATGAACCATTTTTAATGAGGCTCATGTAGTCTGTTGGGTAGATGATCGTAAAGGGCTTTTCACTAGTATTATCGTCCTTCGGTATTGCCTCGCCGTACCATGTCTCAGCGAATGTTTTGCATTGTTGCAAATCTCGGCAGAAAAACGTGGGAACATCAAATCTTGGAAAGCTTTTGATCATCCCTTCGTTGGATAGAAGGCCATGTGATGGTCGCATGGCGAAGCAGCCATTCCAGTGGCCGGGGCGGCGGCCACTTCCACTTGCTGTAGTGCTCGTCAGCTCCATGTATACAACCCATACTTGGGTCACATTTGAGGTAATGAAGATCTATCGACTGACTATCAGATCCGATAGCGATATCAAGCCAGTCGTACGCTGCGATGGCGACACCACTTCCACTGCTGCTTCCTGCTGGTGACTGGTAGCCATCGGCTCGAGGGTTCCACGGTGCTGGCCAGTCGATACACTCCAGCGGCTCCTCGGTAGCCGCAAAGGACGCAAGTTTCGTTATACCAACAATGTGAACACCCAGACTGATGAGTTTCTGAATGCATGGAGCAGTCTCGGATGGGGGAACGCAAAGGTCATAGAATGCTTTGTTGCAGGCAGATGTACGGACATTGCGAATCTGAAAAATGTCTTTCGCCGCAATGCGCCACCCTTCGATACGTGAGCGTTGTACAATTTGGCTTGTTGACGAGCTCTGAGATTTTGGTGGTATCAACAAGAGAAGGGTCTGTGGTGAAGGACTGGCAGTTTGTGTGTTGAATAGTGTCCTGATAGATCAGTGATGTTGGCTGAGTTTCCAGAGACCTACATACCCATCTCCATTTGGGTTAAATGTATGCAGAAACGCCCCATGTGTGTCTTCATGCCTTTCCCATTTCGAAGACAGAATTTCAGCAGCCTCACGTTCAAATGGGCTCGTGTTCTTGACTTCTGTAGCGACAGCGTCAGGTGAAGCCCACAAAGCAGTCAGTACTCTCTTGAAGTGGCATTTATGAGTGAACGTTAATATTTGGTTAGATATAAGGGGTGGGGATGCGTACTGTTGAGTACGTGAACACAGTGTTATTTGTGCCGAGGCTTAACGCTTCAGGAGGTTGCTCAACATCTCCCTCTACAATCGCTGCCTTCATCGCTATGCTCAAAGTTCAAAGAAGAGGTTAACCTGCTATAAGCACTTCATCTGGCTCCACATTTATGTCACAGATAAAACTTTGAGCTTAGGTACGCTAAAGCGTATACAAAAGAGATTGAGGCGGAGGCGCGTGATGAAGTCGTCTCCCCCGCAGCAGGCTGGCGGCACAGCCATGCTGGGTCCCTGCCGTAAGCGAAAGCGCGCCTGATATCCTCAGGATCTACATGATGGTGGGCTAGCAAATGAGCTCTCGCTACCGTATCACCAACGCATCGCGCATCTAACATCCCCGCTTCCCGCGGAGGCAATCTGCTCCTGCCCCTCGCCATGTCTCGACCTGCAAGTGGCAGTGTATCACAACGCAACGCTCAGCTCCAGCCGCTTGACCGCCACGAGAAAATCGAGACCATGTAAGCAGCGAATAGGGATCGTCTCTTAGCGGCTTGCACTTATCACCATCAGATTTGTAGCGGTGGCCGGTGTAGGCACCAAGTCAACAAGCGAATGGACTGATGATGCCGGTAAGCTGTGGCTGTCTAGAATCGATGCCCCAGGTATCGGTCTATTCTCGTTCGAGCATGAAATTCGTCAATCACACACCGGATTGTGGCAGAGTCTTCTCAATTGTGGGCAGGATCTTCTGCTGTCGGTTATCACACTGGTCGAGGAGCAACATGTAAGATCACGACCCTAATGTGTGCAGCTCTGATATACAGATTACTCAACAACATATCGTCATATAGTTACAACATTGCCCGATTCTTTTCGTTGGGCATAGTCTAGGTGGCTTCATTGTGAAGGAGGCACGACCGTTTCGCCACCCCTTCTAGGTTGCTCCCACGTACTAACACCTACAGACATTGCGGCTGGCCTACGAGCGTACCGAAACAAAGTACAAGCCCTTCAAGAAATCACTGGCAGGCGTGATATTGATGGGGACTCCTCACTCCATCTCTGAGCAAGAGTCGAAATGGCAGAACGTCGCGGTACTGCCACATATGGCAAGTCGAACCTCCAAGTCACAGCCCATGGACCGCGACGATATCAAGAGATTAGCTCAGAGCTCCCTCGCTTTCGACAACAGTGGTGTTCTATGCCCGATCCTCAGCATCTACGAAGAGCGTGCAACCAAACCGAGATCGTTGTTCTCATCGAAAAGAGTGAAGGTATGACCTTTATGTTGTATAGTGAATTGTTGACTGACGACACAGCTTGTGGAGAGGGACTTCACGGTCACTGGAAGTGGCGAAGAGCGTATGCTGGGGGTAGACGCAAATCACAGAAACCTCTGCAACATCTCAAATAACCCTGAGATACGCAAATTTATCGCAGCAGCACTGGAAGATGCGCGTCTGAGTATCTCGGTTGAATCACCGACATGTGAGTATTAATCAAGACCACAATGCGCGAGGCATTGAACTCAGACTAACCTAGCATCGCGAGTCTAGCAGCCAGCGAAGTCGACGAGCTCGACGAGCACGCGTACGATCTAATCGATAGTAGTTCTAACCCTACAACATCACCCGAAAATACAGCTTCAGCCACAGCCGGGTCATCAAACCTGGGATTTGAGATGGTCGCAATGCTCTCCGAATTGAAAATTGATACCCCCAAACTTCCGTGCTACTACATACCGGTCACCCAGAACAAGGACTTCTATGGTCGACTGGATGTTCTGAGCAAAATCAGTGAGGCCTTCAACGGAACGACCGCGTCTTCAAACGATGATGGAAGTGTTTCTAGAAGCTTTGCGCTGTGCGGCCCTGGCGGCGTGGGCAAAACACAGATAGTGACAGAGTATGTCCATCGCTGTAAGCAGAACAAGGCTTTCGATGCAATCTTCTGGATCTATGCAGATCGACCCACCAAGGTTATTGAAGGTCTTGCTCGCATCGCTATCACACTAGACCTAGTGGCTGCTGACTCGAACGAGGCGTTGGACCCTGTCATAACAACGAATTTAGCAAAAGAATGGTTGTCTGGCCCTGCGAGATTTACAAACATTTCAGACGATCAGGGCAAGACGCAGCCAAAATGGTTACTCGTCCTAGATAACGTCGACGACTTCCAAGCTGTCGAAGATATTTGGCCAATTCAAGGACCTGGTTGCATCTTGATCACAAGTCGAGACCCGCTGGCCAAAGATCCAGGAGTCCTTGCCGAAGACGGTTGCGAGGTCGAGCCCCTTACTCTCAAAGAGTCCGGAGAGATGTTAGAACAACTTACGAGACGTAAGGGTGATGGCCAGGCCGTCGGCGAAAGACTGGGAGGGTTTCCCTTAGCGATCGCGCAGATGGCCAGCGTCATCATACGCAACCATATGACCTTTGAGGGAGTTTGTCGAAACTTGGGATGAAAATCAAGAGCATTCAGATCTACTGAAATCTACCCTGAAAGTGGGAGCTATCGATGGATACGATAAGACGCTCTCTACAACATGGGCTATCGACAGTCTTCGACACGGGAAGGCGCTCTTAGAGGTTATGGCATTTCTCGATCCGGACCGCATTCAGGAATCTGTATTGAAACAGTACGACGCGACACAACTGGAAGGCTTTCCTAGCGCTGCCAGCTCTTATCTCAAAGCTCGTACAGAATTGTTGCAGACTTCACTGGTCACGAAAAATCGCACAGAAGCGAATTTGACCGTTCACCGCATCGTGCAGGATGCCACACGTTCGTCGATGAGCTTGGAACATTACCAAGAAGTATTTCGAGCCGTACTTCATTTGCTGTTTCTGGCTTGGCCTTTTGAGGCATTCGACTGGCGGCATAGCGTCGCACGTTGGCGAAAATGCGAAGAGCTTTTCCCTCATGTCTTGAGTCTGAAGCGCTACGCAGCACGATTGATTGGCACTGCAGATAACCACGCATCAAAAGTTGAGTACTGCAAGCTGTTGAATGACGCGGGTTGGTAAGTAAGACGCCGAAATGCCCATGTCCGTACTGACGTGACAGGTATTATCACGAGACTGGGCACTTCACTGAATCCCAGGATCTCATTGAACACGCCCAGCAGGTCGCAAAGAGTCTTCGTTCAAATATGGCACAGGCAACTTCAGATCCACCAGCTGTAGCTGCTGACACGTTAGAACTCGACGCGATATTGGCAGAAACGCATCATAATTTGGGTTGTATTGGCACAGAGAGCAATCAGCCCGAGTTCACTCTCTTACACTTCACAAAGTTCAATGAGATGATGATAGCTGCGATCGATGAACAGACGCAGGCAACAGACAACCGGCTTGCGATATCCTGGAACGAATTAGGAAATGCGCACATGATGAACAATTAGTGGCAAGACGGGGAGCGATGTTTCAAAACATGTCTGGAAGTAGCACAAAAATTGACGGACTTTAAGCCTGCTAACTTCTCGTTTCCGTATGTCAATCTAGGGTTGGCCTATTGGCTGACAGGTCGCCTCGAGGAAGCGCAGAAAACACTGGAAGAGGGTCTACAACACCGGGTCGCTGCATTTGGGTATGACGACAAACAGTCCTTCATGTAAGTCCGATATTCGGCAGTGTGTTGAATCATTGTCACTAATCACCGGTCAGCACTGGCCGCTTTTTGTACGCGCTTGGAAACGTCGCAGCGTCGAAAGGCGATATGGATCAGAGTTACGACTATCATAGTCGCGCGCTGAATCAATTTCTGGCGACAATCGGTAGGAACCATCATCGCACAGGCGACATTCAAGTCAAGATGGTAGAACATCAACTTCGAAAGGGAGATATTGAAGCTGCAAGGTCGGTGAAGATATGCCTCCTCTTATTCAAATATCCAGGTGCTGACCGGATGAAGCACGAGCATCAACGCCGCTATCGCAATCTTTAGTGACCGTTCGACTTTTCGCCCAGAGTTAGCGCGCGCTACCTTCTGGAAAAGTCAGGTGTTAGATGCTGGTGGAGACGATGCAGCAGCACACAAACTGCGGCAACAAAGCGTGCGAATGTACTCTAATGTTACTCGCAAGGCAATGTCAGGAGATGCTGAGCCTACGCAGGCTGATTTCGATGACGTTGTTGCTTTTTGGTCACGCTGATGGGCTGCCTGAACTCTATGGGCGTTCGAGGTGTCAGATTGCTGCGCCGCAGCCACCAGCGCGTAAGGTTGCAGCATCGGCTATCACGGCTAAGAGAGCGCATCAAGTGTCAACCTTCGCCCACAGCCTCGTTGCGAAGTGGCTGCCTTCTTCGCCTCATTTCAGTCACATTCAATAGCACTGCCATCGCAATAACAAGCATGTTGAAGAACTTCTCCTCTACAACCTTTAGCCGCTCCTTGCACATGCTCCAGACGAATGGCGACCCTTACACCGGCCGCTCCTGACGAGTACCGACCCGCGTCGATCCGTTCCGGTTCCGCGAAACAATGTGGGTCTTAAGGACAGGCGACCTTTGATGCTCTGAGGCTAACTCCACGAAGGGTCTATAGATATATACACAAAGTCCATCTTCGACTATGCAAAGCTGCGTAGCACCTCAGTGTACGCTGGTGTGCACTATACTCGGCTTGCGCATATCCTCCGAAAGCCTTTCGAAACGAGCTCCAAACGATCCCCTACGTACAACTATGCGCACGCGCCCGACTTTGCGACACTTTACACATATCGTCCTGAGCAAGCCGTCGAATATCACTCGCTCAGGTCTCCTCTAGACTTGATCCAACATGCTGAGAAGAAAGCAAGCAGCCTTCTCTTTCTCCATGGTCAGCCTTGTCCGCAATGGCTGGTTCATGCTGGCACTTGTTATCACTTGGACCCAGAATTCTTCTTCCGCCATCTAGAGTTCCTTTCAATCTTGTCGACTAAAACCTATTTCTCGCAGCCGTCACTACTGTCAACATCGCGCAACATTATCCAGCTAAACTACATGACTATTGGAGAGTTTCCCACCCAAATGAACGACCTGGAACAAGCAGGTTTAGACGATATGCGCGACGCTGCGACGCGGGATATGTCTAGTTATTTTAATGATCTTGGGAAGAAAGTCGGTCGCAACAAGTCGGCATCGGAGTCGATCGTCCGCGCATATCACATCCTCGACAAGCACCATTTCGCCATCGAGCAACAGGCAACTATATGTCTAGCAATGACCGAGAAAGGTTGGACAGCTGTTGTATGGATGGATACCGGAAGACCGCTGAAATCTGATCAGCTAGGGCCTTGGGCAGAAACTATTCGCAGCAACCAGAGAGACCACAGAGAAACGTTTCTTCCATGGATACAATCGCAACCCTTTGTAGCCCTACACGCAGCTAGCAACTCAATCACATCTGAGCGTCGTCCCAAGCAAGAAGTTGAACAGTCGGCGTCACTTCTACATTTGGACTATGGCAAATCGCTGGACAAAACCGGCATGGCTCAGGATCCCTTCTACGCGCTGCACGAACTCTTCATGGCGTGCGCATACTCCCAGGTGCAATTCTTAAACGCCATCGAATCAAAAGTTGGCGCAGACATGGCGCGGGAATTCATGCCCGATCACAACATTTCTCCCGCAAATATGATATATTTCCAAGGCCTCCTTGACCGCCATGCAGAGCACCTGCGGCGAACAATCTTAGCCATTAATTCAAGAGATGAGAACGGCTGGCCGCGACCATTAGATCCTGCTTTGAAGAAAAAGCACGCGACGATGGTTAGTACATTGGCCCAAGACTACGAAGGGCTCTTGCGGCGGACAGAAACACTTTCAAATCTCTGCAAAGGACGGCTTCAGATTCTGCTGAGCAGAGCTGGTATCGTCGAGTCGAACAAGGCTATTGAGCAAGCAAAAGTCGTCACAAAGCTTACTCGGCTTGCGTTTGTCTTCATCCCATTGAGCTTCGTCTCATCCTTCTTCGGCATGAATCTTGCGCCGTTCGTTGGACAAGATCCATTCGGTCTATGGCTATTTTTTGTGGTTGCGGTGCCCATGGTCGTTCTCCTCCTTTTGTCTGTATCCTGGAGTTTCGAAAAATTAGAGCCAGTATCTAGGATGTTTGGGTGGCGGAGACGGCCAAAGCCTGTTCAGGATACGAAGATGGACGACTTCGATTAATGAAAACTTTGGCGCCTTTGCACGTGTAGAACAACTCGGCAGAATACAAGACCTGACGAGCGGAAGTTTGGGCGTGCATCTTTGATCTTTTGTAGTTGATCATTGTAGATTCGTCACATGCTTGTGGCGGAAGTTGATATTACGTTTTACCATGGTTGTATTTACTTTTCGCCTTCTTGTAACAAGATGATGCAGCATCGGAGCGCTTCTCAATAGGAGCTATGACTGTAAAACGAGAAACCCATACGCACCAAACACATTCCAAGACTCACTCAAACCAGCACGTCTCCCGCCTGACCCAACATATTCAACGATAGTGTCCAAAGAGCAACTCCAGTAACATCTTCAAAGAAAGAAGCTTCGTGTGCAAGCAACACACCACACATACACAAAAACTACTGCAGATTAATTTATTTTTTAGAATGTCAATTGTTACACGAAAAAAGCTGTCAACTACACACCAACAGAACAGCTCACACACACACACACACACACGAATATACAAATTACCACCCACCCACACTTGTCTGTCCATGGAACGCCTTGTTTTGCAAAATCCGTCTTTCTTCGAGAAAAAAAACACTCACCGTCCCTACCTCTGTAGCTCCTCGCCCTTATCCCCGTCTATCCACACTTTCCTCTCTTGAATATAAATCTTGACACGGAAAGTGCCCACACGCGTGCGTCGTCCTCCACGCTAACACGCGGGCAAATATCCTCTTATCATCGTCTCCCAGGACACCTAGTCCTCCGCCCCATCAACGGTCTCGATCCCCTTTTTCTTCTTACTCTCCTCCCACGCCCCCTTTGCAGTCTTGAGCAGCACCTCAAACTCATCCGTAGTCTCACACATACCCCTGAAAATCCCACCCTCCTTGTTCACAAGCTCAAACGGATGGCCGTATTCCTTGA
The DNA here is from genome assembly GCA_025504975.1 of Plenodomus lindquistii. Classification (NCBI taxonomy): domain Eukaryota; kingdom Fungi; phylum Ascomycota; class Dothideomycetes; order Pleosporales; family Leptosphaeriaceae; genus Plenodomus; species Plenodomus lindquistii. The sequence goes on along the minus strand of JANUWI010000002.1, from coordinate 861,154 downwards.
CCTCTCCCTTGTCCAGTACAAGCACTTTATCGTAGTCGATAATTGTCTGCAGACGATGCGCAATAGTTATTGTTGTATTTTTGATCAAGCGAATGGTTTCTTGGATTTTGGCGTCGGTCGCGTAGTCAATGGACGCAGTGGCCTCGTCCATGAGCAGTACTTTTGGTGCTTTGAGCAGTGCGCGGGCGAGACAAAGGAGTTGGCGCTGGCCCTGGGAGAGATTGGATCCTGATTCCGAGACTGGGGAGGAAAGATTACGGAAAGGGTTTTTGTTATCGGCGGCCATGGCATCTTCCATCGCTTGGACTGCGGAGGCATCGGCCGGCTGTCCGTTGGGCATGACGATTATGGTGTCGTCTTGGGTTTCGCCGCGCTCCCAGTCGCGGTTAGCAAGGATGGAGCCTGGATGTGTGGTTGCAGCCAAAGAGCCGGAGTTGATGTCTGCGGTGACGGCGCCCGTGGTGGGGTTGGGGATCTCGATGGCACTCGCAGGTGGGGTGGTGACGCCAGCGGGTGTGGCAGTTCCGGAGGTGGGTCGCGAGGCGCTGGAGATGAGGTGGACTTCGCGGAGGGCTGTGTAGATCTCTTCATCGGTGAAGATGCTGAAGGGGTCGAGGTTGCTTCGGATTGTGCCGGTAAAAAGGGTGGGATCTAGCGAAAATTAGTCCACGATGCTGAAAACACTGAGAGTGAATGTTTTGACTTACCTTGCGGTACCATGACGATGTTCTCCCGCAGATCTTGCAAACCGATCAACCCGATATCAACATCGTCGACAAGGATCTTGCCCTGCTCAGCCTCAAGGGCCCGGAACAGTGCCAGTGCCATTGAGCTTTTACCAGCTCCGGTCCTGCCAACAACACCGACCTTTTCGCCGGGTAGGATCTTGAAGGTCACATCCTTGAGAACGCGATCGAAGTCCGCCCTATAGCGTGTGCTATATCCAATAAACTCCACTGAACCCTTGCTCGGCCAGTTGGAAGGTGGCCTGTTCTCGGAAATGACAGGTGCTGCTTCCTGGTCGACGTCAAGATACTCCTTGACACGCTCCACAGAGTTCATGTTCTGCTCATTGGCAGAGTAGAGACGGACAAACCACAACACGTTCTCAGTAAAAGTGACCGCGTACGTGAGCGCAAGCCCGGCAGCACCTGCATCAATCTTGCCAACACTAAGAACAACAAAGGCTCCAGAGAAGAAAGCGACCATAGCACCAACGACATCTACGCGGAAGGCAAGCCATCTGTTTGCTGCCCATAGGTAGATGAATGGACGATGCTGGGTGTTGATCTTGGTCAAGTTCTCACGGATGAAGCGTCGCTCGTCACCATAGGCTCGAATTGTAGTCATGCCCGAAAGCGTCTCGCCGAACTGCTGGTACAGTGGACTGCGATGGACCGACTCCAATCGCTTGAGGTCACGAGAGGAGTTGATGTAGAATCGTCCAATGAGGAAGTAAAGTACCGAAATGATAGAGGCGGCGAATAGGAACGCAGGTGTAATGATTGAGATGAGAACCACGATAGTAATGATGGAAGCTGCGCAATGAATGACACCTATGGCAACCGGTGCGACTTCTTGGTCCACCGCTTCGATATCTTTGGAGAACCTGTTCATCAGCTGGCCCAGCGGAGTCTGGTCGAAAAATCGGAATTTCGCGTGTGTGACCTTTTGGATCAAACGCTCGTGCACACGTCGCGATGCTGCGAGCGAACCGCCAAACAGGAAGCCCTCTCGTAGGAATGTGATAAGCATGAAGATCAACCCGAGCACCGCGTACACGCTTAGAAAGTATACAGAGTCAACATCAGGCTTCGAGCTCTGGAACGTCGTCTGTATCGAGTTGTACGAGAATGACTGCTCCCGGGATGGCGCAAAGAATGGAAAGTTCCAGCTGCAAGTACCACTCTTCATGCATGTTCCCATACCACTCAGCGTGGGCGCATGTGTGATCGAAAAATGATTGTGATGTTCCGAGATAGCGTAGCCTCTCTCAGCGTAGGCGTTCGCCCATGTTCGAATCCAGAGATTAGTAGACACAGAGGAGATTTGGGCAGCGACGAAAGCGATCGTGGCTCCTAGCCAATAGTACCAAGGACCCATAGCCTTGAGATACATAGTGATGATGCTAAGCTTGACGCCTCCCTCAGCCTTGGTCTCTTCTTGGCTGTTACTGGCGGGTATCTTCTTCTTTGTATCAGTTGAACCGTTGAGAGCTCCTTTGGCAGCGCCGTTGGTGGCTCCATTCGCATGGGCTGGTTCGCTTGGCTCCTCGCCAACAAGATCTCCCGATGGTGTGCGTGAGGGCGCCTTGGATGCACCGCGCGATGCGGGGCGAGACTTGGTTAGATCTTCAGTAAGCTTGCCAGACTGGATAACAGTGGCTGCTGACCCCTGCATGGTCACCTTGCCGTTCTCGAGAACAACAACGAAATCAGCATGGGGCAAGCACAAGCTCACGTTGTGGGTGACGAGGATGCAAGTTCGATTTGCCATGAGCTGACCATACAGGGCGTAATCAAAGATCCACTTGGCGGTGTGAGAATCCACAGCGCTCAGCACGTCGTCGAGTAGGACGTGTCGAGCCTTGCTGTAAAGTGCGCGTGCAAGTGAGATGCGCTGCTTTTGGCCTCCAGATAGCGTGACACCCTTCTCACCGACAATCGTCTCGTCGCCAGCGTCTAGGATCTCGAGATCACGCTTGAGTGAGCATGCTTCGATTACGTCGTCGTAACGTTGCTGATTGAAGTCGCTTGCGAATATGATGTTGTCTTTGACGGTACCGTTGACCAGCCAGGCCTGTTGCGCGCAGTATGCCACACTTTCTGTGAGTCCTGTATTGGGGTCTGGTGTCAAATCTTCACGGCTACCACCGCCTGGCAGGTAAACATCTCCTTTCAGCTTGGTCATTTCGCCCAACAACCCCATAAGTAGCGAAGTCTTTCCTGATCCAGTTGGTCCGACGACAACATTGAGCTTCCCGACACTGAATTTGAGGTTGAGGTCCTGTAGCTTAAAGGCATCGGCGGATGACTTGTCCTTCATATCTGTGCCGCCCCAGCTGAATGTACCGTTCTCGAAACCAATAATTGGTTGACCCTCGTCATCCTTCTTACGAGTGATAAGCTGCGAGTACTTGTCGGTCTCTGGCTCGCTCAAGTACTCCTCAATTCGATCAACGGACACTTTCGATTCTTGAACGTGGGCGACCATGTCTGCGAGCTGGTCCAGTGGGATACGCAAAATTTGGAAAAGCGATAGTGCTGTGAAGGCCACAGATGGTATCAAAGCCTTGTGCTCGACTTGGGTGTAGACTAGGAAGGAGAGGAACGTAATCAAAACTGGAGAGCCCGACCAGATCGTGGCTGCCACTGCCCAAAGAATGTATCTCCGACGTAGATGCTTGAGCTCCACGTATCGCTTCTCGTTGACTAGTCCAATGAAGCGCTGTTCCCAGGCAAAGAACTTGATGATGCGGATGTTGGTAAGCACCTCATTTGTGGTATGAATGCGCGCGTCGGTAGCCGCAAGAATGAGTTTCTGAATCTTGGCGAACTGCTTTGCGACAAACATGTTGATCGGAAGGAGGATGATCATCATGCCAATACCCGCAATTGAGCTGTATCCGAGAATGCGGTAGAGGAGAATCACTGCTACAGCAACTTGGACAGGAGTATTGGCCCAGAGGAAATGCAAATACGCAGAAATCTCGCTGACCTTGAACGCATCCACAGCCATAAGATTGATGATGGCACCAGTCGTGACCTGAGTTTCGGAGGTAGGCTTCGAGTCATTTTCTGCTTTCGGACTTTCAGTCGCTTTCTTCTTCTTCTTCTTGCCGAATGTCATCATGCGCTTCAGTCCCTTTGGCTCATCTTCCTCTTCCTTCTTCTTCTCTTCACCTAGAATCTTATCTGTTCCTGCGGCTGCGCGGCGCTTGAGGGCCTTGGCGTAAATTTCGCCGATGATGACAGCGCGTAGCCGTATGCAAATCTTTCGACCGATCCACAGTGCTTGTCCGTCGGCGAGGGCAGACATGCAGCCAGAAACAAAGAGCAATATGACGTAAAACCATGCTGCATTGACAGGAGTGAGGTGTGGCTTTTCGATATATTCAAGAATAGCCTTGAGAAGCAGTGTGGGAGCGAACGTAAGGAACCCGGAAATAGCAGCCCATCCAGCTTGGATCAGTAGACCTCCCTTGAAGTGCTTTAGTAGATGGAATGCTAAGCTCGACGTCTTTTTGACCTGGCGATAGTTCGCAATGATAGCAGCAGCCTTGTCCTGTGCTGGGAGATTCCAGACATCTGACAGTTCGTACGTCTTTTTATAGCCAGTCCAAACGATTGAATCGACCCAGCTGAATGTAGCTAGGGAAAAGACACTGGCTACAGGCTCCCTCGCTGGCAAAATGTCTCCCTCATATTCCAATTCTACAGCCTTGTTGCCTTTTCTTGAACATAGTGAAATGAGAAATAGAATCGAGACGAGTACGAAATCGCCGATCATGAGCTTCTGGTGGACGTCCGATCGCGGATGAATGAGGGCAGAGCGGAACAGGAGGACACTGAAAACCCACTGGAAGCCGTAAATGAATGCCGTGTGGTACCATAGTCCTGGGAAGGAGAACTTGCTGGTGCTCGAGAAGAGCAATCTGAGCGAAGCCAATATGGCAATGTAGCCCCAGACAGCAACATTGGCGATTGCAGCCAGTCTTCCGTGCCTGCCCCATGCGCCTGTCATTAGGACGGCGACGTGAAGACCGAGTTGGGCTAGTACCGCAGCCTCTTCCAGTACTACCACAGTGACCTCTCCGCGTGGCTTCACGACGGCGACTGTTGACATGGTGTTGACCAAGTTGAGCGCGAGATCCTCATTGCGGTCGAATTCGGTTTCCTCATCGCTATCGCTGGCATCGCCGTCGTAGTGCGGACTGGTGAAGGACCAGACGTGGCGGGGGTTTTGGAGGGCGGTATAAGCGTGGTAGTACTTGGAGGCGGTGGCGGCGAAGTAGAGTTGCACGAGTAGATAAACGACGGAGACACCGCAGACGATGAGGGGGAGCAATGTCTGAAGATAGCTGTTGGATTGTTAGCCCAGACTTTGTTTGCTCTCGAGTACTCGAGATGGGTAAAGTCGCGGCGCGCGTCAAGAACCTACTCTAGTTCGAAGCATCGCGAGAAATCATCTCTGCCCCATATTGGGCCTTTGCAGCGGGCGAACATGATGCCGTGCTGTGTCGGCCTCTTTGGGTGTTGTTGACACAAACTCCCAGCAGCAGCGCAACGTGTGTTATCGGTGCAGGTGGAGGCGCATTGGAAAGCTGGTGAGAGGGCAAGCGCGACCTGTCCGTGTATCCGCGCCTTCCTGAAAACGAGGCAAACTAGGCCGGGCGTGCGTCTGGTCCTTCAGGCTTCAGGCTTCAGGCTTCAGGCACGATTTCCTAGGATGGCGTCTGTTGTAGGGCGACAATGCTCCCACTTTGACTCGCCGCGGGTAGAACCTGTCGCACTGACGTTGACGCGCTATTGCACCGAACCGTGATGTAATCAAACAATCTCCCGACGTCAGGCCGAGGCCGCACGGTCCGAGATCTGATAAGATGTGTGCAAACGGCTTTGAGGCAAACGGTTGCCAACACACGCCGAATGAAACTTGAGGCGAAGGCGTTCACGGGCGTTGCTGGGCATTTGTAGATGATGGAGCAGAGCGCCAAAGGGCCGAATCGCTTGTGATCTGCTTACAGGGATCCATCACCACACCGCTTGCTGTCCATGGTTGCGCAAGCTCAAGCACGCGCTTCCGCTATCACAAGTATCACGAAAAGGCCAAGGCGCCGTGCTCTGTGTGCGCTCGTGGTGACAGGCGGATGGAATGTGGCTTGACAGTCACAATCACTCATACATAGACATACGTAGCAGACTACGCCCGGTTGGCAAACTATACAGGCTGCTTGATATGCCGTCTGTCGACTTGCACCGCGGCAGTAATGAAGTTGCTGTCCAATCGTAGGCGTGCAAGCACGGTCATCCACGAGATCTGATCTGGGGTAAGCGTGCACACTGCATCCAGGCCACCCATGTTTATCCCACCGTCAGCAAAATTTATGCACGCAATCATGCCCTGGCTGTTTTCGGTAATCGCTGGTGACTCCCGGAGAATCCGTCAAATACCTCTAGATCTGAAGTATGTAATAACCATGTTTCCCTGAGATGAGGTGATCGAGGTTGCGGTCTGAATAAGAGCCTTGGCCTTATCCACAGATCTGGGGGGGAACCACCGCAAATGCCCGCGGGACCTTGCGACGCGGGTCGCGCTTGCATCGTTGAGGCAAGCGCTCCAGCTTCCGCGGCGGCGCTCCATCAAACGTGCGGGACCTGTGCATGCAGCAGTGCAGCCTCTCAAGGCACGCCGATTACCAACGGTTCTCAGCTCGACACAGATGGGGCAGCCGTTTTGGATGCACCTTCCTCATTCTCCTCCAAGCGACCTCCGAGTCATAAGAGATATCCTTATCGGTATCGGTAGATGCGTCGCGGTGCAGCATGTACGACGCAAATTTGTACAATCTGATGACTCAAGCTTGAAACGCCTTCTCAGTTCTGAAGGATTTGAAATATCGAGCTCGGTTGCGCAACTCACGCTGTGTCATTTCGACTCATCCCCACTCAAAAAGATTTGCGACAGGGTCTGCATGAATTGTTGGTTGTATACGCAGCACGTTTGATCGGAGCATATTGCAGTTTCTTGACTTTATTCCACTTTCGATATGTACAGTGCTGGTATAGGTAAAGCTGCAATCTACTGACGTGCCTTGGCGACCGGTGTCCATGGCTGGTACTTGTTCTTGACGCTGTCGTGCTGTCAGTGTCTCCTTCGTGCTGTCTTCGGACACGGGAACGTACGTGCTGTATGGCTTGTAGCCCGAGCGACTCCACGTCAAAGTCGGTCGGTGCTCCTTTGGCTCCCATACACGGACCTGGCGCTGCAGGAGACGGTCTTCGGCTGGGGACTTGTCGACCATGTATGACATCCACGCGTGCCTGAGCTAGTGTCAGATCCGTATTTCCCTTGTCTATCCACTGCGCAAACTTTGGAAGAGAGACTTCTTACCAGCCAGGCTCGATCTGGGAGGGGTCGAACTCCTTGTCCTTGTAGTCCACCCATCGAGTCCTCACTATCGCAACATCAGATCCCATAGTTTTGAATGCATTCGACTCGTAGCTCACAGGGAAGTTCGTCCGCCAGGTTTTCGTAGTACGTGTTACCGTACCTATCCTTGCCGATCAAGGTACCGGCTTTGGTATCACCTGCAACCCGTCAGACTATCGATGCTGGTCCTCCATAGCCTCCGAAGCATACCGATATTCTATAGCGTGCGAAAAGTTTCGTGTCAGTCGGCTCTAGGAGAGGTAGTGCGGCTTGGGGAGATCATACGTTCATTTGGTGGGCAGCATCCTGAGTTACTGTTAGCGCCACTGTTCCAATGATATCTGTAAAGGATAGCTACCTTGAATCCAACCTTGCGCAAGTTGCGCAGTGTCCTTAGAAGCGTCGACATGGCTGTAGTTGCTCTGTCGAGTGGTGGACGTCGTCGGATGTTGCAACGCGCGATTGACGATGCCAAGCCTAGGCCCTGCTAGCTCCATTGTGGCTTAGCTTCAAACATCCCTGCACACAATCTCAAAGTGTATCAAAGCTTTAGGAGCGTCGACACACGTCGTCACGCGCCGTCTCAACATCAACATGATAATACGAAGCTTACTCAGAGTACAAGCACCCAAAGTTGCGGTGAGGAGAAGTTTCCGCATCTCAAGTCAGCCCGTCAAGGCAGTGAGACGATATTCGTCTTCAAACGCCCCGATGGCTTCAACACCCCAAAGTCAGGCGTCCATGTTGGCGACTATCACAACAGACCTGGACAAGATTGCTCCAAGATTCGACATACAGCCAGATCAGCTACAAATCTTGCAGACCCCTGCCGAGTTCTACGAGACATTGAAGGTATGTTTTGATCCGTTCAACCAGATTATTTCACGCCCTTCTACCAAGACCGTTTTTCAATCCTCCATCACTGTATGGAACCCGTCCAAAGTCTAAATCATGCGTTCAAATCAGTCTTACTCGCTAGCACTATGTGCACCAAAGCATGTTCGTGTTTCTCCTTATGCCTCACCCCATCTCTTTCCGTCTTCTCCTTCTTCGTCAATAGTGTCAATCTCTTCATGACATGGTGTGCCCTAGTCAAGAGAGAAGATACAAAGTGAGCAGTAACACCTACAATGTGACCACCTCAGTACTAACACACATTTAGTCCAAGATATCCAAAGCCCAATCTCGGATCTACCTATCCACACTCTATATTGGCAAAACTGAACATGAGCTCATCTCAACTATCCGCACTGCCCTGCAAAAGAACCCAAAACTTCATGTTTCTTTCCTCACCGATGCTCTCCGTGGCACAAGAGAGACTCCGGAACCATCAAGCGCATCCCTTCTCACTCCTCTCATCACTGAGTTCGGCCCAGAAAGAGTCGAAGTACGAATGTACCACACGCCCAACCTCACCGGTCTCCGCAAAAAGTACATTCCCAAACGTATCAACGAAGGCTGGGGTCTCCAGCACATGAAGCTCTACGGCGTCGACGACGAAATCATCATGTCGGGTGCAAACCTAAGCTCAGATTACTTCACCAACCGTCAAGATCGCTACCACCTCTTCCGCTCCAAAGACCTAACCGACTACTTCGCCAAGATCCACGACGGCGTCGCAAAACTGAGTTTCGACCTCCAGCCATCAGACAAACCAGGAAGCGGCGGATACACCATGACCTGGCCGACATCCAACCCCGCCCCCTCCCCTCTAGACTCAGCCTCCGGTTTCAAAAGCGCCGCAACCAAACACCTCAGCCACCTCCTCACGCCGTCCAACTCCCCTATCCTCTCCAACCCCTCACCACCAGCAACAGCAACCTCAACCACAATAATCTACCCCATCCTCTCCCTCGTCCCCCTATTACCCACATCCACCGAACTCCCCGCCCTAACCCGCATCCTCACCTCCCTCGCTTCTTCGCCTTTGCACCCCTCATCCTGGACCTTCACCGCAGGCTACTTCAACATGACACCCTCCTTCCGCCGCCTCCTCCTCGCCACCCGCCCATCCACCGGCACAGTACTAACCGCGCACCCCCACGCCAACGGCTTCTACGGCTCCAAAGGCATAAGCGGCATGTTACCCTCAGCCTACACGCACTTGTCAAAAATGTTCCTGTCAAAGGTGCGGCACGAGGGGTTAGATGGGAGTATTAAGCTAAGAGAATGGAAGAGGGGTATGGTGGGTGAAGAAGGGGGGTGGACATATCATGCGAAAGGGCTGTGGGTTACGTTCCCCGCGGCTGCAACAACGACGGATATAAACAACACGCGGACCTCGATCCCTAGAGAAGCAAACCAAGATCCTAGTCTCACAGTCATCGGCTCCTCGAATTATACAAAGAGGAGTTATGAACTCGATCTTGAGGCTAATGTTGTAGTTGCTACGTCGGACCCGGGATTGAGGAGGAGATTGGGCGAGGAGGTTAGGTGGTTGGGTGAGTATGCGGGGGAGGTTGATGAGCGCGAGTTTGAGAGGCCGGAGAGGAAGGTGGGGTTGAGTGTGAGATTGAGTATGTGGGCGGTTAGGGTGTTGGGTGGGGCGCTGTAGGTGGTGTTGTCAGGGCAGGGCAGGGGAGTGGAGTAGAGAGCGGTGTAAGGAGAAGGGGTAGGTCAACTATGTACGATATCCCATATATTGCTTAGACTGTACACTGAATTATCAGTTGTTCCTATATATTATACTTGTTGACAGATGCGTATTCGGAGCAAGCAAAGTTGATGGAGAACAATCGAAAAGAGTCTAGTATTACGAAATTCTACTATGACGAAGTGGGGTATCTAGGTATCGAAGTCTGAAAGTCTGAAAATGAAATCAACAGGATCCCGAACAAAATCCACAATATCCGCCAGGTTGCGCTTCAAATCTAATATTCCAATTCCGTGCTTTTGCAAATGATGCTCGAATTTGGCAGCATGAATCGTTTCCAGCCTGTACACCAGTTGATTAAATCTCGCTTTGCCTAGAGAGGACTGTTATTCAACCTCAGATTCCAGTGTTGTCTCCTGAGGCTCGGCCCAACAATTTCTGGATGCGCGCCAGATGACGAGTCCTCGATCTCCGACGACTCGTCCTATAGTTGCCCCGACACCATCGTCGGCAAAGTCCATGTCATCGAGATTGAGATGCTGCCTGTAGCTCCAGACTTTGTCTAGTATGAGATCTTTTTGTCGGCGAGCTTGGTTGGCTTTGAGCAGGCTGGCTTCCAGGTAGGGCTTTAAGAAATGCGCTGACCGTGGTGCCACTAGGTATATAGCGCCTCGATCGCCTGTCGGAGGCTTCCGTGTTCGACATGGTGGTAGTGCCTCTTTGACCCTATCCAGCATCTGCTCGCCCGGCATGCCCATAAGATCCACGGTAGTCAGATTCTCGTTCTTGCCGTTGAGAAGCCATGTCGGCGGGCTGTAGGTCTTCCACCAGAAGGCCTGAGATACTGTCTCTTGTGTTTTTGCAATGTGCATCTGTACAGGGACGATGCCGCCTTGGTGATATACGCCCATCAGTACCCCCAGAGCGAGGTTGAACACGAGCCATACTGCCATCCACGTCTTCCTAATGCGTGGACCAGGTAAGCGTATCGATGAAAGAATAAGCGGTACGGCGGGTATCAAGAATCGAGCTTCTTGGTGTGGGAATACGCTCAAGAGTGCGACGCCGGAGAGTGCGGAGCCGAGAATCGGGGTGAAGTCCGCTCGGCGGAGGAAGAAGAGGAGCGGGAAGGCGGGCCCGAGGAGTTGTGGAAGGTTGACCAGGAAATGCTGGTAGCGTGGGTGTATGCCATGTTGGGCAAGATTCTCGGAAACGGAGTTGTATTGAAAGTTGTTGTACGGAGTGACGACGGCGCCGCCAAAGAGATTTCCCAAGGAAAATTCGCCGGGGGTATAGAATGCAGTGTCGACGCAAATAGCAACGAAAGCTGTGAAAAGAGCGACTGAAGTGAGGAAGACAAATGAGAATGGTCTGCCGCTGTTAGCCAAGAGGGGTATGGAGGGGACCATGATGTAGACTTACTTGCGCTGGAAATGCGGCAGCAGGCTGAAGGCGGGAAGGAGCAAGAACGCTGGGAAAGTGATGCGATTGAAGACTCCTACAACGCCTATGAAGCCGAGTATGGAGGAGGCCAAGATGCCCGAGTGCTTCTGCACCTTGCGTTAGCTGCATGTTCCGGGTCGGAAGGCGTTTCGGAAGCTTGCTTAGGCGTACCTTGTCTTGAACAATCCTCTGGATCAAGACCAGACTCCAGAGGACAAACAACGTCTCCAGGCTGTTTGAGAAGGTGTGTGTCTGGAAGGTCCACGTCACGTACGATGACGCGACGAGGGGCACGGCGACGCGTCGAGCGCGCGGTGACACGACCAGCTCATGAATGGCCCAGTCCTCCATGACGACGCTCAACGTGAGCATGAGGATACGCAGCGCCCAGTAGACGACCGACGGCGAGACGTCGTAGCCGAAGCCCTCCCACAGCCAGCGTAGGATGTACATGGGCCAACCGTAGGCGAGCCATAGTGGGAAGGTGCTGCGAATGGGGTTGGCAGAAGTAAACTCCCACGTCTCGTGTACGGGGTAAGAAAAGACACGGCCTGCTAGATCATCAGTCGCTGCTGCAGACAGGCGTTCTCATTGCCATGACGCATCGCCAGCCGTACCTGCTATGACCTCAGGGCCCTGAAAGTTCTCGTCTGGGTGCAGATAACTAGGCGACAGCGCAAAGTAGACGCGCACCAAGATCAACAGGAAATAGACTCTCCTCCACATGGTGGCAGCCGGCGAAATACTGCGTTGAAGGGTTCAGCGGGGTCGCACAGTCGCATCGCTGTCTGCTGTCGACCGTGTTTGTTGACGCTCAAAACAAGGTCCGCAGATCTGGCTGTTAGTGCTGGCCGACGCCAAAAAAAATGCCCTTTGGCCACGTAGAAAGGGGCGATATATCAAGGTGGGGTGTTCAGTACACTCGAACGACTCGTACACAGAAGAAGGTTCAAACTACATTGTGGGGGTATTGCAAGGGCATATGCACAATCTATCAGGCGGCTTGGTCAGATGCGATCTGGCTGCAAGCGACGATGTGTCGAACTGGGGACATTTCCAAGGTTCCAGCTTACAATCTGGATGCGGTCTAGACTGCACGTGACCAGCGCCGTCGACCCGCGAGCGCCACTTAGATACAACGGTTGGAAACGTCAACGGGGCGTCGGGTAGCCACTCTATTGAATGCGAGGCCAATACTCGAGTTCAGGTACACGTGGAAATGCCCTAGCGTTGGCCGTAGCTCGCCCTGTATATCTGTATGGCTACAAACTGACGATCTTGACGGACATTTGCAGCGGAACCGCATCTGGGGCCACCCTTGATGCCTGAGAATTGGTTTTGAGCTCGGCTGTACACATTGTGAGGCGAGCATCAGATCAGGCGAATCCTAGAGTAGCCCCCCGGATTTGACCTGCTTTCTTCTGTCAGGTTCCACGGCACGCGGAATGGGCAATATTCTGGACCATGGTTTGCGGCGCGGAGTCACGCCCGTCACCCCCAACGTCCGGCCACAACGGCTGTGATGATTCGTCACAACGGCTGGAAACATACAATCAGTCTTAGCAAGCTGCAAACCAACTATGCAGCAAATGTCTCTAACATGACTATACATGAAAACAAAGACGGGATTCACGGTGAATGCTGATTGCTAGGCGACAACGCGTGCCACGGTACCTACCTTCTTGGTGGTGATTGCAGCCTTGCGCTTACCCTGTTTGGGTGCTGGGCCTAAGCTTCGCCTCAGTGATCCATGGCGCCGCGAGTAGTCGCTGCTTCCACCACCTTCACCAGCTCAAACGTGAAATCACCGCCCGCATTGCTATATAACTCCTCGTACGCCCGCAGCCCCCGCGTCCTTTCCTCCACTGCAACAACTCACACCACACAGGCTCCCCGCAACCTCCACCACAGCAAACAGTGGTCGCCTGTCGCAAAGAGCTTACCCCACCCCATCCTCACTCCACCCGTATTACGCCTTACTCTAGCTGCCATGGCCACCGCTGCTGCGTCCGACGCTTCGGCGAACAACATCAAGGTCACCACCTCCGATGGCGCGACCATGACGGTTGCCCGCCCGGTCGCTGAGCGCTCCATCCTGATCAAGAACTTGCTGGAGGACTTGGGCGGCGACAACGAGGAGGCCATCCCCATCCCTAATGTATGTCACCCTGGCTCGCTATTCGCCGGCAATATCCGCGCATTGGCTAACGCGACACAGGTCAACGAGGCCGTCATGAAGAAGGTCCTAGAGTGGTGCGACCACCACAAGAACGACCCGCCCGCATCCCAGGATGACGACTCAGACTCGCGCAAGAAGTCGACCGACATCGATGAGTGGGACCAGAAGTTCATGCAGGTCGACCAAGAGATGCTCTTCGAGATCATTCTTGTACGTTACCCCTCATTCGGACCCCGCGCGTCGATATCTAGTAGTGACTAATGCGTTTGCAGGCCGCCAACTACCTCGACATCAAGGCCCTCCTCGACGTCGGCTGCAAGACGGTCGCCAACATGATCAAGGGCAAGTCTCCCGACGAAATCCGCAAGACTTTCAACATCCAGAACGACTTCACCCCCGAGGAGGAGGAGCAGATCCGCCGTGAGAACGAGTGGGCCGAGGACCGCTAAGCGGGGCCTTTTCGGCTGCTCCCTTCCACACTCTCCTTGTTACTTCACTAGCACGCATACTGTTTGCGCTGGTACAACACCAAGCAGGCCTGGTCACTGTATGGGCCTCGCCACTGGCGTCGTGGCGTTTTCTGTGATATTCTTTGGGTCTGGTCATGGCTGTCACGATGGAATGAGCATGGCATGAGAACGTCCCACGGTGGTCGCTGAACATGGTGCAACGTGGCTTGTATTCGACACGTATTCGTTTGCATATGCTTCACATGCCACCAATGAAAAATCGACACTTTCAGTACTTGCTTGCTTTGCTGTGATGTCCTCAACTATCAAACGCCAGCCACTCGATTCATTAGGTTGCACAACAGGCATACATGCATCCTCGCGTCTGATTCGCAGCTCCTCCGCGGATTGCACCACATTCACATACGGCAGCAAAAACGTTGAATTAAACGTCCTTTTAGACTCAAGTTCGCATCTATATTCTACGAGCCCATACTTTCCATGAACGCCTGGCCCTCTTCCAAGAGAATGTCTCACATCTAGTAACCCCTCTTAGCGAGCTTCTCGCCCTCATCCATAGTTCCACAATTGATGCCCACCATGGCCTCACCCAGATCCATACTAACCTCCATGAGCACCTTAGGATCCTTGTAATGCGTAACAGCCTGCACAATCGCCTTTGCCCTCTTCGCCGCATCACCACTCTTGAAAATGCCCGAACCCACAAACACACCATCACAACCCAACTGCATCATCAACGCGGCATCCGCAGGCGTCGCCACACCCCCCGCCGCAAAATTCACAACCGGCAGCCTCCCCAACTTGGCCGTCTCCTTCAACAGCGGATAATCGACCGAGATCTCCTTTGCCAGGACCCGGAGCTCCTCATCCGACATGACAGATGCGCGTGCGATTTCCGCATTGACGGTGCGCATGTGGCGCACGGCTTCGATGACGTCGCCGGTGCCGGCTTCGCCTTTTGTACGGATCATGGCTGCGCCTTCGGAGATGCGGCGGAGGGCTTCGCCGAGGTTGCGGCAGCCGCAGACAAAGGGGATGCGGAAGGGGTGCTTGAGGACGTGGTGTGTTGCGTCGGCTGGGGTGAGGACTTCGGATTCGTCGATGTAGTCTACGCCTAGGGCTTCGAGGATCTGTGTGTTTGTGAGTTGTGAGTTTTTTTTTCTTTTCTGCTGTTGGAGCGGAAGAGGAGGAGGAGGAGGATGTGATATGGGGACTGGGAGCAGAAGATGAAGGGGCAGTAAGAGAACGTGTGTGTGCGTGTGCAAGGACTAGTGTGAAGTGTATGAGGAAGAGTCGATGGCTGGAAAGACGTACCTGGCACTCGACGAAATGTCCGATTCTCGCCTTGGCCATGACGGGAATGGTTACTGTGTCCATGATCTCCTTGATCATCTTGGGGTCGCTCATGCGGGCTACGCCACCCTGGGATCGAATGTCGGCGGGCACGCGCTCAAGGGCCATGACGGCGACGGCGCCAGCTTCTTCTGCTATCCGTGCCTGCGCTTTGTGTCAGCGATTGTCTCATCTGGAAGGATTCCAAATTGAGAGTAGAGTGATCAAAACCGACAGAAACAGCGGCATTGGGAGCAGAAGATGCAAACGACTCACCTGCTCGGCATTGACAACATCCATAATCACACCACCCTTCAACATGCGTGCCAGACCAGCCTTGACGGCAAAGTTATTCTCGCCATCCTGGGTGCTGCTGTGGCCGTTGGTGGTGGGGAGTTCAGTCGCCATTGTGTTGTGCTGTTTGTGTGGCGTCGTGTAGAAGCAACGGAGTGTGAGTGTGTGAAGAGAAGAAATAAGGGTTCAATTGACTCAACTGCTCTCAACTGAGAAAGAGTAGGGTATGCAATGAGTAATAGAAGAGCGCACCAGGGTCCAGCAACTATGCCCAAAGTGGAGTAAATAATGTAGTAAAAACAAGTGGGTACAAACTGGAGAACACTCACGATCGCGGCCGTGAGTCAAGCAGTATATATTACCCTTCCACAACACAGCGGCATCGC
The DNA here is from genome assembly GCA_025504975.1 of Plenodomus lindquistii. NCBI lineage: Eukaryota > Fungi > Ascomycota > Dothideomycetes > Pleosporales > Leptosphaeriaceae > Plenodomus > Plenodomus lindquistii. Next base: position 845,305 of record JANUWI010000002.1, on the reverse strand, counting down.
CATCACCCTAGAACATTTTTTTTTTGCCCGACGCAGAACACAGGTCCTCCCGCCGCTTGGTACTGTGCTGCTTGTATCAGTTTAGCTCCGGAGGGGTCGCCGCGTGCGCGACCGTCATGCTGCCCCGCCTTCTTCCGCGGCGTTCTGGACCCCGCTATACGCCCTTTGACACACATGTTGTAAATCAGATCAGCGTGCCCAATCGCGCTGCCGTCGCCATGCTCTCAAGGCCGTGAATTGCCGTTGTAGTTGTCACAGGCGACGGCGATGCACTTGAAGACGAGGGGTGTACCTGGGAATAGGGTCTCTTGGCGGTTCGATTCGAGTTTGGGACAGATGCATTTGGTGCGGCTCAACGTTTGCGATAGCGGAGCGCATGGCCAGACTGGAGGCAAATACGCCGAGCGCCTTGCTTACTCTATGTGCGTGCTGTGTAAATGCAAGTGGGTGCTAATGACATGCCAACACTAGTCAAAACATAATGCCGCAGTACAATGACTAGTTGAAAAGGAAGTCTGCCGACCTGTGCTTGTTCCTTCAGTATGGTGCTGTCTCGCGCTTCAACCACTTTAGCGTGAGAGGATCATTCTCAAAGTAGCTGCTTGTCTTGTCGTAAACCTCCTTATGGTACTCGTTGATGAAGTTCTTCTCGTCCTCAGTGAGCAGACTCATATCGACCAGATTTCTACAATGAGGAGTCATCGTTACATGCTCGAAGCCTAGATATGGTTTGTCGCCGAACTTGTGCTTAGTCTCAACCTCCTTCACCATGATCATGTTCTCGATGCGGATGCCGAATTTGCCATCCTCATAGTAGCCAGGCTCATCAGAGACAACGTTGCCTACGGCCATTGGGACCTCAGAGTATTGTACACGGGTACCAATACCAATTGGGCCTTCGTGCACGTTCAAGAAGGAGCCGACGCCATGACCGGTACCGTGGCGGTAATCCAACCCTTCAGCCCAAAGAAATTGGCGAGCCAATGAATCCAGTGCGAAGCCTGTTGTGCCCTTCGGGAACTTGACGCGCTCTAGAGCAATGTTACCCTTCAAGACTAACGTATACGCCTTCTTCTCCATCTCTGTTGGCTCAGTGAAGTGAAGTGTTCTTGTTGTGTCGGTAGTTCCATCGCGGTACTGAGCACCCGAGTCGCAGAGGTAGATGGCCTTGGGATCGATTATGGCGCACTCGCCCTTTTCAGGCTTGTAGTGGATGACCGCAGCATTCGCCCCTGTCGATGAGATGGTGTCGAATGACAGGCCCATGAACTTGTCATGCTTCTTGCGAATTGCTTCAAGTTTATCTGCACCGTCAACTTCGTCCAACTCGACCTTCTTGTTGATTAATTGATCTTCCAACCAGGCAAAATACTCGGTGATGGCAGCTCCGTCACGAATGTGACATTGTCGCATACCTTCCAGCTCAACTTCATTCTTGACTGCCTTTGCATCACCGACGGGGCTGCGTACCTCCTCAACCTTGTCTTCACCCCCGAGGGCCTTGTTGAGCGCCCATGATGCTCGAGTTGAGGTCAAAAACTTCTTCGTAGTTTCTGACTTGTCGCGTGTTGCGAATGCTTCTTTGCTCAGCGTCGTGAGTTCTCCAAAGATGGCGTCGTAGGGGCGTATGGTGACCTGGTCGCTGAGATGAGTCTTGACGTCCTCGGGCAGCTTGTGGTCGTCAACGTATAGGGTGACGGTAGATGGTGTGACTACAGCGTAGGAGAAGAAGACGGGATTGTAGGGGATGCTGCCTGTTGTTAGCCAGGTCCCGTGACCCTGTTGGATGTGACTTACTCGCTGCCACGGAGATTGAAGAGCCACGCAATCTCGTCAAGCATGGAGACAACGAAGCCCAAGCTCTTCTTCTTCTCCAGCTCTTTGCGCAAGTCCTCGATCTTCTCCTCAAAGCTCTTGCCGGAGCATTCGATTGGCTGCACAATGACCTTCTCGCGCGGCCGTGATGGCCTGTCTGTCCATATCTTGTCGACCAGGTTCTCATCTACGGCCTTGTATTCTCCGCCTTTCTTCTTGATCTTATCAGCAAGTTTGCGGGCATCGGCTGCAGTGACCACGCCTGGGTCTACTGCTACGACCTTTCCACCTTCGGCCTGGTCTGCAGTCCAGTCTTGTATCGTGGGGACGTCTTGGATGCCCTGCTTCAGCAGCTCCCAGTTACCATCCAGCTGCTTCTCGGCCTGGTTGAAGTACCGTCCGTCCGTGGCGAGAGCAGCCTTCTCGTGTGTGATTACCGCGTAGCCAGCAGAGCCCGTGAAGCCGGAAATGTATGCTGGTGGGGGTGTCAATGGCTGTTGTGCGGCGGATAGCGGGGGTGCTTCTGACCTCGTCTGGCGTCGCACGGCGCAATGTACTCGCTCTGGTGGCTGTCCTCGGAGGGGACCACTATCATCTCGTGTTAGCAGCCGGTCCAACAAGATCAGACGAGCATGCCCGTACTGTAAATGTCGACATTGCGCTCCTTCATGAGCTTGCGGAGCTCCGCCAGCCGCTCGGTCGTGTCTACTTTGGCCATGTCGAGGGCGCGCAGCGTGGGCGACGTGTGGAATGCTCGGGCGGCGAGAGGACTGGCTTTGGCGGCTGCATAGGCTGCCGCTGTCGCGTGAGTGCGTAAGAGATGGCGCGCAAGCAACATGGGACCACTCTAGAGTCTACGCTGCACAGGTTCGCGCCTACAGTCGGGACATGCAACCTGCCCCGCCAACACCACCAGCTCTCCCGCTCCCACGCCCGCCAAACACCCCCAAACACCCCCGGCGGCCTAAGCGCCATCGCCGACACCCACGCCGACACCCACGCCGACACCACAGCCTTGCCAAGCGACAATCGACGGGACGGTGGCCACCATTTTGTGGCGGATGCCCATTCCCCGGATCCTTACTCTCATCTAAGCAGTCAGGAACATGATATCACGTCGTGACAAGTCGCTCTCATTGTCGCAAAACCATCAACACCGCACCAACAACACCACATCTCAGCAACACCAAAGTCCATGCACTTGCCTGCACGTATCGAACCCAACTCCAGCATCGACTATGTCGCACACCTAGCTGCTGACATCAGATCTTGAGGTCATTCTGTAAGACAGACTTTTTTCATGGCCCCCCCGTCGCTCCTTCCCACTTTCAAATCCGTCACGTCTTGCGAGCCACGTGCTCTGCGCTGCTCCCCCACCTGTTCTTCATTCTCTCCTCACTAGGCAGGCTTCCAAGGCACCGGTATGGTGTCTCGAGAATAGCAAATACTGCAAAGATCCCGCATACGTAGCGCAAAGCTGACCCACGTAGCTTCAGCATGCCTGCCGCCATGGCACAACCCCCGCAGGTGTTTCCTCTAGATTTTGCAGAGATTGAAAGGCTAGTAAAGTCGATATACGAGCCTGGCCAAGCAAAGAAGATTTCGCAGACAGAGGCTACACTGAGAGTGTTGCAGCGCTCCCCGCAAGGATGGGAGATTGCCGATGCGTTGCTCAAGAGTGACGACGAGCAGGTCCGCTTTTTTGGCGCCCTCACCCTGACAGTCAAGCTCAATGCTGATTCGTGAGCACTCCCAGTCTTTGCCCTTTTTCACTCCATTCTAACAGTGGTGCAGGGCTGAGTTGACAAAAGAGCACTCCGAACAGCTATTGATGACTCTCATTGTACGGCCTCAAAAGATCTAGCAAAAATCCCACTGACCACGTCATATAGCACCATCTTATTTCACGGCCAACTTCATCGATAGCGACACGCAAAGTGAGCTCTACATTAGCCCAGTACTTCGCAAAACCTATATGTCTCTGGACCCAATGTCTGCGCAGTCTGGCTGTGTCCTTTACAGCACAACATCCTGTTCTGGATGAAACGCTAGAAACGTTCCCATCGACATGGGACATTCTACCCCGACTATCGGACTCACAGCTACTCATTCTGTTGGACTTTTCAATGAACCTAGCCGACGAAATGAAAAAGCTTCCCAAGAATCCCGAGTAGGCCTCTGGAATCCTGTATACGCAATATTACTGCTGATAGCATACAGAGGAAACCCACACGAACGTATGATAACTAATGTCGAAAGCGTCGAGGTTCTGTTGCACGTGGCTTTTGGCCGCGGTATCAAGTATTTGTCGAAACCCATCGATGATCCCGAATACTCTGAAAGCTCGCAGCTTGGAGAGAGGATATGCGTCGCCGCTCTAAAATGCTTCATGGTATGTGTTCAACGTGCTCATTCTGTGCCATGCTAATTGTTTAGGGGTGGATATTCTACGCTCAAAGTGATTTTCCGGAAGGTTCTGGCAAACTATCGCATCTCCGCACTGTCAGCGAGCTCGCTTTGACATGTTTGGAGTACCATGTCGAAGATGCCATGGAGCTTGTCGCCGAAGTGCTCGAAAACTACCCAGCCTTTTTCGAGTTAAAACACCGCGAGATGCTGTGGACGGCGATCGCCGGTCCTTGGGGTCTTGAAATACTGAAGAACTCTGATCCGGAGACTGTCTCACTGGCTAGAATCATCGTGGCTTATGCACAAACCTTATTGGAGTCGGCAGTCATCTACCAAGAGCCAAATAACCCACATCATCAACAGGTACTATGTAAGTGAATGCACTGCCACTTCCTCCCGTCGTGGAACTTTTGCTGATACATCGACAGCGTTCCTACATGACCTTCTCAAGTACCCGGAGCCTATCGGTACCGACGACGAGGTAGCGCCAGTCGTATTGGAGTTCTGGAGTGCTTTTGTTAGCGCCATCACCGAAGAGGTGTTCCAGTTCACGTCTGACAAGGAAATTCCGGCCTGGGCCAACAGCGCCAAAAGCCATGTATTCCAAGCCGTCTCTGAACTAGTCCAAAAAATCGTCTATCCTCCGTCTGACGTCACGGCTGCATGGGATTCGGATGCAAAGAAGACGTTCAAGGTTTTCCGCATTGATGTTCGCGATATCTTGATAGAGGCCTATGAGTGCTTGCGCGATGTTTTGGCAGACCAGTTCATCGACCTCACTCTTCGCGGACTAGAGAGAAGCGATTGGCTGGAGCTTGAGGCCGGCCTCTTTGGTATCATTGCCATTTCGGAGGCCTTCACTCCCACGGATGATGAGCGTCTAGCACGGCTGTTCGAGAAACCTCTTTTTTCGACCATTTCTGCCAACTCAGAAGTACCAGGAATCACGCGGAGAAGCGCAGTGGAAGCGGTCGCAGCTCTCGATCAGTTCTTCCTTCGAAATCCTCGCTTTCTCCCTCAGGTTCTGCCATTTCTTCTAACCGCGCTCGCCCAGCCTGCGACAGCCCACAGCGCCGCGAAATCTTTTGCTTCGCTTTGTTCTGAATGCAGACAATCTCTGACCAATGAGCTCCCATCGTTCTTCCAGATGTATGAACAATTTCTGACTTATCAGACTGCCGAGGAGTTCACAAAGAGCATGGTGCTGAAGGGCATTGCTGCCATTGTTCAAACGCTAGACACAGAGGAGAAGCGATTGGAAGGCATTCGCCAAATCTTCCAGTACGTCACACAAGACGCGATGCAGGCAATCAACGTTACAAAAGAAGGGAAGGATGCGGAGCAAGGACAAGTACTTGCACTTACTACTCTCAAGTGCCTTGCCAGTATTGGAAAAGCACTGCAAGCTACCGATGAAGAAGTCATTGACCTGGAAACGGAAAAGGCGCCTTCTACCTTCTGGTCCCAGGGTCCAGGAAAAGAGATCCAGAACCAGATCATCAACCTCATCAACTACTTGTCCCAGGTCTTTCCGGCAAACGATGAGATTGTTGAGGCAGCCTGCAGTGTACTGCGTACAGGCTTCAAGGAGTCAGTCTCCGGACCATTTGTTCTTCCCGCTGCCACCACAGTCGATTTCATCACCAAGACCACATTACAGACGCCGAGGCTACCATTCGTACTGGAGACCGCCTGCTGTTGGGTATCTTCTCACAAGCAGAGCCCGCCGGCCGAGTTTTCGGCTCTATCACAACGTCTACTCCAGCATGATCTGAGCGTCATGCAAGCGCTGCAGCATCCTAGAAATGACCCAGAGATATCAGTTGGCTGTATCGAGCTTATCCAGCACTTCTTCAACACGGACCCGAAGATCTTAACACAGGTGTCTCCGGATCACTTGGCGGGTATGTTCAATTTCACAGTTGAGTCGATCAATTCCCCGGAGGTACTACCTAAGCGAGCTTCGGCCAAGTTGTGGAAAGACATCTTCGAATTAGCGGGCAATACCCATAATACACAGCAGGCTACGGCGCAGGAAATTGCCACACACTTTGGACCAACAGTGACGTTCGCTCTGATAACGAACATCTGCGGAGAGGTGGACTTTACTAGTCTGGAGTTCATTGTGGCGCCACTTAGAGCTATGATCAAGTCGGATAAGAACGCTAGAACTTACATATCGAACTCGCTCGCAGGTCAGCCACTGCTGCATCGATTCCAGCAGGACCCAGCGGTACAGGATATGGTTCGAAAGTTCATCGAGAGCTTGTCAAGGTGAGTCTATTGGAGTCGTCGCATTAGACTATAGTACTGACTTATATACAGGAACGCAAAAACTTCTGGTACCTTCAAGGACACTGTGAAGACGTTTTGGCAGAGCTGCAAACAGCTACAGATGCAGCTGCAGCCCCAGGCGATGCATCAGGGACACCGCTTCGCGCATGTGCTCACTTGATAGCGTGATAGGGAGAAAGACCATCTATATGTCGGCTGCGATCCTACATCTAGAATTCGGCGAATGCAGCCAGTGCGAATGTCAAGCCAAAGGACAGCTTGAACGCCACGTTGTCTCTGACGATCGACTTTACGTTTGCGGATCGGAAGCGGCGCTGGAACCAAGAGTAAGGAATGATGTGGATGCCTCGGGACTCGACGAACTGTGTGGTCTGTTAGTTTTCAATTTCCAGCAGATGCAGCGAGTAGTGTCCTTTGCGACGGGGAATAAGAACACTTCGACCACAACGCACACCTTGCACTGTAACTCGGTATTGTATCCTCGTCCTCACCCCTCATGCTGTCATGAACGTACCTGCAGAACAAAGATGCCCAGCCCAATGAGAATTGCCAACGGCTTACTAAACACACTTATCCCCAGCCCGCCCAGCACCCCTAATATACTGCCCATACTAATTTGGCGAATGGCGCGGGGGTTTACAGCACCAGATTGCGTGATGATTGGAGTTTGTGCCTCGGTCGTGTAGCCGCTGGTTAAGTCTGATGTTATCTTTGAAAAGGGGTCTGGGCCGTCACAGCGTATGCGTTGGGCGTGGCGGAAGTGGTGTACCAGCAGGGGTGTGGAGAGGATGAGGGGTGTGCTGAGCATTAAGCCTCGACGAAGGCCAGGAAGGAGGAATGCCATGTTCGCTGTTTGCGATGGGATCTGTGTTTTGAGTGTTCTAGGGAGTTTGGACTTGGGGTGTGGATATTGCTGCTGGAGGTATGCGGTGATTTGCTTCTCGATGCTGATGCTACTACCACTGCAACGTTCGCGGCTGGTTGGGTTTGGTGGGGTGCTGAGCCGTTGAGGTGTTGGGAGAAGCTGTCCAGATGCTGGCAGTACGGATTGGCTTGTCCGGAGACAGGTTGCGAGTCCCAATGGCGTACGAAACATAGGTGAAGTCTGTAAGAAGTGTAGCTGCTGGTCCGAGGTGAGGTCGCGCGTGGTGATGTCATTGGTCTGTTTTTGGCGTCGCTCGCCAAATCTATCCTAGCTTAGTGTTGGACCCTGAGTTTCGGAAGCTTCGACCTCACGGAACGTGTTCGTGTCGTGTTGTTCAGAATGCACCGTGATGGCCTCCGGTTTTTTCCCCTCGTTTGTTGTTACTTGAGATGGGTTTTTGAGAGTTTCGGTTGAAGAGTGAACACAAGTTTGGAGCTAATTGTCTAAGGAGAGAGCGATGGCGACGCGCAATGTGCTTCTTTCGCTGGCGAACCTCCTGATCCCGGTCGCGATCTTGGTCTTTGCGACTGGCTTCTTTCCGTATAAGCCGTTCATGCCAGGACTCGCGCAGTATGAGGATCTGGAACTCAATGGAAGGAACGTGGAGGGTCAAGAACAGCCAGAGGCGCCGTTTGACAAGCTGGTCTTCATGGTGGTTGATGCGCTGAGGAGTGATTTCGTGTACGGCGAGGAGAGTGGTATGAGTTTCGTACAAAGGTAATGTTACCCATCGTCTTGGTAACATTAATTTTCAAGGGCATATACTGATTCAAACTATAGTCTCATACGCGCTGGCACCGCCTTACCTTACACCGCGCACGCAACCTCCCCAACCATTACCATGCCCCGCGTTAAAGCAATCACTACAGGCTCTATCCCCTCCTTTGTAGACGTCATTCTCAACTTCGCAGAGTCAGACACGAGCTCCACACTCGCGGCGCAGGATACATGGCTCGCGCAGATTAAAGCCAAGCAATTCGGCAGCGAGACTGGAAAGTTGGTCATGTACGGCGATGACACCTGGTTGAAACTTTTCCCAGATTTCTTCACACGGGCGGATGGGACGAGCAGTTTTTTCGTTTCGGTCAGTACTGCTCATTCGGATGTACATAGGAGCAATGGAACATTGATATTCAAGTGCAGGATTTCACAGAAGTGGATAATAACGTGACACGCCATGTCCCCAATGAGCTTCTGAATAGTGATTGGAATGCAATGGTATTGCATTATTTGGGCTTGGATCATATTGGACATAAGGCTGGTCCTAGGAGGTTCGATTTGCACTGCAAGAGAAACCTAAGGGGAAGGAGGCTGACGAACAAATTAGTCCGAACATGCTGCCAAAACAAAGAGAAATGGACGACATGGTCCGCACCATCTATCAGGCCATCGAAAATGAGGACCATCTTTCCAATACCCTCTTTGTGCTGTGTGGCGATCATGGTATGAACGACGGCGGGAACCATGGAGGCTCATCACCGGGCGAGACAAGCCCTGCGCTCGTCTTCATGAGTCCCAAGCTGGGCAAGGTGGGCAAGAGTAGGGCGCTTGAGAGTCCGATCAAGCCAAAGAATGAGGGCGAATTCGAGTATTATGAGATGGTCGAGCAGAGTGACATTGCACCCACACTCGCAGGGCTTATGGGTTTCCCGGTGCCGAGAAACAATCTTGGAGTCATGCTGGAGGGGCCTTTAGGACTCTGGAGTAGCAGTAAGTCGCAGGTGGAGCTTGACTTAGGTAATCGCTGATTCAATACAGGCACGGATCAGGTACGACTGCTGCATCAAAACGCGAAGCAGATGAAGAAGATTGTGGAAGCTACGTACTCGAGTCTAAGGTTTGATGATAAAGTACTAAGCAAAGGGGAGATGGGAGTGGATTGCTCTGGTGGAGATGTGAGTGCTTGTAACCTTTTCAACTGTCACTGCTAAAAATCGTAGGCTTTGAGTCTCTCCGACGGCCAGGAATTGGCTTGCCTCTGGCAGCGAGTCGTTGCATCGGCTAGTGATGAGAAGGTTGCGGTAGAACACACTTACAGAGTACGTACACCTTCGTCTCTGGAACTTTGGACGCTTCCTGGTAGACTGGCTGACATTGCTAGTTCATGCGCAAAGCTCAAGACACCATGTCTGGTGCCGCCTCGAACTACAACGTATCGTACTTGCTTCTTGGTACCATCCTCTCCGCTGTTATTTGTGGCCTGAGTTTCTTCACCTTGCCGTCCTTCTTCCCTCTGACCTCTTCTGGCCACTATACAGCGCTGACCATCCTCCTTTACGGCATCCTCACATTCGCGTCATCCTACGTCGAAGAAGAGCACAACTTCTGGTACTGGGCGACCTCCGGCTGGCTCGGTTTGCTCTTCATCAGCACCATGCGCAAAGACTGGTACAATGCATGGATGTTCCACCCCGCGCTCATGACATTAGCGATCCACCGGCTAGTACGACGTTGGAACCAGACTGGACAAAAGTATGCCGGTGCCGACGACGTCGTCAACAGCGGGATCTTTCATGGCCATAACTCCTGGATCTTGTGGGTGCTGGTCGGCACGACATACATTCATATAGCCAATCGTCTAGCTGAACATGTTTCACGATCACTGGGATCTTTTGAGGCACAATCACGGCCGCGGCGTGGGCAGCGCAAATCCGCTGCTGTAGATCCCGAGGCTATTGATCAGAATCGCGTTGTTGGTACCATGGCGGTGATGCCTCTTTGCGGTACTGCGTTCATCTTCAAACTTGCCTTTACAGCGAAGGATGCGCCGGAATTGACACAGGGGCTCCCCACGTCGCTGATCGATTGGGTCGACACTGCGAATCTTATCGGACTGGCGCAGATGGTCTTCGGTGGGATTGCATTGAGTGGCATATGGCTGGGCTGGGCGGAATGGCAAAGAGCGAAGAGTAGGGGCAAGAATTCAAAGGGCAATGGCGGTACGTACCGGAACCCCTACTTCATTACAAAGTATACTAACTCCCCTAACAGACTTCGCTATGACTTTATTCGACCTAACAACCCTCTTCCTCCTCACGCAGACCAAGGCCCACAACATCCCTCTATTCCTACTCTTCAGATGCCAGTTTTTCTTCCTCTGTAAGTCCTCCATCTCTCCTCACTACCTTTCCCCTTCCAGACCCGCACTAACACGCCTCCAGCAACCCTCTCCCTTTCCCCCACCGCCGTAACCCTAACAACCCTCCTCCTAACCCAAACCTCCTTCTTCGCCCTCGGCAACACAAACGCCATATCTTCCATTGACCTCTCAAACGCCTACAACGGCATATCCAGCTACTCCATCCCGCTCGTCTCTCTCCTCGTCTTCCTCTCAAATTGGGCAGGCCCTGTATACTGGTCCTTCGCCGGACTTCTACTCCTCGGCGGCCACGGCAGCACGCAGCGCCACATTGATACTTCGGAACTACATGTAGCAGACTGGGTGGTCAAGGAGCGCGAGTTCCTGAACGAGTTGGCGCGCAAGGAAAATAAGAGAAGCGAGGTTAGAGGGAGGGGCGAGGAGTGGGTGCGACATGTGGCGTTGATGACGTTTTGGACGGGGTGTATGCTGGGTAGTGTTATGGCGGCTTGTATGGTGTTGAGGCAGCATTTGTTTATTTGGACCGTGTTTAGTCCAAAGTATTTGTATGCTATGGCTTGGGGGACTGCTATGCATTTGGGGATTACAGTGGGGGTGGGGAGAGTAGTTTGGTGGGTCGGGGGATGGTGATTGGGAGGGGACGAGATGGGTGGATGTATAGATGGGTTGGGTGATGGTGTATTGTATGGTGTGTGCTGTATTTCAACGTTACGTTCATGTTTCTTATTATCATTGGGGTCTTCGTTGTCCTTTTTGCTCACATGATGGAGTTCGAATGCGAGCAGTAAGGTAACTCTCAAGAGGCCCGTTACTGTGTTTTCTATTGTACATTGTTCCTCCGATACTTTGCAGACTCTGTTCCGTAGCTCAATCTACTCTACTGCCCTATTGCAAGAGTAGTACCGAGCGCTCTCAAAGATACCGCGCAATCAATCTCATCCAAGCTCAGCTCAATCATCATAGCTAAATCTTCGCACCAGCTCCAAATCTCGTATCTCAACGATTCCAAACGACCCAGAACCTAAGGAGCACGACGTGCCGGCTCCGACCGCTCGCGACGAGTATCTCCATGATGACGTACTGTCATCGCCCGAGCAGCTCGTGCAGCTTCACGTCCACGATCTGCGTCCCGTCGCAGCTCCCTCCACCTCGGGATGACACGGGGAACTGGGAAAGGCCTCGCATTGCGACGTTGGTTCTCCAGCAGTTCGTCGAGTTCGTCGCGTGGACGGCGGCCGGGCGTGGGCGCGGCTGCGGCTGCGGGACGTGGTGCAGGTGCAGGTGCAGGTGCGATGAGTGGGCGTGTATGGGCCGCAGCGTTGGCCAACGGCCTGGGGACATGGGCTTCTGGACGTGGTTGTGCGCGTGGTTGAGGGCCAGGAACAGGCACCAGACCAGCCTGCTGCGCGAACCAGCCTCGAGCTCGCTCCAAAGCATTCAAGAATCCGGGAGGAGGTCCGACGCCTGGAGGTGCTTGGGCCTGGATAGGTGCTTGGTGGTGAGGTGCTGGACGAATGGGTGCCGGACGTGGTGGATGGAGCGCGGCTGGACGGACATCAGGATTACCGAGTTGAGCCATGTTCTCTTCGATGATGCGGTTGATTTGGTTGATGGTGATATCGTCGGGGATCCAGTTGCGCGGATCATCTGCTGCGTTGATACGGCCGTGGATGCAGTCGTTGGTGTGCTGTACGTCACTAGAATAAGGAACGAGACAAATCCAGCAGAAGTTGTGCTTGCAGTGTCGGCCTTGAAATGTTCGTTAGCTGCCTCAGTATTGCGATGTATGGTGTCGCAACTTACAGACCATGTGGTCGCAGCCACCCATCTTCTGGATGTTGAGACCGCATTCTGGACAGGGCTTTACGCCGAGGCTCTTGAGAGCCGCTGCGGATGCCTTTTCTTCCCTCTCTTTTACTTTGGCGCAGCTCTTAGAGCCGTGAGACTCCCATGGGCGAGTGCAGGTGAGGCAGATCTGGTAGTCGCAGTACGGGCACTCAACCATGAGCTTGGAGTCCTTCTTAGCCTTGCCCTTGCCCTTGGGCGTGCAATCTGCAATGCAGAAGTGTTTGCCACATTTGGATGAGAGGCACGCTACGTAGGAAGCGTTGTTCGCTAAAAAGTTCCTAGTCAGAGCTTTGTCATACCTGATAAAAGCATTAGTTATCGAACTCAAGGACAAACGCAGGATTGCCTTACTCTGCATATGCTGCTTTGGTCATGTTCGACTTGAGCATTTCGAAAGTCAAAACGTGGTCGCAGTCCGGAAATGGGCAGTCTAGGCCAGCTTGATCAAGCTGACGATCGCTGACCTTGGATTTGACCATGTTGGAAACGCACAGTTTGCAGATGGTCTTGAAGTGCTGACAGATGTCGGGATGAGCGATCATCTTGAAGGAACTTGATGTGCTCTTTGAAGTGGCACAGATGGAGCACTCCGTCTTCGTGGGCAGCGATGCTGGTTTGACCTGCGCTTTCTTCTTGACGACTTTGTGAGTATCTTCCTTCCGTGCGGTTGCCTTGGTCTTCGCGACAGCATCTGGCTTTGGACGAATTAGAGCCCGACGCGACGGCCTGTTGGCCATATTTGTCGCATTTTGCGGCTCAGCTTCTAGCGCTGGCGGTGGCTCGACGTGAGGGTCAAGTTCAGGTTCAGGCGTATCGAAGACGATTGGATCAGTGCGTGAGCCAGTCGCATAATTGACCCGGCGTTCAGGTTGAGCGCGCAGTCGGGTTGATGGTGCCATGTTCGTGGATTGCGGCTGATGGTTGTATGGGGTGGTGCTGGTGGAGAGGTGCAGGACGATATTGGCGGCAGGTTGGAGCCTTATCATCTCACTAACATCTGTTCACACGTGAAAGTCGAAAACATACGTAAAAGGTGTGGGGAAATGGCCAAAGCAAACAAATTCGGCGGAGGTGAAGGTGGGTTGACCTTGGTGGCTCGTGATGGGAGCGATTCGATGAACTTGTATGAATTCTGGTTCGGTGAACTCGCGATGAGTGGAACTTGTGATGAGTGCACTTCGTAATTTCGTAAGAAGTGCTATCCAGCAAACTCGTGATGAGTGTGGCCTGATGAGTGTGGTCTATTGCACCTATCATGAGTGCAGGATGAGGGCCGTTTGGTGAGTGCGGCCTGATGAGTGCAGCCTGATGAGTGCAGCTATCCGCAGCGGTCACCCGAGCACTACTCACATTCACTTAGTACGAAGTCCCAAGAAATGATAAATGCGTAGCTTATCAGGATTCCTAGAAGGTCTCAAACGGGTCTTCAGGGCTGGAAGAGAGATTGGCGCAAACGGAGGCGTGCTGTCAACATCGCAATGGACTATGTGCCGTCTAGTAGACGTTCAACAAGGAACATATCTTGCCAATAATTTCGCAATATTGCTAGTATTGTGCTGGGGTTCACGATGGATTTGCATGTCGTTAACGATGTGAATGAGTAACGTGGATATCTTAGCGAAGTGATCCTGAGATGATGTTCGCGTGCTCCACCAGTGAAAAGCGTTCGACTAATACACCGTGAACATACTGATACGATACAAAAGTACACCCTACAATACGACTCGTCTCCAAATATCCATACTGCGAAGCTTAGGTCTCAACAAAGCTGTCTCCCCAGCTGGCATTGTATTCGAACTTCACGACTTTGTGGGTGGGATTAATCTTAGCACTAGAAAATAGAATTTGTATGTGCCACTAAGAGGATGAAATAGAGAAAACGACTCATCTCAAAGTAGTATTTCAAATTTTGTACATTGCATTTGTTATTGGGAAAGCCAGCGAAATAATACACAAATGAGCCGTGGTACAAAATCAGGGCGGTATCGCAGGGCAGATTGGTGAATACGCACGGAAAACACCTCTACAAGATAACCTGAAGCGTTCTCGCCACGCTAGGAACGCCTCTCTCGTCCATGGCAAAAAGATAGTAAAATCCAGGGATCACAATACCAGAGTCAGAGGGAAGTGTAGCAGTAAAAGCGGCTTGATCTCTCTTGACATTAGTCAAAGGAATGCGTCGTTGATCACTGTTGACAGAGTGTGTAACACTACCGATACGAACTAGAACTAGCGTATGGTCTTTGGGGTAGTTCAAGTGTACGGTAATGGTGCCACCGACCTTCACCGTGCGTCCATTGGCGAAGTCGTTGCTAACGACGTCGAAAATAATGGGGCGGGTGGCAGGCGTCATGTCATCGTTGAAGAGATATGGCGGAGAATAGATTTCGCCGTTCTGGTGGTCGATAGCACGGTCACAATATGTCTCGGGGTCGCCCGGGTTGATGTTTCCGCACATTCCTCCGCCGCCAGTAAAGACTGTTCCGTCACCTAGCAGAATAGCGATGGAGTGGTAGTTCCTTGGTTCAACGTGTGGAGCCAGTCTACGGAAGGTCTTGGAGGCCGGATCGAAAAGCTCAGGAGTCAAGACTGAGTTGATGTCCTCGAAGACGCGGGAGATGTGCTGACCACCTGTGACCATGACTTGGCCATTGGGAAGAACGACAACGTTTGCGAATCCTCGGGGGTCGTTCATGTCAGGAAGTCGCTCGACATTCGGGTTTTGGTATGCCTCAGTAATGGTGATAAGATGTGCCCGTGCAGTGGCGGGGCTTGCTGTATAACTCTGGCTTCCACCAGCGGAGAAGATCTTGCCAACATCGTACATGACGTGGACTCCACACATGGCGTCTGCTTCAGAGTCCCGGGTTCCAGCGTCTTGTATCGATCCATCTCCAGATGTGCTGTACCAGTGCATACCTTTGCTAGGTCCTGCTTGCAGAATGCTACCATCCGTCCAAGGAAACAGCCAGGCATGATTGTCAGTACGCCAGTCACCTTCCCAGTCGTAGCTGGTGAGTATAGGCTCGACCCTGGCGCCTGGCAGAATTCTCCAGGTGTTGGTAGCAGGGTCATAGATCTCGCCAGTCTTCCCTCCGCGCGCACCAGAGAATGAGCCTCCAACTGTGAAGACTCTACCATCTGAAATTGTGACTGAAGTCTGGTAGCCTCTGGGAATTTTCATATCAGGCCCTCGAACAAACTTGTTGGTTGCTGGCTCATAGATGGATGTGACCTCCGCATTGGTACCTCCTGTTATGATGATCCTCCCGTCTGCCAAAGAGCTTACACCAGGACAGAACATGTCGTGCTTTGTTTCGGAAACATTGCGCTGACCTACAACGCCAGTCTTGTAGTTGTAGTCTGCGAATTGAGTGTAGCCGTTCGGTGGAGCCCATAGGCTGAACTTGTTCGCACCCCAAGCGGACCAGAACAGCAGCCTGTTGGACTCTGGCCACTCTGGTACAACATAGCCAGCTACGGGAATCACTGGAAGAGGGAAGACCTTGCCCCATTTACCGGGGTTGTTACCCACGGTGGAAGGTTTGGGAGATGCGGTGTTTGTCGCGGTTGCGGAGGCGCTTGGAGAGGCACTGCTTGGAGTCGCTGAACTTCTGATCACGGAAATAGTGTCCAGGTCACCGGTGGAGAACCAGATTGGAGAGGCCGGTGTTCCCTTGAGGTAGCATGTCTGTTGCTTGGAGTTGTATGAAGCCTTCGCACAGCCTGCATCACCCGCACACTGCTTTGCGCAGTCATCGACTGAGGTTACGCCAGGAATAACCTTGACGTTCGGTGACCAGTAATCTGTGCCTGCACAGATGGTGAGGCGGGCGTTGTTGACGGTTGATGATCGCTCTTGGCTTGGACATTTATTCACGTTCGCGACACGAATGGTCGCCAGATCTGGAGTCGTAAACCAAATTGGCGTTGCTGGAGCCCCCTTCAGATAGCAAGTTTGTGTCTTGGTGTTGTAGGAAGCCTTTTCACATCCGGTAGCCTGAGCGCATCGTGTAGCACAGTCGTCAACAGTCGCGACATTCGGGAGTGTCGCAGTGTTAGGTGACCAGTAGTCTGTGCCGGGACAAATACTGAAGATGCGGTTGCCAGCTTTCAGCGCGGTCGTCGATTCTCCACCTGGGCAAGCGGTGATATCTGCTCGGGAAACAAGGGAGGAGGCAGTTCCGTGGGAAAGGAAAGTGGCACCTAATAGTAGGGCCTGGAAATACCGAGGGGCCATGGCTAGGAATCGAAATGTCTTAAAGGTTGATGTAGCGAGTGTAATAGAATATGAGGTCAATGAATTTATCGTAAATGATTGTCATGTACAAAAGAATGAACGCTCTCTCCTAGCCCACAAACGAAAGTGGAGGAGCAAATTATTGCAAGCTTAATGTCGCTCATCGTGAGCGAGCTGTAACTATATAGAGGTCTACAGACTCTCTGTTGTCAAAATTCGAAGGTATTGGCCTCGACCAAGACACGAAGGCCAAGAATCGCCCAAGGACATAGCGTATTGAGCCCACCCAAAGTTCAGCGGTAGGTGTCTGTCGTTTTCGTATTCGTCGTAGAGAAAGCATCCTGCCCTGATATTTGGGTGGCTGCTAGCGCATGCTAAGCGTGCGGAGGGTTCATATTTCAAACCTAAAGAGCTCGTATTCTTTGGTGTTCATACCCTTTGCTCAAACACTAGAGTCTGGATATGCGAAATTGTATGCGCCAGCGTTGAGAGGCGCTCAATTAGAAATGGGAGTTGCGCCATTAGGTCATGCATGCACAACATACGATCGCCGGTGGGATGTGTCGAACTTGGGCCGTGGCGTAGTCCGTCGTTGTGTAGCTCTCTCCAAAGGGAACTTTGTCAAGACTAGCTGCACCCGTTCCCAGCTTTTGTATCGTTGCTTCGGTATGCCAGCGTCCAACAGTTGGCCTTCGCGTGATCTTCGAGCACTCTACAGGAAAGCGCCAATGGATAAGACAGACGCGTGTTCCGTTCGGAACAGCGCTTTGAACATGATGTCCACCATGTGTTCAAGTAAGAGCAGGTGCAAGGCCCGTATCAAGTTCGATCTCCATGCCTATGTTGTTCGTCCGTGTAAGGCTGTACCGTGGAACTCTGGTCGTGTGGCTTGCACTTGTTGTGGCAATCAGTCGATGTACTATCTCCTGTCATCCTGTGGAAGCATGAATGAAGTATTCCAGATACAGGCAGTATAGTCGAGAGAACACCGATCACAAGTGCATGTTCGGCTAGAAGAAATAGCGCAGCCAATGACAACCAGCTGTGGCTTGGCCGTGTCCGCTTCCGGAGCCCCTGAAAGTGGTTTTTCCACCCCTGCTTAGCACAAGCTCCCACGTGCTTCGTCCAAAAACTTCTAGAGAGGCTCTGGACCATCAGCCCCTCAGGAATCGTAAGGGGAAGGCTTGGCTTGAACGATCAGCGCCAAGATGGCTTTGCCTCGTATTCGCGATGGTATTCGCGCAGGAAGCATTAGCTCACTTTCCTTCCGGTGTCGAGAGCCGTTCATGATCGGATACGTCTTACCCCAGACTCGATCTCAGGTCCTCACAGATTTAGTTAAGTAGTCCCATGACCAGCGGACAGGTTTAGACTCTCTCAGTTAGTCTGGTACGACGCTGCTCGTCATCTCGTTGGTCAATCGTCGCGCAGAAAGCACCCAGTCTTTGTCATTGCGATATGGAGATAGAGTATCACAAGACCGTTGTCGCGACAGACCTGCAGTCTTGAATTCGAGATGACCTCCTCAAGCCGACGATGCTGCATATCCATTACACTCGTACACACATCGACGACACAGGGCGGTGTGCGCGATCCTAAAGTCCTACTCTACAACCAACTATGCAGCGTAAGACCAGATCGCAAATCCTCCACGATGCACGACATGGTACAATATTGAAAAGAAAAATGGCAGAAAAACATACCTGGGCTGATCTGAAGTACTTCGACACCACAGTTCAGCCTTACCGCGTCCTCGTTGACGCTAAGAATTGCAGTGCAGCTAGCTCCATCGTGGCAATAAGCATGTGCATGTTAGGTCGGCGACTAAGGCAACACTATGCTACATGGCCCATTGGACAAGACAAAAGGAAGGTTGAACACTGCCTCATCCGCGCTAGAGATTGCAGTGCATCAGGTATCAAACCATCAAACCACCAGGCATCCATCCGTCCTGCCTGATAGGCAAGGCCTAGCAACTAGGCCACCTGCATCCCCTACGAGCCATCCTCGCCCTCTATCATTCTGTTCAATAGTTAGTCCAAGAGACATCTCAGACAATCAAAGCACATATCCACCACCAATAAGCCACGATTATCAATGAACGTGCCAGCTCCCCGCTTCATCTAAAATGAGTAGTAAATCATTCCATTCTATCTTTCTTCTCAATCTCATTGACTAGATAACCATTCATCCATTCAATATACCTCATACATATCCGATCGAAACTGATACACACGCCAATAGCACCATTCGCTAAAGACTTCGGACGGACGAAAGTAAGTGGCGCCTATCATTCTTACACGATTAGAGAAACTGCCCAACGCCAGGTTGGCGACCAACAAGGACACAGGACACACACGCCTCGCAAAGGGCATATATCTATGTAAACAAAGTTTCGAAAGAAGAAGAAGACGAAGACGAAGAAGAAGAAGAGGAGGAGGAGAGGAGAGAAGAGGAATTAAGACAAGGAAAAAGATTCACACACCCAAAACACCTAACCATCCATCCACACGCCGCATTCCATATCATTGCGCCAAAAAAAAGCCGGGGGTAAAACAATCTTCCGCAACAGCATCTGCACCTACTCATCACCATCCCTTGCTCCTCCTCTACCCTCACAACCGCACACCGGTCCCCCTCCCTTCTTTCCCTTACGCCACATAAAACAACCTCAGCACAGTAACAACCCTCTTCCTACAAACCGGGCAAACACTAACCTCCCTCGCACACTCCAAACAAGCAACCACATGCCCGCAATCATAAAACGCCGCCGTGGCATCTTCCTCCCAGCATATCCTGCACAGCCGCTCCGCCTCCTGCGCATTCTTCCAGTGCGTCACACCCTCGCCAAACTTCTTGTTGGCTTGCCAGCCGCCGACGTATGTGTTGCCTGTGGCCGCTTCGACGAACGTGCCTGTACCGTGCTGCGCGTCGTTGATCCAGGAGCCGTCGTAGGTATCGCCGTTTTGGAATGTGTGGAGGCCGTGGCCGTGGCGCTGGTCGAGGCGGAAGGAGCCCGTGTATGTAGCGCCTGAGTGGTAGATGAGGGTGCCGTGACCGTGGCGGTGGCCGGCTTTGATTTCGCCTTTGTAGGATTCAGAGGAGAAGTAGTTGTATGCGAAGTGCCCGTTTAGCTTGTGGGGGAAGTTGTTCGCAAAGGAGCGGTATGAAATGTAGGACTCTGGGTCTGCGAAGGCGGCGCGGGAGGCGAGGGAGTCCCGTTGGGCGTCGGTGAGAGGGAGACTGGCGATGATGATGGTTGTGTTGTGAAGGTCGGTTTGGGCGAAGGAGCGGCGCAGCTTGATAGTACGAGTAGTGGAGAGCTCTTCTTCTTCCCAGAGGAGGAGTTTTTTTTGTTGGTCCGAGGGAAGGGAGAGGAGCTTTGCGACCGTCTCGTCGACCTTGTCGGACTTCAGCGCGATGTGAGAGCCGCGCGATTCGAGGGTTTGAGTCTCGGGGTTCCAGAATTTGAGGAAGAAGTAGATCTCGTCTGGCGGTGGCTCGGGAGACGCTGCTCGGATCGGTGGAGGTGGCTGCATTAATTCTGCGGGAATATCCACAGGTGGGGGTGGAGGAGGAGGTGGTGGTGGTAAATCGTCTTGTGTACCGCCCATTTCTGTGTCTCCCGGAACGACTGCATTCGGAACAGGGACAAGTGGATCAATCCCCGGAGAAGCGTCTGCAGAGGCCCATACATCCTCCATCATGGCCATGTCCTGTCCCTCCGTAGCTGTTGTTTGCGGTTCAACTGGGGGTTCCGCTTCGGAGAGCGCAGTCTGCTGAAAGGTCGGCTCATCAGGCTCGCTCATCGGCGTGTCTTCAGACCGAGACGAGACTTCTTGAGGCAGGGTTTCTGGAAGTGAAACAACAACGCCCCTTTGCGAAGGCTCATTACCAGTGCCCGCAGTCTCCACTTGCAAAGGTACAGTCATCGGCGGAGTATGACTATCCTCAGTCATATTTACCGCCGCTTTTTCCGAAACCTTCTCGTTCTCCACGTCCTTCGGCAACTCAGGCAGCTTGTCAAAGTCAATGACATGAATCCAAAGGCGATTTGTGTATGCAGAGGCATCCAAAACCCACTCCCTACTGTCGGCATACCGATCGTACGTTCCACATGAGTATTCGATCTTGCCCGTACCCAAGATGTTTGGTCGCCCTAACGCCCCTCGAATGGGATCCAGGAGCCAAAACTTTACTTGACGTGGATCTTGGATATCTTCGAATGTAGCTGCCACCTTCTCGCGGATTTCTTTGCATCCGTCTCTGGACGATAGTGCAACAGTCTTGATCAAATGCGAATTACTCTCATATTTTGCATCGTATACGTCGATTACACCGGGACCTTCATGTTGTGCAAACAAGCGTGAATCGTAGACGCGGAAAGGCAACTCCTGGGCTGGTTCAGCGTCGATCTCCGGTGAAGTATCTTTGTCAATGTCAGTGGACGTGCTGGGCTCATCTACTGTATCACGAGATAACATCGATGATGCATTCGACGCCTTGACCTTCTCAGTTTCAGCCAGAATCCATTTCGGGACAGTCCACTCTTCCGATTTAGCATTCACGGTGAAGGCATCTTCGGCAACATCGTCGCGTACATACATGGCGATGTACGCTACTGCATCGTTGCCAACGATTTGCTCTGCACCGGACTTTCCCTCGTGCGCGTCGATAGCTTGTCGCTTAGTAAGACACTTGACTTGATTCTCGTCCTTGCTGTCCGAGTAGCTATACCATTTCGATCCTGGCCCCTCAGGTCGCAAAATTGGCTGGTAGACGTAAGATTGTAGTGTCTGTTTGTGGACCACAAGTCCGTAGAGTGTGTAGCATGTACCATTGACCTTGACATGATCGTCCATGGTGACTTTGTTCAGGACTTTGACATACGAGCGAGTCTTCAAATCAAAGCTCTGACGCTCCATCTCAATCGTCAGCAACTCGGGGAGCGGCTGACCAGAGACCGTGAAGTCAGGCGACATATCGATGGCTTGTTGCATACTGTCAGCACCAACCACGGGTACTCGGTAACTAGGTACGCCAGCACTATAGTCGCGCTTTAGTCCACAGATCGCTTGCAGTGCCGCCGCATGTTCGGTGTCTGCCAGCTCCTCTTCAAGCTTCAACCGCAGCACCTCCCAGGTCTCAATGACATCAAGCTTATCCAGACGCTCGTGGATACCATACCACTCCAGCGCATCCAACACATCATCCAGAGCAATGGGTCCCGAACCAGGCTCAACTTGTGTACGAAGCAGGTATAGCACCTTCTGCAGTGCGTTGGTGAGCGGCTTCGGACGAAGCATAGGTTCAGAATACACGTCCGGTACTTTGACGTGATACAGTAACATTCGGAAAGGCTTGAACAACATCCACGAAGCAATCGCCGAGATCATGTTGCCGCCAGGTGCACTCGCATCTTCACCAAGCATGAGTCCCTGCAGTCCTGTCATTGCAAAGCTGTCCCAGGGGTTCTCGCGATTTGGATGTTCCCACAGGCAGTCCGTCTCATCATTGACGATGCGAACATAGCCTGTGAACGCAAGCTTATCGTTATGGAGGAGTGCTTGTCTCTGACCGCGCAAACGATGTGCGATATCATAGTATGGTCCATGGAAGCGCGTCCAGCCCCAGTCGGGCGAACTACTGCAAAAACGGTGAAGTGCTGTTTTCGAGTAATGCACACGGGGTTCTGTGGGGTTGTAGAGAACGACGGACACTTGTGCGGCCACGCATTTCCGCTTTGGCATTTGTTTCGACCCTAGCAGCGGTAGCGGCGTGTGTTGGGCATCGATGGGTATAAGTGGGGCCGAGGCATCTTCTGGCGCGTCTTCGACGACGAGTTTTGCAACTTTAGATTTCTCGTCTCCTGTGATGGTTCCTTCGTTGACCTCTCTCGTACTGTCATCGTCTCTCTTGGCTTCAGCTTTTTCTTCATCTTTCGGTTTCATGACGCTCAAACACTCCAAATACACGCTGAGATAGTCGGAATCATTGCCCTTGGGGTAAAATTTGATCTGCCACTGGTGTCCGCCGATGGTGACAACATCAGACTTCATCACCAAGTCTCGATTCGGCTTCTCGCGGGTTCCATTGTATGCGTCGATGGTCCACTCGATGCGCCCAGTCTCGCCTGCAGTATACTCCGGTTCCTCCAGGGGCACAAATGCCTTTTCCTCCCAGTACTCGTGATCAAGAGCGCTGTGTTCTATCGACTCGGCCATGTCTTTGAGCTCGTCTTCGTCTGGTGACGACGTGTCTTCCTGTATGGGGTGCCATGGCGGAAGACCATCGTCATCGTCCGAGGACTCGCTGTCCGATTGTACAGGCTCGATGGGCGGTGGTGGCGGCGGGGGCTGTGCGGTGGGGTCGACGGGGGCGTCAGAATCTACTGGAGGCATGAGGGCAGCGGGCGTCATCTGTCTGAACTTAGCACTGAGGAGGCTGTGGGGATGGAGCCTGGACTTACTGCTTCGTCAATGACGGCGGGGGGTGGCATCGGCGCATCGCTACCCAATACAACCTGAACATCAGCAATTTGGGCAGGTGATGGAGGCGTAGTGGCTGCATCGTGCTGAACCTCAGCCGGGGCGTCAGGCAGCACGAGCTCTACTTCTGTGTCGGGCGTGGTATCCATTGCGTTGTCGTTCATGGCGGCGACTTGAACAGCGATGGCAGTGGATGGGTGTTCGGCACTGCCGGGCGTTTCTATACTCGCTTGCGGCAGGCTGTTTGTCAAGCCCGCATCCTCCATGTCTGCGTCTTCCCGGTCGTGGCGCTGGCCTGATGTGACGACGGAGGTGCTCATGTCGACATCGGCGGACGCAGGCGGTGGCGGGGAAGCCGAGGGCGATCGCGCATCGAGGTGATGCCGTGGGCTCGAGAAGGACGGCGTGGGTGTGCGCTGGATGAAGTGTGGCTGCTCAACGGCTGCCATGGCTCAGTGCTAGCTGAGAGAGCGCATGTGAAGGCGAGAGGGAGCGTTGTTGGAGCCAGCAGGCTGAGCGGGAATCCACGTCAGCGAGGCGGAAACACGGTACGTCTCTCTGGAGCTGGCAAGAGGTAAGGTGAGGCAAGGTAACGCGTTGGCGCGAGCAAGCTCGTGGTGGTGTCGTTGACTGCTTATATCAGCGCCGGCGACGTCTTGGATACAGCGTCACAATGGTTGGGGAGATGGATGGCAGAGTGAGTGTGCAACAAGAGTTGGAGCCGGAGAGGTCCAAAGTCATGGAGCAAAAGCCCGTGGCTGAGCGTATGGCGTAAGCTGTCGCCTATCAGACAGTGAGGCTGCAGCCAGCGTGCCAGCATACGGTAGAGCAGAGCACGGTGCCAGCTGTCGGACCCCCGCCATACGCTATTCGACACTAGGCAAAGCTGCAGCGCATGTCCAGGCAGACGCTGGCACGGTACCCGCCGCCCTTGTCGTCATTCGCCCTTTTGGCTGTCCAGCTGTCGACTGCCAGGATTGCTTTGAGTCACCGTCAGACGTGTGAAGTGTGGGTTAAGGCAGAAGGACGCCATCCCACACGGCTTCGCAGCTAGCTTAGAGTAGGTGTGTTATCGCGTATCCGGCAGGAGCGTTAATAAGTGGGGCCTCCGCACCCTAGCCCTGCACCAGCCTCTCCACACTCCCGATTGGCACAACGTTGATGAATCGTGTCTGTTGAACTGTTCTGTTCCTCTTGCCCTCACAGGATGTTCAAGTCACCGTCCCAAGAGTCCCTGCTCACGCATCGGCGTTTTTGACTCTGGCAAACGTCGCCGCAACGATCAGCGGAAACACCACCGTCGCCTCAGCATACACCTTCACACTCTCCCCATCCAACTTGATCTTCCCCCAACTGACTGCCTCATCAGGCCGCGCTCCCGCATCACTCCCATCAAATTCCTGCGCCGTGTTGATGTACACTGCGCTCTCGGCACCATTGCGCATCAAATTCGCATTGGCAATATGATGCTTTACGATCCCCCCGCCCAACACAATCATGCCTGTGCGCTTCGCTCGTACCGCAATAGTGTTGATTCTACGAATGTCCTCGACAATATCAATGCGTATTTGCTCGGGCGACGACTTGAATGTGTGGAAATAGAGCATGTCGCCAAGACTGCCGTCTGTAAGGGCGGGGCAGAATACTGGAATGTCGTTTTTGTAGGCCCAATAGTATACTGAGCGCTCGTCATTGATTTCTTTACCGAGGCGGTGGATGACTTTGCTTGGGGTCCAGTGCAACGGTTCTTCGGTCTTCTTACTTGCTTCCTGCTCCGCGAGCATCGTGTCAAGAATGGGTACTACCCAGTCCTCGAAGGCGCAGTAGTTGCTATTAGGCACGACGAGATTGCCAATACGATTCATGCCTTTTGCGCGCAGGCCCGCACCAGGCGTCGAGAAGGCCCCCATGTAGGTTGGCGCTAGGCATTTTATGAAGTCTTCCTCTACTCCGCCTGCAGTCGTGACAATGGCGGAGACGTGCTTGTGCTGCACCAGATACCGCAATGTCTCACGCAGACCAGACGATATCAGATTTGACGTGTATCCCAAAAATATCGTCGTCCTATCACCAGTCTCTGCATCCCTCCATGCACGCTGTAATAATCATCAGTACATTTTACCCGTGTGAAAAAGATGCTAGGCAGAAACTAACCATGCCATTGATGATTCGCACAGCCTCACCAACAGATGTTGCCTGGAATCCCATGTTCGCATAGCCACCGACCAGCTCTTCGACTGTGATGGGGCGCGATGCATACTGGTTGAAATCGATGCCTTGGACTTCTCTCGCGCCATCGGGCACTGGATCTGAAGGTTTCAAAACAGCGTCTGTGGCGCCTGCAGGGGCCGCTGTGGTGCCATTCGTTGACATGGTGCGCGAGTCTGGCAGCCGCACTGCTCGGAACGAGATGCTCAAGATGGTCGCCTGCGTGTCTGTATCGAGATCTTCCGGGAAATCTCGTGATTGCTGGATTTGCTGCTGGTGACTGTGGTGCAATAATAGCGATCCAGTGGATTTAGTAGAGTTTCTGAAGACCCCCACTTTGAGGCACGATTTTGCTAGCGCGAACAGCAGAGTCTGGCAACAATCGACAATATTCTATCCTGCTAACCATTATTCAAAGCAAATGTATCGATGATACATGCAATCCTGATTACACCAGAGGACTGCTTGCTCGAGATGGAACTAAAGCACGCCTGTTTGTTCAGATTCTCAATAACGAGGTTCTCCTAGGGAGGCTGCGCAGAGCCCTATGCCAGCGCAGTGGATGCGGGTGGATTGTGATCAAGGCGAAAGTCATGTTATGGTGTCGGTAAGTTGATGTCGTCTCATGTTGCTTCTGGCGAGAGTTTGAGCTTTAGGGTGCTACATGAACATCTCGCTGTCTGGGTCTCTAGCAAGCGCGCTTTCGCGATACCCCTTTGCATGATTGAGGTTTTTAGAGGTCTTTGGAGATAGAAACGCCCCAGAGTGGTCGGCAGTCTGGAGTGATGGAATTGGAGATACGAAGGTTGGCGCTCCTCACGTGGTGGTGCATGGCGCTAGATGGGCGTTGCCATTTACGGCGATGTACACGTCGATCACCCGAACAGAGCTGCTGGGAAACGGCATGATATGATATGGATCAAGTGATGGTGCAGCAGGGACTCTGCTTGCAAACAGCAAAAAGAGATGCAAAGCGCTATCCTGGGGAATTCTTTTGCTTAAATCGATGTGAGAGAAATGTGTTTCGGACACGACAGAGCAAATCTGAGACGTGGTGGAGTGGGCTAACCCCTTCCTAGGGGTCGGGTCGAGGCTCCATCGGGCAGATTCATTGATGACCCCACACTCAGAGTGCTAGCACCCCGGTATGTAAGCCACAGGCTACAGCCCAGGGCCACTGCCTGGGTTCTCGCTCGCCAGAACCCATTCCTGTGGCCCATGGCGATGGCACGACACATCTCTCTCCCTCTGTAGCCTACCATCAGTTGGCTGCGGCAAGTGCGACAACACAAAGTCACGATAGCTGCTCGTGCGGCCAGCCCGCCATGCACGGGAGTGGGCGCAATGTGCGTTAGCCAGAGATCCCCTGTGGAGCCCGCGCTGGGCTGGAAGAGGGCGCGAATCTGACACTTGTTCCGTCATTATCCCTGCAATCTTCAATTGGGTATCCAATCAGCTGCGCTTGCTCACCCTTTGACGGTTCTCTGGCTAGGCCGTGCATGGAGACCGGCTCAGCCATGACGGCCGGCTGCAAGGTCGAAATGGCACTGGGGGTGGGCGTGTGTCAGTGCGGCGTTCTCGTGTCTCTGTGCTGTTCTCCTCGCGCTTCTCTTTCCAACCATCTTACCCTCAGCCTTCGTGAACCTCAGTACCGCAGCATGCTGCCAATGTGCATTGGAACGCAGCCTGGCTGAACCGCCACCCCATTCGAAGCTCGGCTCCTGCAAGAACCCGCATCCCGTAGGGCGAGGAACGGGCGGCCACGTCAGATCGCAGGACGCTCGCCGGATCGCCTTTGCTGCTCTTCACGCCCTCCTAGGCCCCCGCAATCTCACCTGGCCACCCAGCTTCATTTTCGAAGCATTTTGGACGCGTGCAGCAGCCCCAGGCGACAGACAGCGTTGAGAAACAGAAGCTCTCCCAGCCGAGTCTCCAGTTTCGCGGCGCAACATCGTGGCACCGGTTTCAACGACGCTAAAGCACTTCAGCACGGATCTCGTTAATTCTTGGCGCATCCACCGCAAAACCCAAGCGACATCGAGACGTCACCCCTACCAGAATCGCAAGGTCAGAGCCATTCACAGAAGCAACACTCCACTCGCAGGCCATCCGCCCGCTTCCTGGTACCCGGCAGTACCGCTATCCTTTCACAGCATTATTGATTGACGGTCTCCGCACTTCCCAGAACGACTTCCCGACACATTACATAATCACGTACAATCCTTCATCCGACAGCCATCGGTACCCCCCATGCAGCAACCGCAACGGCCTTTGATATCGAGAATCCACCATCATGTCCAACAGATATCCTCGGGATAGGTCTCCGCCCTACCGCGATCGTAGACCTTCGACCTTTAGCAATGGCTACCCTCCGAGGGCTGGCGATAGTGTTCGGCCAAACCCAGAGCCCAGCGCATTCCCGCCCAGAGAGATTCCTCGCGGTCCAAAATCCGTGGTCGACACATCCCGTGGACCTCCCACTGGTCCGCCCACGCCATTGAGAACTGCGCCACCGCTGAGCAGTGGACCGGCGCCCCCTCTGCATAACTCCCATAATTCATGGAGAGCAGATCGTGACCGCGACCGTGACTTTGATCGCCGAGAAAGGCGACCAACGCCCCCACGACGATCTCCCATTAGAGATGTTCGCGATCCACGTGACCAGAGAGACTTCTTACCGCGTGATCTCGACGTCAATCGTGCAAGACGCAACTCTCGCGATGGTCCGTCATCGGCTGGCTCCACCTATTCGGACGCTCCTCCGATCGGTGCAGGTTCTTCCTACCGCGGCGGCGGCAGCATCAGTCGAGGACGTGGAGGGTTTGCAGGCCGTGGTCGAAACTTTCATGGCGACGATCGAGACAGGCACCATGATCCCCGTGATCGCCCACCAGATCGCACCTACCGACCGCGAAGTCGGACACCGCCGGGGCGCAGAGAGAGAGACGTGCGGGAAGAACGGGACTTTGATCGCAGGGACCGCGACGATCGCAGATTCATTCCACGAGAATATGATTCTTACATTGGCCCTGCAGGCGCTGCGAAGCCTGGGTTACGCAATTTGGATACTCACCGTGGCTCGGCTTCATCCGATCTACGCCATCTTCCAGGTACACCAACAGGGCCGACTCCGCACTCATCCCATCACGCATCTCCATCGGACCGGCTAGGTTCGCAAGTGGACTCTTACTCAAGACGCTCGTCTCTGGCCATCGAACCACTCTCTACCAAGGGACGTGAGCCAGGGAAGGACGAGGCTCTTTTGGCGAGTCGAGCCGAAGCATCCAGAGAAAGGTATGCCCCACGTGCTTCGTCGCCTCCTGCTTCTATCCCGGCCTTCGGAGGATCTAATGTCTGGAGGGCTCCCATACCTGAAACCAAAGCCAGTGCTTCCACAGCCTCGCAGCCCAAGCCGTTACAATCTGTTCCTGTGCCTAATCCTACTCCTGTCATTTCTGCTGCACCTACTCCCAATCCCGCCACAGCCCAAACGCCAGTTGTTCCGACACTCGTTGCTTCCACAGCGCCAAAGACTGTAGTAGCGACGCCAGCTTCAAAAGTACCGGTCGCTCCACCAGCTCCGAAGACTGTCATCCCATCCGGACCGTCTATCCTACCACCCACTGGACCTAAAGCGGACCGCATATCAGATCGTGTGCTTGGAGAGGCGTCTAGCCAAGATTCAAGGCCAGGACCGTCTGTGACTTCGCGCATTGAGCCTCTTTCCCAGCCGCCTCCTGCCGCTCCCACCCCAGCTACAGACAACGCGAGCACACATATTGCACCACCAAAAGCGCCAACTGCACCCACAGCACCCACGTCATCACTAGCACCCTCTAGTGTTGGGCCCTTTGTGTCCGCCCCAACAGCTCCTTCGGGACTGGCTAGGTCTCCTCCCCAGGGTCCAGCTTTCAAACCGCGTGCACCTCCGATAGCCCCTCAGGCTGCGTTTCGCGCGAATGCTTCACCATCTTTCTCGCGAGCAACACTGCCGCCATACTCCTCCAGGGACCCGTCCCCTGGCGCGACACCTCCCATCGGACCTCGCAGCGGCAACGTGCACAACCCAGCAATCAACACATCTCCTCAAACGCTTCCGGCCAACATTCCCACTGGCCCCAAGGCTGACAGGGCACCTATGGCCTCCAGGCCATCTTCCATGTACCCTCCGCCTGATAGACCTGGCTTTGCTGCTCCTAGGGGAATGAGTGGAGGCCCCAAAAGCATGCAATGGGTACGGCCAGGCCTTATTCCTGCACGTCCCATGATCCCTACCAAGCGCGAGTTCCCAACAGACGATCGCGATAGACAGTTCGGAACTACTCCTAAGGCGCCGAGGCTCGAGAACAGTGTCTCTGCCATGCAGCCTCAGCGAGAGCAAGCCAAGTCTGTATCTCCATCTATACCAAAGGTATCAGCAGAGACCGCCAGACCTCGGGAGCGAGCCGCATCTGCAGAACGATCCTCAGCCACTTCACCAAAGCCGACACCAATCGAAACGCGACGTTACTCAGATGTGGTCATGGCAGAAGCTTCGCCCAGGATAACAGGACCCCCTATGTCTACCACCTCGTCCGCTCCAGAAGTGCTTCAGGACTCGGACGATGACCTTGATCTTGACGAAGAAGACTTTGCAGAATCTGAGGCGAAATACAATCGGGAGGTTGCTCGCCTTGAAGCCAAGCGTATTGACTTGAGTGCACCACATCTACGCGCTACAACGCCATTACAGGAAATCGTGTTGCTCTCATGTCTGACGGTTGACCATCTCCCACAGAAGCAGATGGAATCCAAGCTAAACACCGAGGATGAAGCGGTGCCTATGCACCAAGACTATGACAACACTTCGCAACTTGATCAACAGCGCCCGGAGAGCATCATAGCTGACCTTCCTACACCAAAAGATGATCGCTCGGACGATGTTGAGATTGGGGAAAACTTGGAGAGAGATGACAAACTCGACAGACCTACGGCCCCAGCAACAGTGGCTCTCAGGCTTCGACGCGAAGGCTCGCTAAATGACGAAACTTTCCCTGATCTTAGTTCGCTACCCTACCTTGGGTCTGGTCCACCAACCCCTTTGTCTGACATTGGGCAAGACAGACCCAGCTTATCTGATTCGATCAGACTCGCCATGTGTGAGAAGTTGCGCAAGAGCATTGAGCCAGAGCTGAGCCAAGATGAGAAGTTGCGCCAGTACGCTGCTGTATACAAACAATGGCGGATCGCTATTCGCCCATGGGATGAGGAGCGTGAGCTGGATGATCCCGAAAGACAACCGTCAGCAGAGCCGGCCTTGAAAGCTCTCACTCCCGATGTTCAAAGTGCAGCGATGACTGGCATACTGGATGGTTCTTTAGCACCTACTGGTCGTCGTGGCCATGCAAGTCGCTGGGCGACCGAACTTGATATCGAGGCTGTCATAGCAGAGAGTCTTAAAACTGCTGAGGAAGAAAAGCTTGGAAAGAAGGATAAAGAGCCACGGAAATCCATGGCTGACCCGGAGAAGGAAGCAGATCTTCCGGTAGAACTGACTGATTCTGAAGCTCAGCGTCGCCGATACATTGATACCAATTTCCAACGCGAGCCTGGCCAAGGCATTTTTGCTTTCCACTACGAACCACCTGAGGATGATTTCACAGAAGAGGAGCATCGTGTCATGGTGCATAATTACAAGGACCAATTCGCCAAGAAATGGGGCAAGCTTGCTGAGGTACTTTACAAGGAGGTTGGCACAGAGCGAACCTACAAGGACTGTATCAATCATTACTATGCTACCAAATGGGGTAGAGAGTACAAGGGCAAACTCAGAGGGAAACGGGCTGGACCCAAGAAACGAGGAGGGGCTGTCGCTCGTGCTCGCGCAGCTATTGCTAACATGGAACGGCCAGAACAATCTGGCGAGGATGGGCAACCATTACCTGTTACCGAGACTGGACGCCCTAGACGCTCGGCAGCTCCCACATTTGGCGGAACAGAACAAGACATCGACCCTAATGCAGCTGCTCCCCTTCCAGGACGAGCGCGACGCCAAACAGATGCCGATGGAACGCAAGAGAAAGCGGGGAGACGTGGCAAAGGAAAAGACAAGATTGGACGCAAAGCCAAGAACATGCCCCTTGCGGCAGCACCAGTCGGTTCACCAGTCAAGTTTGATCGTAAGGAAAAAAGCCAAGGTCTAGCTGTCAAATTGGAAGACGAATTCAACAAGCGGCCTCTCGGCGAAATGCCTCTACCAATACACCCTGGACTCATCGAGGAGCAGATGCTGATGGCTGGCAACCAACAAATACTTGCAGAGTTACCACCTGGAATGTTGGATCGATCGAAGCTTCCAGTGCCTCCTGCAAGGCCTGGCCCATCAAGCTACTGGTCAGTTTCGGAGTTGCAAGACTTTGACAAAAATGTCGCGCACTTCGGTACTGACTGGTTAGCAATAGCAAACCACATGGGCACCAAGACACACACCATGATCAAGAATCAATACCTGCGGTTGGTGGAAAGCGGACGTATAGAGCTCGAACAGATGGCGAAAGAGGCAGATGCTCGAAGGGAACGCGGAGACGAACTTGGACCACCACCAACCCCCACCCCAGCACCTAAGAGACGTTACGAAAGCACACAGGCTACACCGATCCGTCAGATTGCGCCTACTCCTGAACATAAATCACCTCTTCTGAATCAGGTTACGCTACCCAAGGCAGCCTCTCCGCATTCAGCTTCCTCATCTAGGTTTTCCACAATCGCTCAAGCTCCCGTGCCGAGTAAGCCCTCGTTACCTTCATCTGGATTCTCTTCCCTAGCAGAGCCTAGTCTTGTCTCTGTGCCTTCGATGCCGTCGCAACAATCGCCTCCTGCTCCACCCCAGCGGGCCCAACCGCAGCACCACCATCAACACTCCATGTCTCAACATAAGCCGCCGCCACATGCGCCTCGATCTGGATACTTCTCGGATGACATGCCTCCACGCCATGAGAATCGCCCAACCTCCCAATTACCGGCTAGTTCGCAACCGCCCAGGCATCTACAACAGCATGTGCAGTCCCAAGGTCGGTCGCAAGAGCAGCATCAATCGCCGCTGTACCGCAGTGTGCCGTTCTTGGACCGTGAGAACATATCGCGACCTAGCGGTCAGCAAGAGCAGGATGCGCAACATCGGTTCCATCACCAGCGCAGGATATCACATGAGCTGCAGAATGCCCGAGCCTTCGTTCCAGGACAGCCGACATTGATACCTACTGTGCGCTCGAACTCTGATCTTAGGTCTCCAGAACACCGTCCATTGTCATATTCGCACTCTCGTCACGTGTCCCAGGCTCAGTCTATTGGCCACTCTCCAGCAGACGTCTATGGTCAAGGGCCCGCTTCCATGTCTAAAGCACAACAGGTGCCCCAGCGGTCTACTATCCTTACCCCTCCGGTAAAGGAAGAGCCTAGAAATCCGCCACCATTTATGCCTCAAAACCAACATGCTCAGGCGCCGCCTCAGCCAATGCTGCACTCCCAACACCAGCATCAGCAGCTGAACCCAACCTCTGTACCAAAGGGTCCGCCCCCCGGTCCACCTAAGCCGGTTGTAGAGCCTAGGAAGTCCAACCTGATGTCACTGCTGAACGATACGCCACCCGAAGAGCCTCGTCGGAAAAAGCCCAATGATCAAGGACCGCCGTCGCACAATACGACTCCCCAACAGTCTACTCCCATCGCTCCCCCGCCGCCAACGTCACAGCCGTACTCCTCGTCATCGCGGCGTTCTATGTTCGATGACCAAGGGGTCACTCAATCGACTTATAGCAGGCCTTCCTACGCGCAACAATCTGCGCTACCTCCAGCAACAACACCTAGGTCGATTGATTTGGCGAATGAACAGTCAGGGGGTGGTCGGCCACGCGAAGGTTGGACTCAACGACCGCCATATTTACACGGTCATAGTCATAGCCAGCATTCAGTGTCGCTCCCATCTTCACAGCCTGGCCCCCAACAGCCTCCGTTCAACGAAAACAGAATGTTCGGTAATCACCGCTCCGTGTTTGCACAGCACAATGCCACGCGACACAATCCCTCTCCACCTCCTCATGGCTACACCAATTCTCCCCACATGCACTCGCGGACTCCTAGCATTAGTGGAGTATCTGCTCAGGCCAGTCGGCACGCCATTCCCAGCACCACTGCAGGACAGCACTCTCAAGGGGCCAGTGCATCGGCCCTGGTTCTACAGCCAAACCCTTATGCACAAGTTGATCCGCCTGGAAGCGCACCACCGCCTGGCCCTATAGGCATGCGTCCTAGCCCGCATCCGCACACCAGCCATATCGCGCAACAAAGAGATGCTTCGGTTCGAAACGAGCATTCACAAACTCAGAACGCCAACTTGTCATACTCGAACCCTCAGACTCCCAATGAGCACCCTGGGCACCCGCAGCTCGGAGCTCCACGGGGTCTGAATGAGCCTTACCGTCCTCGCGATCTCCGTGACCCCCACCGTGACCTAGAATCACGCAATTCTGATCGCGACACAGGTCGTGAGCTTGCACAGAGGACCGAGTACCTACACGAGCAACTTTCAAATCCTACAATGCGATCCGCAGGTCCACCTATGCACGAGAACATGCGCTTCCAGCCTCAAGACCGTCCCTACCTTCCCCAACGCTCACAAACCCCGCTCTCACGGCCTGAGCACAGTCAGACCCCGCAGTTGCAGCACCCGCCCCATTCGTCACTAGGTGTAGCCAATCAACCTATCTATGGGCAAAGATCTCATGACGAACCTACACACCGCTTTCAACAACCCTCGTACTCTCACGACCGCATCATGGCTGACCGTGCCCGTGATGAACAAGCGCAGCAGGCCCAACATCAAGCGGTAATGGAACGAGACGAACACATGAGGCGTGAGCGTGACCGCGACATTGGAGAAAGAGAAAGACAATTACAAGATGCTCGTTACAGGGAGAACTTCATGAGGAACAGAGAGATACGAGGGCAGCCCCCGCCGGGTTCTGGGACAGAGCAACGGCCTGATCCGAGGGCACCAACTGGACCGGGACCAATGGATTGGACTAGGCATCAGCAGGATCGCGGAGGATGGCAGCGTTGATCAGGTGCTTCGTTGAGCATATACAGAACGGTTACTTTAGATTTTCTTATGTTAGTTGCGTCGTATCGGGTGCATGAGCGCGGCGCTTGGACTTGACCGGTTTGCGCAACGCTGTTCTCGACTCATGGCATGATATCCATGGCGTTTCTTTTCTATGTCAATGACTTGAATGGCGACACCTTTGTGTTGTTGCACTGGGAGGGGACTTGTAAGTTTTTGAGAGTTGGTAGATACCTGAATTTGCGGGGACCTAGTTGAGTCTCGCACATGTGTATTTATACGTAGCAGAAGTCTTGTCTGGAGTACAATAGCGAGCGAATTTGGAACACATACACACATACACGTACCCAGACATGCTTTACTTCAAACTAAATAAACTCCACTGTAGACTCATAGCCTTAGTCCTCTCCATCCTCATCCTCTTCACCCCCAACATAAATAACACCCCCCTCCAGCTCTCCCCTAACCCACCGCGCAGCCACCCGTCCCGTCTCCTCACCAACCGCTTTCTCTTGTCTCGCAGGCTTAACACGCATACCATGATCCGCGCCCCTCACAACCACAAGCTGCGACCTCGCCTTCATCTTCCCCCTCGTCTCGTTAAGTAAATCAATCGGACACATAGCATCCCTATCCCCCACCACAAACAACACTTCCAACTCCTCCTGCAGCTCCATCAGAGCCTGATCGCGCGTATCTTTCGGTCCCACCAGGGGGTACGAAATCAGCACCAATTTCACCGTGGTCCGTGGGTGTAAGGTTAGGTGCTCAGATGCGCATGTCACTGCGGCGCGGGCGCCCATGCTTCGTCCGCCTAGGAGTAATAGGCCCTGCTCCTCTTCTGGGGTTTTCGGCTTCTTGCTTTGAAGTGGGGTTTGGGGGTGGGGAGGTGCGAGAGAGGGGAGGTAAGCGATACAGGCGTGGAATGCCTTGGTGCGGGAGATGAGGTTCATGGTGCCTTGGAATGCGAGGATCGGGGTTGTGCGGGAGAAGCCGGTGCAGAAGGTGAGGATGGCGGAGGCGGAGAGGGTGCCGCCTGCGCCGTGGGTGAATATTAGGGGTGGTGAGGGGGTGGTGGAGGTGGTGGGGGGCCGGGTGTAGTGGTGGCATTGGATGGGGTTCTTGATGAGGTCGGATGGTATGGTGAGGGGTGTGTAGGTTTGTGGTGGTGGATGTGGATTTTCGGCTGTCTTTTTCTTCGTCTTGTTGTTGATTGCTGATTTTGTTTTGGGGGATGACGCTTTGCGTGGCTCTGCTGGCGAAGGTCGTGATGTTGATTGTTGCTGTTTCGTCGATGAGCGCGTGACGCGTCTCTTTGCTTCGGGCGCATCCACAGGTTCAGTCGCTTTCCGTCGCTTTGGAGGCATGGCTTACGAGAAATGCGCCCGGCTGCACTTCGAGAGTTTTTTAGGGAGTCTGAGCCGATACGGGAATCATTCTGTCGGTTTGGTTGTGCATCGTAGTCGATTGCGACGTTCTGCTAATCCTCATTCCCAGCCACGACCCAGCCACCCACGCATTGAATTTGTTGATAATTCTCGCAGTTCTAGCACATACTTACCCATTAGGCTATTCGTCTACGAGAAAGTTTTTCTCGGGAATTGCTTACACCACTCTTTTCTTTTTCGAGATTTAAACTCGTAGAGGAAAAGCCCACAGTGCTACATATACAGGTGCAAGGCATGACCTGCTCCGTGTATGGAGTGATGATTATCAAATTCCAACTAGATTATCGGCTTCCTACCCCACTTGTAAGGCAGCTTATAGGTATCGCGAAGCCAAGATAGTCCCATGTAGAACCATACTGACTTTATCTGGGTTCACTCGCGTGAGAAGTCTCGCGGCGGTTGCATCGCCAGGCGTGACACTTCGTACAACCTACATCGAAGCGCAGACTATCACTGTCAGAGCAGTGGCAGCAAACTCATTTGTCATTCGATGTGCATTTATGCTATTTATGGTAGCCAGCCCTGGTACTGGTGGCGTCTTCGAAGGGAGCTTGTGAAGCTGACGGAGTTCTCGCTTAATGTACAGTACTTGTCGATATGGCACCCTCACGCCCTTTCTTTCCCCAGAGTGCTGCCGAGATCGTCTTTGGCGGCTGTCCTACCTTTCCAGATCCGCGGTGTTTAGGACGTTCTTTCCCACCATGGATGGCCCAGCGAATATCAGAAGTTCGCCCAATCAATGGATGTCATCATCCTCTGCAAGCGAGAACAACGTGAGGCCAACGCTCTGCGTGAGATTCAATGTCAGGGCCGAAATGTCTGGGTTCACCAAGTTGGATGGTTATTGATTGATTCACTTGCATGTGTACTCCTTTGAGGGCAGCTTCGATCTCTAGGGTCCTCTCAGGCAATCTAGCTCCTCAGGCGTTGGCAGTTTCTAGGGCTGTGCCTACAAGAGTATCAACTAGCGGGAGGATGTAGAAATCTTCAGGAGAATCGTCAGCAATGATGTGACAACATATGCTCACAAAACTCCCGAGCCAGTACTGGTGTCGGCGCTTAGCCGTCCACTCCAATTCTTCATCAAGACTCAGGCAGCGGAAGTGGCCGCGGGTATATCTACAGTTCGTAAGCCAAGAGTGGTTTGGACACCGTTCCAGGATATATAGCGTAGCCAGCTTTGTCTTTTTGGTCAATTGTGGGGCTTCGCTAGAATGTCCAGACTTTCTTGAGGAAGGCGGTTCGAATTGCCCTTGGGAGGAATAAGACTACTCCGACCACATTTGCCAGTGAAATGTGCTGTTAAGGTACTGTTCCTTGGATCTCAAGGGGTTGATCTGGGTAACTTACTGTGCGCAATTTGACGAAGGCTGGTCGAATCAACTACGGATCTGCGACGACAACACTTGGCGATAGAGTATAGGGGGCACAAGAAGTTCATTCGCATCTTTCACTGCGCGGCAGTACTAAAGGAGATATTGTCAGCTTCTCTTGCCAGCAATAACACCGTGCTCTTATCACGAGCTCTTGCACTAGAAGCGCTGGATACTTTGTATCGCGGTCTCTTCTCACCAGACACTGAGTCACAAGTTGTACTCTCAAATCTCATACTAAAACGCGGTCTCGACGCCGAGATGAGATACTACGAGCATGCGAGATACAAACGAGACGGCGATGCGGGCGTGGACTACTCCTACTTTGGAGTCCAGATGGCCGCAATCCACGAGGAGATACAAAATCCCACTCCGCATCCAGATTGGGATAGCTGGCTGCAGAAGTACAGCGGGCAACGATACATGTTGATGGCAACAATGATCGGCGTGTTCATCGCAGTGACACTTGGGGTCCTTAGTCTGGGCGTGTCTGCTTTCCAGGCTTGGATCTCGTGGCAGCAGTGGAAGCATCCTATACAACAGGACTAAGCTTCTCGATTGCTGAAGCGGAGTGTAAAGCCGAGTTCAAAACGTCTGCCTCTACTTCGAAGGGCATTGGGCTTGGTCAACTGGAGACATGTCTCACTCGAGGACTAGTATGCACACTATACTCATTACCTCAGCTTGAGTATCCACTTGAACATCAACCGATATGGAAAAAATGAAGCCGAGTCTTTCATTCACCATATTTTCCTAAGAAGAATTATGCAATTCTATAGCTCCTCAGCTCACTTTCACAAATCAGGAGGACTGCTGCTTGTGCACCATTTCTGACTACTTACCGTCATGACACATGCAAAAATGCAACGTGATGAGCGAGCACATGCGTATTTTTATCCCTCAGGAGATCTCACCTCACCGGCGATCAATAGGTACCTAACACAGATAAGCTTATGATCAGAAGGACCAGGGACCACAATCACCTGCAGGCAGTGTGATGAGCGTCGTGAAAGAAAGTCCTCTTTGAAACACCCGCCACGACGATCTCGATTATCACATCTAGATCCCAATGAACGTCCCCGTTTCACGATCAAATCACCTACATCTTCACATCCGCGACTTGCCGCTAAAATGATCCCCAATCACGCCACCATTACCACCGCCGGCATCTCCCGCCCACCACCCACCACCCTCAGCGCAAAACAAAGCCCCATGCATCAAGGACCCTGCATCCCTACATACTACTCCGCACCGAAAAAGCAAAATCTAGGAATACGAGAAAACACGCACGTACAAGTCATCAACACCCTCCATCTTAGCCGCATTTTGCAACATTTTCAATAACACATCAATTATACCACCACCACCACCTCCTCCTCCTCCTCCACACTCGGTTCTCCAAGCCCACTAACTCACTCGGTCATCTTACTCCCAGCCTAGGCATACCAACCCACCGCCCAACGTAACACTCACTCTCCACCATCGTCGTGCGCATCAGGTACATAAACCTAATCACCCATACGCGATTGCGAATGCGATTGCGAATTTCCGCATGTACATCTTTATACCGAGGTAGCTAGTCGATTCGAGTCTAGTTAGTATGCTGCTAAACTAGACCCAGACAAAACGGATTGTACCTAGCACAGCTAAGTAAGCCGCAACAAACGAGCAAGCCGAGGTAGGTACATGGGCCTGGGGCTGAGGTAAGTAGCTCTACGCGTAGTCTTTTTTTTTTTTCTTATTTTTTTCAAAACTACCTTGGAAGCGCATGCACATCCTGATTTGTATCTGTCTGTGTCGAGCGGAGCACGGGTAAACAGATGGAGGGAGAGCGAGAGAGAAAAATAAAAAGGTTAGACGTTTTTGTAGGGACCGAACTTGAGTGAGTATGGGAGTTAGTTGTTATTGTTCCTAATAATCAAGCGTGCAGTGCACTACTTGCTCCTTCTTACTCTTAGTAAGACTACCCGTCCTGTATACACGCCATCGCCATCGCCATCGCCATCGCCATCGCCATCGCCATCGCCATATCGTCGAGTTATTCAGCTCTCTCTCTCTCTCTCTCTTATAACACACGTGACATTTGCAATCTGCCGCCTGTGTACATATATACATGTGTGGGAAATTCCCGCTTCGCCTCACTTCCCTTCACGTCAATGCCACTGCACTGCACTCGGCCTCACACATCAGGTTGGGCTGTGCTGTGCCGTTCGTTGGGCTGAACTAGATGCGCTACTCCAGATCACCCCTCACATTCGCGTATCTATGACAAGCCTTGCCTTGCCTTGTCTTGCCCTGCCTTGCCTTCGCCTCGTCTCGTCTTCATCCTCCCGAGTCCCCTGCACCCTACATAGTACAATACTTCCAGGTCCAGGTCCAGGTCCAGCACATACACTACCCCAAACCTTCTCGGCCCGCCCGTGATGAAAGACAAGACAAAGA
The DNA here is from genome assembly GCA_025504975.1 of Plenodomus lindquistii. Taxonomy (NCBI): domain Eukaryota; kingdom Fungi; phylum Ascomycota; class Dothideomycetes; order Pleosporales; family Leptosphaeriaceae; genus Plenodomus; species Plenodomus lindquistii. The sequence goes on along the minus strand of JANUWI010000002.1, from coordinate 805,617 downwards.
CAAGGAAAGTCTTCTTCCTAGCCAGAGTGAGGCTGACATGACAGTCTGACAGTACTGTATGCGGGGAAGTACATAAGTAGGAAGCGAAGCAGGAAAGGGGAAGGATCATTTAATATAATCTCACCCTTCCGTTTCCCCCGCCCCCTGCCTTCTCCGAAATCTCTCCTGAATCTTGAGCTCATCAGCGCGTGGACGGGGGGGTTTTTTTTTAATTTTGGGTGTACATAGCATGGCATGGCATGGAGAAAAGAGCCTAGCCTAAACTAGCCCGGCCTACCTAGCCTGCCCCTGCGACTTACACACACACACACACACACACACACACACACACACACACACACACACACACACACACAGTAGTAACTATTCTGTATGTGTTTGTGAGAACAGAAAGTCGAGGTTCAGGACTCAGCTCACGCCATTAGTCGGCTGATTTCTGCCGTTTTTGCTGTTTGGCTCTAGGATGGCAAGGAAAAAGGCCATTAAGGTACGATGCGCGCTACTCCGGGGATGCTGATTGGATCATTGGGCGGTGTAAGGGGGCAGATGCGCGCCCAAGCGGACGGACCGATTCGGGATTGTCGGGGCGTCGGGTGACTGTGGGCCGGGCTGGGCTGGGCTGCAAGGTTGGCGAGGGTGGAGAGGAGAGAGGAACCGAGGGCTATGCTCGAATAGTCAGACTCATGGTGTGCTTGCCGTCCTTTTTGGGGAGCTACTGCTGATGGTGGATGCTGCTTGATGCACTTGGCAGATTTTTTTGCTAAGAGTGATGACGTGGTGCTGCCATGGTTGTGTGATTCGGGTTGTTGGAACATTGAATAGATATCATGCTGCCGAAACGCAGTCATTGCTCGTTGTGGGGGTATCTGGAGTATGTATGTACATCCGCTCTGAACAAATGTTTGTATAATGGTACAATGCAATGCAGATAATGAGCTGTAAGGGAAAGCAAATGCGGGGAAGCTAAAGGTCGACGAGGTATCATGAGGAACAATGCGACAACTAAGAGTGGCTTTGATATGGAAATTTTTAAATGGTAAACTCATCTTGAATGAAGAGGACTGTGACAAAAACAAGCAAGCAGTATAGTTGCATCTATACTTTTTAAAACTCATTATGCGCGCGAATATCAAAACACTGGGAAAAGCTGATGCTGACAGTAGAGATGGGAACACAAGGTACACAACGCTCGCCGGAATGAGAACCAAATTGTTGGGTATCGCATGTGGATCATCTGCAATCGATGTTCTCATCAAGTATTGCAAGTCATCAAAAGAAAAATGGGTGCTTTTCAACGGTGGGCTTTTGTAGCAGACACCTCCACGGGCTAATACCCGTGATGAGATGTCGGCGTATATTTTGCTTCCGGCGCGTACTTTTGATCTGTGACATAGTACGAATGCGGATGAGGCGCAGAGGGATACTGCGGTTGGGTGTAAGGCTGTAGAGCCACAGGAGCCGATGCGCGCCTTTGTGATTCGGGTTGTTGCGCAGGTAATTGGCCAGCTTGCTGTTCAGTTGGAGAGCTCTGGGAAACAGGGACGTGTACATCGAATGTAGCGGACTGCGGAACCGAATATTGAGGGGGCGGAGGGGCTTGAGCGGGTAGAGAAGGTGCGTACTGCGACGACGACGTCGCATATGTAGGCGCTGCGGCCGGCTGTGAGTAGTCAGCCGAGTAGTGTCGGTGTGGCTGCGGCTGCGATGTGTATTGAGGGGGTACTGCTGGCGCTGAGTACTGGGGGCTCGTTGATTGTGACGATGGGTAGTGTTGAGGAGACGGCGGCTGGCCGTAGTGCTGGCTAGAGGGTCGCTGACTAGAGTACGCGTGCGCTGGTGCGTGATGGGCCGAGTACGGCGCATTCGAGTACTGTGATGTTGCCGAATGAGGGGTGGTATACTGCTGTGGGCTGTGATGCCCAGGTGTGTATTGCGACGATTGTGGACCATGCCAGTAATCGGGTACTTGAAGGTGCAGCGGCGCGTGGGTTGACATTTGACCAGGTACACCAACCGCTTGACTCACAGCTCCAATGACATGATGCTGCAAGTGGCTAGGCTGGATGTGATGGGGATAACCAGCAACCAGAGGCATGTCCTTGCTTTCCTCGTCCTCGAGGCTCACCTTCCATCCATTGAGGAGTTCTGGCCTCGGTTGGATATCTGCTAGCTTTGGGTCCTGATAAGGTCGCTTAAGTTTCCCATTGACAACGTCTTCAAGGCTGTAGTACGAGATAACGTGGTGATGCGTGCCCTGATACTTGACGGAGATGGTCTTCTTCATCAAGCCCCCCTCTTTGAACTCATAGCTGTCAATCAAGGAGCCGCAAAACCGGCGTTGCTGGTCGGGGGTAAGGCTTTGCGCAAAGTTTGCGTAAACCTTGTTCATGGAATCGGCTTCGCTGGTGAGACCACTGTCGTAGTTTGGGTTCTCGTATTCGTCCTCTGAATTGTTGATACTCTCCCCAGTCTTCGTAGTTGCTAGGCTGGCACTCTCTTTGCGCTTTCTCTTGGTACCACACGAGGGGTTTAGGGCAGACTTTTTCTCTTCAGGCTTCAGAGCTCGAACAAGTTGGCGATAGATGAGGCAGTTGTTCATGACCCGGCTAGGGGACCAATGCACAGCATCGGTCCATCGCTTGATACCAGAGGCATTCTCTTCGTACACGAGCACAGTGCCCGACGTCAGCATCTCGGCCCGTTCTTTGTCGTGAGGACGCCGGCTAATGTGGCTCAAACGTCCCTGGAGAGCGGCCTCAACGACAGTCATTGCATCCTTTGTAGTATCTAGGAACCCTTGCCAAGTCGGCTTGAAGGCTGGCTGTGCCTTGACCATGTTACCGGCTACATGTGGTCTCGGGGGTGGTGGAGTGTGAGTCGCGGTTGAGAGAACATGGGAAGCAGCAACTGAAGCTTGTCGTGACAGTCCACGTGATGGTGGTTGCAACTGCGGCGCGAAATTGGCGTAAGCAGAGGGATCGAAGACGGTGGAATACGGGGGCTGTTGTGTTGAGGGATGCTGTGACCATGTCCATGGCTCTGCGTCGCCGTAGCCTTCCATCTTCTGCATGCCAGCCAGAGATATGTCGTTCCCAAAAGGAGCCATGGTCAGAGTCGACGCTCGGATTCCTTGCAACATGAGGAAGATTTCAAGCGGATTTAGTTGCTAACAGTGTGGGACGATACAAATCAAGGTATTCACAGTCTTGAGACTGGGACGTGGGAGCCTGTATGACCAGTGCTAAATGTGCTTGTGGTGAATGGTCCTGCTAAGACGATCAGTGCTGGTCACACTTGGATATATGAACTAAGCAGCTGTACCTGTAACAACTACTCGCAAGCGTGTCGTGGTGACTGAACGAACGTCAAGCCAATTGCAATGTTGGCTTGGGAGTGCGGGAGCGTGGGTGTGGGTGGGGCAGGCGCGTCGGAGGCAGATGGCACCTCTCGAATCGCCTGTGTCGATCTCGCTTAGTCAGAGGTCTGCGATGAGGATTGTTTCTGGAGAGCGGATGGGCAGAGGCAACTAGGACAAGAAATCAGATGAATGATGTTATGAAGAAAGGCCACTGTCATGGAGGGGCCGCAGCGAGGCATACATGTAGTGCGAGTGGGTAAGACGACGTGGAGGTGGGAGTAGGTCGCCGGCAGAAGATATCAGAGAGTGGTCCCGGGAACGGGTAGACGTATGTATAGTTGGGGTCAATGATGCGAGTCGGCGAATTGCGAATGGGCCAGGATGGCAATGGAGGCGGCACCCTGAAGGTTAATCAGGAGTGGAGAGGGTGGGAGCAAGTGCAACGGCGGCATGGACGAGCAGGCATAGACCTGTCCTGACACAGAGGAGCGCTATTTGGGTTCTGTCAGCCGGGTATGGGCTGCTCGCGGCAAATTGGCGACAGTGGCAGCAACCTTGATGGATGAGGCAAGTCAAGCGCGAACGAGCAGAGTAGGCACGGGTTGCGACAGAGCACGAAGACAGCGTGGACTAGAGTATGTAGGTTGTGATGAAGGGACTTTGGGGGGGAAGTGCACGTCTGCTGCGACCATGGCACGCTACAACGACTGGCGGCGTGCAGGGCTTGTCCGGCTTGGGCTGGCGGGCAGTTGATGGCGAGGATAGCGCAGCGATCGCCCCTGCTGGAGCAGTGCTTCGGCCCTGGGGGGATCCCTCGAGCAAGAGGGCAGCCCTGCTGAGCGTGTTCGCCGCAAGCCCCATGTGCCCGTTCGCGGGTTCTGGCCCATGAGACGATCAGCGTGGGCAGGCCCCCTCCCTGCGCGCCCTCTCCACCGCCGACGAGTAGACTACCGCACCATGCCGGCTAGCCTGCCATGACTCGACGGCCGCCGGAGCGTGACGTTGGAGGAGCGCAAGCTTGGTTTCCAAGGTTGTACCTGGACGGCGGCCGCAGATGAAGCAGCATGCTGAAACCGCCCCGGCGCCCACGACCGGCAAGCCTTTCAGGAACAGCCGTTCGGATGCAGCAAGTCGGTCAGTCAGTCGGTCAGTCAGTCAGTCAGTCAGTCAGTCAAGCAAGCAAGCAAGCAAGCACGGCGTTGGGCGGCGGCCATGGGCGACGACGGGCTATACATGGGCGGTTCCAATTAGGACCGAGGTTGGATGCTAGGTAGGTATGCTGAGCTGAGGCAAAGATGCGGAGAAGCATGGCCGTCAAGCAGCCAGCAGCCAGCAGCCATCACTCAGCCATCACTCAACCATCACTCAACCATCACTCAACCACCAGCACTGAGCACGCTCGCTGACCCCTGGGATGCTCGTCCCGACTGCCATGACGGGCCTAAAGCTCGCGGATTCGGGACGGAGCGCTATGTTTCACACGTCGCGTCTGCCACCCAATCCTGGCGGCCGGCTCATGACTGAGGCAGGCCCAAGTCCTGTCGGTGTACATACATACATACATACATACATACACGTACATGCGTTCATGGCAGGCAGCGGCCGACTGCAAACCTTGGCTTCCAACGACATTAGCATTGCAATCGTGCAGCAGCGCATGGCGGATGATGCTCATGGCGAGGTTGGAGCTCGCTGGCCGTAAGCGCTCTAGCGTGGGCACGTCTCGGCAGACGCCCCATGCACGCCTAATGATCCTGGCGAGAATCATGCACGTCCCGTCACGCCTCTTCGCCCAAAATTCCTCCCTTCCGCACACCGCGACCTGCAGCCTGCACGCTGGCCATCCCCGTCAACAAGCCTATGCGTGCAGCTCACGGCTCACCTCTCCTCTCTGCGCCATGCCCAAGATTTTGATTCCGCAGGCGCGCCCTCTGGAAAGAGCATTCATCAGACCCTCCAACAGCCCCAGCTTCCCTTTGCCCCTCCCCACTCGTATACAGTAACAGCACATACACACCTCCAAGCCGGCACGCTCCTGGCCTGCTTGCTGAATTTCCATCACCACGCACCAGCACATTTCTGGCGCGAGCCTCGTCAGCCACTTGACTGCGGGGCTGTCGATGACGACGGCGTCCGTGTGTCCTGGCGCACCTGCAGAGTGCTTGCTGCATCGTCCACTTTCGCACTTGATGAGCCAATGATTGCAATACGAAGAACCAGCTGACTCCACCAAACACAAATCCCCCGATCGCTGGTGCACATCCGAAAGCTGCGGAACATGGCGAATATCGCGGTACACTACTCACAATAATGTTGAGCAGCACAATTCGCCAGTCAATACGCCAACCACTACGGTAAGCCCGCTACCAGTTCCGGTCACCACTCCGCAACTCGGCTTCGACCCTTTTTCCAAGTGTCGACCTTGTCCTGTTTGGCCCGCCGCTACCTATGTAATTACTTCCTCCTCTGGCCTAGTCACTGCTGCAAATCCCCCAGCTCTCAATCAATAGCCTCCCGCTGGGATCGTCGTGTTTCCCAGAATGGCCAGCACAAACCCATAGCGCCTTGCTGCGTACCCGAAACCGACCGTTGAGCTCAGAGCTGTCTCTCGACTAGTTCACCACCGCAACATGTCAAAATCATCCCGCTCTCATGGCGGCTAGACTACCTTAGAAACCACACCACCGGCACCTGCCTAAGGGTCGAAACCTACTGCAGGTCAACGTTCAACTGTACCTTAGTCTGTGCTCCTTGCGGGGAGCACCGCTGTGAAGCAAGCTCATAACACGCTCGGTATAGGGGAGTGGTGCACATGGCTAAAGGCGTCCACTAATGCCGCACGTCATTTGGCAAGTTGTGTATTAGACAATCACACGCTTCCTCTTCTCTCCTACACTCAACCTTAGCAACCGTCATCACGTTTCTCCCATGCTACGAGAATTCAGGTCCCGACGCCGCGCACTCTAGCCTGCTGTACAAAGGTGAAAGGTTCGCTTTGTCCAGCTTTTGGTCATCCCGGTGGCGCCCAACTGAGCCTGATCACGGGGCTGCAAATCACCTGCTCTCGTCGTACGATGAATCCTAGAACATCTTCGTCAGTTCCAAGTCTCGACCTCCATCCACGGCACTTGGCGCAGAGCATAAGAGGCACTTCTGACCATAATTCGGGAACAGCTTTCCCGAATCGTGTGAGGCGTTTGCCGTTTAGCCCGTGAGTCAGCGGTCGTTTGCGCAGACTCAGCCAGTGGTTGATGGCTACATCGGTCATGAAGCATATGAACCCACGTCTGTGACGAGTGAGCACAACCGTAGATCTTCCGGTAAGCCTCAAACTTACGAGGCAACTGCGTCACAAGCTTAGGTTCTGGGTAACTTTGGTCATCACAAGCATGTCCTGGCTGGCAGGTACATTCAACATCTAGACCTCAGTCCTGTCATTCAACGAAGCATGATCCACGCCCAAGTGGATCTTACTGCAAGGGGTTCAAAACAGCAACGGTATGCTGAGCTTGGCATGCGATCGCTGCTTCACTGCATACTCAGGCACGTTCTGAAACCCAAAATATCGAGGTTCGTCATCTTACTTTTCGAGCGCTCTGGTCCTCAGTGCTTCCCTACAAAGTTGTGCTTCTATGATCCGAACATTTGTTGAATTGGTATTAGCCTGGAAATTGCCTTGCTATTCCATGTCTGGGGGTTACAGTATCCTTTCGGGCCAAGGCAACCTTTGGGATTGTACACTACGGTTTTCAGAATGGGCATCACAATCGATCGACAAAGGGATGAACACTGCCCTGTTTCTCTTCCCGTCGGGCAAGACGACAAATTTTCACCATCACATCAAGACCATACATACGATCCCCAGATGCACTACGGCTTCCTCCGTTTGAGAACCATGACTGAAGTGGCCCACCGCAAGACCACTGATTCTACCAAGACTCCTGGAAAGCTCAGCTACCCTGGTGCCTGGCAGCTTTCGGCACTTGATCTTTGTGCCAGACTTGACCAGATCAAGACAGGGAATGTTGCTACGTCCTCGCTATCCCTGATCTATCTTGGTCGAATACATACTTGATCGGAAGGAATTCGGCCAACTGCACTTTGTCAAAACACGGCGCATGCGACGGGCCGCTCATCTGTAGCCGAAAGTGTAATTGGGCCTGCCGCCTGAATCCCAAGGTGGCTTCGTATGGCAATTGTTAACCATGCTTCAAACTCTAAGCATTTTCCTTTCGTATCTCGCGAGCCAGCCATTCAGATCCTATACAACTTCGCTAAAGCTTCACCTTAGGTACCGCAATGCGCGTGGCACCTAGCGTTGGCGAGACGTTAGCAACGGTCCTGCTAAACTAGAAATTCATATCAGAGATGTAGCTAGCTCCACGGGGACACTCAGAGAAAAGCGAAAGAAAAGTTTGTCGTTTAGGGAGGTTAAACGTCGTGATTGTGGAGTTTGAGTGGAGTTTAGAGGACAACTACGTAAAGTTTCGGGGACGTTGAACAGTTGCCGCTTCGTATGTGTTGTCCTCTGACTAGAGCTCATTTCACTGTCCTTGGCTCTCGTTGGCGGGTGCTAATCTCTGAGCAGGATGGCTTATACCCACCTTGGGGAGGCTATACACTATCTACATCAAATGTCTGGCCATTGAGCCTTGAAGCAAGACGACGGAGATTGATGGTCTAACGTTTAGAGTATGGCATAGCGCCGTCGATCAGCTGATCTGGATCCTTTGCCATTCAACGGCTCTCCTCGAAAGTACACACTCAAACACATTCGTCTACACTTGGAATTTCAGGATTACGATTATTTCACCTACCCCACAAACGGCAAAGCCCAGTCCTATGCTTACGGGCTCGCACAGACCGGCGTTCCCAAACTCTATTGCCATTATTTGAGCTGCCTCAACGATTGGCGCACTACGAGCTAGTGTTGGAGCGAATCGTCCGGGATTGCCGTAGATCTGCCAGTGTGCCCCACGGTTCAACCTTCATATGTACTGTTGATCCGTGCCTATGTCTTGCTCTCGGTACACAGCAAGACGTGATCCGTACGTCTGCAGGATCTTGTGACTCGACGGCAGCACAGCTCTACCTTCTAACCCGGCGATTGGCGAGCTTCACACTCGCAGCTCTCATGCAACCCTTCACAATAAGTTCCCACGTCACTCGTCCGCCACCACTCAACGAGTAGTTTCATCACCCGGCTTCACTCTATTTGTAGGTCGCTATGTTAGAGTCATGCTCCATGTCGCGTGTGAAGGTGTTTCGCAGGTACACACGTATAAGAAGCAACGGCGCCAACTCCGCCTCAAGAATCGGTCGGTGCCGAAGTTGAGCGGTAGACATGCGCAGCTCGTGCCCAGACACGATGATGTCGCGCAGAGGTGTGTGTCTATCTGCTTGAAATTATGCATCGGCAATGTGCACTTAAGGGCGCCGGCACCTGTAAAGGCGTCGCGATCTATGCACCGACACTGACATTTCACGCAGGCTGTCCTATCGCGAGCTGTGAATAAGAATCGTGACGTGCATCCGACGTCTTTCTTAATCGAGCATTGACACAGTGGTGAAGTCGAAGGCTCCAGTGAGGAACGCCGGACATGTTTGCGATTACGCACAGCTTCGATGGCGACTTACGCCCTGCAAAGCCTCCGGATTCTCAGGACGGACGTTGAGAACCTTGTTGATCCACCCGTTGTCTTGCTGATCTGCCCGTTGAACTTGGCGATAAGCTCCATTCGCGCAGGGAAAGGCATGTGGAAGGGTACGGCCAGCCACGCGATTTTGATTAAACTGGCTGAAAGAAACTTTGCAAGCTCCCGGCTGCCGCTTTAATTGCCACCTCGCTGACGCCTTACCTGCTACAGTGCTCAAGAGAGCCTGGCCCGGTTATTCGTCGCTATACTAGTAGTGACGAGGTTGGTGACTTGCAGCTTCGAGCGCGCAAGCTCGCAAGCTCCTCGAGCAGCTTTGTGGTGACGGAAATATCTCGATTGATCACATGGGCGCAGATCAAGGCGACAAATGAAGCATGCCGTCCACAGGACCACTGCTAACTTATCCCAGGACAACAATGATGTCGGAGCGATTGGTGAGATTGCGGGGAAGCGGCTTGGGGCTCACTGCAACGTCAGCAAAGAGCAACCATGATCGCTGCAAGCACTTCTTAGCTCAAGTGCACACCGATTTACCCGTGCTGTTTCATTGCTTTCTGAGGAGCGGTTGAGACCACTCAAGCCTGAAACACAGGGTACCTAAGTGCATGTGGCTTGAGGCCGTTTCGAAGTTTCACCCACTGCAAGTATCGACCCACCAGCCACAACGTCACCTCATGTGGTCACACCTTTGCAGAATGACCAAACGTCATCTCTGAACTCGACGACAGCATCCAATATGCATGCCTGCTTGCATTCAGATGAGATGTCCAGGACCGACTGCGCACCAAGGCTCAACGATCCTGGGCGGGCCGATCACAAAGCCCCAGAGCGAACAGGCATGCTTGCTGGGGATCGATACCACTTTCTCGATGCTGCTGCCCAAGTGCGAACCGAACACAAATTTTGATGCCAGCAATATTGACGATTTGAGGTTCACTGTGCGAGGGTACATTTTCTCCAGGTTCCCTTGAACGATTGGTTGGCATTGATCGTCTGTCCAGGGACGTCCAAATCGAGAAATTACAAATCTCACCCAATTAGCTCGGAATATTACCTTGGGCATGAAAAGGCCGTGGGGATCAGCCGAAGCGGAGCTGTTGACAATGAAAATATCAAGGAACCTGTTACCTGTGCAAGGTGACGACGGACCTTTTCCCACTCCACTTGCTGCATACTATACATACCTGGTAACTTTTTACGCCGAATCGCGGTGATATTTCTCTCATCTTACTCAGCCGCCCTACAATCTTGTCAACGGTGATTCACAACGTCCACCCAGGATCCATGCTCCCATCCCGTTCGGATTCGCATACTGAGCCGAGCCACTCCTGATCGCCAATCAAGGTTGAGTCGGGCCTTTGCATGGGTACATACTGGTCTGAGGTCTCGCTATCCGCTTCTGGATCTGATTTTCATCGGATACTCAGTCGATCCGGGCGTCGGAGCTGCAGGAAGCACGAGGCAGGATAATCGTTTCGACGATCTTTTTCTCATTGCTGACTACCCGTTCATCGGTCCTACGAGGCTCGCTGGCAACCTCCGACAAATGTGAGGACGAGCTGCGTCGATAGCTAAGCGTGTCGAATGCAATGCCCTGCCCTGCCATGAGTTGGACCGTGGAGCTCCAAGAACAGAGAAATGCGTCGGAGCTTGGCATCGTGTCTGGAATCGTGACGAAAAGAAATGCTGACCGACGGAAGCAATCTGTTGCACATCGATGAACTGCTCCCTGCTGGGTAACTACGACAGCTTCCTCAGAATCGGTGGCCCCTACTGTAGCAACTGCACCCCTTTCACCTCCCCTACCCTGCGTAACAGTGGAACTGCTGGAGATCGACACTGTGAGGTTTTCAAAGCCTGCATTCATATCGGATATCCTGCAACGTGCGGCGAGATGGCCCCAGTACTGAGCCAGAAATCACCGACTCCATCCGTACCTTGATCTTTCCAACTACCGAAAAGCTTGCAAGTCGATCACGGTAAATCATCGTGCATATTGTATCAGACACGAGTCGACGATTGCTTTTAGGACACGGTGGCAAGGAAACAGCCGAAGGCGATCACCGTCCTTGACTTATTCCCCGCAAAAGAGCTAATTTCATCATACGATTTCGTTCGTCAAGTGTTTGGTCATGACTTGGGCTCCAGGTATGTAACACTTCCAGGCCCTGGATGCGTCTATGTATGGCTGCCAGTCATGGTCTGCCTGGAAGTCTGACACAAGGATTCTGTGCTAACGCCTCGCAACAAGCACCTATCTATCCCCATGTTCACTATGCCGAGAACCTAATCGCAGAAAACGACTCTATGCGTATGGAACTTACCAGCGAAAAGCGTCCGTCACCAGCCCAACTACATACATACCCCTCTGGCGAAATACCTGAATATCACAAACCCCCAGTTCGGTCAGCCACTGCCCGTGAAAGAACCCAACGGCGTCACCGTAGTCATACCTATACCAAGCACCAAGACACTGTCGTGTTTACATGCAATGCAAATACAACCTGCCCAACGACCGACCTCAAGCAACAATCGGCGATACCGGTACCGGTACGCGTTTCGCCCCCGCTCGCGCACCGCGCACCTCCTTCCCCAATAACTCTCCCCCACCACCGTACAGTATGCAACACAAGACCCCAATCCAGACCAATGCCAATCCTTCACCAGCGGTAGATTGCTCGATTGTGACAAAAAACCACGACTCGCACCCCGCAGCGTCCCCTCGTCTCCACTTCCAACGGTCGCGCGCGCCCATTACTCGCCAGCCTTACCCCCGCCCAGACCCTTCCTTCCTTCCTTCGTTCCTTCGTTCCAAATCCTCATACTCCTGCATCCTGCATCCTACATCCTTCAATGGCGACACACAAGCGTCTTGCGCTGTTTGATTCGCTGATACGTTGAGGGGGCCATGGGGATTGGGATTAGGTGCCCTGCCCTGCTCTGCTCTGCCGCGCAGCAAGTGGAGTTAGTTTCACGGAACGGTAGATATTGCCGCTTCCCCCGTTGCAAGGTGACAGATGCAGGTGTCGGGTCTCGATAAAGTCTACAATACTGGTCTGGCCTTGGGTGTACGTGTAGACGTGTAACCGGGAACAGAAAACGCTATGTACTCATGGTACTAGTCTAGGTTATTCGCCCAAGTGGAAAAGGGTTGCGACACGGTGGAGACGTGCTCCGCATGCAGCACGATGAATCGCGGGATCATTTCCGAAGTCCAGTTCCGAACATGTGACGATGATTTTTTGTAGGTAGGTAGGTAGGTAGGTAGGTAGGTAGGTAGATCTTTTTTTTTTTCTGGATTAATGGCATACATGTCCGCGACAACGATGCCACTCTACCCTTATCCCCCGAAGAAGGCGAGTTAGAAAATATCTATAAAAGTTATCGTATCGTATGTTTGGGCATGTGTATATAGTTTGCAGGAATCACGATTAGGATTCCCAAGGGTCTCCGTCACAATCGTTTTGCGTACTCTCTCTCTCTCTCTCTCTCTACTTTAGTCGACTATTGAGTTTGTGTGGGTTTCGGTACCTGGGTACCGTCGTGATGCGTGATGTGCCGTTCTTGGGAATGTGGGATTGATTGATTGTACACCTACCGTACCCTCTACTGGAAGATGAAGTACAGTATACGTTGAGGACTTGTGGCGCCAACATCAAGGATCGGGCTAGAATGCGGAATCAAGGGGTGGAGTGGGTTTGCAAAGTCTGAGGGTTGGAGATGGGAGCTTGAGAACCTGTTTTTTGGGGAATGGTGATGGGTCTGAAGGGAGGTAGTGTCGGGTCAAGGCGAGGTTTGGTGGGCTGCGTGGGTATAGTTTGGGTGCTGGATTTGCTCGTAGGTTGGGTGTGTGGTTGTTTGTTGGGTTTTTGTGGGGTTTTCCTTTTGAGCATGTTGTACTACTAGAGATAGGTTGGAGGCTTTTACATGTCACTGGTGACTAGGCTTTACGATATATCTCCTTGTGCTCTTTGGAAATAGCGCCTATCAAATATCATCCTCACCATGGTATACATACAGGAGGTTTTGATGGCTGAAAGGCTCCTGCTGATTTATGCGAAAGTGTCATATTTTGAGAATGCGTTGCTGTGATTGCAATATGTACTAGAGGATATTTTATGAGCGGCGACTGTGATATCAATTCCGTTGAGATATCTACAACAACAGCTACGCCAGACATTGCGAACTTGAATATGTTATAACAGCAACAACTACCACCATGCTGCAGCAGCCCTCTTCTTAAGAATTACCTAAATGAGATATAACTCCTGACCGCAACAATCACATCATACGCTTTCCAAGTGCCCACGAAAAAACGTGATCTATTTAATTACCATTATTCTAATTAAACAGCCCATCAAAAACTTCTACCGAACCTCTGCGAAGTTCGAACTCAGCAGTCCCACCAACCGCAGACAAGTTTCTGCTGTCATGGATGAAGGGCCTGTGTTGGAAGCCGTTGGTCACATATTACCTCATCTCTTCACTAAAAAAACCTCACAACACCAACTTTTCACTCTTCTCCTGCTTTCTCTTACGTCATTAATATATCTTTTAACAAACGTGTTGCAATACAGGCACTTACGAACTCGTCCTGATGAGACAATAAATAAATAAGAAAGGATGGGTGTCTTGTGCATCTATGTATCTACCATATCCATTTACTCATTCACTCCTTGCCTGCCTGGGGTCCCAGATTCAAAACTGGCCAGATCTGCAACCTATGTCTATACTCTAATTGGAGCGAAGAAGACAGACAGACAGAGCACACGCTGTTATTATGTGTACCATCTCAAGCAAGCAAGCAAGCAAAAAAAACTCCATACACTTCATTCCCGACCTCAAAGCGCATTTCACTTGTCACCATATATTAAAAACAACATCTAGCCATTTTGACCCCCAGGCATAAGAAACCTCAACACCTACCTAGATAGCATACGCAGCTATACACCCCATCGCCTGTGCCCCGCCTACTATACGTCACAAGCACTTGATAACACGAGAGTAGCGATACATTATATCCATATCCATGGCTAGAGATAGAAATAGTGAAGTAAACATGTCGTTTCCTCTCCCATCCAATGCAGGGCTTTTCTCGTGCGTTCGACGGACGGGTGATGAATGGGATAGGGGAACGAATTTGCATGGTGTGGGTTTGGTTTTGGTTTTAGGCTTGGATGATGTATTTATTATATACATGTATGTGTACAGGCGATGGGACGGGAGGGGGAAAGAGAAGGATGTGTGTTTTAAAGGGTTGTTTTGAAGTAGTTAGGTAGTATACGATAGGTGTTACCATTATCGACACTGACGTTTCCTCCTACGTTATCGACCCTAGACTGTATGTATCCATCATCATCATCATCATCATCATAATCATCGACTCTGAATAGATAGCTGCGTCGCTATCAACACCCTCCACGGCATAACGGTGCGTTGAAACTACCCCGGTCGGACATTTCTTTGAAACTCCTCCTCATGCATCATGCGCAATGCCACATGGACACAGCCACAGCGCAAGGACAAGAATATTTGACTCTGACATGCACACACGTCAAGCCAGGATAGCAGCAAGGCGGTGGTACTCGGCTCGCCAAAGGAAGGAAGGAAGAAGGAGTACAGTAGTCTAAAAGTATGTTGATTGCCAAGCATCGTCATTATTCATGTTAGCACACCACGACGACTGTTTGATCCTCCTGCTGATCCCCCCCCCCTCTTCGAGTCACGACCCACCGCCCCGCGCACCCTCCGTAGAATTCTCCGTCTCCGTCGACACCGCACACATATCCGCATTTTGACCTTTCAGCCCAACCGCTGCGTCTGCATCTGCATCTGCATCAACATCCCCTCCCATCGGACCCCCTCTTCTTTTTCTTCTCCACTGCAAAAACTCCCCGCTAACAATATCACCACATCCGTCCTTGATCCTGCGCACCTCCACAACCCCACTCTTCTTCTGCATACTGACACTGTACACGCCCTCACCCTTAATCACGCTCTTCAACCACCCCAACACCTCCGTTGCGAAATTAATACACACGTTGCCGTCCCAGCACCCTGTGCCCCGTCTCACCATCCCAGGAATCTCATGCGTATTGAACGTCTGCAAAGTTCTCAGGATTCCGGATTTACTGCGGAATCCGACGATAATCTTGGGGACGCCGAGGAGGAAGCTTTGGGCCCAGAATTTTAGCAGTTTGCGCTCGAATTTCAGAATGTCACGGTGTTGTTGTTGGTGTGGTGGGGGGAGTTCTTCGGAGGTTTTGAGCTCGACCCATTGGGTGGGTGTGTCGGGGGAGGAGGGCTTGGGCGCGAGGAGGCCGTCGACTTCACCGCCGAGGAGAAGCGTGTGGGGTCCGAAGGAGGTGTGCACTATGGAGCAGTGTTGGGCGTGATTCGAGACTGTGCTTCGTTGGTGCTTTTCGATTTCCTCACGTGGGGTGGAAGAGGGTGGCGTGGGGATTAGAGCGAGCGTCTCGAATTTGTAGCCCCAGTATGTCATCATCTCGCGGGATTGTTGGTCGGGGTGTTGGTAGCGAGGCGGTGGGCGGTTGCCTTCTGCAGCGCGTTCGGCGGCACGTGAGGGGAAGTCTTCTTCGAGATAGATGGTGCCGTCGTGGAGGGTTGCGAACATGCCGAACTCTGCAAAGTTGTCGAAGGGGGCGGTCATGATCTGTGCGGTGTTAGTATGCCATGTTCATGAGAATGCCAAAGCCACGCTCGTCTGTCAAGCGGCAACAAGGTAAGAAGCCTGCCTTACTTACCTTGCCACATAATCGTTATAGACGCTTTCATCAACATACCTTCGTCATCATGCCCCTCCATGTCACAAAGTCTGCCTTGATCCTCTCCCCTTCCCCTGATGTCTTCTCCTTCGCAACCAACGCTCTGAGGAGACTGTCCAAATGTGGATCCTCCTTTTCTTCATAGTGTCGGAACGTATCAAAACCTTCCTTTAGGTCTGCACCCATTGGTGGTGGTACGTAGTAGTTGATGCTCGACTCATCGTCCTTGTACGCGTGGCTGTCGTCGTAGGAAAAGTTGGCGACTTCACGGGGTCTCTTTATGCTAGATGCGGCACCTCGAAAGCGATTGATCGGCTGGACAGAGAATCGGTGGACTTCAGACGGCATCTCGATATTGGAGGGAGGAGAGTTATGCGTCAGTGTTGTTTGGATTGCGTCGATGGTGGTGTTCGTCGTCGTACGAGATGTCGTCGCTGCGGCTGCAGATGCGGCTGCTGCGCCAGGTGGTGCTCGAGTTCTGGGTCGCTTGCGAGGCGGAGATGCGTCTCGTTCAGGCGATGGGCTAGGCGACTGAGGTGGGAGTCCTGAAGACATTGTCGCCAGGGATGCCGATATTCGGACGTGGTGTAATGCGGTGCGACTGTATTGTGCGACTGTGCTGTGCTGTGCTCGGTTGCCTAGGTGTCGAAACGTTTTTCAGCCGATAATGGCATCGACCTTGGACCGGACGTTCTAACAATCGTTTCAAGGCTTCAAACACTATATTGACGCGTAAGGACACGCGTATTTCGACGATACTCACAAAAGTTGACGTTGCTGTCGCATACAGGGTCCAACCCTCCATTCACCCCACGTCCCCACCCCGCCGCACCCCCGTCCCACCACGCTACAGCAACCCAAACACACCAAACCCACCACACATCAACACCAACATCGCGCCCCCAAACCGCCATTCACCACAACATTAGCACCCCAAATCCCCCACGCGGCGCAACACCACACCACACCCCAACCCCTAAAATGGACAACCGCGCCGTCCGCCTCCCCCCAAATGCCCGCCGCAACATCTTCCACACCACCACCTCCTCGCGCCGCCAAAACCCCACAACCATCCGCCCCGACCACCAAATGCCCGCCAACATCTTCGAGCAGCCCACTGAAGAAGAATTCGTGGAGCGCGACGCACAAGGGGATTACAAGATTGCGGCGCCGCATCCCGTGTACAAGAACATGGCGCTGGCGGTTGCGCCCGAGGAGGACGAGGAAACGAGTAAGCGGTTTTTTGTTAAGACTGGTATGGTATGCTTCTTCGAGGCAAGTGGAGAGAGGGAGCGATTGTGCTGTTTTGGAAGCGATTTTACGGTTTGCAAGGCACTTGGCTAACAACAATGTACTGTAGGTCAAGACAACGAGATGATTAGTCTATACGAGAAGCGGAATTCGCATTGGGATCCTAAGATGGTGGAGGAAGAGATTCGGGTGGCGCTGAAGAATAGTTTGAGGAAGAAGGTGGCGAGCGTGGACGATGATCGGTGGATGTTTGAGGGGGAGACGGACATGGGGAAGAAGTGAATTCTGCGTATGTGGATGTGTGTGTGTGTATTTGTGATTGTGATACCCGGTAGCATCAAGGCGTCTTCAATGGGTATAGAGTATAGAGCTGGTTGAGTCTCCTCGTATATTTTTTTTTCCGCAAACGTGTTTTCATATTGTGTGGCACCTATTAAGTTTGGTTCTTGTACTCTCCAAGATACGCGGCCTCGAAGCGGACAGTAATCAGGTTGTCACGAAGAGACAATTGGACTGGACGATGTGATCTCGTTATCGTATTTTGATGTTCTGAATTACACGTATCGAAATACCCCCCAAAGACATCATTGCGGTGTTTTCTAGCTGCATGCCCATCGTCCTTTCTCCGTACATGGCGCACTTCCATAGAGGCGCACACATTCTGTATTCGGCACCCTTGCTCGGTAACAGGGAACAAAAAGGTACAACCTGTCCACAAGCTCAGGCTTACGGCGAGATTATCTCCATAATTCCACTCATCCATCCGGAAAAGTTTCGGCCATGCACCCTCACTCACACGTGTAGTCCTTGCCATGCTAGCACGCGAGCCCTTGATGCTCACGTCGGACGTCGCGCGATGTAACGGCACCCCCCGAAGAAATTGTCCCGTGGTTGGTCGTACGTAGTGCAAGGTAATGCCTCCATCGGTGGATGTATCGTAACGCACGCGAGGCCTCTCCATCCGTGATACTCGTGTATTGGTATTCGTATCAGCGCTTGCAAAGGCCACATGCTCATGCAGTCGGCCGTGGTCCAGCTTCTTCGGATAGAAAAGTTACATCTGCAATTCCGTGGTGGCGTGTGTCTCGAGCCTACCCCGCTATGCTGGATTTCCTGTTCTCGCTCGCGTAGCTCAGGAGGCCGTGCTGTTTCCTGCGAAAGCGTAAAGAATGAAGATGGCACTTTTTGATTGTGGCTTTCGTGTGGGTTATTACCTCTTGATTGTATGTTTCTGATGTAATGCCCTAGATGGCGGAGCAGAGCCACCAAGCCTCGTGGTAGCGGCTCTGAGAATCCGCGACGAGAGTGTGCAATTGGCGAGCTCAGTTTCCATACCGTGGGCGCCAGAAGATCGCGATTGGGTTTATTTGCACGATCGTGTTGACTTAATTCTCATTTGTCGTGGACTCTTGTGGCTACCGATGTTCTCGTCGTAGCCTCCTGGTCATTTGGCGAAGATTTCCTTGCGCTTTCAACTGGCGGCCGTTGAGTGTCTTCTCGGGTCGTTCGGCGCTTCGAGGGCGAGTATGAGGGCTGTTGATGCCGTGATGAGATCCATTTGGCACGGTGTTCGAGTCGCCGTGGTTCGGTGTGTACATGTAGGAGTGGAGGACGCTCGCCCTCGAGGCTGTCCAGCGGGGGCGCTTCGAGTAGCTTCACTTTGGCTGTGTGAGCTCGTCGTGAAGGCATCTGCTGTGGGGTGGCTTCAGTTTGATGGCTGTCGGCTTGCTGTTGTGTCGGGGGTCTGTGTCTTCGCAACTGGGGGCTTGGTGGTGAGCTCGCTGGTCTCCAAGGTGCAGCGTATAGCGTTTGCGAGGCGGTGGCATCAGCGCTTTACAGTAGATTTGCCTGAGAATCGTCCCCTTTCTTGCCAAATTGATGGCCCAATGGTAATGGCGGTCTGACAGGGTGACGCGCACGAGGATTGAAGGAGGTCCACGGCAGAGGAGGAAGCGGCTTACACCTACAACTGGCGCTTCGTCTGCGCTGTGGGATGCCTCGCTCGAACTGCTCGTTCGACTTACCTGGACGCTGCCCCTTACATTTATGGCTTCGGCGCCTCCTGGAGCTCTGGCGACTCTGCCGCCGCAATACAGTAGCCTTTGCGGAGGTCTCTACCTTCTGGCTCTTCCTGAAGTTCCCAAATCGTGGTCGCACATCTTCTGTATCATCACGTCTTTTCGCTGGCAGTTGGCTTGCCCACACCGAAGCTGTATGGCTCTGGCAACTTCAGCTTGGTGCTAGCTCTCTGCGTCGTCATCTCACATTCTGCGAACCAAGTCTACAGTCTGTTCCACATTCACAGGCGGCTTCGAGCCCTTGAGCTCTCACTCGCAAGATTGACTCCACTCCATTGCCTCCTTTGTCGCATGTATCTCACCTTTTCGAGCAACCTTGGCTGCTTCTGAGTCTCTGTGTTGCTTCTCAGCGTCTTACTGTCGGCTCTTCCTCTGCCTTGTGCTCGCACAAGCCTTGCACGAGCGGCGAGAAGCACTCGAGACGTTTCCTATGCGTCCACACAATCTCACACTCCCGTTCTGCTTCTTGGTGGCAGGGCTCACTTGAACGAACTTCACAGCCGCACATGTGCCATTTTGGCAGACCTGGAGGTGGCTCCTTCCAGTTTGGCAGGCACGAGGCTGCGTGTTGGCAGGGTCTTCCAAACCTCACCAGCATCAAGCCACGCGCAGGGCCGCCTCATGAAGCCACGCAACAGGTGCATAGCTCCAGGTGCTCTCCCCTACACTGGCTCTTCACCCCGATGCATCTCCCACTGCCATGCTGCCTCCAGACCTGTTTCCCGCTCACTTCTTGCCAGTCTCACCGGACGCTCCTGCCCTGCCTGCCCGGGCGGTCAGGGCATCGGAAGACGCTAGAATTCTGAAAGTGGGGCATCTTCGTGATAGCTATCCCGGTGGTTGGGAATGCGACTCCAGGCTCACGAGACATCTAACAGCGGCGCTGCACCCTTGGGTCGATTAAATCCTTCTGCCCCCCAGGATCCGAGGTGGTAGAACTCGACCAGCGCTTCAATATGACACCAATCTCGAACTGGTCCAGAGTTGCTGTTGGCCCGCCCCGGCACCCCACAGATGGAAGCCCATGGCTGCCCACACATCGCAGGCCGTGCAATAGACCTCACGATTCACTGCTATCCCCTGTATTTCCTCGATGAATGCACTGACATCCAGGAATACTGCCGTTTCAAGCCTGTCGAGGTATAGCGCTGTCAGGTGACTGCGGCTCCCAGAGGCCCATATAAGGCGCCGGCCCTCCCTCCTCTTGACCAACTTTTCCACCTCGCTCACACACTTTGACACACCCGACTCTTTCTGAACGTTGTCTCGTTGACCAGCATCCACCTCTTTGGTCCTCAACATCCATCGCCTCCATCGCTTAGCCATCCACACTAGACTTGTTCATCATCCATTGATCATGTCTCACCAACACTCACCTCCGTCGTCCACCAACATGGGTACTTCCTCAAGCCCCTTCGCTGGTACTGACCCCACCTTGTACTCGCCCGACATGTCTCGCACCGCTCGTCAGGGTCATCGTCGCCAGAACGTCAGCCAGGTCACCGTCGTCGCCGCCGAGCAGCCCCACCACAACGGCACCGGTGCGGTTGAGAAACAGAAGGCCATCCTTCCCGTCCCGGCTACCTACATCCAGGGTGCTTTCGCCAACGAGTTGCCCGAGGATCATGTCCGCTACGTCTCTCGTTATCAGTTCATCTCTCGTCTTCCTGATGGCACTCCGGCTGGCACCGAGTCTGAGCTTGAGTTGTTCACCGTTCAGCACCAGATGAAGCTTGTAAGTCACATCGGCCCTTCTCACCTTGACCTTGCTAATGTTTCATCAGTATGCCTGCTTCGCCAATTGCGTCCCAGTTTTCGCTCATGGAGTTCATCTTCGTTTCGATGATCTCCAGGACGCTGCTGAGGCCAAGGACATCCTGGATCAGCATGAGTTCGGCGTTGAGTACATCTCTGGTTACGACTTCGCCATCGCCAAGACCCAGGAGACCTCCCAGGCCAACGAGTTCGAAGGCCAGATCAAGCTCACTGTCATGATCGAGCCTCACCCAGACAACACCAACTTCGGCTTCAGCAACGACGACCTTGCCATGATCACCAAGTCTGTCGAGCTCACTGCTGGTGCGTTCGGTTCTCTTCGCAACTGCGTTCACGTCGGATCGGACCACGACAAGTTGCTTCTTGAGTTCCGTCTCGAGTTCTACTCTGTCGATGCTGCTCATCGCGCTGTCCAGTCACTGCGTCTTGACCCAGTCTGGGGCATGAGCAACGATGTAAGCATCACTCTTCCTTCTCTTCGCCTCTGACATACTGACTCCTCCAACAGAAGACTTACCAGTGGAGCGTCATCTATGTTGCCCCTTGGGTTGGTGAGCATGCTGCCAACTCACCTCAGCGCCACAAGCCTCGCATGGACGATCAGGGTCGCTTTGTCGGTTATCGTCCAAACATCGATGACCAGATCATCATGGGTGCTCACCCCTTCCGTCACCCTCATGACCAACACAACCGTGTCCGTCGTGAGCGCATCCTTGACGGTGGTGATGTGCGCACTACCATCATGCTCCGCAACATCCCCAACAAGCTCGACTGGGTATGTCCTTCCTCTCTTCCTCTTCGACTGAAAGCTAACTGTGTGCACAGATGTCTCTCAAGGCCATCCTCGACAACGTCTGCTTCGGTACCTACGACTTCATGTACCTTCGTATCGACTTCAAGACCGGCTGCAATGTAGGCTATGCCTTCATCAACTTCTCCGACATCCGCGGTATGATCGCCCTTGTCGATCACATTGAGGGTCATGTCTGGCCAGGCTTCCGTTCGGGCAAGGCGGCCGAGATCTCCTACGCCACCATCCAGGGTCGTGAGGCACTTGTCTCCAAGTTCCGCAACTCCTCCGTCATGCAAGAGACTCCATTCTGCCGTCCTCGTCTCTTCTTCACCTACGCCGAGGCCAACGTCATGGGCTTCCTGCGCAACGCCGGCACCGAGCAGGCCTTCCCTCGTCCTGACAACCTGTCTAAGCTACAGCGCTCCATGGACAGTGCCCGTAGCATTGGACTGTACCCTCCTCATGGAATGTCACCCGCCACCGAGCACCGCACTCGTGCCAGCACCTATGACCGCGGTACTCCTCGCGACGTTATCCAGTCTGCCGTCTACTACTCCCGCCACAACTACCACAACCCCCCTCCCTTCGGCGGTCTGCCTGAGGCCAAGAAGCGTGACATCGAGGCTTGGTACACCTATACCTACGGTCGTGGTCACATTGGTTTGATTCCCTTTGAGTACATCCCTCTCACCCACATCCGCAAGTACTTCGCCTTGAACCAGCCCGAGGCTCCGGCTCCCCGACTTCCTGGCGTCATCGGTGGCGCTCGTGGTAGCGGCAACGATCTTGTTGAGGTCGCCGGTCGTACTCCCACTCGCGGTTCTCGCATCCCAGTTCGTGCTCGCTCCGGCGGCTCCGTTGGCCAGGCCAACAATCCCTTCATGTAGATTGTCTCGACACAACTCTACCCTGGTACAACATTCATGGACTGGTACTTGTTTGTACTTGTTTGTTCTCAGTCTGTATACACATGCTTGTCCGACCAAGATGTTTGTACAGGATCTGTCCGGTACGGGTATCACCACCATAGAGTGTGAATGGATTGTTTGAGGATTGATGATCGTCTCCGACCACATGGCGGATCGACTGAGTGCTCACCGTAGCTACTCCACTGTGCAATGGCACTTCATATAGCAATGCAAGAGTGTTGCTCAAACTCTTCCTTCTCTTGCTTCGTGATCTTCTTCTCGTGACTTGTCTTCTGTTTTTGCTTATGTGGTTGATCATCTTGCTTGACCTTGGCCTTGTAATTTGCCTTTGACATTGACTTGGCTGTTGGTCATCATCGTGAAGAACATAGTGACACCCATCGTGAGCTGACGAACATGCTGATTACCACAATCGCAAAGTTGATATCGACGCTCGGTAATGGCAGCACAACTCCGCTCTCCGGAAAGGTGTGCTTCTCCAGGACCACGCTTCGCAATCATGTATAGGCATCCATCCGCAGAATCTGAAGTAGCTAACCATAAACTCGATCTGTGCATCCCCTCCTAGACCACACAATGCAAGAATAGAACGCGGATATCAAGATGGACACACGGATGCGATCTTGGGGCGCCCATAGCCACGGAAGAACACGCAGACCAGAAGAGCACAGTGCATGTATCGCAATCCCCTATCCGCAGATACTTGGAAGCGCAATGCCTTCATGCTACTCCAGAAGTAGGTCCTCTAGCTTCAAGTCCCCCATTCGCAAGACTTGCTCTCTCATGCTATCCAGGCCCATCACAATGGAGAATCATGTCTATCCAGAGAGGGTGGCAGAAAGAATCGCAAAGCCCTTTGAAGGGCACTTTTAACATAGTAATCCCCGTACCAGCTCAGCACATCTCAGCTTGCCCGGCTTGCACACTGCCACGTCCTTTGCACGATGCAGTGCGGACTGGGAGATGCGCACGGGCCTTGCAATACTGTGGAGTGGGCGATGGGCGATGGTGGGATGGAGACGGCCAACACCAAAGTCGGGGATGCCAACGCAACACGCATTTTCGCTGACTTGCGGACTATAAAGGAGCTTTCCCGGGCCATTGAGCAGGACGTGGGTTCTTTTGCAATTCCACGAGGAAGACGGTAGAGATACCTGGTGAGGACCATGCTGACAGCAACAAATGGGCCCAGAAAACAGCTCCGCAGGACAGACGAGCATCCTCGCTGTGTACACAGCGGTACCATCCTAGGACTTCTGAGGCCTCTTACGTCTCTGGAAAATGGCTCTCAAGGTCCAGAGACGCAATGGCCAAGGCAAAAACACAAGGCGGGCTGCCAGGACGTCTCGGCCTGCCAAGATTCGACAAAGTTTTGCCAGACAACCCACCACGACAGCGACAGACGATACCAATACACCCGCATACTCTTAAACTGAGCTTTGGCAAACGTACAGGGCCTTCGTACAACTTGTGCATAGCTGCAGCGGCGGTGCAAGCAATCGGACTGAATTGAAGAGCAAGCGGCGGGCTTTGCTTACTTCCTGGCCAGCGGGCTCGAACATCTAGATTCACCAATCGCTGATGACATCCTAGATACGACCCCCAATCGAACGAGTCGCATACGATCGTAGCCAGAGTACGAGCATCCGCATATGCACATAGCCGTTGACGCAACCTTTCGGGACTTCTTTCTGCCAGTTCCGCGGGGTAGGACGGCAGTCGCCACAACGCCGTCTTCGATCGGCCGCCAGGACTTTGGCAGAAGCGTGCCTGTACGCAAGACCGGTTGACGGAATACATGTTGGATATGGCTAGCTGCGAAAGAAGGGAACCAGGTGATTGCATGTCAGGCCGCGGACACCTGTAGTCTGGCAGGCTCTTCGAGATGGCTTGATCCTGCGGTTCAAAGCGGACAGTGTGCATACTGGCAACCCGTTGCACTGAGGATGGAGATGCCCAAGGATAATCTTACCGTGCATCGCGGCATGAAGGTTCTAGGCTCACGAGCTGAACGAGGCTGGTCGTCGCCACGTCTCCCATCGGCGGCATGACATGGCGAAATGCATCAGGCCTAAGCTCGAGCTGTAGACATCCGGCATCTTTGTGAGCTTCAGGAGAGTCGATATCGATCTGATCTGGCGGCCATGGATCCCACAACGCACACCTTGGTAGGGCCTGGCGTAGTTCAAGCTGCCCACGACGAAACGACAGCATCGACCATACAGAGAAGCGGTGTGAACGTCCGGCTGAGGATAGCAACGGCTTACCGTACCCCGATGAAGTGATTGATCAGCATCCTGGCGAGGCGCTCGTAGACAAGAGGCAGAAGGCCGTCCAGGAAGTCGGGAGGCCATCACGCTTCGAGTGGATCATACACGAATCTATCCAGAAGGATGTTTGCGTTACTCTAAGGCGGGTAGCCACATGGACTCCAACTGCGCATCCTGTTCCTGGGTTGGCCCCGGTTGGAGGTACATTCCAGACAGTGGGCAAGAGAGAGCAAGGAGGAGAGATGACGTTGAAGAGAAAAGGACAGTGACGAAAAGAGAAGAGTCCCATCTGGCCTGAGCTGATGAGGCACACATCATCCAGATGACTGCGCTACTTTCAGAGCATGGAATGGTGCTCTTCTGATGAAAGAATGCTGTCTTGTCCTGGATGGGATCGTCTGGTGTGGGGGGGCCAGAGAGCACTATGCACTTAGCGTCGCCCCTGAGCCACGTCCCGAAGTTCGCTTACTGCTGGCTTGTGTTGGTACACGAAGGACAGTATCGAAAGCCATGCTTGGAATCTGTGCGATGCTGTCAAATTCCTTCGTCCGACCCCAGTAGATCAGGATGAGGATTCTACTCGAGAAGACGTAGTTGCGCGGCGCCTCAAATGCCCTGGTTGTGTCGCTGTCGTCAACATTCGTCGTCGATCACATCAAGAACGGTGTGGGTTGTTATTTCGGTGGGCTGACCTGCTGTTGCCTTACCATGGTACCCATCCCATGCTGTACTGAACAGCTAGGGTGCGATTCGACATCCAAGTACCATGTCGAGGGCCGAAGCAAGGAAGGCAATGCGATTTCTTGTTCATGGGTCAAGCTTGTCGATGATTTCTTCCTCGAGTGCAGCATGCATCCTCGTCGGCTCCAGAGGCGGGTTGCTTTGTGCATATGTAACCGATATTGGTCTCGGCGAAGTGTTACCAGGTGCACCTTGCAAGCACAACGCGCCTCCCAAACTCTATCGCTCTGCAGGGGAGACTTTCAAGAAGCTCCTGCTGAGCCGATGCATGGTCGTTATTAGGCGCCCTGTCCGCGATGGTCGTACCACATAAGACGCCGACAGCATTCATCCTAGCCAATACATATGGACTTAGCGGCGGGCGCCTGCCTGTTCGGATGCATTGGGCTTCAATGCAGGCCTCTTTTCACGCTCATCCTATGGTGGTCGCTGGGTATTCTGCGAATACCCTTTGATTTCCCATGGTGGCTGCTGCAGTCAGCGGGGTTGTGATTGCGCATCGGTGATGGGCTCCCCCGCCTTGTCATGTCCAGCCACCCGGTCACGGCCCGTTATGGTGCATCGGAGATGCTTTGTCGCTTGCTCGAGCAGAAGATCGAGCGTATCAGAGAAGTTACCAGCGAGATTGAGCGGCGAGGAGCACCAGAGAAGTGCTTGTGTGGTGCGCTGTTCGGCCGGGTGGCTACTTCTCGCTGCATCTAGCGCACGACGAGGACGTGCCTTGCAATGGCCAAAGCCTAAAGGATCCAGCGCATTGCCTTCGTGTTCTCGAGAAGCCTGGGAGGCAGCTCGAGGTCTCCGCATCCTGGCCGCTATAATGGTTCGCGTAGATACCTGCCTTCATTCGGTGGTGTCGGAGAGCAGCTCCGCGGAGGTGTCAAATCTGTCTGATGAGCCGACCTACATGCAGTCCTGGATCAGTACAGTTGAGCGCAGTGATGGAGGGCATCATTAGTCTCCGGTCATCTTCCCTTGTGATCGCGCCGAGCGCAGGTAGAGAAGGTAGAGAGGCTGAGATGTTCTGGGCAAACTCTACCTACGGACCAGACGAGTAAATCGGACTGGTGCAAGGGCCCCATGCAGTATGCGTACACAGTGGTTCGCTGAATCTTCCTGCGACTCTGGGCTCGGAAGGGCTAGAAGTCGTACGATGATGACTGTGGGGGTGGTGGTGGTGGTGGCGGTGGTATAGAAGAGGGCAGGGCGCGCAGTCGGTGGTTGTTTAGGCATACCGGTAACTTCGGGTTGAACTGCACGCACCGGTTCCCACAGGGGCTGCGACGACGCTACCACGCATACACTCGAGGACCACTACGCGCCCACGCGTGCTTGATATTGGATTCGGGAGTCGACTCTCCTCGAAGTCTGATGATCACATGCGTCGAGGATTGAACAATTTTTGGACATGATTCAGGCGACGTGAACCTTGTCGAATCGCAGAGCAAATCCTCCCGAACATTAACAAGGCCCACTGCGGACCGCCACTAGTCTCAAAGCCGACGGCACGCGACAGGTCTCTGATGAAATATCTGATATCAGACCGTGGACAGTTGCATTCTTCCTATCTAGAGTCTTGTGCCCGGCTGAGGCTGTACGACCCCGACGAGATCAGCCGCCACACATTTCACATCACGATTTCGCTAGACGGCTTCGCGTAGACCATTTGCAGCTGCACAGGTTGCACAAGGCTGCATGCATCTTACCTCAGACCACCCCCAAACATCAACAAAGTAGGATTGCGGGATCTGCGAGAAACAAGAGAGTATCACGATAGTCCTCGTGGTCTACAAGCCACACCGCATCGGGGAACAATTAATTTCAACGTCCGGCGTTGATGGCCATCATAAAGCTAGATGGAATGATCGTCAGGAACCACAAATCTACCCCGGACTCTTGCACTTGTGGCCTAATAAACAGCTCGGCACGTGTACTGTAGCTAGATTGAGCTCACGGCTGGCAACTTGGGAGCGCTTCGTCATTTGACTTGTTTTTGTGCGGCGAGCAACAGTCTGTGCCTCACGGGCATAAATTTTGAGGCGTTGTTCCAGCGCAAGTCCGTGGGAACAATTGAACAAACGAACTTCGTGGGCTTGACGACCACACAACGTCACCACAATAGCCTCTCATCCCCTTCACTTTCATATTTGCCCGTTTGGCTCAAAACATCTCCTTTTCCCGCGGCGAGTTGAGGATTTTCGAGACCGGCTCTTTAACTTCAACCACAACGGCCACACTCATTCCACCGGATCACTTCAACGGCATCCTGTCTACTTTCGACAGTTGTGTAAACATCACAAGACACGTCATTTCTACGCTCTTGCGTATACATCGCTCCGCCTTCCGAGTCGGCAGCCTACAGCTCCCATCCTACCACCGCCAACGCGCATCCGACGGCTCACCACATTGCCTATCTATCTACACCCGCACCGCTACAGCTACCACACTCTCCGCTCCGTCTCTGCTTCAAAAGAACGACCAAGTAACCACAATGGCCGTCCAAGCCCTCTCCTCAAACCCCCTCCCCCACCACTTCACCATGCCCTCTGCAACCCCCCTCATCACCGCCACCACCCTCCTCGCCGCAACCCCGCACGACAAGGCCATGCTGCGCGACGTCCACTCCCTCCTCGACAAAATATTCATCCGCAACCGAAACCAGCACCGCCGCAGCCACTGGTGGAAAAACCTGTATGCGTTCCGCAAGCAGATTGGGCTCCTGCTTGCCGATCTCGAGGGGGGCAAGAAGAGCGAGCGTGGAGTGAAGCTGCAGGAGCGGCTGCGGTACTGGGACGAGAATTGTATCCATTCGTGGTACCTGTAAGTTGTCCACCTTGCGTCTGAAGCTCATTTGGTGAGGGGACATGATTGCTGACGATGTCTTTGTAGCCAGTTCAGTCAGCTTGTCGCTGTGGGCCCGTTCGCCATGCTTGGTCTGGTCATGATGGCTAGTGTTGCGCGCGTGTGCCGCATCTGCGGCATCACTGCCGTTTACGAAGAGATTGCCTCGGGTGATGTCCAAGGCGTCTTGAGCGCCAATGACGAGTTGGCTTTGGCGGACGAGTTCGCTGGGGTATTGGATGAGAGGGAGGAGTGGGATGAGGGTGTTGTCGTCGCGAGGGGAGGAGAGGACGAGGGAGAGGACGAGGAGTAGGGTGGGGGGTGCTGGGGTGGTGTAAGATAGTTTTTGGTGATATCATTCTGCCCGGTGTGACAGCCATAGGGCGTTACGAGATAATGAACATGAACATGATAGACATTGAGAGGTTCTTGGGTACTGTATAATATTGAGGACCCTACCGTAATGGTGTACTGTTGTGTCTACCGGATACCGAATCTGCTACCTAATGTTCCGAATCTTTCACTTGTAGCTGGCTTGGTGGGACTCTGTGCTGCGACCTGAGCACCTTCCTGTACCTTCTCGAGTAGAATAGCTCCCTTGAGTTGATCTACCTTGCCATACTTCCTATTCCTCTGCGCAATGTCAAAGAACTCTTCACTATTCTCGCTTCCCATCAGCGCCACCGTTTGCGTCAACTCATCCAAGTTCTCCATCAAGATCGGATTGTTCAACGACTCCACGAAATTACTCAAGAAGCTTGTATCATTCGCCAATGTAGCGACGGCAGCAGGCGTGACGCGCTTGACGTGTTCCGACAGAGGCAGATCGAGGATCGCACTCGAAGCGTGAGACAGCGCGTCAAAGTAAATGAACTCTTTGATCTCGGTTGGCAGGGCAAGGAGAACAGAGGACATGATGTTACTCAGATAACGGGTAAGCTCGAGCATATACGTGCTCGGTTCAGCCTCTGGCTTGGTGGCCATCCAGTCGTACTCTGCCGTCTCGATGAGGTCGTCGATTTTGCTGTTGACCAGCTCGAAGACACGGTTGGAGGCTTGTTGTTTGGCTTTGGCGAATTTATCTGTTGCAGCGAGTACAATGGGACCGGTTGCTGAGGGCGAGGAGCGCGCTTGAAAGAGTAAGTCTTGTAGTTCTACGCAGGCGGTTTCGAAGTGTTCGAGATTGGTCAGGATCTGCACGATCTGGCCAGGGTATTGTGAGGAAAGGCGATCGATGAGTGATTGGCAAACCTTCTGGCAGAGCAGGTCATCAAGAGACGTGCGCAGTGTCTCGTCGATGATGGTGGACTTCTGGAAGTAGTCGTCGGAGAACAAGTAGATTTGGTTGAGAAAGTTGCGAATGTCAATGCAGCAAAGTGGGTACATTTGCGAAAAGGGAAGCACGCAGGGAAAGGTGAGTTCCTCGCGTGTCTTCTCAGGTGAGTACCAGCTGACTGAGACGACCTTATCGTACTCTTCGTGGCTGTTGATAGGCATCGGCATATAGTCGTCGGTCTGGACAATTTCGAGGAAGTCTTCGCTAAAGCGCTGTTTGAGGAGTTCGGAGTACTTGGAGAAGAGCGTCAGGAGAAGGTCGTTCATTGCTGAAACAGAGTACCCCCATTTCTGGACACGACGTTAGTAGTCACAGACAAAATTGGTCATACTAGGACACACCTCTAAAGTCAGCATGAAAAGAGCTATGCGACCCTTAATCTTCAATAGCAGCTCATCATTCTCAACGGTGTGAAGTTGACTCGTAATAAGTTTGATCGCACTCTGACACATCGAATCCCAGAGATCGTCAACCTATGCGCGAGTTAGCACCAATACAGGCGTCTAGAAGATACAACGTACATCAGCTTGAGATCGTAAATCTGCCGTCTTCGACATAGTAGCCTTCTCAATGATAGCAAATCCCGCGATGCTCTCCAACAAACTACTTAGATCTGAGCATTCTTCATCAAGCAAATTCAGCTTAGTCGGAATGATCAGGTCCTTTTGCGTCCGCCGATCTGCAGCGTACTCTGATTTAAATTGTTCCCTCTTGCCAAGCGTTTCGTTGATGTGCATCGCTTCAAAAAGTGGCGAAAAGTCAGTCTCGTTTCCAGCCTCTTCGTTGTTCAGCACATCGAACTCGTCCGTCTCGTCAGCGACAAGCTCAATTGCAGAATTTAGTTTGAACTTGGCAAATCGGGGGTCCGCCTCGGCACGATCCTGGTTTCGCGTTCTACGCACATCGGTGTAGTAGAAAGACACCTCACCCAGGAACTGCGCAGACTCTCGAATGCGATACAGCCATGTACTGAGATCGTTCTTCACTGCTTCCCTTATCTGCTCTTGCGTCTGTGGAATGGACTTTTCGATCAAGCTCGCGATCTTAAATCGGTTGATCTCCTTCAGGTGGATGGTCTGCAGCTCGTCTAACGCGCGGAGCGCCGCGTAATAGTTCTTTTCCCTCAGCATGTCCTGAACTTGGTTTGCAATGCGCAATACGTTGAGACATGCGTTCAGCGCTGTCGTTGCCTCGTTGATATTCTGTCGTACACCACGTGAGTCGACGAGCGCTTTCTTCTGCTCGGCAAGCTTCTCGATACTCTCTTGAATGGCTTGGTTCAGTTGCAAGATCTCACTGCTCATCTGGACTGTCTGGTCCCGGATCCTCAACATGGAGTCGACTGAGCTGACGAAATCTTGGTGATTTGCATTGCAGATCCGTTCAATCTCTGATTCTCGATCATTCGCATACCGATCGAATGTGTACTGGAGTTGATTCGAATATCGCGCGTCCTTCATAATTGGGATAAGTTGGTCAATATAGTCCGAGCCCATAGAGGACTGTGAGATCTAGAGTCTGTCAGAAAACATGGGCGGGGGATAATCTGCAGCACAGCATATTACTTGTTTAATGGCTAGCCATAGGTCATCCTCCGGGTCTATGGCAGAAGGCATCTTGATGCTGATGCCTTACGCGTCGTTCGTTCACAAGTGATCTTTGAGACTGGCGAGCACCACAGGCGATATTCAGAACTTCACGGGGTCTCAATGAATTGATTACAGATCTCGAGGAGCAATGTAAAGGTAGATGCGAATCTCCTGTGATGTTGAAACGCGGTACCTGGCAAGTCGGCGATGCACGTGCTAAGATGCATTGGGCACTAGACCCGGGGTGCTCGACGGCCCGAGAACTGTCGCAGGCTTCGCCCCACTTTCCTCTCCGAGCAGGTGGCGGAGCGATGACGGAGTAACCCCGCCAGAATCTGAGTATTCCGAATCGGACTCCACGCCAGTAGATATAGTACTAACAACTTTTTTCTGAACATTCAGACAATCCTACATCACACAAAATGGAGACTCTTACAAGTATGTGAGCTGTCAATCGATGCATTGGACTTTGACTAACGGTTCAGACACATTCCAAAACGTCATGGGCAGCGTCACAGGTGCGCACAGCGGAAAGTATGTGTATACACTGTCAGACCTCACGACTTTCCAACTAACAAACTTTCAGATCTGCTCTTCTGCTTGGTGCTGGATTCGTGTATGTCAAACGAATGACTAGGTCTCTCTCAAACTAACATGAACAGCACACGACCAACCGTAGACGTTCTCGCAAAGTCTGGCGTCAAAGTCACAGTCGCATGCAGGACGCTCGAGAAGGCTCAGGCTCTCGCTAAGGGCATACCCAACACCTCCACCATCAGCGTGAGCTCTCCCTGCTTACCAATTCGAAATGACAGACGCTGACTGTGATAGCTCGATGTCAACGACTCCGAGGCGCTCGATGCTGAGGTCGCCAAAGTTGATGTGGTTATCAGCTTGATCCCCTACACATACCACGCGACTGTAATCAAGTCTGCGATCCGCAAGAAGAAGAATGTCGTCACAACCTCATACGTCTCGCCCGCCATGATGGAGCTCGACGCCGAAGCCAAGGCAGCTGGCATCACGGTCATGAACGAGATCGGCGTTGACCCCGGTGTTGACCATCTCTCTGCCGTTCTCACAATTGACGAGGTACACAAGGCTGGTGGAAAGATCTTGTCCTTCAAGTCTTACTGCGGTGGTCTCCCCGCCCCCGAGAACTCTGACAACCCCCTCGGCTACAAGTTCTCATGGAGCTCCCGTGGTGTACTTTTGGCGCTGAGGAACCAGGCCAAGTACTACGAGGATGGCAAGATCAAGGAGGTTGAGGGCCCCGAACTCATGGCTGAGGCTAAGCCTTACTTCATCTACCCCGGCTACGCCTTCGTTGCATACCCCAACCGCGACTCAACACCCTACAAGGAGCGTTACAACATCCCCGAGGCACAGACCATCATCCGCGGTACTCTGCGTTACCAAGGATTCCCCGAGTACATCAAGGCCCTTGTCGACATTGGCTTCCTGTCCGAAGATCCCAAGGACTTCCTCAAGGAGGGCTCCAAGAGCTCGTGGAGAGATGCGACTGCCAAGGTTATTGGAGCTACCAGCAGCAAGGATGAGGACATTATCTGGGCCATCAGCTCGCGAACAAAGTTTGCCAGCACCGAGGAGAAGGAGCGCATCATTACTGGTCTGCGATGGATTGGTCTGCTCTCTGACGAGGAGATCATCCCCCGCGGTAACCCGCTCGACACTCTTTGCGCGACGCTGGAGAAGAAGATGCAGTACGAGGAGGGCGAGCGCGACTTCTTGATGCTGCAGCACAAGTTTGAGATTGAGAACAAGGATGGTAGCAGAGTCACACGCACATCGACGCTTGCTGAGTACGGTGATCCCAAGGGTTACTCTGCCATGGCTAAGCTTGTTGGTGTTCCTTGCGCGATTGCTGTTCAGCAGGTTCTTGACGGTACTCTGAGCGAGAAGGGTATTCTGGCTCCTATGAGCCCAGAGATCTGCAAGCCGTTGATGAAGACTCTTGAGGAGAAGTACGGTGTGTACTTCAGGGAGAAGACTGTCCCTGCTTAGATTCGAGATGTTCGTCAGGCCAGATCAAGGTCCGTCAGATAGATGAGTGTAGACAAAAGCATCGCAAATGAAATGCTCGGAAGACCTCAGATTTTCCCATGTATGCTCATTGAATTGTACAATGGTATATGCACATATGCACAGTATGTATCGTTCACTCATGGGGCCATCAGGGACCTCTCTCAATCCAGCCCCGACGCAGCAGGCGCCCGTCCACCTATGCTCTTCTTCGCTGCACCACCTCCGCCTCCAGCTCCAGCTCCACCTCCCATGCCACCACCAAACATGCTACCTAGCATATCGAACATTGGGTTTCCCTGTCGCGGTATCTTGATGCCAAAGTACATCTCTCCAATCTGATCCAACGCCTCATTCCAATTCACATCCTTCAAATCCTGCACATAATGGCTCTTGAGCTGCCTATACAAACTCGGATCTCCCCTCTCCACACTCAGCAGCAACAGTCCCAGGAAATTCAACAGCGGTAACGAAGGGTACACACGCAATTCCGTGTTATTCGTCGAAACGGTTTGTGTGTTGAGATTGGGCTTCTTGGCGAGTTGCGATGTGAATAGGAGGAAGAATTTGTTTGCTGCGCGCAGGTTGCCGGTGAGGAGGTAGGGTAGCACGCCGCGGGCGCAGTAGAGGGGTGCGGTGTGTGAGTCGTCGGCTTCGTACCAGGCGTATTCTATTGAGGAGAGGGTATTGGCGGAGTCTTGGGTGCCGAGGAGGAGGTGGCGTTCTGCGTCGTAGGGCTCGAGTTCTGTTACAGCGGTCATGTCAGTGGTTATTGTTGTAAAATTGGGATTGAGGGGGAGGGGGGAAATGCGTACCTTCAGCGAACAGGCTCCCTGCAACGTGATGGATTTCCGGATCGCCTGCGGGGAATTCGCCAAATTTGCTGCTCCATGCTATCATCTCGCTGACAAACTTCTTCTTGGTTGGCTCTTCCTTTGGGAATGAGCGTAGTAGGCTTAGCAGCTTTCCTTTGCTGCTCGCATCCGGCTTGATCTCGCCCTTGTTGTAGACATCGAGGAGGAATATGCAGAGGTCGCCACCAGACCCGCCTTGACCTGCTTGTAGAAGGGATTGCGCGCCTTCAAAGAGAATGGAGGTTGCGTTGGTCCAGTCCTGGGCTTTTGTGTAACGCGAAGCGACGACGCGGAGTTGTTGGTGGGCTTCGTAGTATTGGCCTTCTGCGATTCTGGGACATGTCAGTGGTGGCGCGTAAGGTTTGAGAGAGTGTTTCTACTTTTCCCGTTGTCGCTGCAACGTCTTTTCTATTTTCGTAGCCATGGCGGGGGGCGTGAGTGTATACGTTGTTATTTATGGCTCATGGGTCGTAGGAAGTTCCAGGCCAGGTTCAGGTTCGCGATGACGCACGAGCCTACCCCACAGTCTGGCGCCACACATGCAATGTTACACAGTACATACTCCATTTGCATGTCTCTACATCATAATATCTATATCGTCTACTGTGACTATTGCACATTAGATACACATGGGCAAATTAGATAGCTCAATCATTGTCATGTTGTGTCGTTATTGATTGTTGAAGCTCGTTCCTTGGAGCAAAAAATTCAAACTTCAACGAAGTCCTCCCTCTCCCGTATCCATCACCATCGCATCAGAACTTCAAAAACAGAGACTCTCGTCTCATCTTGCACCAGACGGGAATCGAACCCGTGGCCTGAGCATGGGAAGCTCAGATTTTACCACTAAACCACTGGTGCGATTGATTTCCTTTTGACATTTCATGACAAAAAATGCGATTTTGGGATATATGAACTCAGAATCAAGTTACTGCCTTACCACGACAATGAATCTTTTGGATGAAATCGAGCCCATTCCAGTATCCAGCCTTGATTGAGCCGACCGTTAGAGTGGGGTCTCTGCTACCCCTCAATCTGACACCTGTACACCCCTCGCGTCATGCTAGGGCGTGCGTCTCTACAACGGCTAAAATTAGCGGATGTTACTTGACTATCCTCGTGAACTTGTCCGAGTGGAGCCTTCAAGAAGGCAAACCGAGAACAACAAGACGTCCTTTACATGTTTCAAGGTTGATATGGAATTCTTCATCAACTCAGGGTCATTTTGTGGTAAAACACTGCAAAGGCCCTACCAGTTTAGCTCGACGCTAAGTAATTGTTCGACCCATCAACTTTCATCGCTCAGACATTATAGCCATTGAAATGGGACAATAGTATTTCACAAATGCACTGACTGCGCTCTCCCGTGTAGACGAGTAGGTGTCCATACAACCTCAAGGCTGTACCAGTACTGTTCTAGGCACACCTCTAGTGGAGCAGGCATGTACCTGCCGCAGAGCTGAGTAGACTGCAATCTCTAGCGCGAACGAGGTGTTCGATCTGAGGCTTACTCCCATGCAGCCTTATTGGGTGATCATGCATGTCTGGTCAGGCTGTCGACGTTGGAGTGTACATGATTTGGTAAGTTGGGTATGAAGGTATGTGAGCGACAGAGGACTTGGGTAGTGTAGTTTCCCACACATGTTCGGCGTGTTGTAGCGGAGAGTTTGACAAGTTGTGTGCATAGTGGAAATATCCCTTGCTATCTACCCAAGCATGAGATTGTGAACTCGAGCCAGACAATCAGGTAATCGATAGTAAAATAATGGGAACTTGGGAGTACACGATTTTTTCTATTATCTACCTACGTGTCGTTGTTTCGTGACTATGAGACTGCAGGTGTATCTTCAGCCTCGACCTTCCTCTTCTTCTTTCCGTAGTGTCCTCGCGCTTCTACGCGGCCTTCAAAGGGGAGGACGCGTGTGGCGGTGAATATATACCCTTCTGCTCCGCCTTTACTGGTCATCATGGGATGTGTTCGGCCGGGGAGGACTTGCCATTGTCTCGCTCGCGCAGTTTGTAGCATGGGTGCTAGAAGGAGTGTTGGGTTGAGGGGGAAGTCTTCGTCCTCGTCGCCACCTTCTGTTGCAATGTCCTCGTCGTCTTCGTCATCTTCGCGCTTATTGCGTTTGCCGTTTTGCTGTTTTTGTTTTTGTTTTTGTTTTTGTCTTTGTCTTTGTGGTTGCTGCTCCGATCCGAACTCTTGTGCAATGAATGCAGCTCTCCGGTCTTTAGAATACAGATCGCAGAGCTCGACAAGGGGTTCGACGCTGGGATTGTACACTACAACCTTGCCACCTCCTCTGACCAGTGGTACTAACGCTTTCAGAACACCCTTGGCATCCATGGTTGTGGCTACGACCAATCCGTCGAACCCTCCTTGTCTTGTCTCATCAACCACGCCCTTGACACGCTCCCATCGTCTTCGCTTCTTGTAGTAAGTACCGCGTTTACTCGACTTGAACGTTGCAATGACGTCGTCTGGGATGAGTTCGGGTTCGTCGTAGGTGGGATCATCTTCGGGGTGGAGCAGTGACAGCCATGATAGCGACTTCAAGTGTTTGTATAGGGGGTGAGAGACGGCTGGGGCGCCATAGTCGTAGCCGAAGTATTTGAGAAAGGAGAGATTGGGTTGGTTGTTGGGATGGAGGACGGTCAGGGTGTTCGTTGTTGCAGACATCTGGGGGACGTGGGGGCGGATGGGCTTGCGGGGGCGAGGGGGCTGATCTGAGGTGGTTGTTGGGTTTGTAGGATCGGTGGCGGAAGCGTCGGCGTCAGGCATGACAGTATCTGTGTCGATGGGTGTTGAGTCGGTCGGTGGTTGTGTTGCGCCATTCTGATCTGGCTTGGCCTGGGTATCGTCTTCGTCGCTTTCCAAATCGTCATTTTCCTCCTCCGGGTACAAAAGTCCCATCTTCTCGGCAAGTGCTGCTGTGAGCAGTCCGCCTGTATCGTCCACGACAAGCCATCTTCCTCCCCCTATCTGGCTGACACCATCCTCCGCTTTCATGACTCGGCTTGACTCTCCAGAGTGGATATTTGCCCAGCTGCAGATCAATCCGAGCAGGTCTTCCCTCAGCTCCATGATCTTGTAGGCTTCCTTCTCCAAGACATATTCGGTCAAGACACCAATATCCACTGGAAGCGCGGTGAAGCGCTTCATGTACTTTCTCGACTTGCGCAGGGTGTATTTGGCCAGGGAAAAGGTCGTCTTCTCCTCGATGGCGTTGTGCGATGCCATGATCTTTGCGATTATTTCCTTGCCAGATCCTGCGCCTGCCTTTTTCAGCTCTTCGATCTCAGCCATGGATAGCGCCTGCCGTGACGCATCGTCGACCGTCAGGCGGTTGTTCCGCATAATCACTTGGCCATCTTCGCCAACAATGTCGAAGCCTGAGGCGCGCTCTGCAGTGTCCTCGGTGGATTCAGTGGCGGGCGCATAGTCGTCGCCTAGCGCTTCGGCGTGCAGTTCAGCGGCCGGTACGACGCGCAGTTCCGTCTTGGATCTGCCATTGTCCTTGTCGAGTAGCTCGTAGGTGAAGTGGTAGGGCCGGCCAAGGAGGAGATTGGAGTTGAAGGTGCCGAATTTGCCCAGGTTGATGGTGCTGAGTAGCAATTAGCATGTCACATGACAGCGAGCAATTCGAGGTGGAGGCTCACTCCGGCTATGCGACGTACGTATTGGGGCTGATCTCGATGATCTTGAGGAGGCCTGAGGGAAGGCGCAGCGCGACGTGCGTGTTGGGGCGAATGTACGAGTGCATGGCGCTTTCCTTGCCAGGCTGAGAGGTGAGGTTACCGAGCCATGTGCAACTACCAGAGCTTTTCTAGGATCCACTTGGATTCCCCGTTGGGCGGTGCTTGCGACGGAGAGAAAGAGGGTTGCAGGTGAAGTTCAACTCGAATCAATCACATGCAGGCCAGGCGCGTTCGCATAAAAATTCCGGAGCTTCCCCCACAAGGGCGGCGCGCTGGGACGCTGGGATCCGCGTACCCGCCACATGCACAGCCACAGCCACAAGCACAGCGTCGTCATCGGCCGTCGTTGCGCCTGTTCGCGACTTCCGCATGTTCCCCATTTGGCCGCGTACGCCAATAAATCATATACAACGCCACACAACCCCCGTGGCCCTTGTTCTCACTTGACCTCCACCCCGTCCGTCGTTCGCCTTTTCTCCTCGCCCTCGCGCAATTCTTAGCCAAGCTTCACCACTGCGAAAGCCTGCCAAGTGGTGTAGCATAAGCTTGCCCATCATCTCACCACCACCACCACCACCACCACAACCACAACGTCACACAGCATGGTGCTCAGAAAACCTGAAGAGCCAGACAGCATCGTGCCCGCCCCCCTCTCCAAAGCGCAGCCGCCATACCCCACCACTCCCTCCGAAGAACATGCGCCTGCGCTGCCCTTGACACCTCCCGCCAATCCCGCCCACGCTCCCTACGCCAACACGTCGCCGGCCTTCCGCCTCAAGACTCCAGATGGAACCAGAACCTCACCACACAAACACGATGTCGACTCGGATCTTAGTGAGGACGAGTGGGGCGGATCTTCAGATGAAGACGACTTTGAAGATGTCAACCC
Organism: Plenodomus lindquistii; assembly: GCA_025504975.1. Classification (NCBI taxonomy): domain Eukaryota; kingdom Fungi; phylum Ascomycota; class Dothideomycetes; order Pleosporales; family Leptosphaeriaceae; genus Plenodomus; species Plenodomus lindquistii. The sequence goes on along the minus strand of JANUWI010000002.1, from coordinate 766,731 downwards.
TCGCGATGTGCCCGACGCCTTGAGGCCCGCCGGTGGGAAGGTGCCATCACCCGCACCTGCCAACAAGAGCAATCTGCCAGACGCCTTGAGGGTAGGTCCCCCTACTGGAATACCCATCAAGCGGTCCATGGACAACATTTCGCCCATGCCAACAGGTGCGAGCGCTGCTTCGTTTGGCGCCATGAGCACTGTTTCCGAGCACTCCAACGGCTCCATACCCCTACAGACGAACAATCCTTATCTCAAAGTCCAGACGACTGGACATAGTAATTGGGGCGGAGAGAGCAGCGAGGCGATATGGGGCACCGCCCAGGACCACAGTCAGAAAGGAGCTTCGCCCGTCGAGCTTCCAGCATACCAGACCCCCGTCATACCTACCCAAGCTATGCAGAACCTGAATGTTGACAGCCAGGTCGCTACTGAGCAAAGCTCCAAGTCGCCTAATGAGCCTCCGCTCATTGCCGTCGACTCGGCCACCCCTTCGTCCACCCCTTCGGCCACACAGCCCAAGGACGCCTTCGCCGCAAACCCATGGGCGCCAGACGTTGACCTCTCCTCTTCCAAACCCGTTGCGGCGGTTTTGGATCAGCCTGATTATGCATCACAGCAGCAGCAAGGCTGGAGCCAACCTCAATGGAGCGCCGATCAGGATATTGCTGCAAGGGCAGAGCAGACGCGCCATCGCGAAGATGAGATGCATAGATTGGAACAAGTTCCGCCGGCTTTGCATTCGAACTCAGACCTAACCCCTTCGTACGCAGAAGCACAGCAAGCAACTCCTCCATACGCAAACGCACAACCCCCAGCAGTCGTGCCACACGCAACACTCCCTGTCAGTGAAGAACAACCACCGGCACTGCCACCCAGAAGATCACACGAAGATTTTCCGCCAACTATGCCTCCGCGACCAATCGACACTGGAGCTGGCTCGTCGACTGCGGCCGGACCCGAATCGCCCAATACTACAATGAACAGGCAGAGGAGAGAACACTATCAGATTAAACACATTCGTTGGTACGACTACAACAAGCAAGGCATCCGAACCTCACCAATACTCACACAAAATCTGAATGGGCCATGTCCACTACTTGCTCTGGTCAACGCGCTTGTGCTGTCGACACCACCCGGCGTCGATACTGCACTGATTGAGACTCTACGTACGCGTGAGACTGTTAGTCTGGGCTTGTTGCTCGACGCTGTTTTCGACGAACTCATGTCAGGCCGACGCGGCGATGCTGCACAGGCATTGCCAGACGTTGGTGAACTCTACAAGTTTCTCCTTGCACTTCATACTGGTCTAAATGTCAATCCAATGTTTGTTCCAGATGCGAGCGAGATGACTGGGCCTACTGCACTCACGAATCGAGCAGGCGGATTCGAGAATACACAGGACATGAAGCTATATCGCACATTCGACATTCCGCTGATGCATGGGTGGCTTCCAGAGACTGGTACCGAAGCCTACGCTGCTTTCGACCGAGTTGCCAAATCATACGAGACTTCACAATACGTACAGTTCCAGGAAGAGGAACTTGATGCAAAACTTCAGTCTGGCGAAGCATTGAGCGACGAGGAGCAGCAGATGTTCACGGACATCCATGCCATCAAGGAATTCCTAGGCCGCTGGCCCACTCAACTGACCGATCATGGGCTAAGAGTCATTCGAGAGAACCTCCAACGTGGCCAAGTCGCAATCCTATTCAGGAATGATCACTTTTCTACTCTGATCAAGGACCCTCGTACTGACCAGCTTGTCACATTGGTCACCGACCAGGGCTATGCCAGTCACGACGAGATTGTCTGGGAGTCGCTGATCGATGTGACTGGTCAAGGCAGCCAGCTCTTCTCCGGTGACTTTCGCTCCGTAGACAACAGCGGTTCTTCAGGATCTCAGCAACAGCATCAAGTCCAGAACCTAGTCGATCCAAATGACAATCAAGGCTGGACGACTATACCAACCCGCCACCCTGTTCAGCAACAAACAGGCGTCATACACTCGGGATCACAAGACAATGAAATTGTTTCGCCCGAGGATCTCAGCCGTGCGGAACAAGAAGACCACGATCTCGCGCTAGCCCTGCAACTCCAAGAAGAGGAAGAAGACCGTGAGCGCCGCGAAGCCAGCCAACGCGAACGTGACAATCAGGCCTCAGTCAATGCGATAGCAGCGCAATCCTCGCCGCGGCCCGGCAACGGCAACGGCAACCGTCGCACTTCCCGCAGCGAAGCAACACCAGTCGTCCCACCACGGCGCAACAACGTGACGACCCATCGTCCAGCAGGCGAAGCAGCGCCACCCCCCACGTACGAAGAAGCCGCCACTACACCACGATACAACCCCCCACCAGGCCACCCCTCGAGTGCCCAAGCGCCGCTTATGCCGCAGGGTGGTAGCGCGTATCAAAGTACTTCCAGCGGTCTGCCACCGCAGTCGACTGCTGGTGGACGACGGCATTCGGGACGCCTGCCACAGCCTCTTATTAACCAAATCCCGAATAGGCCCGGGAGAAGACAAAGTGCAGGCGCGCCGATGAACGGGGGTCAGGCGGAGGAACGAGAGAAGTGCGTTGTTATGTAGAACGCAGTTTCCCTCTTCGTCTCGTGTGCTTTCCTCCATTGTCGGCATGGTGCTAATGTTGTTTGGTGTTAGGAATTTAGCCAGGAGTTGCGAAATGTGTTGCGTGCTGTGAATGAGACATTGAAGGCGAGGTGAGATTATAAATGGGCAAGAAACGGCGATTATATACCCTTCCTTGATGTCAGTGTATTTTTGGGCTGCGCTGCTTGTATGAGTACCTCACGGCCGAGTGGTCGCTTGTTTGGAAGTATCACGAGTGCAAGGATTAGCAGTTGGCGTACAGTATCGTTTAATAGAATTATAATGACGTGAATAAATTGATATTTCTAGACCACTTTATTGTCACATGCACTCCCCCACGGGACCAGCCTTTCAAATCAACCCTTCCATCGTATTGAGTAAGAAAGTAAGCAGACATTGTGATCCGTCGCCTTCCTATCTTCTAATTAATCATCATGACTCCTACCCCTAGCCACACGACCATAATTCTCACGTTCGACAGACCGTCTCGCCATCTCCCTCTCTTCCATGCGCTTCAGTTCGCTCGCCCAGTCATTGTCGTTTCCTTGCTCACTTACTCCACGTCCACGACCATCTCCACATCCATCTTCACCCCTGTTCTCCTCCTCCTCCTCCTCATCATAGTCATCTGGTACACTCATAGCGCTAAGACTGCTCTTGTTCCGTCGATGCTGATGCTGATGCTCATGCTGCGCCATGCTCACGCTCTTGACCAGCGATGCAGACGCGGAAGCGGGCGAGCGAGCGCGCTGAGAGTGCGACGAGTACTGCGATGATGAGCGAGAGAGGGTGGGCGTTTGAGATATGGGCATGGGGAGGTTTGGCGGTAGTGGTAGAGGTAGTGGTAGGGGTAAGAGAGTGAGGCTTGGCGTAGGCGTGGGTGTACGTTGTATGAATGGTGTTTGTTCTCCTCTTTCTTCTATATCATCATCATCGTCGTCGTCGTCGCTCTCACTACCACCACACCGCAACCCTCCACGCAATCTCGATCTCGATCTCGATTTCGATCTCGCCGCCGCCATCGTAGCACTCTCCTCCAAAGCCCTCAATTCCTCCGCCCACGTCGACAGCGCTGAGAAACTCGGGCCTTGTCTCCGGAGCCCCTTTTCCTCGGGACTGAGTTCAGGCGGTGACATTTTTGTCGTCGGTGGGGTATTGGATACTGATGCTGATACTGATGCTGATGCTGATGTTGATGCCGAAGACGCAGTGCTCAGATTTGACAAGTTGCTTGTGCTGATTTTTAGGCCGCGGGCGCGGGAGGACTTTGCGTTACTTCGGCGGAGGAGGGAGGTGAGTGGGCTAGGGGTGTTGCGGTCACGGTCACGGTCGCGGGGGAGGGTATTAAGGCTGTGGTCGAGTTTGGTGGGCGATGTGCTGGTGCGGAAGGGGAGGGTGCTACCTGCGCGGCTGCGAGGTTGACTGGATGGCGCACTGCCGTGAGCACTTGTTCTTGCACTCATGCTGTTTCCGCGACTCCTGTCGTCTAGTGTTGTCGTAGTTGTTGTTGTTGTTGTGGTGGTGGTACTTCTCGATCGTCCTGTATACGCGCTTGCAGCTCCACGTGTCAATTCCTCAATCATGCGGTCTATTTCGCTGCTGTCAGTTTGTAAATTGCGCATAAAGTTTGCGTATTCGTAGCCTGAGCCATCGTCGCTGTCTCCACTGCCGGTACTACGATCTCCACCCTGGGCAAACTCGGCTTCTTTGTCGGAGAGGATGCGCGTCGCCCAGACGAGTTCTTGTGTTGCAGCTGTGATTTTCAATTCCTTGCTCTTTCGCCGCTTCTTTTGTACAGCTAGCGTCTCGTGTTGTTTGTTCAAGGGCGTCTTCAACTCCAGTGTCTCGTCGTTGATCAGCAGCCACCTCTCCACACCATGCTCAAGCACCTCGATGCTAGGAATGCAGTTCGTCCGCACATTTTCCGCGTCATTTTCCGCCAGGGCGTCGAGATTGGCAGGTAAGTCGGCGTCGATGAAGTCTTTGAGTCGGAATTGTCGAGACTTGAGGACTATCTCGGCGGCTTGGACCTCATCCTGTGCGCGTACCATTGTGGATTTGAGGCCAATTACGCTGTCACCGTTGGTAGAGATGCCGCTTTTGTGGCCTAGACGAGTGGCGCAGATGTGGAGCGCCATTCTGTCGACGGCCTCTAGAACTGCGTCATAGGCTTTTCTTGCGTCGGGCTCAGTCGGTAGGGTGGGGGAATTGGGGGATCGTGGGCGTGGGATTGCGGTGATTGGCGTCGCGTGGCCAGAGGCAACGGGCGTAGTTGCAGTAGAGCTGAGAGATTCCCAAAAGCCGCCTGGCGAAAATGGGGAACGGAGGGGTGGGGAGAAGGGTATTGGCCCAGCCCATTTCTCTTTGCCGTTACCATTCAGCGTCAACGGGCCGCCTAGCGCGCGTGGGGTACGACCCTCCGCCTCGATGCGGTCTTTGGTCACTGCATTGCTCCTGTTCTCTTGCTGCTGATCATCAGATGGCTCATTGAGCCATGGCTCGTCACTTGGTCTCTGGCGCCGCTGGACAACGTGACGCTCTCTAAGATGATCTTCTGCAGCGAAACGCTGGATTCGTCCAACGACATTCTTCCACTTGGCTTCCTCGGCGAATCGCTTCTTCCAGACTTCTGCAGCTGCAAGAGCTTGAACTCGCTGTTCTTCGCCCACAACAAACTTGAGCGCACCGCTGACATGCGCTTTGGGGGTCGCAGTCGTACTGGAGGGAGCGGGCGTTTGGGCGCGAGACTGCGCTCGGGTGTAATCAGCGGCTGGGATCAGCTCTGGGGCGTGGACGCGTGTAATGAAGTCTAGCATGTTGGCTGAGGGTGGCGAGAAAGTAAGTGAGTCGAGGTGTTGAGAAAGCTCGAAGATCGCAGCTGTGGAGGCCAACTAGGTGGATGTAAGCGGTCTGGAACAAACGCACTTTGGCCTGCTATCGGTAACTTCAAGGCGTACTGAGGGATAATTAGCAGGAGTACAGTCGCGCCAATGCTTGCGCGAGCGTGCGATTGCTCCGTGGTAGGTAGTCAGTAACTGCAGAGGTCTTGGCGCGAGTGGTGGGTGCATCGAGACAAGATGCAAACGCTCGAAGTGGGGTGAAATGACCATGCGTGACAGTCTATGAAAAACAACCAGACTTGGTTTTGAGAGCATCGAAGTAGGAGTAGATGAGTGTTTGAGAACATCGAGATGCGAGTAGATGAAACAAGTATATAGGATTTTTGTCTACCGTGGTGTCCCACTCCTTCGTCTAAAGTGGTATCATTGCCCACCCTACCAATGCAAATGCAGGACCAATTCGCTAATCCAGAAATGTGAAAAGATTTGTATGTACAACATTAAGGGCGCGATCGGCTTCGCGCTCCTCAATGACGCAGGAGATGTTGATCTCGCTGGCACCTGTCATCATGTCAGCACTTGGACCACAATCATTCCGACTTCACCTCGTGTAGGTGACTTTGACTTACCCTGAGAGATCATCTCAATATTGATGTTGTTCCTGCCCAACACACTGAAGAACTTTCCGGAGATACCAATCATGTTCTTCAGTTGCTTTCCCACCAGACTGACAATTGCCATGTCAGGCACAATGTCAATCGCACCCAGCTGGCTGAGATCGGTTACTGCGCCCTGAAGATCCTTGTCTTGAATTCTGTACTCATCTTCGCCACCGCCGCTCAATAGTGCAGACTCGGAATGCAGGGCCATGGAGACGTGAACCTCGGATGAGGAGATGAGATCTACGGAAAGATGCCAGCGATCCAGAATACTGAAGATGTTCATCAAGAAGCCGTGTGCGCGGGTACGCTTATTGCTATGCACGTTAAGCACGACAATATTGTGCTTGATTGTCACAGCTGTAGGGCGCTTGGGGCCTTGACCCTGAGTGAGCAGGCTAGAGGAGCGAGTGCGGAAAAGCTTTGAGTCCTTGAGAGGTGCGTGGCCATTGATGTCGTTGACATTATCGGGAAAAATGATGGTGCCAGCGTTGCGTGGGTTCATGACGTTCTTGATGCGGATGGGAATACGGGCGCGGATGACCTGCTCCATGGTGAATGGATGAATGACTTCGGAGCCATAGAAGGTCAATTCAGCAGCTTCAGACGGGGTCACGCTGGGCAGCAAGGCAGCGGTAGGGACCTTGCGGGGGTCTGCAGTGAAGATTCCATCCACCTCTTTCCAGACTTGCAGCTCCTTCGCCTGGATTCCGACCGCGACCAGAGCTGCACAAAGATCCGTGTAACCGCGTCCAATGGACTCCAGGATACCTCCGGGCACATTGCCGAAAAACCCGGTGATCACAGGTATTTTGTCACCACAAGCTTCCACCTCTTTACCCAAGGCTTCGGCCAGATCCTTGTAGAACTTCTCGTTCAAGCCCTTGGTCGGCGCATTGAATTTGATGACATCGCAGAGGTCAACAAACTGCGCAGGGGTACCGCGGTCATTGAGCAAAGCGGCCATGTAGCGACAACTCAGCTTTTCACCCTTGCTGATGATCTTATCCTCGGCCCGGCTTGTCACTTCCTCCAAATGCTGCGCCGACTCGAGAATCTTGGTCAGGCTTTCGCATTCGGCGTTGACGTCGTCGATGAAGGCAGCCAGCACCTCTGGGTTCTTCAGCGTGTCCCTCCCAGCCTGGACGTGGTCGGCGCGAATCGCCTCGACAATGTCGTCGTAGCCACGGTGGTCGGGCTTCTCGGCCGCGCGAGCACAGCGGAGGAGGCGATTGGTGGTCCCCTCGAGCTTGGTGTTGTTGCTGCGGGCGGAACAGACAATAGCGGCGCGATTGTCCTGGTTGCCAGCCCTGCGGTCACTGTCAGCACGTTCCAGTCTTCCATCTCAACCCACATTGGGTCCATGTCGCGGTGTGTCATACTTGACAATGCCCGCTATGTTCTCCGCAAACTTGCCCACACTGGTGCCGCCAAACTTGAGCACGACCCATCCTCCCGGCAAATGCTTCTCTTGCGTGTGAGCTATCCGCTCGGACTCGGCCTTGTGACCATTTGTGACGATAGACATGGTGAGTGGAGTGCGTCGAAACTTTTTCCAATTCTTTGTTTCGGTGGTAAAAACGTTTCAGGCAATTGTATGGAAATGTCAATGGTCTGACAGCGGTCAGATATGCAGCGAGGAGAGTGTCGTCGAGTTTGAAGGGTGGAGCAGGTGAAGTGTGAGTCGAAAGACGTGGGTTGAACAAATTAGTGGGGGAGTCAAAACATTGTTCCGCGATCGGTTCGTGCTAAATTGACGCCAGCCGCCTTTGGGAAACGCAGCACTTGCACCCGCGACAATGCCGGCAGAAGAAACTTCGTCGGAACGGGTCATCGCATGCACCCTATAGAAATGCCTTGATGCTCGTTTGCTACAACAATGCACGCTCGTGCTTCTGGCTTCGTGCAAAACAACCACGTTTCACGGCAGGTATTCGACCATTGACAGCTCATACTCGCATCCTGGCGCAGTAAGCTGTGTTTCTTTGTGACAACTCATCCACCGCAGAACTCGTACCGCAGATTCTGGCCGACATATCTGTGCACACCATGATATTGTACTCGGCTTGCATAGGTTTTGTACTCTGTCTTTCGAGTTCTTTGTTACATCTTGGCTGCTAGCTTGTAGTGCCGTGGCTGCGCATGTCGTCCTCTCTGCCACATGTGATGGCTTGATGAACAATGGTAGTCGTTGGCTGGAGGCTCATCGGAACGGGAACCTGCGTCCACGGGCCCAGACTTTCCGGAGACTGCTATCGTCAAAGGTTGCATACGTGCTGAAGAATAGGGAAAATAAACCGCAGCCACTCAGAATGCCGTGGACATGGAGTCAAAAGTAGCCTGTGCAGTGCTTCTGGGGAACTTGTTGTATTGATGTGCTTCGACGGTACTGGGATATCGATAATCTAGCAGCTGGCCCACTGCCAGACGCCTTAGAAATGCATGCTTTCTTGTCCACCTGCCAAAACGCCTTGTGTATGGTATCCTAACCCCCCTAGTGCCTTGCAGTCAACTCCATTCTGAAAATATCTGCCAGATCCACGTCCAAACCAATCACCTCCTACGGTAAATGTCGTTGTTGTCGCGATTCCTGTCACGTCTCTCGGGACTTCTTGATCGTGTCCTGTGATCTCTCCTGTCTCGACCAAAGTTCCTTCCATCGTTGGGTCGCTCACGATCCCTATCCCTGTCTCGGTAACCGCGATTTCGATCTGGACGCTCGTCTGTGTAGCCTTCTCTTGAGTTGCCAGAGTCGCGGGATCCGCGGCGCTGTCGCTCGTCAGGTTCACGTGACCGTCGCGGACCCTCACCGCCCCCATAGCTGGGTATGTAAGTGTCACCGCCGGCTACTGGTGCTCCTCTCCTTCGATCGTCTCCTGGTCCATAGCGCGGAACTGGAGGAAGTGGGTGTCGTCCATCTGGTGGTGGTCCTGGAAGGTTGCTGTGTCGAGCATCGGCGCCATTGCCCCAATTTGGTCGTCGCTCACCAGGTGGAGGTGGCGGGGGTCTGTGATCGTTGTAAGGTCGTCGGTCGTAACCTCGTGGGCCGCGTTCAGCGCCTGGCGGACCTCTATCCTGCGGGCCATATCTGTGACTACCGTTTTGCCATGCCTGTGGTGGTGGCCCTTGCCCGATCCATTCGCCGTTTGGACCTCCGCCAACTGTACCACCTTGTGGCGCTGGTGGCAGAGCTTGTTTTTGGCCACGTGCGTTCCGTCGATCAAGCTCGTGAGAATCTGCATAGTTTGGAATGTCCTCTTCGCGCATCGGCAGCGGGTGCTCCCTAAAGTACGGGTGATCAATGGCATCCATCGCGTTTATTCGTCTCCGCCAGTCCAATCGCATGAGGTCTTTGATGAGGGACAGGCCGGCAGGCGTAAGCTCGCGGAACTTGGTTGCGATAGTGCCGCCGCTTTGCGGAAATGCACGGATGGGCTCTGCGCCTGGAAGTTGATCCCAGCCGGGCATACTTTCGTCGTTGGGCGAGCCAATGAGCTCAAAAATGATTTGGGCCTGATGGATGTCGCTCTGGCCTGCGAGAATAGGCTTGCGCTTGAACATCTCTCCAAAGACGCAGCCTGCGCCCCACATGTCTATCGCGGGCGTGTACTTTCTGAGTTGAAGCAGCAGCTCCGGCGGCCGATACCATCTCGTCACAACCAGGCTCGTGTACTCGCGCTTGGCCTCGCCATTGCCTTTCCCTCGCTGGGGCACGGGTTCATCGTAGTGGCGAGCCAGCCCAAAATCGGCTATTTGCAATCGACCGCGATTGTTGATGAGGAGATTGGCGGCCTTCATGTCTCGATGAAGAATGTGGTTGTCGTGAAGATATCGCAGTCCCTTGAAGAGTTGCAGCATGTAGCACTTGATCTGCGCTGGCTGGAAGCGAACATCTGGATTGTCGAGGAGGCCAGAGAGATCGTGGTCCATGTACGGCGTGACCATGTAGAGAATCGCGCGCTTCCTGCCTTCGGCCTTGGGTCTCTCTACCGCCATCTCTTCCAGCTTGAGGACGTTGTCGTGCGAGAGCATCTTGAGCAGCTTGATCTCACGCAGCGCCGTGATGGGGAAGCCGTCCTTTTCGTTGTGCATCAATATCTTCTTCATGGCGAAGATGCTGCCGGTGATCTTGTGTCGCGCCTTGTGCACTTCGCCAAAGGTTCCTTCTCCCAGCTTTTGCAGCATCTCGTACTCGCCGATCTTGCAGCATCCCTTGAAGCGTCGCTGCAGACCCCGCGACGGGGTTGCACCTGCTGGAGTCGCCATCGCAATAACTCCAGGAGGGTGATATCAATAGGCGAGATCGTGATGGATGTGGCGTGGAGTCCGGGCTAGGGCGTCGGGCGCGCAGCACGCGAAGGGAGAGGCAGATTGCGCAAGTCGTCAAGCATGGGATGGTCGGAGTGTGTCGGAGGCGAGGATTCTGCGGGTGGCGGGCGCTGCCATGGGATTTCAACGGTGCAGGCGATGCTATTGTGCGGGCGTCATAATAGCAGCGTCTCGTCGCGGGTGTAGGAGCAAAGAACGCGACTGACGGTTGACGCACGCCCGCCTTAGCGTCTCCACCAAGCGTCGGAGCGGAGCTTGTCGTGACCTGCACCGCCGACCTCACTTTGCTGCCCAGCGTCCCCCACGAGCCATTGCACGCCGCACACTGCAGGTACGTCTTGTCGCAAGCCGTGGACGGTCGTCACGGGATACTGATCCACTCTCTAGGCCCGACACACACGATGCAGCCCTCACTCGCCCGCATGGGCCCGCCCAAGTACCCGCCGCTCCCAAACCACCCCATTCACATTCACCCCGTCCGGCCGCTGTACCGCTTCATGGCAACTGGCCTCGGCGCCTCCATGTGGTTCTTTGTATGCCGTACTCCGAGGTTGACTATGGAGACGTACTAACATGTGCAGCTGATGTACCGCGCCAAGAAGGACGGCCCAGTTCTCCTCGGCTGGAGGCACCCATGGGAGCATTGAACGGACGATGCAATAAGATTTGGAGCATGCATGTCGCTCGAGAGGCAGCTGTAAATATGCGACGCACCCCAACGTGGACAGAGTGACGGGCACGCAATATCAGAAAGCCAAAATATCCAATCAGAAGAACGACAATTCTCAGCAAATCTCGTGCCTTTACAGACCATTATGATGTGGCCAGAAAGAATCAGTCCATACAGCCTCGTTTACTTGATCCTCCCCCATCAGTCCATGTTGATATGACTTCACCATATAGTCAACACTTCCCTCACCCTACTCAGGCTTCTCAAACAAATAATGAGACACCCCCCAAGTATCGCCCCCATCCCACTTGAATAACTCCGCACAAGCCAGATAAAAAACCTGCCACCTATTCCACCACGTCACCGTCCCCTCATGCCCATACGTCTCCAAAAGCCCCGGCCAAATACTCTCCTTATTCCTGCACATCGTAACCAGCCAATCCTCACACGTCTTTGCATAATGCATCCCACTAACCCACCACTGCCTCTTGACCCTCAAATCGTCCTGGAAAAACAACAACAAATCCGCACTCGGCATCGTTCCCCCTGTGAAAAAGTGCTCAGTCATCCACCCGCTTTCAAAATCATACGGCGTCGTCTTGTGCGCAAAGATATGCACAAACAACTTGCCGCCGGGTTTCAGGGCGCGTGATACTTTTGCCAATAGCGCGGCGTAGTTCTTCATGTGCTCAAAGAGCTCAATGGAGATTACGCGGTCAAAGGATTCGGGCTCGAATTCGTAGTCTGAAGCCACATCGCCGGTGATGATGGTGAGGTTCTTGAAGCCTTTGGACGCAGCGACCGAGTCAATGTGTTCTTTTTGCGTGCGCGAGTTGGAGAAGCCCGTGATTTGCGAGTTGGGGAAGATTTCGGCAAAGTAGAGGGAGGCGGAGCCCCAGCCGCATCTATACTCGCGTTAGTATGTATTTCTGGCATTTGAAGTGACGTGTCAAATGAGACTGGTTGAAAGAGCATGCACGTGATGTACAATACCATCAAACAATTTTGAAATAAAAAAAAAGCACAAGGAATCGAGAAGAGAAGAGAAAAGAAAAGAAAAGAACATACCCCAGATCTAAAATCCTCATCCCATCGTTCAACTCCGCCCGTTCCACATACAACCTCAACATTGCAATCTCAGCCTGCGCCAACGTCTCCCCACCTTTTTCATACAAACAACTCGAATACTTCATCCGCGGACCCAACATGCCCTTCAACACGCTAGTCCCCACCTCGTAATGCTGCGTGTTGGCCGTCGACGTCTCAATGGCAATGGGTCGTTCACGGAGCAATTGCACATACTTCATTTTCGTCTCGTAGCTGGAGGTTAGAGAGGTGGAAGCGATGGATTGCAGACGGTCGGCTAGTTGACGCCGGATCCCTACGCGGATCACGGGATGGGGGAGGTAGCCGCCATCGAGAAGGGGGTTTATGACTGCGTCGGGGTTTACGAGGTCTGTGTGGTGTTAGATGTTGTTGCATGTATGGACGGTTCGGTAAGGCAGGGTAAGTGTGTACTTGATATGTAGTTCATGTTGGGCAATCTATAACCAATTGCAAAATCCAAAGTCGGAAGAAATGTGTGAAGAATCCCTGGTTGTCTGGAGAAGCGGAAGTAAAGTTCCTGACGGCTGCCTATCGCGACATTGAAGCTATGTTGTTGAGCTCAAGCTCGTGGTGGTAGTGTGCTTAATGCGGATTAGACGGCCGTTGTGATGACGTCAACGATCACTGTTTTGGGAACTGCAAGGCTTACGGCCTCAAGCACGGAAAGATCTTTGAAACCATCCATCTTGAAAAAAGCTGAATGCAGTATATCAATAGCAGAAATGGCAGTGTTCTGGAAGGCGGGAAACGAATCATAACACGGCAGGCGCATGACGAATGATCTACATGCATCGTCGTTAGTGGCTGTAGCTGGGATCTGAAGGGAACGGCAGAGTAGTCCGCCAATTGCCATTCGTTGTGCTTAACACTTGCATTACAAGATGAAACTTAGCGAAGTATCTATATGCCTGTGTACCTAGGTACCACGCGGCCATGACTTCAGCCGCGCCCAATTCCCATTCAAGCAAACGAACCGAGCAGACGTTGACGAGATTGGAAGCGCGCAGCTTGCTTGGTGTTTGTCGACACGTCCATATTGATCCCTGATTTGGCAAAGGATAGATGCGAATCTCCTTTTACAGACTGTGGTGAGAGCTGGGGACCTCGGAGCAGCTCCCGTCATGTCATGTCATGAGTTTCTCTTCGCAACCCCTATTCTTTCCTCTCGTCTTCTCGCATCATCTCAATTCCTTAAAGAGAGCCCTGAATCCATTATAGCCTCCTCTCTGACCTATCGTAGTGCTCGATCTGCCCCGGATATGAAAGTTTCCGCCCTCAAGATACAATCGCTACAGACATTTGTCTCATATCGTTCCTCCATCTGTGTCGGCAAGTCCCGCTATGGCCCAGGACTTCGTAGTTGCACCAGCTCTGGCGCATCAGCCTTTGTGCGATCGAGCTCAGGCGTCTGGTCGAGTTTTGGTTTTCTGCGGCGATACCGCGCAAAGAGAAGAAATGCGATGACCGCGAAAATTGCGAAGCCAGCAATTGCACCGACGGCGATCCCTGCTTTTGCGCCAGTGGATAGGCCACTTGGAGACGAAAGTTCTGATGAATCAGCTGAAGCTGCGGTGGGTCCGGGAACGCTCGAAGTCGAAGCCGGTGATGCGGTATTGGTTGGAATACTTGGTGTGTCGGTAACCGTGAATGGTATCTTGATCCGCGAAGCGATTGCCGACGCATAGTGTGGCTCGAAAGAAGAGAGGTCCTTGGATTGCCAATACACATATACTGGCTCCGCAGTCAGATCTGCCACCGTAACAATAGTCGAGCTTTTTGTTCCGTCATAGTCGAAAGAGGTGTATGTGTAGGTGCCCGAACGGTCGGTAGAATATATAACGTCTGGGAAGTATGCGGTGACATCTTCAGTATTATAGCCAGTGCATAAACCACCTGAGACATGAGTCATTCCGCTGGCACTATAGTCAGTAGTGTGAAGATGGACTGGATGATCTGAAATCGTATGCCAGGAAGGAGATCGTCTCACCGATAGCAACATGCCGCTTGCCACATTGTGAAGTCGTCCAGCTGAAGTGTCGAGGTGAGCCTGTACTCACTTATAGTAACCATCACTAGTCCACTGGGACATACCCCAGGACTGTAACGCGGTGTTGCGCTACCTGGCTGGCAAGAGGCCACATAATTCCCAATACCAATCAGACTCCAGAGTGTCCCTATCGACCCCACGTACTCGTATGAAGTCAAAGATGTAGTCTCCGGTCTCATTACCCAACGTGATCTGCACTCGGGTGCGTATGTATAGACAGTTGTGAGGGCAGGTAATGAATCGTAAACACTACCACCAGGACTGGTTGCTAGCACCAGCGACTCGATGCCAGCCTCATTGATGCCGCCGAGGTTGACTGCCCCATTATCGGCCATATTAGCGTCCAGTAGAAGCGATAGCAATCCTGCGTAGGCGAAGTATGAAAGTGCAATGTACGAGCGCAAGCTGGGCGTATGACAATATCCACCCCTTTCCTTCGACAGCAGTAAGACTGCCTTTAGATCTTGACTAGACCGGGCGACCAAACACCAGGTCCCAACCCTCCCCTTAAAAGCGAGTCACCTCCAAATCTCGCACCCACGTTGGTGGCTGAGTCCGACACATGGGCCTCGTTCCACCCTGTCCTGCATTAGCAAGAAGTCATCACAAATTACTTGATGCAGCCATGTGGCACAGCAGAAGCACCCCACAACATCCACCCGCAGCCGATTCTCATTCGTCCACGCACTCTGCTGATTCGTCCGCTACTTGTGACGAGCGAGCGCATAGACATATTGACCAAGTCACGTATGCGCCTGCTGCTACTCAGTCGACGATTTGCGTGGCTGAGGTCAATGCGTGGGAGCTGGGAGGATGCCTGGGATTAGGGCTTATTCAGGGTTGGTGATAGGACGGGGGAAGTACATGCGAAAGGTCTCACCGACTTGTCACTGATTTGAGGGGAATGTGTTGTTATTGGCGTGTAGTCTGGTCAGTAGAGGAGCAATCTTCGTGTGCTCGCCGACTTGGCACAATCGCTCCTGGGCTGTGTCTTGTCCACCACTTGTAACTTACCCCATCGCCTTCCCCTCTCTCTTAAGCCCGATTTCCTACAAATTCTTTGTCTCCATTTCAAACTCTCCGCGCAACATTGCTGTAGGATTCAGCAAGAAGATGCGCCGTAATACTGCAGAGAAGTGCACCTCACTCAGAACATTGACATCTTTGGTGCCGCCCTTGGCAATGGGCAGTACTTGCAGATTAGCCTAGCAGAGGTCAAAGACAGGTCCACGTTTGACGCCTTGTACGCGACTTTCCAGGGCTTCGCACCAGGTGATGCGAAGGCGTGGCTGGAAGAGAATGGCGCTGTGCTGGTAACGGAAGAAGCGGTTACCCAAACAACCATAGTTGTAAGTACTTTGTAGAAAGAGAAAATGGCTGTGGAGAGTTGTTACTGACGATACACAAGGACGAGGCTGAGGACGATGCCAAGGACAAGGCTTAGATAGCTTGACGCCTAGATGATTTGACATCGGTGGAAGTAAGTTGGGCAACAGAAGGCAGTGGAATACGTGGTTGATGAGCTATAAAGCAGATTTCCTTTTGTCAGCAAACTTATGTCGTTCATTTAGACAAGAATTGTTCGGAAGCGGAGCACAGAATACCGTGCCGGTCCGACCAACGCCCCATCATAGCCTATATTGTCCGTGTTACCGGGCGGGGAGGGTAGAAAACCCCGTAAGGATTCAATTTATCCTGAACCTAGTCTTGTCGGATGAGAATGCTGGTCCTCCACTCACTTGACCACCACTATCCAGGTACCTCTGAAGCGGGATTCTACCTACTGGTCGTCCTCCCATGATGGCGGACATGTACAGTCGCCAGTCTTCATGTGCATGACTTGTGTTCGACAGGCCTCCACCACCCACTTAACCCATTCAGACTCATGCTCCACAATGGAACGCAACTCTCCGGTTTCGATCCTCTCTTGCTGAGTCCTGAGAAGAAACCTCTGAATCTTCATTGCCTGGGAGAGAAGAGTCGGCACGTCTCCACCGAAATTCGCGTTTTGCTCCCGCGCCGCCCGAACCATGCGTTCTAGACGCCACAGCAGCCCAGCCTGAATGTCGGAGGATTTCGCGTTTTTGTCGAGCAGCACTTTTGCCCGAGCCTTGAGACGGATGGTATCCTCCCGCGTAGCGACAGTGCATGGCAGAGCCCTCTGGGGCTTGGCGATATGGAAGGAGCCGACGTCGCGCATCACCACCATATCGTCATCGTCGTCTGCGATAGTGCTGGCCGTGCTGCTGAAGCTCCAGTTCACCTGTTGGCCAGTCTCTGGGTTGTTGACAGTCCGCTGTGATTGAGGTGGAGACTTCTGAAGAGAGACTTCGAACGCGCTCCGATGCTGCCCACCAGGGCGCTGTTGACTACCAGCGACCTGAGCCCGGGGAGTAACAATCTCTGCGTCTTCGTCTTCGTCCGCCGTAGAATCGAATGATTGGAAGCTGGGATCGGTGTAACTGAATCCATATCCCTCTCGCTTGATGGCAGGTTGAACTTGGCGCTCACCACTGGCAGACCCGTTCTTGACCTCAGTATATGTACGACGACGACTGAGCTCACGCTCAACTTGCTCTGGTTGCAGTTCATCATTTCGCTTACGCTTGGGTTTTTCAGGACTGTGTAGAGCCTTGCGATGATTGTCCATGGATGATGCAACAGATCGGCGGATGTCCAGTGCGGTGCAAGACTCTTGACGCTGCTGTCTTGAAACCTCTTTATACTCTTGCAAGATACTAGTTGTGCAGGACTCCTCTTCTTTAAGTGCTTGCTGCTTCACTACCGGGGTCTTGATTGCGGGCGACGAACCTGCTAGTCGCTGTTTCGAAAGCCGCTCGAGATCTGTCAGTTTCTTTGCGGAGCGCTTGTCTACTCCGCGCCACTTCTTTCTGGGGCTCGGAGTGATCGGTTCTGCTGCTGCTGGCGTCTCTCCTGGCTGCGCATCCGCCTGGCGCTTCTTGGATGGCTGCCTCTGAGCTGTTTGCCCTCGAGGCAGTGAAAGGTGATACAGCTGGCGGGCCACTGACTGGCTGGTGACTGGTTCTTCCTGTGCCAACTGCACGCGACCAGACTGTTCCAATATCCTGAAACAATCATCGGTGGTATCCTGTACATGTAAATGACAATGAATCAGAATACGAATTACGGGCCTACCATATCATCAGACTCAAAGTATCCTGCAGAGCGCTTAGAGGACCGAAGCGATGGAGCAATGGAGGCATCTGTTGGCGTGTGAATCTCAAGCTCGTCACGAGCGCGCTTTCGGGTCGCGTTAGTCGGCTGTGAAGGTCAATTTAATAATCACACAAGCGGTTGTCAAACCTTACAATGGGTGCCATGTTGAAGGCACGGCGTCGTGGTATGTTGTTTACCCAGTCAAGGATTAGGTGGTTGTTGATGGATGAGGGTGAGGAGTGGGGTAGTCGTGAGATGCGGCGCCGTGGGGTGGAAGAGGGAGAGATCAACGAATCCATGAGTGCTGGGGATTCTATGAGTGTATTCCGTTTGTAGGGTGTATAGAGCACCCATGGCGCGCGTGAAACGCGTCGGGGTCACTAGCGCGATTGACCCCATGTATTGATCTCAGCCTATGATATCACAAAATCTCGTGGTTGCTAAACACCTCCAGAATGCACAAGATAATAAATGAAATAGAGAGGTGTCGATTTCCAATTCGTTCAAATGTCGTTTAGAATTGTGTTTCGTCGCTAGATATTGGTATCATCTTAGTGCGCTCGTCGCATCAGCAGCTGTATCCATCAACAGAACCCGCAGCTTCGATGGATCATGTCTACAGGCACTTCCGTGTTACTTCTTGCCATTTCCTAACAGTTCCACACCTGTCCTCACGATGCCGATCGCTGCACCTGTTTGTATGGCTTCACTTCCACCGCCGCTCAATCTGTACTCAATGTCGGCCAACCCAGACATCCACGTCACCATCACTTGAGGCGGAACGTCATTTGTCACCAGCTCTTCGCTGATCGCGGTCAGAATATCGGCCAGTGCCAAGCCCTTGAGTATCTTGAGATTGTTGACAGTCCGCAGACACTCCGTCATGTCGTTCTTGGACAGCAGCGTTTCTATGATGTATTTGATGTCTGAGGGATGTGGCGCGGCGATGCAGTCATATATGGTCGTTTGTGTGATTTGGTCTCGGACGATAGTGCTAGGGTCTGGTGTCGGCTTCCCAGGGGCTGTAAGCGGTGTACTTGAGGCATGACATGCCTGCAAAACGTTGAGCGCCCTTCGCATATCTCCTTTGCTGAGAGTAACTAAAGAATCTGTTGCGTCCTGGGTGATGTTGACTTTCTCTTCCTCAACCACCTTGTCCACCAGGTTCCGGATGTCGTGCTCCTTGAGTGGCGAGAATCGAAACCTCGTGCATCGAGAAAGAAGCGCTGGGGACAGTTTATGCGTGTAGTTGGCGATGATGCAGAATCGAGTATTCGCCGTGTACTTCTCCATGATCCTTCGCAGTGCCATCTGGGCCGTCGCAGTCATGGCATCCGCCTCGTCCAGAATGATGAGCTTGAAGGTTGCAAGCGCCGTGTCACCAGCCTTTGGTGCTGCAGAGAAAATCTGCTTTGTGCTACTGAACGTCTTGATCTGCTCTCGTACTACATCGATCCCCCTGTCGTCCGATGCGTTCAGCTCCAACACCATCTGTCGCATGTTCTTGGTTCCATAGATGCGTCTTGCGAGAGCGAGGACGGTCGAGGTTTTTCCTGTCCCTGGTGGCCCATACAGAAGGAGATGGGGTAGTCGCTATGCCGAGTCAGAAGGCGAATCTATAGGAGAGCGGTTCGGACGTACGTTTGAATCGACAAACTTATTGATTGTGGCTATTATGTCCTGATGACCCTCGACGTCGTCCAGTGAGTTGGGTCGGTACTTTTCTACCCTTTCTGTCGTCAGCAAAGGCCAGGAAATGGTGTGAGAAAGTCTATACCATGGTAACGAGTCTTCTGCTTCTATGGGGAGATTGGCTGCCGTCCTCTTGCCTTTCTTCTGATCACCACCAAAAGAGATGGAATTGTCTACTGCTGGCGCATCCACGTCCATCTCATCCTCGTAGTCAGACATTGTGACGTTTGGTGCTGTGTATGCTTTTTAGGTGAATTGTTTCTTTCTCTGTCAGCGTCGTGTCGTGGTGGTGAAGTTTTGCAGAGATGTTGGGTTTACGAAGGAAGCTGCGGTAGACGCGCCGCGCGCAGGGACGCGTTGATTGGGAAAGCTGCGGCTTAGGCTTAGGTAACCCCCCGCTATTCAGCCCTATGGGCACACCTCACTTGTCCAGCGGAGCTGCGCCGTCACCTCCGCCGAGCTCATTGAAGCCACCAACAACACCACGCAAGAGTGCACCCGCATACATTCAAGATGCCTGTAAGTTTTGCGTTTTGCATTCACCGTTCAATTAGCTTGAAAGCACCACGAGATAGCCCACGAAGCTGACATGTCCCACTAGGCCTACCACTCCGTCTTCCTGGATGAGCCTAACCAGCAGCTGATCGGTAACGACATTGTCTCTGAGACCCTCGCAGCAACATCTAACGGTAGCCCTTGATTAGGAAACTTTGCGCTCCTTCCTCTTCGCACACGAACACGAGGCCCCGCCGTCCAATTACCTGCCCTGTCCGCCGATGTCACAGAGCTCACCATTGATGCCTCACACGAATCCTACGACCCTTTAGATGAGATCCTTGCTCTCTTTCGCGCAAACACATTCTTCCGCAACTTCGAGGTCAAGGGTCCAGCCGACAGAGTGCTGATTTATGGCATTTTGTACGTGAGTGAGGTATTGGGCAAGATCAAGCCAGGTATGGGACGGAGGGACGCTGAGAAGGTAGGCCAACAATTTAATTTCGATGAAATATTTGTCCTTGGATGCACACTCATCTTGTCGATAGGCTGTCATGAACCTCGCGCTCGACACAAACTTTGCGATTCCCGGCGACGCTGGATTTCCACTGAACCAGGCTTTTGAGCCCCCGTCGGACAGGAACCAGGCGGAAGTGCTTCGGCAGTACATCATGCAAATGAGACAAGAGCTAGCGACAAGGTTGCTAAACAGGGTATACGCAGATGAGACAAACACACCCAGCAAGTGGTGGCTCAGCTACACGAAGAGGAAGTTCATGGGCAAGGCGTTGTAGTGTAGAGCATCAATGGTCGTGGAAACGAGGTCTTACAGGAAACGCAAAGAGAGATCTGAGATCTGACCGAAAAGTGGCCCAAGGCAAAACACATCTCATTGTGCCCCGTACATTTCATTCAAGGTTATTACGCGCCGTCGCGTATTCATGACTGCCCCATCCCACAATTGGTTGCACACTGCCCAACATTGCTCGTTCCTGCCATATTTGATCCTTCCAAGGTTACGTCACACGCTCGTAACACGTGTTTAGGCCAGCAAACGCCCGCTCACGAGTCCGCCTCGTTCATCTTGCAGAAAGCTGCCTTGGCTAGCTCCACCTTCCTCCCTACCGCCGCTTCACAGCATCCCCGTTCCGCTCCACGTGCTATCACTCTTCTAGCACTCTTCTACGGCATCCCTGCACTCTACATACTATTGCTAGGCTATGAGCAGAGGGTGGCTCCAGTCGTTCATGAGCGGCAGCTCCACTGTAACGCCACCTCAGGGTGGGAGAGCCTTCCATCAAATTTCGCGCAATCGACATACTGACAACGTTGAAGAAGCGGCTGAAGACGACGACTGGTCTGACATCTCATCCAATGATGACAGCCCCGACAGCTCTAACAGCAACAGCAGGCTGAGCGCCGGCAGCGTGGACGCAGTCACAAAGGCCGAATTACTCTCGAGCAGTATGCTCGCCCCGCTCAAAACGTGACCTTCTACGCTGACCATCGCAGTGCCGAGCCTCTTCAGCGCCGATCTGCCTCCTTGTGGTCTTCACCCACAGTGCGCCTTTGAGAATATCAACAATCGCCTTCGTAAGCTTTGGCTCCAGAAGTCTCATAATCCCACCGTCACTGTTTGTATCCTCGATCTCTGCAAGCTTGTGCACGACAATCTAGACGACGAAAATCAAGAACATCCTCAAGGCACCCTACGTCTCACCAAATCGCGTCGACCTTGGCGTCTCGAGGGTGTCTTCTACTATGAACTGCTCTGGTCTAAGTGGTTTATTCGCGAAGCCGAGATTCAAGAGCGCCTACCTCACATGAACGAAGGAGAACTCGATAGCCAAGCTTTCATGGATAGGCTGCATCCCATTCCGAAGGAGCTGCGCCTCACCGTCAAGGACAGAGTCAACAAGGAGGGCATACTGGAGCTGTGGAAGGCGTGGGGTCGGGCCAAGCGTGGATTACCGCCGGTAGTCGAGGCGCCGGATGTGCCAGTCATCACTGAGGACATGTCGTTGGGTGGCGTCATCCGCGAGGCTTTGACCAATGCCAATAACCCGCATCCCGAACCTGTAGATATCACCAGGATGGAGATAGGACTCATTACAGCTGCGCGCGAGGCTGTCGCAGATGCGCAGGAGATGTAGGATACTCATTGCGAGATCGCATAACTCCGTGTACGGTGTGCGCAAAGGCGGAGGAGTTACAAAGCTATGAGGATGTCTGTTGACACTTGGTAATGGATTTCGACAGTACGAGATAGCTTCAGCTTGATAAGAATGAATATACTGCTGACTTGAACGCACGTGCTTCTTTATTGTGTTTGTCACAGATGCATGAGAGATATAACATAATCATTCCATGAACTCATAGCTCAGTACGTTATGTGTGCGTGCTCTCACCAGAATTTCAATGCCACAGCATTGGGAGGATAACGCCTGCGTATCACTTATGGTGGACCTGTAATAGGACTTCGGCCTTCGAATGCGTGCATGTTCGTTCCCAGTCACCGGCATCATACGTTCAGCTTGCTTGCATCACCTGCGATGCTCAAACAAATCGATTCCCATTTGTTTGCTTAGACAGGTGAGGGCGAGCGCAGGCCAAATTCGTTGTAGGGTGGTGGGAGACTCACCTTCACCACTTGTTCAGAGCCTCCGCTCATCCTCCCCGTTCATTGTCCCCACTCCTCTCACCAGCATTTCAGAGCATAAAACCACCCTCATACAAGCCTCCTTCTTCCACTTTCTGCTCACTTCCAACCACCATAGTTTTTCCAATACGGTTTTCGAACGAACTCGCCTCTCCTATTGCCGCCCACAACTTCGTCTGTCGTTGCCTATTGCTTCATCACCAACATCTCCAACAAGTGAGTGTGTTTTGGTTCATCTGTGATCGCACCCCGCTAATGAAGGTAGCCCACAACTCCAAATAAGGTCAAAATGCCTATCAAGTGGACAGCCGAGCTGGATTCTATTGTAAGTAACACGCAAGGATATCATAGCCTTGTTCGAGTCGACTGACATCAACAGCTTCTTCATGGCGTGTTTGAAGAATGCCAGATCTCCTTCAGCAAAGCCCTGTGTGCGAAGATCGCTGAGCGTGTTACCGCCGCCGGCATGGGTACGTACTGGATAGACCCATCATGTCTGTCGTTCATTTGGCACGCTAACCAATATGACTACAGAATGCTCTGCTAAGGCTGTCGAGAATCGTCTCTACACATGGAAGAAGAAAAACGTCACTGGCAATACCGGCCTGAATGCCAGTACAAACAACACGACTACAAAGCCCTCCGCTGCAAAGACTTCTACCCCCAAGACTCCCCGTGGACGAGCCAAGGCAACTCCGAGGAAGAAGGTCGTCGACTACGAAGATGGTGCCGAAGGCCCTGTAGACGATGAAGAAGAGATCACTTCACCTTCAGCAGCTCGCGGGAAACGTGGTCTCAATGGTGCTGGTCCGTCCTACGCTGAGCCTGACAGTGAGACCGAGGAAGGCGATGCTCCCACGGCAAAGCGTGTCAAAGCGGAGCCCGTCGACACCGATGCCAACTTTGTCGAGAACTACAACCTGGGCGACTACATTGACGTCGATGTTTGAGGTCTCTGGATATCGGCCTCACCAAAGCGACATTTGGGAATCTAGGGATTTGTTTGGACGGTTGCGCGATGAATGCGAGAGCATGGTTGGGAAATGGGGGGCCTGATTTCCTGCTGGGCTCTTGATTCAAATCTCCATGAGAAAGGAGGCTCGTGAGGAAACTGAGCCAACATGTTGCGTGGCGCATGATGGTGAGTTGTCCAACTTTACATTGTGGCTGGTGCCTACGGATTCGGGCCTACTTTCGCAGTTGCACAATAACTACCTCTGCCTTGCTTGAATCCCGTCCCCATGTACATGTGATGTGAGACTGGATATTTGCGGCTCTTCAATGCCGATGTCGCTAAACCCCTTAAGCGTTTCCCCACACATCCGCTTTGCAAGCTCAAATGGTGAGATTAGGGTCACTGTACGTGATGCGCACGAACCTGATTTCTTTGACCGAAAAGGCGTTATAGCGTAGAGTTTGCACAAGTTAGAGTTGCTTGATGGCAGCGATTAGCAGCGAGCCATTGGGGTGTCGTAGATTGATGTTGCAGAGTTCCAGATGACGTAGGTGTGGTCAACTCGCAAGCGGCCGATCTACGCCCAAGACACAGTCTAGACCTATGCGTCCACATCACGTTTCGGTTCTAAGAGAATGTCCATCGCCTTTCACGATGGTGACACTCGCAACGAAACTGTCAACCGTGTGCGGCTGTGCGAAGATTGGAATGGCGTAAGCGAGAATCGGGAGGCAACACCGTCACGCCATGGCACCACCACCAGGCTTGCCACTGCGCGGCAGCAGATCGCAAAACGAGATGAGGTCCTTATATACCGTGGGGATGCTCGATTATCTGGAGCAGGATCCAAGACCAACGTTCGTTATCGATGCTGCGACCGCGGCTTATGAGTCTCGGAACTGGGCTACTCCATCATATACCAATCCGGCTGTGGCCACTATTGACTCCGGAAGCCTGTTGAAATCACTCATTGCTAAACCTAGCGCTCTGGATACCCAGGAGACGGATACTGGCTTTTCAAGGTTCCAAAACTGGGTCCTCGGCATCGGGGCTTCAACCAAGCCTTTCATCTATCGTAACTTTACCTGGCGGAGCGCATATGTGGACAAGAGATGGAGCGTTATTAGCGGATCGCCCCTAACTTCAACACAACTCAATGATGGGACCGCCGCCGGCGGCTCAGTATTGAACAGAACAACATCAAAAACCAAAGTCCCGACATTTGATTTCACTGGCGAATTGCCTCCTTTGAAATTATCAGCTCACGCAGCCTGGGCTCGCAGTATAGATTGGGCGTTGACATCGCTGGGACCCATGTCAACATGGTCATCTCAGCTGCGCAGCATTGCGAACATTGTCATGCAGGATCCTCGGCCTGCTATCGTCTTCTGTGGCCCAGATCTCATTATGATCTACAACGAAGCGCATAAAGAACTTCTTGGTGGCTTCCATCCGTGCATGGGCAAGAGCGCTCGCGTGGCGCTCGCTTCGGTCTGGTCTGAGTACTTTGAGCCGATTATTCAGCAAAACTTGCAAGGCGAGACTGTTGAGCAGACGAACTCCGCCATTCATATGGTGAGGAACGGTTTCATGGAGGAAACCTACTTCTCTCTCAAATTCATTCCGATCCTGGATGCGGAAGGCGCGACCATTGCACATTATGAACCGCTTGCTGAAACAGTAAGTCTCAATCGATGTTTTGCTTTCCTGTGTTGTCTTACGGTCAAACTATGAGAGATTGCATTGTGCGAAGAAAGGCCTTACTTTCGGACAAGTCATGGCAGCGCTCGTGTTGCTAGGATGTGGGCTAATCCATGGCTGGGTCGATGGCCTGCCATGGTTTTCTGCTACCCAGAAGCTCAGATGCTAACAAAAGTGTAGACAAGGGATGTCATAGCGCAAAGACGATCGCAAACGCTCCTAGATATTAGTGAAGAGCTACCGCGCGCACGTAGTTCCGAGACGTACTGGTCTCTGGCTGTGGAGTTACTATCACGAAACGACAAGGACATTCCATTCGCTTTACTATATGCCGCCGAAGCTGAATCGAGCGCTTCATCAGCATCAAGTTGGAATCGAATCTCGGACAATCAGCAACAATGCAAACTCCGCGGTTCTTTTGGATTGCCAGAACAATCGTTGGCTGGTCCATTGCACCTTGACTTCAGACAGGATCTTGGCTTCTCTCCATATTTCCGAGAAGCAATGGCGGCGCGAAAACCAATCAAGATCTCTCTCGATCCGGGCTCACCCGCTGCCGAACTCGTAAAGGGGGTACAGTGGAAAGGGTTCGGTGATCCTTGCCGGGAGGCTGCCATCTGTCCCCTCAACCCCACTTCTTCGGCGGATAACATACTTGGTTTCATGGTCATTGGACTGGTAAGTCGTGTATATAGTATCGTCCGCGGGTCTCTCGCCCTCGCACCTGACGTGCTCACCCCCATGCGTTGCGCCAAAGCAAGTTCGCAACACTCCTGAGCTTTTGCTGACATCTTCAGGTATGTGAATCGCTTTCATGAAGCCACATGTGAAACCTTGAGACATTAAGCGCGACTTGTTGAAGATCATAACTAACCTCTAGGTGTGTCAACAGAATCCGCGGCGACCGTATGATGACGACTATGACCAATTCATTCTGGTCACTAGCCGGTTATTGTCGACATGTTTAACGTCCATTCTGCTTCACGAGGAAGACGTCGGGCGTCGCGAAAGGATGATTGCCAACGCCGAAGCTATAAAGTCGCAACTGAAACAGCAACTCCAGGAGTCGCAGAAGGAGCTGAGCCGAAGCATGACGAAATTCCAACGCTTTGCTGAGCGCGCCGACATCGGAATCTTCATCATTGATGCAAATGGCCACTACACTTATCGGAACGATGCTTGGTTTAGTATGTGTGGAGCGGATGCCCCCAATCTTGAGCTCGGCGCAGCTTGGGGGTTGATAGTGGATGATGAGTATCACGATGTCGGTCAAGCTAGGTTTGCAGCGCTTGCTAGAGATAAGACACATCAGTACATCCGCTTTGCTCCATGCGGTATCTGTGGATGCGTTGCTTACTTTTGGCAGGGTTTTCGAGCTACGTTTCAAAAGAACTTGGACTGTCTCCAGTCAGATTCTTGATGAATCCATGTCAGATCAACAGCCCGTTTGGGTGCTCTGCTCAATATTCCCAGAGCTGGATGAACAGGGTGAGGTTATAGAGATCATTGGATGCATTACGGATATCAGGTATGTTGCAAAGGAATCGAACTCTTCCAGGCTTATACAATGTGCAGTCAGCAGAAGTGGGGTGAGAAAATTCAGGCTACACAGGCTTTCAATTCTCAGGAATCAAAAAGGTATACTATTGCAAAATTGTGTGATGAGTCGGCATTAATACACATTTAGACAACTAGAGAACTTTGTTGACACTACCTCGTAAGTCTCAGGTCCAGCGGGCGTCACTGATGCTCTACTGACATTTATCCAGTCACGAGATGCGCAATCCTTTGTCAGCGATTGTGCAATGTGCCGATGTAATACTCCCAATGCTGGACAAGTATCAACATTGACGCTTCTGTAGAGCATCATATCTTCCCACAAGGCCTTTGAAGAGTCTGGTGATTACCAGAAGATATACCAAAAGATCGTCGAATCTACAATCGAAGCCGCGACCACTATTGTGCAATGTTCCAAGCACATGAAGACTATTGTAGACGGTAGGACTATCCCGGTGTATTATTTCATAAGGAGATCTGATAGCTGAACTTGATAGATGTGCTCACCATGTCCAAGCTGGACTCTGGACTTTTCGTTATGACACCGACAGATGTCCAGCTTGAGTCCATCGCGCGAGACGCTGTGAAAATGTTCGAAGGTGAGGCCAAGGCCGCTGACGTTGGCTTAGAATTCCGGCTGGAGGACTCTTTCAAGTCGATTAATGTCAGCGATGTATCACTTGACCCAACAAGGGTGCTTCAGATCTTAATTGTGTGTCTACCGGTCCACTCATCGTACTTCGCTTACCTTTGCCAGAATCTCATTACCAACGCGATTAAATTCACTCGACTTGAAGACAAACGTCACATAACAATTAGTCTCGGACTTTCACATGAAACACCGACCCGCAACCCTGATGGACACGTGCAATTCATTCGTTCGGCCGAAGTGCCTGAAGCGCAGACATTGCAGGCCGATTGGGAGAAGGGAGAAATAGTAAGCGATTGTCGTCTAAGCCTCACACATGGTGACTGACTTGAACAGATACATGTGATTTTCACCGTTCAGGACACTGGCCGCGGCCTAAGTGCTTCGGAACATGATCTCATGTTTGCACGCTTCTCTCAAGCATCACCACGCACACACATAGACTATGGTAACGCTTCAGTATCGACTACGAGAGAATACGCTTGCTGACTTTATAAGGCGGCTCCGGACTAGGTCTTTTCATCTCTCGGCGTCTTACAGAAATGCACGGTGGCGCTATTGGCTTCGCATCAACTAAGGGTGTTGGCAGCATCTTCTCTTTCTATATCAAAGGCCGAAAACTAAGCATCCCCTCCCCAGTAGGCGAGCGGAACGCAGCAGTCGACATAAGCATCCGCACTCAGTCCGCAATCCTTACCAACGGTCGAACGCGTGATGAGACGGACGAGCCTCAGAAGAAAGGCAGAGCACAAACTGATACCGATGTTGACTTGAAAACTCTTCACGTATTGATTGTGGAAGACAATCTCGTCAATCAACGTGTACTAGCGAAGCAACTACGAAACATTGGAATGCAAGTTGCTGTCGCAAATCACGGCGGTGAGGCCCTCGAACATCTTCGGAAGACACATTACTGCAACTCGGACCAATCTGCGATACCCTTGTCGCTGGTATTGATGGACTGGGAAATGCCGGTCATGGACGGGCTAACGTGTGTGCGCAACATTCGTCAGCTGCAGAAGGACGGGCTTGTGAATGGCCATGTGCCTGTCATTGCTGTGACGGCGAATGTGAGGTCTGAGCAGGTATGTTCTATGATGGCGTCTTGTGAAAGTGCAAGGAAGACTAATCAGGGTTGTTGCAGGTTGAGGTCGCGCTCAAGGCTGGGATGGACAACTTGATCTCCAAGCCTTTCAGGATACCGGAGCTTTGTACTTGTATACAGAAAACTTTGCGCAATTTAGATAGCGTATGATTGCGCGGAGTTGTAGGAATTACAATATCATATCGTCCTGGCGGTGTTGTTACTCATGCTACGTTACACGCATCACCAGGGGTAGCAATACTCTGATTCATGGCCGATTTCGAGCTGAGGTAATCAAAGCAGAATAATCGAATGATTACACTACAGAGCGGCGCACAGCATGCACGATTCTAGCAATTTCTAAGTTGAATGGAATATATCTATAAAATAGCTAATAAAGTATAGAATATATTTATCAGGTAAATGTTACATTGTTTGTGCTTTGTTACTGTGATACTATATTTTAGTGAGGTGCTTATCTCAGCTTGAATCGGCCACGAAGTAAGGCCTGGTGGCATGGCGGGGATGGATGACATAATAAGTTACGCTAACTTGATCAGTGGTGTTGGGAATTGTCTCTCTGTCGACCTAAGCAAATCCGCACCATTTCAGCATTTGTCCCATCATTGATTCCATTGCGAGCAACACGAGATACTCGAATTCCACATATACGTCTCGGGCCCTTGGCTGCCAATGGCGCAACATCGCGTAACTTTCTGACGCGAACGCAACGCGAAATCACGGAGCTAAGCTGGCCCATCGTGGAGAACACTCACAATCATGTCGCAACTCGATGCACTCAACGTAGACGTCATCCAGTGCATTTGCGACTGTCTATTCCAGAGAGATGTGAAGGCATTGCGTCTCGTGTCCAAAGCGATGAGCGCACGCTGCAGGCTCCGCTTCAGGCGTGTGTTCCTTTCACCGAACACGACGAACATGGAGGCCTTCTATAACATTATCCGGCATGACGACTACAGACTGCAAGTGCGGGAGATTGTCTGGGACGACACTCGCTTTGATAAGGAATACCTGCATGAGGGGAATTTCAGCGAGGCCACGCGAGCTATATATGCGAATCGCCTCGTGGGCATGGAAAAGGAAGAGTCACATTTCAATGCTCTGCGGAGCAAAGAACTGTGGGGAGCCAATCATGTGTGTATTAAATGAAGAGCAAAGCTTCGGGATCTACTCCCAACTCTACGAAGATCAGGAAATCAACATTGCTCAGGGGAAAGATGTGCAGGTTGTACGTGCAAGCCTGACGAACCTGCCAAATCTTCAACGCGTCACTTTAACAAACCAGACATGGAGAGGGGGGATCATGTCCCCAGCTTACGAGACGCCCATTTGGAGATCGTTGAAGGCGGGTATGAAACTGCCCGAGCTCTCGGATCCCTGGCTTGGACAGCGTGAAACTTTTCTCAATCCTGTACCCTCTCGTTGCGCTTTGAATGCGCCATGGGCCGAATCATGCGAGAACTGGCGAGGCCACAACCTGCTCATATCTGAACTGTGTGCGAACACTCAAGCCAACGTAACGGAATTTGTGATTGATGTGGGGCGTGCTCAATCAGGAATTGGGCAGCGGCTGTTCTGCATGCCTAATGAGCATCTTACGAAGACAATCGCCTTTTTCAATACTGCTAGATTGACACGGCTCGATATTTCTCTCAATACAGAGGACATCTGGCTTCATCATGATTGTTACCACACGATGCCAAACCCGAGCAAAGTTGTTTGGCAAAACCCGCATTTGAAACATGCGTTGAGTCGTTTGAGAAACCTTCACTCCTTCCGTTTACGTCTCACTATCGACTTTTACACCGAATTTTGCGCATACGACATCCCTATCAACCTACGGGATGTTGTTCCAGACGGCAGCGTATGGCCATCACTCCGACATCTCAGTCTTGGTAGGCTAGTGGCCACCCAAGCCAGCCTTTTCCCTCTATTGTTCTCCTTTTCCGACTTGAGAAGCATCGAGCTGGACGGCCTGTTTCTGGATCGCAAAATAGACGAAAGGAGAATCGACACTCGTGACGAAAGGAAATTCGAAACCTATGACATATATGTATTGTTACAACTCATCAAAGATGCATTGTCCCGCAACGAACCCTTGCCCTGGAAGACACGAGCGCCAAAATGGACTGTACTTGCTCCTAACTGGAGGGACTGGGAACATGATAGATCAGACTTGTATATTGACAGCGAGATCTCGCCATTTCTATACGGCACAAGGGAAAACCCGGTATTCGATTATATTGGAAAGCCCGTCGAGGGAAAATACTGGGCAGTGCTGCATAGTTCGGGCCTTAAAGTTCCGCGTGGCAATTTCGATTCAAACCGCTTGTATCCACTGCTTGAACTCAGGCCAATGATGATCTACCCACCGCCGCTGAGGGATCTGGATCATTTCGTTGACGAATGGGAAGACAGGGAAGAGATCAGGGAGCTGTTCGAGAAGCATCGGGACGAATTGGAAGCTTCGCATATCAGATGGTCTTGAGATGCGGTGGGTTAAATCGATGCGCGTCTTCCCAAGACACTGGTCTTCAATTACAGCCTGCCAATGGTAGAGCTTCATTGTAAGTGAGAATTATTGACGCAAAATACACATATACACGAAACTCTTCACGCATGGTTGCGGTAGTGTGTCGTGATGATGCCGCTTGGTACGACATATTAACACTGTCCAAGACAACACAAAACCCATCGTATTGGTCCGCCTTTCGAGCTCCCTGGAACGAAGAGAGGCGAGTTGCCATCAACCCAGCTAGAATTTTGGCAATGTCACTGTATTGCTGGTCCTATCCTTCCAGCGCTTGATTGCCACGACTACCAAAAGATACTTCAATCTGACTGATCTTTGCATTTACATCCCAAGCACAAACACACGCATCTTCGCCCACACTCCCTTGACCCCCTAACCTCACAACCCCCTCACCGCCCATAAGCCTCCTTCACAAACTCCTCCCACTCCCCCCTCAAATCATCCTCCAAAACCGGCCCCTCCTCCCTCCTTCCCTCAAACTCCACAACCCCAACCTCGGGCCACCCAATCAACCTAGCCCTAAATGAGCCATCCCTTAAGAACACAATATCCCCCGTGCACCGGCGTCCAAACTCCAGCGCGCCGGTGTGCAGGTCGCGGAGCCGCCAGCCAAGCGTGTGTGACTGCCCGAACATGCTGGTAGAGGTTGGACCGGGGTTCATTTGGACAATGGCGTCCCAGGTGCCCCAGCGGAACGTGGCCCACCAGATGTGGCGGAAGGTGTCGAGAGCGAGGGAGAGGTCGAGATTTTCGGCCATGAGGAGGGATTCAGCGATGGGGCAGGAGATGGAGTAGTTGCCGGTGAGGAGGAGGTGGTCGTTTGTGTTTTCGGATTTGATGGGGTTTTTTGGTGTGGGGGCTTTCTTTATGGTGGGCTCTTTTTTGACTGCGGGTGGTTTTTTGACGATGGGGTCCTTTTTAATTGTTGGTTCTTTCTTTGTTGTGGATGATTCTTTTTTGGGCGCTGGTGTTTTCTTGACTGGGGGTTCTTTCTTCGATACGGGATCTTTCTTTACTCTCGCGGCTTTCTTTGGTGTGTCATCTGGTGCATCATCGCCATCTTTGTCATCGCGTTTACGCTTTCCTGCCGCTGGCTTCTTTGGTTGTTGTGCAAGATGTTCGAGGCCAGGAGGAAGCGCGAAATTCACTGTGATGTGTAAGTAGCATATCGACCGTTCGAACAAATGTTAATCACCTGTGACATTGACATGATTATTTGCACTCTGCGTCTGAGAGACACCCGCCTTCGCAACAGTACTCTTCGCCCCCTTTCCAACCGCAGCTTTCGGCGTCGCAGCCTTGACAGCCGCAACCTTTGAGGGAGTAGCTTTCGCTGTGGCAGCTTTTGCTCCCACAGCCTTCGGCGCAGCAGCGCTCTTGTTAGTCACAGGTTTCGAGGACTGAGCTTTATCAACGCCTGCGCCCTTCTTCAACTTCCGATTCTCCGCTTCCCACTCTTTCTTCAAGTCGCTCTCTAGACTCAACACCCATGGCGGAACCTCCAGCTTGAATTGATTCATCGCGTTCAAAAGCCTCACTTTCGCTGCATTCTTGTCCTTAGTAACAGGCAAACCGTAGTGGATCAGCTGGGCGGAGTAGTAATGCCATGCAGGGTCCTTTGCAGGCGTGGTCGCAAGATCCGGCTTCTTTCCCTTGGAGTAGAGGTTGGGGGCTTCCGGGCGCAACAGTGCGGCGAGCTCGGCGATGCTGGCGCGGGAATGGTGATTGGAGTTTCCGGCATCGGCGTAGAGGACGGAGGAGAAGAGGAAGTCGCCTTTACGGGCTGGGGGAGCAAAAGTGGCCATGGTAGGTGGCACGCCAAAATGTTACACGATGTGTGTTCAAGTGTTGGATGATAGCTGGGCGTTGGGAAAGTCGGTTGGTCACTCGTCTCGCTCGCCAATGGTTCGGATCGGTACCAATGAAAGGGTTGCCGGGCCAATGACGTGTTGAAAAATAAAACTTATCGCTATTATACTCCTCCGTACGATTATGAGATGCGACAAAAGAAATGTTTGCCGCTGGATGGAACGAACGATAGTGATTGGTACAGAGTTGGCACCTGTCATGCGATGACAGCTGCCCAAGCCAGTTGTGAGCAGGGTGGAATTCGAAAAAAAGGCCTGAAAAATATCCATATACGAATCCTCCACTATGCGAGTACCCTGACGAAGCAGAAGAAGCTCTGGTCAGCAACGCGACGTCGGTATTGACTCCTGAATCTCCGCTCCGGAGGCTGGGGGGATCGTCACCAGGGGTTGGCTGACATAATCTCACGTACAAACTGCCGCAAAGCCATCACAAGGAATACACACGTTTTCATGTAGCAGAGGAAAGCAGCGAAGCGCTGCTATCAGCTACTCAAAGATTGATTGATAATGTAATTCAGAGTTGCTAGGTTACCATACTAATCTCTCTGCTACGTGAGAGACACATCACATTGAGCGGTAGTCCTGCATGCAATGAGTCCATTCAAGAGAGTGATTTGATCATCGCCAGCGTAGCCTGACATGACCAAGATGATGCATTATATAGTTGTGCTGTACAGGCCTCGCCGTCAATACCAGATTAAGCTTTTACTCTCCACTGAAACCTTCAGTTACTTTTAAGTGTATGCTTTCCCGCATCACGTTGCCTTATTTACATCCACTTTAATCTTCAAATATCGTACAGCAATCTTACATACCCCTCTACTCCTGCTGCGACATATGCGTTGGGAAGTTATAATCCGTGTAATCGATATGCACAAACGCACGATCAACATATGGCACACTTTCTATCACCGTGTTAGTAATGCATCCCTACAACTCTGGAACCGGAGGATATCAACTTACCAAGAACATACTGCAACGACTCCCCCAGATCATGACTATCCCTCAAACTAATGTGCTCGTCGACCACAATGTCGACTTCAACGTTCAGCTTGTCTCCCGCGTGATACGCCTGCAGTCCCTGGATCCTCTTGATGGACTTTGCAAACCGCATCGTCATGTACAGCAGGATATTTCTTTCGTCTGCTGTCGCACTGGCACCTGTGAGGTTGCGGATGTGCTCTGCAGACGTGCGACTCCAGTTGATAATCACGTAGGCAGACAACAGGATACCCCCAAGGGAATCCAACCACCAGATCTTAAGAAAATAGCCCAGAAGTGGGAACAGAATGGAGAAAGTGTTGAAGACGACATCGGTCATTGCATCTTGGGCCAGGGCTTGAACGGAGGAATTGCGGATGAGGCGGCACCAGAGCCAGCAGAGCCCTTTGATGACGACGGTGCAGGCCATGATCGCGACGGCGGGGATGGTGAGTTGCACGACGGTGTGGTCGGACCCGGTGAGTCGCGAGATACCTTCAATGCCGACTTGGAAGAAGGATGTCATCATGATAACGGAGAAGATGAGCACGCCGATGGGCTCGAGGCGCCGACGGCCAACAGGGTAGGCGTAACGGTCCTGTCGCGCAATCATCCAGCTTGTGAACCAGACGATGGCGGTGGAGAGGAAGTCGAGTGCTGCATCGACGAGGGAGGCGAGGACCGAGAGGGATGATGTCATTACAGCGACGACAATCTTCATGATGAGGAGGATGGTGTTGGCGGCGAGGTTGACGTAGAGGGCTAGCTTGACAATGGGAGATTCGGTGTCTTCGTCTTCTTCGGGGACCCACTCTTTTAGTTTGGCATTGTTGAGCGAGTTTTCATCGTCTTCTTCGTCGTGTACTGCATCATCGTGGGAGATGAGCGGCGTATTCTCGTCGACTTCGGGAACCTTGTAGAGATTCTTTGGGGTGCGCTTGACCTTGGCTTTTGGTGCGCCGCTGCCATTGGTACCATTGGTGCCATTTGTGCCATAATCAGACGAGCGACTGGAGGGAATCAAACTTCCGGCCTCGCTAGCAATGCCTGGGGTGCTGTTCCCCGGGGTTGGAATGGGCGTCGTGGTAGCTGAAGATTCCTCAGTGATGGTCTTTGGGATCTTGACTGCGCCAGATTCGAGATTTGTGTATTCTTGGATCAAGTTGTGTGGGAGGGACGAGTCGAGCAGGCGATCGATGTAAAGGTAGTGCTGGATGAGTTGGTTGTTGCGCTCATAGTATTCTCGTCTGCGGATCGATTAGTAATGGTTCAAGATGCGCCCAGCCATTTCACTTACATTGGCTTATCCATGCTCTTTAATTCCTCGTCACTCTTAAAGTATCTCTCCCTCGAAGACAATCAGCATTTGTCGCCGATAACGTATGCGTGAGTACTCACCACTTGTATCTGGGATTGGAATTGCCAATCAGCCTCTGACTCCTCATCTGGGGCGTGTTCAAGACATGGGCGCCTGCACTGTTCCTGCGATCTGTGTCTCTATCATATGGCATAGACAGCCCACTATGCCTGAAGCTCTCGAGATCCTCCTCATCAGTCTCGCTTCCTCTGCGCTCATTGCTTCGAATAGTCGATGGCCGACGCGACAGAAGCGTGGGAAGATGCTGTCCACGTGTCGAGAGGGCGGATGAGTCGGCGACAGGAAGGAACAGCTTGGAGCTAGCGATGCGCGGGAGACTTGGAGATCGGGGCATGGAACCTGTGGCAGGCGACTTGGGCGACGGATGGTCCACCATTGTTACTTCTTCCTTTGGCAGAGCTTTGCAGAAACCGGCCAGTTCCTACGTGTCGCAAGGCAGAGGAGACTCGGTCCGGCAAGTCTTGCAGAAATGCAATTGCGCAAAGCTTAGCTTTGTCTTATCTACCGCGTCTTCAGGTAGAGCAGTATGGTACGGTACGGCGCAGGGCAAGTATAGGATCTCAACAAACTTCAGATGAAAAAAACTCCCTGCGCGCCAAGTCGATATCACAAAGCGACTCCAATGCGCAAGACTCTCAAACACATAGTCTGTCCTGGAGTAGTGGGGCCGCTGGTGCATGCGAAGATGCGACGCGCAGATTCGCCGAAGCGGAGGGGGTTCATGTCTTGGGGCGCGATCGTCACCGTCGGCCGCTAACGCCTGCCCATGCACGTCTTTGGCGAGGATCTGGCTTACAACAGGGTTCAGATAACCGATGCTCCGCTGATCGCTGAGCGCAAGTTCGTCTCATGCGTTTCAAAGTTGTCAAGTGGGGACTCATGGTGACATTTGCGGTGCTTGGCAGTAGCTTTAGTTTTGTGTCTACAACGATCTTGCTCGAGGTCCATTCTAGTCAGTGTACGTGGGCACATAAGTCCCACGGCCACACAAGGAGGAGGCTCAACATACTCAAGCGCCCGGGTAGGTTCAAAGTCACGTTACTTGCCACTGATGTTTGATTGGCTGGTCCCACTGTTTTCGACTGTACGGACGATCTGGTTGGACAAGCCGAGCTGCTGCGATCCCGTGACTTTGAACCTTTCCGATACTACTACTTAGTATGAGTACTTGAGGATCCTAGAGTGTTTGACGGGACACTTTGCCGCCGCTGAGAGCGAGTGAAGTCCATGTCGATAACCTGCTTTAATCAGCATCTGGGATTATGCGCTCTATGCGGCTATGTCAACATATCAAGACAGCATCCAGCATCTAATCGATGCAAGGGAATCCGGGATGCGCCTCCATGATTATGTTCATTTATCTTACAGTCATACACAATACAAGACGCATGTCCCTGCAGCCAAAGTCTACTTCAACTGCTGCTTCCCCTCCTCCCACGTCTTCACAGCCTTGGAGAACAACTCTCGACACGGGACCCTACTCCCCAACTTCGCACACAGCAAGAACGCACCACTCAGCTTTCTGTGCAAACTGTACGTCTCTTCAGGTGGAGGCGCTAGTCTCTCCTTGATCATGACGGGAATCAAGCCTCTCACTCTATCAGTGATCGTCTGATCCCTAAAATCATATACCTCAGGACCCGCTCCACTGAACGGCTCGGCAAGCGTGAGTACAGATTGGATGTGTGCTTCCAGCATCGCAGGGCTTTCGCTACCAGTAAGATAGCCAAGTTC
This sequence comes from Plenodomus lindquistii, assembly GCA_025504975.1. Lineage (NCBI taxonomy): Eukaryota > Fungi > Ascomycota > Dothideomycetes > Pleosporales > Leptosphaeriaceae > Plenodomus > Plenodomus lindquistii. The sequence continues at coordinate 729,993 of JANUWI010000002.1, read as the reverse complement.
AAGTGAGAGGTCGCGGATGGCAGGCTTGTCGCCTTTGGACGCGGCTATGAGGACTTTGACGTACGGCTCGACAAACTCGTCCGGATAGTCTCTACTCGCACCAAAATCTAGGAGCTCAATCTTCTGCGCTGAGGCGTTGTAGAGGAAGTTTGTCCAGTTGGGGTCCGTTTGCATGAACTTGAACTCTACAATCTCGCGCAGGCATAGCCGGAGGATTTGTGTGCCGATCCAATCGCGCTGGTCTTGTGTGAGAGTCTTAATCTTCGTCACGCCTGTACCTTGCATAAATTCTGCTGTGAGAACGGTGGGTCCACAGGCTTCAGGAAAAACCTTGGGGACGGTGAAGACGTCTGTGTCGTCATGAAGAAAATCCCGGAACCGAGTCTGCGATTCGGCTTCGCGGACATAGTCACACTCCCAGCCAAGCTCGGTACGAGCGTTGGCGATAGTCTTGTCGAGATAGAGGCCCTTGGGTAGGAGGCGGGATGCTGTCAAGAGGATAGAGAGGTTACTTAAATCGGAGTCGATAGAGTTGGCCACGCCGGGATACTGAATCTTGACGGCTACAGGTCGACCAGTAGATTTGAGTACTGCTTTGTGCACTTGTCCGATAGAAGCTGCGGCAATGGGCACATCGTCAAACGACTCGAAGAGATCACGCCAATCTTCACCAAGATTCTGGGCTAGCACCTTGTTGCGTTGTGATGCGGGCATGTAGTCTGCGCTGTCCTGAACTCTTTGGAGGACGTCGTGGATCGCTGGCGGAAGCATCTTGATGTCTATTGACCGGTGAGTGCCATGTGTAGGGTGCGCAGCTCGATTTTACGTACCTTGAAAGCTGATCATCTGTCCAAGCTTCAGAGCTGCACCTCGCATACGTGACAGCTTGGCTACCAGGATCTCGAGGTTACCTGGGCTGAGCATGAGGGAGCCAGTAGTTGACGCAGCGCTGCCCGTCGCACGCCTCAGTCCCTCACCGACTGCTCCAAGAGCCATGCTGGTTCCTAGCCCAGCGTACTGCCATAGCCGACCAAATCGTGATGATGGTACTCTTGATTCTCGCAACGCATAGGGCGTTTTTTCTGATTGAGAGCTTATGTCGGTGGGTGGCTGTAGTAGGACTGTCAGCAAATCAGCATGCTTCGAATTAGATGGTAGAGCTGGCTTACTTCTGAGGTGGCTGCAGCGTTCAGTTGAGCATCTTGAGCGAGCTGAGATGCAAAATCCTCTATCTCCTTAGTAGTCGAAGCTGGCTGCGCCTCCTTAGCCGAGTTAGTGGTCGATTTCGGCATGGACTCCTGACTGGCGTCAAGGCTGGACGTGGTATCTGTCTGGGGCAGAGGTCGATCATCTAATGGGTGTCTCCCGGTGCCTGACGATACCTTTCGATCGTCGAGGGGATGCCTTCGGGATTCATGTCGCTTGGTATACTCCTTTCTCGAAAAGGGATCACTTCCAAGCATTCTTGCCACCTTTCTCGAGTGGAAGACATCAGTGTTGATTCCTTCGGGTATTTCGTCCTCCTTCTCTTGTTCTGGCTGCTGCTCTGATTTCAAGGGCGAGTAAAATACATCTTGGTTGAGTTGGCTGTCATCAACATGCTTATCGCTTCCCTGCTTGGTACTGGTATGCGCTGGTAACTGCGTCTGAGGCTGAGAGGTGGTGGGTGGCTTTGATTCGACTGATCTTGAGTAGAACACATCACGGTCGTGCCCCTCCTGAAGCTTCTCCACTTTTGCGGAAACAGGGGGGTGCTGTACGTCATTCGCATGCGCAGGGATAGCTTTGGCGGTTTGTGAGGAGGATGTAGTTGATTGTTCTGGTATAGGTATTGTCGACTCGGTGGATTCCTTTGGCCGCAGTCCTCCATTGCTTGTACTCGTCGTTCTACCTTGGTCTTGCTCCAGTGGTCCTTTTGGCGCCTCGGGTACCGGTCGCTCAGAGAATGTATCACGTCCCTTCTCTTCCTGTTCCAAAGTCAACCCTGACGTGGGTATCGTCCCATCCGGCAAGGGCCGTCTAGGCGCGTCCTCCTGCTTGATGTCCAGCTCTCCCTCTGGTGGAGGTTCAGCAGCCGTGGTCGCCCCAGATCGGTCATAGTGATGATCCTGTTCCAGTCCCTCCCTGACGCCCTCTGTCGGCGTATCAGCCCGGACAGTCTCCCGCCTGGGTATCGTCTCGTATTGCGTGCCGGTCGCTCGTTGTGCTGCAGCCTTGGCGTAAGCGGGAGCTTCTTCGCTGAATCGCTGTGAGAGCGCAATTGCAGCCGCTGCTGTGAGGGTGACGCGATCGGTCTGGTTCTTGACGGCCTTTGCTAACGTCGAGGTCTTGCTGTATGCATCCCATTGGTTCGAGCGGAGCGCAACATGCTTCTGAGCGATGGCCTTGGAGGCATTGAACAGCTTCGCTGCATCGACAATGCGCCTGCCTGCCATTGGGATCGATTTAGAAGGCTACCGAGTTCGAACAATCATGACGGACTGTGTATGATCAAGATGTCAGACGCGGGACTCTCTGGTGAGGGCATCGAAATCTATGCGCGTCATAGCTGCATGCAGTTAAGCTTCATTCCGGCACCCACGTGATTGGTTGCTTCATGCCCACTCAATGACATGGGTTCCTGCTTTAGCGTGTGTACCTGTCTATCCTTCATCTTCACGTCTGTCCAATATAGCGACAATCAATTGTCGGCGGGAGAGTTTGACATCACCGTAATTACTTGTCGACTCCTACATCGCGACCGCCAATCGCTCAGATCACCAGCTACCCCGACCGAGGCCATTATCTGATCTACAGTGTTTATCCCCGCACCACGCACCACGGCACTATCGATTGGGAACGCCTAATCTCTCGTTTGGAAGTTGACAAACTGAACTCTCGTCTAAGCAAACTTCAGACACACACTTGAGCCCGACGAGAGTCCTCTACTTCTTCAGGCATCTCCGTCTTCCTTCATGGTCCGACTGATATCGCCCTGACCAAGGAAAGTCACCGTACAACCCAACGTTTATCCAGGACCTCCAACTTTCCAATTTCCCACCATGAAAGTCGCCTGTCTCCAATTCGCCCCGGAAGTAGGCAAAGTTCAGTCCAACATCGCCCGCGCCGATATCCTCCTCGCCCGCACCCAAATGCCCTCTGATGTTGATTGGCTCATCCTCCCCGAACTTGCCTTCTCAGGCTACAACTTTCACTCGCTAGAGGAAATCCAACCTTTTCTTGAACCCACCACATCAGGCGTCTCAACACAATGGGCCATCCAAGTTGCAAAGCACTACCAGTGTCACGTTACCGTGGGCTACCCGGAGATCACCATAGATAGCGACACGCCACGGACGCAGTATAATAGCACAGTCACTGTTTCTCCATCGGGAGAGATATTACAGAATTATCGAAAGAGCTTCTTATACTATACGGATGAAACGTGGGCGAGTGAGGGTCCGGCATCACAGTCGCACACACTTTCTGATGCCAAGTCACCGGATCAACCGTTCTTTGCAGGCGAGCTTGGAGCGTTGGGGAAGGTCACGCTGGGGATATGCATGGATATCAATCCGTACAAGTTCACATCACCGTGGTCAGATTACGAGTTTGCGAATACAGCGCTCAAGGCGCAGTGTTCGATCATCTGTGTGAGCATGGCGTGGTTGTGTCATCTTACACCGACGGAGCTTGCGCAGGAACCTGGGCAGCCAGATGTAGCGACTGTGGCGTATTGGGTAGAGAGATTTCAACCGATTGTGGAGGCGCTGGGGGATAAGCCCGTGTACATCATATTGGCAAATCGGTGTGGCATGGAGAAGGGGGTTTGCTACGCGGGCAGTAGCTCAGTGATGAAGATTGAGAAGGGCATTGTGAGTCTGTATGAGACGGCGGGCAAGAGCGAGGAGAAGTGTTTGGTCGTGAACCTGGCTGACCGACCAAAGTTCCAAGTAAGAAGTGCGCGGTAGAAAGATGACAAGAGGCGTCTGAACGTCTGAACGTACAGTTGCGTGCCTGGTTTGGCCAAGGTTGTTGCATCGCTCCACAGCACTGGCTTATAAGGCAAGAGGAGATGCAGCTTGGAGTGAATGTCTTGCAGAGTATTCGATAAACCAGGTGGACATATGTTTAGACGAAACGACATCACACGACTTGCAATGCCAATCATTGTTCATTCGACCAAGCAATTGCATTCATTCATGACAGCTGCTAGTCTAGACCATCATGATCCGATCCCGAAATATCTTTTTCAGACCCAAAGCGCCATGAGTGAGAGTGGCTGGTGATGAAAACATGGCCACCATTCCACTCGATGCATCCCTCATTGAAAAAAGTTCCCCGCATAGAAGACTGATTGCTCGTTCCCCGCCATGTGCGCAATTCCCGCTGTCGCTCGTTCGTAATGGCTTGACGTAAATGAAAAAGTGGTGCAATCGAGAATCGGGAACCGAGAGAGGGATGGTGTGTAGAGGCGAGTCGTTTAGATACCGAGACGAGTCTTGCGCCAGTGTCGTCGCTTGGCGTTGTACCTGTGGGAGTCATGTTAGCACCCGTGTATATAGTGCTATGTGCCTTTTCGAGGTATCGCTGTTGATGCGTGTGCCCTGAACATGACGGCGGCGAGTCGTACCTGATGGTGTTGTTGGTCCTGAGGCGAATCCACTGGGGAATGGGGCGGTTCTGCTTCTGCGCACGCGCAAGCTTCTGCTTGGTGCGGAATGACTTATGGGACTGCAGAATGTTAGACAAATGCCGACTCGAGTATGGCAACGCCATCAGGGCGAGAGCGTACCGGCATCGTGACTGCTTTGTGTGAGTAGTCGGATGTCGAAGGTTGGTGTCGTTGGGGTGAGTTGAATTTCTGGCCTGTGTGGGAAGTGCGCGGCGACAAGAGAGCGGGTTTAGCCGCTTTGGCACTAGCGCGCTCCACACCCGAACTTCAACATCACAGACTCGCAAACCCACATCTCACGCTGAATAGCAAGCCTACCGAGGGGACTGCAGATCCTTTTCAGCAGCGTGAAGGCACCTCATACTAGTAACAAATGCTCATGATTACGCATTGTACCAAACTTTGCCATGCCCCCGCTGGGCTGATTGTCAAAGACACCACGTGCTCGCACGTACGCCATACGAATGAACTATCTCCGTTCTCCTCTGCATTTAAAGTCATTGACAGTCTGCAGAAGCTGTTAGCATGTGTGATTTCTGGTTGATATTCCGCGATAGTACTAGGGTCACTTCCACCTTTCACGCACCCCAAAAAGAGCAGCCACACAGCCAGTTCCATCATGCAATACGTTCATAGCAGAGATGCGCGTTTGGAAATTGAAGGCTTCTCGATCATGATTTACTTATCTCGACTTGTTCGATAGATGCGCGCTTTTTCATGTGCAGATCCTTAATATGGACAGCATCGACGGCCTCGGGTAGTACCAGGCCCTTTCATCTCGAACTCGACTCTAGTCAAAACTTGTGAGCCCAAAATCCGACGAAGAAAACAGACGTCACCCGTCATCTCGTTAATACCGACGTGATGAGCCCTTTCGATTGATTCGAATTGTCTGCAAGGCTGAGAGTACCTCATAGGCCATCCTCATGATGAGCCATTCCGCCGGCCGTTGACGCCCAGGGCTAGCATTTCTCCCATTTGATAGCAGGTTTTTATGTTCCTGCAAATTCTCGAGAGTCCTCACGTCAGTAACACCTTGACGCTTTGGAGCTTTCGTGCCGGCTTTCATGGCTGCGTTTGCATTCACTTACGCTAGGACCACAAGGCCCTGTCACTTCCATAACGCCACATAGATCACAGCCTATATAGCACACCTTCTACCTCCTTAAACTCACGTACTTACTCTCCATGTCACTTCCCATCAACTCTTCCAACCATTACAAGCTCCACGGCATCCACGGCATCCACGGCATAGCATAGCGCAAACACATCACGACGGACTCGACGCGCGTTCGAGTCGGTACGGCCATTATGAGCTACCTGTAAGCAGTTGACCACTCGTGCATCGCCTTGTTACGACGGTTGACTCAACTTGTTCAGGACCATGAGCTTCGATCAAGTGATGGTTCGTGTTGGTGAACCTGGAGTTGCTGTTAGCATCCCCATTTATCCGGACCTCCTCGCTGCAATGTCACCGTACTTTCGAGGCGCTTTCAAGGGCTCCTTCAAAGAGGCTAGCGACAAGTTCATCACCCTTGCTGATGTCTCTGAACAAACGTTCCGCATCTTCATGGAATGAGCACTGCTTACAGACGGTCGGGATGACAGCAAGCTCCATCAAACCTCCATGCACATGACTGCTTCCCCGCGAATCCTCCCAAGTCACACAGATCGACTCAGCTTCGAATACTGTCGGCTTTGATGAATCGTTCTACCAAACTTGTGGAGAGTCCAACGAACCAACTGAAGAGTGGCGAGCCAGATGCCAATTCGTAGTCTTCTCATACCTCCGTCTGTTCATCTTCGCGGACAAGTACAACGTCCCCAAACTACGCGACGACGTCATCACTGCCCTCGTTGGTTAATCGCAATCCTGGCTCTGGTGGCCTGACCCTGACGAGGACTAATCTGCTTCGCATACGACAATCTGCCAGATCGTTCGCTGTTTCTCCGCCTGCTAGTATCATGCACGGCATACATGTGGACCACGCATAAGAACGGAGATCCCGTGGTCAGGATGAAGAAGCTCTTTGACATGCACCCAAAGTTTGCTACGAGATCAGCCTGTTCCAAACGGCGCCGATGTACAATCATCGATGGGGCACAGGCGGCGTGCCTTATTCGATGCATGATGGCCTTGAGAACTCGTGTGTTCTCCACGAACATGCAGATGATGAAAAGGAAGAGTGTCGGAAGCGTATCTGCGCTAACTCGCACGTCTTTAAAACTATTATGGACGCATGTATTGCGGACTTCATGAAGGAGATTGACCTGGCCAGGCCATGAACCATATCCATAATTCTCCGCACGTCGCCCAGATAGCTAGTGTCGCGTACCTGGGTCCTGTCTTAGACGTGTAACTCATAAGTAGATACAGATGTCTACTCTACGCTGTAACAAATAGATCTTCTTGACGTCTAGTACAACCCAGTTAGCTCCTCGCTATAATACACCGCTGCTAGAAAGCAGTCTTCATAGCATGAATACATGAGAAGGCATGGGCTCCCAGGTACCTCCTGCAGAATGTAACAATGATCGTAATCGACACCGCATACATATACATGCATGTAACCCATCTCCCACACGCATCATGCCCAAGCCTACCCACACGATCCCAGCGTCTGCCCACTAGGATCCAAAAAACATCTCATAGAGCGATTACAGCACATCAATGACTCTGTGCAGAATGTCATATGCTCATGTATATACTTTACGATCAACCATGGGTAGACTCTACGAACCTCGAGATCTGTAGTCATCTCCATGCTAGTTTACACACTGAATAGTGTAATCTTGGGGTTCGTAGGGACCTCCTCGCTACTTTGAAGATCGTGCTGTGGTGCTATTACGGCAAGAAGGGGACGTTATGAATTCTCTACATGGTACGAGCGAGTTCCTTCGTATGTCCCATGCAAGAGTTTTACTTCTGCACATAGACACAGTGGTAGAGTAAGACAAGTGTGCCCTATTGTCTGACTCCGTGTTGTCGGTGTACCAGGTAGTTGTAAAGTGCAAGGCCGATCGTCTTACGCAATGGCTGGCCCGTAGTTCGCATCTCTCGACTGGCAAACACTGCAAACGTCGAGAACAAAAAGGCATCACAAGGCAGGAGGAGAGTTGTATTCGCGTGAAGCGTTTGCATTGTTGTCAATATTGTACACACATCACCCATTCGCAACGACCGCAGTCGACGGAGTGGGGTGATGTCCACCCTTCAACAGCCACCACATTTCACCCCCAACTGTTCGACAGAATGAGAAAACACCATTCTCAAGGGGGTATATACCCAGACAACCCTCATAGAAGGACCCGCGTCAGCGCAGGCAGGCAAAGAAGCGAAAGGGAAAGCGGACAAGAAAAGAAAAGGGGGTACTCGTATGCGTCGTTCATGACAGGTATAGGTAGCCCAAGCTCCAGGATTCAAAACAAAACAACTGAAAGTGTAATGGAGCAAACAATGTAAATACAGCATATGACGCAAAACAATGCCATAGACCGGTCTAAGAGATTAGGAAAAGGAACATGAACAAGAAGAAGTGGGAGTAAAAAGACGACCCCCCTGAAGTGGGTGCTCCACCTGCGCCGGATGCTCGTTTTGAGTAAAGTCGTGATAATGATGCTGGAAAGCTAAAATTGCTTGATAGGCTGCTTCTAGTAGTGACTGCCCGCCATGAGCTGCTGTGGTGGCGGCGCCATGGTCATACCGAGACCGGGGCCGGGGATGTCGCTGATGGACTGGGGCACGTGAGATAGACCGGACAAATAGTCGTTGCCAGAGTCGGGCGAATCCTCTTCGAGCGAGTGGAGATGGTCCTCCTCGCCCTCGAGATCGTCATCCTGATAGTCGCTGAGCGGCTCGCCGTCAGGGCGGGTTTCATGTGTGCGACGGTGTCTAATCCTCTCATTAGCACATTGCACCTTGGTGGCAGCATGTATTAGGTCAACTTACTGGGCAAGGTTGTCCGAGCGCGAAAATGCCTTGTTGCACAACGGGCAAACGTATGGTCGTTCTTGGGTGTGGGTACGCACGTGTCTAAGCGCCCTTGGTCAGCGTCTATGCATCATGGTAAAAATAGTAGCCAGTCTCATCGGACCGTGATGCACTAAAAAAGAAAACGTGGGGATTGTGGGCGCTTACCTCTTGAGATGCTCTAATCTCTTGAACAGACGACCACATGTGGGGATCGGACATGAGTGCGACTTCTGAGGATACGGGCCGATCTCCATCATGGTGGCACTTCGGGCGCGACGGTAGATGGGTCCACCCGCTGTACGTGCCACGGCGCTATGTTGGAGCGGGGTCTCGAATAATTCACCGTTGACGAGTGTGTTGAGATCGTGGTGAACGACATTCGACTCTGGTTCTGGGCTCTCCTCGACAGTGTTCAGAGGAGTTCCTTGCCTAGAGTGATTGATCATGGGCTTGGCTTCTGGCATCGCTGAAGGGTAGTTGGCACCGTTCGTGCTGTTGGGAGAGTTGTGGTTCGACTCGTCGACCTCGGTGAGAGGGGCAACTGAGTTTGACATTGATCGCCGCAAGTCACTTGGGCGATGGACTTGGTGGGCACCACCGGTGGCAGCGACTGCAGCGCTAATACCGGCAGACAGAGACGATCGTCGTCTGCGTTGCTTGTAGGTCGGCGATCCCTCAATAACAGAGTATACATTGCCAGGCGCGAACGGTCTCGAAACACCGGGGTAGCCGGGACCCATCAAATTGGAAGGTGGCAAATTCATAAGAGGGTTGAATGTGTTGGGAACAGGAAGATCGGGAATCGCGCTATACAGGCCAGTGTCTTCGTTGGCAATGTATGCGGGCTCTGCGCCGAGGCCAATTTGGTGTTGGGGAGGCGTCAGTGGCTCAAAAGACATGCCACGAGTACTGTAGTCTTCATAATGAGACGAGACGAATGATGGCGCGGGCGAGTACTCCATGTAAGCAGGCATGGAGCTGTGTCGCTGGTGCACTTGCGACAAGGGGATGCCATTGCGGTCGTACTGCATGTGTTGGCCGAACTCGCGCTCTCTGCTCTTCATGACGGGATTTTGCATGGGTGGCATCGACATTTGCTGGTGGTAATGGGCCATTGGGTCCTCGTGGTGGTGTTGCATGGGCTGCGAAATCGGTTGTGGCATGGGTTGCGACATGGGCTGCGGTACCGACACCATGGTTGGGGGAGGCATGGAGTCCATTCCTCGCATGTCAGGGGATGTTGTTTGCGAAAACGGCTGTACGTTGTTGTTGAATGACGACGAGTTGGTTTGTTGTGCCTTTGTGAGCTGCTCGAAGAGTGATTGTGACGAGTCAAACTCGAATGAGAGGGCGGGTTCGCTGACGGCCATTGTGGTCGCTTCCTGGCCCATTTTCTCGCGCTTGAGGTCGCGCTCCAAGGCATCGAGGAACAGCCTGTCATGGGGTACACTGTACCAGTAGAAGACCTTTTGCTTTTTTTGTGTGCGGATGCAGTTGTTCTTGTACAGGAAATCAAGGAATGCGCTCTTGGGCTCCTCGAGCGAGGCATCTGTTCCCGATTTGAGGTTGCGCAGATCGGAAAAGATACCCTCCTCGAATTTCTTGGAGTTCTTGACTGGGCGGCCAAACGCCTGGAACCTGAATGAAAGGCATCGTACAATGTCGGTTCCTGAGATGTGGAAGAGGTTGTTCCTGCGGGGTGGATTAGCAAGGATCGCCTCAATGCGGCAACGAGCTTTGCCAGGCTTCAAGGACTCACCAGAGAACGCAGGAGACGTATTCGCCCGTTGGTAGGAGAAATCTACGGATGTACTGGTCTGGTTGCCAGTCGACTGGCGCAGAGATGAGGAAGTACTTGACTGCAGCAGTATCAGCAAACGGCACAAACTACCCTCTGCTGCACGCTTCCCAGAGGATGCGCGACTGCAGCCGAAGCACGAGTAGAGTACGTACGGTTGTCGACTTGCTGGAGCGCAACGACGCTGTCCGGCGGCAGGCTTTGCTGAGCGTCCTGGTCTAATAGAAATGTCTCGGGTGCGACAGAGCGCGCCTGAGGCGGCGGCATCTGAGCATGATGTGCGGAAGGATACATGGTGCGCTGCAACACGGTCGTCTATACAAGTGTTTGGGAGCTTGGGGCTTCAGACACAGGGCCGGCGAGACGGCTGTAGCGAACTCGGCAGTGCAACACGTTGAAAGGCGCTCGACGAGGACCGGCCAGGATCGAAAACCAACGAGTGTCAGGCTACGTTAAAAGGGTACGATAATAAAACGCGAACGTGAGGAGAGCAATAAAAAGCGTGAGGAACCTGCCTCAGATAGCAGCTTCGAAAGTGACCAAGAAGGTAGGGTACGGCTCTGGAGGGGATACGAAACGCAGTTGTGAGGGGGCGGCGGCAGCTTTAGGTGTCGGAGAGCGTGTGAAACAGGAGTCTAGCCGTCTCACATTGATCTATTTCCGCTCGCCAGTCAGCGGGCTGGCCAGTGCGGGCGGCGCGGCCAATAATTGGCGTACGCCTGTGCAGCGACATGGGTGTGGGCGACTCGTGGCGATGGCGCTGGGAGGGAAGGCTAGCATGAGTAGGGGAGACTGAGAGGCTGGCGAGCGGCCGGCTCGAGGTTGGCTGCACTGTCGCCTGTGCACATCGAGTGCCTGCAGGCGGCCGTCATGGATGGTGCTGCCAGCAGCGCTGCACATGTCCACACCAGTGACCAGGCCTGGCAGACCCTACAACGGTGCCGGTGGGTAGCAAGAGGGCGCTGCCGGCTCATCGACGGCATAATGCGACGCGCTGTGTGTCCTGGGGGCGGACGAGCGGCGGCGTCTCATTGGTGTGCCCGCGCTGTGATTCCATTCTCTTGTTGTTGTTGTTATTGTGGTTGTGGGCACCGTTCAATGGGGATGCGGTTGCAACAGGGCGCCCTTTCCCTTTGCTTTGCGCGCATGCCTGTTCGCTCCTGCCCACCGCGCCCTGGATGGCTCCTTCCTTCCCTGCGTGTCCGCTCCCCTCGCGCCTGCCCTCGGTGTCCTGCCCGCCGTGGGCACCTGCCCCACTGCCCAGTGCTTCCTTCCCTTCGTTCCCTTGCCTTGTCGGGCCTCTCGGGCGAGCACCCACTTCGGAGCAGCATGCGCAATCCGGCCTAGCCCGCAATCTACCCACAAACCTTGATTCCTCGCTTGCGACTTGCATCCCACCCACGCTCCCAGGTCCCACCACGAGGCCCTGGCGACACAGACTTGCAGTTTGCCCACCTCAAGTAGCGATCATCGCGGTCCGCTGGCTGCTGCTTCGAAAATCACGCTGCTGGCGTCGGCTTAGTTCGTCTGCCTCGAGGGACGATCCGACACCATCTCGATTCTCCACCGCACCTCGCCCACTGCAACTTTGTGCTGCATGTCTGTTGTCCACAGCCCAACCGGCCCGCGGGGACCAACCAACCATTGTCATGCGCGTGCAGCAACAGCCTTGAGAGGCCACTCTCACAGTGCAGCAGCAGCCATTCCTGATGCCCAGGCGCCGCTCGTACAACGCTGTTGAACACAGCGCTGCGCCGACGACGTCTAGACTCTAGACTCTACAGCAGTTGTAACACGCCTCGTGGTGTCACCCAGTCCTTCGCTGTCAGCTAGAACATGGAGAGTTGCTAGAACCTGTCTACTCCTGCAGCTACGCGTCCTCCCATGCGCAAGTCGATAAACTTTTCGTTTCCGCTTGCCTATATCTCCATCTGTTATAGCTGATAGTCCATAGTCTACTCTGTTGACTGTGGTCGACCATCTCTAGTCTTTGGCAGCTGCATGCAGCATCACACGCTACAGCGCGCACCGTGCACATGAGCTTCACCAAATGCATCGCGAGCACAGCTTGTCGATGACCGCCTTCCCAGCCTTGTCGTTGAAGCCATTGACTGTGGCTGGCCGGTTTAGACCAAGTGAGGTGCCTCTAGACGCAGGAACCGGCAGAAGCAGCACTCCGGCATGGTTTGATCTCCCAGCTGAAACACGCGTCATGCCCGGCCCTGCGGGAGCGTCAACTGACACCCGCTAATCTCACAATCTTCGTCTCTGTGGTGTTCCTCTGTCCAATCTTTTGGCCTTCGCTGTCACATTGAGATAAATCAGGTCGACGTCGTCCATACAACGCATCAGCGCCTTCTCTGCCAGCCTTTGCTTGCTCCTGGTGCGGCGTTACGCTTTAGTGCAAGCCAGTGATGTCGTGGACGCCGTTTCAGAATTACTTTTGGCTAGCCGTTTGCCCTGACCGTTTCTGCCCAGCGGTGGGCCCGCAAATCAAAAGCTTTCGGCGGACACTACCATTCGCGTGCAAGCGCCGGTTAGGATGCGATGTTGGAGCCGTGGCGTCACTCGCGCTCTCATGCATCTGGAGGCTGCATGTCACAGGCTTCGTCACTTGTTGCTTTTGCCTTGCTTCTCGATTATGTGGATCTCTTCTTGTAGTCGAGCTCAGGCCTGTCATGTCATCATCTGTAAGATGTTTGTTTCGGTCTCGCTTGCACCATGGAGAGAACCTCCAGTACCTGATGCGGACAATTCATAACCGACACAGTAAGCAGCAGCAGCAGCTCCGAGTATCTGGGTCCAAAGCTCAGATGGTATAGCAAAGTCAAATTTGCCGATTCTGTGCCGTGTCTGCGAACGCCTGGTGCCTTCTCGTGAGACCTGCAGTGCTGTTTCCAAAAACGAAGCTTGCACGTGGAATGTAGCCCAAGACTCAACTTGATTGCACGGAGTAAGTAACCCTTTGGGATGGTGATAATCGGTACCTGCGTTAGCGAATGTGGAGTGGCCAGGTCTGAAACTGTTACTCTCGTCCGCCGACTACCGAAATGGGGTACGATGAGCTCTTTCGATATACACCGGTGTAATCTGGCCTCGCTTCAACGTGTATCTCTTGCATGAGGTGACAATTTCCCATGAAGCTCGGGCTCGCTCGATTAGATATTCTGGAGAGTAGAACGAGACTAGTGACATGCGGTGTACATCTTCAATGAGATGTGGAGAAGCCGTTAGTAGTAAAAAGCAAGTGCATGAATCGTGCAGGTGGCTGGCCACCTGCCTCGAAAAGGTGACCTCCAGTCAGTGCTCAACTGCTGTTTGCTCGAAAGAAGCACCGTCCATTACGACAAGGAGTTTAGCCACATTAGTGATCGTAGTATAGACGAGCCGGAGCGCCGTGGGAGATCCTGGAAAGAATAGCCGTTTGTTCCCGACTCGATCAATCATCAGATATCCACATGCCCCTTTGTGTTGCATCTTTTCGATAAACAGGGCAGCACAAGCGAATGCTACATTCTGTAAACTTTATCAGGGGCGAGGCATGAGCGCTGAACTGCTCGTGCTGGCTGGAAAAATGCAAAAGTCGTTCACTGCGGACTAGGTAGGCCACTGTAACAGAATCACGAGAAAGCCTGTTTCCAGAATCCAGATGTACAAGCGCCACTTGGATGCGTGAACGAGTTGCGCACAGACCCTGGTCGTGGTGGAAGATCATGGTGTGCTTTCCGCTGCATCAGACCCTGAGGCCATGTCTCAGGATAGCGGAAGTTTCACATCGTGTCGTCACTTGCGATATCGCAGAAATAGAAGCAATTCTGCATGTTGGCCATAGTAGCAGGTAGGGCGATCTGTGATCTGTACGGGGTGTGGACCTCAGATCACGTAGGCGCAAGGCTGAGGAGATGAAAGAGGTGGGTAGAGTCTGTACTTGATCAAAGGGGCAATGTCACCAGTGTGACGGTCGTTGACGTCGTGGGGGTGCATAATACGAGCGGGCTTCTGCGGCTGTGGTTTTGCATCATGGCGTCGTTCCACGTGGCTGAACTACGAGAATACGGTACACTTCGCTCGTTCTTCGTTGTGGTTGCGCCATCCTGTTCCTCGATTAATCCGACCCGATTCCGGGTTCATGCAATTGGGTTTTCTTAGTGGGCAAGTCTGCCGCCATTGGGGCAACGCCACTAGGGGACCCTTAGTGGCTTCGAAATGCACAACACATGACGCACGGTGACGCCAAACTTTATTGTCAAGTATAGTAGCAAGAGCGGTGATGGACTACGTTTGACGCTTTCGTTACACTCGCCCGCGCATCTTATCTAGATCCGACCTGCTGTTCATCGGCAGCAGGCATCCGTATGGTATAGCACGGGTAGCCAGCAAGCTCATGCCTGAAAGTGTGAACTGCGGGTACCAGCAACAGCGAGCCGCCAATGCTAAGACAGAAGATCTGGACGCTGCGTCCGCGACCGTACCAAATATTTGTTGGAGGCTCTCACCGTTCACGAACCTTGGCAGAGCTTCCCACGACGTGAATCAAGAGCCTCATCCAAAAACGGAAACACGACGGACCGTCTCCATAGACCCTGAAAGCATAAATCGCCTGAATCGATCGCCATGGCAGTCTCCGTTCGTATCCTTGATTGAACCAAGATACAGATCAGTGGAGTGGCTCGGCCGACGCCTCCAAGATAGCCACGAGGCACATCCCAGACACACTATGCTTCTCAAAAGTCTAACCGGCCTCAATGTTCCTCAAGGTCGGGTCTGGGGTCCCAACTACTCGAAGTGACTTTCCACAGTGGCCGTTTCCGAATATTGGCCTGGATTTGACTTTCGGGGAACTACCACAGTAGTCATAAAATGACACGTGGTTACGAGAGGGGCCCCGCGGATTGAATCCAAGGTCAGAGTTTGCTCTTGAAGATCGTATGCGCATCAAACAGATTGTCCACATCATACGCTGTAGGAGCCGGCGGACGTGCTATGATTTGGATACTCAGCGTAGATCGTGGCCAGCTGACCTTACTCCGAGGCAACCGGTACTCCCGGAACTATTGATTCGAGTACTGCGTAAGCTACCAGACTTCTCAATGTAGATGGCGACCTTCAGGTTGCAGAATGCATGATTTCGGAGGCAGATTTTCTGGCCGACTAATGCCGACCTTCGACGCTCGTGGTTTGGTTGTCTAACTTGGGTATTTGGAACGTATGGGACACTACGCCTTAGCACAACGGACTAACAAATGTTGACTCTGAATGCCTGGTGTGATTTGGAATATAAAAGTTAGCTGTGTCGATGCTCAAAGGGTTTGAACGTCACTGTTCGTCCGGGAAATTGTTCGAATTTTTGACCGTCTAGCTCAGCAAGCTCACATGTAGAGTTTGGATGCGGCCCGTTCTTGGTGTGTCTTGACTCTCTTAGTTATATGAGGTCGCGCATGTTGACTCATGTAGCATTGTAAAAGACAACGTTTCGAGGAATCAATTCTTGATCGAACAAAAGAGAACCATACTTCGTTCAGAATGGTCTCGAGACATAGATTTTGACAATAAGGGTATCATACTATCATTCAATCCATGCAGGCATTTTGCATTTGAGGTGTAGGAGTGAAAAGTGTAAAGTGTCGTGAGGGCTGCTCCCACACTAGGCATTAGCGTCTGCCAAGAGCTCCTCCCAGCAACTACGAAGCTCACCCAACTAAGCCAGCCCTGAAGCAATACCGTCCGCACTGATGATATACTCATCTCTGGTCAGGGCCGCTTGGTCGTCCAGGACATTTGTATCTGCCCCAACTGCATCATCGCGACTTTGTACCCTTGCACGGCTCCAGAACCAGACACTGTGTCCTGTGTCCTCACGTGCTTCTTGTTCCTGGCAACGAAATGACGTCGGCCAAACAAAGCGAACAGCCACGACACCAACATCTTTGAGACGATGCACCATACAGCCACGCGCCTTGATTAGTACTTCGACAACGCGACGACTCCAGCTTGAGGATGGGAAACATGGATCGAAACCCGCTGAGGTAAGTCAGACACGTAATTTCTGCATGCCATCATCGTTGCAGAATCGGCTACAACAATGATGTGGTGCTTTCATTGCAGACCTTGCATATCCGAACCATAGACAAGTCTCCAGCATACAGGTCTGCGTTCAGATGTATGTAGTGTGCATTCATCACGATACGTCCATCTTCCGTGCAAATTGCACCATCGTTAATGAGAATGGCCAAAGTGTTGAAGGATTACCATCCAGACCTCATATGAAATTTGCAGCCTGTGATACAAACCACACGATGCTAACAACGACTAGCACCCCGTTTCGACCACAACGACAGCCAAGCTAGCGACGACGTTGAAGTCAACACTCAAACTTGACAACACCAAGCATGAGAACATCTACAACATTCCCAACTTTCTCACATTGACTCGCCTGCTGGCAACTCCGGCGATAGGCTATCTAATCGTCAACAACCATCACCTCTATGCATTCTCACTCTTCACCTACGCTGCATTCTCCGATCTCCTCGATGGCTGGATAGCTCGAAAATGGAAATTGCAGACTGTCGTTGGAAGCGTAGTGGATCCAATGGCCGACAAACTGCTCATGACTACTCTTGTGACCTGCTTGGCTGTCAATGGAAGTATGTCCATGCCACTCTTCGTACTCATCTTGGGAAGGGACGTAAGCTTGGCAATCTCGGCGCTGTACTACCGGTACGCAAGTCTGCCAGCCCCAAAGACCATGGCGAGGTATTGGGACTTCAGTCTCCCAAGTGCTGAGGTGCATCCGACAACCATCTCAAAGTACAACACCTTTCTGCAACTTAGTCTGCTAGGTACACTGCTCTGTACCAACCTCCTACACGACCCTGCGGCTACTTCTTCCGCAGCGGGTGGTGTTCTCTTGTCCATACAAGAGCTCCTTGGAGGCGAGCAAGGAGTCAAGAGCCTGATCACTGGCTTATCGGCTATTGTAGCCAGTACAACTGTCTACAGTGGCTTGGAATATACTTGGTTGAAGAAGGCCGTAGTGATTCTGGGAGGAGACGAGGCTCTGAAGAGGAAGCAAGGTTTCCGTGGAAGGATGATCATGGCAAGTGGATTTGGATCATTCATTGCGCTCGCTGTGTACCTCTGGTACAACGAGCAGGCAGAGAAAGAGCTTGAAAAATCAATCGAACAAAAGTAAAAGCGCAAAAGTTGGGAAGCTTAGATATGTTGTATACTAGGCACGTCGACGGCATTGGCGATATCATCATTCAAATTTACGTGTTGTACTTGGCTTCTTTGAGGTGAGACTGATTTTAGTGTGTTCAACTCCCCATTGTGCGTTATGACCTTACATTCCTCACTGTCGGAATGCAACAACTCCGGTGTACCAGTTCTCACCCTATCCTATACGACACTATCCCATTGTTCTGCAACCATCACATCCATCAATCTACTTTGCGCCTCAAAGCCACCCATCTCTTTGTTCAACCTCCCCCACCATGACTCCAAGCGCACTCCAAATGTTCGTCGCGGTGATCTCGTCATTCTTTTTGAGCCCATGTTCAAGCGACCATTACGAATCACCATCGCCATCGAGATCGAAGAAGCCTAGTCATATTACATGTAATCAGTATCCACGGTGTTTATACCCACAGCTCGAAATGGCGCCTCTGACAAGGCGAAGAAGTAGATTGATGAGTGCAGGGGAGATGAATGCGCCACTGCACAAGGATGAGGCTGGTCACATCTCTATCAGCTCAGAGAGCCAACAAGAAAGTCTTGAAGAAGCCAAAAATCCACCGCCACGCAAAGATTTCCAGATACCAGAGAAAGAGAGCCCGACAAGCAGAGCAAGAGAGATGGGTCCACCACTGTCTACATCACCACTCAAGCCCAAAGAACGCAGTCTCTCTATGGAAATGGCTGAAGCGTTGGAAGCACTACAACCCGCCGATGACATGGAAATGTTCTCAACACCGTCGAGTATCAAAAGGACGCAGCAAGATGTTAGTTCTGCATCTGATGAGGACGGTGCAGGACTATCCACGCCTACGCCTACATCAACATCTGCATCTACGCAAACAGTTCAAGCCCTCCATCGCCCAAACGACCAAGACATCTACTCCTCAGACGAAGACGAAGACGAAGACGAAGACTACATATCATCCAGCGACCTCGAAATCATCAATCCCGACGCCTCTCCCTCTTCAAAACCCACCTCCACACCTCCCGCCACCACCGCCATCGCCCCTAACCCACCCACGACGCCCACTCCCTCTAAACCCTCTCCACCCATCACACTCTCCACATCCACATCCATATCCACACCCCCATCCTCCCCTCGCCCCACCCCCCGCACCATAATTCCACGTCCCACGCAAGCAGTCCAGCAATCAGGCCTTGCACCTCGCAAGCCCTGGCGCATAGATTACATTTGCGATCAGTGCGAGGGGGTAGTCAGTATACGCGGTGGAGGACTGGGTGTGTATGATGAAGCGACGGGGCGGAATACGGATCCGATGAGGTGTCGGGAGTGTGGGTGTCGGATGTTGTGGAAGGGGAGGACGAAGAGGATTGTGCAGTTTGAGGCGAGATGAAGGGGTGTTTGGTTTGTGGAGGAAGGGGAAGGGGGAATGTGTGGGTGGGCTTTTTTTTTGGATGGGGATGTTGGCGTGTATATATAGTATAGAACAGTACAGGGCATTATACATCTGTCTACTAATCACGTGGATGGAAATATTACGTCGACAAATGCAGTCACAGTCATCATACTCATACACATACACATTCCCATCCCACATCCCACATCATCCAAGCAAAACCCCCTATCTACTCTTCACAACCCCCCAACACTCACCCCCCTCGCAACCCCCGCAAACCTCTCCTTCCTTTCCGCAATCTCAGCCTTGATCCTCCCCTCCCGCTCCTCCTTCCCCACCCCCCTTACAAACTGCAACAACCGCAACGCCCCCGTCGGCGTAACACCTTCTACCCGTCTCGCCATTCCCACGCTCTCCGGCCGCGCCGTCTCCAACGCCCTTTTCTCCTCGTAGCTCAGCCCAAAAATGTTTTCATAGTTGATATCGATTGGTAAGCGGAGGTGTTCGTCTCGTAGCCAGCGGGCCTGGGCTGCGGATTGCGAGGCCACGTAGGGCGCGTAGGTGGCGTTGATATGGACGCGGTTGCGTATGTGGTCTGAGTAGTTGTTTACTTGGGGGAGGATGGGGTGGAGCGATGTTGGTGTTGTGGAGGGGAGACGAAGGACGTCGTAGGCGCTGCGTTTGGTGCTGTCGTTGCGGACGGCGAAGCCGGCTTCGTTCCAGTATGTCCAGCCCATTGTCTTTTCTTGTAAGATGTTGGTGAGTTCCTCGATTTGGGCAGACTCAGACGTGAATGCCGCCCAGCGCTTTTCGCTGATGACGCCTGCGGCGCGACCGAGGGGTGTGAGGCGTGTGTCTGCGTTGTCGGCGCGAGAGGACATGCGGTATTCAGAGCGTGAGGTGAACATGCGGTAGGGCTCTGAGACGCCTTTGGTGATGAGATCGTCGATCATGATGCCGATGTAGCCGTCTGCTCGGGTGAGGAGGAGAGGATCTTTGTGCAGGCTTTGCAGTCCCGCGTTTATACCGGCTATTACACCTTGGCCGGCTGCTTCTTCGTAGCCGGTTGTGCCATTGATTTGACCAGCGAGGAAGAGGCCAGATATGTTTTTGGTTTCGAGGGTTGAGCGGAGATTTCGTGGATCAACATAGTCGTATTCTACGCCGTAACCTGGTTGCAGCATGGTGACGTTCTCAAGACCTTTGATGGTCTTCAGCATGGCGATCTGCACGTCCGCGGGTACAGTGCAGGAAATCCCGTTTGGATATATGACGTCTGTATCGAAGCCTTCGGGCTCCAGCCAGATGATGTGGGATGACTTGTCTGTAAAGCGCATAACCTTCGATTCTAGCGATGGACAATAACGAGGTCCCTTTACTGTTTCGCGGATATGTACTGACTTGTCGAGATTTTGCCGTATAATATCGTGCGCTGCTTCATTCGTCCTCGTCTCGTAGTTCAGAAGTTGATCTTCGACCTGTACGCGATCATTGAGGTAGCTGAACGGCATCGGTGGATCGTCTCCCTCCTGCGCATC
The DNA here is from genome assembly GCA_025504975.1 of Plenodomus lindquistii. Taxonomy (NCBI): domain Eukaryota; kingdom Fungi; phylum Ascomycota; class Dothideomycetes; order Pleosporales; family Leptosphaeriaceae; genus Plenodomus; species Plenodomus lindquistii. The sequence goes on along the minus strand of JANUWI010000002.1, from coordinate 709,436 downwards.
CAACACCTTGTAATTTATCGTCTTGCCATCCAACCGTGGCGGTGTCCCCGTCTTCAATCTTCCCAACGTGAACCCCGCATCCCTCAGACTCTTGCTCAGCCCAAACGTCGCCGCCTCGCCCATGCGCCCCGACGGATACGCCTCAAGCCCAATATGTATCTCCCCACCCAGAAACGTCCCTGTAGTAATCACCACATTCTCCGTCATTATCACCTCCCCACTCTCCAGCCTCACTCCCGTAATCTTGCCATACCGCCCCTCCCTCTGCGCCTCCTCACTCTTATCCACAATAATATCCGCCACACTCCCCGGAACAACACTCAGCCCTTGATACCCCAATATCTCCTCTTTCATGTACTTCTTATACAGACTCCTGTCAATCTGCGCGCGAGGTCCCCACACCGCAGGACCCTTCTTGCGATTCAAGACTCGAAACTGTACGCCTGCTTTGTCCACGATGCGGCCTACGACACCGTCCAAGGCGTCAATCTCGCGCAACATGGTGCCCTTGCCGATGCCGCCAAAGGAAGGATTGCAGGAGCAGACGCCGAGGTTGTCGAGGCTCGGGGTGATGAGGGCGGTGCGGGCGCCGGTTCGCGCAGAGGCGGCGCTGGCTTCGCAGCCTGCGTGGCCGCCGCCAATTACGACGACATCGTAAGGCCTGTGTGTGGTTAGTGTTGTGTCTTGCAGTGCGAGTGTGTGGGGGACGTGGTGTACCGTTGGGTGTCGCTGGTCACGGTGGCCAATGTCCGGCGGGTTCGTTGGAAGCGATTGAAGGACCGTACGCGGGGCGCATGGCCCCAGAGCTGGTGCGCTCGCTGAGGGACGAGTCTCTGCATGGTGGAGGGCCGTCGAGGTGGTCGAAGCGTGTGGCCAAAAAGTTCAGAGCGATGCGGAGGTGCCCTCTTTCGCCGCAATGTCTTAGCGCACGGATCATGGGTTTTGCATATAGAGCATGGTAATGGGTGTTAGTGATGACAGCATTGTATGCTATGTGGCTGTTGCTTGATATGAGTGAAATGCCTTCCATTAATACATTGAGGTAGATCTAGATATCCGACACTGGGTCATAATTGTGGTGATTGCACATGTGACACAAGGTAGCATAAGCGCGAAGGAAAAAGGTATCATTCACACGCACGTAATCCATCGCAAGACTGCAGAGCGTAGATGATTACAAAGAGAAGCCTTCCAAATGTAGCATACACTCATGGCACATGAATACAAGCCCTGGGAGGGGCAAACCCCACAGCGCCTCGGTAAAACTGAGATCCTCGAATACGCGACCTACTCGGCCGCCACTATATTCCCTTGACAAGCTTAGAATTGCGGTTCGTGATACATCTAGCCAGAGCCTTCAACAAGACCCTCGTCGTTGACTTCGGGCTCATCGGTGCGACCGCGCTTCAAGACGTCGAAGTTGCGCGCGACCAAGCTCAGGTTTGAGCGCTTGTTGCCCTCCCCATCCGTGTACTGTTCCATGCGCGCATCAGCTTCGAGGTAGAGGAGGGAGCTATTCATATCCGTTAGCCGATTGCTCTCAATCACTAAATTCCCTCTTCTTGCACCCTGATCCCCGAGGCCCAATGCCTCCACCGGCTTCTCCATCCCAAGCAAGCCCACTATCGCCCCCACATCTTCCCTCTCCACAACACAATCCCCAAAAATGGAAATAATAAAAAACTCACCCCTTGGGCACATTCATTAGGAACTCCTTCTGTCCTCCCTGCACAAAACTCGCAACCCGGAACCAACTCGTCTTCTTGTCGTCGCCCTTGCCATAGCTCGATCCAATCACATAGCGCACAAGCGTACGGTCTCCACTGATGGTGACTTCCTCAGGGACCGTTCCCAGACGGCCGATGATGGTCATGCGCGCGAGTTGTTGGCGCGGGGTTGAGCTGAAGGCGCGGGCTGCTGCTGGCGCGCGGAAGGCGCTGCGGAAGGTGGAGGAAAACATTGCGGCGGTTTAGTTGTAGGTGGGAGGGGTTGGTGGTGAATTGGTGTTTTCGCCGCGGAGGGATTGGATGGCTGGCAGTGTAGAGAGGTGTTTGGGACGGGTGTGGGTGGGGTTGTTTTGATGATGGGGAATCTTGCTGTAATTGTTCGGTTCGCGTCGCGGTCGTGCGACGGCCCGTTACTGCATTGGGGTTGGGCAGTAAGGGGCGTGTCCACGTGTGCCAAGACCTTACAGAGGGCGTCAATACACGATGATTTTGCCTTGCTTTATAGACTATACGAGTACACAGGATTGGAGAGTGTGAATTGACGCATCGATTTGATTTTGTTTGGGTATATACTTTTGAATGTGATGATGCCACAGCATATATATCCACTATCTTCCTACCTCCTCGCCTTCTTAGCATCCCTCTCATCCTCATCACTATCATACTCCTTATAAATTCCCTTTGGTTGCGTCTTGTCCCAAGCCCCCGTGAAGACGTTCTTCTCTCCAGCTTTGGGCGCATACTTAAGCAAAGCTTCCCTAGGATCCTCATCTCGCATATCACTACCCTCAATCTGCTCCATGACATACTTCTGGTCGGGTGTAGACTTTGCAAATGGCGTGACAGCGGGAATGTGGGGTCGTCTGGGGTCGCGACTCTTGCCAGAAGCTGTAAGACCAATGGTCGGATGGCGTGCAGCAAAGGAACCAGCAGCCTTGCCGGATGGGTCATGCGCTTCGCCTGCCATGCCAAGGGGATCCATGTCTACTGTGAGGGAAGGATCATCGTCGAGATGGCGCTTCTTAGGAGCTTTGCTGAGTATGGTGAGGGCACCATTTGTGGAGAGCTTCGGGTTGAAGAGAATGGTCGTCTGGCCATTGGCTGAGCCGGTAAGGATCTGATTGAGTTTAGGGTGCCAATTCACTGTGATGAGGGGCGAGCCCGGAGTCACAGGTGTGACGAGCTCAGGGCGAAGTGTGGCGGGATTTAGAATATGGAGATGACCCGTCTCCGAACCTGTGACGATGCTGGAGCCGTTTGGTGCAAACTGAATGTTTGAGGTTGGGTATTGTGATGATGTTGATGTGTGTGATGTGGTATTGAGCGGAGCCTTGAACTTTCTCGTGTCCCATAGCTTGATCGTGTCGTCTCCGCCTCTTGTGATCACAAGTCTGCCGTCTGCGCTGATATCAATTCCGCTCGTCCAAGTGTCCTTCTCGTGCGCATCTCGGATCTCCGCTTTAGGGCGATGAAATGGGCCTTCTCCACTCCACATAACCAGACTACCGTCCAAAGCCGCCGCAACGATGATGGTACCGTCACCGTCCGGAGAGGGCCCCCATGCGATGGCTGTCATTCGTGTCATGCCTGCGCTGCCAGCAGCTCGCGACTTGTGCACAATGACCTCCTCCTGTTTCATCCGCTTCTTCGTATCCCATATCCGAACCGTACTGTCCGTCCCCGCCGTCACAAACCGCTCCCGATTCGTAGGATGCCATGCGCCGCTGGTGACTTCCGACGTATGTCCCTTCGTATTGTGCTTGTCCCTCAAGTACATGTCTCCCTTTTGAAACTCCGCAGTAAGGTCGCCATCTCTGGTGAACAGCCTCGCTTGGGATGTCGCCGTGATGCACAGGAATTGACCTCCGGAGTTCGGGCCGTACAAAACTTGGTGTATCGAATGCGCCTCTGCCGTGTCCGAGGGCTTCGTGGTGAATGGGTCGACCGTCTTGAACGCGCGAATAGTCGACGGCGTGAGCGCACTCAGATCATGCAACTTGAGCGTGCAGTCGTTACTGCCTGTCACCAATCGTGTGCCCGAGGGATCCAGCGCGATCGTCGTAACAGCTCTGTCGTGCGTCTTGATAATCAACTCGTGCGTGACAGGGTATTCGTCATCGTCGTCGCTCATATCGCTATCGTCGTCATCATCCGAGTCCTTGTCGCCATCATCCGATTTGGCATCTTTCTTCTTTGCGTCCTTGCTCTCGTCCACGACTGGTCTGCGCGCGCGCTCAATTTGCGCCTCGACGTTTACGGATCCATCTTTCTTCCCGAATTGGCTTGGCATGTACTGCGCAAGCGCGTCGTCGTCATCTGCTGAGAAATCCATTATCGGCTCGTCTTGTAGCAGAATGCGTGGGTGCTTACTATTGGCGTTTTGGGATCAAAGTGCATGTGCGTGAGAAAGTTCAATGGGGAATGACATAACGCGAACGTCTTCACACTACTGCTAGCGTAACCGCACTTGTGGGGTCGCGTTAGCCTTGTGTGGAGTGACTTCGAACGACACAGGCCTCTCAATGTGGTAATCTTCTGGATCCAAACTCTATGTTGCCGCGAGAGAGTCTCTTCCATTGCGCCTGAAGACGGCCGCTGTTGAGCATCGAAGCTTCTCCAATTGGAAGCAGTATCGCTCGATCCTCTATGAGCGTAGTCGAAGCCTTGCGTTTAGCACCGTCTCTAGTGAAGCTAAGTACCCTGACGACATCGTTAAATCCGTCCACAAAGACCTGCCTCACCTATAGCGTCGAGTTATATAAGGGCGTAGCTCAGGATCATACTGTTCTGAAAGATGGAACTACAACACCAGACTGATCTATCTGCACTCCAAGCCAGCACCCTGCCTTCACATCAACCATAATCCCATTCCTCCATCTCTTACTCCCCTCAAACCCTGCCTCTCAAAAAATGACAAGAACCCTCATCCTCTTCGGCGCCGGCCCCGGAATCGGCAACCACACCGCCTCAGCCTTCGCCTCCGCCGGCCTAACCCACATCATCCTTCTCTCCCGCAACACCTCTCGCCTCCACGACTCCGATGCCCCCTTCATCACCTCCTCTAACCCCACTGTCAAAGTATCCACACTACGCTGCGACCTCGCAGATCTCGACAGCCTGCCCAATGTCCTCGCACAACTCGACAAGCTAACCCAAAACGAAAACATCGAGGTGATTTTCTTCAATGCAGCGCGGATCAAGCCCACGGAAACGGTACTTAGTGTAGACGTCAAGGAGATTGAGGAGGATTTGAGGACAACGATACTGTCGCTGTATTTAATTGCGCAGCATTATCTTCCTGTTCTTACTAAGACGGGTTCGTTGGGTGGTTCTGTGAAGCCGGCGCTCTTAGTCACGAATTCTCATCTCCCGTGGGATCCGGTGCCGCAGCTGCTTTCGCTTTCGCTGGTGAAGGCGGCGCAGAAGAATATGGTGGAGAGTTTTGCGAAGGGATGGGAGGGTAAGGGGGTTCATGTGGGATCGGTGTTTGTGGAAGGTGCTGGTGAGTTTACAGTTTTCTTGCTTCTGGTTTCGTGATATGGGATTAGTGGGGGTTATGGGAGGAGAGATAGTAACGTGTGAGTAGTTGCGCCAGAGAACAAGGTGCTCAATCCAGCGACTATTGCTGAGAGGACGGTGGCGTTTTGGAAGGAGGGAAAAGGATTGGGGATCAATATCAAAGAGGACTGAGAACTAAAGAAGAACACTAATAAGGACATGAAGAGATGAGCAGCATCGACTGATCATGCAGTACACCCGTGAATCAACCGCACGCGTATATACAATTCCTTCTTCCTCTTTTTGGGGGCATTAAAATTGAAGCCTTTCTTACTATATTACTTCTACTCCACATGTTGTAATTTCTCGCGACTATTACAAGACAATCGAAGGAAAGAATCGTAGCGCTCCACACTTCAAAGCTATCTCAATACAATCTCAATGTACGCAATCATTGAAAGAAGCTCGTAGAGCCCATCATCCCAGCGCTGGAAAGTACTGTGTCCACTCCACCGTCTGATACACATCCTTTGGTACCGATCTTAAACCGACAAACATTTCCACCAACATGTACAACCTTGCCATAAGATACAACGCAGCCCACGTTGAGAGCATGATCTTCCACACTATAGGATATTTCTCCTCTGGAAAAAGCCATTCCATGCTCATCATTACAGCGAATGGCATTAGGGTACATATGATGCTGCTCGCTCTCCATAGCCATAGCTCTGCTTCGGATGAGAAGTAGAATCCCCAACCGATGATGTGCAGACCTCCAAACAGACCAAAACATAGAGCAGCTACCGCAGAGTGAAATCTCTGATATTTATCAGAGCTATTGTCGAAAGTTACTCGCTCAATCCTATCTCCATCCTGCAGCCGCTCCGAAATCTCGACAATAATTGGCGTGCGTATGTCAAAAGGCTTCTTCCACCAAGCGATATACATGACCGCCCCACAGCATACATTGGCTAGAGTGAAGAGCTCTAATGTTGTGACGCTCATTTGGTTCACCGCACGACTGATGATCTGCACAACGAATGACAAGATCTGGATAGAGGCAAAAGACTTGACTATCCAGTCAGATTTGCTACGATCATCTTTATCCGCGGAGCCCAGTGCCGGCAGAACCATTTTACCGTCTTCGATAAGCCGGATAAGGGATGCAAATTTGATGCGGACAGGCTTGTTATCGTTCTCGGAGACATCGTTGATTGCTACACCTCCCATGTAAATGAAGAAGGCTTGCTTCAATGTGCAACCCAGATTCTGGTCAAACTGTTAGACAAATCCATATCCGTTACCTTTAAAGTAATCACCTTTCGCGCCTTCATAGCAATAGAAAGCTCTTCAATCGCAGCTATCACAAAGAACTCTGGCACGACCAAAGCCCCGAGCAGATACCCAACACGCCGTAGGAATATTATGATTTCAATTTCTCCAATTCTCGGTAGATTCGGATGTATAGCGCTCCAAGTGCATAAGAAGATTGTCGCAAAACAGTTCCAAAGAAGCCCAATTGTCCCACGGCCTTGTGGTTCGGGAGCCCATCCCGTGGTCTCGATCGTCGAATTTGGCATGGACCTTGTCGATTTCGGATTCGTGAGGCGATCAAAAAGTTGGGATAGGAAGACTGTCGAATTAGGCGGCAGAATCCAGAGTTCATATGGTAACGCAGAGAAGGCTGAGTTTCAGCCTTGCTGCGCCTCGGTCGCTAACTGTCAGCTTTGTGGACGCCACCATGCAAGCTGTACGTACGGGGCCAGTCACAGCCTGATGCTAAACAAACTACTGGCATATCGCCGCAGTCTTCGACATAATACTGCATAACCCGCCGTAGGTGGCTGCGTGATCGAAGTGAGTCTTGCAATCGGTCGATGCTGGCGACATGGCGAGTCCCCGAATACTGCGCACGGATGAGAGATGTATATAGCCTTAAGCAAGAGGCAGTTTCGTGTAAGTGTATGAGGATGGCGAGAGAAGAAAGATGATGAGGAACGATTGTTTGTGCCATCAGCCCAGATGACGACAGCCACACTCCCAACAAGGCAACCACACTCCAAGAAAGCAGGCGCAGTCGAATGTAGCTCCATGACAACAAAACCCTTATTGGCAGTCTGCCTGCCTATCTTGAGGCCAGAACAGCATCTCGCTCCTCACGCAAGGCTGAGCACACACTAGCAAACACGACATTCTCAACCAATCTCTCACAAACTCGAACAATCTCAAAATCTCAATTCATCCTACGTAATTTCGCCTTCCCATGCATATGAACTTTCAAAAGAAGAAAGAAAAAAAAAACAGAAAAGACGACTCCCAGAATCATACATTCCCGCTCTCTCTCTCTCTCCGCACCGAAAAAAACTCCCCTTCCCATCATCCACTGCAACTCCATTCATCACTCCACTACCGAATCTCCTCACGCCTAGACCCATGAATTACCACAAGCGCGCAAACAGAAGACGCCAGGAAAAGGGGAACCGCTATCAAAGCCCTCCTTCTCTCTCTCTCTCCAGCGCCAGAGAAAATAAGAGAATTGGAGACGAAAAGCTCCAAACCGACCCCAGGGAAGCCGCCAAGCGGTTCAATGCTCGTCGCTCGATGCTCAGACAGACCAGGTAGGTGGGAGTAGGTGCATGTGTTGTTCGTGCATGTGTGCAAAAGGGAAAGTGATGCCGCAATCCACGAATTGTAACGTCAGAATTCGAAAATGAGGACAGTGTTGTACAAATGTGCTTGAAGTGACGTGTGTGTGTGTGTGTGCTGATTCAGGGGCTCGTGTATGGGATTCGGTGTGCGTAGGTAGAAGGTTCCGTGGGAAGCTCTTTGTTCGAAAGCTTGACATGGCTGGTTGAATTGATACGATACAGCCAAATCGTATGAATAAATCGAGGTAGACAATCACCACAAAAAGCCCGAAACAGGGGTGATTGCGCAACACAATGTAACTGCAGCCTCCCCGGGTTGCAAGAGGGCACTCCACCGACGCCTACATTCCCGAGAAAAATAGCAAATTCTGGAGTGCGCTTTGTAAAAGGTAATATCGCAAGTATCCAGTCGTTTCTATAAGGTAGATCGTTAATGTTGATCATCATCAGCTTGCGAGCAAACGTGAGAGAAATCCTATATCTCCACCGTCTTCAGCTCCTCGGTCTCGGCCGCAGGGTTCTTCAAAGACGATGGAGACTGGACTTTCTCCTTCGTCGCCTCCTTTGTATTTTCCTTTGTAGTTTCCTTCGCGTTTTCCTTGTCGCTACTCAAGCTTGCTCGGGCTGGGGGGAATTCGTCGCCGCTAGGCCTAGGGGTTTCGACAGGGATGAGCTTCTCACCATTGGTGCTTGCTTTCGAGTCGAGATCGGTGTGTACGCGGATCGGCTGCGGCGTCTCTTCTGCGACTCGGGCCAACGGGCTTGAGAGCTTGCCGCGGGGGCTGATGCCTTTAGACTTGGTCGACAAGCGGTGAGGGCTGCGGCCGCGGTCTTCGGGAGCGATGACCGGGCTGTGGTATGGGCTGCTAGCGGTACTGCTTGGGACAACCATGCCAGGCGCATTTGGGTTTACGCGCAGACCGCTGTTAGGTCGTCTCCTCGGCTGAGGTCTGCGGCCGTTCTTCTGATCGCATCGCCAGCGAAGGATCTCGAGGTAAGGAGGCTCGACATTCTGGCGCTTGAAGGCCAAGAGCTTCAACTCGCTGCTGTCTTCGTCCACGTGCACATTATTGGAGTTGAAGTCGTCTGCGATCATGGCAAGCATGGCGCCCCACGATCGCGCAACAACGTATTTGCAGTCGTAGTCGCGGCCGAAGATGATGATCTGTCCCCATGTGCCAGTGGGTCCGGGCGCAAGATCGGTAGCGAGATAGTTGCCTCCCCAATCGCGCGCAAGAGGGATCCAGGCCGGGTGAGCATAAAACTTCTGGACAGCACCCGGAGGTTGTGAGTCTTGACGAGCCAGCAGTTCCTGTCGCCAAAGAGGGTTGCCAGTCGTCTGTGGCTGTGCGACTGGAGGAGCGGTGGAGGAGCCAGCAAAAGCCTTGACTGGAATTTGCGGTGTGGAGTAGTCGACCTTGTTGGTGAGGTATTCTTCGGCGACCTTGCGCCAGTTCTTCCACTCCATGACGATTTCCTCGCAGTCGAGCAACATCATGCCGAAGAGGAGGCCTGTTGGGAGACCTCCACGCTCCTGGCCATCGTGCACCTGCAGCGACTCGCGCACGTCCATGGGCAGGGTGGAATCGAGTTCGTGCTCCAGCTCATTGACATCGTTTGCTGTGCAGCCCTCGCAGATGTTGTCAAAGAGCTCCTCGTAGTGGTCCTCGACCCAGCGGTCAATGCGCCTCCACGAGTGTGAGACGGGCGGCGGCGGGGGCAGGCCCTCGTTGAAGTCCTGCATCTGGATCTGGCCGTTGATGCCCTTGTCGAAGGCTTCCGAGTCGGTTGTGTTCTGGCGGCTGAGCGAGCCGCGCATGCCGGGGGAGTAGGGCGAGCTCGGAGATAAGGGCCCCTTGGGCGAGCCGATGAAGCCATTGCTCGTGGCCAGCTCGTCGTGCTGGTAGGGCGAGGCCAGGTCCATGCGGGACTCGGCGCCGCTCGTGGCTATCGAGGTGAGGGCGGAATGGCGGCTCTGGGGGATGGGGATGTGGCGGCCGGTGCGGTAGGGCGAGTCGTGCGAGGCATGGCGGTCGTTGGACGTCATTGTGTGCCAGAAGTCCTTGAAGGTCGCGGCGATTCTGTCTTGCTGTCAGTCACGTGGCCCCGTCTGAGACCGCAATCTCCCCGGGGGAGGGTGTCGTACTGTTGTGCCATGGTGTCGGCGGTCAAAGGGAGAAAGCGACAGCGAGCGTCGTGTTGCGCTCAGCGCGGGGGGCCAGGGCGGGCAGCGGGCAGCAGGCGGTGGATCAGCGAGCGTCGTGTGGGTGTGCAAGCAGGCGCGCCGGTCGGGGAGGAGAGTTGGCAGCAGAAGGTCGAATTGCAGTCGGAGAAAGTGGAGGTGACGTTCGACGAAAGGGGTGCCTTGGCGGTCAGGGCCCCCTGGGTCGATTCGCGAGTGGATTCCACAATTCGGCCGTGTGCTGCACTAGGTTTGTACGAGACAAGGCAGTAATCCTCCTGCGTTTGGGGGACGGGCACAGACAGCGGTGGGTGGTGGTGGCGATGGTGATGGTGAGGAAACGGGCGGCGGGTGTTTACCATGAGCGCAGGCCTTGTTTGGTGTTGTTCATCACCTTGACGCACGTCGATACTGGAGCAACCTCCGCGCCTACTCTGCTGTTTAACCGCGAACTTGGATTTGAACCTGCACCGCCTATAAATAGCGCATCTATATTATTCACGCTGCTATCGTCGCCACGGAGTGCATCTACTCTACGCATGCTCACTCCTTCTCCTATTCCGGTGCGCATCCAACAGCTGCCTGGATATGAAAGGAGGCCGTCTGCTCTGGGATCTTGCAGTGGCCAATTCGCTTCCTCTGCGCCCATTCGCCGCCTGACCCCCGCCTTGTTCGTCCAACCGATGCCCTTTGTTTCAGCTTTGCATATGCGCCTGCGAGAGCCATTCCCGAAGCCACCTCGCTTGGTTAGCCATCACCGCTCGCGGCTCTCCAGTCTTTGGGGCTCTGTCCACGCCAGACTTCGAACTGGTGTTCCGAGGCGGGGAACCTTTCATGCTCCGCTTGAGTCTTGCGCACACAGCTTCCCCTTGTGCTGGCTCTCCCTGGACTACCGCATCTCTTTGGTGCCCCTTGTCAGACGCCATTTGCACCATCTTGGTACGACTATTGCATGTAGGTGTATGTACCGTGAAGGTACCTATCATGTATGTACATATTGCCAGTACACTAGCCCCTAATCGCCTAGCCCCTCATTTCTCTGCGGATCTTCGACCACATTCGAAGAGCGTAGTAAAGTGACGTGTCCAATCCTAATCCTCCTCTCCGCCTTTCTGACGTCGTCACAAGGTTCTGCCTGGCACACCGATCTCAACCTTCGTGAAGAACATGCAGCCATCAGGTCATCGAGTAATGTTTCACATAGAGTGCAGATCCTCGCGCAAGTGCGTTATCAAGAGTAACACGGCTGTGATTGCGTGCGTTTCCCTCGTCCCACCACTTATCTCAGCGTTTCGATTTGCTTTCTTACGCCAAGCAACGGCTTACTCCACAATCTCACACCTGCCTTGTCGACTGCAAAAGCTTGAGAAGTCTTGCCACTCATACGCAATCATGAGGCCCAGTGTCCCCCAAAGCGGGAACTTGCTGTTCGGTGAGTGTATCATGGGCTGCGTGGCTGCTTATTTTTAGGCATGTAGACATTTTATCGCCACAACGCTTCGTAGCCGAATATCGGTGCTCTCTTGCCATGCACGTTGCAGGGCTATGATGTCTCAACTTCTCGATGGTTCTCTGGACGTCGGACAGTCTGGCACACTAGTCTTTTTACCCCAGATCCAGACACCAAGCGGGTGGGCCGGATACGAGAATGATGTGAGCAATACGAGGTGATGTTCGTGGCTCCCGAGGTCATCGTATCGTCAATATCTTGAGCTACACCTGATTTGGTCATCATCTGCAACCCTTCACACGTGGCGTACACAGTATGAACCAGAGTAAGAGCCTACAAGCAACGAGATGCTTATACTACTCCACATGGTGTAGTGGAGATAGAATTCTCTGAAGTCACGTGGCTTTGGGTAGCTCTACCCATCCAATCAGCTCGTCCACGGCCCATCGAGGAGTGTTAGCAGCCAATCAAAATTTTAGTGGCAAGTAACGTGACTGTAGGAAATCCTGGGTGCTCCTGAGGTTGAGTGGCTTGTGTGTCAGGGCTTGACCTAGTCAACGCCTTCCATGTGCATCCGCGGACCAGTTCAACCGGTTGAAACGACAACAATGCATGTGTTAAACTGACGAATTTACCAAATGGCCCTGTCGTTCTAGCATTGTCCCCAGCCGTGTCAGCCCCATTTTTCATGTCACAGTCTTGCCCAAGAAATGCGACAGCTCTTCTTGCAGCGGGAGTACAATTCCCTCAACCGCCGCCTGCAAGAACTCGGCGTCCTGCAAGCTAGCCCCAGGCTCGCTAAAGCAGTGCAAGCAATGCCTCACAGCGCTCAGAAACGCAGCTGAGAGGTCGTCTTGCGAGTCTTCAGCCCATGTGTGGACCATGGAGCAGAGTAACCAGGGATTCTGATGCAAGGCTGGGTCGGTAGCGCCATGTTCTGCCTCTTGGTACTTTTCTGCTGTTGTGCCAAAGTACAACTCTAGGAGAGCAGTTGCTAGTGCAAGTAAAATTGTGTTTTTGTTGTTCCAGCTGCGTGGTTTCTGGGTATTTGTGAGTTCGATCATGGATGGGGCAACGTATGGGTGCTCAACGTCGATTGTATCGGTTGCGGCGGTGTCTCGGTAGAAGAGAATATCCTTTGCAGTCCACTGGTTCGTGAGCCAGGGTGTTGAGTTCAGATACAGCACACTGGACGCTAGAGTCAAGGCTAAGCTGTATCTATCCCTCTTGCTCAGCTTTGCGCGTTTCCCACCCGCGATCGGACGACGGTCCAGAAGGTCTTCCAGTGACACTAATTCTGACGAGGGCGATATCTTTTTGGCAGTATCAATAGGATACACGCCTCTGAGTATACTTTTACTATCGAGTGAAAAGCCGATCGCTGAAGTGCCTTTTTGCTGCTGTATGGATGCACATAGATCTTTGATTTCTTGTAGCTGAGAAGCACTACCGGTGACAGGATCAAGTATCGAATATGGCGGCAGAGTGCCAAAGCTGACGCTCTTGGTCATCCTGCATATGTTAGCACTGAGTTCGTGGTTGTGTTGATCTGATGCAGCTCACTTAGGTCTTGGCGATAACATGGGTGCGGTGTTAGGCTTATCCTCGTCATAGTCCTCTTCAACGCACACTTCAGCAGCTTGCCAGAGCCACGGACTTTGTTTGTTATCGACGTCGATGGTTGAGAAAGAGATGTTGAAACTGGTCTTGGATGATGAAGCAGTCTTTCTCCCAGCTGTTGCGAACACGTCTTCTCGCTGATCCAATCGAAGGCTAGATTTGTGAGATGATTTGCATGTGCATGACCAGCATAGTGTAAGCGACTCATGAAGACTCTTCGCATAACCCTGTAACCGTCGTACTCGTGCCGTATTCGACGGTTTGACAGACTTCCGATAACTCTGGATCTTCTCTGTCTTTTCGCTGAATCGCTCCAGCTCTTTGTTGCACTCATCGAGCTCGTTCAGTAGTCCTTTGATGGTCTTCTTGCTCATACCGAAGCGGATACGTTTCCGCAGCTCGAACTTGTCACCTTTCTTGGGGTTGGCAGCGACTATGGCTTCGAGATCGTTACGGGTGAGCTAGGACGAATCAGTGCCAAACAAGGGCGAAGGTGCGCATAATGCTCTTACTTCATTAGCTCGATCAAGATCCAACTTGCTTGCTATCAATTTGGTAATTCTCTCAATGTCTGTGATTGTGCTGTGATATGCCTGGTAAGACTCCTGTAGTCGGTCCTGCAGTCTCATTGCCATGTCTTTGCTCTTCCAGAGCTGTTGCGAGGATCCTGGGTCCGCCAGCATTTCGGATAGCTCGACTTCAGACGTGATGGGCTCGAGAAGGTAGCTGCTTGCTTTGTCAGTGCCCACGTGAAACGTTCGATGTTGATATGCCATACCGAATCGACAGCGCATAGTGGACATGTTGAGTGCGAAGCTTGCGTATGAATTGTGGCAGTTGCTGTTCCCACCGCATAAACGATTTGATAGGATCAAGTCCCTCATTATAACTCTCGATGCCTTGGACCCTGTCAGTGGGCGCAACGGCACTGCGATGCTCGCTCTACATACCTTGTATGATCAACGGCAGACATCCAAGCACTAGTCCAGCGACTTCTATGCCACTCATGCTGGATACGATATTTTTTGGGCCGTTCCTGCTCCATTGTCAGTATCGCGTGCCTGAGCGGCGAACAAGCGGGGTTAGTTGCCGTGACTCGATGAAGGACACCCTGAAGTACGCGCCACGTTCACGTTATCGCGATCTGCATACTGGCCTCCAATGCGTTCGGATGAGCAGCTCTTCCCTTCTCATAACAAGCGACAAGAAGCTGAGAGAGCCTCCATGCATGTCAGACGTCGATCTGAACTGCAGATGAGGCGCCACACCAAACTCGAATTGCTCTAGCTTGGTCGCCTTACATGCAACCCTGAAGCTGTGGAGGATCAGCGACCCGACCATCATGTTCGACAGAATACACATGCCTTGACATCGAGACGCAGCTATAAGCATTGCTTGCTGTTGTGAAATACAACACTCGTGTATCGTTTAGGGAGCTTGCGTCTTCGACTTTGTTGGTTGGCTGCAACGTGTACCGCGTTACCACGTTCGCCCACCAAAAAACACGACTTCGTTTGGGAGGCCGCGATCGCCCACAGATTGCCAAAAATCTCACGACCCATGACAGTGCCTTGAATTGGATTTGAGATGCCATCATGTCCGAATTACGGCTCGCGACTGCCGCGAATGTGCAAGCATTCAAAAGCTTACAATATGCGCTCGACGTAAGCGACGGCAAGTGGGCGGCATCAATCGATCATGATGCTCTTGGAGATGAAGCTGGAAGGTTCAGGGTCTGGTCTGGAAATTTGGGGGCACTACAGAAAGGGCACAGCTCGCTTGATTATCGGCTGCGAGACTCCCCGCTCCTCTCTAGCAACGCCCTCAAGTTCCTGCAGGAACTCGAAACGAATCTCAAGGAGGCATACGCGATTGTATCCGGAGCTCGCCTACCTTATGAACAACAGTCAGGATCGAAAGACAGCGATGAAGAGGAGAACGTTGATGACGGCTTCTTTAGTGACGAGGATGACAGCGAAGGTGACGAAGGTCTTGATGGATCCCGAACCGAGATTGGAATGCGCTTTGCAGAAATTGTCGACATCATCGACAATTTGTACAAGCTAAGCGTCCGTATCAGAACGCCGACGATACGGCTAAGGTCCCTCAAAGCGGCGTCTTACAAACCTATAGATCCCGATACAGGGGCGGACATTATGAACGCGTACGCTGGGTATGATGAGTTACACATCAAAGAGCTGTTGACAGCATTGCGGCGACCTTTCGTGTCAGATATACAACCACAGGAGGACTTTCTTGCAATACGGCTTGGTGCAGCTATAACGCTGCGGAGGCGACAGTTTAAATACTGGAAGCGACGTGAGTTCACGTGCATCTCATAGTGATCAAGTGCTGACATTTTGAAGATCGGGACAAATTGGGAGTGGCAACAGCAACGCTTGAAGAAAGGCCGATGCCTGATGTGCAACTTGTAAACGGCCAAGATGCTTTATTGGGAGGAGGAAAGCCCCTCGCTAACGCTGTGAGTACTTTTACCACTGTAGCCATTTCTACTTCATACTGTTGTCCGAGTGATTTTGGCCTGCTCTCCCGAATGTCAAGTCTTTTCAGCACTACAGCTTTTACTGACCAGTGACCACACGTCTTCTAGCAAAATCCCACAGTAGCATTGCTTAAAGATGCTCCCAGCCAGAAGACTGTAAAGACAATGCTCTCCGGAACAGAAGCAACACATCATCACCAGTCCTTGGATGACATTGTCGACACTAAATCGGTGACCAGCTACGCTGTCACAGTCAAAGACATACAAGGTCGCGGCGTAGATCTACCGCCGCCTCCTAGAGCAGCGATTGGCGACAGAGACTTCGAGTGTCCATATTGCTACATTATATGCCCGGCACGTTACGGACAGGGACGAGCCTGGAGAACTCACATTTTACAGGATCTACAGCCATACTGCTGCACATATGGAGAGTGTGATCAAGCAGAACAGCTTTTCCGCAGTCGAAGAGAGTGGATAGAGCACGAGGCTAGTCATCGCAAAGTCTGGCGATGTCCGGAACACCCAAACGCGGTATACAAGTCTGGAACCGGCTTAGAGAACCACCTCAGGCGAGAGCACCTCGATAGCTTCCCTGAGAGCCAATTGCCTACGATGGTGAAGATTGGCGAAACCAACACCGTCGATGTACGGGACACTTGTCCGGTCTGCTTAGCTCCCGCAGATACTGAAGGTCTGGGAGACTTTCAGAGTCATATTGCAAATCATCTCGAGCGAATTGCGACTTTTGCTCTCCCCAACGGCGTGGAAGGAGAATCCGATGGTGCAAGTGGTGCGGCAAGCCGTGGTGGATCTGGCAGCACAGGCTCACTCACCGTCACAAACACAGTCACTGATAGCGCTGATTCGAGAAAACAACAACCAGAAAAATTAGGGGAAGATACTACCGGTGAGTTGCACGAGATTTCGAAATGTTCCTTCTATCATTTCTATGAGGTTGCCCAGACTGATTCTCGTTTATCAGGGGAGACTCCAGACCAACAATCGCTTGATCAGATCCTGGGATCAAAAACTGCTCGAGCCGTTTTATCGATTGAGAGTCTGCAGCAGATACCGGACTCGAGTCTCAATCGACTTGATATGACAGCAACTCAGCTTGAATCAAGCGTCGATCGTGAGAATCCTCCGTCAAATGACAGCCAGTCTGATGCACAATTTGAAGGCGACATTTTGGGTACTTCATCTGAAGATGATGACCCAGCCGAGTTTGAGAAGCATCTGGAGCAAAGGGAAGCCTTTAGAGTGCACCTCTTGTCAATGCCAGGAGCCACGATGGTTCGGTTTTGTACGTACATATTCCCCAATAATCTCTGAACCCCGGACTAACGCATGCACCACGTTCATAGACAAACGCTATGGTTCTTGGACCGGGAGTGCGGTCTTTACAGACAGTACTGCAGCGACTGAAGCAGTTGAACGTTTCAACAAGGACCAGTTCCCGTTGATCAAGCTCCAGCAAAGTGCGGCGTCCCCTGAGAAACTCAAGTTCAGCTCGTCTCTTTTGTATGACGGTACGTTTGATCATTTCTTAGTCAAAATTGGTTGGATATACTAGCCGCTAGGGTCGAATGATAATTGCAATTTGCATACAGATCCTTATGGATGAATAACTAAGTCGGTCACAATTTTAGGAGCCAAGGACGTCGCTTCTCAGCAATCTACCTTCGATACATACGAAGCGCCTGGTGCTCGAGATGTGTCACCAGGGTCCATATCGTACGATGATGAGGAGCAAGAATCTAAAAAGCAGCCCGTGATGAGTGTGCTCGACATCCCCACGTTGCGCTTTTTATACCGATCACGCCGGCTGCTTCAACGCGATCAAAGCTACGCACCGAACGACGCCTACAACCAAGTGATTTCTTTCTGTTATTATGATTTGACCAGACTGAAGGTTGATGCAATCATCAACAGCGCAAACAGCGGACTATTTCCATCAAGAACGAAGACAACCCTGAACAATGCTGTCCATAGAGCTGCAGGACCAGGTCTGAGGGAAGAGACGAAATCGAAACCCAAACTGAAAGCTGGACAAACTGAACTCAGTCACGGCCACAATCTGCCCAGCCCTTGGATCATCCATGCGGCTAGACCACGCTATGGCAGAAGTAAAGGAATGGGCCAATTCAATATGCTAACCGAGTGCTATCGAAGTGCCTTACGGATGGCGAGCAACTATGAGTTCAAGACAATCGCCTTTCCAAGTCTAGGCGTAGGAGTTGGGTTTCCCCCGCGCATTGCTGCACGTATAGCCTTACAGGAGGTGCGAGAATACCTCGATGGTCATTCTGACTACGCCTTTGAACGTATCGTATTCTGTGTCAACAGTGCGATTGACGAGAAAGCATATATGGACTTCTTTCCCGTGTTTTTCCCCCCGACACATGGGGACCTGGACAGAGCCAGAGCGTCTGGTTTCTCTGCAAACCGTGCTGCTTTAGCTGCGCAGATACTCGAGACCCGTGAACAGGTACAAAAGGTGAACGAGGAACTGTCGACAGACTTCAGTTTATTGGTCCCGGACTTCGATGGCAACATCTTGGAGGGATTCAACGCCATCGATGCTTCGTTAGCATCAATTCGTGACTTTCTGCTGGGATCCGGAGAAATCAATAGAAGCTTGGCAGACGTCAATTTGATTTGCTCAGTCATGCAAACGACTTGCAGCCGCATAATGGAGACCATCAATGTTACCAAGGACACCAAAGACTCATGGAACAACAACAAAAGATACTGGGACAGATACGAGCGGTACATGCAAGACACCTACGGCACAGATCTTGTAAATCTTCTCATGACTTGCCAACACTTCGTACAGCATTTGGATGACATCGTAACACGGAACGGAACTGAGGCGGAAGAGATGGCCTCTTGGCGTGCAAGCTTAGAGAGCTATGGGATTAAGCGGAAAGAAGATGACGGTGAAGGAATTCGCGACCATCTTGACGAGGTGTTGTACGCCCGCGAGTTTCGCCAAAACGAAAGAGTTCAGAGTCGGAATACAATCAAGCTGCACCAAATATCCTCTCTTGTCAGGCTTTATCAGCTCGATGAACTCGGCAATAAACCTACGTTGGCACACCCATCGGCTGTCTTCAACAATGCTGTATGTCTGGCGAGAGAAGATATAACTTTGTTAGAGGTAGACATCATGGTCAACTCGACCGATGTGTCCTTTATGGGGATGGGTACGCTGGATCGTATTGTCTTCCAGAAGGGTGGTCCTGAACTACGCAATCATATCGAGCAATTCGGGCAATGCCAGGAAGGAGACGTCAAGCTGACACCGGGCTACATGCTACCAGCAAAACACATACTCCACGTTGTCCCACCCGAACAGTACAGGAAGAACACCAAGGACGTCTTGCGTGGCATATATCGGGAGATTCTCCACACGGCCATGCTGATGCGAGCCACTTCAGTAGCCATTCCAAGCATCGGAACGGGCATGTTGAACTACCCGCGACGCGACAGTGCGTCCCTCGCCATGGAAGAGGTGAAGCGATTCCTGGAGTCGGCCGAAACTACCAGCCCAATCGAGAAGATCATCTTCGTAGTCTATAGCTCCAACGACGAGTTCATTTACAAGAGCCTATTACCAGTATACTTCCCACCCGTGGAAGATGCGGCAGAGAAATCCTCTAGAGTACCGATCGAGCTTGAGGACGCATCTGTGCCCTCCAAGTCAACAGCACCGCCTCCTCGCACACTCTTCGGTTCCGTTGGCGACGCGCTCCGCAACGTACGTACTGGCAAGCAGCCCGAGATTTCTCGAGAGGTGAATAGCTATGAGGAGCACTACCTCATCAGCTTCGAATCGCATGCGGAAGACTGCCCAAAATGTAAAGACATCGACCAACTTTATTCTCAAGGCCTTGATCTGTGCTCAAGAGGCTACGCTCAGGCTCAACTTCTTTTGGGGTACATGAATATGGTCGAAGACCAGAGCGTGCACACAAAGCCTGACCGGGATGGCCAGTACGTTAAGCTGATGATTCCTCCAGAGCTATACCCGAGGTCCCTCAAATTACTCCACACAGTGGAAAAGAGCTTGCGTGACAATACTCGAAGTAGGCCTTTCGTAACACAAAGTAAACATTACGCCAAGATTCTCCAAGATCGGGAAGACAAAGACACTACACAGTCCGCTTCCGCCTTGAGCATGCCAGTGCAGGCCGTGCGAGTTGCATTGTGGTCCGATGCAGCATCAAAGTGGCACTCCATTCACACTGGAGGGTGCAGCATCTTTGTCGAAGGAAGTAAAGTTGATATACGCCGTCTCAACACACCAGAAAATGCGCAAATGTTTCTGCTGTCGCTCCAACTATCCCCTACCACGACATTGGAACAGCACGAGACGGACTATCAGCTCGTTCTTAATGGCGTCACAGAGATAACGTTTGGTGTGAAGCCGCATAGCGATCTGCGACACGATAGAATTCTTTTCCTTCATGGTACGCCCGGAGAATGCGACGCACTGCGAGAAAAGCTACAGCATGGCATAGCTGGTACTGATCGCTCCCTCGAAAAGTCGCAGAACCCTCATTCCGATCCCTACAACGAACTTGGATACATTCGCCGCGACAACGAGCCGTCCTACGAACCTCTTGAAAAGGAGACAAGTGACCGCAAATCGGAAGCCGTGATGAAAGACGGCGAGACAAAAGAGCAACGTGGTGGAACTTTCGGCCGCCTACAGTCTCGTATCAAGAAACTGATGAGTGCGTCTGCGAGTTCCAGTTCGTGGACCAATCCCAGCTTGAGTGCCCGCTCTGAACCCAGTGCTGCTAGCTTGTCTCCCAGTGCCAGTTCAAGACCCAGTGCCAGTTCAAAGCCCAGTTTCAGCTCTCGACTCAGCGCTAGCTTGAGACCTGTTTCTAGCTTAAGTGCTGGTGACGCCACCTGGACTGCCAGTGGTGTCAGTTCGAGACCCAAAGCCACCTCAAGACCCAGCGCCACCTCAAGACCCAGCGCCACCTCAAGACCCAGCGCCACCTCAAGACCCAGCGCCACCTCAAGACCCAGCGCCACCTCAAGTACATCGACTTCCTCCATGTCCACGCTTAGATCAGAGCCACGGCCAACATCTGCAGCGACTGCGCAGCCATCCGCAGCCAGTCCCCCATCTACCTCCACCGATCCGACAACGTCCCAAGCGCTCAGTCCACCGGCTGAAAAATCCTCATCGCGCAAATAAATATATAGGTCTTAGGTTAGACCTGGTTCCTACGTCGATCGGGTGAAGCGTCACAACAGACATTACAGCCGGGAGCAGTAACTCTGCCTCCTGTAAATCTCACAAGCCGTGATGTGGTGGAAACAGCAGCCCAGGGGGCACATGTACAATACCGGTGATCAAGACACGTGTGCCATCTCTCATCATCCCCTTGTAGATATTCTTGTGGTCGTTGAACAACAAACACGCGAGCCCATCTTTGGAGTGGCAGGTATGCTGATCAAGACGATGATCGAATGTAAGAGGGAAGAGGCTCAAATAACGATGACCACGAATAATGTGCCCAACTGTAAACGACGTGTTACGATTCTTCACCATCCTCAACAAACCTACTCACTGTCAATCGCTACATACCACCCCCACTTTCTTTACTCATCCACTAAAGCAACACCCAACCCCCCCTCCGCGATCGCGCCCGCAAACTCCGCAACATCTTCTCCCCGCTCCCCTAGCACGAATTCCAGCGTCTGCACCCACGTCTCGCCATTATTACTGAACCAATTACTCCCATCGCTATTCTCACCCAACGACCTAATATATTCCTCCACCATACCCTTTAGTGGCGCATTCTCCTTTAGCCAGAGAATCTGCTCCGGGTCCAACTTGAGATAGTCCTCTATGACGTAGTAATGCGGGATGTCGTCGCCCCAGCCCTCTGCGCCGACTTCGTGGCTGGGATGAAGGGAGTATTTGGAGGACGAGGAGCAGTAGCGAGATGTATATGTTGGTGTGTTGTGGAATTGGGATGTGAGATTGTTGTTTGCAAAGGGGCTGAAGGGTGAGGGTGTTGCAGCTGGGTAGTTTAGGTGGATGTTGAAGAGCAGGCCGTGCTCGTTGTTGGGATGGCGGCGTTTGAATTTCCGGGCTATGGTGCCGTTGGAGGGGCAGATGTTGTTTTGGACTACGTCGCGGAAGATGGAGTGTACGTCTGCTATCTCGGCGAGCTCCCAGGTGCTCCAGTTATGGAGGAGTGCGGCACGTTGGAGGAGGACGAGACGCGTGGCGCGTAGTTCGCGGGAGTGGCTGCTGTTGTGGAACGCACGGGAGTAGAGCCAGTATCTGTAGATGGCTCGTCTCACGCGGTAGCACTCCTCCGTGGTCAAGAGACGCCGGCTCTCGTAATTGTGCTTCCACTTCTTGAAGGGGTAGATGTCGCACCACCTCTCTGCAACACGTCCATGGAGGACGATTTGCTTGAGTAATGCGACCGAGAAAGGAACGGAGCGCAGGATATGGGCGGGTTGACTGGCGTTGTGAGTGAGGAGCTGGGTGAGATCCTGTAGCGGGCCGAACTGCGTTTCAGCAACTGTTTCGAGGATTGGGAGTTTTTGAGACGAGGTGTAGACGTTGCGGAAACGGTGGCAGGTGGATGAGAGTGCCATGAGGTCTGTTACGGAGTTGCAGGAGTAGTATATCTGCAAGAGCAGTTCGGTTGCGAGATCCTCGAATAGCATCTTGGAGTCGTGCGATATTTTTATTTATTTCTGCAATCATAGCAATCAGCAGAAGTCCCTTGACCGAGCAGTGTGCCAGCTACTTACTTCACTTTTCTTACCTCGACGTGTATATCAAATCACCACAAGGCGTCCTCAGTTTTGTAACTTGGACCACGATAGTCTATGTCTCGTTTCTTCAACAACTCTTTTCAACCTCAAGTTTCTTCTTGTGAATGTTCTGATCTCACGATCACTCGGCGCGTAGCTATCTGCTTCGACGCCGACAGAGGGCTCGTTGTTCAGATAAATCGGACCCCTCCGTTGGGGCTATAAGTATAGATTTCGACACTCTGAAAGAACTCATTGCAAGTAACTGCACTGCCCAGCGGGCTATCTTGCATATTGAGCATCATGTCTGGTGGTGGAAGAAGAGGCAAGGAGTCGGCGTCATGATAGCTGGAATTGGGTCGTTGATAGTGCCAAGCCGTGCTAACCCCAGATTACGGGGAGTCAGCCAATCGGTGGTGCGATGCCGATAACGTCAACGACGAGTGGAACGCGTGAATAGAAGACCTCATTCACGTCGTCCACATTCCTAAATTACCTATCTTGCATAGTCTATGCGGTGCAAGGCACGATGGAATATCCAAGCGAGAATCTCAAGGATCGCGTAACCCTCCTCACGCTCCCCTTCGAACTCCGCAGCTTGATCTACACGCACCTCCTCCCGCATACCCTGAGCATACCAGTGCGTCAACAACGCGCCCACGGATCCGCCGCTCCTCCTCCCTCCTCCTCATACCACCTTACCTATGTCCGCAGCACTCCCGGCTCCTCCGAAGGGAAATGGCACATGCTCAAGGCTGATCGCGAGACGGGGCACGACGTTGTCTGGCGACGCGGCTGCACGAGTATCCTCGCCGTGAACAGGCAGGTGCATGAGGAGACAGCGGCGATGCTATACGGAGACAATACATTCGTGGTAGATGTTGCATTCGACAGCATAAATTTCCGGTACCGCTGGCGTACGTGTAATGGGTTGACGCCGAGTCGAACGTATGCGTTCTTGGAGCACTTTTCGCAGAGGAATTTGCTGCGGGTGCGGAGGTATGTGGTGAATGTCGAGCACGTGGATGACTATACTGGGATGATAAAGTACAACTGCGGGGGAAGGGGGCTGGCAGCGGGATTGAAGGCGAAAGTGGCAGAGTTGGCGAGACTGTTGAGTGATGCAAAGGAAATATACAGGCTGCAGGTGCACATGATCGATGGGGCGATTAGTAGACAGATATTCCCAGGAGGGAGGATACATCGCGTGCAGGACGTGAGCAACTTCCAACAAGCACAGGCGGTGCTGGAGCCGTTCAAGATGCTACATGGGGTCAGGAAAGCACAAGTAAGCGGAGTGAGTGACGAGTATGCAAAGGCGCTGGAAGAGAGCATGAGTACTCAGCGAGGAACAACTTGTGCTTGAGAGCTGTTTGGGTATACCGGTCTAGTTACACACCACTCTCGCTCATGATCTGAGCCAACCTTGCGCCGAAACCTGGGACATGATGCAATCCTATAACGCCTATGCTTGCGGACTTTTATATCAATACACTATGCAAACAGAACCTTGTCGCTGAGAGGGTCCTTCTCCGGTTTGCGTCCACCATGCGAAGTAAGACCGAGATCCGCGTGCTTGATCTTGCGCTCCAGCTGGGCTTCTGTTCGTGTGTTGAATCGTCCAGCCTTTGATTTTCTGAGATCGGAACGGATCTGGTTGGGTGACACGAACTCCTTGTTCTCGTAGATGATGGGACCTCCGAAACTTGACTCTTGCATAACGATGGGGGTGAGGACGAAGCGTGGGCCGATTTCAACTAGGCTGACATCAAAGTCTGTCTTTCCGCCCTTCTTCTTTGGCGCTGAGTCGACGTCCATCTCTTCTCCATCGGCGTCCTTCTTCTTGCCCGGTTCGCTTTCGTTGATTTGATACACTCTGACCCAAATCTTGCCGTCTGCGACTGTGAATCCCATGACGTGATCAACGAAAGGCTTTACCTTTCTGCTCGTCTTGGGTACGCCAAAAGTCTGGGTAAGTAGTTCCTTGATGACACGGAGATGCGCCTGTTTTTCGAACGCAGCGTCAAAAGAGAGAATTGGCCGGGATCCCTTGAGGCAGTTGCCGATGAAGTTGAGTTCTTCCATGGTGTGCAAATTCTGGAGGTGCATCTTAACGGTAGGACCGTTGGGTGGCTTGGACAACCACATGTAGAGATCCTGTCCTTTGCGGGCTTCGAAGAACATGATGTTATTACAGTTGTATAGTTCTGCAGTCGAGTCAATGTCATGTGACCAGACAGGATCTTGAGGATTGATCTTGCACAATGCGAGTCGAGATGCACGCGCGATATTTGCTTACCTGCTAGTTCGTTGAGCTCATAGAGCTTCGTTTTGGTATCGAACTTTGCCTCTTTGCGACTGTGGGGCCTGTAGTTGAAGGTTAGCAAATGCGACCCCAAGAGTCTCGGTTCTACCCACATAAGCGAATACAGATCTTGCAGCAGATGCCTGTGGCGGAATGTGACGCCTCTTGAGCTCTGCGAAGTGTGAGCACAGGAAGCATTTTGGTATGCGCAACACCAACCAGAATCAGCACACGCTGCTTGTTCCTCTTTTCCCCAGTCTCCTTCTCATGGCTGTCCGTCCCCGACAGAGTCTTGTATACCGAAGCCATGGCGTTGCTGTGTGTTGTGTTGCTGTTGCGAGGCAGCATGGAAAAAGTTGGAGAATTGTTTGATGCCCAGACTTTTTAGCGTGATCTCTCAAGGGCCCACGGACGTGAATGTGGGTCCGCCGTATGCGGGCACGGCGGGACACCAACGCGCTTTGGCTGGACCGGTCATGTACACCCACCCATGCGTGGGCAGTTATCTGGTGCTCGTTGCTGCAATGGGCGTGGGCAAGGACATGCAGTACATGTTGCATGAGTGTCGAGATGCTGAGGTTTGAAGGCGGCCGGGCAAGACCACAGTATAGTAACAGGAATCGTGGGTTCAATGTTAGAGTAGGCAAACGCGTGTGAGCACGCGCAAGCAAAGAGAGCTGCAAGCCCTGACAATGGAAACAAGAAAGACGCCCGCCATCTCACCTCAGGCTAGGTCGCTAAGGCCGGGAAGCCGAATGCACATTGCACGCGGAGCAAATCGACATGGGACAGCGCATCGCATGTGATTGGCTGCTGCCCCATTCGTGTATGCTTCGACTACGAGATGGGCCCAGAGGCTTTGTCAAAAGGAGGGCGAGGGCTGGTCGCAAGACGCATCGCCATATGGCAGGCCCGCGAGTGAAATTTTGTACGCCCGCCACAGTGCGTCCATAGCCGTGCCTGCCCACAGCATCGCCGTGTGTACTTGGTGTATCTCGTCGTGGATGTCAAACCTCATCGCGGGTCTCGCATCGCCCGGCGCAGCTCATCGACGAGGAATCCCGCGGCCGCACTAGTTGGCAGGAGCTGACGGGCCAGCTTTTGTGTGTGTGTGTGATTCCAACACGCAATCCCCATCATCCTTCGCCTCTCGCCCACATTGCCCGCGTTCCATCTCATCCGTGTGCGTACCGTGTGCCAGCCGCAAGACGACATCTCCCGCCCACGCGCACGGCGCAAACCCGTCGACGCCATCGCTGGTCGCCTGCTCTGTGCTGCCCATTGCCCATGTCCATGGCCTAGCCCTCTGCGCTCATCTCGCAATCCCATCCTCTGACGCGCAGCGCACACGGTCATGTTCCGCGAGCCCGTACTGCGGCGTTCGGTCGACGAAGACGACGGCAGATTGCCGCAAGGAGGAGAACCTCCGCCAGCCTACCGTACATCACCAGGACGCCAACAGAACAATCACCCATCTCCCGCAACCGTTCCCGCCCACCACCAGCCCCATCCGCGCGGCACCGAGCTGCCTCCCATCAGTACGGCCGTCTATTCGCATGCGCGCGACTCCAGATATTTCGACCCTACCGCCGATACGCGTTACGACAATCACTACCAGGTGCGCACAGACAGATCGGTCCAGGGACGCGCCCCCAGTATATATGCTAACCGCCTCCCTCTGCAGAAGCCCTATCCATCGCCGGCCACGCACCACTCGCCGCGCCCCCTGTCCCAGCACCACCACATGGAGGCTCCCATCTCGCCGTCTGTGTACCAATCCATGGTGCGGCGGCCGTCGTTCAAGGATGAGGTGAAGCACTCTGCCGGCCCTGCCTTGACGTTGCTCACAAACAGGCAGGCACAACCACCGGCGCGGGCAGACCCCATGTCTTTATCCAGCATCATGTCTGACAACGCGCCACCGACAAAAAGCCAACCCCTGCCGCCCGACACGTACCGCCTCTCCAAACCGCCGCCCAACCCTCACTTCGTCAAGCAGGAGGCCATGCCGTCACCAGCACCCGCTGACCTGGCGCCCCATGCAAATGGCTATCACCCACACGGCGCTTACGAGGCCATGCCGCCTGTCGCCATCCTCCAAACATCAACCCACCCTGCGCTCCGGGAGGTTCCCGCCCCCGACGAGGCTGCAGTCGAAGCCGCCCTTGCGCACATTGAGACAAAGCAAATGAACGACTTGGACGACTCGGGCACACCGCACGAGCATGCCGAGTACCGACTGCGCAGTCAGAAACGTGCTCTCGAAGTCGCAAATGCAGAGGGCAGCAAGCGCAAGCGACGACGGACAGCCAATGCGATACGATTCCAAGACGTTCTCACTGCGCACCGCGACTATGCTAAGCAATCTTACAACCTCGAGCACGAAGGCGACGCGTGGCAACAGGTCCAGAGTCAGGAGATCGCCGAAGAGAAAGAGCGCAAGAAGGACATGCAGCGCAAGCGCCGGCGAGAGAAGACGATCCAGAACGAGGAGGCCAAGCGCGCTGAAGCTCTTGCAAAGGCCGGCCAGGCGGACAACGAGGAAGAGAAGGAGCGACACCTCCTGGCTGCGCAGAAGGCTGAACGAAAGGCGAAGACCACCACCCAGTTACTGCAAGGCAATGCCCCTAGCAAGGACATCCGGGAAGTCACTCCGCATGGACCCAACCTCGAAGGCGGTACCATGAGCTCTTTCCAGGCATCCGACGAGCTGGGAGGTGGGAAGCGCAAAGGCAACCGAGGGACCGGACGTCTTAAGAAGAGTAAGGAACAAAAGCAGGCAGAGAAAGATGCCGCTGCTGCCGGTCAAGCTGCCATCGATCGTGGTGATGATCTCCCACTTATTGCGCCACGCGAAGAAGCCCGTCTCGACTCGTTGCGAGGCCGTAGCTACACTGAAGACCTGGGACCGGTCGTCTTGACTTCCTACGACTCCTCCGTATATCGCAACCTCTACCAGCAGATTGTCAAGGACTTGGCTCGAAAGGACGTCCCCAAGGTTGTGCGTATCAAAGAGAATTCCCTCTCCACGAAACAATCAAATCTGCGAAAGACAGCACAACTTGCCGCCAAGGAAGCTCGAAGATGGCAAATGCGTACCAACAAGAACCAAAAGGACACACAAGCCAGAGCCAAGCGCGGTATGCGTGAGATGCTGGCATTCTGGAAGCGAAATGAGCGCGATGAGCGTGAATCGCGCAAGAACGCCGAACGACAAGAATTGGAGAATGCGAAGAAGGCGGAAGCTGATCGTGAAGCTAACAGACAGAAACGAAAGCTCAACTTCCTCATCTCGCAAACCGAACTCTACTCCCATTTCATTGGCAAGAAGGCCAGGACTGCTGAGATTGAAAGGTCCACCGACGATGCTGATGCGGCTGCCGCTGCACCGACCGAGGCAGGAGGACCTGGTATCGACGACTCGGCTCTTCCAACTACGGCCGGTGGTAAGGTCACCAACTTCGAAGACCTTGACTTTGACAACGAAGATGAGACCGCTCTCAAGGCTGCTGCCATGGCCAACGCTCAACATGCCATCCAGGAAGCTCAGGACCGCGCGCGTGCCTTCAACAACGGCGGTGAAGATGAAGACGACGGTGAGATGAACTTCCAGAATCCATCTGGCCTGCAGAATCAAGAGGATTGGATTCCACAACCAAAGCTCCTCAATTGTACGCTCAAGGAGTACCAACTCAAAGGCCTCAACTGGTTGGTCAATCTGTACGAGCAGGGTATCAACGGTATTCTTGCCGACGAGATGGGTCTCGGCAAGACAGTACAATCGATATCAGTCATGGCGTACCTGGCTGAGAGATATAACATCTGGGGACCATTCCTTGTCATCGCTCCGGCGTCAACATTGCACAATTGGCAACAGGAAATTACTCGATTCGTTCCCGACCTCAACGTAATCCCATACTGGGGTACAGCGAAGGACAGAAAGATTCTGCGTAAACTCTGGGATCGAAAGCACGTTACCTACACAAGAGACTCGCCTTTCCATGTGGTGGTATCGTCATACCAGCTGGTCGTCCAGGATGCACAATACTTCCAGAAGATGCGCTGGCAGTACATGATTCTCGACGAAGCTCAAGCCATCAAGTCTTCTCAAAGTTCTCGATGGAAGAGTCTGCTAGGCTTCCACTCGCGCAACCGGCTGCTGTTGACGGGTACACCTATCCAGAACAACATGCAGGAGCTGTGGGCCCTTCTCCATTTCATCATGCCGAGTTTGTTCGATTCTCACGACGAGTTCAGCGAATGGTTCTCGAAAGATATCGAGAGTCACGCCCAAAGCAACACCAAGCTCAATGAGGACCAATTGAGACGACTGCACATGATCCTGAAACCGTTCATGTTGCGTCGTGTCAAGAAGCATGTACAGAAAGAGCTTGGCGATAAGATTGAATTGGACGTGTACTGCGACCTTACTTACCGTCAGCGCGCCTACTACGCCAACCTTCGTAACAAGATTAGCATCATGGACTTGATTGAGAAGGCCGTGGGCGACGAACAGGACAGCGCCACACTCATGAACCTTGTCATGCAATTCAGGAAGGTTTGTAACCACCCTGATTTGTTTGAGCGTGCCGATACGTGGTCTCCATTCTCCTTCGCCTCTTTTGCCGAGACCGCATCGTTCCTCCGTGAAGGTCAGAATGTCCGAGTAGGATACTCGACCCGTAACTTCATCGAATACTCCCTGCCGCGCCTCGTGTACCGCAATGGCGGTCGATTGGATATTGCTGGTGCGGAGAATCCCAAGGCAGGGTTCAAGGGTCACTACCTGGACAATATGATGAACATTTGGAGCCCAGATAATGTTCATCTCTCCTCTCGGCAAGCCGGCGCCTTCTCGTGGCTCCGGTTCTCAGATATGTCGGCCGGCGAGGCATCAAAGATTGCGAAGAGTGATCTGTTCCAACGAGCTGTTGGTGTGATCGACAAGCCCAATAAAGCAGGTCGTTTCAACGTCTTCTACGATGGCGACAACGGCGAGTGGGAGCCAAAACGATCAATGTTGAACATTGTTGATCGCCAGGACCGCACGCCTTTGAGCGACATCACCAGCGAAGGTTACCTGCACAACCTCATGAACTTGGCGCAACCTGCGTTCGAAAATACCGGTCTCAACGTCATTGAGCCATGTGCTAAGCCAAGAGCATCTGCACCCCCGATTGAGCTGTACTGTGCAAGCCAAGGCGTCATTGCAGAACAGCAGTCAACGCTGTTCAACATGTCTGTTCGCAATGCCTTGTTCGGTGCATCGGACAAGGTTGAGCTCAACATGCTCGAGTCGAGGACGGACAGTGTCGCCCTGACTGTCCGTAACAAGCTTCCCCCACCCACCAACGAGCGGACACGATACACGCATATCGAGGCACCATCCATGTCACGATTTGTCACTGACTCTGGCAAGTTGGCCCAGCTTGATGCTTTGCTCAAGGAGCTCAAGGCTGGCGATCACCGTGTCCTTTTGTACTTCCAGATGACGAGGATGATCGACCTTATGGAAGAGTACTTGACTTACAGAAACTACAAGTATTGCCGCCTGGACGGATCTACCAAGCTGGAAGACCGTCGTGACACAGTGGCCGACTTCCAGAGCGACCGGTCAATCTTTGTCTTCCTACTTTCCACACGTGCTGGTGGTCTGGGCATTAACTTGACGTCTGCTGATACAGTCATCTTTTACGATTCTGATTGGAACCCGACGATCGATTCGCAAGCCATGGACCGAGCCCATCGTCTCGGTCAAACGCGACAAGTCACCGTCTACCGTCTCATCACACGTGGTACCATTGAGGAGCGTATTCGCAAACGTGCGCTGCAAAAGGAAGAAGTGCAGCGCGTCGTCATCTCGGGTGGTGGCGGCGCTGGTGTCGACTTCAATACTCGATCCAGGGAGAACCGCACCAAGGACATGGCCATGTGGCTCGTGGATGACGAACAGGCCGCCGAGATTGAAAAGAAAGAGGCCGAGCTCGCCGAGCAAGAGAAGAATGCGCCGCAGGGCAAGAAGCGCAAGAGCAAGAAGCGAGTCGAGGCCAACTTGGACGACATGTATCATGAGGGTGAGTTTAACCATGGTGATGATGATGATGATGATGATGATGATGATGATGCTTTTGGAGCAAGTGCTAACTATTCTCCAGGTGAAGGACATTTTGACGAAAGCGCAAAGGCGAGTGGGGCTGCTACTCCCATTCCTCCGACGGATGCACCGGCAGGCGGCAAGAAGAAGAAGGGGATGAGCAAGAAGGCGAAGACGGCCAAGCAACGTCTTGCTGTAGCTGATGGTGAAGTTTAATTCTCTGTAACAACAGCTATCTTTCTCGTCGTTTTCACATTTCCATAATTCGAATACACACAGGAAAGGGAGCACGGCAGGGGCAGGGCCAGACAAGGGCAATGAGCTGGGTGCTCTGTTGTGTCTAGGTTAAGGTTGTGGAGGGGGGGCATTGCATTGTAAAACACATTTTCATGTTGTTGTGTCGATGGATTTTTGCTATTGGCGTTTGCAATTAACAAGTTCAAGTCGAGTGGCAGGTGACGTTAGCAACGTTGACGGCTGCTACCTCGACTTGTTGTACGTACGTACATCCTTTTGCATGTTGAAGGGGGTTTGAAATGAGATTCAGATAGAGCTGATTATTACACGTGCAAGTGTCATGTCCCTTGCAGGTGTGTTGTGGAATGTAGTGTAGATTGGTCCTATCGATGCCCCCCTCACCACCCTCGGATGAGTTGAACAAAACACCGGTCACTCAGCCCAGATCGACGCAAAAAGTCGTCGTCACACCGCGGAGGGGGTCCTGAATAGAAGGTCCAATGGACAAGCGTGAGAGGGGAAATAGGGTTGGATTAGACCGTAAGCCTCTCGAAGCCCTTCGGCGTAACCTCGAGTGTTGGCGACGTGTTGCTGCAAGGGCGCGGGGGAGGACGGGATAAGCTGACGGTCGGTTGGGGACTGTAGCACGAAGGCACTTTGGCTCACTGTCACAATCACGGCTTGAGGGTGTTTGACGGTGGACTAGTCTATACAGAAGATTGTTGGTGATTGATGATGGAAAGCGGCCCAAGACAGTAGTGCATCCGCAGGGCAACTCGGGTCCCAAGGGCCAAATTACAATCCGGCTAGTGCTAGTGCATGGCTGACAGGGTGGCGCAGAGCGGCTGAGGCCCGGATGATTGGGCGAATGCATGGTGCCCCACGTCCAGCCCGCCCGCCAGCCCAGATGTGCGCCAGGGCTGGAGATGCGAGAGCGGCGAGCCGGTACGAGGCCCCCTTCTCAACATGCGCGCGCCTTGGCTGCTTAGTCTAGTCGCAGTGCCACCGCAGAATCTCGTCTCGTTCCCCTGGGGGCGAGCTGCGACGGCTGCTGCTTCCTCTGCTAGACCACGTCCTCTCGAGTCGCTCTACGCCTGCCTCGCCTGCCATAGCGCCTGCCGTGTTTGGTCTGCCATCTCGTCGACCTTGCCGTGGACACGCAAGTTTGCAGGCGGCTGCTGCTGACTGGGATCGAGTTGCCGACTTGTCCGTGTCCCTGTGTCAGTACCGTGTCCGTACACCTACCGCCATCTTCGCCTTGCCCACCGTATGCAATCCACGCTGCACGCTACACATAGACGCAAACACACAACGGGCATGATTGCATAGTCACGCTGCGCCCCATCAGTCGCTCGCTGCATCCTCGCCTCCACAGAGGCAACCGCCATGGGTACGTCCAATCTGCCCATGAATCCTCGGCCTGTACCGCGCATCCCTGCCAACGTCTACAGCGCAACATGCAATACATGCACATGGACATGCATGCACATGGACATGTACGCATACACAGGGCAGCAGCGACTGACACACTCTAAACAGAAGGCAAACGCCCCTCCACCGACGGTCTCGTCGACAACATGGACCCGCGCGAGTCCCTCGAGCTCGAAGAGCTGCCCACATACGAGAAGCCCGACGTAGAGCCCGCGCCGATACCGCTCAAGGAGAAGGTGATAACCATGTTTTGCATTGCGCTCAACACACTGTCGACGCTGGGCTTGATCTTCCTGAGTAAACGGTATGCACGCCATTCCACGCCCCCGGTCCTTCGACAGACCTGCAGGCCTCTTGCTAACACATGGGTCACACAGAGTATTCAGCGACCCCCAGCTCAAGGCCTGTCAACTCATGGTTGTCATGTGGCACTTCACCGCGACCGCCCTCGTTCTCTTAATCTCCACCCTCCGCCCCTTCTACGCTTTCAAAGCCGTGCGCCTCAACGTCTGGAACATGCTGCCCGTCTGCGGCTTCTTCGCTGGCTACGTCGTACTCGGCAACCTTTCCCTGACCTTCAACTCGATCGGTTTCTACCAGCTCGCCAAAGTCATGACCACGCCCACGGTTGTCCTGATGAACTTTGTCCTCTTCCGCAAATACGTTACACGCTACATGCTCGCCGCCATCCTCGCAACCTGCATCGGTGTCAGCTTTACAATCAATGAGGAAGCCAAGACACAGCTCTTTGGTGTAGTTGTCGCCACACTGGCATTCTGCAGTACCGCCCTGTACCAAATCTGGATTGGCAAGAAGATTGAAGACTTCGCCGTTTCACCCCCACAACTCCTCCTCAACCAGGCGCCCATAAGCGTGTGCCTCCTCATCCCATTTGTCCCCTTCTTCGACACCATTCCCAATCTCAGCGTCGTGCCTACCAACATCCTCTGGTCGGCGTGCGCAAGCGGCATCATGGCCAGCATGGTCAATCTGAGTCAATTCCTGATTATTGGCCGCACGAGCGCGCTCACATTCAACATTGTCAGTCACCTCAAGACAATATTAATTCTGAGCATTGGGTGGTACAGCGAGGGCAAGATATTAAGCATGAAGGAATGGTTTGGCGTCTTGCTGGCATTGAGTGGCGGGTGGGTATACTCGCATCTTGCGCTCAAGGCGAAGAAGCAGGGGAAATAGAGTTTCAGAGACTTTTGCAACGAAGCCGAGACGTGGGGATGTCGCCATACGTGGACGTGTCAATGCGGAAAGGAGAGTTCGGACTGAGGTTGGATCCGCCCGTGAGAATTGCTTGCGTGCATTGGATATTTGCAGAAACGGGACCAATGGGACGATACAAAGAAAGCGGTGCTCACGCCATACACAAACGCACAATGATAGATGGGCCTGGTTGGGCTTGGGGGTTAATATTCACATTACTGTTCGCAAGGGTTCTCTCTTGTCCTAGGGTCGCAGCGGAGTTTTGAGACTATAAAGGAAAGGCGGGGGGATTGGGGATTGCTATCATTTGCCTGTCTTGCTTTCATTATTAGCATTGATTGCCCCCTTTTGGGGCGTTATTGTCAAGACCTCGTCATTGGGGGTTTTTTTTTCTTTCCCTGCACATGGGAATAATATCTCTGAGGAGAGGGGGGCGTTTTTTTTTATATCATCAATTGCAGACAGGATTATAATGAACGTCTGCGTGATTGTTTTGAGGTTTTGTGGTGCTGAATGGAGTGAGTGGGTTGGATGGAGGGTTGCTGGTGGGTGTGGGTGTGGAGAGTGTGTGTTACCTGTTTTGCTCAAGAATCAAAATCAAAAGCAAAATCAAAATCATTTGTCAACTATCATACAGTTGTGCAACACGGGTTTAAAAATAACTCGCTAGAGTAGAGTAGGTAGACCAAGTCGTATAAAATACATGTCCATCTGGGCAGCATATTGCGGCAACTAGGTGTACCGGTACTCCAACCTCGCCCTCGCCCCCAAACCCTGCGCCTCCACCTTCTCACACACACACACACACACACACACACCCGCTTCCTATCCCTGCCATGCCATGCCATGCCTTGCCTTGCCTTGATTTCAACGAAAACCCACATAACCAAAGAAAAAACCAAGGGAAAAAAAACCGTCTTGCACTGCATATTCGCGTATCAATTTTATATCTCTCCAAACTTGTTTGGTTCTCTCGGGCGTGGAAGATTTGCATCTACGACAGGTGGGTGGGTGGGTGGGTGGATGGTGGTAGTAGTAGTAGTAGTAGTAGTAGTAGTAGTAGTAGTAGTAGTAGTAGTAGTAGTAGTAGTAGTACCGTCCGGTGAGTGCTGCGCCGGTTAGTACTCTAGGCTTTACTAGAATGGGAAAATGGGTACACGGGTGAGTACTGCGTTGGGTGGGTGGGATTAGTGATGATGAGACAGGATAAGGATAATGGGGTGCGGGTGTGTGTGTGTGTGTGTGTGTGTTAAAGCAGGTTTTTTTTTAGGAATGTTTTGCGTAAGATGGGGGGGGGGGGGGAATAGCAGAGGGGATGGGGGTTGTGGAGGGGCTAGTGCAGGCGGTGATGTTAATGGTGGAGCTGGAGCTAGAGGAGGAGGCGGAGGCAGCAGTGGAGGTAGTAGAAGTGGTAGTTCGGGTCGTGGAGCTGGGTTTTAGTAAGGGGGTTAGAGGAGTCAATGTGAGGAATATGAGAGAAATGGAGGATAGCGTTTTGGTAACCCTTTGGTGATTCGTAGTAGATTAACGTAGATTAAGGACGTTGTACGTTTGGCACAGATCACTGATAGTTCTAGGGATGATTTGTTTGGATAAGTAGGCATATAGTACATGTGCTTGGGGTAAGTTTTGCTTTGTGTGAAAAGAAAGAGAATCGTGAAGCATGACAGGTGGGTGCATTACAGGCCTTTTAAAGACACGACATGACGCGCTATGGTATAGAACATACTTGCTATATATTACTCAAATCCAAAAACAACATCCTCGACATCATCCTCGCAGCATTGGAAAAAACCCCAATAGTCTGCTCATCCCAGAAGCACTAACTACTCTTCAAACAAATCAGCCCACGGATCTGGACTACCAACATCCTCAAACCCAGAAAACATACCATCACTCGAGTCGTCGCTCTCTCCCGCTTCTTTCATATCGTCAGCTTCTTCATTGCGCACATACGGCGGACTCATACTCCGCTTGCGCACAACGGGCGAGATGGTGTCTGGCGAGAAGTTGACAGTCTTTACCTTTTCGTTGCCCTCATCGCTGGTCACTCCATCATTTTGTCCCGCTGTCTCCTCGTTAGTATCTCTGATATACGGCGGTGACATACTCCGCTTACGCACAGCGGGTGAGATAGTGTCTGGCGAGAAAATGACGGTCTTTGTCTTTAATTTCTTCAGTGGTCGGGGAGAAGTTGAACTCGATCGCGAATCATCGTCCTCCTCATCCTCCGTTGTCAAAGAATACCTACGCTTTGACGCAGATGAAGACGTGCATGAAGATGCTGGAGAAGCGGTATTTTCAACGCCAGATTGCGCGACAGAAGATATCGTTTCATCGTGCGACTCCGTCAAATTCGTATCAGACATCTCACCATCCTCACTCATCCCAAACACAGCGACCTTCTCGCCCGTCGTAGCGATCTGCTCTTCTCGCTGCTTGGCGAGTTCTTCTTGGTGATGCACGACGTCTTCGACGATCGCCTCGGCCTCCTTTTCAAACTCACCGTGGATTTGCGTCTCTGGGAGTTTGGTCGAGATATATGGGAGCACGTAGTCTGTCTCCTCGTCGCTGTCTTCGATGACAGGAGCGGAAACATGTATATTCTTTGGTTCAGTCTTGGGTCCTGGAGCTTCTGATACGGTCTCCTTTATTGTCACGGGTGTTTCTTCATCTAGGTCTTCTTCCAAGTCTCCTGGCATCGTCTTCAGCTGCCAAGAGGACTCAGCCTTTTCTCGAGGTTCACTCAGTCCCTGTGCCTTGGTAGCACTTTCTGCAGTGAGTTTCTTCGCCAACGCAGCAGCACGTTGTTTGCGCTCTTCCATGTTAGTAGGCTCGAAGTGATTGCCGAGTGGTGTAGAAGTCTTCCGCTTCTTTTGAGGTACCTCTTGGTGAGCAAGATAATCCTCGTCGTCCTCAGCTCGATTGCGCTTCTTAGTCGGCTTCGAGATCGAAAGAACATCCGCCTTTCGGTCACCAACATTAGGTTCTTTAGAAACCCCTTTGCGCCGACGCTCCCTCTGAGCTTGTTTATGCGTCTCCTCAGCCAGATTGTCAAGATGAGTAGCGCGATCCTGTTCCTTGCGCAGCGCCTCCTCTTTCTTCTCAACAACGTCTTCGTACCTGCCGCGGAAAAGATGGGAATACATAATGCGCACTTCTCGAAGAACCTTTTCAAACGATGGTGGTGACCGGGTCTTCAAACCAATTCGCTCATTCCTATCCGAGAGGTTATGTTTATCTTCTGCCTGTTTTCTCATGAACGAGGCGATGATGCGCTCGACTAGTATTTTGCATCGCGAAATGTCGTTGGTGCGTTGGCACTTCTTGTGGTCTTCTTGAGATGATGAGTCGTCCCAGTAATGACGGAGGCGGGCGATCCATGATCCCTTCTCGTTGTCGGGATCCGATGATTCCCAGTCAATGGCGTAGTGCTCATGTGTGCATAGTGAGACTTGGCAGCTGGTACGCTTGCTCTTGCTAGGAAGGAACATCTCAAGGTGGTGTGCTGTAGGGATGTGGGGTGGAGGTGTATCCGGGTAGGGATGTCTCGAGCGACGTGTGTGAGTAGCAGTAAATGGGTCGCTATGTGTATTACGATAATCGGGACGGTACGAGTCGCCCATGAACGCCTTGCCATCCCGAATCGCATTCTGAAGGCGCTGTAGATCTTGCAAGCTGGGAAGCCCTGGGGTATGTCTCGCATGTTGTCTGGATCGCTCATACTCCTCCTTCTTGCGCCGGTTCTCCTCCAATTGCCCGGGCGATATGAAGTTTTCATGACCCTTTTGCGCATCTGCCATCAGGTTCCCCAACATGGACACTGAAGACTTCTGGGGCGCCCTTCTACGGGGCTCGGGACGCATGTCTTGGACTAGATGTGTGTCTTCGAAAAGATCTGCATTCCTCAAACCTGACAGCTGAAAACCCTGACTCGTTTTCTTGAAGTCTCGAGCACGCTGAAGGACAGCGGCTGCGAACTCTTTTTCAAATGCCATTGCGGGGGTTCGCTTCTCAAATTAGTGGGTTGAAGGCAAAGTGAGTAAGACGGAAGCTTACAGTACTTGGCTAATTGAGAGTATACTTTTCGGTGGTCATAAGCAATATAATAGAGGATTCAGTGGTGGTATGCGCGTAGGTGAATGCAGCTCTGAATTTGTATGGCACTTCAGTAGTAGTGCGGGAATGTACTCTATGAGCAAGAAGAGGTCTGCAAGAGGGAATCTGAGACTGGCACGTTGTGGAGAGGGAAAGAAGTAGACGGTCATGGACGAACGAAGTAACAAGCAATCATGGGCGTGAGACATGTGGGTTGAACACGCTAGCGAGTGCATCGAAGTATCGAGATAATGGCTTTGTGAAAGCTGTGCCAAAGAATCGCACAAAATAGCAGACCATGGGTGAAAGAGGCCTAGCAAGAAAACGAGAAATACGGTGTATCTGCAGCTCATTGTTACATTGTTCTCTTCAAATTTCTTGTTGATCTTCGTCGCGACAAACTCGCACGAACGATAGGGATCATGTGAGCAGAGTCAGGGTAAATGCCAACGCAAGTCAGTAAAAACGATGAAGGGGAACGAGGACCGACCAACATCGGAGCTATGTGTGTTCAGCAGAAACTATAAGCTGTCATTCGACGATACCATATCTTCTGTTACTAAACGGCAAGACCTTGTCTAGCCTTCAGATACTCCTTTCTGTATTGGTTTTCGTCTGTCTCGTTGCCCCTGTTCAACGGTGTCCACTTGGGCTCGTCCTTGAACAACCGCATAGCCTTTGTGTACTAAGGAAAAGAATATCAGCATGAAAAGATCCACAAGGGACTCTAAAATGATTCAAGACTCACGTTCTGCTCATCCGTGGTGAAGCGATGGTAGATTCCACTCGGTAGAATGATCAAGTCACCCTTCTCCAACCAGATTCTTACCCAATCATCACCCTCACTCCTCACATCAAAGTAACCCCCGCCATCGAGAATGTACCGGATCTCCTCGTCTTCGTGCAAATGCTCGTGGAAAAAGCTCTTCACTTTTTCTTCGTAGATGTCACCCATTTTCTCGGGTGAGACGGTAATCTCGTCTCGGTTCTTGTAGTTGCGAGATGTGGCGATCGCATCGACACCTGCGACTTCAGGAACATGATGGTAGATGACACCGAGCTTCTCCAAGTAGTCTGGGTCGACATTGCGGCCAGAGTTGTGGGGCTCGCGTTGGTCACCCTAGAGTAATAATGGTAAGTCGTGTGTTTGGCGTCCTAGGCGGGGTGCGGAGGACGCTTACGGGCAAGTTGTCGAACCAATAGGCCTTCATTTTGTAAGGTGTTGTGTTTTTTATGTGTGGATACGGAGTTAAGTGTCAATACGTCGTTGCGCACGCTTCGGAGGTGGTGTTGGGCGGCAGCAAAAGTATTTGAATTGGGCAAACCCGAGAGGCGATGACGCAATTTGTCAGAACGAAAATCGAGGCGCACATTGGTCAGTGTATTGCGACCACCTCAGGCACAGCTGCAGCCTTGAATGTGATGTTTGCAAGTTCAATATATGAGGCCCACTGAAACGGCCATGTCTAGCTTGAATTTGCTTCAAGTCATTGTTTAGATAATTATTTTCTCGCCGATGTTTTGCTCGTCCACCACTCTGGTCCTCAGACGTGTGCTGGGCGGATGCAGCATCTATTCCTCTTAGTACGATAGGATGAAGCACTTGGACTGCTTCAGATTCAGATTGCCGAAGCTGAATTACCAGAGGCCTATCGCAGGCCATCACGTCAACCATTCTGAGCCTGCACACGCTGATTGCCCTTATGCAAAATGCTGGAATGCATGCATGCCAATGCTAGGCTATCAATCCCAATCTTCGTCTTCTTCGTCTTGCTTTGCGCTCTTCTTTTGCAACCTTCGCCTGTCATCCTCTTCCGTGACCTTGTTTCTTGCCAGAACGTTCGCCCGGATCAATCTAGCCTCAAGGTCGCGCGTCGTAAAGTTTTCCGGGGTACGACCAAGTCCCTCAAACCCAATGATGCGGTCGGCTCCAACACCGTCGATAAAGGCAATGACACAAGGTAGTACCTGGACACCCAGGCGAGTGACAAGGAAGGGACAATTGTCCACATTGATCTTCATTATTCTGGCCTCATAATGTGACAGCGCTAGCGACTATGGATGATCAGAGACGTGCAGTTTGACACTGGTGAGGCGACTGACCTCCAGGTGAGTGTCCATGATTCTACAGCGATTGAAGTCAGGCTTGAAGAAATGTACCACGCACAGCTTCGTGCTGGTCGTAATGTCCATCAGGGCCTTCTCATCTTTGATCTCGGTGTATCTGCCGTGCTCGCTGGCTTTCAGTTGCTGTGCTCTTCCATATTCTTCGTGCAACTGTTGGATTCGTCGTTCTCGAAATGCATCAAGCTCAGAATCATCCTCTAGAGAAGCAATCAGGGCATCTTCGTCAGAATCATCTTCCCTGGCGGCGCGATCGACGATTGAAGCAACTTTGGGGTCCAGAGCAGCCATGGTCAAATTTACCAGCGCTCGGTAGCTGACGTGCGAAAGGGGATGTGTTGGGGAAGGCACCCCTGCAGATCGATAAGGGTCACGTGGCGATAGTGCGCCTCTATGAATAAACTTGTAGAGTACCTGAGACTCGGCTGAAAGGCAGGCCAGCCACTCGCTATATTCTACTCTAGGTACTGCTCTAGCCGTGAAACAACCAAAGCCGGTACCGTTGGTAGCGTCATCAACCAGCCGCTTCAATAGAGCACTCTATGCAGGGTCGCGGGCTGACCAAGGGCCACTCGTCGTCCAACCCAACGGGGCTTAGCCTCATTTGCCAGCGTAAAATTACCACACCAGTACGAAGTAAGACGAGCATCCCCAAGCCAGGGGTGCAGTGCGATTGAGACCCACCCATTCGCGTCCTTGCGCAACTCAGTTCCGACGCTCCTGAGTTCCCTCTTGCATTCGTCCTGCTGTCCTTTTGTTTTCCCTTCGACCATCGCCAGCCTCTTGCGTCGCCCATCTGTCCACATCTGAGGACTGTCCTTTCACTGCCGCCCCCCACTCTCTGAAGCCCTCCGTGCGCACCCGCGCCGCACAGCTCCGCCACCATGTCCGACGACAAGAAAAATGACGACTACACGATTGAGATGCCTGCGGGCAAGGAGTTCCGCGCTGCCTCCCCGCCATCGCGCCCCGCCAGCGTCCGCGGAGGCTCCTCAGTAACGGAGAACCCGGTCGCTGCCATCTTGGCCTACTGTGGCTCTTCCATCCTCATGACAGTAACGAACAAATACGTCCTGTCTGGCGTCGACTTCAACCTCAACTTTTTCCTGCTCTGCGTCCAGGTACGGCTTGCACGCCACTCAAAGCTCCCACATGACCTACTGACAGCGACATAGTCCATTGTCTGCGTCGCCGCCATCGCGATATGCAAGGCCGCCGGCTTCATCACATACCGCGACTTCAACAGCGACGAAGCCAGGAAATGTACGTGGACTGGAAGAGTGGGAATATGCAAAGACTAACATGCGCAGGGTTCCCCATCTCTCTCCTCCTCATCGGCATGATCTACACCAGCACATGGGCGCTGAAGTTCCTCTCCATCCCGGTCTACACCATCTTCAAGAACTTGACAATCATCCTGATCGCGTACGGAGAGGTCCTCTGGTTCGGCGGTGCAGTCACACCCATGGCACTCTTCTCCTTCGGATTGATGGTGTTGAGCTCCATCATTGCCGCTTGGGCTGATATCCAACACGCTTTGGCCAGCATGGGACAGGCTGCCGAGGCCAACACCGATGCTATCACAACGCTGCACGCCGGCTACCTGTGGATGATGTTCAACTGCTTGTGCACTGCCACCTACGTTTTGGGCATGAAGAAGCGCATCAAGCTTACCAACTTCAAGGACTTTGACAGTACGTTGCCAGACTCACCACACGAGTCCCCTGCTAACAATTGCTAGCCATGTACTACAACAACCTTCTCACAATCCCTGTCCTGCTCATCGCCTCGATCCTCGTTGAAGACTGGTCACCCGCCAACATCGAGAAGAATTTCCCCTCGGATAAGCGCACAACCGTCGTATCTGTCATGATCGTTTCCGGTCTATCAACTGTTTTCATATCCTACAGCTCCGCCTGGGCTGTCCGTGTCACCTCATCCACCACATACTCCATGGTCGGTGCTCTGAATAAGCTCCCTATTGCGCTCAGTGGATTGGTTTTCTTCGATGCCCCAGTCACGTTCGGCAGTGTCTCTGCCATCTTCGTCGGTTTCATCAGTGGTCTTGTATATGCCTTGGCCAAGGTCCGGCAAAACGCTAAGCCAAAGCACGTGCTACCAACTAGCAATATCCCTCTCAGCGCAAGCAGCCAGAGCATGCGCGACAGTTTGAAGGCGTAAGCAGGCTTGTGCGTACCGAAATACCCCAGCATGAAGGCAAACGACCATCTCATATACCCGTCACTTCGATACCACGATTGGATTGAGTCTAATACGTGCACCCTACTTATTTCCCAGGCGGCTATGGACAAGCAGCTCACGGGTGTCCGCTTCTAGTCCGCTTCTTGTATTGCTTGTGCGCTGAGCATATTTATCTACACCATTTAAACACATACTAGACTGGTTTGGCGTTTTTCGGACCTCTCAAGGTATGCCCGGGGTTTGGAGCTTGGGAGCGTTTGCGACATCTTTGTGTGTCGCACTGCAGGAGCATGTCATGTACCAAGAAATGTTCGACTACTTTCAACTACCCCTTTTGCCATCATTGCTTCCATATCATCGAATCTGCGATTGCATTGGCACGTATCAGAATAATATGCGCAAGGACAGATGACTTGACGTAGACCATCTCCGTCTCTTGATCTGCCTATCCAGCACGCAAGAGCCGCATACTTGAGAGACAAAGCTATGACACAAAACGGGCAGGTATCTGCGTGAACATTCACAATCAAGTTTGCGACTCCCATAGTGCTTGCGCAACAATCACAAGGATCTTCTTCCGAAGCCTGTCGCACGAGCTGTACCCTCCCGTCGAGGCAAAACACACGTGATAACCTGGTACATACAATTACAGAGCCATCCTCACACCCCATACACCCTCATCATACTCCACCTTTGGGTCGCTCAGTCCAATCAATCTCGATTTCAGCTCTTCCATCCCGACTTAGAAAAAAATGTTCAACCCTTCACTTTTCCCCAATGACCCATTCCACCACCTCTCCACATTCCCACACCCTTCATTCTCTCCCCACGGCTACCCAACACCTAGCTTCCCTCCGCGCCACTCCAACCCACACCCACGCTTCCCCTCCCCATCCCACCGTCGCCGCCGCCCTCTCTTCCCAACCACCAACTACGACTCCACCACCCAACCATCCAACCCCTACTACCACGATACCTCCCGCTCGACCTCCCCCTCCATCCCTCCTCACCCACGTTTCTCCACTCCCCACGGGTACCCCACACACGCTACAAAACCAACAATAGACATAACCCGCACCTCCCTCCTCCTCCCCCACCGCACAGCCTCGCACCTCACCGCCACGCTCTCATCTTCAGATATCCTGATCTTACCATCGGACCTTACGCGCCTGAGTATTTCCATCCGCTGCTCATCATCTGCATATCCGAGTCGAGGCTCAACATCCGGTGAAACACTACATGTCGTTGTAGCAGGGAATCTGCGGTTCTGCGATGTTGCGAGACAGGTTTTAGATACGGGGAGGGATAGAGGGAGTGAGGACGTGGATGTGGTGGTTTGGGTGAGGGTGAGGGGGGAGTGGCGGGAAGTTGGGGGGGAGTTGAGGATGCGGAATGTGCGGGGAGAGGGGAGGGATATCGAGGTTAAGATTGTGCTTGGGGGAAGGGAGGGTGGGAGAGGGAGAGGGAGGGGCAGGACGGGGAGCAGGGTTGTGGCGAAGGCGTGGGAGGAGGTGGGGAGGGAGTGGGAGGTGAGGGATGTGTAGGGGTTTGTGGTTTACCATCTCATACATATATGCCGAGGAGGAGGAGCACATACTGCTGCTACCTTACTGTACGAAGGAGCTCGTATTTATTGTGTCTCTATCTTACCTTGATTGACGGTACAAAGCTCAAGCCTGTAAAGTAGCAGACAGAGAACAAAAGTATATAGGTATTATTAAAAAGTAATCTCTGCTACCTCTAAAGAATACACGTAGTATCCAAGGACTGTAGGCTTGGTTCTTAGTGTGTTGTGTTGGCTACAGCGAACAGTGGTTATAGGTTTTGGTGACTCGATAATTACGAGCTCCTTCGTAAAAGGCCAACATCTGTATTGATACTGTCTCGTCAGCGTCGGTCTAGTCACGCAATCAACGGGAGGGAAAGAGCGGAAAGAGGCAATCAAAATGGGTCTCGAGACTGCATCGAGTGTTGTTACTACATAGTAAAAGAAGAAAAAGCAGAGAAAAGCCCTTTGTCCCAGAAACACCAACCCTCTCACGCCTGACTCATAAAGAAAAGAGACACCAACACCCTATCCTAGCAGACCATTGCTCCACCTTAAGGCTAGCGCTAGCTGACAGATTGACATAGACAAAGAAGCTTTCCATCGTCATCGTCTGCAATGACGCGCCATCTCCATCATCTGCAGCTAGAGTACAACTCTTGCGCTTGCCTAGTCATACGCTCATGCCTCTACAGCCTTGGTGCCCTTCTTCTTCTGTTCCACCTTGAGCAGCAACGCGCGGTTGATGTGTGGTAGTACACCTCCGAATGCAATGGTAGCCTTGATGAGGGTGTCTAACTCTTCGTCTCCACGGATGGCGAGCTGGAGATGGCGCGGCGTAATGCGCTTGACCTTGAGATCCTTGGCAGCGTTGCCTGCAAGTTCAAGCACTTCGGCGGTCAGGTACTCGAGAACGGCGGTGAGGTAGATGCTGGCTTTGGCGCCGATGCGCGTCTTCTGGCGCGTGATGGTGCGAAGGTGGCGCTTTATGCGACCGCAGGGAAACTAGAATTGGGACGCGATGTCAGCGTGTCGTTGCGGCATGCTGAATGCGAAAACAAAGGCGCGGGGTGGTGGTTGGGTGATGACG
Source organism: Plenodomus lindquistii (assembly GCA_025504975.1). Taxonomy (NCBI): domain Eukaryota; kingdom Fungi; phylum Ascomycota; class Dothideomycetes; order Pleosporales; family Leptosphaeriaceae; genus Plenodomus; species Plenodomus lindquistii. The sequence goes on along the minus strand of JANUWI010000002.1, from coordinate 664,665 downwards.
CGTTGGATTGGACAGCTACTCACTTGGAGACCGGCTTTGGCGGAGTGCGACTTTGTTGTTTTGACGTGCGAATCTCCCTTTCCTCCCGTCTTGCCTCCCGTCTTTCCTGCGAGCGCTGTCAGCTTTCGTAGGCTCCGATGGCGCGCCTAGAGGGCAGCGCGTACCTTTTCCACCGCCAGCCATTTTGAGCAGGTTTTATCAGCTGATGTCGGTGTCGATAATATCAATAGGGTTGCGCGACCGAGTTGCCAGATTGTTGAGGCGCGTTCGATGTGGTGTGGTTGGCGGGGGGTGGGGTGGTCGAGGCAAAGTCTTGCTGGGAAGGTCCCGATGTTGTTGCAAGGTCGAGCCTACCCAACGCGTTTAGGCCGATTCGGATCGTTCTTGGCAGTGCATGCCAGTCATCCGACCACACACCGTGCACGAACTGCTCTGTGCTTCTGTGAGAGGGGAACCGTTTTCTCTCGACAGGCTGCAGCTTGCAGGGCCTTGTTCGGGGTTTCGTGGTCCGTCTTTGCGGGTGAGGCTTTTCTCTTCCTGATGCATGTGCATCGTGTCTGGCGTAGATGGCAAAGCGAGAATGTGAGACAAACAAGGGAGGAATGCAGAATGGCGAGTAAGAAAAAGACATGTGAAGGAAGGAGAATGAGTCGTGTGGTACTTCCTTTGCTTGCCTTGCCATGTTGTTGGCCTACAGTATTCTGCCCAAGTCGGTGCAATTGCCTCCCACCCAAATGTGAGCGCGAGGCGGCAGCTCTACAACATAGGGCTGATAATGGCGTCAGAACATGACCCAGGATTAGACGAACATGATTAGCCCTAGCCTGTAGTTAGAGATCTGCCTTGGGTAGGTTTGGGGAGAAAGGGCCGATATGGCACGACATGCGCGGTGCAGCGTAGGGTAACATAGTTGGGATGCAAAGGCAGGAATAGAGAGACGATGCACTTACGATGAATCACTGTGTGAGGCAACGTGTTTCTCTGCGTTAGCAATGGCTGGACTGGTTGCCGTATGTTTAGATCGTGGATATCTCCATGGTCAACCGGCCATGGCTTACTCTAGAGCATACAACCGCCCCGATGTTGCTGGTAGAAGGCGTGGGGGAGAACAAGAGAAGGAAGGCAGCCGCGTCTATGTCGTCTGATTGCCCTCGTCTTGTCCAGCAACAAGCACCTCTCACGAAAACATGGTGGTGTGGGCAGAGATGACTTTGCTCCCAACGTCCAGTCGTCTTGGCCGCCCATCGGGGAGGATAATCGCACGGGCCGCCGCCGTGGCTCGATGCAGGGACGACGCACCCTTCGCAGCCGCCTTGGCAGCAACCCGTGGAACGAGCCCCAGCTCCCACTCCCTACACTGTTGCGACAAGACCGGCCATCAACGAGGCTGCCCGTCGCCGGATTCCGCCTGCGCACATCTGCATTTCCCCCCGGAGCCGTCGCTGCAGCTCGCACACACCCCCGCGGCTCCTTTGCTCCTCTGCCCGCTACCGCTACCGCTACCGCCGCCCGGGCACAGACAGTCGCCAGCGCACAGCACCGCCCTCGCACCCACGCTCCCCGCCGCATGTCCACCGCCGCCCACACGACTCGTCGAATCCACCCCCAGACAGGTCCGGCATGGCCTGGCAGTCGCCCTCGGCCATGAATGCAGGCGGAGCGAATGGCGCCGGTGATGGCAATGCGCCCGCCGGGACCGAGTACACGCTGCAGGGTACGGCGCTCCTTCACCCACACGGCCACCGACAGCGGGCACAGGACGACAGCTAACAGCCACGCAGGTGTCATGCGCTTTCTACAGCTGGAATGGCACAACCACGAGCGGGCCAGGAACGCCTGGGACATTGAACGCGCCGAGATGAAGGCCAAGATTGCCAAACAAGAGGGCGAGGTCAGGAGTGCAAAGAAGCTCAACGACCAGCTCAACAAGCACATTCGCATGCTCGAGCAGGCCCTGACCAACGAGCGCAAGAAGAAGGCCGAGGCTGCCGGGGGTGACACTTCGGCTGCAGCCAACGACAAAGACCCCAAGGGCAAGAAAGGTGGCGTGAAGCGTATGTGTGATACCGCCACAGCTTCACAGGTCGCCGAGTGCTAACGTGTGCACATCAGCCCAGATGAAGAAACACAACTCCTTCCTCGATGTCGACTCCGAATACCTCGACAGACCAGAGAGCGACCGCGAACGCGAGAAACTGCGCGAGAAGTCGAAACTTTACCTGACCAAATGCGTCGAGGAGATCACATACTTACTCACACCTCCCTCGCAACCTCCGCCACAACAACAGAACCTCCACGCCCTTGCGAATGGCACCAACTACCTGAATCACGGAGACGCATCCATGGAGGAAATGTACCTCCAGCAACACCGCCAAAAGCTACAGCCCCAGTTGCCTACCATGCCGGGCACTGCTATGCCCAACCACCAGCCTTCTAGCATTCCCACGGCTGCTGACCTCCAGAACCTTGCCAATCAGCACCAGATTCACCATGCCCCTCAGATGACACGCGAGCCATCTGGACAGCAACCTCTTCCCCACACCACTAGCCTCTCTCAAGAGCTCCTACGACAACAGACACCACTATCCAACCAGCAGCACTACTCATCCGTGCCTGAGGAGCAAGTTGAGAAAGTCACCCACGCATTCGACAACCACGGTCGTCAAATACCTGCTCGTGAGGAGATCAGCCAGCCTACCAACAACGTCGCGCCTGATGATACTAATGAATGGACTTTTGAAGAGCCCATATCTGAACTGACGCAAGACGGACCCCCAAGGCGGCCAGACACCGAGGAATTTCCGTCTGCGAATAGCATACCAGCAAAATCTCCACCCCGGCCGACCAAAGGCCGCAACAAAGATCCCAGTGTTAGAAGAACAAGCAGCGATCTCAAGGCTCAACAGGTCGCAGCTCAGTCGGCGTCTAAAACAGATACCCAGAGCTTCAAAGTTCGTTTCGCACTCCGAGGACATCTTGATGTTGTCCGATCTGTTGTCTTTACCGGAGGTGGAAGTCCCAGCGAGCCCGAAATCTGCACAGCAGGCGACGATGGAATGATCAAGAGATGGATGATACCCGCAAGCTACGCAAACCAGCACAGTATGAAGAACGACCTGGATATTGCACCCTTTTGGTCACACAGGGGGCACGAAGGTGCAGTCACGTCGTTGGCCGCATGTCCGTCTTCTGCTCATTTCGCGACTGGCGGTCGGGTGTCTGGTGATGGCTGGATATTTTCTGGCGGCCAAGACGCCACAATCCGAGTGTGGGAACGCGGTCGTGTTGACCCGAAGGCTACTCTCGAGGGACACACCGACGCTGTCTGGACTGTTTGTGTGCTTCCTGCGACATGTGCTGCTGTCTTTGGCGCTGATAGCAGTAATTATGGAGGCCCAGACCGGATACTCCTTGCCTCTGGGTCTGCGGATGGAACAATCAAAATTTGGGCAGTGAGCGCACCCCCTCAATTAGCGTCACCTCAAGCTGGAACTCGACGTGGCGGCAGCCGCAGGCATTCGGTAACTTCTGGATCAAACCATCCATCCTCACCACAACCTAGTATTGCGACATCAACTCCTTTCCATTACATGCTCATTCACACGATTGAGCGCGCCACACACCCGTCACCTACATGCATTAGCCCATTCTCGCAGAGTGGAGAGAATTTTGTAGTTTCATTCAGCGATGCATCGATTCTGGTTTACGATATCCGAACGGGCGAAGAGCTCATTGGCATGGCCAGCAATGAGTCGTATGACGGCACACCGGCGACCGGCATCACTTCAGTCGTGACGAGCTCGCAACTTCTTGAGGGTTCATCGCAAGAGGGTGGACGTAGCGGACCTGAAGAAGAGGCTATCCACGGGCCAACCGGATCCAACAGTGCCGGAGGGCTCGAGGGTGTCATTATTAGTGGGCACGAAGACCATCTCATCCGGTTCTTCGATGCTAACTCAGGTATGTTTTACAGGATTGCATTAATACACATTACTGACATAGCCCCTAGGCCAATGCACGTACAGCATGCTCGCCCATCCTGCTGCCATCTCCTCACTCTCGCTCAGCAAAGACGGCCGCGAGGCTGTCTCCGCTGGCCACGATGCCTCCATTCGCTTCTGGTCCCTTGACAAGCGCATCTGCACCCAAGAGATCACCGCACATCGTATCATGCGCGGCGAAGGCGTCTGCAGCGTTGTCTGGAGTCAAGACGGCCGTCTCGTTGTCTCTGCTGGTGGCGATGGCATAGTCAAGGTCTTTGCAAGATAGCGTCTCGAAAATGACCTTGGTTACGACTTCCTCTAGCACACTGCGACCTCTTCTTACGGGTAATGCGATGCGATGCGATGCATTTTACAGCTGGACATACATACCCTTGCGCTCACATTCTGTGAAGGGATTGGATTCTTTGGCGGACACACCTTATGGCATGGAATGATTGATGGACACAATGGGACGGAACATGGGAACGAGGATAAAGGATCAAGGACGAACGCCTAATCTTGGGGAAACCTTTTTTTCTTTTGGCAAAGCTGATATGCATATCTACCTTACTTACCTACGCTTCTTTGTACCGAACTTTGATTCTGTGGACATGGGATTGCATGCATGCGTCTGACGCCTATTTACCGTTTCAAACTCTTCTTACTGGTAACTTACTTGTATCATGGCTTTGAAAGATGTGAATATGTGGGATTTCACATCGAGAATTGCCAATGTCCTAGACTTGACTTATCCCTTCGCCGTTGATAAAGTCGCCTATGGATCTGCCTGGTGAGCGATGCGTGCTCGCTCGTATCTTTGGGCTTAAGTTCTAGGGGTAGGCACGACATTGGGCATGTTTTCCCGGAGATACCTATTTCCGTCCCTGGGACGTCCAACCATGCGCTCACTCAGATCATCGGGCTTTCCCTGATTTTTTACCATTTTTGTGTGGAGTTTTTTCCTGAAATGGTAGAGTTGGGTTTGATTGGTCTTTAATACCTTGCTATATTTACGAGGTTGGGTATTGTTAAAGAAAGAGCATCGACCGAGTCGAGTCGAGACAGTCGGCGCCTCGTTTGATCACGTGTCAGTCTAGTATATTAATACTTCGGGTTTAGATCTGTGTACGATTCTGGACGACAAAGTATAGAGGCTGAGGGCCCGAGACCGCTTCCGCCATGGACAGAATTTCAGTCGATTCTGTCGAACGCCAATCGAATCTGGTCGAGCGCCCATCGCGCGTCAATCAAGCTCACAGAAATAGCAATTCCAATCTACAGGAACTGTACAGTTTGCGCAGACCCGAAATTCCACGCTGGACGAGCTTACCCCGTATCCGTGGGTAGCACGCATGTCAAGGAAAATCGAGCATACTGACCACGAAGTTGTATGCATTTCTTTAACCGTATATGATATCGGGCACTGCTAACTACGTTTCAGACGGGAGCTTGTACAAGGTCTCCATTGTTCGTGACAAAAAGTTGTACAGCATGATGGGCGCACTTGGACTCGCTTCACAAAGGATTGAGCCACTTCACATTGTGGATCAAAGAAAGACAAAGCAAAGGAAAAGAGCAGGAGCGAATGTATGCTGTAATCACAGGGCCAATACTCGAAAACACGGGTTAGATGGGACATCTGTCGCGTCGCAGCTGCAGCTTGTCTATGTCGAACTATCCAGAAGTCCACCATGGTTGTCCACATCGTATAACAAACACTACTGCAAGCTTACAAAGCAGCTGATGTGTTTTGAGCTTCCAATAGACTCATCAACCTCCGATATATCATCACAAAGAACAGCAAACACACCGCCGGCAAACCCCAGCCCGGCTCCTTTATACGGTATGTCATCTCGGACCCAGCAGCCCAGTGAAGGAGCCTCAAAGCTACCCGAAGCCGAAGTAGCCTTCCGAGAAATGACGTTCGTTGATTCCGAGCGCTTTCACTTCAGGGCGCGTCCTCCAGGCAGAAACTAGCCTGCACGTTTGTACTGCGCACGGGGGGGGGGGGGGAAACACGGTATGAAGACCGCTTTCACACCGCAACTGGTACGCAGGGACCATTCGCCGCAGTGATGGAGGCCCGCTGCCTTGATATAAGAACACCCTCCCTCCCCCACCGGCGCGTGTTGTATCTGGCGTGCATCCTCCCCCTCGTACCCTCCACTGCCCTTCACCCACCACCTATCATACCAAACACCCACCAAACACCCACCTTATACCCTCCACCAACCACCAGCCACACATCATACCACACATCCACCTTTCACCCACCTCATACCACACATGAATCAGGCTGTCGCCAATATATCAGCAACTGAGCAACATCGCCACGATGTCTCAAATACCCGCCGGGCATCCTGTAGTCCCGAATGAGGTATCTGTCGATGACCTAGTTGCCATAGTGACGGTCCACGACTCCGAGGCTATCAAAGCGAACAAGAGGACCGAATATCACAAGGTGCAAGTACTGAGCGAACGGTCTGGTCGTATCACTCGTGGTAGTATCGAAGGATGCCATGTGTTTCTCACCAATACAGCCGGCCAAGTCAGCTACAGTATGGGCCGTTCTGGCTTATCAAGCAAAGAAGACAATTCCCAAAAGCGAGACGTATATCTCACCACCAAGCAAGTGGATATGCGACACCTTTCTTTAGTGCCTATCAAAGCATCGAACGCCTGGCGTCTCCAAAGCACGTCTCATGTCGTAGCCGTTGCCAATGGCGTGCCAATTCAGTCGGCGTCTGCTCATGCACGAGGTGACCCTCAACAACTGCCATGCGCGGTGTATCTGAGACAGGATACCGTGAATCGGATCGAGATAAAGGGACTTCGAGTAGATGTCTGGTTGATGAAGACAGTCAATGAGGCCTATCCCATGGAATTTCCCCCATTCGAGTCCGTCGACAACGCCTTCGCTCATCGCACCGAAGCGTGGGCGCAGCGCGATCAGTACCTTTTGAGGGAACAGGTGTCCAACAAGTCACACCGCATTCTCCACCGATTGACCGGCGAAGTATTGACGGCGAAAGTGTTCCGAGACATATCAACACGATGGCAGCTCCGAAAAGATGAGTTTCAGAAGTTCGGCAAAGCAAAAGTGGACGCATCCATCGTCCGTTACCATGCGATGCTGGATATCGACAACATACCGGCAGTCATCACCGATACACACGAAGGCATGGTATCCTACACCGCAGCTCGTTCCGCTATCATGGAATTGCATCCCGGCAATCGTTTCCTCATCGCCGCTAAGCTTCAGCGACGCTTATTCTCAGCCCTTGATTTCTTACATTACCATGGCATCATCCATCGCAACGTTGCACATGACTCGGTGCTGATTCGACTAGTTGATGTTAAGGCAGTAAATATCCTGCTCGTTGACTATTCGACCGCGACAAGCGCTACCATTGGCACTGAGAGGTCGCGCCCAGCAATGCTGGAAGACGGTCGTGCTGCCATGGAGATTGTTGAAGATTGCTGCAATATATGGCAGCTTCGCAACAAGCGTATCGAAGAAGCGGGGTCTGATGAGCAGCTTGCGATCAAGGTAATATCCGCGGAGTATGATCTCAAACTCATGCAGCGTGTTTACAACGATTTCTGCGCCAACGGCGGAGATCAATTTTCAGAGAAGGGGCGGAAACTCTTGACTATTACGAAACAAAAGTCCTACGACCTCGATACGATAAAGATTCGTCGAGCATACTGTGCAACAATGCTCGCCATTGGCATTTGCCTCCCTTCCGATATCGACAAAATGGCACAAAAGTGGGTTCGTACACAGCCACAACACAAGATTGGAGAGAAGGTCTGGATGCACCTGAGCCTCGGTCATCCATATTTCGACAATTTGACCAACGAGCTTCGTTACAATCGTTGGGAGTCGACACCGCGTGAAATCTGCGCTCAGTACAGGGCAGTTGCTGGTACCGTCGAAGAGCCCTGGCAGAGCCTGACTCTTTCAAAGCTGCTGAAATTTGAGCGACACGACGGTCAGCTTGTCAGCGAATGTGTGCTCACGTGGCTTGCAAGCTGTTGCGAAGTATTTCCAGAGTGGCACGACGCACTCAAGACAGAGTACCAACGCTGCGTTCAACCGCATGACGGCTTGATCGAGACAGATGATCTCCGTGAGCTTCGCGAGGCGCTTTCGGAACACGGGACCCTACCGGTACCTATGACGATGACCTTTGACAAACTCTTCGCGTCTGAGGAGCAGAACCTGCTTATAGTGGAGTGCAAGCCATTGTACAGTGTCATTCAACATGTTCCCTCGGGCATGTTCAATCTAACGCAACTCCAGCGGCTCGCCGGTCCAGACCGTTTTGTGATGTGCGTGCAGGATCTGAACACTCGTTGCGATACCTTCGTGGAGGTCCGTGGGGAGCCCTCACTTCAGGGTTGCTATGCTCCACTTGGACTCTTGTCCGATTTCGCACAACGACTCGGGCTAACCTTGGTTGCGGCACCTGAGACATCAGCGTCGACACCCATCCACGATCCTGCAGATTTCAGCCAAGTGCCTGCAAGCCGCATCGTACTTGTGAGGAGAGGTCTTCTTGCCTTCGCGTCTATGCTCCGTGGTGGCAATGAATGTTGCTTCCACGCACCGAGGATTCCAAACAAAGTCGACGTGCTCACAGATGACGCTTTCCGCGCTACGTATTTCGGAGATATGAAGATCATTCCCAACCTACCTCAAGGCAGCAACCGGTGGTCTCATCCGGAACATTGGTCCAAGTTTAGAACCGCGGAAGAGCAGGAGCGTGCGGCGGACCTGAGCTCACGCGAAGTTGCCATACCAAAGGCCATTTCGCAGTCGAGTCGGAGACTGCGGCCATCGGCACTGTCCGTTCCTCGCGACGACCAGAGCGTCGGTTCATGTCGATCATCCATCTCGGGAGCGAGTGTTACGCCACTTGCTCGAACTCTGAAGGCGAGACTGCGACGTCGTGCTCAAGCGCGCCTATCGGACAAGCGTAACACGACTGCCCTGGAGAAAGTCGTTAATGTACCATGTGCAAAGCGACCCTGCACCGACCCAGACACAGCTGAAGCCGATACAGCGATCAAGAAGTCAGGGCTATCCGATGCCCATCTCGAAAGGATCGCAAAACGCCTGACAGGCATGGCCGATGATGACATCGACAAGTCACTGAACGGTGATGCATATCCAACCGTCAGCGAAGGCACCCCACGTAAGATCCTCACCAAGCTTCCTTACCCCATCCAAACTGGTAACTTCAACCTCGCCGCCGACTGGGAGATGGCTGACAAGTGGGTCGTCGACTTGGAGAAGTATGAAGCAGATGAGCTTCCTTCCATTCTCAGGCCGCCATCGGATGCAACCGCTGATGTCACCGAGGCCGAGAGTATAGACGAAGAAGTCCTAAACAAGCACCGGGCAGCAATCCAGAAAGAAGCCGAGATCAAGGAGGCGAGGCGTCGGGGTTTTGCTAATGCAAAGGCTCAGCGTGCACGAGGTGTCGTTCGCAAGACATTCCAGTCTCGAAACCAGACGCCGGAGGCAACGAGCGCACCGAACCGTACGGCTGTACCAACTACAAGAGATGCTACTGTTCCGCATACCCCGGCATTCAGCTCGCCGACTCCGATGCTGGAAGGCTGGCTTGATGCGATGCCCATGCCGCGGGTTTCTTCACGGATGGTAGACTTGACCGAGGACCTGCAGCAGAACGGTGCTAGCTTGCCAGACGCGGGCGGAGGATCAGGTAGTTGGCATAGAATTGAGAAGGAGGATGCTATGGATGCTGATGCTGATGATTTCTGAACAAGACAAGGACTCTCGATGGAGCTGAGCGTTGGTTCGAATGAGATATGAGTTTGGAGGTGAGAGAATCATTGGTAGAGCGGCGACAAGGCGGACCTGACGGGAAGACCATGTACTAGGTTCTGGACACTGAAAGGCTGCTTGGCTGGATTTGTATTGTAGAATTACGAGATGCACCTTGATCTTGACATTGGAGTCGATCCATCCCTGTTACACTGAATACAACAATATTGCCCAGTTGTGTTCTTACATCTGATACCTTGCTGATTTGGATCTCAAAAACACTAAAAACCAGTACAGACAGCTTGTCTTCTCTTGATCCTGTCTGAACATGTCGACTGTGCATAGGTCGGTGTGCTGCAACATTGAATGAATCAAAGAGTTATACTGATATGAGGGAGGGACGATTGGAAACTGTGGTATGAAAAGAATGTTGTGTACGATAAGGATGAGCAGAGAATATGCAATCGCTGAGCATGGAAGTGAGAGCACTAGTATCAACTGGAGTGGGATGCGCGGAGCTAGATGAGAGAACTGAGAGAACATCCCGGGAGTTGAATTGTGCGAAGAGACGCGTAGGCCAGTGTATTCGCGTCACAGTAGAACGGCTCGTGTGTGCTGGCGATGAATGCGCAACCGTTGACGAGTTGCGAGGGCAGTTCAATTGCGAGGGATGAAGAACTGTGTTGACTCGGCAAATTCAAAGAAGGGAGACTGCGGGTCAGAGTGATTTTGGCCTTGCGATTGTTAGTTTGCGTATTCACATACCCTCACTTATCATTAGAGCGCGCTTGCGACGTCAGCCGCGAAATGCTGCCGTCGAACCCACGTGTCACAGAAGTGCGCGAGGTGGAGTTTTGATCGTATTTGAATTGATCATGGGAGGAATCTTGATTGATCTTTGCCATTGTCATGGACTTCCGAAACCAAAGACACCGAGAACCAGCCTGAGCATGCATATGAAGAAGACGGCGATCAAGGGCCAACGTCTCTCTGTCATTGTTCTCTCTCGTTCCGTATGCCGGTTTTTGCGCCTAGTCATCCACTACTCCATTGCCCATCCACTCGTTCATCCCCATCCCCAGAGGTCGTAGCGAAATTATATCGAAGAAGGGTACAGCATGACGCGAACGGAGGCACCGAAAGACTTGGGAGGCAGGTTGGACCTGAACTTGGCGCGGACAACGCCGCTGTTGCCGTGTGGCCGGGTGACCTTGCCCCAGATGACGCGGATCTTGGAGCCCTGGATGGCCTTCTGAGCGCGGTAGACGTCTGCACCATCATGTTAATCGCCCGTTCTCCCTTGATTTGTGTCCTCGTGGAGCCGGGTTGTACGTACATGCTACGCGCTTACCGGCGTACCATTCTGCCGCCTTGGAGTCGTCTACGCCCTCGAGCTTGAGCAGCGAGGTACCGGGGTTGGTGTTGCGCTTTCTAGTGAATGTGAGCGGGTGTTCATCTGCGTGCAGTGTTCGTGTCGTCGTACCCTCGCTGGTAGCTGTGTGTATGTTAGCGATGTACTCCTTCGAAGGTATGTAGGCTGGCTGGCTCTGGCACTCACGAGATGTGCTTTCCCTTGACGTAGAGACGGTGAGACTTGTCAGACATGGCGAACGATTTTGGTCTCCTGTGTGTTAGTAGGATAGGTTGGGGACCGAGTGTCGTGATGTTGCTGCTGGTAGACCCGTTGCGATGAATTCTGATGGCGCGGAACTCGTCGTGGCAGTCGGTTAATTTGCGCTTAGTCCGCGTTGGGGCTAGCGTTCAAGATATCTTGGCATCGTAGCTTGCAGCGCACCAGAAACCTCCACCGCAACACAACACCACAACACACTCGCGACATGCCAGCAAACGAAGCGTGGAACCCTTTGATGACTACCTGGAGCTTCCAGCATTTTTGATCGTCATCTCAATCCTGACTGTGCAGATCAATACGTAGAGTTGGAAGATCTGACAGCTTTACAGTGTGTTTTGTGAACATGTCTTTCATGACATATCAGCCCAGCGATAATGTGACGTGGAATTTGTGATCATATTAAGGGACAACCCATGACTACGGACTCCCCAGCTAGAACAAGAAATATAGTGAAGCGGATAGCTTTCGCTTCGTCGAATTCGGCTCGATGAGTAATTCTCCAGGCGGCACCAGGAAGAGATGATCGGACACACATGAGTAGAGTAGATTTTTGATTACCATTTGGAGCAGCTTTAGGTCCTTGATAATGCCTGGCACACCTTCGCCTTGTTCATCCGTGCTGTGCAGCCCGGCATACCGAGTGGCTGACTTGGTGGTCCACAACATAAAGTACCTCATCTACAGCCTCGATACTGGCTAAGGCAATCGAGCATCTCACGGCAGCGATAAGCGAGAACGATGAGGCAGGAGGTCGCGATTAGACCTGCTGAGGAGTCGTCATTATAACACTGCAGGTCCGTCGAATGGCTAGACCCTCAACAAAGTGACAGCTGAGCGGGCGGGATCTGGTGAGGGGCCGGAGGATTTGCGAGGCGTGCGCAGAACCCCAAACGGCAATGCGCCGATGCTGGAGGTTACTCGATCAACGGTGCAATAGTATGTCCGGACTCGGAGGAAGCTCATGGTGGGGTTGATGCGCATGGAATAGAGCTCTCTGAAGCTGCGACATGGGCGAAACCAATTCGCATAGTGAGCCAGCATACTGTACTCCTCCCATGCGCGTGAAGTGTACATGGTTCTGGTGCCCGAGGACGCCCTAACGAGGCATCTTACATGATGAAGCAATCCAGAGCTGGTGGAGCGGCGCAGGGTCGCGGTCGCAGTGGGGTTCGTCCGCAACCCTCGGCGTTAGTTCAAACAGTCTCCGTCGCCGTGTGTGAGATTTGACTGGGCCCGGAGAAGCATGCAACAGGCGCCGCGGCTTAGTGAGCGTGCTGGACGAGGCAGAGGACGCCAGACAGGGCCCTTTTTAACTTGAGGCTTTCGCCGCAGACGGCCGCTCAGCGATTCCCTCCAATTATTGTGCTCCGCTGGGATAGACCCTATCTACGTCAACACCACGACCGCCTTTAAAGCGCTAAAGCTGGCCCCGCCCACCACGTAGAAGCTTTCAAATCACCCACCACGTTTTATCCGTAGCTTCCGTCCTTGCACCAGAGATATTTTGACTTTGTTCCTCTTCGCACAGAGCCGCACCTGCATTTGCCTTATCTGACGACTGCTGCGACTACCCCATCGGCGCCGACCATCGCAATCTCTCCGTCACAACACAGCTATCATGGCGGACACAGTCATTCAGCCTCAGCACGAGGAGGCCAATGCTGGGTACGTGGCTTTTTCCGTCTTTGTCTGTTAGCATCAGACGTGTAGCGAGCACTCTCGAGGTCGCGGCAATCATCCTCGACGCGCGCCTCCCCGCAGTCCCATGTTGCAGCCCAAATGGAGGGGTTGCTCAACCACCGAGCGGCGGAAATGTGGACTTTGCAGTGAACATTTGGCTGACTTGAGACTACCTGCAGCAACATGGAGCTCAAGGATAACACCGTCATCGTGGTGTTGGGTGCCTCGGGCGATCTGGCCAAGAAGAAGACAGTGCGTACTCGAGCAGTACGACGACTCGAACCATCATGCTAATTCCGCAACCAGTTCCCAGCGCTCTTCGGTCTCGTACGTTAAAACGACTTGGCCCCTGCCTGAACTTGTATTGACGAATCATGTTAGCACCGCAACAACTTCCTCCCCAAGGACATTCGCATCGTCGGATATGCGCGCACAAAGATGGACCACGACGAGTACCTGAAGCGCGTCAAGTCGTACGTCAAGACCCCCACAAAGGAGATTGAGAAGCAGTTGGAGGAGTTTTGCGGTTTCTGCACATACGTCTCCGGTCAGTACGACAAGGACGAGTCCTTCCAGGAGCTCGAGAAGCACATGCAGGAGATCGAGAAGGGCCGCAAGGAGACCAACAGGATATTCTACATGGCGCTTCCCCCCAGCGTCTTCACCACAGTCTCCCAGCACCTGAAGCGCAACTGCTATCCCAAGAACGGCATCTCGCGAGTTATCGTAGGTTCAGTAACTGCAAGGTTCAAATGAGCGACAGCTGACCACAGTTTTACAGGTCGAGAAACCATTCGGAAAGGATCTCCCCAGTTCAAGAGAGCTCCAGCGCGCGCTGGCGCCAGACTGGACCGAGGACGAGCTGTACCGCATTGACCATTACCTGGGTAAGGAGATGGTCAAGAACATCCTCATCCTGCGGTTCGGAAACGAGTTCTTTGGCGCGACCTGGAACAGGAACCACATTGACAACGTTCAGGTAAGGGATTGCAGTCGGCATTTCTGAACCTACTTTGCTCACCAGCCTCAGATCACATTCAAGGAGCCATTCGGAACAGAAGGACGTGGAGGTTACTTCGACGAGTTTGGCATCATTCGTGATGTCATGCAGAACCGTGAGTTCAACCAATTGAAGAGATTGAAGAAGCGCTAATGTTTGGCAGACTTGCTGCAGGTGTTGACCCTCCTCGCCATGGAGCGACCCATCTCCTTCTCCGCCGAGGACATTCGTGACGAGAAGGTGCGCGTACTCCGTGGCATGGCCCCCATTGAGCCCAAGAACGTCATTATCGGACAATACGGAAAGTCTCTGGACGGCTCAAAGCCTGGTTACAAGGAGGACGACACCGTCCCCAAGGACTCGCGTTGCCCGACATTCGCCTCCATGGTTGCATACATCAAGAACGAGAGGTGGGATGGTGTGCCTTTTATCCTCAAGGCTGGAAAGGCCTTGAACGAGCAGAAGACCGAGGTCCGTATCCAGTTCAAGGATGTCACCTCCGGCATTTTCAAGGACATTCCCCGAAATGAACTCGTTATTCGAGTTCAGCCAAATGAGAGTGTCTACATCAAGATGAACTCGAAGCTACCAGGTCTCAGCATGCAAACAGTCGTCACAGAGCTAGATCTCACCTACAGGCGGCGATTCTCCGACTTGAAGATCCCAGAGGCATATGAGTCGCTCATTCTCGATGCGCTGAAGGGCGACCACTCCAACTTTGTCCGTGACGATGAGCTGGACGCCAGTTGGAGAATCTTCACCCCTCTCCTCCACTACTTGGACGACAACAAGGAGATTATTCCTATGGAGTACCCCTATGGTAACCATCTCTCTATACAGCACTTGTTGAAACTTGCTAACATTTAACAGGCTCTCGCGGCCCAGCCGTACTTGATGACTTTACATCATCTTACGGCTACAAGTTCAGCGATGCTGCAGGTACGACGACTTGATGGCCACTTTGGCTCATATGCAATGACTAATCCTTCTTCCAGGGTACCAATGGCCCATGAACGAACAAAAGTTGTAGACTGATTCCACTTTCCCGCGCAATACCATTTGAGGATTGGAGAACGCTGGGAGGAATTAGACCTACCCTGTCTTGACGATCGAGGGATTGCAACATGTATGGCTTGGGCGTAAGGAACTAGCGACCTGGTAGATGACGAATAACATGGTGTTTGAAATGACAAAATTCATACGTGTATCTCTGGATTTAATTAGTGATGATGCTTTAAGTTCGAAATGGTTCCCAAAGCGGATATGCAGACATGGCACTGTTCTTACAAGACGGCCAGCCAAGTTGGGCTAGCGGCATAGAAGGCGGCATGGAGGGGCTGTCGGGGTTCTCGTTGCCCCGCTAGTGGGATTGCATCATGCGGCGCATTGAGAAATTTTTGTAATGCATCGGACGCCGATGCCAGTGCTGAGTCAATTGAAGCTGTCAATGTAATTACGAGCGAGGAACTATTCATCCAGTAGCTGCAGATGTCAAGCATGGTGGAGATGGTCTGACTGTGCCCTGGATCGCTGTTGGGCATTGTCAACCGATTGGTTCATTGGTTTTCATTGACGGTGCGAGGACCAGAAAACCTGCGCGCCTTCGATAGTGTATGTGATTCATACCAACGCGAGCTTGTCTTGAGCCTACCGAAAATACGTGCCCGTGAGACACCGCTACTAGAGATCCTAGACTATATACCTGCGTTGGACCCCGGATTGCATATCCCATTCGAGTTGCCGCATCCCTCGTCCCACCTCCGAGCCTCGACCGCAACCACACACGCTCACCCGCCCACCATGACACCCGCACAAGACATCGCCGGCGGCAACATCGACAAGCTCGCCCGCAGCGTCTCCAACAGCCTCAACTTCAGCACGAGCCCCAACCTCTCCTTCCACAGCCCGCCCAGCACCTTTCGCAACCCACCGTCCGGCAGCTTCAGCAATGCCCGCCCACCAAACGCTACGGGCATCTCCAACGCCTCGCAACTCGCCAAACAGCTGAAGCCCTTTGACACAGCAGACATCAAAGTCCTGCTCCTCGAGAACGTGAACGAAGCCGGTGTCGACATCCTCCGCGGCCAGGGCTATCAAGTCGAAGCCCTCAAAGCCTCGCTCTCCGAAGACCAGCTCATTGAGAAGATCCGCGATGTGCAAGTCATTGGCATCCGCTCCAAGACCAAGCTCACCCAGCGCGTCCTCGAAGAAGCCAAGAACCTCATCGTCATCGGCTGCTTCTGCATCGGCACAAACCAAGTCGACCTGCAGACCGCTGCGCAAAAGGGCATTGCCGTCTTCAACTCGCCCTTCAGCAACTCACGCTCCGTCGCCGAACTCGTCATCTCAGAGATCATTGCACTTGCGCGCCAACTCACAGACCGCAGCATGGAGCTGCACAATGGTATTTGGAACAAGGTCAGCAAAGGCTGCTGGGAAATTCGCGGCAAGACGCTGGGTATAGTTGGTTACGGGCACATTGGCAGTCAACTCAGCGTGCTGGCCGAGTCCATGGGTATGGACGTCATCTACTACGACGTCCTGACAATGATGGGTCTGGGAACCGCGCGACAGGTCACTTCTCTCGACGACCTGCTCTCGCAAGCTGACTTCGTCTCGCTGCACGTCCCTGCAACAAGTGATACCAAGAATCTGATTGGCGCAGCTGAGTTTGCGAAAATGAAGGATGGAAGTTATCTCATCAACAACGCCCGCGGAACCGTCATCGACATCCCCGCTCTCATCGAGGCCAGCCGCTCTGGCAAACTTGCCGGCGCAGCAATCGACGTCTTTCCCAACGAGCCCGCTGGCAACGGTGACTACTTCACCAACGACCTGAACTCATGGACAAAGGACCTTGCTAGCCTCAAAAACATCATCCTCACCCCCCACATTGGTGGCTCCACCGAAGAAGCACAAAGCGCGATTGGCGTCGAAGTCAGCACGGCGCTGGTACGCTATGTCAACGAAGGTGCGACACTAGGCGCAGTCAACATGCCAGAGGTGAATTTGAGAGGGTTGGCGAAAGACCAACCAGATTGCATGCGGGTGATTTATGTTCACAAGAACGTGCCTGGTGTGCTGAGACAAGGTATGTTCGGTCCCTTCTCATATTGGGGGAAGATGGAGATTAGAACGATGGTGGGAGTAAATGCTAACGCGAGGCACAGTCAACGGCATCCTTCTCCACCACAACATTGAAAAGCAAATGTCCGACTCGAGAGGCGAGGTTGCGTATCTCATGGCGGATATTAGTGAAGTCAAGGAAGGCGAGATTAGGGACTTGTTTACCAGTTTGCAAGAGTTGAGCTGTAAGTCGTGACCTCCAGTCAATCGTTTGACGAGCATTTGGACTGACATCATATAGCGTGTATTCGCACACGAGTCCTGTACTAGGCGCACGGATCCATGTTCGAAATGTAGCTTTCGGATGTAGGATCAGGATGGACTTGAGTTTGGGAGAGTTGAACATTGCACGAATGCCGAAAGCTGGCAGTCAAATAAAAAGAGAAATGGTAGGGATAGAGGCTTGTTCAACATTCGATTGGCGTTTTTCTCCTCAAAAAAACGCAGACACGCATACACGTGGACGGTAGAAATTTCTAAAAATTTCAAAGTCTTCACATGATGCTCTTTTCCCAGCGCAACAGACACAGTCTCATGGCTGCATCGTGAACCGATTTTTTTCGAAACATTCAGTGAAATCTTGTCTGCGTGTATGATATTAGATCGATGCGTAAACAACGCGCAGCACAGGGTCATGACAGATAAGCTTGTAGAATATCTTTTTTTTTCCTCTCTCAAAAAGCAAAACCACTCTGTGAGACTCTTGTCATCGTTTGTCTTGCCTCTAATTTCTTTGGCGAGAAGGAAAAAAAATTCTGGTCATGGGCGACAGAAGCGATGTTCTTGGGGGCAAAGTGCAGTCAGGAAACATGGGACAGTGTGTGAGTGATGTTTTTTGAGTGGGAGTGGGTGTGCGGTGTAGATAGGAAAGTGGAAATGTGTGGAGAGGGAAGGGGTATATATACCGCCCTCTCTCAGCACTCATGTCGATCGACCAGGTCGGTTTTGCTGTCTGGCAGATGTCGTTGTATTACATTGATGAGTCGAGCGCACATTCGAACGTAACACAACACTACAAATTATAGTCCGCGTCCTGGAAGCAGAAAATATCAAACAGGGGTTGGAGAATTTTTTGAGACGTCATGTAGCTTGCGAAAGACAACTTCAGGAGAAAGTCATGTTTCCAGTATTTGACTCTTTTGGAGAGGAACCGGGCACATCGAAACCACATTGTGTTCTTGAAATGCAATTTCTGATGTGTGCGGATGGCCAGTGTAGAAGGAGAGAGGATGTGGATGGAGGAGGCATTTTATATAGATTCTCATGCTGAATGCTAAGACACGAACGCCTTCTCATGCGCAAGTTTTCGACGGCTTTTAGACGGAGAATCAGAACCATACTGGTACCGCGGACCCAGAGGGACGCACACATCGTCAGGAAAGCGCGAGAATTTTGATGACAATTCGTTGGCGTAACATGGTCATTGATCGATCTCGCACTTCAAGATCAGAACTTCTCATGAAAATATGAGACGAGTCTTCCTGTCTTCTGGATCAGAGGGCGAAGCTCATGCGCCATTTATTCAGCTCCTCTGAAAAGACAAAGGACATGTATGAAAGTGATGGGTCTTTTGGAAGAAGACGCACGCCACACATCGGGCCACTCTAGGATGTTTTAGAGTTCGCGGATGTGTGCAGTGGCAGCGAAGTTCAAGAATGGAGGGCGTGGGGTTGATATACCTCACCGTCCTACTCGAATTTCCTCTCATTGGACCTTGCTCATGGCGATTTCGATACATATTCTACCCTGGTTGCAGCGCGGCGAAAACGTTCGTCGCGACAAAAGCGTGGCTATGCGAGACCGACACGAAGAGACAATCTTCATAAAGTGGGATGTTGAGATTTTTCGAGACTATCATCGAATAGTCAACGAGCAGTTTCGATAAAGTCGAGCACGAGAAGTCATGCACATGCTGGTGCGAATCTTTTAGATACCCGGGGCGAGCGCAGATGCTCATATAACCGCCGTGATTTCGTTTTGGTGATAAAATATTGGGAAGATCTGGAGGAGGGTGGAGCATGCGAATGTATAAGACTTTTTACACGGACAATCTAGACCCCTGGGTAGTCAAGCACTCATGGAAGTGCGGTGAATTGAATTCGATATGCATCAAAATCGTGATACCTATGTGACGAGAGATACCACGGGAAGAGAACATATGTTTCAAGTTCGCGCAACGGAGTTCATGCTAAGGCGCGAAACAGGCGTGCTGAAAACATGACCTTGTCTTGTTTGCACTTTTGTCGATGGAAGAGGACATAATATCCGAGGTTTAGAATTCCAGATATTTGAGGTAAATTGGTACAAAGACGAAACTTCATAAAGTCTAGACCTGGGGTTTTTCTTTGAGACACCAGAGTGTATTGTGATGAGGATGGAGGTGAAATGTTGACAGCGTGATGGTATTAATACTCCGGTCTTTCAGCCGTAAGATTGGTCTCTTTACGTTGGTGATGCGTATCCCACGTCTTTTGCAGTTGCCACAGCAGCGCACCGCGCACGGCGAGAGCTGCGAAGATTTTCGAAGTGCTTCACTCTCGACAAATCCCATTATGTTCAAATTGCTGTGAGTATAGATGGACATGCGAAAGGTCATCCGAAGTTTCCGTTGCTCGAAGCGATCATGGGGTTAATCCCAAGCATCTTGCACAAGGGAGCAGCGGCTCTCAGATCGGGAAGTCATGTATTCTATTACCATTACTTTTCGGTAACCGGAATACAGAGTGTGATGAGAGAAGAACGGAGGAAAGGGATGTCGGTCGTTTATATACCCCTATGGAACGTCCCGATCATAAGATGTATTGAATGTTGACTTCCCCATTCTCACAAGAAATATCGCGCATGACATCGCGTTCCAGAAGATGGGCTCATCACATCGGCCTGACATTGCGATATTTGGTAGTCCCGCACCACAGCGAACAAACATACGTAAATTTGACAAATGTTTCCAGATCCCTTCATACGTCTTGGGAAGTTGTGTGTTGTGAGATGGACAGGAAAAGTCACCTGAGTCCCTTGACGCGGCTTTTGAGTGAGAACCGTTGGAAGCTGCCGGAAGACCATATATATCATTGATATTGAACGCTTTGTGAGAAGCGTGCTACTGCTCCTCATGGTAATAATTGGTATCGTACGCAGGTCCTTCTCATGAGACCATTCATGGTTGTTTCTGGATAGTCCAGCCACATCGCTTTAGCTCGGTAGTTTTGGATAGTCTGGTCGGCCGCTATGTGATGAAGGAGTCACCTGCGTGGAATGCGTGGAGCTATTTATACGAGAGAATGCCCCAGTAAGGGTGAAGCGAAAATACGGAATGACCACATCTGTCTCCCGGAATGGGCTTTCGAAGGTATAGACATCACAGATATCGGACCCACACCTAACGGGGAGCTTAGACAGCGCAAAGCTCGTGACTGAATGTATAGCTCGAAAAAGACCACACGTCCTATCCATCCGTCATCTCCTCAGTGTTTTTGGAGACATCGTCATGAAATTTCCACAGGCACAGTTCGAAGATTCGCAGGTGTAGATGATCAGGAGCAGGCTTCGTGACGAGTACCTTATACCCCTAGCCAGGCCCGGCACGGTTCAGCGGAGGAATTGTTTGCCTGACAAGTACCATGGATCCTAATGAGTACATGTCTTGAACGATGACAAAATACATCCGGTCGCTTTGATTGTTGCGAATGAGGCGTAGCTAAAAAGAGCAAATGATTCTTGCACCCACGAGCGCTTGGCCAATATCTATTCACGACCATGGTGATGTCGACGCTCAGCTTTCGGAGGGACCCATATTTATGAGTATTGTTACTTTTCGAAACAAGCAGATTCTCCCTCATCGCAAAGCAGTCTTCACCTTTCAGAATTAAGGGCTATTGTAAGACATGAGATTGGGTGTTCGATCTTTTTTTACCAACGCTTTTCACCATTCACATCAAAATCACCTCGAAGCTCTGGTCACGATGCAATGTATTGCGACGAGTGATGTCGACAGTCGATTCCGCCCGGCGGGTACATGCACATGCGTCATCACTGTTTTGGGTACTCGGATTGCATGCAACAGTTTGCAGTACATGCAACACGTCTCTGAATTCCGACTCGTTTTTCGAAGTGCCGCAGAACACAAGACATAGAAACATTGGACGCTGACTTTGGTCTAGAGGAGAAAAGTGTGAGCATGGAAAAAGAAGTGTGGAGAAATTAGATATTTATGCAGCACTGGATCTCTAAGACATTGAGATCGACTGTAGTGTCGCAACGCGGGGCTCATGTGAGACACAGCGAAAATTCATAAGAGACGAAAACCATAGATGAAATGGCCCTACCCATCTTTCGCGCAAAGAACATGGCGGGTTGAGTCCTGCAGTAGTTCCGACGGAGCCCAAAAAGGCGCGTCCAGAAGCATGGAAGATGAGCTTTGTATGCATTCGAAACATGAATGCAAGACCGTATGATTTCTTGATGATAATTGAAAACGCTTCAGGTCGTAAGTATGGCCCATGAGCACTGAATTCATCGTGAGAACACTCAGGACATACAGGCTCATCCATACTCCTCCGAAAGATTCTCATCGCATTGACTTGCCTTCATTTCCCGAGCCGCGAACTCGCAAAGCGGCGAAAATCATGAAATCGAACAATCGCAATTCGATTTCTCACGCACTTGGTTGAAGTATGATGCTTGGAGCTTTCCCATCGGTGTGCTTAAATAGGTCGGATATTGAAGACTTCACTCATCTTAGTATTGAGCACCACAGATCATGGAGACAGTCCTTGTCAATCTCACAGTAATCCATGGAGAGTCTGTTTAGCCGTCCAAGACATAGATCGACGCCGCAAAAAGCTCTGGAGAAATCACACGAAGCAGTCGACAGTTCAAGTCGTAGCTTAGGGCATAAGAGACAGCGGCATGGCAAAGTCCCGTGCATGCTTTCGCGACTTGTAATGGTATTGAAGAGCAGGAGAAACTCACAAGTCTGCCACATGACAGGGCATGAGTTGACCTGAAATAATTCTCGAAAAATTCCTCGTCATGTATGATTTCGAGTGATGTATGCTTCAAATCGCAAATCCGGGAAGGACATTGCCCAGATTCCTTCATGTTTGAACACGCCGAGAGGCAGGCCATGCTTCATACGAGTAACGACCTTCGATTCTTTAGAAGGAAGTGTGTATGATAAGATGCAGTTGAGCTCAAGGGCTGGGGTTTATATAGCGCTCCCCAGATTCCTGTTGCGAGGTCTCGATCATGGACGGGTAAGGATATGTGTACTCATCAGAACGCCGGAAGAGCAGCAATCGTCATCCGAACGGTTTGACGGCTATTCTGACCATTAAGCCCTGAATTTTCGAAATCAAACACAAACTCGGGCGATTGCTTTCGTGCTTTCGTGCAGAGAACAGCATCAGGTTGTCCGGTGTGAAGTTGTGGAGGCAAAATACACATGCTTGAGTTGCTGTATGCTTTGAATCAACCAGCTTTTGCATGTGCAGCAGGGAAGATTGGAACCCAAGCGTAAGATTGAAAGGCTTTGAATAACTAGAGTTTCCATTTAATTGGTCATCTCGAGATTCTGTGGCTTGTTCTTGTTCTCTCTTGTTACGGGAAGACATAGATCGTAAAGATCGTGCCTTTCAAACATCAAAACGTCAGCAAGTGATGTGCCGTGCTCCTCGCAGAGTGGAAGTGTAGGTCTTGTACTCATACGATTGTAGCTTGTGTCTTTGCTATCTTCTGAATCACATCAATTGCGACTGACAAGATTTTGGTTACAATCGCATAAGAACATCAATACATCCTTCCCCGACTTTCGAAATGATACGACTCTCTTCAGCACCACTTGTCTCAATCTCAGCCATGACAGCAACAGGGAGTAAATTGATGTTGTAGTTGGAAAAAAGGACCACAGTCATGAAAATGCTCGCCAGACGGTTTTCGGGAGATAATGGATATGGAACGTATGATCGGTGTCTTACTCCAGCTCCTAACGCGAAGCTTTTATACCCTTGGGCGTCCAAGAGTTAGATAACGAAATCTCTTGAATCGTTCACATGACCACGAGGACTTTTCACTTCTACATGACAAAGCCGCAACAACACATGCTACGATCGTGAACTGCTTTCTGGAAGCCAACGCGAGCTCTCCCACACATGATAGTATCTCTCGACCAATTCGAAGCTTGTACCGCCAAAGCAAAACATTTGGTTAGTGGAAAGAACTTTCGGGTGGACAAGGAAAAGCGACATGCGGAGTCCGTGATGGAATTTTGCAAAGCAAGTCCTGCTCTATAGACAAATGAAAGAATCCAAACAAGAATGGCTGAAGTCAAGACTTTATGTGCCGGTCAGATCTCAAGAGACATTTAAGAACCGTCAATTGATTTCGTGTCGCCGATAGATACTTTTCATGTTACCAAATACTGATCGACCAATGACAGGCCAGAAAGCATGCGGCCTTGCTCTTGTGTTTTGAAAAGGATGGTGTAATTTCTCAGCTCATACCATGTACTTGATTACTTTTCAAATATTTCTGATCTTGTGCTCCTTCTCTCATGAAAAGTTTGGGTCTAGCTTTCGAAGGCGCAGACTCCACACAACATATAACTGTGGTCTCAAATTTCGGAACAGCAGGAGAGTTGTGAGGAAAGTAGGAAATTTGAGTCTCCGGAGTGCAGATTCTTATACCTCACGCTGACTTCTGGCGAAACTGTCAATCACGGAGTTCTCATTAGCATAGCTAAGATGGATTTCGATGTCGCCTGGCGCAACACATCACTCGTAGTCGCCATGTATTTCGTAATCACCTCCCGCTCGCCGTCTCTACACATGCACACTTTGATACTGAATTTTAAGTCCTCTTTCCAAACGCCATCATGGAAGAATTGCTCGACACTTTTGCAGGGATTGTGTGCGAAAAGACATCCCCGAACCGATGGATGTTTTTCGGATAGTTCAATTCCAGCCTGAGAGATAAGGAGAGGAGATCATAGCGTCAAAGTAGAGGTTTTGTACCCCGAGCTCGAGGCCTCTACGCTAACCTCTAGTAGTGTCCAGTGCCTCTGGTATGATAATTTTTGAACTTAGGAAGTAAATTCGGCAAGACATGTACGGCACTATTGAGAGATAATCGATATGATCGACCTCCCTCCAATGCACTCAAAAATGGCCCATGTCGCCCAAGCCGTTCCATAGAAGAAGCTCAGGTCAAATTTCGGTGGAATCACAGGATTGAGCAACATTGTCCGTGGATGTATCCATATGAAACACCGAATAGGTGATGCCTCCTCCTGAGGCAAGTTGCTCTGGAGACTCCAAGACTGCATGTTTGAAACGATAAGCTCACGACAATTTTTGTCATTGTCCACGTGCAATTGAGTCGATTGACAGACGTCTCTATAGTGATCTGGACCTGGGACATGGGAGTGTGAGTAAAACAAGATCTGATTCATTGCGAATGTTCCATACTCGCTGGAGTATCCATTGTGTATGTCATTATTACTGCTACTGGATTCGTAAATTATGTGTCTCTGACTGTTTTGCATGGTGGCTGCGAACGAAAGTCGAGTATGGGAGGCAAAATGTGGATTTCATGAAATTTGAGTCTCCTGATTGAACAGTTAGTAACGCCCTTTGACATCGCGCGATGCGCGAGGACATGTCTTACAGCTTTGAGGACCTCATAGGGGTTGTCAACCTCCAGAACGACTGGCTGCGATTGCACACCATTATCCCATTTCTGCTCCCATTCCAGGCTTTCATGGTGGCCATTGACTCCATTCACATGTTCGCCCTTCTCCTGATGTGAACCATCATGATGGCTTGCAGTGCCGTCGACGCCGCTCTTCTTCGCCGACGCTTTGGCCGTGTCCTTGATGTCCTGACCGCCAATGCGCAGTCCGGTCTTACCTTCCGTAAGTCCGTACAGCTTGTCGCCCATCCGTGTACCACGTTTGGATGGCGCCTCGCCCCCGTTGAGTCGGCGGAGTACGGCGTATCCCACTAGGCCCCAAATGAAGATGAAGGTCGCGGAACAGCTGGCAATGAAGACTGTTGGTACTACGAAGATGAGGGCGAAACCCACGACAACGAAGGTGAACGCTAGAGCGGCAAGAAGACCGAGGAGCAGGCAGGTAGTCAGCGAGACAAGTAATGTTGTTGTAGCGAAGGCGAGGAAGAGAACAAGAGGGAGGCCAGCGAGGACAGCTTGTGCGGCGAGGAAGGCCTAGTACATGGTCAGTATGTCACGGCATCTGTGGCATCGAGGAGACTATACCGCGAATTTGGGATTGTCTTCAGCGAAGAAGCGAAGGTTCTGGGCGATCTCTTTTCGTTGCTCAGGTGGAAGCATCCTATCGGTCGTGACTTGAATGGTGTTGCCAACCCGCCTAGTAGTGGAGTGAAGCTGTTTGCCTGCGTGGCCTACGACACCTGAAGCATTCTGGAACATGTTCGACATGACTGAATTGAGAGGGGCGGCTACGTCAGGCGCGAGAAAAGTTGACGGAAATGGTGAACAAGAAGAGATCAGAATGGGAGGCTGTGATTACATTGACTACGAACAACTGGATTGGCATGTGAAGAAGCGAAACAATGGCTCGAAAGGGAGTCGCAACCAGCACCCAATCCAATGCTTGGTCGCGCCTGCTGGATGTGCGGAGAAATGGACGCGTCGGCGCGGAGACGTCATGCAGCATCACCCACCCCTGCCGAACTAACCGTCACGCTAGCCTGTCACCGCCCCATTCTGCCAATTCGAGATCCGAACTTTTTTGGACGCGACACCATCGCCAGATCGATATCAGCGCCGTACAACACCGCCACGATGGGTGAGAAGAAGAGAAAGCGACACGACGAGAATGGCGAGCTATCAAATAAGAAGGCAGCCACCACGCCGACAGGCACCGTGACTGTCGAGCATGTGGAGAATAAGGAACTGCTGGGCCCCATACTTGGTAGGTGAATGGTTGCAATGTATGCGCCAATCCTGCTAATACCACTGAAGCTGCCACACCTGGCCTCAAAGTACCCCAGCATATCAACTTCAATCCCTACAAGCGCACCAAGATTCTACCCAAGGGCGAGAGCACCGAGCTGCTTCTCCAGTCCTCTGACCATTCCCGTCTCGACTATCTCGCACAAGAAGAACACGATGGCAGCTCGGAGAGTCAACTGAAAGACTATGTCGGCATATACGATCCCGTGACCAGCAAGCTGCAGATTGTACCGGTGAAGAGGATGGTTGTACGGAGCACATTGCGCAGCGAGACGGAAGAGATGCGAGAAGAGCAGGCTCGTAAGGAGGCGCAAATTGGCAGCATGATGGCGAAGCGCGCTGCACTTGCTGCCGAGTTCGGATCCAAGAAGTCAAGAAAGGCGCTTGAAGATAGGACCCTAAACGCCATCCACAGCGGCAAGCCGGGCGACCCAAGCACTGCGCAGAACGATGCGATTGCGGAAAACGTCCTCACAAACATGGCCAGCAATGGTGTCGCGATGCCAACAAAGGCAGAACTCGAAGCGGCCGTGGACAGCTCGAAACCCCGCCCTACGCCCAACATGGCCGCCGAATACCCTGGCGATGTTTACACCATCGACAACATTGTGGGCAGCGAGCTGATGACTATGCTGGAAGTCAAGGACTGGGTCGATGCATCAGCAGCTGGGAAGGGTGTTGCAGTCACTAGTAAATTTGTCGCCAAGCGCATCGTCAAACTTGCTAGGGGCAAGCAAATCCAGAAGCTCAAGGTCTTGCGGTTCATACTGCTATGCATCAACTTCAATGCCGCACTGCTGGGCTCTGGCGGAAACAAGCCGAAGAAAATCCCCATGAAGGGCAAGCTGGAGGATATGATGGGTGATGACACACCTGCCGGCTGTGTACTTGCCATCAGGAGGAAGTTTGCTTCAGAAAAGTGAGTCCTTCTTTTGATCCAGATTCGCTCGATGCTAACGATGGTAGCGGTGACATGCCTCGCTGGAACATTGATAATCTCATGACGCACATTGCTGCTGCTGCGCTCATTGTTGACGACCATGAGGTCGACGTCAATGACCTTCGTGAAGACTTGAAGCTTGAGAATAAGGAGTGAGTACTTCTATCCGACATAAGAATCTCCGCAGCTAACATCCGGCAGTGTCAAACAGTACTTCATGGAATTGGGATGCAAGATCTCAGCGCCAACACAGGCCGACATGGCCAAGTGGAAACTGACCAAGGCCGAGAGCGCCAACCACTTCGTCGCGAAGTTGAAGTTGCCGTTGTCGTTCCCACGAGTTGGTGGACCGCGCCAGAAGAGGAGAGGTTAGGAAAAACGATACCCGCGGCAGCGATCACAATCAACAAGTTCGCACCATTAAACAATCTTGTATTCTATGATGACGCTCCAGCTGACAGCTTGTCGTGATCTTGAGGCACGATTTGCCACTCCTTAGGAGTGACACTTACACCACTCCCACGCGCCACTAGACTAGCACCTCCGTACGAACACCTCAAATCGTAAAGTCCGTGGTACAGTTTCAGTCAGCAATAATCGAGATGCATTCAATCATCTGCATCATTGATGTCCACATGTCAACGCCGCATATGGCATACGCTTTCATCATGACATCATCTCCCATCATCCACCTCTTTTGTGACGCACTCTCCACGCATTACATCTCTAGACCCCCTATATAATACTACAAGACCCCTTGTTCTACACCCTGCCAATCCACAAGTAACTCCATACTACCAAAACCAAGTCACATCATCTACCCAACCTTCACCAGTCTCACAACTCCACCCCAACCACATTCACAATGCCCAAGTCAACAGGTCCCCTCTCCGAGCAGCTTGGCATGTCCCAGCCCGGCAACTCAGCAAATGTGACCGACAACACCACCGCCGCTGCAGACAAGCTCGGCGCAAACAAAGGCACAAATGCTATTCCCCAGGAGAACCCCAGTGTGCTCAGCAGCGCAGGAGCCATTGGGCGACAATGTACATCCCTTCTCCCTCTCATCTCTCCGTGCCCTCACGTTTCAATCGACAAAAGAACGTGGGAGTCGCCGAAGAAATGCATGTGCTAATACCGTAACAGTCAACGCCGACGGTTCAATCGGCCAGATTGGCCAGGCAGTTGGTGGTCCGTTCAGCAAGGACGGTGTCATTGGAAGCCAGTTTGACGCAAGTAAGAATGGTATTGCGGGACATGTCGAGAGGGCGGTTGATGGGCCTAGCAATCCTGCTGGAAGCTCAAAGTAGCGTCGTGCTTCTGAGTTGTATATACAGCGACGTAATGTAATGGCCAAGAGGCTTGACAACTAAATCTCCTTTTGATCATGGTGTGCTAGACTTGCATGAGTGATTCGTTGAAATTGTACGGAAGCCGAGTCAGGTAACCGAAACTGAATGAGTGACCAATATTGTTGATTGCGACTGTTCAAAGTTACAGGCAATACTCTCACTTGAGCACGATACAACCAAGTTGGAAAAGTGAACATGTTCATATGTGTGTATTCGCAATGCAATGGCGACATTCACTTCTTACACGCAAGACTACGGACCGGGACACAGAATCCACGAGTGGTCAACCCTTACACAGGACATTTCCAGTACAAGTGCAAGTGTTCACTCTCCCAATCGGCGACCAGGACCCATGCTTCCCCACGCATTCCTCACCCCCGTACTCGCTCCAGTGCTCGACGCAGGAGCCCCTCCACGTCCCTGCACAGCGTGTCCAAATCCGCGGTTCTGGACGCTGCCGGGTGTAGCACCAAACCAGCCTCGCACAATCTGTGGGGTGGTGATGTAGTTTTTTCCACCACCAAATGTAGGCCAGATTCTTGTCAGGAAGTCGTACAAGTGTGCGGCGAGTAGACCGCAGACTTGCGACAAAGCGGGCTCAGGACCGTCCATGACAAAGGACATGGCGAGCATAGCGTACGGGAGGAACTTTGAGTCGAACGTGACGACAAAAAAGGAGACTTTGCGGGTAGGATTCTCCTGCGCGTACGTGTAGGCGTAGGCGAGCGAGAGCGCGGGGAGGAAGGTATAGGAGCCGAGGATGCCACCTGCTGTTGCCTTTGCGTAACTGTGTTAGCGCAAGGTCCTTGTCTAGACACACTCAATCGCGGTGGAAACGCAGTGACGAAGTTCATGACAAGATGAAGATATGTAGGGAGCCAACACCGCCTAGCGAAATGGAGCGCATTCGCAAAGCTTTCTCAAGTAGCAATCCCACCATGCTCACACACCACACACGCCCCTTTTGTATTTTGCGAATGACGGGACGGCATGATGTGCAAGGGTATTCTCCCTCGGTTCCAGGAATCGCTTCAGCTAGAATTGTAGGCTGGGCGAGCAGATAATCCGAGGTGGTCGGTATGACCGGTTGTGTGTTGGCATCGCAGACAGTTGTGTCGATGCGATGTGTAATGTACAACGTATGGAGCGGGCATTGAAAGCACACTGAAGTACTTACAGTAATGAAGGTGCACAGAAACGCGGTGTAGACGAAGAAGTCGCCAGGCTGCGAGAACCGCGACGACTCGCGCTCGAGACCGCTACCGTATTGGTAGAGAAAGTACGGGTCCAGCAGGATGCCGAACTTGGGTTTCGTAATGAGAAACGCAGTTGCAGCACGCCAAATCTGGGGTACCATCTTGGTGGTGAACACCCATGGGCTCACGAAGACATAGTTAGAGAGGTTAAGTAGACCACTGTAGCCTAGACCGGACACAGCAACAGCCATAGCTGTGATGGTCCTGGAAGATTGTTAGCTGATGAGTTCGGCATAGCTTGAGCTTTGCGATGAAAGCTCCCATAGGCCATTGCAGCTTACCTGGAGACTGGCGGGAGCGTCCAAAAGACATCCATGATTGCCTGCAGCTAGCTTGACTACTGGTGAATGTGGTGATGTACTTTTGTGGTGGGTGAGAGCAGCGGGTGCTGCCTAAAGATCAGAAGGAAGCGAATTGACCAGCTGGCTTTTGAAGGGAGGCGGTTCGTGGGGCGCCTTATGTAAGCCCGACTGCGCCGGACGGGCTGTGCGTCATTGGCCGATCCCATCACAAGTCGCGAGGTTCGAGAAAGTTCACGAAAGGAGAACCACCCTGTCATAGTTACAAATCGTTGGTATTGTTGGTAGCACCTTAGACCAAGTTAGGGCATACTCTCAACAAAGTCCGCCTTTCATCTTTGCAAGGCTGCGCATTCAAGTGCGCATCAAAAGGCCACCGCAATATATACGTAGTACACAATATGCATTACTTCCTGTGAATCTGATAATGTCCGTCTACTGGGACTACTAAGATCTGTGCAAGAGCTACTCCTTTCCACCCGGTCCATGTACATTGCTTTCCGCTCCCACACCCGGAGTCCCTCGCTCCTCGTAACTTTCCTCGTACCGTCTCCACACCTCCATGTCTCTTGCCAACCTTTTCTGATACCGTACTTGATGTTGATAATTGATCATGCGCTTATCAGCTTCAAGCATACCACCTAATATCATGCCTGACATCTGGATATACCTGGAATCGTCAGTAAAGGAGATTCGGAATGCATGGTTGTGTAAAGCATTCTTCGTCGGTCGCGGTCCGTTGCTCTGGTAGCGTGAAAGGAAGAGGCGCAACTAACGTTTTGAACTGTATAGTCAAGGAGCGATAGAATGGGGAGAAGGCCATTGCTATGCCACCACCGACTGCGAACAGAGCACCCCACTGCCAGCCATCATTAGTTACTGTAACCGATCTTCACAACCTCTCCCGGTCCAGACTGAAAAACATAGCTTCGCGTGTAGGCTGGCTGGATCCGTTGAATTTCTGTCCGACTGAACGCCCCAGGCTGGAAGTCACTCTCAAAAAGCTCTTGTCCACAGCGACACAGGCGACACACACGACCATGGATTCACGTGCAACATACCTTGGTTGCTCCCACTAACGAGCCTTTGGCGGCTTCCCAAGCAGCCTGATTCGTCTCATCATCTTTCGTCAGAGTCCCATTTAATCGTGTCATGGCCGTATCCGCTGGGTCATCGAACAAACCTCCCAGAATCGGATCGATGATGATATGAATGAGGATTGAGTTTTGTTGATGTTTCGCACTGCAATGGTGTGATGTCAGTCCGCATCAAGAACCTAGAAGCACGGACTGCCGCTTGCGTGGGCGGAAGTGGTGGGGCTAGATCGCAACCACCAACCATGGCGTCGGTGACTCCTGGAGTTCCAAGCACATCCATCTTGGGTACTCATTGCTCAACGCAGCTTCGAGTTTCCGCGCCTGCGACCGGGGCATGGGCATATTTTCGCCAGCATTATCCTTGATGCCTGAGTCCAACAGCCAGTTGCGCTACGTTCTTTGTTCATTTTGGTGATGAATCCATGTCAGACAGCTTGACAGAATCAGCGAGGAGTACTATCATCTTGAAGCCTGTTCAAGCGAGGACTTGTATTGTTCAGCAACACAAGAGAAACGATCTCTCCATTACAACGGTCACGCCTTGTTCTGAAATAAGCAGTTGTTCTGTTAGTATCGACAGGACCGCATGATGGGAAACGAAACCAATGTCTAGTACATATACATCAGAGAAAGAAATATTAGTGGAACTGTACTATCGTGTGGGACAGCGATGGTTGTAAGCTTATAGGGAAAGACCCTCAAACACACACTCGAGCATCAGGTGCAAACGAGGAGTCGTAAATCAGCAGCTCTACTGGGTTAAAATATTTCAAATGAAGCATCACGTTTCCACACTGGCGGATCTCCACCTCCACAGCAGCTTCGTCGCCGTTGCGACTCATCGAACCACGGCATCATACCATGATACAGTGGTTGAGAGCTTTACAAAGCATAAGACGACATTGCTTGATCAGGCGGAGGATGGAGAGGAGCGGAAGTTGTATTGGCCGTATCAAGACCATGTTGAAGGGTACACGGAACGGAGTACGTGATTACACTTTGATTAGACTCATCCCTTCAACACCCTGTTCATTTGAAGTGAAACATCTCATCTCTCGGCCCTTACACGCATGATCTGGGAAGAGGTCCACAAAGTGTTCGTGGAGAAAAGACTCCAGACTGTGAGTCTTGAGATGGATTGTACAGGAGTCGTGAAGTCTGGAAAAGAGAGGTAGAGCGCCACAACGCACGAGCCACCCACGCGCAAGTCTGTCCAGGGCTGAGCACGTGTACTGTGTGATGGTATTCTTTCAAACGCCAGCTGACGTATGATTGCGGCAGAATTGACGCGTGGAAATACCACGAACCTGGCTCCACCAGCCTGCCGCCGGCGCGTGTCTGTGCCTGCCGGCCTTGTTTTTTCCTTGTCGCCTTGCTCTCCTTGTCCGCCGCGCGAACGTTCTGGCTGGCCGCTGCGGAGCTCTCCACCGAGAGCCCCTCTGATAAGTTACAGGGACGGACCGAAGTCTGCTGAGATGCGAACAGCGCGCGTTCGCGCCATGCAATTACTGACATGACCTGACTACCACAAGCCTACCACTCACACCAGCCGCCCAGTCCCGGCCCCGTAAATTCCAGCACAGCTACCGTGTGGTCGTACCGCTCGTGGAGATAGATCTGGACTACCTCCCCCCCCCCCCATGCGACCGCCCCGATTGGTCCATTCACCACATCGTTCGCGATATTGACAAACACGCCCTCTACACCCGCACCACTGTGGAGCACTGCGCAACGTGACCATTGCCCCTTCACCAGCAAGCCGACATCCGCATGCGATAGCCCTGACCGCAGAGCTCGTGCTGGGCGGCGCACGCCCACTTGGTCGCTCGGCATGTCGTCGCGAGACAAACGAAAGAGCCTTTTCGGACGCAGCTCTCTGACGGCCCTCACCAGCATCCAAAGCACCAAAGATGACTCGCAGCCCTCGAACCTCCTGCGCAAGCGGCGCACCGCGTCTTTCATGTCCAACCGGTCAGATGCAGCGCCTTACTCGGAAAAGCAGTCTCTCGAGGCACATTCCATAGCGGAAGCGCCCCCGTCGCCGCGGCCAAACATCTCACGAGAAAACGTCAAGCGCGCAAGCTCCGTCTTCAGCTCGTTCCGTGGGTACAAAACCCCGGAAGACGACGAGCCGCTGTCTGCGACTTCGACGCGCGCCTCGATGTACTTTGGGGACTACCTCGCCGAAGAAGTGCGCGATCGTCAGGTACTACAGCACGGAGAGGTGCAGACCAGCAGCTCTATGTTCAGAAAGAAGAAGGAGTACTTGGTCCTCACGGAGAAGCACCTGATACGGTTCAAGAGCAGTAACAAAGCGGCAGAGGCATTTCCAGGGTGAGACAGATTGCAAGAATCATACAACGAGTACCGCTGACCAAGTCCAGAATTCCCTCCCCCCACAACCGTAACAGCACGTACCGACATAGCTCAAGTCCATCGATCGGATCGTCTCACGAGCTCCAATCGCTAGCATCAGAATCCTCCGGTGATCGACACCATGGCATACCTCTGCGCCATATCGTCGCTGTATACCACCTTGATGACGGGCGGCCACATTTTGCAATAGAACTATTCTATCTGGACGAGGATTCGAATCACGCTTCTTCCATGACCCTACAGTTCGGAGACCCAGAAGAAATGTTTGCGTGGCTTCGAACCATCAGGCAAGCGGCGAACCGGTCGAGACTAGCAGATGCGAATCCCCTGTCTGCACACAACTCCCACAAGGCCGCCCGCGTCGTGGAAGCTGAACGGGACTATGTACCGCCACATTACGCTATCTACAAGGTCGTATTGCGGCCACAAGGAAAGACGACTACTAGGTCCTCGTCCGATGACCTTGCCAAGATCTCAGCCTCCGTATGTTTCCTTGCGATTGGCGTACACAAGGTACACTTGATTCCTTTATTCAAAGGACCGTCGCAGCGGGCGTCTAGTCCGTCCCTGATGGCACACAATGTGCAATCGTCGCATGGCCTTCTGACGTTGACTGAGGTTAGGGTCAATGAGGTCGATGACACGTTCCAATTGACGTTTCGGTAAGCCCCATCCGTATGAAAACTAGTGAAACCACTCACACTTATCAGGAAACCACTCGAACGGCCGAAAGTCTTACAGTTGGCGTCTCTCGCCTCACGCGACATTGCTCTCCGGCTACGGACGATGGAGGGACATTTGAGACCCGAATGGGAGTCACGCCCCTTTGAATATCTTGTGCCTGAGGACGTGCACCAGGATATTTCGCGGCAGGCGAGCCCACACCCAATGGATTCAGACTCTTTGGACCGCACGTTGATAGGCTACTGCGTGGCTTATGATGTGCAACCTGAGAATATCAGTTACCAAATCACCTATCCCAACGAAGATGCTCCGCGATTCGAATTACTACGGCCAACTGGTATGCGAAGAAATCAATACAACACTCTTGAGCTCCTAGCTGTGATGCGCTCCCTCCGTTATAACGAAACCTTCGGATCTATATCATTCAAGGGCGTGCATCTTGATGTTCTGAATGGCTTGAGGGATCCATATGGGGCCGAGCACCTCTGTTTAAAGACTAAACGAGGCACATACGCTCGACTTGATGCTGAAGAGTTGGAGCGATCGTGTATATTGGTTCAAGAAATTCGTGCCCTAGCACTAAGCAATCGCAAGTTGCGAAGACTAGACTTCACGTCATGTATAAATAGGACACCACAAGATCACGGAGAAGCTAGGGACAGCGCTCGAGACATAGGATGTGGCATCGTTGAGGCCCTTTTTCCTCTGTGTAAATACCAGACCACGAATGTCGACTGGATCGCGCTGAACAACATTCAGCTTGGAGACACTGACCTGGACTATCTAGTCGCAGCCGCCGTCGAACGAGCATGTCATCTGCGTGGGTTGGAGCTCAGTGGTTGTGGATTGACGGACCGAGCATTGTCACTAGTCCTCGATGCACTTCGTGCCCAAGAGACGACCATGGAAGCATTGGATTTGTCTTCGAATCCTTTCCGTCTCTCGCCATCTATTTTCGATTCCCAGATCGGTGTATTTGGGTATCTTACCCGGCTAAACCTCTCTCACGTTGCGCGAGCATCTGCACTGGAGTCTCTGATCTCAGTGGAGACCTTCCAAGGATGGCGATTACAGGAGCTGATACTGAGCGGCACGTCTCTGAACGCCGCTATGGTAGATGCAATCGGCGGGTATGTTGAGGATTTATTGATTCGAGAGCAATTGCTGACGAATACAGATACCTTATCAACTACAAACAATCCAAAGCGCTGCGAGAGCTGCGACTAGACCACTGCTTTTTGACTGGTAGAGACGTTGCATACCTCCTGCACTCGATGACAGAGACCCCGGGTAAGGCTCGCGAACTCCATCTGGATGTCAGTGAAAACAACTTCGAGCAAGATCTTGGCAAGATGACAAGAGCGATATCCAGTGGTCTCGCGCCATCCAGTCTCACTGTTCGATTACTGGAATTCGAAGAAGAAGCAGACTTTCGTAGAATGATTCTTGCGCTTGCCGAAAACACTACGATAAGGCAGCTTGACATTTCGCGAGCATCATTGCCATGCGACGCCTCTGAGGAAACATGTCAGGCTCTGGAGAAAATGTTCGCTGAGAATCACAGTCTCGAGTGGCTGGACATCTCTGGCGAAGATTCACGCCTCGAGACCACCAAGTTAGGGGTCGGAGTGAATCGAGCACTAAGAGGGTTGCAACGGAATACGACGTTGCGCGCCTTATACATCAGATGTACGATTCTCTCCTCATACGCTTCGATACAGCGCTGACTTTTCCTAGATCAAAAGCTCGGTGTGCAAGGCGCTAGCAGTCTCGCCGATGTTCTCAAGGTTAACAAAACCCTGCAATATCTATACTGCGAGAATAACGGCATCGCCTTGAACGGATATACCGACCTCGTCAATGCTCTTCACCGGAACACCACACTCTTGTACCTGCCTACAATGGAGGAGGCACGCCAAATGGCCTTGAAGCAAACAGAAGACCAAGTCAAGCATATGCGCGATGATGTGTCAGTCCACCATTCCGGTAAAAGCGACTCGGTCCGCAGTCGACTGGCCAATAAGGTGGGCAGTCGAGTCACAAAGACTCAGACCCATGCATCAGGCCTATCTGATCAAGACATCAAAGCCGCTCTCGGCCTCGTCGATGAAAGTTGGGCACGACAAGAATATCGCCTGCAGCAGTATCTGCAACGCAACTACAATATATCCCTTGGCATACCTACGACCATGGATGTGGACGAGGAAGACTTTGAACGGCCAGATACCGCGTCGAGCCTATCCAAAATCATCGAGAGAGTCAAGATCGAGACGACACCCACAATTGAGAGGGACGTGCAGCTGGGTGCTTCGACGCCAGATACAGACTACGACGTCACACCGCTCGAGAAAGAATTAGAGATGTCCTTTAACACGACCCGTAGAGGTTTCCCGTTCCCTTGAAGATAGGGCAACGGAAAAGAGATTTTAGTCAACGCATGTAGATGGTTTTGCATACCATGACTTTGCGTTTTCTACGTTCATATATCTTGTATAATAGGGACGCTGATACTGGCGTAATTTGGCGAATTTCATGGGAAGGGACTCTGAATTTCAAGAGGAAACGAGGAAACGTACACGCACGGAAAGCTTGCTTGAGTATACGATGTCAGGTTTGTAGAGTACGCTGGTTGTGATGCGCTGTGGCCATAGTTCATACTGCCGCTCTTCGAAAAAAAATAGACAATTAGCACGAAGTGTTAGTAAGCAACAGAGAGACTCGCAAACTACTGGGGCCGGGCACTTGAGCTTTGAATGCTCACAGTACATATTCAAAAGCGCAAAGTTCGCATATTTTTGGTGTAATGAACTCCGTACATTCAAAGGTTGCGCCAAGCCATGCCCCACCGACGCGCTCAGTGCCAGTCATGCTCCAGACCGCGTTCGCGCTAGGCGAGTCGCCGATACATTTTCTAAGATGTCACGACTGCATGCTCTGCACATCGTGTGCCGGCCACACTACTCCTTTGTTGTCAATTACTCCTCTCGATGCTGAGCCGCCAATTATCGCAAGCCTCGTCATGGCGTGGAGGCTCCATTTGCCTTTTCTGCGCCGCGCGAAGCCACCTTCAGACATTCCAACTCCGACCTTTTGCCACGACCAACCCGCTTTCGAAGAACAGGGAAACGCCCTCGGTGGTGGCACGAAGGGCACGACGACGGATACAAAAGATCAAGGAACAGGAAGGAACGGAGGTTTCGGGCATTGCTGAGGCGGGGTTGTCCGGCGAAGATGTTCAAGATGCGACGCCCGACGAAGCTGAGGGCAAGAGTACGAAGCAAAATGCTGGGAAAGTAAAGGGAGTGGTGTCTAAAGATAAGGATAAAGAGAAGACGAAATCTGCTGCCAAGGACAGTAAGGCCAAAGGAAAGACTGCAAAGTTGACAAAAGCAGATTCAGGCGAGAAGGTCAGAAGGGTGTTCGCAAAGCAAGATGTCAAAGAGGAGGTTAAGCAGGAGATCGCTGTCATGTCGCTCAAAGAGGCTTTGCTTGCAAGGGAGGACGGTCAGCCCCGCGAGCCGCTGAATATCAGCGTCATGTTCCCCGATAATCTCGAATTCACGCCCGTCGAAGTCGACAAGCCACCGGTTCCTATGCTATCTTACGGCCTCGATCGAGTACTCTTCAATCCAGGTGTGTACCGCCTACAAGATCCTCGCTCGCGAGTGTATAATTTCGACCCCTACCTTGAGAAGATTATGCCGGTCAGTGAGTTCGACTTCGATGCTCTCAGCGAATACAAGACTTCATCAAAAGACGAGGAGCTCCTCAGGATTACAGAGAATACTGGCGCAAAATTCACTGGGTCGACCTCCAGCATGTCAGGTATTCTACAACACTTTCACTATGTTCTATCCAACTTCCGAGGCTTGAACCACGAAATGCTCTCGCGGGACTTTCCAAAACCTTCGGAGAAATTCTCGAGAATCACGCTTGGTCCCAGCGCCGTCTTCCTGCGATATAAGAATGGAGTATACGCGATTGACGCCGACAAGTCATACGATAGGCCTAACATCATGAGTTGGCTCGGTCACTCTTTGGAGAAGCTTCTTACGACTGAACGAAGTGAATTTGAGCGCTTCAGGAAGTCGAACGTAGAGGAATCGCCATCCGAGGACAACTCCAGTAG
This sequence comes from Plenodomus lindquistii, assembly GCA_025504975.1. Classification (NCBI taxonomy): domain Eukaryota; kingdom Fungi; phylum Ascomycota; class Dothideomycetes; order Pleosporales; family Leptosphaeriaceae; genus Plenodomus; species Plenodomus lindquistii. The sequence goes on along the minus strand of JANUWI010000002.1, from coordinate 626,322 downwards.
GTGCTACCACTACTCCCGACAGGGAAACATTTTGATGCGTTCGCAATTGGACGCGTACGATCCCCGACTCCCAGGTACTGGCGTATTTGATCTCAAGACGAGGGCTGTGGTCTCCATTCGCATGAACCATAGGAAGTATCAGGAAGGTTCAGGCTACCAAATTCGTCACTCACTGGGCCAATGGGAATCTTACGAGCGTGAATTTTACGACATGACAAGAGCAACACTGTTAAAATACTCGCTGCAAGTCCGCATGGGACGAATGGACGGCATCTTCATCGCCTTCCACAACATCGAGCGTATCTTTGGGTTCCAGTATCTCAGTCTTGCCGACATGGATGAAGTGCTACACGGTACACGGGATACCCACATGGGCGATCAAGAATTCAAGCTCTCCATCGCCCTTGTCGATGAGATTTTGACCAAGGCTACCGCGGCCTTCCCTAACACAGTAAGTGAACGTTCGTAGACTGGCTTGCTCAGATCTAACACATGCAGACACTTCGATTACATGTAGAGGCAAGACAATCAAAGACCCCTTTCATGTACGTATTTGCTGAGCCGGTCACGGATGAGCAAGCAGATGAAATTCAGAACGCGGGTGAAGCCGCTCAGAAGGAGTTTGCAAGAAACGTCATTGGGGTAGGAAAGAACGATCCCAAGACTCAAGTGGAATGGCAGAAGACGCAGCATGAAGTCGATGAACAGCTTGTCGAGGACCAGCAGGGCACCGCAGTGACGGAAGGAACAGACGCTGAAGCTGAAGTTGAGGCTGAGCCGGAAGAGGAGGAGACCGTAGTCGAGCAAGAAGAGGCTGAGACCTTAGTCGGGCAAGAAGAGGCTGAGACTGAGATCGAGCAAGAAGAGGCTGAGACTAAGGTCGAGCAAGCGGACGCCGAGAACGTCGATGGAGAGATCAGTGCTGAGACCACAACCGAAGAGGGAGAGGAGGCAGATGCTGAGGTGGAGGGCGAAGCCGAGGTCAAAACCGAAGCTACGAAGTCTCCAAATCCAGAACAAAACCAATTACCATCCGGTCCCCTCATAGGTTGGACCCTCACCGTACGCTCCAAGGTCAACCAAGGCTACGTGGACCGGCCTCAAAAGATCGACGAAAACGACGACTGGAACATTGAATACAATCTCCAAGAGATTCCCGAAGCGAATCGCTGGTCACTCTACAACGCTGTCAAGAAACGACGACACGAACTCATTGGTCAAGATGAGGAGGAAGCCGACAAGTCACTCAAGAATTATCGCGACGTGATTCAGCGGTACAGCGATCGAGGCAGGCAGTGGAGGATCAAGCAAGACAAGATCAACGATGAAATGGGTGTCACGATTTACAAGCCGTTGGGTCCCGGAAGTGGGAGCGGAAGTTATGTAGATGGATCATGGGTTCTGGATGAGGCGTTTGCTGTAAAGAAGGACATGGGACACGCAAGCACAAGTAGCGAAGGCGCTACAAAGACGGAGAGTGAAGCGAAAAGCCCAGTCGACGCGAATGCTGGGGAGCCAAAAGCGGAGGACACTATGTCCAAGAAGGCAACGGAGGAAGTGCTCGAGGAGCTGCCGTCTGTGCCGTCGTGATCACAGGCTGTTGAATTGTATGATGCCACTGAACGAATACAGATTGTAAGAGTACTAGAGGAAATGGGGATTGTACAACAGGGCCGAGAGACGGTAGATACCACTTACTGCACCACTGGATGCAGCGAAGACGGCGTTCCGAGGCGTGTGTATGGACACCGACATTCAACCAGATCAAAAAGTCAAAGATTTCGGTCCGTGTATCAAAGCCAGCGTAGAAGAAGACACAAGTCAGACTAGTGTCAGGTGTTGCTGTACCGCAGGCCAGTACCTGGCATGCCGACGGCTGTCTGTCCAGTTAGCGACATGGTAGCTCCGCATGGTGGCATGGCACCTCCGCAAAGTTCACCAATGAGTTCCCCGCCATGCCCGCGCGCCCGCGCCTTGACGTGCGAAACCTCACTACAGGGGTGACCGCATATCCTTCAAACACCCGCACCTTCTGCTCCTGTCTTGTTCTGTCTGTCTCGTACCTGCTGCTGGATTCTGCGACATCACGCTGCCCCGCTGTCCAACACGTTTGCGCCACTGCTGCCCGAAGCACTTGCGCCATATCGTAGAGTCGCATACCCGCTCTCGCAACATCTCTTGCCGCCAACAGGGCGACGTTCGCGAACATGTCGTCGGACGAGGATGTCAGTCTGCTGCTGGACATTATATGCTATCAACTTGACAAGGAAGACGCCAAGAAACTCCTCGCAGTAGGTCGCATCTGGACTGGCCATCACGCCCTGCGCCCTGCGCCCTCTGACCAAGATCCTAGATCAGCGGCAAGAACCTGGAAGCGGCCGTGCAAAAGTTCTACGACACAGACACAGACAATCTGCGGAGCCTGCTGCGCAACTCTTCCGCAGCTTGGGACGAGACTGCGTTTGGTGCGGGCAGGTATGGAGACAATGATACCACGGTTCCCAGTATGTCCACACTTGCTCCCAAACCAACCCACGGCGAACATGCATGGCTGACCACGTTGTTCGCAGCCTTCAATATTGACTATGCTCCAGGTTTCGAGAACTACCCTCACAGCACCGGTCACAGCAGAGCCCCCACTCGACCCCCTTCGCGAACGAGCCAACGATCTGCCGTCTCCACACATGCGGGGGATGCGCCCATGCAGAGTTGGTCAAAGCATACTTCTGTCACATCTGGAGCTGACAGTGAGCAGGTATCGAAGGTACCCAAGAATCTGGCGTCTTGGGCAACACCAACACCGTCTTTGGACCGGCTACCCAGTCCCACTACGACGCGTCGCAATGGGCCATCGTGCCGACAACTACCGAGGTCATCTCAGATCCTATTCCCAGTCAGCGACAGCGCGAAGAAGGCCAGCCTGCCATCCTGAAACCATCGCCCAACTTCAATTACCTTCCATGCCTGATCCCTATCCTACATTCGATACCACAATTCCGAAATGCGCTTCTCAGCCCGGGCGTCCTGCATAGAGACTACTGGGTCGGCGAGGATTGGTGGAGTGGAGTTGCATCGCCATCGGCGCGCATCATTGATGAATCAAAGGGCCTTGCCGAGACGCATGGCTTGGACATTCTTTACGAGGCGCAACGCCTCATGGCCTTTTTGGACAACACGGATAGGATATATGGATCCATAAATGCACTTCTAAACATGGATGCTTGGAAAGAATCGACGCCACCGGGTCTTGCTGAGGAAGATGACGACCTGTTGAAGTTTTTGCTGCTATGGAGTTTCGCCTTCCAGGCGCAGGTGCCGGGCGCAGATCTCAACGGCGCCCTCCGGTCCACCGCAAATGTTGCAGGTTCTCAAGAAGAGATTTTTATTCTTGACGGTACGGTGACACGCGACGCGTCGCGACCCGACATCAGTCTTTACGATGTTCTCGATGACACTCTCTTCTCTGGGAGCGGCGGAAGCGCGCACTTGGTCAACCCTAGCAATGTCCTCATGTTACGATTGACGTCTTCGAGAACGGATGCGGCTGATTTGGGATGCCGTATTCCCGCCACGCTGTACGCTGATCGATACTTGGAAAGGAATAAGCATATCATAGAAGACATGTATTCTAAGATCCAGCAGTGCCAGGCCAAACTGGGCGGCATCAACGAGCAGGTTGACAAGCTGAAGTATCACACATCTTCGAAGCCCGGAGCTAAGCGCGTAGAATCACTGAAGTTGTTGGAGACGAGTATCAAGGCATATCAGCCAACTGCAGGTGGTACGGAGTTGGCTCCTGGAGATGCCACAGTTCTTGCTCAGCTACGAGACGTCTACCACAGTATTGAGAGCAAGCTGGCCAGTGAGTCGATTCAGCCAGAAACTACAAATTCAGCTAATTAGTATAGCCCTTGAGGAACAAGCGCGAGAGATTCAGAAGACACGCGACAGCATATCCGCGCACTTCAAACCTATTGTCGACGATGGCGCAGACATCGCCATGGACGCCACAGCTACCGAATTTCCCGAAGGTCAATCACCCCAAGACGCCATGCACCGCCCCTACAAGCTCTGGGGCGTCGCAACCCGCCGCGATGTCGTCTACCTACTCCACCCAGACATCAAGTCTGACGTCCCCGACGCCCGCCAATGGTGGCGCATGCAATACGACACCGAGTCCACGAGTCCCGTCATCATGCGCGACCGTCTCACCCAGCAAGATGTGGTCGAGCGCGCGGCGACGGAATCTGCATCTGTGCTGCTTGTGTATGCCAACGACGAAGCGATATCGTCTGATCCTGCACCCCTGCCCAAACCCCTCGTGGAGTTTGTCAAGAAGGACAATCTGAACTTTCTGGAGGAATTGCAAAAGAACGCAACAGGTTGGGAAGACTATAACGATGACTTTGCGACGGCAACGGCCGTGCAGGGGGATTGGGATAAGGACTCGTTGCCCCCACTTTACAGGTCCGACGACTACAAACACGATGACTGGACGAGTATGAGTGCGCGGGACTTTCACTCGCAAGGCAACGGATACGCAGGTGGTGGGGATGATAATATGAGTTCTACGACGCTAACGCCGAATACGGAGATCGAGGATGAGCGGGAGGAAAAGGGTACAGTGATGAGAGAGATGGTAGATGTTGGGACTGATGAGGGGAGGGAGGCGAAGAGGAGGAGAGCGAGTAGTGAGACGGTAGGCGAGGAGAGGGTGGAACGAATCAAGGAGGAGAAGGGCGAGGTCAAGCTGATTGATGTGGAGATGGAGGATATAAAGGAGGAGTCGAGGGTGCAGCATGTTGAGGTTGCAGAAAAGAAGGGCGGATGAATGGAGCGAGGTTGGAGGCATTGGTTGACGTTGAGACGTTGAACGTTGAGATTTCAGGACTTTACGTGGTGTAAATCTTGGATTGACTTCTCGATAGTTTCGGTTGTCTTGTCAGAGCGATGACACGCGTAACTTGAACGGGTACAAAAGGGCCTCGTGAGGTGCCTCTTCTTCACTTTTAGGAGGCATTCGATGATTGTACGTCACTATCACAGCCTATATTTAGTCTGCAAAGTCCAAGGATGAATGTCGCATGTGGTCTTGTTCCCTCGCTTGATGGAGAATGCTATATCGCGAAACCATGTTCCAAAGAAACGGGGAGGTAGCGTGGGGCGGACGCGATGACGAATCTAGCGTGCTTTGGGTGATAGATGTGGATGGGCTGATTTACGCTCCTTGCTCGTGTCATGCCCTTCTTCTATGTTTCGATAAAGTGCTTAGAGGCGTGATGGTTGACACTCAGGAGACGAAGGTTAATCAGGACGAAGAAGATGTAACACGAATGAATGCTACAGCAGGAATAATATGTCTATCTCCACGACTGTCGTTGAAGAAGACAGTATGCCTTCTTTAGGCTACGAACCGTATGACTGCCCCCTTTTTGCACTCATACTTGGTGTTCAAATCTGGTCAATCATTGACGACATTGCGAATCGCGCATGTCTCGTCCAGAGAATGAATACTGGTAGCTCTCCTGGGAAGAAGCATGTTATGTATGAGGTTGACGTCTGGTGATGCATCCTTCTTTGGGGGTATGCTCGGTATCTGGAACACTGGACTGAACTCAGTATGCCACCTGCCTATCGCCCGTGCAATGACACGAAGCCTGGCCATGTCATGTTCAATTTGCTACGGCTATCAGCAATTTGGCAAGCATGGCTTGAGCGTGATGATGCTGAGCTTTCTACAAACTTTCCGAGAACCAGGTGCTCGTGCTCCAGACTGCCTAGTACCTACCAGTTGCAAAGGGCCGTCTAGTTTAGTCCGAACGGTCGTTTTTTGTCTCAATACTTTCTTCGCTCCTGTGGAAGATGTGCATAGTAGTAGAAAGCGTAGGTCTAGACTCCGTCACTCCGCACTTGCAAAAACGGGCCGTTGCGAAGCCTGATTCATCAGCCCGTCACGTCGCCCAGAATGATGTTGCTAGGATGTATTAACCGGGTGGCCCATCTACCTATGTCGGAGTCAGTAGGACTGCAGTATTCTATCAACAGTCATCTTTTGGGCTCTCGCGCATATCTGTTGTGTCGTCGCGATGCGTTATGGATTGCTGGTGGTTTTGGTGCTACGCAATTTTCTCGATTGAATGGTAAGGTGTCGATCAATGAACCTCAAGGTCTCGTCTGGCGGTCATTTCGATTGAAGCACACATCGGCAAGATCGTACTCGGCTTGCTGGTGTTAGAGGAGTAGAAACCGCGAATTGTTTTACCGGAGTTAGGTACCTGCCCTTCCAAGTTTAATCCGTGGCTGTCACTCGTACGACTTCAACAGTACGCGATGACCGGGAGGATACCCAAGCCGGTGGTACGTAGGTCGCGGCTGTGCATCGTTTTTCGCCATACTGTGTACAAGATAGCGCGATCCATGCACTGCACGTGAGATCACGCACGCATGTTTAGCCGGCCAGTCGCAGCCCTGTCGATCGACGAACACTCAGGTACCATAGCTTGGCGGCAACGTACTCCCCGATCGTATTATACCGACGCGACAAGGCTGTGACAGCCAAAGCTGCGATTGAAATGAATGATTGGATGTTTCGGAATGTTTCAAACGGTCTCAAACGGTCTGGCCGCTGGCTCTCCAGATTCGCGGGGCGGGAGATTGACTGTCATGCAATGACTACATGGGCAACAGGTGTGATCCAGGAACTTTAATATGCACACCATCAAGGGGCCGAGTAGGATGCACTGCCTTTGCGCCATGACGTACATGTGCACTTTTTTGTTTGTAACATCGGCAGTTGAGACGAGTCGGGACAGGTAGTATGAGTAGGTAGGCCCGGTTCTCGGAATTATTACGGCTGAATTGGCAATCGAATACCATAGTAGGTAGGTGTACATGCAGGGCGGTACATATATTCGACAACTTCCTAAATGTACGAGTTGCATCGACAACACAATGCCTTCTCTACTCAGTTTGAACGCTCTCTCCTTAGCCGTTGCACTCTCTGCGACGACCGTCGTCGCCCACCCGCTCTTTAACGGGCAACGGATCTCGAGGGCCGATGACCTACTAGCCGAGTACGACTACATCGTGGTTGGTGGTGGGACGTCGGGTCTTACAGTCGCAAATAGGCTTTCAGAGGAACCGAGTAGGTGGCGGCCAAACTCAAAACACCATTGTCGATTTGAACCTAATCTCCATGTGCAGAAGTTAATGTGCTCGTTATCGAAGCCGGAGACTTGTATGTTTTCTCACCCAATATTCGCAGAGCCTAAAGTCTAACGTCTTCCAGCGATAATGATGAGGATTACATTACAATACCTGGATTAGCAGGTGGCGCTGTGGGAACGAAGTATGACTGGAACCGGACTTACGCTGTCGATGAAGCTACACTTGGTCGAGTGAACAGTATCACTGTTGGTAGGATTGTTGGCGGATCAACGAAGCTGAACCGCATGGTAAGTAGTCTTGACGTGTAAGACTCGCGCATTTCATATGCTGACATGCACAAGGTGTTCGATCGTGGCGCAAAATCCGACTATGATGGCTGGCAAGAGTTGAGCTATCCGGGTTGGGACTTTGAAAGCCTACTTCCCTACTTCCAAAAAGTGAACCTGCCCTAAGAAATCAAATTGACCTCGAATACTTACCTTTCAATAGACTGAGACGTTCACGCCTCCGACCCCGGAGATCCAAGCCGAGTATGACATCGAAGTCAACCCGCAGTATCATGGGAGCGAGGGGTACATACAAACCACATACCCACCCTTCTTCTGGCCAACAACGAGTAAGACCATCTCATGTGACCAAATTCACGTCAGAACGCTTACAAAGACGACAGAGAACATCGTTCAAGCCACCAAAGAACTTGGTATCTCCATCAACGATCAGGCAACTGGCAACGCGTTTGGTGGCTACTTTTGCCCACACAATCAGGATTCCACGACTGTGACTCGTTCTTCCGCCGAAGAGGGCTACTACGCCACAGCCGCCAACCGATCAAACTACCATCTGCTTAGCGGAAATCAAGTCACACGTCTCGTGACCGCTACTTCCAACGGCAGCGTCAAGGTCACTGCTGTCGAGTTTGCTCCTTCTGCTGGCGCTGCACGCAAGACTGTCAAGGTCAAGCAAGAAGCCATCATTGCTGCTGGCGCTATCCACACCCCTCAGATCCTCCAGGTGTCAGGTATTGGCGAGGCGTCCCTACTTAACTCAATCAACGTCACCCAGGTCGTCGACCTCCCTGCTGTTGGATACAACTTCCACGATCACGTTTCCGTTCCTGTTATTAACGTTCTCAACACAAGCGTCTTAACGAACACCCTGACTACTGATGCCACCTTCGCTGCTCAGGCTCGGCAGCAATACGACAATGACAGGACAGGTCCTCTGACCAGCCCGACTGGCGATTTCCTTCTCTTCCTTCCCTTGTCAACATATTCTAACGCCACCCAAGCCATCACTTCGCAAGCAACTGCTGGAGGTGCCGGAGCCTCGTTACCAATCAACACACCTCGTGAAGTCGCCGATGGTTACGCAGCCCAGTTCGCTTCTCTCAACAAGAAGCTCGTTGCCGAAGATTCTGCTATTATGGAATACATCTGGGCCGATGGCATGCTTTTTGTTGGTCTCCAGCACCCCTACTCTCGCGGCAGCATCAAGGCAGCTTCATCAAGTATTTTTGACGCGCCCATCGCCGACGTCGGGTTTCTACGCAACCCAGTTGACGTTACCCTGTTACGCGAAGGCGTCCGTTTCGCTCGCAAGCTTGCTCAAACCCCCAGCATTGCTGAACTCAACCCATTCGAGGTTGTCCCAGGAGCCAACGTGACTGCAGATGCGGACATTGATACCTGGATCCGCGGCGCTGCTGGTACTCTGTACCATCCAGCTAGTAGCTGTAAGCTGGGTCCAAAGGAGTTGGGTGGTGTAGTCAACGAAGAGCTCAAGGTTTACGGAGTGGAGGGCTTGAGAATCGTTGATGCTAGTATAATGCCGATCCTGCCCGCTGCCCACACCATGGCCACGGTATACGCTGTTGCTGAGAAGGCGGCCGACATCATCAAGGGATCGCAGGCGTTCAAGGCTGCATGCGGAAACTAGCTGGCAGCGAGAGGATGTTAGCGTTCGATGTATATAGTGACTTAACACACTTGGAGCGAATGTGTAAATTTACTCACTTTTGTTACTATTTCGATTGGATCGAACGGCTCTTCGTGCACACACTCACAAAGCGGCCAAATTTGTGCCTGCGGAGATGTCCTCTTTGTGGAATGGCCATGCAGGACGTAATGCTGACTCAGGAATGCTACTGTTTCGCTATAGTGTTCATACAAGATTGATGGACAGCTCGCACGCGGACTTTGTGAGATTGTAGTGCCTTCAGCAAGCTGTCAGAAGGTAGAGTTGCTGGAAGTCTCTTATTCTACCACAGACTGCTTGTATGATACGTTCCCTCACCATCGCAAACGGAGCCCTCACCCACATATCAATGCTGCCTACGCGCTGCCTTCCATGTCTTCCCCACTACTTTGCCTGCAACCGAAAGAAAAAGTTAGCAGACCTCTGCATAGACTATGGACTTCACGTGTGACTCCCTGCTCGTACTAATCGCTTTGTAGAGCTTTGGGATCATCTATCAAACGGTGGTGCGCCGCAGCATCTACAAAGACGTTGGGCTCATGAACACTCCAAGAGCAAAAGCGTCGAAGTGCACTTCGCCAGTCAAACTGCTTGATCAGCAGCAATGTAATTGTCGAGGACAGCGGACAATGTATGTGAGCGAGCAATATGCTTACTACTTCTTCTCCAAGATTGAGGCCGTGATGGGGGCTCAGGCCTCGTTCGCGATGTGTTGAAAGTTCTTAGTCTCGTTGCGCAAGACGCATCGCAGGCGGGGTGTCTCCGGACAGTTCTTCTCAAAAGTTCACTTCGGAAATATAACTAATTAGAGGCTGCCCGCAGTCCTCTGTCGGAACATACCTCCTCACTGTCTTATAATTCTTTCACGTTCTCTTTTTTATTATATACAATAACCTTTACCTCTACCTCTAACCTTAACCTCTCTAACCTTAACCTCTCTAACCCTAACCTAAACTAACACCTTTACTCTAACAAACTCTAGAACTAACCCTAGTCTTTATAGTAGTTGCAGCGTTGTAGTGTTAGTGTTAGTGCTGCGCAAACGTTCTAAGAGAAGACCTGCGCAGCCTCTGATTGGTTATATTTCCGAAGTCAAGTTTTGAGAAGGCCTGTCCGGAGACACCCCGCATCGCAGGTGAGGCTGATTTTGGCAGACGACGCTAGTGTGGTTCGTGGACGCGTTTTGCAACCACACATTGATTGCCATTATCGTCATTACCTAAATCTGATACTTCACAAGTTTATGGTCGCTATTGTTCAATCAATCTTGGCGACACACTGCTTGATACTATATAATTGACTCGCGAACCTGCTGCGCACTTGACCCAATATCACCTTGGAAGTCCTTCTCAAATCTCCATGCAGAAACTCAAACATTACGAGGGCAGTGAGGTCGCAGTGAGCATGAGACGTGGGGTTCTGAGACCAATTGCACTTGAGCCTACTGTTCAGACTCTTTCATCGTTTGGGTGTGATGTCATCGTCGCAGCGGTGAGCTGTCGCGCCATCGTCAGGTGCGCGGTCATCAAGGCAAGCAAGTCTACAAGATGAATTGCAGGCAACTACCCTACCCGACCATCTCAGGGTTGCATCTAGAGTGTATGTATGCCTCAAGATGCGCTCAACATACCCGCGGTTGCCAGCTCGCTCATGACAGCTTCACCAAGCCGCCCCCCGACCCATCCTCCGCCTCCCCGCTGCCAGTGCAGAACTGCACATACACAAGAGCAGGACGACAACAGTCAAGGTACTTCAATTCCAGTGCGTGCTTTGAGTCAGACATATTAACTTCATCTAGAACTGCATTGCCGCCTTCGCGGTTCTGATGAGCCCAATGCCCAGCCGCTCCACCCCCCTCTCTCACCTTGCAACACCAGGCACCCACACTAAGACCAAACACTCTGAGACCCACTCGAACCAGACTATGTTTCTAATACTGCCGTTCCTATTGTACTCTTATTGTACGTCCGCGAAATTGAACATTTTGCGTTCTCAAGGCAGGTGAAAGCACCCCAAATGACGCTCTCCCGCAGCTCAGCCTCGACAACCCCAGTCGACGATCCACCCAGATTGCCAAACATCTGGGGGGCTGGTCCAATAAGCGCTGCCCAGAGTAGTCGCTGTTATCCACTTCGTACTTAACCACGCAATCTGGAGGTCTTTTGTACTGCGATGAACGGTGAATGCACTGACCAGCGATGAATGCACTGACGACTGACGATACGCTTCGTCAACTCCCAGCCCCCTCGCACACACAGTCGATATTATCTGCTCAAAATTGGTTCAGCTCCGTCTCTCCTACATCCCATTGCATACGTTTTATTCTCAGCGCATTGCTACCAGCATCTCCATCCACTATACACCAGTTTTATCTTTCAGCATGTCCGACATCTCCAGCAACATCAGCGGAAGCATCCCGTGGGACGAACTCTTTGATTTCGATGGCGTTCAGGCGTCAGCCACTCTGCAGTCACAGAGTTCGATCTTCGACATGAGCAACGCAGGTGTACCCCATGGTACTATCGACCCCTCTGACTTGTTTCTCAACCCCTCGATCCCCTCTCCAGCTGTATACAGCGGTCTTGATATCTTTCAGGAGAATACTGAGACTCCCCCGGCTGGTCCGACAGTCGAGGAGCTCAGTCAGCAAATCATCTTCTTGGAGCATCAAAAAGAGACTGAGATCGGAGATCTGAAAGCGCAGCACGCACATGAAATGGAAGCTCTGAAGCTCGAGAACGAGAAGTTGATAGCCGCTCTGCGACAGTCCTTGATAGCACCGGCCCCAATTACAGCACCAACTCCCGTCTCTCCGCCAGTCCCAATTGCAACTTCGGCTCCAGTCACTCCAGCAGCTCCCATGACTCCTAAGACTACACCAACTCGCAAGAGAGGACTCATCGAGGCAATGTGGAGCCCAGAGACATCTCCAGCGGAGCGTGCTGCCATGGTCAAGGACCTGGAGGCGCCTCCACTTCACCCCGCGCCCTTCTACGAAGGAAACCAGGCTCCCCAGCCTACAACAACTTCAAGTCCGGCTGCAATCAATGACCTCGGTCTCTCCACACCACACGATATCATCTACAACGGCAACCAGGCCTTCGCCCCAGCTCCTGGCTCCTCTCCCGCCGCCGTCAACGCCTTGACCGCCTCCCCCTCCGCCAGCAGCCTCATCCAAGCTCAACTCAGCAACTCTCCCTCCGGCGGCCCCAGAAAAGGCAAGAGCAAGGCCCGCGCCCCCGCCAAACCCCGCACGTCCATGACTTCCAAGCGCACCACCACCACCGCCGCCGCCGCCTCCAAGCCCACCAGCAAAGTCACAAAGTCTACATCCAAGCGCAAGTCCGCCAGCCCATCTCCCTCCGTCCGCTCACTCCAGGACCTCTACACCGCCCAATTCGGCACCCTCACCCACGAGGAAAAGTGCCAACTCGTGCTCCCCCTCCTCCAAGGCGTCGACCCAGAAACCGGTCTCATGACTGGCGCATTGCCCGGCCTTCTCGCCAACGAGGCTGACTTCCTTTCCATCGGCAAGGACACGTTCAATGTCGCTCCCGCCCAGGTCCAGGATGGATTGACACCTGAGCCTCAGATCCAGAGCCCTTATGCAGATTATGCTGCTGCGCAAACTCAGATGGATGGTGGGGATAACAGTGAAGCTCATCTTGTTGCTTCGCTGGGCAACTTCTTGTACGCTTCCCAGCTTCAGCATGACTCCCCTTTCGCATCCCAAGAGGCTTTTGGACCCCTCTTGGAGGCTGCAAGAGGTACCAAGGATCGTACGATTATGCAGCAAGCTGCGCAGGAGTTTGGATCTGGCGCGAACGCTGGCGCCATGCGTCAGCAGGAGGCACTTCAGCGTAGCCAACCTCGCCGGCGCTAAGGGAGTTGGGATGAGTGAGTGGACGGTGCTAGTGCTGGCTTTCACATTGGCATTGAAAAGGTGGAATCCGGGATGGACTGGGGTGGACTGGATGTACATGGTATTGACAGACTACATACTACATAGAAATGACAAGCATCTTGTCGCCATTTTGGGATCTACTTTGTGACCATGTGAACACCTGGAAGTGACTTAAGTGCCCACAACAACACCATTTCTGAATCTGGGAGCTCGTGAAGGAAGCTATCATCTTTGTAGGTGTCCTCGTTACGTATCACATCTGCCATGCTACTGATCTGTGTCTGTGGATCTTCGAGCGGCGGCGTGGGGTAAGGATTGAAGTGTGTAGTCCATGGACCGGGATCGAAGTATTCGACTGCATCAGCGAGACGGCGATGGTCAAGGACGGTGAGGTTATCTGAGAAAGCAATGTCTTTCGGCAATGTTAGTCAGAAAGAAATTCAACTATGGGCGTCTGAGACTTACTGCCGATATAGCAATTGGGGGTATGACCTTGTACCTCATTCAAGCCGCATCCCATGCATGGTATGTCGAGATAGTCTTTCGTAACCGGGGAAAGCAGTTCTGGTTGTTCAGTAGGTGACATTTTCCCTTGAATGACGCTAGAATTGGGCTCCCAGTCCATACTATCCAGCTCTGGTTCGACAAGAATACTTTGCTTGAACGCCGCTTCATCAGAGCGCAGCTCAGATGATGCTCCCCGCCCAGACATCTCGTCACCACTCTTGTTCTTCTGGCTATCTTCGGCAAGACTTGGACTTGTTGGACGCAAGATGCTATCAGCCGGTGTCGCTCCATCTTCCTGATGTACCAAGGCAGGATTACGCACATCGAAGGCTACAAGATCTTGCATAATCTGATCAACGCCTCCCCATTCCTCAGGATCAAACTCGGGGGTCGGTTCATGTGATTGAGGTGACGGTGACACATGTTGTGAGGTCACAGGTCTCTGGAGTGGCAGCCCGCGCGAGGGGCTCATTGGGTTGGGAGCGGATTGAGTGGAGGTTTCGAAGAGATCTGGAAGCGACGTGTCACGCGTAGGTGGAGGGGTGTATAATGAGGGCGGGAAAGGTGGAAGCGGTACGCCCTTGAGGAACTCGGGTGTCTCGGGGCGTTCGATACTCGCAAGAGCCACAGGATCGTTCAATGATTCCACCTCAATTATCAGTGGACCAAAATCTCCGCCCTGTCGCTCAGGTTCATCGGCCGAGGTCTTCTCCAGCGGATTATGTGCGGAGGAATTACTGAGCGGTGCGTAAGTGTGTGTATGAGCGGCATCTTTTGAGGTGAACATCGAGGACACTCGGGCTGGTGGTGTGAAGGGCGAGACGGACGACTTTTGTGGCAGTTCACGACGGGAGTCATCGCGCAGAAAGAAAGGTGCCTGCGTCTCTGGGATATCGAAAGTGGGGTCTTGCTGTGCGAGCGGCACATTGTGTGGCTCGACCGTAGGTTTGAAGGCAGCTATCGCATCGCTCAATGAGTCTGGAGCCTTGTCTGGGCCTGAAACCGACCTCGGAGAAGGCGTCGAGGTGGAAGCGTTGGTGGTGTCGCCCCCATCCGATACATTCAGCGGTTGCTTCGCCGTCTTGTCATCCCAATACTGCTTGACGCGCGCATCCTGGGTGACGGGATAAACGGGTACCTGGCCCCTAGACGATAAAGGCAGTCCCAAAATCATCCTCGAATGGTATATCTGCCTCAGATGTAGACTTGCTGGCCCCGTTGGCTTGAACTTCATTGCCGTTTCCTCAGATCCTGGATGCCAGCGTAAGATGATGTTGTCAGAGGTAGACAAGCCACGGTCTTGATCCATCAGAAACTCCTCCGGCGCGGATAGCCCACGCGCATGTGCCCTCTGCTCATCGTCAAATGTCGCAAATTGCCAGTAGCCTGTGCGCAGATGAGAGTCTTGCACGTCAAGAACCCAATGGTGGAATTTGTTATCCCTGGTCACAAAGCCGCTGGTGTAAACGGTGCGATAGGTTGCAGCTGTATTGGGCGTCTTTTCGAGCTGCTGGCTCGCGCGTATCTCAGCTGCGACAGCCTTACGTGCGTCGTCTTCCTCCAGGCGCGCGATCAAGTCTGCCTTCCTGCCATTGTGAGGTAGTCCGCGCGCAATGAGCTTCTCGACTAGGTCGCTGTTCTTGACTTTGCTGTACCCCGGGCGTCTGGCCCTTGGGGCCTTTGGCTTTCGGGCCATTGTGAATAGAAGGAGAGTGGGTGTATGATCGCACAAGAGGAAAGAGTGCTCGGGGCGGGCGCGGTGGTGGGAGTCGCGCAGGTTGACAGGGCAATTGGTAGGGTGGAAGGCACGAAGGAAGTGGAAGGAGCGATGAAATCAGAGAGTGAAGACGAAGACAAATGACCTACTTACCGCCGTCGGCCATTACACGTGCTTCACATTACTCACACCGTGACCTGCCTACTATTGCCATCTTCTTGCTGCTGTACAGGCTTGAGGGCCGTGCTTTTGAGGTAAGATGTGGATGTGATAAACACGAGCTGCTTCGTAGAGTCTCCCGCATCTTCACCGCACCTCTCGCACCACGTTGGCGTTTGTTCAAGGTGGTTCGTTGAGCTGAGGCTGCACATGGACATCACCGCGACCGCCATTGAGGGTCAAGGACGCATTCACAAAGCTCCCCGACAGCGCCATGGGAGCGGCGATATCACAGAGAGCTCTCGTTGGGTCGTCTGGCTCATCACTGTTCAGCTCTGGAGAGATGAGACGAAGTCGGGGCGACGCGTTGTCGACTACGGCAACTTAGCGCGTCGCGTCATACGTCATCGCCCCGAGTTCATCCATCATCTACCTCGTCGTCCACGCATGCCCTCATAGAGTACCATACACAGATGGAAAACGGACAATGAAATCGTTACGCAGATCGTTTTGCCAATCTTCGACTCCAAGGAATACCACCACACTACGCAGCTGTACACGGCCCATCATCACTGCACATTCTCTTGAGCAGTCACATTCCGTCTAGGACTGGACGTCCACGACTTGTATCACAATGTAAACTTTATCGGCCATGAACGTGCTGAAGCCAGCGCACCACTTCAATATGCTGTCTCGCGGTCATGTGGGGAAGAAGGTAAGCAGCTAGTTGGGCCACGGTCAGACTTGAACATGATTATCACATGGCATATGGCAAAGAAGTTGCGCGAATAGACAGCCTCCTGGTCACGAGCTGACTATGCGCTCGAGGAACAAGATGATTAGCTTGCAACCACCCCGAAACTCCACTTTCATGCGCAATGGATGATCGAATGTATCCCTACCATAAGAAATGGTATTTTGCCGATGAATGCTACGGATCGAGAACCTCGTCGTATTCTGTCCAATTTTGACTACTTCGGTCTTTCTCCATATCGTCGCTAGTTGTCGATTCTTCTTGCGGTAAACATTCTTATGGAGTTCCCACTGATCTGGACGCTAATTACGTACGTTAGTTGTGCTATCTCGGACGGCGTCCCTCGACCTTGTATAGACGCACTGTCAACACTACCTTTCCCAACCATCGGCCATCGTAGCGAACAAATGTAAGCTGATCAAGAAGATACCCTGTGACCTAGATTTGCCAGTCGCTTTAAACAATTCGTCCGCATCCTTCTGCATGTCTACAACCCCTCATTGAGTATTACAATGACACGACGCATGTATGTAGGCCATCCTACGTTATGCAATGTAACCTCTAGTCAGATTATGGGGTTCAAGCATTCGTCTCAATCCTTCGGAACATCGCATTCAACGCGTGGACGTTCTACTTCGCTTCTTGTCACGTTTGTAAGCCGTGTTGTCTCTGTAAGGCACCCATGTCAATGCCCCGCTTTCGAGCCGAGGTCATTGCCATGTCTGATCTTACAACCCATTTGGGGTTGGCGGGTAGCACAAGTAGCTACCTACCTATGATACGGACCCATCGAATGGTCCACTCGTTTGGCATTGTCACTTCGCACATGGTTACAAATCAATCTTCGACGTGTCGTCGTATGATCTCCCCATATCAACTGATTTGTCAACTACGAGACAACCGTGGACATAGCTTCTCAAGCTGTAAGCGACCGTAGGGAAGCTGACACACATCTCATACTGCGGGGAAGAGAAGGTGAGGGTATATAATCTGTGTGCCTGCTCCACCAGATCGAGAATTGACTCAATCTCGCTTCAAGTTTTCAGTGTCCCATAATGGCCGACTTCGAGACCGCTATTAAAGAAGCCATTGCGGCCCATGACTTACCAGGCTGTGCGCTTGTAGCCAGCAACCGCGATGGTACGTCATGATGCTCCCATTATGCGTGGCTCGACAATGCATCTGATTTAGCATAGGTTCGTTCAGCTATGCCAAAGCATTTGGCAATGCCTCCATGAAAGAAGGTAGCGAGCGACCATTTCAGCTCAACACAGTCATGTGGGTAGCATCCTGCACGAAACTCATGACAGCCCTATGCTGTATGCAGCTCGTTGAGCGTGGTCTCGTATCTCTGGACGAGCCAGTCTACAAGCACATCCCTGAACTCGAACACTTCAATGTATTCTCCGGGTTCGACGACAGCGGTGCACCCATCGAAGCCAAGCACACCAAGCCCATCACTCTCCGACTCTTGCTTAGTCACTCTGCTGGCTTATCGTACGACAGCTTTGATCCAAAGACCATGGCCTGGCTGCGGTACCACAAGCAGCCTATGCGTTCGAGCGGGAAGCTGCTCGAGCGCTTCGACCTACCGCTCATTTTTGAGCCAGGCGAGAGCTGGGTCTACGGATCTAGCATTGACTATGCTGGTCTCCTCGTGGAGCGTGTTACAGGCCATAATCTCGAAGCCTACATGAAGGCTAATATCTGGGAACCGCTTGGTATCAAAGACATGACATTTCATCTTTCCTCGCGCCCCGACATGAAGGAGCGGATGGCAGATATGTCGCTCCTTGATCCTTCATCTGGCACATTACGACACATGCGCACCCGTCTACCCTTTTTGGACGGCGAGGGAAATGAAATCGAAGACTGCCTAGGTGGACAAGGTGTTTTTACGTCAGCGGAAGAATACATCAAAGTCCTCAAGGCGGTGCTGACGAGTGACGAGAATGAGAAGTTAATAAAGAAAGAGACGGCGAATTTGTTCTTCTCGCCGCAGTTGGGTGACGAGAGTAAGAAGATGCTGAACTTGACTGTGCAGGATGGAACGGTATGTGATCCGCTGTCAGACCAATCAATTTAAGCGAAGATGGACGCTGATAGCGAATACGGCACAGCTGAACAATATATTTGGTGGCACACCAAAGCATATAATCAAAGACTGGGGCCTTGGCGGTCTCCTGTTGGACTCTGATAACCCAGCTGGAATGAAAGCGGGCACAATGATTTGGGCTGGCGCCCCGAACCTGATATGGGTAAGTCCTTTCCGCGTTTTTTTTTTCCTGTTTGCTGTTGGGCAGAGGCAGCCCCTTCTTTCAATATTACTGACGACCCCGAAAGTGGTGCGATCGCAAGTCCGGCCTCTGCGGTCTCTTCGCTGCACAAGTCTGGCCTCCAGGTAACGCTAAGGTTGCGGTGGTGGACAGAATGTTTGAAGCAGGTATTTATGAGATGTATGAGAAGCGAAAGGAGAATACGGGTGCGAGACTGTAAGCAGTCGATTCCATCATGGGTCTGGCTGAAGATACACACGTCTGGTTTTAGAGATAAATACCTGAGACGTCAAGCTTGACGTAAAAGTTGTAGAAGTTCTTGTTCGAATTCGATCAAAATGATACTCATTGTCCGGGAATTAGCTCAATGCTAGTGGAATGAAGCATCCAGCTGATAACGTTGAACGAATGTCAGCGTCCGATTACATGGCGAGATGCCACATTCCAGAATTATTTCGGGCACCTCTAAGCGTAATTCCTTTAGGTAAAAGTGTAAGCTTTCCGCTACGCCATATGAAGAGACGCTGACGCGACTTACTTCGTCGCATTTGGTACTAGAGCCGCTCTGGAAACCCGAGGCCTAATCGTCCGCTAATGCTGGTTATAACTCATACCGTAGACCTCAATTAGGAAGGATCCCTGAAGATTGCCCACGAGAGGTGGCTACTGCTTAGTCTGACGCAACGTTTGACTTCTTTTGACTTCTTGCCACAGGAAATCCGACAACGCTAATGGTATAAGAAGTGCGGAGTTGTCGTTAAATAATCACGTCCGACTCCCAAGGTAGATACATGGCCTTCGAGTTCGAATAACTGATTGTTAGAATGTCGATTGCGGAAGACGTCAGCACAATGAGGTTTTCACTGCTGTTGAGCTCTTACCTACTATTCCTTGCTCCCAGTGTTGCTAGTCTTCAAGCAAGTAAATGCAACGGTAGATGTGGCAAGGCTCTCCCTGAAGACATCCATCCAGGGAAGTCGGTGAACTTAACAATACCGAGCAAAAGTGGAATTGATACACGAAAGTATCGCTTACACTTGCCAAAGTCCTATGACATCAATACAGATGTTCCCCTCATTGTATCTTTCCACAATCGAGGCCAAAACGCAAAGTACCAAGAAGCATTAAGTCAATTCTCAAACGCTAGTTACGGATTTGAAGGCATCGCTGTGTATCCTGAAGGCGTGCCCGTAATTCTTTCCCATTCTAAAATCGAAACCACTATTAACGTATCCGCAGAACTCAAAAGGCACCCAACAATTCCAAGGCGACCCCGACTCCCCTTCCTCCATCAACGACATTAAATTCACTCTCGAGCTCCTCTCCCACCTCCAATCCACCTTTTGCATCGACCCCTCCCGCATCTACGCCAACGGGAAGTCTAACGGTGGCGGCTTCACCGGACTACTCGCCTGCGACCCGGAAGTTACAAAGTATATCGCAGCTTTCGCCCCCGTCTCCGGCGCCTCCTACCTCGACTCTTCTACCAGCCAGCTACCCGCCTGCAGCCCCAGCAGGTCTCCCATCCCGATACTCGAACTACACGGCTGGGTGGACAAGACGATCCCGTATCTTAGCGGTATTAACACCCGCGGAAATGCGAATTCAACGAACATCCCGAAATAGGTTGATGAGTGGGCGGTGCGCAATGGGTTCGAGATCAATGCAAATTCGACGACGCATCTTTGCAAGGGAGGAAAGAGGGTAACAAGGTATAGCGGGGACGATGTGGTTGTGCATCATAATTATTCGAAGGTTGGACACGATTGGCCGAGTGAGAATGGGAACGGGGATACGAGGGAAGAGAGTGGTTTGACTTGTGGAGAGGCGGAGGGGACGCGGATTGTGCTGGATTGGTTTGGGAAGTGGACGCTTTGAGTAGAAAGTATTAGGATAGAGCAAGGCAGAGGAGATGTAGGAATCAGCAATGTTCTGGGGTCGTAGCTTAAACGCCCCTTCTACAATCTCAGAAGTTCCAGGCGTAAAATACTATGTACAATGCTGATTTCACAATCTTCCTGCCCCACTAAATTGCTCTGCATCACTAATCTGACGCCCCTTGAGCCTTGCCCGGCGTCACTGAATGCTGGTGCCGAAAGTGGAATCGACCAAGTGCGTCGCCGGATCCAGAGCCTTCTTCCCATCACAACTAGAGCAGTGGTGACATCTGAAGTAGCTTAACACACTGACCTAGTCTGCTCTTTTTCGCATTCGAATTTCCATGTTCCTCGTCGTGTGTTTGCTGCTCGTTTGCTCCGTCAAATCGCCGGTGAAAGCGACTTTCCACCCACCACACGCGGTCACAACACGCGCTCCACCCCAACAAATTCCATTTCACATTCACCTCTTCACACACCTCATCGTCGCCCGGACCCAACCACGTGATGTGTCCGTGCTCAAGCTCCCCTCGCCCATAAAAAGGTCTCCGCGCCCACACCCTTTTCCTCCTCCAAGTCCCCAACCCACGCCCTCCACCGAGCAGTCCTGTGAGCTTCGCAACCTCACCGCGCCAGTCTAGCACCGCGCTCGCCTCTATGGGGATTGTCTTCAATGATCTCGCAGACATGTGCTTGCAATGACGCAGTCTGTCTGAGCCCATAGAGTTCCCGTGGCCCGGCGTCTTCATTGCATGTGCGCAGCCGGTCAGCTGCGTGCGCTTCTTGAGACGTCAAATGGGCAGGACAGCGACGTGGGGCCACATGGGTATACTCCGTCTTCCTGGATCTTCACACGGGTTCGCCCGATACTGGGCCTATAGGTTTGGTTTGTGGTTTGGTGTTTGGATTCGCGTACGACGCATACCCGATCGACCATTTGAGCTACTCTACTCCGCAGCGACAAAGAGCAATGAGTGGCTCCTCCGAAGGCGAACGGAAAGCCTGACCGCAGGTGGAGGAAACGCAGGGTCTTGGAGGACACTCATCGACACATTTCTCGAACTTGTTGCCTGGGGTGACACTTTTGAGCCGCCCGACTATGGGGCTGCAGTGGGATCTGCAGGGCGGGGACTGCCTTTGTGCAGGTTCGTATACGCTTTCGACAAGGTCAGGTTCGGTAGCCATTCGGCGGCCTCCACGACGATATCGACTCGGTTGCCACATGACCACACTGACCGTGCTTGTGTTGGCGGATCTCTCTGCTCCTCATTGGGCTTTGCCTGGTGTCGAGAGGACGGTGAAAGCGGTTCTATGATCGCGGGGCCACTGACTGAGTCTAGCGTGGTGGGGCCAGACTTCAGAGATCTCTCATATCTTTTTCATTGATGCAATCGGCTTGCTGGCTGCTCGAGGAAGAAGTTGATCGGGGTGCTTTATGTGTTGTGAGGTGAGTGATGGACGGGCTGTGACAAAGTCTGTGATGAACCCTCGTGCTCATGATACTTATGACCAGTTGGTTGATGACAAGGTTCATTGGGAGACTATGTGTTGCCAATTTTTGTTGCGCCTCCACCTTTTCCGGTGATAAATTCCCTGGATATTCACAGAAACGAACACTCATGATTTCTCGGTTCACAGCGCGAGACTTAATCAATCACCACGCAATCTATTGTCCTACTCCTTCGGCCCGCTCAACTCAACATTTGCCCTCCACCTATCCTGTTCCATTGCATCGACCGCTCTCTTAGTTCCAAGCCCCTCCCCAGTCTGCCTATCGTAGATCAACACCTCCCTCGTAAACATCACAAAACTCTCATCCAAACCAATACCCAGCTCCCCATTCTACCCGATCAATTCCTTCTGCGCGCTGCGAAACGCACTAATTGCCTCATCGCTGTCACAAAGCCAGAGCTTGAGCCCCGCGTTCAGCGTTGGATTGCCAAATCCGCCAAAGTAAGGTCGCGAGTCTAGACCAGGAACCGGAGTGTGGATGCTGGCGTTGTATATCGCACCTAGCGCGATGGAAGACAAGAGCGTCCACAGGATGGGGCGGCGAATGTAGTGTTGGAGAAAGACGAGGTGTTTGCATCCGGAGCCACAGCAAAGATCCAGTGAAATGCATTGTAGACCGTCTGGCCGGCTGCAAGAGGCTGCCGACAACTCTGGTTCACTCCTGGGAGGCCAGACTCTCCGAAGAAATAATTACAGATTCATCACTTTTTGAAGTCGGACGTGAACAGATGATGATGAATGTGTGGTCCATCGGATGTTAAACCAGCTGTGCTGTGGAGGCCTCAGTGGCCGCTGGCTCCTTACCACAATAACTACAAGACTACGGCCCGCGACAAGACGAAGCGGTACATAGTGACTGTACAACGGCTTGGCTGTATACGAATCGACGTCTTAATCTGACGTCCAATATCCAGAGTAGACTAGTTGAAGATGCGTAGTGTTGAGTATGGCTTGCCTGACCACACACGCGGAGCACCCGCGAATTGAGAAGGTTTGGCTCGGCCGCGTAATGCAACGGTCAGGAACGTCGCCTACTGAGGGCTAAGTCCTCTGTGAGGACATCCGCAGCTTCCGCTGCATACTCTTCTATTATCTGTCATAGCCCTATCGCGCACCTCGCACCCGCCGTGGTGTAAGATGCCCTGCGATCAGATCATCTGTTTCCAGCCTTGTCACGATCTCATCTCGTGCTCAAACGATAAATGAAATGTGGTGCAGTTATCGCAAGACTTCTCCACCTCTTCAAATATTCGTATCCCTCAGTCTCTCCAGCCAACAAACACTTCATCAGTTCTGAACCTCTGTGTGCATGTTGTATCTTCAAGTCCCGTGACAATGCCTGTGCCATACTCCAAGAGCCCAGCGTGCGCAATCATAATACCATTGTCGATGCAGAATCGCTCATCGGTCGCAAAAACGCTGCCTCCTCTGTCCCTCGCCATCATGCCCATCATCTGCTGCAGTCGCTCGTTGGAGCCCACACCGCCCACTACGAGGACTTGCTGCGAGCCAACATGGGCCATAGCGCGCTCTGTGATCTCCACGAGCATAGCGTAAATCGTTTCTTGGAGTGAGAAGCACATGTCTTCTTTTGTGATCAATTCGCCTTCCTCTGTCTTCAGTCTTTTTTCAATCGGTAATGATTCGTCCAACCCGCGCGCAAGAAGATCTGCAGCTGCCAGAATGCCAGAAAAACTCGCGTCCATTCCCTTCACACCATAGGGGAGGTCTACAAGGTTCTTGCCTTTCTTAGCCAGCTGTTCGACGTTGTAGCCCGGGAATGGGTCGTTAGGTATCATGAGGGTTCGTGCGAACCGATCTATGCAATTTCCTATCGCGATGTCGAGAGTCTCGCCAAAGATACGATATCGTTGTGCAGAGTAGGCGATGACTTGGGTATTTCCGCCGGAGACATAGAGAACAACAGGGTTGTCAGCACGGGTTATTGAGCGGCCCATCTCGATGTCTTTGTTTCGTTAGCTTGAAGGTTACACGTGAAATACAAATATACGATCTACGCACGTCCAACGCAATGATTGACACCGACCATGGGCTTTCCCCACAGCAAACTGATGGTTCGCGCAGCAAGAGCTACGCTTTGAAGTGGCGCACCCATTCCTGGACCTTTAGTATAGCATATGCAGTCGATATCTTCAATCTTGACCCCTGCCTGGCGTACAGCCTGCTTGATCAGTCGCACGACCCATGCTCGGTGATGGATTGCCGTATCTTTTGGTAGGAAACCTTCGCCTGCGGGGGAGATGTACGTGTGGCGCAGATTCGAGAGGATGATGGGTGCCTTGTCCGGCCCCGCGTGGGAAATGACGCCAATACCAATCTTGTTGGCGCTTCCTTCTAGTCCTATTGCTATCATTGTTCTTGAAAACTCGAAGTGTATATGTTCAAATTGGTTGATGATCACTCTGTACGGTACGCGTCAAAAGTTCGCGAATGCGGGGCGCGGCTTATCGATAAGGCTGGTATCGAAACAACGTGATTCAGGCTGAGATGCAAAAGATGATATTGAGAATCTTGAAGACCGATCTGCAGTGCTTGATTCTGGTCATTTGTGTGTGCAAAAGCCTCGATCTGTGAGATATTGGTATCACTGACGTGGGTCAAAACCAGAGCAATATGCACAGTATAGAGTGCCCAACACGATAGCACTGCAACGTTTTCAAGACTCGCGGACATGTCGGAAGGGAGTTATTTGTAGTTTGGAACTTAGTCACTGGAGCCAGACTCATTTCTGTACCTTGTTCTTTCGTTAGTTGTGTTTTAACATGCACAGAATCGTAGGTCGAGGCCCCACATTCAAGTTCATAGTCCGCTCAGACCAATAGGATCATCCTCGGTTCCGACCGCTAAGCAATCCACCACTCACATTTCCCTCTCCAACCACCACCCACCACTTTGCAATAACTTTCCGCGCATGGCGGACTTCGACGCTGCCAGTCAGGCCTTCCTAGCATGGCTTCGACACTCCGGCGCAGAAATCAGCCCTAAAATCCGACTCGAGGACCTTCGAAGCAAAGATGCGGGTAGAGGCGTAGGTACGTAGCCGAAACCGCCATGCGCTTATCCCAGTCGCATCCCGTCATACATTAACGCTGGGTTGATTACTGATAACCGTCAAAAGTTGCGATTCAAGACATAAACGAGCATGAAGTCCTGTTCCGCATACCCCGCTCCGCAATTCTGAGCGTCGAAAACTCAATTCTTTCGACCGAGATCCCCGCTTCCACCTTCGAGCTCCTCGGCCCATGGCTGTCTCTCATCCTCGTCATGCTCTACGAGTACCTCAACGGCGATGCCTCGAATTGGGCGCCGTACTTTGCCGTCCTCCCTAGCGAGTTCAACACATTGATGTTCTGGTCTGAAGATGAGCTAGCGGAGCTCCAAGCCAGCGCCGTAGTCGCTAAGATCGGCAAAGAAGGAGCGAATGAGGCGTTCATGGAACAGCTTCTGCCAATTATCAAAGAGTTTGCGAGCATCTTCTTTTCTGGCGACGAGAGAGCGGCTCAGAGGGCAGAGGAGATGCGCGATGAGAAGAACGTTACGCTGATGCACAAGATGGGCAGTCTGATCATGGCATACGCTTTTGACGTGGAGCCAGCGACTCCCCGCAAAGATGTGGATGAGGATGGTTTCGCTGAGGAAGAAGAGGACGAGGCATTGCCAAAGGGCATGATCCCTTTGGCTGATATGCTCAACGCGGATGCCGATCAGTGTAATGCACGTCTTTTCTACGAACAAACGTTCCTGGAAATGAAGGCGCTAAAGTCTGTCAAAGCCGGCGAGGAGATTTTCAACGACTACGGGCCACTTCCTCGCTCAGATTTATTGCGCCGCTATGGTTATGTTACGAATAATTACGCGCAGTACGATGTCGTCGAGATTCCCATGGATCTCGTCTCCGAAGTTGTGAGTGCATCTGGATCTTGGAAGGAGTCAAGACTAGAATATCTGGACGAGCAAGAGGTGATTGACTCGGGCTACGACATCACCGCCAGCAGCCCGTTCACATTGCAGGAGAGCCTCTCACCTGAGTTGATTATTTTGGTTGAATCTATGTTTCTATCAGAAGAAGAGTTTGAACGTCTACAGAGCAAGAGCAAGCTACCCAAGCCAGAGAAGATGACGAGTAAAGGTGCAGAGCTGCTACACAAAATCGTGCAGGCTCAACTTGCACGGTATACTACGACTTTAGAGGAAGATCTGCAACAACCGCTCGAAGCACCTGGAGATACGCGATCAATCGTTACGAAGCATCGTTGTGAGATGGCAAAGGCTGTCCGCATTGGCGAGAAACAGATATTGAAACAGGCGGAAGCAGCATTGGCGGAAACAGTGGCAAGAGCTGGCATTACTTCGAAGAGGCAAAGAGAAGTCGATGAAGAAGGTGATGTAGAAATGGGAGGAACGGAGAAGCGGTCAAGAGCCTAAGGACAGGACGACCATCGAATCTATTGCACCGACAGACTCCAGAGCGATCAGAACAGCAGTGGACCGGATGAACAGTGTATCAGGTAAGTTTTGAATTTTTATGGATTTGGTACGTATTTCTGCTTTTTTTGGTCACGCAACGCAAGGCCTCTCACGCCTGGCATCGCGGATGTTGAAACGTTTTGGGACTTGTCGATGGCCCGCTGACTCTGCAGCATTCCAGGATGAGCCCCCAATTCAGGTAGAACACCCAGGTCCCTCAAGAGCCAAGCCAACCATCCTGCACTCCAGACCACCAATCAGCCTCCCATGGCCCTAATCAATGGAGTAGTATATACATAGATTGGGTATATTTGTCCAAGCTTCCTACATCTTTCTCAACATCCAACAGGAAATAAAACAAGGGGTATATTGAGTTCCACTGCCAACACCAGAATCCTCACATCACGCCAGAGCAATCCGCAATCACAGCTATCACCTGCCTGCAGCACTTGCAGTCGTAGGTGTAGGAGGCAGCAGATGTCCAGATGCCGAACGATTGTGGTTCTCGATAGCACGTCGATTCGCTCCCGCTGGTGGTTGTGGATGAGATGGCTTCTCGCCTTGCCGTTCAATCATAATGCGATATCTTATATGCAGATTGTCTGTCCAGTCGGCCGGGTACACTTGCTCGTCTTCACTACTCTCACCAGAGTATCGCCATCGGTCCGCAAGGCGGTCGTCTATTCTGCCGTCTGTCTTCTGCCGCTTGACGCCTCGCCGATCGATCATCACGCGCCCGCCTCGACCTACCCGCCGTCGGAAACGGCTTTGGTCTTGGAACGGGACGTCATCTGGCGGTGTCGCAAACCGTATTCTGGCAACTCGCCGTTGATCAGGCTGCTGCTTCACCGGCTCAACTGCCATGGCATCAGCACCCTCGTCAGACACAGAAGCTGGAGGCGTGGGTAGCTGACTCTCCGTAAAAACTGTACGGAAGTCAGACTTCGCCGCAGCTGGCTCCAGCGGTGGAGTGATGGGCCGCCATGTGGCATCGACCCAACCGACATTCCACTTTTGGTGCTTAACCAGGTTCTCCTCAATGAAACTGTCGATCGCTTCCGTCTTCTTGGTTTGCTGCTCTTCTAGGTACACTAAATCGCTATCAACGAGACGGCCATCGGGACGAGCATCTCGAGGTTTCATGCCAGGAATGTTCTGGCGTACTCTCTCAAGATCTGCAGGGCGCTTGGGCTTAGGCGCGGGCTGTGAGATGTCAGTCTCATGTTTACATCCCCTCAAGTTGCGGCCATGACGTACCTTCTGAGTGATGAGGAGCTCTTCGTCGTCACCCTTGATGCTAAGTCTTCGCTTCGTCTCCTTAACCTCTGCTCGTTGCTGGAAGATCTTCTTGTCAATTGCGAGACTCTCTCGGTACAGAATTTCGCGTTTCTTGACTTGCGCAACCAAGACGCGAGCTTGTTCGAGTTCTATTCTCAGCTTCTTGATCTTTTCTGTTATTTGCGCGTCGCGGCCGCGTGTCTTGCGGACTTGTCGCACTTCGCGACGTCGAAAGCAGACATATGGGTCAGCGTCATCAGTATCTTGGTTTGTCTCAAACTTCAGCGTTGGCATGAGCGGTCGACCGCCTTGAAGTGTTCGCTGGTGCTTCCAGTGCGCATAGATGTCTTTCGCAAACCGCCGTGCTGATTCGCGAACAGTGTCATCAAATTCTGCCTCCAGTTCCTCATATGGGAGGACGGGCGAATTATCGACGGCAGCGAAGGGCTGTTTTGTTGCAGTGGTTTCTTCGAAGAAATTGATGACCTCTTCGAATTCGTCTTCAGAGCAGTGGTTGTTCTTGCCTCGCTTCTGATTGTACGATTTGAGGAAGGCGACATCATCACTGGTCATGCAATATGGACAGCCAGAGGTGTCTTCTACGGTTGAGGAGAAACGGATGTACGTTGCAGGCTGGGTGAACTTCTTGGGATAGAGTTCCTCATATTGCACCTTACTTGCCGTTGCTTCTGGCGTCGGGATGACCAGTTGAGCGATCTCTCCACCGGTAGAGCCGTGCACTGCTGCCTGGGCGGCAGAGATGACAGCCTGTAAATGGTGTTCCTGAGGTTTGTATTAGCATGTGCATGTCGAAAGCAGGGTGAGTGCATCGCGTTGTGTGCCATGCGATGTATGCGCATTGTCTTTTGCGTATTTGGCCCAGCAAAGTTTGACAGTCGATGAGAGTGAAAGCCGGATGCGGCCTAGCGTGCAACTTACAATCTCTTCCCCCTTCTCAACACCCGTTTCGACTTTGGGAATGTGACGCGAGGCATCGTCATCGGCCAGCTGCTCAATCTCATGCTCGCGCACCACGGGTAGAACCTGTCTGGTTGATAATTTGCGCTGGCGAAAGCGCTGGCCAGTTACCCTCTGCGACATGGTCGTTGTGATGCGTCAGACCAGGAGAAGTTGGCGACCGTGCACACGTGACTGTTGTTGTTGCAGAGCGCTGGGGCAGATCCTGCGCGGGCGGGCAACAGCGCAGTCGGGCCAGGTGGCCTCGTACCGCGACGAACACCGATTTTTCACAACCAAAACGCGTCCCAATAATCGCGATATGGGTGTCAAAAGATTCGCATCGACGCGCGCATCCAAATGATGGGCGAAACGGCGATGAAAAGTCGTGATTTGCTGGTGTTTTGCGATGAAAAAGGGCTGGGTGGTAGGCGGTGTCGGAGCGGGTTTGTTGAGGGTGTCGAAGGGGGTGGGTGCTGCCCGCCTGCATCGAGAAGGCAAGGATGCGGCAGCCAGGCAAGCGAGGACGGGCCAATCATGGTGCGCGCATGCTTGGAATGTTGATGCTTTGGGAACACGGGCGCAACTGGGACATGTTGTCATAGGGGCTATGGTGATGTTATTTGCTTTGCAAAATGGTCATTGAGACGGCACATCTGCGTCGTGAATCTCTACGGTAGAGTTGCCTGCACTCGTCGAGTCTGCGCAGCTCGTGAACCATGGTTGGCTGCTACGTCCATCCCGAATAGGCATGACGCGAACTGCTTTTAGTGTGGTGCACGGCCTGTCCTCTATCATGACTTCAGAGTTGGCGGTGATCAGGTTAGCATTATACTATTCTCTTAGATGTTAGTCATGATACAGTACTTCAGACGAGTACTGTCAGCCATTTTGCAGCATCATTCTGCCTTTTCCGT
Source organism: Plenodomus lindquistii (assembly GCA_025504975.1). Lineage (NCBI taxonomy): Eukaryota > Fungi > Ascomycota > Dothideomycetes > Pleosporales > Leptosphaeriaceae > Plenodomus > Plenodomus lindquistii. The sequence goes on along the minus strand of JANUWI010000002.1, from coordinate 596,835 downwards.
GTCCATCTTTTGCAACTTCTACAATAACATCAAGACTTAGACTCATGTAGGACATGCATAAGCCTACACCAGCGCCATGGCAATCCATCCTCGCCTGGACTACATACCTCGAATAATGTGTAAAGTTCCTCTGTCATGCAATTCAGTCTACTCCACTATTGTCAAAATACACGTTGCTGCATCTTCTCCCATCTCAAACTTCACATGCGTCGAATTCTCTCCCAAGACCCATCCACCTTTCTCGATGTCTTCATCACTAGGCTTCTCTACACCCAATGAAGATCCCTCCGAGTACGCATGTAATCTCTTCCCCTTCAAGTCAACATCCAAATCACCCCAACACCACCACCCCGTTCCAACATAATCATCTCTCAGCCTGAGAACATACTCCTCCCCAATCCTCACATCCTGCGCTCCAAACCCAGCCGCAAAGGCAAAAAGACGCTTTGCAGATAAGTAATGGGTAATCACGATCTCCTCGCCAGAGTTCTGTGCAGGTACAGTCATGAACGACGCATCAGGCCGCTCTCGCAGATCCAGCGCGTCGTCGCCATCCTGTCTCGCGCGATGAATGCGATAGTTGCCCAGCGATATGGCCTTTTGTGTCCCGTTTACCGCATCCTTGCAGACGAGTCCTGCGCCGAATGCACCGAGGGCGAGACAGTCGATTGATCCGCCGAACGGCCCGTTAGGCACGAGAACGCCTGATGTGCGCAGTGTCATGGGCCGGTCTGGGGAGATTGACCGGCTGCATCGTATGTGTATCTGGATCTTGAGCACAGGTATTGATGAAGTGCTGTTTAGTGCTGAGAGTGATAGAGTAGGCTGGGATGTCGTCAGGCTGATGCTAAGAGTGGCTTTTAGATCTTCTGGGCGACAGAGACGCTTGGAAAATACCATTGTAACTTGCTTTGTGCGTTTGGGGTGGAAGGAAAGAGGTAGGGCGAGCTTCAAGTACGGCGGTTAGGCAGATGGGTGGCCTGATGCATTGACGAATCATGAGTGCGGTAAAGAAGGTGCATTGATCATGATGGATCGCTTCGTATCGACAGACTTCCAGCCTTGGCCTTGTTGAATAGTAACCGCTTCCTGGATACGTTATCGATGTCAAGAGTTTAATATAACACGAACGTACCAAGGACATTTAAGGTTGATTTGTCGCAAGCACTCCAGTTCCCGAGATGAGATCTCACCGCTCCATGCGTTCGAGACAACAGGAAAATCACGCAAGTATTCGACCTTCGAAAGCGTCACTGCTAGTGACATGAACAGACTCCCTCACAAAGCGTTGTCAATCATGTCATGTCGCCAGTATAGTTTTCGAGTCAGCACCTCGAGATATGTGTCTACTAACAAAAGTAAGTAGATTTCATGGAGATTTGAGACTGGTCACATCATAGACCGGTCGTGTTGAAGTCTTCCAACACGATAAATCAATTCCTACAACCCCGATGTCGAAGCCGCAAAAAACGCGAGAGATTGCAGATAGTACAGGGCGCTTCCTTGCTGCTGAACAGTATTAGTGCCGAGCAGAACCGTTGAGGTACTTGTTTCTACCCCATTACTATCCAGTTTGCCTCGACACAGTCTTGTGGCACGCCGAGTCGATACCATCCCCGTCAACTACACAAAAGCTAACCATCTAATCCCTCCCAAGCACAACCTTAAGTGCCATCGGCTCAATCCCCACCGCCACTCCATCATCCCCAACATGAAAAACAAACTCATCCACCCCATACACCCCATAGTTCGGGCGATCCAAAACAACCCAAGAAGGACACGCATCAAACGGCGACCCCGTATCCGGAAGCACAATACTAGTCGATCGCCAAGATACCTCCGTCCCATCCCCACTCACAATATTCGTCGGATACATTTGGAACCACTCCGGGCTCTGCAGGTATTCCGAGCGCAGGTCAGTACCATTGCTGACCCAGGTTTCGATGCTGAGACCAGGAATGCCAGGCCGTGTTGTCAACCCGATTGTGGAATTGAGGCCATTGGTTGCAGTGTAAGTCCCTGCGAATGCGGCGTCTGCTTGTACGCGTGCTGCTTCATCTAGTGCGGGTAGGAGATCATCGATGATGAGGCTGGCGATGGGATATGCGACTGTGCCTCTGCCGCCTGCCATGTTGATCACGAAGCCTACTTCGAAATCTGGGATTAGAACGAGATTCGCGCCGTAGCCGGGGAGATTGCCGGATTTGGTGTAAAGATCGATGACGCGGTTGTGCTCTGTGCTTGTTACGGCGCGGAAGATTTCCCAGGGACGACCAGTAGCGCCGAGGAGCGAGGATGTGAAGGATGTTGGTTTTAGCCATGCGCGGGTGGTTGGGCGCGGGAGGAGCGAGGAGGAGAGGATGGCTCGACCGATTGCGGAGAGATCGTTGGGTGTGCTGTACATCCCGCCCATGGCTATGCCTGCGGTGTTGTTGATGTCTAGGTCCCAGCTAGAGGTCGTTGCGTTGCCGGGGATGACAGCGTGGCTTAGGTCGAAGGGAGCAGAGGATGTGGTACCGTTCAAATGTAGTGGGTTGACAAGCAGATTGCGGAGAATATCGTCGTAAGAAGAGTTGGCAACTGCCTCCAACACGAAGCCTAGTGTGGCGAAAGCGGCATTACTGTATACCGGCGTTGTATCCGGTAGGTACACTGGTGTTCTGTCAAGCAGATTCTTGATAAAGACCTCCCGACTACATGCGCTCGCTCCATATTTACATCCCGATGTTTCGTTTGCTTGTAATGGTGGAAATGCACCTGGAAATGCTACGCCGATGTCTCCTCCTGGCAAAGAACTTACATTGAAAACTGCGTGGGTTAGTGCCTCGACGCTGGAGATCGAGTTTTATACTTACGCTCAGCTGTTATGCCTCCGAGATACCCGGCAAGTGAGCCAATGGTGATGTCGTTCCAATTCGCCACAGCCTCAAGCTCAGGCAGATACTTTGTCACTTTCTCATTGAAGATGGTGGCTCCTCCCTCGAGCAAAAGCAAGTAGACAGTAAGAAGCTTCGAAACGCTCGCAATACGATATACCGAGTCGCCGTCAATCTTCCTGTTACCCAGGACATTTGGTCCCCGGCGGTGGTAATCTAGAAGCGGCTCTTTGGATCCCGTAGAAAAGATCTGGATCGAGTAGGTGTCGTTTGGATTCACGGGTCCATGTGTGGTGTTACCGCTCGTGAAGGCATCATCAAGTCTCGTTTGGAGAGTCTTCAGTGCGTCCTGGAAAGTGGAGGATGTGTGGAGGTCGCGAGGGGCAGGGAATACCGGACCTAGAATGGGACAAATGGTTGCTGTAGTCACAGCAAATAGGAAAGAATAGTAGAGTAGCGAGGTGCAACGCATACTGTATGACGAGATGATGAGTGTGTTTACCTTGACATGAGGCTCCGCTAAGGATCCAGATGACTGTTATAAATTTATTCAAAGTCCTGGTGTCATGAGCCACACTGTCATATAGGCCTCCAGTGTTGCTAAATTTACAGCTAGTTCATACGGTATGCCGTGTTCCATGGTGATACGAAAGACAAGTGGAGGACTCCTCTGCCGAGAAGGGAAGGTGGGCTTTGAACAGGGCAGGGTAAAGCGCTGTTAGCGGAGCGGAGTAAGCTGCCAAGATGAAGCCAAGTGAGATACTCGCTCCTGAAGCAAGGCGTACTCCAGCAGACGGAGCACATACCATGTTTGGTAATTCTGGTGGACTCCATTCTACAGTAAAGTGTGTTGGGTATCCGCTGATACGTTCTTTGTTACTTCTGTGTGTAAAACCAACACGACTGCTTATCAACACACACTCACTAGCTCACACCGTCAAGCAGGAACACATCCATCCACCATACCAAATCAACCCAAATATGCCTCAAAAGATTTCTAACAGCTTTGTGAAATTTTGTGAACCCTAATCCATCCATCCATCCATCCGCCTGTCTGTTCTTCCCCCCCGATCCCATCGACGCCATAGCTTATGCAAAAATGCAAAGGGAAAAAGAAATCAACTCTTCAGGGCAAAGCTAGCTTAGGGAAGAAAACGAACAAAAAAGGGCATATAGATACTAACAACACCGGTCGCGCATACAACGACTCAAAAATATCTCCGATTTGCTGCCAATTACCCACTTCCCAGTCCCCCTTTTACGGCGGCACCACGTACCCCAAACGAGGAATTTACCTACCCCTATTCATCCTCGTCCTCTTCCATCGGCACATCCCCCTTCGGCGCCGCAATCCCCTCATCGTCTTCATCCTCGTCGTCTACAATCCTCGCTTTGCGCGGCCTCGGCGCCGCCGCAGCAGCAGCACCCTCCTCTCCACTCTCCCTTTCCCTTTCTTCCTCTCTACCCGCACCCTCCACCTCCCCACCCGCAGCAACATCCTCATCACTGTCACTGTCGATGTACTCCTTGCTCTTGTACTTGCCAGTGGGTTCGCTCTTCCTTGCCAACTTCCTCTTCTTCTTTTCGCGGGGCCGCTCCTCGTCACTCCCCGCATCAGTGCCACTAGCAGTTGTGCGTCTCCTCCTGTTGCGGCCCTCGTCTTCAGACCCACTAGGCGCTGTGTCGGAATCCGCGTCCTTCTTCTTGCGCTTCGGGCCCTTGGGGCGACTGCGTCGCTCGGCTTTTCGTGTCTCGCGGTCTTCGTCTTCTTCCATGCGTCGACGCTCGTCCATGCCGCGCAGCTCCATGAGTTCGCGGTCGCGCTGGGCAATGCGCTCTTGTTCTTCGAGGAGTTTCTTCTTCTTTTCCAGCTGCTCGGCCGCTTTTCGCGCTTCTTCTTCGGCACGACGGGCGAGTTCGGCTTCGCGGAGGCGGCGGGCGGTTTCTTTCTTGGAGAGCGCTTCGCCTTCGTAGGCGGCTTGCTTCTCGCGGGCGCGGTCGAGTTGCTTGGCCATTGTGTTGCGGCCCATGTTTGCGCGGGAAGTAATATCTGCGCGGGGGAAGGGTGGGGTTTCCTCTTTGGCGAGGGAGTCCATGGCGTCGATTGCTTCGGTGAGGCCGGCAATGGCGAGATCGACCTCTTCAAGGGTGCGTTGGTTTTCGGGGAGATTGTAGAGCATAGTGGCAACTTGGAATTGAAGAAAGGCGACGTTGAACTGTGAGTTGAGATCGCTGGGGACGATGGATAGGGCTTGCTTGGAGTAGTCGAGGGCGGTGCGGTATCCCGCTATGCTGCGCTCGTGACGGGCGCGGAGGTACCATGTTCGTCCCAGGCATTGGAGAATCTTGGGGTCGTTTTGACGGTTCCGGGACAGGGCTGCTTCGTACTGCAGTTTCGTCAGCATTAAGTCGGTACAAACCAATAGGGAGGTACATACGTTTTCAATGGCGCGGTTGTACTGCTTGATCTCGCAGTAGGTGTGACCCAAGTTTGTGTATACACTATGATCCTTCAGTGTCTCCTTAACCTTGGTGAAGATCTGGAGCGCTGTCGAGAAGTCCTTCTTGTCCTCCACCAATGCGATTGCGATACCTTGCGCAGCATACGCGTTCCTGGGATCGATCTGCAAGACCTTTTCGAAGAACTCCACAGCACGCTCGTACTGCTTTCGTCGCTTCTCCTTCTCTTGTTCTGAGCTTCTCGGCATCTCACGGGCAATGGCCAGGGTAATGTTGCCCATGCCCATGAGTGAGTACGCATCATGCTTGTCGAACTTCTGAAGAGTATGCTTATAATGGCGCTGCTCCTCGTCTGTTACAAATTGTGATGTTCTCCGCTTTGTCTTGTTTAGCATCCATCCGTATAGAGCTCGGACCTCTGTGTTGTCCTCATTGGCCTTGAAGAGATCTTTGACGGCTCTGGGACCCTCGCCTTCGGGGTTCTCACGCAGAGAAATGTAAGCCAGACGAAGGCGGGCGTCGATGTAATCTGCGTGTCGCTGGAGGAGACTATCGTATACACTCCTAGCATCCTTCCACATGCCCTCGGCTTCGTATGTGCGTGCAAGATTGTAACTGATCGAAGTGACAAGTGCGTCCGTGTCGATACCTTCGTCTCGACTCTCGGCCTTGACACAAGCGTTCAGCGCGGTTTGGAAAAATTCACGGGCTGTGATGAAGCGGTCTGCCTGGAAGTGGAAGCAGCCCATGTTGTTGAGCAAGTGAGGAGGTAGGAACTCGCGTAGCGCTGCTTTGACTTCCACCGGATCCTCAACGTCTTCTGGGTAGTCTTCCTCGGGTATCGCATCGATTTCCATCTGTTCAACCTCTTCAAGACACCTCAGGCTCTTTTCGGGATGATCGGTCTCGTATAGCCTGGCCAGGTTCAGTAAGACTGACTGATCGGGGATGAGCTTCCGCTTGGGATCTTTCCAGGCACTCTGGACGGTCTCGAGATATTTGACAGCTTTGCGCAGCTCTGCTGATTTATCCTCGGTCGATTTGCTGTTCTGCGCTGCGAAAACGTCCTCTGCGTACAGTGTGCCAAGGAGTGTCTGCGCTTCCAGGACTGGCGATTGCTGCAATATCTTTTCCAGACGAAATTTAGCACCATCGTAGTTGCTCATGAGAACGTTCATCTGGGCGAGGCCAAACTTTGCGGGTATGAAGCCTCGCTCTTCACCACCACGGGCCTGGTCAGACTTTGAGTAGTACTCGGCAGCCTTTGCAGTGTCCTCCTCATGATGCGCCTTCTTTGCTCGGAGATACCAGCCGTCACTGGCAATGGCATTGGTGTCGGTGAGACCTATGGCGCGCGTGGCCACAGTCTCTGTCTTGACAAAGTCGCGTCTGACAAGGAAATGGCTTCCGAGGGTGGCGCATGTGAGGGGGAACTGGTTGTCCAGCTTGGTTGAGGGTACAATGTATTGATTGATTGCCTTTTTGTACAGCTCGACGAACTTGGGGTCGGTTGAAGAGTAGCTGGCGGTTAACTGAAGATTGTAAATGCCCAACAGTGTCAGGGCTATCTTTGACTTTGGGTTCAGGTCGAGGGATCGCTGCCATGCGCTAGCAGCGTCGTCCTTAAAGCCGAGTTGCCAGAAGCAGCAGCCAATTCCAATGCGCGGGTCTGGGTCGACGAGGTCTGGTGAGCTCTCGAGGATGTTCTGATAGCCCTTCAGAGCGTCTGCCCACTTGCCCATGGAGTAGTTGACGCGTGCCTTGCCCATCTTGGCCATGAGGTTCCTCCCACCCGATGCCCTGAGAGCGTCCTCGAAGCACTTTGCAGCCTGCTTGAGCGTCTCCATGCGCTCTGGGCTGACGGCATTGGATCCAGCGGTTGTGGCAGGGCCTTGGAGAGAGGCGCGTAGAAGGTAAAGGACACCACGGGCGAGGAAGAGAGGCGGATGGGAGGGGCTGATGCGCGAAGCGTCGTTGAGCACGCTGGTCGCAGCTTGCAGGTAGTAGTCCTTCAACTTGGCCTCTGGGTCGGCCTGGGAGTCTAGACTGGTCAGCTGTGTACTCGGAGACTTTGAGGGGAGCAGCGCCTTACCCTGCTTGGTACGCGGAGCCTCTCGACACTTGAGCAGGTACAGCCAGCACAGCCCATTAAGGATGCTGAGCCTGTCCTCGCCGCGCGCATTGCCAAAGACCTGGATGGCCTGGCTCAGGACGTCTATGGCGACGTCGACCTTCTTGTGCTTTGCATAGGCAACGGCGACCTTGACCCAGGTGGAGGTCAAGCTCTTTTCGTTTTCGAGAATGGCGCATAGTTCGGTCGGGTCGTCCTGGATGTCCTCGTCGAGGGGGATTTCGACATCGAGCTGGCCGCCCTCGTCATCGGCAACGGAGATGGTGATGGCGCTGGGCACGTCCGAGTAGCGCGGCGGGGGGAACATTTTGCCCGCGCCATTCGCGCCATTCGCGCCGTTGGCGTAGACGGCGGCCATGGTGAGAGACGATGCGCGATTGGGGGTGTCGGGGTGGAGTTGGGGGCCCTGGTGCAGAGGGAAGGAGCGCGTCAAGGTGCTCAGCGCGTCATAGCAGGGCGGCTCCCGTCGAAAGTAAAGGCGCGGCGGTGGTGGATGGGGGTGCGTGGATGGATTGCGCACAGAATCACGGGTGAGAAGCGACAAAGGGCCAGGAGCGCGACTCGGCAGCGGCAGGCAGGCCTTGTCCAGACAGGCGGCCAACGTCGAGCGGCCTGTGCGTGCCAGAGACACACCCCCGAACTCGCCGCAACCAACCCCAGCAGCAGCAACAACCACCTTCACAGGCCAGCCCAAGAGACGCCCCATGCCGCGCACGCCTCACCATCGCACACAATGACCCCGCGCCGCCTGTGCAGGACAGCAGCAGCAATCCACACGTGCGACTCTTGAGGCGGCCATGTCGCGCAATCCTGGCTTCCCGCGGGCGGGTGCCAATGGCGGCTACACCAACGGCAGCTACACCAACGGCAGCTACAACAACGGCGCCCCCGAAAACGGCCATGGCGAGAGGCCCAGCGGCGAGCGACCACGGCGGCCCGGTGGCTATGGGGGGTTGAGCATGGAGCAGGACACTTCGCCCCGCCGCCCAAGCAGCGACCGCGACCGCGAACGAGCGCCCGACGAGCGCCCACGACGACCTGGGGGCTACGGTGCATTCCAGCCACGCAACCAGTCGCCCCAAGTCACGCGGCCGACCAGCATCGAGCGAGTCCCTGCGCAGCGACGCAGCCCAGAACGACGCCAGGCAGGGAACCCAGGCAGAGGCGGCCATGGGGCAGCTCCCAGCTATGGGCCGGGCAGCCAGCGCATTGAAGAGGTGCTGCACTACATCCACCAGAATTGGGACTTCATGACAAAGGACCAATGTGTCCCCATAGAGGTGGCGCTGAAGCTCATGGACTCGAGTTCCCTAGGACTGGCCAACCAGGCCGGGCGCTTCAGACAGACACACGACGAACTGCAGCAGGCTCTCAAAGGCATCGTCAATGAGCACCATCAGGGCTTCAACAGCTCCATTGGTACCTTCCATCAGATCCAATCCAGTCTGCAAAGCTCACAGCACCGTGTACGCACTCTCAAGAGCTCCCTCACTTCAGCAAAATCGCAGCTCTCCACAGCCAAGCCCGAATTAAAGGAGTTTGCAGCCACTTCTCAGAGCTATGATGCGATGCTGCAGATACTGGACAACATCGAGAAGCTCCAAGTCGTACCGGAAAGACTCGAAGCACGCATTTCAGAAAAGCGCTTCTTGACTGCCGTTGACATTCTGCAAGACGCTCTGCGAATGATTCGCAAGACGGACATGGAGAACATTGGCGCTCTGTCCGACCTGCGTACTTATCTCAGTAATCAAGAAGTCTCCCTGACAGATATTCTCATCGAAGAACTCCATAGTCATCTGTATCTGAAGTCGCCATACTGTGAGGACAGATGGAAAGAGTACGCTCACAATCAAATCAAAGGTGACGTATCAGAGCGCGCCCAGACAGACGCAAGAGGTCGATTGCTTTACCACTTTTTGGACACCCTCGACACCTCGGAATCTGTAAGCGCCTTGTTGTCGCTGTATCTAGCCTTTGCTAAAATCACCAGATGACCGACGACTCCACGCACAATCCAGAACAGGACACGTTCCAGTATATACGATTAGTAATAGAAGCGCTCAATAAGATGGGCTGCTTGGATGTGGCTGTTGATACAATCGAGCAACGCCTTCCTGTTGAATTGTTCAAGGTGGTTGATAAGTCTAATAATGAAGTGGTGCAACGACATCCGAGCATTCTGCGAGCTTATGCATCGAGAAAGGGCGGTAAAAAGACCGAGATTGAGAGTGACGATATCCGGACTACACTCCTCAACGATCTCATGTGGACACTATACGCGCGCTTTGAAGCCATTGCAGAGAGCCACAGAGTTGTACATGACGTCGTGGCCGGCATCATTCGTCGAGAAGGGTCTGGCTCGTCGAGTGCAAGCTTGACTCGAGGTTTTAAAGAGTTGTGGAAGCTGTACCAGAGCGAAGTAAGTGACAATCCCAACCTGTAAGCATTCACAAACTCATCATTTCCTAGATGCGATCGCTGCTTCACGACTACCTCGCCACCGACGGAGACGCGTCTTATCGTTCCGGTCAAGGTCCGGCATCCGCTGGCAGTGTCTTCTCACGCGCCCCGCGAGACAAGAACAAGCGCATGTTCAAGCTGTCTGATGTCGATACCAAAGCTTCTGAGCTGTCACAGGAGCGAGAAGATTTGGCCCTCATCCTAAAATCATCTGTTCCTGGGCTCATCACAGATTCCAAGAAGGTGGAAGACTCTGTTATGAACACCAGCACGAATCTCGATGGTAGTGCGACTGGACATAAACTGCTTGTACAGCCATCCGTCTTCAATATGGGCATATTACTGCCCCCATCGTTGGACTTTCTAAACAGGCTCAAGGAGGTGGTTCCGCCAGGATCAGACATCGTCATGAGCACTTTGACCTCATTCCTTGACGACTTCTTAGTCAACGTCTTTCACCCACAGCTTGATGAGACCCTGGTCGAGCTATCGGCCCAGACCTTCATCGAGGTTGACTCGTACGTTGAAGACCCTCAGTGGTCCAAGCACTCCAAGAAACCCATCTTCAAGGTATGCGATTCCGTATCACCATACTGCGATGTCTGCTGATTAGCCAGGGTACCGTACATTTCTTCACACTTGTCACAGCTTTTTGCAAAATGCTCGACAATTTGCCTCACGACCAGGCCTTTTCGCAACTCATCATAGATCAAATGAACATTTATGCGCAAAAATGTACAGACTGGTACAAGGCGCTGGTCAGCAGATCGCAACCAACGCCGACTGGACGTCGAATGAAGGCGCCAGGTGTATGGGCAGAATCAGAGCAAATGGAAGAGCTCATTGCTCAGCTTATTCAATCGGACCTGTCCGATAAAGAGAACTTCAACCAGTTGATTCAGAGCGAAGTCGACCTCCTCGTTGAAGCAGCCGAGGCCGAGCCGTTGGATCAAGGAGACATGATCCAGGACAAGAAGAGCATCGTTGGTCTCTGTCTCCTCTACACAAGCATGAAGTGGCTCGCCACCAAGATTGCAAAGCTCCGCTACATCAGTGATCGCGCCTCCGACTCGACGAATGCAGAATCAAGCGGTCAGCGTCACAACAGACGATGGACTGTCCTGTCCTCCGCGGAGCCACGAACTGAAGGCGCACGAGTCTACCTACCTCTCAGCTCAGAAACCGTCGCGTAAGCCTCCTACCCTCTTCTCCACCCCCCACGCCCCCCTGAATACTAACAAACCCCCAGCGACTTCGACCGCGTAGTATCAACCTACCAAGCCCTCTCCGCCCGCGTCCTCCGCACCCTCCACCTCTCCATCCGCTCCACAATCCTCCACTCCCTACATACCTCCACCCCCCCATCCATGTACATCGACACCCTCCTCAGCGACCCCTCGCCCTCCATCCTCGCTCTAAACTCCTCCCTCGTCTCCTTCGACACCGTCGTCTCATCCTACATCCCCACCACCACCTACACCCACCTCACCCACGGCCTCTCAAAACTAATGGACACCTACCTCCTCACCCTCCTCACCACCCGTCTAACCCGCATGAACAGCAACGGCTGCGCCCTCATGCAACTCAACATCCTGGTTCTCCAGCAAAATCTGAAAAATATCGAAGATGGCGCTGCATTGCCGTATGCAGCCCTGTTCTTTGATTTGTTTACCGCGGGTCCCGAGGCTATTGTTGCGAGGGCGAGGAGCCATGGCAGGGGGTTTGGCGTGCCGGGGGAAAGGTTTGGCGAACACGAGGTTAAGAGGTTGTTGGGCATGATGTATGAGGAGAGGGTTAATGCGGAGAATAGGGAGGCGAGTGTGCAGGCGAAACGGGCGTTGGATGCGCAATTGTTGGAGATTAGTGAGTTTATGTATTGATGTGTGTGGATTGTTGTTGTTGTTGTTGTTGTTGTCTGTGAGGTGAGTGTATTGTTTAGATGGATGAGTGAGTGCTGGTGTGGAGGGGGGAGAGAAAAGTGATGGTGATTTGGGAACAAGAGTATTGTGGGCATATCATGTACGAGTATATATATTCACTTTGCTGTTTTTCCCCCATGATATTCCATTCTGCAATCTTGATAAAAACAATATATGGAATATGACACAAATCAGTTCTAACGTTTCTGGACCTAAAAAGTCCCCGATGGGCTGAAGTGGATGAAAGATTATGATCATTGTTGCTCAAACGCCATGTAGGTGACTAGTGTGCACTTTACAGCTTGAGCTCACCCTCCGACCAATCTTTGGAGATATTGGTCTGTTTCAATTGATGGTTCCTCCGGCCAAGGTGGAGATATTGAACTATAGAAATTGGTGCTCCCTCCCGGCCAATGTAGAAATGTCTGGATATATAACTCGCTGGTCCTTGTCCGAGATGAAACAAGATACAATAATAACTCTTGACGATCGACCATCCGGCCACCTCCTGGTGAGCTAGCTGTAGAGCATCGCGGTTTCTTGCCGCGCCCTCGGGGCGGACAGTGTTGTTCGATGTGCTGTCGTCGCATTTCCTAGCTCGGTATTTATTTGGGCTCGGCGATTGCTGCCCATGGTGTATGTGTTCGGTACATGGAGTATATTCGTACACTTCGAATTAGTACCCTTCAACCCGTCCCCTCTCGCTTCAGACACTTGAGAAGCAGCTTGACCAAGAGGTCTCTATCCACTGGTTTCGCTATATATCCCGTCATTCCCTTTGCAATGTACGACTCTGCTTGCCCCTTGAGGGCATTAGCAGTCATTGCGATAATGGGTATTGTGATGCCTTTTGCCCTGAGCTCCTTGGTTGCGCTGACGCCGTCCTGAACAGGCATGCTGACGTCCATGAGGATCAAATCATACGGTATCGGGTCCCGGAGTGCCTTGGTGACTGCATCTTTGCCGTCAATGGCAGTATCAATGTTGTCAAAGCCTAGACCAGCCAGCATTTTCAGCATGATTTTACGATTAATGTTGTTGTCTTCTGCAAGTAGGACGCGTTGACCGACGGCGGCGACTTTGAGCTGGTCCATGGGATTCTCGCCTCTTGATGTGAGGACTTGGTTTGCTTCGGGTCTTTGTTGGAGGGCTTCGAGCATGGTGATTTGTCTGCATCTTTTGAATTTTGCGGTGAACCAGAAGACGCTACCGCGGCCTCCGGGGTTGGGATGGAAACCGATGGTGCCACCCATGAGTTCGGCCAAGCTCTTGCAAATGCTCAATCCCAGTCCTGTACCTTTGTATCTTTTGGTGGCCGAATTGTCGAATTGGGTGAATGGGGTAAACAAGGTGTTTGCGCCGCTTGCTGGCACACCGATACCCGTGTCGACTACCTCGGTCACTATTGTGAAGAAGTCTTCGTCTTCTTTGTCTAGTCGAGCCATGATGCGGACGTAGCCATCTTCTGTGAACTTTAAAGCATTGGATAGCAAATTCTGTACAATCTGGCGATAGCGCAGTGAGTCTCCCTCTGCGGCCCGCGGAAGTTGAGGGTCAAGAAAGCTCTCCAGCTTGACGGTGGGACCATTACAAGCCTGGTTCGCCCGGAAAACAGACTGGACAATGTCCGGAACGCAAATGATACCATTGTTAATGGAGAAACTGCCAGAGGCGAGCTTGCTGTAGTCCAAGATGTCGTTGATTACCTGGAGTAGTACTGCTCCAGATTCCTGAATGACCTGAGTCAGTTCTAGCTGATTTGGATCTAATTTGGTGTCCAAAAGCAATGTCAAAGCCGACAACATGCCATGCATGGGCGTCCGGATTTCATGGCTCATGTTTTGCAAGAATTCTGTTTTGAGCTTGGAGGCTTCCTCGTATGCGGCTATCAAAGTGGTTTCCGCTCTGCGTCTCTCAGTCAGATCTCGTGTGACCTTGGAAAAGCCCAGGAGGACGTCGTCTTTGTAGACCGGGGTAATGACGACGTTGGCCCAAAATCTCGAGCTGTCTTTTCGATATCGCCATCCTTCGTCCTCGCATCGTCCATCCCGCAATGCATCCCTCAATTCTCGCGCGGGTTTGCCGCTGTCGCGATCTTCTTGGCTGTAGAAGCTGGAAAAGTGTTTGCCTACTATCTCCTTTTTCGTGTAGCCTTTGAATGCTTGGGCTCCAGCATTCCATGTCGCAATGTAGCCTCCTGGATCGAGCATGAAGATAGCATAGTCTTTGACAGTTTCGACTAATATCTTGAAGGTCTCGTTGGCATATAGGCGCTCCTCCAGCTCCAGCTGCTTGCGGTGCTCTTCGGTAATGTCCATGTATTCTATATGGATGGAAAGCAAGCTATCATGGCGGCGGATTGGGATGATACGAAGATTCCAGACGGCTCCTGCACCGAGGGCTCGGACTTGCTGCTGACGACCGGTGTCTTTGGCGGCGTGAATTAATTCCTGGGGGCGTGCGAAGTAGTGAAGGGCGCTGGTTTGATCAAACAGTTGGTGCGCATGCTGTCCTACCAAGCCCTCGGTGCTGGCCGCGCCTGAGACCAATCCGTAACTGTCTGAGACGAATCGAACATGGAGAGAAGCATCTAGAATGATGGTAGGGACTGGTGTATATCGCATCAAGTCGTAGACAAGGTCGTGACCGTCATCTTTTTCAAACGGCGACTCTGCAGGCGAAGTCTGAGGAGGTGTCTGTGGCGTCCCCAGCGAAGCGGCCATCGCTCCGCCGTGATTATGACCTGAGTCTTGGAGGCCAGAGTCCACTAATAGTGTTGCTCAGTCGTGCTGGTAGGGGAATCGTACGAGGGTTGCATGGCAGAGATTGACAGCCAGGGTCTGTCCAGGTTTTGTGGCCGCGTTCCCTCTGTTGGGCGGCCACTCTTCTTCATAGGCACAGAGCTTCTGCGGAGCGGCGCAGGTGCAGACGAGTCTAGATTTCTCTATACGGGTGACGTCACGCCCCATCCTCGGCTGGTGCGGCTGCAACCTTGTGGAGAACGAAACACGTCTCAGAACAGGCAGATCAACACAGGCACAATGTCCACTGCTTTGTTGTCGCTACCGCATTCTTCACCCTGGTGCGTACAGAACGCCGTGGCAATTCACCCCTCATCGGCCCCACGGCCCCCACCCCTCACGCTGGCGACTGCGCTTAGCCCGTGTCGCTCAACATTCAACATGGCGTCTCCGTATGCGGTCTGGCCCGCGAATGCCGAACCGGCTTTCCTGGGAAACCTCGGATGGGAAACGCAAATGGCCATCACAAGGTAGTGAGTGGCTGATGCGCCTGCTGGTCACTTTGTACGCGCACATGCATGGGAAACATGGAATCCCTGTAGCCTTTCTGGAGCCTGGGCTTTGATTGGATCGGACTCATTTCGCCATGCGGGTGTCGCTTGTTTGGGAAGCGTTGCCGCCAAGGTCTTGAACCATTTGTCCACTAACTAAAAGCACGTCAGAACACCTTCAGGGACCTACGGCATCAAGCCTTATTGTTGTACAACAAGCGTCAGCCAGGCTCCCATCGACGATGAACAACTCCCACTGGCGATGAACAACAATGCTCAAGTCTTGCTCTACTAACACTCATTCACAACGATTATGACATGGGTACACCAGGAGCGCGCTGGTCATGTCCTTGCTCAAACGACATTCCGTTTTCGTTTATCGATGGACCTATTATCTGCGGCCATGTCTAAAGTGCTCTTACCTCCAGCAACGGGCTACGCCTCTACAAGCGAAAACGACCTCACCTAGGAATAGTGATCTGCCACCGCTTTGGTGGACGCTATATTGACAAATCACTAGACTACCGTGCAGTCAACTTGACTAGACACTAATATTTTTGGAAGCCATACGCGATCTATACCTTTACCCCATGTCAGCACTCCGCCAAGTCTCTTCTAGTTAGGCTCACAAACTTTGGTCGAGTGCCATTGGCCGGAGCGACCCAGCCGGCGCGACTCGAACCTACTTTCTTTATCAAATGGCCGCCAGTATCAAACGCGCTCGGGATAGCTCATCAACGAAGCCTTGCAAACGCCGAGAACGTACTGTGAGAAGTGAGCGCTCTTCCAATATTGACTCGGATACCTCAAAACTATCTGAAACGTCCGAACTGTCCTCTTCAGGTTCCCAATTACCCTCATCACCTCTCAGGGAGGAACAGAGCGAGCTAGGACTTTTGTCAGTACTGCATTCCACGGACACGGAGTCCGGGGAAGTATCTGCTCCAGAACATGGAGAGGATCTCGGCGGATTGGAAGACGGCGAGCTCATGGCAGCATCGTCGATGAAGGAAATAACTCACATTGTCCAAAATTCTATTGCTGATACTGTAAGGCATCATGTGGTATCAGCAGCCTCACATGCACTCGTAGCGGGTCTCGCGACTCCGTTGACAAGCTCTGTTGTTGACAATGGCTCCCAATATTCCGCATCATATCCTATGACCAACCCAGAATGTTTCCCCAACTTTACCAACGGCAATGTTCTCATTGCAACCAAGTTGGCCTCTCCGGCACGGGAATGGCGTCTTCAAGCCGAGGTGCTAGTTCGGCACTCATCCTGGTTCGCACGATCGATGCAAGAAGCTTGCTCCGGTCAAAGTCAAGATCATCCCTCATGGTTCTCCTATACACTTGAGGAGGTCGATGGTGTCGTCGGGCTTGTACGTCAGCCCGCGACTGGTGAACTACCACCTCCACAGCTACCCTATGACAATATCGCGAGCAGCATCACCATCAAAGCCGAAGACACCGACAGTCAGCCCATGGTACTCAAAAGGCCCATCCGCCCAATCTGCTCATACACCTCGCACGCGGTCAACGTCGAAATCTACAATCAAATATTTGGCGCGTTCTACAGCATACCACCACTCTTTCCCTCCAGCAAAGTGGAAGAAGCCCTCATACAGGCCGAGCAAATCGCTAGATACGCCACCAAGCTCGATTGTCTCCACCTCATACAATCCCACGTGGGCAACACCCTTCTCCAATACCGACAAGCTCTCTTCATAGCCATCAAGTCCGACCCCGCACGCTGGCTTGTCCTCGCGCAAGCCCTCCAGAACGACTCTATATACACCGAATCCCTTATCCACCTGATCGGCGCCCATCCCTCCTGGCCCTGGCCAACCGAACAATCAACCCTCCCCGAACCCATCCGCCACCTCATCACCCAAAAGTCCGCAGCCCTCAACACATTATGCCAAGAAGCCGAGCGCTCCCTCCTACTCCTCACAATCGAAGACCCTATTTCTGGCCCCGTTGTCCCCGAAAAAGACTCCCAATTCGATACCTGGTTCGTCGTCGCCACATTCCGCGATATTCTCGCACGGCAGTTCAAAAAGCTGCAAGATAGTTCCTCGGCGTCACTCAAGCGCGGCAAGGTTTTTCGCCAGATATACAAGGGCGGATCCGCGTACATGGTGTATGAGGAGATGGAGCGCATGATGAAACGTATCATGCCTAGTGCTGTGGGCAATTTGAGCGAGGATCTGGCGTTGCTGAAGGTGTATGCGAGCGAGTTTGTGAAGGAATTGGCGAGGAATGAGTTGATGCTTGATGTTGAGGCAAGTGGCGTGGGGTGGTTGACCTGTGTGAGGATTGAGAGGGAGGATATTCCTTGGAGGGTTGGAGGGGAGGGACAGGTTCAATGGCGCTGACTGAGGTTTTTGCTGTGTTAGGTATGGGATCGAGACGATGAGGTTGCTTGGGGAGGGCTAGTCTTGAATGATTTGAGATGCTCTACGGAGGAGCTTGTATTACCAAGGTCATGAGTGCTGCTCACTGTAGTCACCACACTACACTATGAACAAGGCTCGAAATCCTTCAACAATACGCGTATTCTCTGAAAGTAGTAGAGATGATTTTCCACTATACCCGCGGGCTTTGTCATCTCCTTGCTGCTGTATAAGCTCGAACACCACGCTGTTAGGGTGAGATGTGGACACGATAAGTACGAGCTTCTTCATGCTCTGAGATGATGAAATCAACAATTTGCAGTTAATTAAGTGCAAGGGGTATCGTTCTGAGCCAAAATGTAATCTCTATAGCCGTCCCAACCAATCATCGCCGTGATGTCGATCCAAAGCCAGTACTCTCGTGCCTCGAATTGGAGAAGCTATCCCCAGATGAGGATCTCGAGCTGCCCTCACCATTGCCCCATCGACTTCCACTTCCATTTCCCCAACCAGACCCAGTCTGGTTGCCTGAGTTGTTGCCCATACGTCCGGCAGCCCAACCTGCGGCGGCACCGCCCGCAGCACCGGACCAGAAACCCGGTCGCCAGCCTTGGTTGGTACCGTAGCCGGGTTGTTGTTTCCCTGGATTGTTGGGATAGTATGGTGGTGGTGGGTCATTGTTATCATCGTCGTTGTTGTAGCCTCCTCCCCATCCACCACCACCTCCACCTCCACCCCAGCCTGGTCTGCCGCCTGCTGCGCCTCCAGCGCCGCCCCGACCGCGGTTGATGAACGCAGAGTAGATCATCCATCCAAGCACCCCGAGGAATAAACACCAGAATAGTCCTCCTGCTATCCTCTCTCCCATCGATTTTGGCTCCCCAGACCGACCATCATCGTCACCGAACCAGCCATCGTTTCCTTTTCCATATTTTTGCTTTCCTTTGTCCGTGAGGATGAGTCGATACTCAACGCCGCAGCTTCCCTTTAGAATGTACGGGTCGTCAGGGAAATCGTAGCCCTCGCAGATGACATCCGTAGAGCCGAGCTTGAACTCCTCTGGCAGCGAGGCAGTGCACGTCCATTGTATATTGTTGTCGTCGTAGTCCGAGCCCGAGTTCTTGCAGCGCATTACATCGACATCATAGTGACCGCGGCCAGAGCCGCCGATACATTTGAGCTTGAGATATGTTGTTAGTGTATGATTTTGGTTGTGGGGTTGATGGGATAGTCATAGTTGGATGTATAGACATACTTGGGGAATAGCACTGACGCGCCGATTCGATGTTTTCAGACCTTGTCGCAGCGTAAGACTCTGGATCTTGGAGAGCAGGACCTTGTTGTCCTTGCGCTGGGCATCTGCGCCACTTGCAACAAGGAGCGCGGCGAAGAGGGCGCTCGTAAGGCGCATGGTGTTGAAATCGGTATATTCGGTTCTCTGAGGACTTCGTGAGAAGGTAGAAGACTGAAAACTCCTCTCAGTGGCGATACATATGAAAGGACACGGTTGAATGCTGTCCCGTCTTCCAAGGCAGCTACAGCCTTTCTAGATCTCCGTCGTGAAGGTCTGACTTGGCGTTCGTCACTTGCAGGGTTTGGGGCGCTACGCCGATTGTGGTTTAGGCGTGATGCATGGTAGAGCAGTGGCATGTGAGCTCTCACGCGCCAGACTGTCAATCAACATCTCGAGTATCATGAAACAACGAATAACATATGTGGTAGACAAGCCAGACGAGTTCTCGCCAGATCAGCTATCTGTGCAGAATGCTGGATCATCTGTGCCCCGATTCTCTTTGAAAGGCGTCAAAGCAGCAAAGGAACACCGTATCACCTTGGGATTGAAGGAGCTGCCTGATGAAGTATAACATTTTGCGTTTTCTATACTTTGCAAGGCATCTATACTAACGGCGGGTAGCTCAGCAAAGTCTTCCAACAATGGCACGAACTACACATTCGCTGGGCATCACCAACAAGCCACATATCAACACCGCCCTTTACATCACGTGTATCACCTGGTCTGCATGTTTTCTTCACCCCTCTGGACTCGACACCCAAAGATGCGCTTTGTGACCAGCTGCATTCGAGCATCAGTGCTGATCTGAAATGCTCTTCAACGGATGATTCTAGTATTAAACTCCCTATACTGTCGGAGCGATTTTCCATGTCCACAACGTCGCAGTACTACGCGTTTCTCAAGTCTATCAGCGACTTTTCTGAGAATATTGAGTCGAAGTTCTGTCAGGCAGACGACAAGTATTGTCGAGGACTAGCCAAAGATCTGCTCACAGCGACGTCCCTTGACATCGACTACGACACCATCTCTCGCGCTGTAGTCTTGACTGCTGCATGGCCCACCGCACCCACCAGCGAAGGCTGGTCCGAAGACATCGCCCTACCACACAAAGAAGCCACGGTAGAAATCGGCGTACTAAGCCACGAACCCAACGCAGATCCAGAGGACATCCAATTCGGCGGATTCCTCACCGTGCTAGGTCAAGACACCGCACCAAGTATATCTCCCTCTCCCTCTCCCTCAGCCCATCACTAACCCACCCACCAGAAGCAACTCGATTCCAAACCCCGACCAGGCACTACCCCCTCCTCTCCACCACTCCCTCCTCCCTAACACCAGAACTGCACCCCTTAACGTACACCGTATCCTTGTCCCAGCCCACCGGCCTCCACCCTACCCTCCTCCTCACCTTCCCCAAAGCGCACCTCACGCCCCCAAACCCAACCTGCAAGCTCCACACCCACCTCACCCTCCCCTCCTACCTCTTCATCGACAAATACCAATTCAACGACGCCCTCTTCCTCACCTCCAAAAATCTGAAATCCCTCCGCAGTCTAGCAGGCGCCACGGATCTCGAAGCACCAGACTGGGTTGTTCGTCAGTGGGGAAGCGCCGCGTTGTTTGAGGTCGCGCATCCAAAAGCCGCTTCATCATCATCATCATCTTCTTCATCTACCACCAACGGAGATGACGCAAGTAACTGGACAATAAACATACCCCTCCACCTCCGCTACCTCCCCGCCTCCCCAACCCAACATACACGCGTCCCGCTCCCCTGGCCCGTAGTCTTCTGGGCGTGTCGCGCAGACGAAGGCGCGAAAATGAGCGCGAATCCGTTCGATAGGGTGCATTTGGGGTATGAAGCGCTGTTTGGGCCTAAGACGAGGTTCATGCATGTTCAGCCTGCGCCGGTGGGGGCGCTGGTGGAGTGGATTGATGTGCCGGTGCTGGATACGAGGGGGACGGCGTGGGTGGAGGGGGGGACGGTCGGGGTGGTTGTTTTGGCGTTTTTGGGGCTGTGTTGGGTTTTGTTTGGGAGGGGGAAGGGAGAGGAAAGGAAGGTGGAGGGGGGGAAGAAGGAGCAGTGAGGGGGGATGGGTGAGGTGGGTGGAGTGGATGTAGTACAAGTTGTTTGATTATTCAAGACTTGGTTTGTTGCTCGCTTGCCTGGAGCGTGCTTGGGTATCTACCGTTCCTACCTGTGACCGACCACGCCCGATAAATCTAAAGCTACGATCTAGACTGGGCTGTCATGGCATTACATATGCCTCTCATATCCATCTCATAGCGTGCCGCATATTGCTCCCTCAAATTGACACCGCCACATGCTCTCCTCATTTTCAAAGGGCCAACCCTTCCACAACCCCACCTAGACGACAACCACCGGCGCCTCAACCGGCACACTACTTAACACGGGCATACTCGTCGTCTCCGGGAAAATAGGATGAAGCGTATACACGGGCCCCGCACTCTCCTCCCCATCAAACAGCATCAGGTTCTGAATCGGCTGCTCCCTCTGACCCAACACATTGATCACATCCTGCGCGAGCTGGCCGCCCAAAAACGCTGTGACAGGCGCTAACTCACTGCCCAAGTTTGCCAGGAAGCTGCGCAGAAAATCGGCGGTCAGAGTCTCGGCGGGGAGGAGGAGTTCCTGGTGTTTTACGTTTGCAATGGTGGTGAAGAGCTGTAGGTCCTGTGGGGTGTGCGTGGGGTAGATGCCGTGGCCGTTACGTTGGTATTCCCAGAGTGCGCGGACACAGGTTAGTAGTGGGTGGACTTTCTTGAGCCTCCGCGCGTTGTTGGCGATGTCCGGGGGGAGCGGGGAGTCCTTGACCAGCATGAGCGGGGAGTAGAGCTCCTGCTTTGTTACCAATTCGACGACCTTGCCGGACTCGCGCTTGACGGACACGGATTGGACGCTGCGTGTTGCGCTCTCGGGACCGGTCTGGGTGGCACGGTTGGACTTTTCGCGCTCGATGACGAAGGAGTGCTTGACGAGGTCGGCAAAGATGTAGCCGTATAGGCCATGCGAGGAACCGACGTAGAAGGGCTTGCCTGCGATGCGGGCTCCGGCGTTGAGGCCGCTGGAGGACAGAAAGTCCATGTCGGTTGCGATGATGACGTCGTAGGCGGCGTAGAAGTTGGGGTCTTGCTCGTGGCGGATGTCGGTGGTGAGGACGTTGACTTTGACGCGGGGATTGAGCTTTTGGACTTGGGGGGCGGCTGCTTGGGCGCGCTGGGTGGTTTGTCAGTACGGGTTGGGTAGATAGGGAGGCTATGGGTCAACGTACGTTTCTGCCTACGTCTGCGTCGGTGATGAAGAACTGGGCGCCCAGGTCTTCCTCTGTGACGACTTCATGGTCTGCGAGTGTGATGGAGCCAATGCCGGCGAGGACGAGGTTCTTTGCGATTTCGTTGGCGAGCGCTTTGATGGAGACGAGGAGGATGTTGGCGGTGCGAATTCTGATTGATCAGTTGTGGAGCCAGGCATGAGTCTGTTGGGCACTCACTTCTCTTGCGCCTGGACGCCCCAGAGGCGAATCTGGCGATCATACAGAGCGATCTCGTCTGCCGAGATGGTGTCGGCTTCGGCGATAGCGGCCACAGTCTGGCCTGCTGCGTCGTCTGCGGGGAAGGCGCCGTTGGTGTTTGGTGGGGGCGCGTTGATGGGTACGGTGAGGTCGGCCATGTTGACGTGTCGCGTAACTTTTGGTGGTGCTGGTGCTGGTGGAGGTGGTGACGACAGGATGTCAAGGTCCGCAGGGCTGGCGATTGGGAGACTTGTAGACCTAAGGGATACTTCTGGCGCCAGGGTGAAGGCGACAGAAGACAATGTATGCGCCGCCGTTGGAGGTGAAGGGCAGGCCAGGGTATAGAGGTACGTGACGGTCGGGCCGGACTGGACTGACGTGCGGCTCTGCGGTAGGGAGTGCCGTAGCGGGCCTCGTTAGTGTTGCTCCACCGACCCCGCGTGCGAACGGCGACTGGGCTGGCACGCGGACCGCCAGGGTCGGTCGCTTGTTCCGTCACCGCAGCCTGCAGCCTTTCGCTCTGTCGCTGAATCGTGAAAGAGAGCGTCGGATCTTTGGCTGCCACCACCCACCCACCTGCAGATAGCCGCTATCACGCCCATCTTCCCTGCGTCTCGGCCACCACACCCCTCTCCCCTGCGTCTCCATGCCCGGCGGCTTCCCCGTCATCATCAATGCCCAGATCGCTCGCCTCGCCCTCGCCTCCCCCCACGGCCTTTCCCTTCACAACAGGCGACTTCGACTACCCAGCCGCCTCGCCCTTTGACTTGTCCGCATCCCGCACAGGCAGCGCCGGCGCCAGGTCTTCGAGGAACACCCCCGGCCCCTCCACCGACCGCCCCTCCGAGTCGCCAACCTCAGCCCCTCGCGACCGAGCATCACGCCGGCGACTGCGACACTTGCCATCCATGCGGCCGCCTACCGCAAACCCAACCCGTCCTCGAGCCACGCCCAGTGAACGCTATCTCCGCCGCTCCCAAGCCCGCATCCGGGACCAGCGAAGTGCCGACATGGACGCCGTGCCCGACTTTGCCAGCCTGCTGAGCGACATGCCCGCCGACGACGTCTTTGCTTCCTCGCCGTCACAGCCGGGTCTTCGAGCTCGTAGTCCCACGGTCCAGGTCAACAGCGAGCGCCGCAACAAGAGACGGAAGCTGCAGCACGACTCCCACGACAAGAACGAATACACCTGCTACAAGTACGGCCACAAAGGACAGGTCGTGCCAGGCCGTCTTCGCATGGAAATCGTGAGCTGTGATGGCGGAGAGCACCGCAAGGACGACAACCCCGGCCTCTATCGAGTACAGAACGTTCTGCGCAACGACAAGAGTGTCTACTGCAGTGCGACGTCGCAGTGCAATCTCTTGCTCAAGCACATGGGCGAGGCCTCTTTTGCCTTGGAAAAGGTCGTCATTCGAGCACCAGACCGCGGCTTCAACGCCCCTGTCCAAGAAGGCCTCGTCTTTGTATCCATGTCTGCCGATGAACTGCTTTCTGGTACTGCAGCATACTCGATGCAGTATGGACCACAGTCACCCCAGCGGTCGCCTTCACCAGTCTCTCGCAGCGAAGATGGCATGTCTGGAGACGAGCAGCTATCCTTTACAGAAGCCATGAACGACCCCCGGATTTGGCGGCACATGAGCCAATCACAGCTTGCCACCCGGGAAGAGGCCATTGAGCGCATTGGACATCTTCGACGGCGCCGGGACGCAATGCTCCAAGCCATCGAATCAGCATCATCGCCTCTATCATTTGCAGCAGCGCCTACAAGTGCCGACATGGGAGCTGACCATGACCGCGCCACGCGCCAGCGATACCGCCGTTCCGACCCTGAGCGACGACAAATCTTGCGTCAAATGGTAGAGCATGAGGAAGAGCAAGATACCGATAATTGCGATCATGTCCCCGAAGACTCTCACGATAACTCTGTCGGAATGTCGGCACCAACGCCACCCCCTTTTACAGTCACAACGGCAACTGAGGAAGAAGAATCAGACTCGAACGAAGATATGCCAAGTGCTGCCATCATGGCAGATCGCCTGCGGCGGGAAAGCCGCTGGCGTCCAGACAGTGATGAGGAGACTGATTTCGAGGGCATGCCCCGTATGATGCAGCTTCGGCGCGCCCCAGCTCTCGACTACAGCACATATGGCGAGTGGAGGGAGACACGCGATCGCTACCTGGAGCCTATACGGGCAGCTCGAATTGCAACTCCTAGTCGCATTCAGGTCTCCGACACCCCGACTGCGAATGATAGCTTGATTCCTCCTCATGCGAGGTTCTTCATCGCCAAGAACAAGAACAAGATCACGATCAAGTTTACACCTGCAATGTAGGTCTTCATCATACTGTCCTGCAAGGAGCAATATTAACCTAGTGTGTAGTTCTGGAAAGCACGTGCTTCTCAAACTCTGGAGCCCCAAACATGACGGCAACATCGACATTGAAAGTGTGCAGTTCTACGGCTACTCGGGCCCGCGATTCTTCCCGGCCACTCAGCCACGATGATGTGCTGGGCCTTTTGTTGTTCCTGTTAAAAGCAATGACCTGGTTATGTTTGGGCAAGGTTGGACACGTGTTGTTACGATGCATATGAATCATGATACCTATGTAGTACCCTATACCTTGGAGTTTCTGTGGGGCTTCCAACTGTATCTATCACAGTAGCTTCATGTCAATATTGAAGAATTATGATGGATGGATTTGTGTACCACTCGATGTTTGTGCATCCTGTGGACATGACGTAGTTTACCTTGTGATAAACTTTGTTTCCAGATGTGGTGACGAGGTCCAGCCATCACACTGTATTGGTACCTTTGCTGATAGCATTAGCGCCGCAACACGCCCGATGATCTCCAACATCACATCGCCGAGGCCCAAGCTTCAAGCGTAGGCGTCACTAACGGCGCGACAACAAGAACACAGTCCGCTCACCGCTGCAGTAACATTACAGAGACTCGAGGAGCTAGAAATTCGGAATGCCCAAGATCATGCGACTAGCATAGAAAAACCGCCCGCTTCTAGCCTACCATGGCCTACGACACCTCGAGCGGATATGCTCCGCCGAGCACGAGTAACATGCAAGAGGATGCATCGTCTCCCATGTTCAACATAGAGCGCGTCTCGCTGCAGTTCAACATATCCTCCGACTTCGTCGCGGCAGCGGTGGCCAACAATGTCCTCATATTGGCCCTGTCGACGGGGCGCATACTGCGCATAGATCTGGACAGCCCCGCCGACATAGACGGTTTGTACACCTCAAATGTGTGCTGTATGCTTCCAATCATTGTACTGACTTTCCAAAGACATTGACCTCCCAAAGAAACCCTCGGAAGTGGGTGTAATCCGCCGCCTCTTCCTAGACCCCTCCGCCTCGCACTTGATTGTCACGACTACACTCGCCGAGAACTACTACCTGCATACACAATCGCGCACACCAAAAGCCCTATCGCGGTTGAAGGGTGTCGTAATAGAGAGCATATGTTGGAACCCTTCGCAGCCAACTGCATCGACGCGCGAGATACTGGTGGGAGCTTCAGACGGCAATGTCTATGAGGTGTACATTGAGCCCTCCTCGGAGTTCTACCGGAGGGAAGAGCGATATTTGAAGAGCGTGTACCGGACAAACGACGGTCCCATCACCGGACTGTGGACAGACACCATACCAGGGCGAGCAGACTTGCGACGCGTAATCATCGCGACACCTTCAACCTTCCTACACTTTGCGGGCAAGGTCGGACGCCAGGGATCAGAGGGTAGTGGGTCAATCTTTTCCAAGCTCTTCGAGAGCGAGTCGGCCACCGTGCACGAGATTCCAAACGTTGCTTCAACATCCACTTCTCTACTCGCTGTATCGCCAGAAAGCCAAGACAACCCACATGTCGAGAATGCGAATCCGGAGCGCATATTCGGGTGGTTGACATCACAAGGTGTAATGCATGGGAAACTGTATCTCTCACCAGATGCATCTGAGCTTGGCAGCAAGGTCCTTGCGGACTCCAAATTGTTGTCGAGATCCCAGATCCCACCCTCACAAACTGCAAGTGGCCGTACACGGAGAACGCAGGATGCAGTCACATCTATGATTCTGAGTCAGTGGCATGTTCTCCAGCTCGTTGAAGGACGCATAGTTGCAATTAACCGCCTTGACGACACCGTTGTGCTTGACCAGAACGTGCTCGAGCCCGGACAGAGCGCATTAGGTCTCGTTGCTGATCTGAAGAAGAACACTTACTGGCTATTCACTACACAGGAGATCTTTGAAGTTGTTGTGACGGACGAGAACAGAGACGTCTGGAAGATCATGCTCAAGGCTCAACAATTCGAAGCCGCTTCGCAGTACGCCAAGACATCAGCACAAAAGGATGCGGTTGCTACGGCTTCGGGTGATTACTTGGTGGGCAAGGGACAGTACATGGAAGCAGCTGCAGTGTACGGTCGGAGCACAAAGCCATTCGAGCAAGTCGCTCTGACGTTCATTGATAACAACGAGCAAGACGCCCTGCGCAAGTACTTGTTGACAAAGCTATCGACATTGAAGAAGTCGTCGATCATGCAAAGAACAATGGTCGCCACCTGGCTGATAGAGCTCTACATGGCAAAGCTCAACATCCTGGACGACACAATCACCACACGCGCTGAGCTGTCGGAAAGCATGAACACTGCAGAGACCCACGACCAGCTGTCGGTCGTTCGAAAGGAATACCAAGACTTCGTTACCAAGTACAAGGCTGATTTGGATCGTAAGACGGTCTACGAGATCATCAGCAGTCATGGACGAGAAGAAGAATTGCTCTACTTTGCGACGGTCGTCAATGACTACAATTATGTGCTCTCCTACTGGGTGCAAAGAGAACGGTGGCAAGAGTCATTGGACGTGCTCAAGAAGCAGACTGATCCAGAGATTTTCTACAAGTACAGCAGTGTACTAATGGGACAAGTACCCGTTGAGCTCGTCGACGTAATGATGCGACACTCGAATTTCGATGCGCAAAAACTCATTCCCGCCTTTCTAAACTACAACAACCATACAAAAGCCTCGCTCTCCCAAAACCAAGCAGTCCGCTACCTACTCTTCGAGATCAATCAACACAACTCCACAGACGCCGCTATCCACAACACACTCATCTCAATCTATGCCTCCCACCCCACGTCCGACGAGTCCGCACTCCTCGCCTACCTAGAAGGCCAATCCCAAGCCCACGAGCAAAACTACGACGCCGACTTTGCCCTCCGCCTCTGCATCCAGCACAAACGCGTACAATCCTGCGTCCACATCTACAGCTCGATGCAACAATACGCGCAAGCCGTCGACCTCGCGCTCAAATACGACGAAATTGAGCTCGCCTCTACCGTCGCAGACCGCTCCCACACCACACCAGCCCTGCGCAAAAAACTCTGGCTCGCCATTGCCAAAAAAGTAATCTCGCAATCCAGCGGCATCAAGACAGCGATCGAATTCCTCCGCCGAGTAGACCTCCTCCGAATCGAAGACCTAATCCCCTTCTTTCCCGACTTTGTCGTAATCGACGATTTCAAAGAGGAAATCTGCACCGCGCTCGAAGACTACTCGCATAAGATCGACGCTTTGAAATCCGAAATGGACGACTCGGAACTCACGGCCCAACACATCAAATCGGATATTAAAGCGCTGGAACAACGCTATGCGATTGTCGAGCCGGGTGAGAAATGCTATATTTGCGGGTTGCCGCTGTTGGCGAGACAGTTTTTTGTGTTTCCCTGCCAACATGCGTTTCATAGTGATTGTTTGGCTAAGAAAGTGGTTGAGCTTGCGGGTATGGCGAGGGGGAAGAGGATTCAGGAGTTGCAGGTTGAGGTGCTCAAGGGGGTTAGGATGGGGAAAGGGAGGGAGAGGGTGGTTAGGGAGTTGGATGCGCTGGTTGGGGGAAGTTGGTAAGTCTATTTTTTTTCCCTCTTTCTCCACTATGGCTGTGTGCTTCGTACTGGTTTTTGAGGAGTGGGGCTAACGGGGTATAGTGTGTTGTGTGGTGAGATGGCTGTTAAGCTGATTAATGAGCCGTTTATTAAGGCGACGGATAATAAGGAGGAGTGGGCGTTGTAGAATTTAAAGGTACGACTCGACGTGACAATGTTCGTTGACCCTATGTCTCCATAGCAATGGAGAAGCAGGGTTCAATCAGGTCAGGTCAGATCAGATCAACACATTGCAAGTTACGCCCCAACATCACTCCTCCATTAGATCCATCTCCCCACCTCCTAAATCCATCAAAGCACCTCGGTTCTTACACTACTCATATCGCTCCATCTTGCTCGCCCCCAGCTTTATGAACCGCCACTCATGCCCAGTATGTTGGGAGTGAAAGTATACCACGCAGCTCATATATGCGGTTCCTCGATGTTTGGTCCCAATAGCGTGGTATTCTCAAAGGCCTGGTGAGAACAGTGTGGAGGTTGCATCTTCTTGTGATGGAGGTTTGTTTCTACCTTGATGATATTTGCATGTTGTGCTTTCCATCTTATCGTCGAGCGTGTTCGCCAAGTCTAGTTAGATGTCGCGAAATGCGGTAAATGAATGGGAATGGCTTCGAGGCTGGAGCAAGTGTAGTGTGGAGACTGAGTGTTATGTATATTCGTTTCGAGAGGTAAAGAGGTGTGATTGAGGGACTTGAGTGAGGAGTGCATGCTCACGATATGGTAGATTTGGAAGTAATTGGCGCAGGCGTCTGTGGTTCTGAATTGTCTTTTCTGGTCTGATTGGTATGAGCTCAAGACACTGACTGGTTAATGATGATTGCTGGTAAAGATGACGGTCCACATGCCTTAGGCGAGCCTTTGTCATCAAAGGCAGGCAGGCACTGCCAGACTACCTTACCCCATGGAGCGTACCCACGCAACGCTCCACGAGCACATTTCACGGCGTCGCGACAGATTCCTAAAAGACGCGATATCGTCTGTCGGCTAGACTGCGAACTGCGCATGGATACAGACTTGAGTTCAAATGACCTGCTAGCGTGGAGGCTAATTGTGTGGCCACTGCCTGCGGCGCATACAACAATGTCAGACAAATGTGCAATCGAGTTCGCTAGTCTTCTAATACGAGATCAGTACGATGCCAAAAAAATTCTTCGCCACCGTGATTAAAAGTATACCCGTTGCTGAGATTTCACTTGAGCAGATATTCCCCATTCCTTTACCTCTCTTCTCCTCTGCTGCACAAGCCCGATGGCACGTACACCTGTACACCTCAGAGACCGAGAAGACATCGAATCGTCCTGTCGTGTAAGGACTTCAGTCGAAAGAATTTGGTATGTGATCTCGAGTTGTCGTGTCAGAGATGCTTCAGAAACAGCAATCCAGCCATGTACGCTTCAAACTCAGTGGACTCCGTCGCACATGTAGAAGATACAGCTTGGGTTTCAGCAAGAAAGACGTACTCGTCAGAGGCACTGGAATGGGTTCTCGAGGCTGACGTCGACCCATTGTTGTGATTGCATATGAGGGCTGACGTGAACGTCCGGTCCGGCGAATAGATTACTGAACGTGTGAACGAGCTTGATCGGCAGGTCCAACGTCTTCAGAACAGGCGTCACCATGGAGATCCTGGACGTGAGAGGCGCGTCGTGCGTTATGACTATCGAGGTCCGGGCCGTTGAGCTGATACTGATCAAAGTGTAGAGCAGATCAAGACACAAACATCATCCAGACGTCGAGGCAACAGGCCTAGCCCGCGCAGTGTACCTCAACACACGAGACCCTAGGATATTTCCACGATGGTTCCTACCCTGTATAGCAAAGCGGTTCTCTAGATCATGAGGTGATGTGCAAGCCTTGGCTGAAGCGGCAAAGTAACATGCATAGGTCACTCTCGCATCACTTCAGGTCCTTTGTATACTGTGTACGTCTGGTTTGCATTGGCTGTTACGTCACACCGGCGGGCTGAATTCTACCAAGAAAATTCCAAGCCCGTATGTCCCTGATGAGATCGTCGCATCGAAGATCTCGCGATGTCAGGGATCCGATGTCCACGGTTTGAGGGGGAAATGCGTACGAGAGTCTGGGCAACGTTCTGCTGAGTTGGAACTTCCAAGCCTCCTCGATCGCTAAAGGTTACCCAAGTACTAAAATTTGATGCGAGTATGGATGTTGCTGAGTGATTGACCAGGTATCCCCCCTCGGTCTTGTCCGGCTTGGAATTTGACGGCTCACCACCACGTATTGTTGACGATACCTTGCTGCATGTCGACATGGAAGATCTGCCAAAAAGTAATCTCTCGAATAGACTGAGAAGATGTCATCGTTTGCGGGGTTTCTACGCCATGGACAAGTTATGAAAGGATACTCGAACGAGATCCCCACGCGGGCAGGATGCAAAGAGCCCCACATTCCAAATGCGTTGCTGGACATGCAAATCCACCAATTTCTGACAATCCTACTTGTACGTATACCGAGAGCACCGGAGGCTGAGCCTGCGACAGCTCTTCAGCCTTGCTATTCGGCGAATTGTTGCACTGGGCAGCTTAGCAACATGAGCAAAAATACACGAGGATACTGTGGTCTCGGGAAGTTTTGCATTGTGTTTCTTAAACCGCAACGACTGTTTCCGTTTGGTCCTGACTTGTTTGTCATATTGCATATCATGCCCGCAGATACAGAGGTTGGTGAAGGAACCTACATAGCACATGATTGCTTACTTGTTTCTTTGATCCCTGCAGACGATTTGATAGTCAAAGCTACGTTCGATTCTTGTCTGAATGTCTGGATAAAGCGCTACGCTCGTGACGCGGCTCGGACGTGGCAGACATCCATGCTGGTGTATGAGTGCCGCGTGTGGTTTTGTAAGCTCGCGGCTAGAACCCTTGCAACATGCAACATGCAACATACAGGAATCAGGATACAAGCTGTTGATCGTGTCTCGAAGGTCTTTTAATTGTGCAAGATGCTGTTTCTCCTGGATGACCCCAACGAGCACTCCTTGGCTCGCGCGGCCAGTCTAACATTGGCCCGCAATCGTGCCGAAGTCTGACAGAAAGCAAGTTACTTCGAAGTTGAGAAAACAACGCTCCGTCATTTCTACATCTTAATGCTAGCCATTTGGAGCCGTTGTTAGGAAAGTCATTATCCGACGCTGGACTTCAACGTGATGTCTTTGGTCTCGGTGGCTTGGCAGACTGGTTGCTAGATGATTTCTGGTTGCTAGGCACTGCACAGCCTGTCATTTCGGATGATCAGACACAGCTAGCTGTTGTTCTAATTATACCGAGTTTGATGCGAGAGCTGTCGTGTGCTGGCGG
Source organism: Plenodomus lindquistii (assembly GCA_025504975.1). NCBI lineage: Eukaryota > Fungi > Ascomycota > Dothideomycetes > Pleosporales > Leptosphaeriaceae > Plenodomus > Plenodomus lindquistii. The sequence goes on along the minus strand of JANUWI010000002.1, from coordinate 565,196 downwards.
CTACGATGCGACTCTGCGAGGCTCTGCAACGACGAGGAAAAGCTATGTACGCCGCGCGGCTCTTGCCGATGCCGCGTGATAGCTTGCGTGTTCGCTTGGATCGCTCAGTAACCTCAAGTCAGGAACTCACGAATCAATCTTCCCCAACATTCAGTCTCCACACTCCAGAGTACGCTAGAAGCGCGGCGTGAGCTGCCGATGCGCACAGCCTTACCTACCCAGCTCTCACCCAGTCGGCTAGGCAAAATTTACTCCATGCTAAACACCAATGCGGACGGAGCGGAATCTTCATTAACCCACAATACGACCGGAAATGTCTTGGAAAATGTTCAAAGCGCTCGATGCAGATGGAGGATTCATGGGCGAGATGCGTGTACTGTGGCTTGTACTGGGCTGACAGCTGTCGCGTTACCTCCCCTCAAGCCTTGTACTAATGCTTGGCGCCGTCATGAACCTGGACGATGCTTGCGACGCTCACCAAAGACGACGCATAAACACGAATCTGACTGGACATCATCACGGTGGCCCTGCTCGAGTGGGTCCAAAGAATGCTTGGATAAGAGACGAGTGTTGGTGATCATAGTTCCTCGAGTGTAGTATAAGTCTGAGACAGACCACAAACATTTCTACATCAGCACAGTTCAACATTTACTATCAGCAACACACACTCGACTTCACAATTTTCTCAAATAATTCAAATCTAAACCGCCAATATGCTCTTCCAGAAGCTTGCTATCATCTCGGCTCTTACTGCCCTCGTTGCCGGCCAGGACGTCGACCAGAATGATGTCCCGTCACAGTGCACGGCGATCTGTGCTGATACAGTAGCACTAACCAGACGTTGCGATGACACCAACAGAGGTACGTTACCAATGCAAACCGGGTAACTTGGCTGCTAACACTATTCTCAGACGACGATGCGGCTGAGCTCAACTGTGTCTGCACTGCAAACAACGCAAGCACCTTTATTCCTGCTTGTGATGCTTGCGTCGAACAGTTCAGAAGGCCCGACGCCGACGACCTCGATGACACCACCCCCGACGTGAGCGGTATGCGTTATCCACGAACAATTCAGTCCGAGACCTGTCCCCTAACGTAGCGCAGATGTCCGCGAGATCCTCACTCGTTGCAACTTCTCGACTACTACGTACAACAGTGCAGCACCCAGCGCCACACCCAGCGGGGCCGCCGGTGGTTCCAACAGTTCCTCTCCATCTGGTGCTTCTGGCACAGTCACCAGGACTGCTTCTGGAACGGGCGCTGTTAACACTGCTGCGTCAGCTTCTTCCGGTCTTCCTCAGCAGACTGCGAACGCTGCTCCCGCTCACACCGCCGGTGCCGCTATTGGACTTGGTGCTTTGGGATTTGCCCTTGGAATGTTGTAAATTCTGCATGATGAACACAGCATTGTGACGTAAGATTGTGGGACGAAGTCGAAGGATGGGATTATAGTGGAGTGACATGGTTGAGATGCGGAGTGACATGGTTCTTCGAGTCTCGGGATTAATTGGTGATCAACGTAGCTATGAAATTTATATCCGGACGTCGTTTATTCCCCATGCATGGGGACTCTGCGATACCAAGAGAATAGAGATATGTTATGTGGAGTCTATATTACCTCAGCCAGTGATGTGATGTATGTAGGTAATGTGCTGATTCCGTTTTCGTGCTTCTTCTGTGTCACATCTGAACTTTTGCCAAGTACTCACAATAGGGCCATTTACTCTACGCGCAACTCGCCAGGTTCCCAGAATAAAATGTGGCTGACCGTACAGTCGAGAAGCGTGGTACATAGTCATTTACCCTACTCGGACCTTCTCACTGACCAACAAAGCAAATCAATGCATGAGTCTAGCCTTTGTAATTTGCTTTGATGCGCGACCGACTCGCAGAGCCCTGCGCCTACCGCATTTCGACTGATGCATCTTCTGCGCGGTCGTATCAAGTCTCGGCCAAACACTCGAAGAGTGAAGAAGGTGAACCGTGGACGCTGTAAGCTGAGACTTTGTGCGACAGGAATCATTCATGCTTTTGTCCTCATCTTTTAGTCCGCTCACTACAATTCGAACCTAAGAAGCAGCCTTACACAGTACCTTACCAAGGGGTCTGTTAAGCCAAGGCCCGGACATGGTCTCCGACTCTCCGCCACGTTTGAGGAAGCGAAACCGTGGTTTCACCTAGGCAACCGGCTCTCTCGGGTACTCGGGAAAGCCGGGAACCCGTTGGCAGACAAAACACCTGAACATATCCTTTTGCTCTGCATGCTGCTGTGGATAGACATCCGTTCAAATTCCAGAAAGATGTAGACAAGTATTTTGTTGGATATTACACAAAACAATGGAGTGTCATGTTGAATGTAGATGTTGTTGCTGAAATCAAGGGCAAGCCGTCCTCCTGATTTGAATGTTTCTGGGTGTCCCGATTGATTGAAAATCTAACGACATATGTAGCATTGGGAGCGTGGCTTCATATGCTATTTTGGCTGCAGATAGTTATTGCCTAAAGACAAAAGCCAAGCGTACCAGTCTGACGACTCCACGTGACAAACAAGGTGCAGCGTTAATACTGTGCGCGTAAGCTTGAAAAAGTTGGTAATCGACGTACCTACGTGTCCGTGGAATTTGGGGACCGCGCATTGGGAGACTTTAAGGAGACGACGACTTGAACTCTTTTATGTAGCACTGTCTACAACGCATTCAAGGTCGCAAAAGTATATGGAACGATGTGCGCAGGCATTTTTATCTAATAGATTTCAACATGACATTTACACGAATCCTCTGTGCCTTCAGATTATCGCGATTTTGAGTACACACTAGTGCATTTGTAGTACTAGAGCTGTTCTACTTTGTAGAGCCCTTATGGCTGCAACATTTCCCTCACTACAGCGTCTGGATAGCGATCTGGCGTATACCAAGTGTCTCTGAGAACAGCCTCGCTATTGGAAGGGTTAGTGGCTGCCGTCTAGGGCCCTTTTTATGTGGTCGTTTGGATAAGGGATTAATATGCTGTACTACCTTGGGGAATGCGAAACAGCTCCGAACGTTAGCAGAAGGCTGGGAGAGACCTAGAGGTTCCACTGCCATCTATTAATCGACGACTATGTCAAGATCATGGACGAAGAAGGGTAAGAGACTACCGGCTACAAGACGGGTATCGAAACGAACAAAGTGACTGTGAGCAGCGTCTGATATACGTTGTAGATCTGAATCACGAAACCACCAAAGATGCCTTAGAGCCTGAAAGCTTGATATTTCTAGACCAAGGGCCAGCGGAATAAACCCAAAGAATGGCGTTTGAGGTATTAACAGCTTTCTACAGACCAAGCCCAAAGATGCAAGGTAAAGTTCTATACTTATGAATTTGGTGTTTCACTTAAAGCCATCCAAACAAAATAGAGTAAGGTATGTTGTGATACATATGCTGAGAATATGGTAGTAAGATAAGATTATGAAGAAGAACGTATATATTCTTCTGCAGAAGACGCTTACCGTTTCTATTGACCAACATCTCATGTAGGCTATGAAAGCTACCTGCACAGTGCTTACTGTGTCGTAGTAGAAGTAAAGGTAGAATCCTACAGTTCTCGTAAGTAGATTCTGGTTGGGTACAAACACGAAGATTACCCTACAAATCGAATTACTGTTTGTGTACACGGCAGCATTCTTTGAAATTATCTGAACTGTGATGAGTGTAGAAAATAAGCTTGAATAATGGGAGCAGTTTGACGGTTGTTTCGCAGACCATGAAAGTGAAGTGACGAATTTCCAATTAATTGTTAGTGTCCATAATATGCGAATGAAACGATGTGCTACAATAGTGCTGGGCTAAGCTCTGTATCAAGCGCATAGGATATGAAAGTCCAATATAAAATAGAAGACAAGCAGGGAAGCAACAACTACAAAAGCTAAACATGTTGAAGACGTATCAAGGGCAACGTCAGTGTTATGCAGCTCCGGGCCCGTAACACCGCGCTGTCGCGAGAAATTCGCGCTGCAATGCACTTGCAACACGCAGCGCGATAATATTCATGGAAAGATCTTGGGAAGCATACAAACCTGCTCATCTTCCTCCTCAAGCATATGCTCCGAGGCGTCTGGAAATGCCCCGTCTATATCCTTACCATGTCCAGCCGCTTAAGAGCGGCCAGATCACTTGATGTGTCAGATTCCGGGACTTGCTTTTCGAGCGTCTTCATTAGTGCCAGAACTTTGTCCACACACACAAAATAGTGTCATCTTCTGCGGCACCGCACCCGCGACCGCTCAAGCCTTTACATCGTGAGTAACTCCTCTTTTAGCTTAAGGTCTACGGTGTTGGGGTACACACTCTCCCATGCTACGATACTGAATGGACGAGGCAAAATAGACCCTTGCTCGTCATGATCTATCCTCCCGTGCGAAACTACAAAGACAGTCCTGAGATATTCTAGTTCATGGTATAAGTTGGTTGAATTGCCCACCTGCAGTCTCTTCTAATGTCGGTGATGCGTGCATGACTGGAAGGGTACCACCAAGGTTACGCAGCAGGCTACAAGGCCGACGGACGATTAGACTGCCATTATAGTGTACAGTGCTGGGCTTTTAATCTATGTCGTTCGTACGTGTGAAGCGTGAATTCCCGATGAGCATAGGTACATGAATTCCGTCAATCATATAGCTAGATCGTCGTTAAGGCATGCTCAACAGCTTGAGTCAAAGACATGTTAAGCTCACTGAGAAGACGCAGCAGTCCTGCATTGCCATGAAGAAGAGTTCAGCTGTGATAGTCAGAGTTGCTGCAGGACTTTCCCTGGCGCCGTCCAAAAATGGTCGTGGCCCCCAAGCTGAGAGTTCCTTCGGCCTTACCTATTCAGTAGGTATATCACGCTGCCACTCGTAATGAAGGCTGTGCCATAGCAGAGCAGGACCTCTTTAGGCTCAGTGGTTGACGAAAATTTTAAGCAGCAAGGAAGTACTGACTCCTGGGTGTCGATCAAAATAGCTAAACGCTGAGGTCTGCCTATCCTGGCTCGTTGATCGAACCCCCCGGCCGCAAATGACTCTTCATCACCGACTAATGCGTTGGATGGATGCCAAAAAGAGGGTTCCATCGAACGTTCCTGCATCCGACTACAGCGAACGAATGCTCATACCCGCTGAATCATACGATGTAGATGCATTACTTCAGATTTGCCTTGATAAGGGCAACATCGTGATCGGATGCTTCCCGCCGAATGAAGTAATCCCATCTAGGTAACCCGATTCCGCGCTGGAGTCGTCATGCCGAAGTCTTGACTTCCGCATTGTAAATACAACGTACCGAACATCTGTTGACCATGAAGCTCAAGAGCAAAATGACTTCAGCGAAACAGATTTCTCAGCTGGAAAACCATCTACGAAGACTGGTGCGGAGGTTTGATGTGGTGTGGTGGAAGGTGGCTGCCGAGATATTTAGGGCTGACCTAGGTATGAGTGAACCGTGCTTCCTCGACACCCTCGTCCTCAATTCACCGCCTCGCTCTTGCTTCACTTCAGCAACTGCCTCGGTACTTGGGCATGCCTTGCACAGCAGCAGGTGTACTGTCTTGATTTACTTTGTCTATCGTTATCCCGCCGGCGGAGTCTCACCGCAAACCTTCGTCCGTTGTTTTTCACCGTTGAGCCATGTTCAGCTATGACAATGGCTTTGCCAGCGCTTCCGCAGCTATGACAGCACTGCCGCCGGTAGCGCAATGTCGTCGCTGCTTCCCGTTCAGCTCATCTGACCCCAGTCGCCCGATAGACGAACCATAAGCCACAACCGCTGCAAAATGCATCTGCCTTGTCTACGGCTGAGACATCCCTCTGACCAGTGACGGGATCGACGGCCTACGATTCGGCCGCAAGGACCCATGTCTGGAACTATGTCTTGAGCTGAGCCTGTTGAAGGACGAGCCATCCATCCCGTGTGGCTTGAACGATTGCTTTCATCTCACCGTGGATTGCGGCTGACTGTTGCCGCTCACCAGAATCTCGTCACGACACGCCAATGATAGCTTCCACCGTCTATACACTTGAATGACCACTTGCACCCCGGATTGAATAGAAAGGGAAGTATATTTCGCATTTTGACTCGTCATTGTGTACTGTAATCGGACCGCCGTCTGCCAGGACCCTCTATGGTGCCTACAGTGCACTTCTAATAGATATACAGCTCTACACTGTTCCCTTTCAAACGCTTGCCTCACGTTTCAATTCTCTTTATTGCCCCTTGAACCTCAATCTTCTGCAAGATCTTTTCTGCTTTTCACCAGTCAGGACCAAATCTCCCAACGATACCACTACCGCACTTGCAACATGTGTTTCCGTGTGGTCGAGAAGTTCCCAGTATGCGGATGCATATACCACATCCACTCCATCGACCGCTGTGCGTACTTTGGTCGACATGCGGTGATAGACAAAATCATCTGGGTAGGCTCGTCCTGTCCGAAACATGGAGGATGACAAATGTGACGGATGCCCCGGTACATTGCGACTGATGCCGCGTGGAGCCTTGCGAACAACTCACGAAGACCCGCTTGGGGGTCTCGAACGGACCATTCTTAAATTCAAGAGATGCACCGCATTCCCGGGAACTTCGGGTCAGGCCGCAAACGTTATCGAGTACGACTGGGGCTTGTGATAAGGGCATCAACGAATAAAACATCAAGACATGTAGGAGTCCTGGGTAAGTCGATGTATTACTTCGAGCATCACAGAACTAACTACACTAAAGGTGAACATAATGCCTGATAAACATTATCCGGACCATGAGGATGGGCAGTGAGAATCATTCGATGTCGACGACAGATACCAAGCGTACACCTTCAACAGAAACTCTCGATGAAAACTATCCGGCCGACCCATGTGCAGGTTCCTGCAAAGAATGAACTATAATAACATCCGGCCCCCCCAGAGCGAGTAGACCGTCTTCAATCAAGGCCGAGGAGGTATGATAGATTGCTCGTCGTCGGAGCCGATTTCGAACGTTTCGGCCAAAGCAGCGACAACACTGTCATTGCGGGTGGTATCGTCCGAAACTTTACACCAGCATCAGTAAACAAAGCCATACCTGACCCAAGACCCAGAGCGAAAAACTTACCAGCCTCAGCCTCAGCAGCATCCTCTTCCATATCACTCTGATCCTGAACAAGCCAGTCCACTATCCCTCAAGTCAGCAAAAAGCTCCTCAGAGCGAAGACACTCAACCTACCCATTCTTATCATCCTCGTGTGGATCTCCTCAATGTCGTCGTATTCCTCATCGCCGTGGTATTCCTCATCGCCATCGTATTCCTCAGCCCTGGCGTTCACAACCCCTAATTCACTCCAAGAGTCGTCCAAAAGCTGCTCTTGAAGCTCCTCCCAACAAATCTCGCATACAAAGTACTCGATTCGCGGACACATGCCTATGCAGCACCACACTACTGTCCACTCGCCCTGGCAAAACACCCAGCAGGAGCAAGTGTCGCTTATGGCGTCGGTGGGGATCCAGGGCCCGTCTGTGATTTCTGGGGAGGAGATGGCGGGGGTTGCGGGGCGGGGTACATCTGCGAGTGTTGCTCTGGATAGGCGAGGTGTGGGTGGTGGTGATGGTGGTGGAGTGGAAGCAGGCTTGGGTAATGCTTCTGGGGGGTATATGGTGCGTAAGATTGGAAGTATTTTTGATGGTTTCTTGTAGAGGGGTTTGAAGATGGTGTAGCGTTGGGGTGGTGGTGGTGGTGTGTTCATTTTGAAAGAGTGGTTTGGGGGCGTGGGGTACGTTGTGTGTATGTTGTATGTGTATGTGTGTATGTGTATGTTGTATGTGTCTGTTGTATGTGTCTGTTGTATGTGTCTGTTGTATGTGTCTGTTGTATGTGTCTGTTGTATGTGTCTGTTGTATGTGTCTGTTGTATGTGTGTCAGTGAGAATATGTTTGGGACAAAGGTAGCCAGGGGCTTATATACAGATGCGGCTTTGGGAATATATTACTAGTGCGTGTAAATATATTCTCAGAGTTAGTATAGCAAAAATATTCATTAGCACACAGGCAATACTATCCAGACACTAACTGTTGACCCAGAAAACCCCCCCCCCCCCCCCCATCAGGCCAACAAAAAAATATCCAGAGAAGTTCTTAAACAGTTACTTCAATTACGCACAAACACTCCTGTTGGTACCCCATACTCAGAGTGAGTCTGCAGTCATGATAATAATAAGCCTGGCCTAGTTAATTGAACTCGGTACTGTCAATGATATTCCAAACGTGCTAGCTTAGAGTATACGTGAGTGTACAGTACGTACGCCAGTGCACATTAATTATACTCTTTCAACCCTACCCGCATGATGATACACTACGAACGAACGTTGGCGGCGAAGAAATTATATCCCACACACCCACCACGTTATGGCTCATCAATCATACAATAATGCATGATGACGGCAAAGCCAACACCACACACAACTAACTAACTAAATAACTCTACAGTGAGCCTCACAGCATACACAACAACCAACGTCATAATTGAGAAACAAGACCTGTTGGTACGTATACCCCGCGACTTACATGACAGATCTAGACAGGTACGACACAAATATCTACGTTTTGGGATTTTTTTTTTATTTTTTTCAAATTCATTGGTGGAAATTCCCATCTAATGACGAGAGAAGCCTCCTCTATGCAGAGTTGGAGGGGGGGGTATTATTACCATAACAGTCGTTTGCAAGAAGGGGGAAAAAGAAAAGCATGGTTGTGACGTGACGCGCCCATACTTTGCTTGCTTTGCTTCTTTTAAGACGAGCAAAAAAAAAGTCACACGAAGTGATGTGCCCGAGTTCTTTTGGGAATGAAAACGCCACCTCGTTTTACGCCGAAGCTCCTGTCCATTCGCCTGCCCATTGGATTATACAAGAGAATTAGACCCTATGCTCCCCGTCTTCCTTGGGCTTGTACATGATGGTTGTTAAGAACTAGTTCACATATTAGCTTTCCACTCGCAACGCTGGGCATTGATGAAAAATACCTTTTGCTTGTACCGCGTGGTTGCACTGGTTGCCAAGATGCCGTCTTTGATACTACTCGTGGCCAGGTGGTTGAGCACCGTGTGGTTCGGGTGGATCAGTACACTGCTGTCATCCTTCATGGGCGTGGTTCCGTTCAGGATACTCTTGCCTAGGAAGCCTGGGAGCGTAGGTGGCGTGGGGAGATTGTTCGTCATGGCGTTTGCGCGGGCAAAGCGCGAAGACTCCTCATGTGCGTCGAGGTCGATCAGGTACCGCGGAATGTTCTTGTGGTATTTCTTGGCTGGCTCAGGGGCGGGTGGTTTCGCTGGTTCGGGCAGAGGTGCCTTGAGGGGGACGAGAGTGGGTGATGGAGGGGGGTTCTGTGGTGGGTCGACGCCAGGCAGTGCATCGCGTTCTTGGATTGGTGTTGTCGCGTCTGGGATGGGCTTTGCGGTAGCTGCGACGCCGGGAGCAGGGGAGTGGACATCATCATAAGAGACTTCGAGGTAGTTGACAAGGATGTTTGTGTAATCGACGGCCGTGGGCAGTTTGTCGGATGTCTTCATTTCGTTGTCGACGAGGAACATAAGGTGGTGTGTTCCGGGGGTGATGAGAACGTAGGCAGAGAGGGCATCTTTCTTCTTGCTTGGACCACTATAAAGGTTTTCATGTCAGCGGCTGTATTGGTGAGTGCGTCTGTACTTGTCGGTGTGCTGTGTAACCCTCGAGAAGAGGCAGGAGCAGCAGCTTTGGGATTAGAGTTCAAGGCCTGACACGCGCGGCGTCGCTTGATTGATTGTGTCTCAGACCGGACGTGGAGGGGGGAAAACAGCCCCGCGGCAGGCTGCAGGCTGCAGGCAACCAGCATGGGATCGACCTGCCCCATGCGCACAGACGCACAGGGCTTGTCGAGGTACAAAGGGCAAAGAAGACGTCGACTTACTTGCGGTGCAGGCGATACTTGCGATTCCAGCCTGCAAATGTGCCCGTGACGTATACGCGCTCGCCAGGTCCCTCCCACTCAATCAGCGTTGAGACGGTCGGCCGGCCCGTGTTTGGCTTGAACTCGTCGCCCAGGTCGTCGTCGTCAGCTGTGGTGGTGCTGAGCATGGACGAGCGCTTGGGCAATGCGCCCTCGACCTCGCCATGGTCAATTGGGCTCGAGAGATCTTGGGGCGAGATGATTGGCGAGCCGGGCGTGTACACCTCCTCCTCAATGGGCAGGGGCAGGCGGGGCGGGCGGTTGAAGTGAGAGGCGGAGATGTAGTCTTGCGAGGCGCTGGCGGGGTCTATCGAGGACGCAATGTCTGGGAGCTCTGCGCGGGGCTCTTCGCGCACGACGGCGGGGACATTGACGGGGCGGGTCTGGGGTGAGGGCACATAGTTCTGGGGCTGTGGTTGTGGTTGTGATTGTGGTTGTGGTTGTGGAGGGGGCTGTTGCTGTGGTTGTGGGGGAGGAGGCTGTTGTATTTGCTGCGCAGGCTCTGGCGTACTCGAGACGGGGCGGGGCAGCGGCGGCGGCGGGGTGGCATGGGCATGGGCATGGGCCTTGTCCTTGTCCTTGTGGCCCCTTTGGCTGCTCTGCTCGTTGCCCATGTTGGCGGTGTCGTGGTGTGCGGGGGAGCGCAGGCTGTCGTGGGCGGCGCGCAGCTGGCTCGCAACCGTCGTGGCCGAGGAGGCGGCGGCAACGGGCTGCGAGGGCCCGCGCGAGAGGGGGCGGGCGTGGAGGTGCGTGGGCTGGCTTTCGGCGTGGTCGAGCGTGGCCGAGGGGGGCGCCGCCTGCGCTTTCGCCGTGCTCAGAGCCTGGATGGATTCTCGCCGGCGGGCTGCGTGGTAGGCGTGCGAGCTCGAGGCCCGGTCGCGGTCGCGGTCGCGGTCCTGGCCCCCCGCGGCGCCATGTGACACGGTCACGCTGGTGGGCGAGGCCGCTTGCGACTGCGACTGCGACTGCGACTGCGACTGCGATTGCGATTGCGGCGGCGCACTCGACGACCGCGAGTGCTGGTTCCCCATGGCCGCTTTAGGAAGGCGACTGGATGCTGCTGCCGTGGGCGAGGGCGGGAATCTGGGGAAGCAGCGCAGCGCAGCGCAGCGTGGGCACTGGGCACTGGGCACACTCCTACCCGGTCCTCGCGCCATGGCCCATGGGCGAGTGGGCGAGGTCAGGTCAGGTCAGGGCCAAGCTATCGCCCGTCTCAGAAACGCATGCAGCACCACACAGGGATCCTGGCAATCCCATGTCCCCTCCCCAATCGCCCATAGTCTTCCTTTGTACTGCAACCACAGACATGGCCTACCTGGAGCACGCCCTCAAAGCCATCTCCCTGCTCACTCACACCATCTGGTGGCCCATCAGCAAACTCATTGCTTCTCTCGTCTTTGTGCTAGCTCCAATCTGTCGCGTCGGCTACTTTGCCATTTTACCCTTCATCTACCTCGGCCAGGTCATCGTCAGCATTCTAACCTTCCCATTCAGTGTCACGTGGCTGGATCGCATCGAGGTAAGCATGGAATGCATTGCATTGATATTATATACTCCAATCGGCTTGGCCATGGCTCTAAAAATCCTAGACTCTATACGTCTTCCTCGGAACAGCTGCCCTAATCGGCTGCATTACAGGCGGCGTCCTGTACGCCATCGTGCGAGTCCTGTCATCTACCCTCAATATCGACCAACCTGTCGTTCCCAAGCCTCGTCAGAAGCCCCGTTCAGTTGCAGAGTATCGAGCGGCAAAGGCCGTCAAGAAGGAAAAGGCTTTTGGTCTCGGGCCCTCCATCCCCCCCGTCATCGTTAAGAAGGTGCCAGAGTTCCGTAGGCGGAAGGGCTTGCTCTCGTCAGTTGTCATCGAGGAGGAGGATTCCGACTTTTGATGATAATGTTCCACGGTAGCTAGGACGGTGTTGCAGGATGGCTCACGAGTGTTGTTCGATTAGACTCCTTCCAATGTGATCTGTCTGAGGAAGTGCTTGCTCCGGGACTTGGGAGCCTCGGCGCCTGTCCAAATTGTTCCGGTGAGTCCGCATTTCCTGATGCATGTTCCTTGTCTTCACCAAGCGCCGAGTTCGAAGAGACAGTCGACGAGGAAACGTCTTTCTTTGGCCGTACCCTTGGTGACTCTGGGCGTCGGGACTGTTCGCTGATGACAGAGTCTCGCGGCCTAAGAGACGTCAGTGATGACACCCTCACAATCTTGGATGGCCGAGTCACGTTTAGACTCCATTACTAACCCGGCCAATGCTTTTTGCCTGGCCTCACTGATGCCTTTGGTAAGCCAGTAGAACACACATGTTTGCCAAGTGACTGCATTGCCTCATTAGCCAATCGATCGAGCGTGTGACAAGGTCGACTAACCGTCCTACGTGCACACTGTCAGGCAAACCTAGCATTTCGTAAGAGGTCAGCAGACATCAACATTTGGTTTCCGATTGTCAAGCCTTACCCAGCCAAGTTCTCGCCCTCCAAGAACGCACAACGTTATCAAGTTGCCCAATGTGGGAAGCATGATTAGCACAGAGCCAACCAAGGTCTTGACGAGGAGATGCTCCATTTGGCGAACCATTCGCTGATTGGATCTATGTAGATCCACCGCGGCTTTCTTCTTGGCTCGACGGAATAAGTTGCCAATGCACATTGTAAAGCGACTGGCTGGAAACGTGCAGAATCTGAGATCGAGGGACCGCACTACTGGGCTCAGGAGGTAGACAAAGACGAGCGTGAGGAAAACGTTGAGCATAAAGTCAAACCCCAGCAGCGGTATGGTCACCCGACGACGAAGCCCAATGTGACAGCGGCGGCTTGATGAATTGAAGTCGGCGATGGGCCAAATGAAGCCAGCGATTGCAGTGCTTCCAAAACCGAAAGCAATGGCAACCATGCCAAAAAGCCATACCAGGTCGTGGTGTCGTCGCATGAAAGGTGCGCGTAAGGCATGTGCTCGTTCCACAAAGAAGATGTACCTGGACAGACACTGTCAGTCGTGATAAGTGCAAATGAAAGCTCAGCTTGGCCAATGCCGTATCGAAGTTCCGCGTCCAGCCATGCACATGGTGTTGCTGTGGAGTGTCCCAGTCATGTATGCTCGACTTGTGCGATATGTCTCTTTCGACAGGGGACTCACAAGGTGATTTTGCTGCCCACGTAGAAGGCGAGACAGAGAATGACGGCGCCTCGACAAATATTCAGTGTGGCAAGATCAAGACCAACCGTTACGATGGCAGCCGAGACGACGAAGGACAAGGAAAACGCGAATAGGAGTAGGACGAGTACTTGTGTGAAGTTTGGATTCTTGAGTTGATTCAACCGCATGCTCTGCACTCGATTGGCTTCTCAGGTCAACAGTTGCAGCCAGTCAAGATTACTTTCTACAATACCAGCCAGAATCGCCAGGAGGGCCACACTGCCTAGGCTCATGGCAGTGAAGACGGTGCGTGAAGTACTCGTTTCCCCATGATACCCTGGTACTTGTGCTTGAGCTTGTGGATTCGCAATGTGGTCGGAGATGAACGTGGTGTATGGTGTTGGTGCTGAGACGATGGTAACGACGAGGTAGCTCAGGAACCAAATAATAGCGGTCATTTAGGTGGATGGCTGATCTATGGGTTGTGCCTGGGGTGCTAGGCGCGGAGGACACGCTGGGAGGGCATAGGAATAAATTTGGCAGATGGTAGACAGGATACGCATGGCAATCAGGCGAGACGATGTGCATAACGCGACGTGCTGTTAGTGAGTGCCCTCATCTTCCCAGACGTGGCAGGCAGGTGGGAGCCTCATAGAAAAAGTGCGGAGGTAGCTGCCAAGATGAAGGAAGTCGCATCCAGGCAAGGTCGATACAGCTCTTCGAAAGCATCGAGTTTAGCTGAACGTTGTAGATGAGATCGGTGACAATTACGGATGTCTTGCCCCTTGTGGAAGCGGCTGTTTTGATGTTGGCGCAGTGGGAAGAGTGGGATGTGTAGACTAGTAGCCAAGCGCACCTACGTCATCACTACTTCCTTGGCTACTCCAGAGTACACTGACTGTATGTAGAGTGCCGCTCCGCTGCAGACCGTGGCTTTGTGATAGCATAGATGCGTGTTTATCCTTTGCATGCCATCTGACGCAGAAGTCTTGTCGCACCCAAAAACATAATGGCTGGCGTTGCACATTTGCATGCGGCATTTTCAGACAAGAGTCGACTGCGCTAAGAAGACTTCCCCAGCCCTGTCTTAGGTACTACAGTTGCGTCTGGCGTAGACTACAGAGAAATGATTCGCAAAGTCGAGTAAAATGGTGTAGCGCGCTGCAGGCGTTCGTCATGTCGTCGCCGGCGGCATGGCATTCTCCACGGAGGCTCAGCCTTCGCGTCGCGGCTAGGTTCAGGTTTAGGCCATGCTGCGGGTAAGCAGAGGGGCGAGACATTTTTGGCAGCCAGTCTCTACTGTACAAGACTCGAGGAATTTTGCAGCAGAGACATGCCTCTCAAGACAAGACAAGACAAGACAAGACGATAGCTGGGGCGTGCTCGCAAGCTTGACCATGCTGAGCATGTGAAAAAGTGGGTGGTGGGCCGCGCCCATGTCCAGGTGCATCTGCGCCAGGGTCCCTCTGTACTTAGCGAAATTGGCGCTTCTTTGGCGCTGGGCTGGGCTGGACGGGGTTGGTGCACTGCCTCCTGCTGCGAACAAGTCTGCGCCGTATTCATTAATTCACGCCTCCTGCCCGCTGTTCTGCTCTGCTCTGCTCTGTTCTGTTCTGTTCTGTTCTGCTCTACTCTTGCACCCGCCTGCCAAGTTCAAATCGACTTCTACGCCATTGGTTTCTTCGCACCCATACTTGGACTCGCGCGCGCATCTCGCCCTCGCCTCCGGTGCCTTGCCCCGTGCGCAGAAGCCGACGAAAAGGAGGCCAGCCTTCACACCAACCGCACCGCACAGCAGCCCAGAGAAGCAGCAGTCGCCATGCGGAGAGGCGTCACTATCTTCATTGTCGTCACCATCCTGGTGCTCGGCTTCGCAGTGCACAGCGTGTGGACGCTGCTGGGCTTGTTGGTTGCCACGGGCCGCGAGGATGCCATTCTCCGCGGCGAACTGCCTGCCCCCAACTCGGGCACAATCAGCCAGCAACCACAATTGATCCCCAAGATTATCCACCAGACGTATATCAACGAGAGCATTCCCAAGCACTGGCAGGAGCCCCAACAGAGCTGCTTGGACCTGCACCCAGACTACGAGTACAAGGTATGGCGCATGTCTGTACCACGATAACAAAACAACGTCGACGCTAACAACACGATAGCTGTGGACCGATAAGAAGTCTCGCGAGTTCATTGCTGCCGAGTACCCCTGGTTCCTCGAGACGTTCGACGGCTATCCATACCCCATCCAGCGCGCCGACGCCATTCGATACTTTGTCCTCCACCACTTTGGTGGAATCTACATTGACCTCGATGATGGATGCAACCGCAGCCTCGACCCTCTCCTCGCCTACCCAGCCTGGGTTCGCCGTACCCTCCCCACCGGCATCTCCAACGATGCCATGGGCGCTGTTCCTCGCCACCCATTCTTCCTCAAGGCAATCGACTCGCTGACCGACTACAACCGCCGCTGGCCACTCCCATACATTACAGTCATGGCATCCACCGGCCCGCTCTTCCTCAGCATCATCTGGCGCCACTACAACAACGCTGGGCCCCTCGATGAGGACCGCGTGCGCATCCTCTTTCCCGACGAGTACAATAATCATCCGTGGAGTTTCTTCACCCACCACCTCGGCAACAGCTGGCACAAGACCGATGTCAAGATCATTTTCTGGATGGCCAAGCACTGGATGTTTGTAACCCTCGTTGGCTTCGTCATTGGCTTTTCGATACTAGGCCTGTTGTACAAGGTCTTCTTCCTCAACCAGCGCTCACCCTCCCGACCATCATCACCGACGTCGCCCAAATTTCGTTTCCTGAGCCCGCGCATGCCCTTCTACCGCCGTATAAGTCAAAAGAGCTTCGAATTGGATGACAGGCATCAAGTGTAGACTTGACTACATTGTACACATTTCAATAAACGCCCCCATTTCTGTTGTACTGGAGTACTGGACCCCCGCATTTCCCGGCGTTGGATCTATTGTCACGGTCGCCTTGCATCCCTTCACTTCCTTCGTCGATCCCCGTTTTTACATTTCTCCAGCATACTTTTTGTCACCACGGTGCTTACAAGCCCGCTTAGCGTTGTTTAACTCTATATCTTTTCTCCGTTCTTGATTGTTAGCGCATCGCACAAAAGGTAGCGCTGCCTTTTTGTGCCGTTGTTGGGATTTATCAGAAGGGCCGGTCCACTACACTAGTCACTTTATTACACGTGAAAAAGAAAAAGCGAGGAGAGAACGCGCAGGCGTTTGAGGAGGGGGAAGGCGAGTCGAGTCGAGACCGCACGAGACTTTGGAAACCCCTCCCTCAAAGGACAACCAAGATAGACGGAGCAGACTCCGCAAATAAATACCTTATGTAGATAATGTCATGTCCAAACCAAAGACTACGCACAAAATTGCGTACGTTAGCACAGTAGAGAATTCCCATGCAGCGACATGCACCGCATTGATAAAATATGATAAAGTGCGTGACACGGCGCGACTTGACTTGCCTTCGCTTTTGTCCCCCACCTTCCCGCCAACGTTTTCGTACTTTGCTCAGATTTTACCCCTCAATTTATCTATCAACACTTGTCTTGTGTCCCAGTATGTATCTAGTGCTGGGTCCGCGTACCTGCATTGCGTTCCTGGTCCCACTTTGCTGACTAGAGCAGACTTCCGCCTGCTTCCGGGCTTGAGATGCGGGACCTTTGATCTGGGGTTATCGGGGGAGTGTGGGTACGGTAGATATGGGCGATCCGTTTTTGTTGATTTTTTTCATCCGTGTAGGGCTGGCTGTAGGGATCCAGGGGAGGTTCTATGGGGTGGGGTGTGGGGGTTGAGATGGCGAATGGGTAGGTTGATATGATTGGTACTCTTTGTATAGATATGAGCATCTAACCGGTCATATCGGGAGGAGAGTGTGCAAAGCTATTTTTCATAGTTGCTTCGTTGTGAGTTCTGAAAGGGGAGATTGAGAATTACATGTAATGATTGTGGGGTTGAGTGGCGCCGAGTCTGAGTCTGAGTCTGAGTCTGAGTCGAAGAGAAAGTGAGCAGCCATTATTATAGAGTACGCGGTCGCTGCGTGAGTGTGTTTGAAATCTGGTGTCTAATTTTCAGCAGTATTGTGTCTGGGGATTTGGGTCAATAGTGAATGAACAAAAAGCCTTTACGACGTAAGGTTCGATATTGGGATGGCTAGATAAAAAAGCGAATTTTTGAGACAACCCGATCCGATGTCAAGCAAGTACTTCTGTTGGCGCGTGTCAGACTATACATGTCATCTGTAAAGTACCTAGTGTTTCTCGGCAGCTGATGATTTCCTTCTTCTTCGCCCCAATCTCTTCCTAGATCTCCAAGACATAGATAGTAGATCTGACCCATGTCTACCGCCTGCCGTTTCTCTAACATCCCAGAGACAACGGTGATGCATTTGTGGAGTGTTTGGAAGGAGGCACGTGCAGAGAGTATGTGCTGTTGCATCCGCTGCGGCAAGATCAGTACGCCACTGCGCATGTCTGGACTGGGGTTTTCGAGGTCAATTCTTGTGCGTGACATGTTTTCTGTGCGTTGAGGTCGAAAACGACGCGACTACATGCTATGTCTGGAGTTTGGACGGGAGAAAGAGGCGTGCAATAGTATGTATGAGTGCTTGCCTCTCGGTTCGTCGGGAAATCCGACGAAACAGCAGGAGCGCAACTTGACCATAATCCAAGATAATAACATCAACACACGGAGAATGATTTAGTAAATCTACCTAGAGCTAGGCAAGGTGATTTTCTACGTCTAATACAAATCTTAGGCGAAAATACTTATGTTCGCGTGTGAGTCAAAGCAGAGTGTGATGGTGTTTTGGGAGGGATTTCCGGACTTCGCGACGAACCGAGAGCTTGCGAGGCTGATCCATGGACCATGCGCTCCTACAACGTCGCCGTCAACGTCGCCGTCAACGTCGCCGTCAACGTCGCCGACGCCTATATGACTAGCCAAAGTAACTGCAAGCGCCGCCGACCTAAAGGGTGACTGCAGGGTCATCAGCTCATTATAGACACTCCAAGGCACTACCTTCACCGGCCATCACGGCGAATTCTGCTCGCCGCATGCCATGGGGCCAAATCGTGGCGTTGTCGTGACCACCTCCCAAGTCTTTCAGGCCACCCATGAGCTGCCACGCACTCACTCACCCAGCATATGCCAAGATGGTTTGCGGCAATGAAACACACGCATTTCTTCTTGTCTCAAAAGGCTAACATGCTCGCAGCGATGTCGTGGCGTAGCCGCTGCAATTGTATGATGTAGTATACTTCAAGACCCTCAGGTTCAATAGGTGGATTTTCAGCCCCCAGTCCCCGGCCCCCAAAAGCCAATGCGGCTCAGTCATGCACGCGCATGAGCGGCATCAGGAAACCCAGATTTACTGTCCGTTTCCGCTCACGTCAGATGCGATCTCTAGGTTCCCAAACGCAGTTGCTATCTGCTGAGTGGTAGGCAAGCGCGTAGTAAGCAGCGGGAAGGATTGCTGACGGTGATGGGGGCCAGCGTGAAGAGCAATGCCCGATCTCGTTTTGAGTTATGGGGGGCTCGAACAATGGTCGCCGACTCCCTTATCGATGAGTCCGCTTCCTTCCGCACTGTAAGGGGTATATGAATTCGGTAAAGGCTTGGGGGTTTGTTTGTTTCGCAGATTTTGTTTTGTTGTACTTCTTTTTTTCCTTTCAACAATTCACCCCGAACATCATTCACAGTTCCTGTTTTGAGGACCTGGGACCTATTATTGTCAGGCCATATTCCAGTCGTACCATGGACGTTGAGAAAGACACCGCATATGCGGATTATGCTCATCTAACGAATGAGTCCCTGCAGCACTTTAGTTGGGACAAGGTTACCGTCAGTGTGAAAGATCGAAGTACAAAGCAGCCACTCGACATTCTTTCCAATGTCAGTGGGGTTGTTGAAGCAGGTGATTACGCTCCATTGATGGTCTTCCCTTCATCACCACTGACCCTTCCCAGGCGAGATGATTGCCCTGATGGGTCCATCGGGCTCTGGCAAAACGACGTTACTCAACGTTCTTGCTCATCGGGCTGCGACGCCTCATGCAACGGCACAGCACAAGCTGTTGGTCAATGGGACTTCTATGAGCCTCACGAGCTTTCGAAAGCTGAGCTCGTATGTTGAGCAAGAGGATGCGCTTGTAGGAAGTCTTACGGTGAGGGAGACGTTGTATTTTGCTGCGAAGCTCGCGTTGTCGAGGTATGTTTCTTGCTATTCCTTTTCGTACTATCACCGTGTTGCTAGATCATTTGATGTCTACACAATGCTGACGTTTTCTCCAGCTCCGTGACAAAGACGGAACGCAAAGCACGTATTGAGGGTCTTCTCTCCGCCTTTGGACTCCAGAACCAGGCCGACACTCTCATTGGCACACCAATCCGCAAGGGTGTGTCGGGTGGACAGAAGAGAAGGGTTAGTGTGGCTAGCCAATTGATCACCAGCCCTAAGATACTGTTCTTGGACGAGCCAACAAGCGGCCTGGACTCTGCGGCAAGCTTCGAAGTTATGAGTTTCGTGAGGGACGTTGTGAAGAGACACAAGGTGAACGGCTTGCATTATGTGACGTTGTAGTCTCCTTACTGACGACGCCGCAGATCCTTGTCATTGCCTCCATCCATCAGCCTTCTACTGCTACCTTTGAACTCTTTGACAAACTGGTGCTGTTGTCGCGTGGCAAAGTCGCGTATAATGGGCCTATAACTGGAATCAATGAATATTTTGCACAGTTAGGCTACGAGGTGGGCATAGATACATTCAGGACATTGACACGCGCTGACTTGCATAGATGCCGCTTTATACCAACCCAGCTGAGCATGTTATCTCGCTCGTAAATACCGACTTCTCTCACAAGCACGATAAGTCGTCAGAAAGACTAGCGCATCTGCACTCATCATGGGCGAGCTCTCACACCGCAGCTGCTATCGCAGCTCGAATCCAGGAGACATCAGTAGCCAACTCAACACAACCGACCCGGGCAATTTCTCCATCAACACAGCACGCCGCCAATCCCTTCCTCATTCCCCTAACCCTCATTCATCGCTCTTTCATCAAGAGTTACCGCGACATCGTCGCATACGGCATTCGTATCGCAATGTACATTGGTCTCGCCATCATGATGGGCACCATCTGGCTACGCCTCGACCCCATCCAGTCCAACATTCAAGCCTTCACCAACGCCATCTTCTTCGGCGGGGCATTCATGTCCTTCATGGCCGTCGCCTACATCCCCGCGTTCCTCGAAGACCTCAGCATCTACACCAAAGAACGCGCAAACGGCTTATACGGTCCCACCGCCTTCATGGTCGCCAACTTCATCATCGGCATACCGTATCTCTTCCTCATCACCATCCTGTTCTCCGTGATATCGTACTGGCTTGGTAACTTCCGCCCTGCAGCAGACGGCTTCTGGACATGGGTAATGTGGTTGTTTCTTGATCTGCTCGCTGCGGAGTCGCTTGTCGTTTTGCTCTCCTCGATCATACCTATTTTCGTGGTTGCGCTCGCTGCTACATCTTTCGCGAATGGGCTCTGGATGTGTGTGAATGGGTTCATGGTGCAGCCTGAGGCTTTGAATGTCTTTTGGCGCTATGTGTTTCACTATATTGATTATCAGGGCTATGTGTTTCGTGGAATGATGGTGAATGAATTTGGCAAGAGGAACTACGCGTGCGAGGCGGTGGAGGGTGGGGGCTGTCAGTGTATGTTTCCTAGTGTGCTACAGGATCAATGTTTGGTCGAGGGCAAGGCGGTGTTGGGGCGATATGGATACGGTACCGGGAATGTGGGGAAGTATGTGGGGTATATGTTGGTTATTGTGTTTGCGTATCGGGTGTTGGGTTGGGTGGTCCTGGTGTTGAGGAAACACTGAGATGCTTTGATGTACTTAGACAAACTGTGAGAGAAGATAGTACTTGTATGGAAAAGTTTGCTCTGATATATTTCTAGGCCGTATGAAGAGCTTCCAGGCCTCTCTACCATCTAAGTGTAATCAACCTTAGGTAGTAACCAGACTTCTAAGCGGGCCACGAGGTCCGCGGCTCACCAAGCCACCAGATCTTCGACGATGCACTTGCAGACACTACAACGCGATTATGTCGAGCGCGACAAGCTGAGTGAGGAACTCCATTGCTCGCTCTCGCGCCTTCCAGAGGAGCGAGTCTAGTCTCGATACTGTCTAGCGCTAAGGGCGACTTTCTCAAGTGGATCAGCTTCATAGGCCACTACATCAAGCATCGGATATAAGATTCGACATTGACTATCAGACCGAGCAATGTTTCCTATCTCCACATCGAGACAAATCATCTGCGCTCTTTCAAAATCAACACGGAACGTCGTGTACTCATCTTCGAAGCATTTCTCTCGCTCAACTCGCATCATGGCACCTCTTCCCATCGTGGTCTGCGGTAAGACTACGACTATTGCTGCAAGTGTGCGGGATAATATGTTACCGGAATATGAAGGTACGGGTCTAGACTCTTGACGATATACGTAACATTCCCGCCTCACATGGCCCTGACATTTCCTCCCAAAGTCATACACATTATCCTCTCCGTCTCCTCCGGTATCTCCGACATCCCGCTTCTTCTCTCTTCCCAGCCTCTTCCTCCAGATTCTTCCCGGGATAACCTAGGATCGCAAAATTACACTAAGCCACCCATCGCCATCGCCCTAGGCGGCGGCTTCAATGACGAATCGTTCGAACAGATCAAAGATGCGTGTAAAGATGCGCCGGGTACGATCTGGTTGAGAGCCGATATCAGTGGAATGACGGGGCCACCAAAACCAGATGAGATGGCAAAATATGGGCAGTCGACGGCTGAGAGACTAGAGAAGAAATTCGCAGAACTAAAAGTTGGACAGGAGGGAGGGGTTGAGGAGGGTGTGTTTTGGTTTTGAGCAATGACTCAGGAACTATATTGTAGTGGCTTGTATACTCTGCGTAGTATCCTTGCTTGAAAAGGATAAGTGTAATGAAATGGCAGATCAGCGTTACGACTCCACATTACACATTCACTCGATAAGTCTTGGCAAGATGAGTCATCTTGGGTCATACTGACATTCATGGAAGTTTCAAACTCCACGCACTTTTAGGAAAAGCTCATCGGACTTCAATCAAGTCTGACGAGGATTCAGTGTATCACAGGCATATATGATGCCTGCTTTTCGTCAAAGCCGACTATTCTTTCCCTATCATACGTCGATCAATTTCCTGCTTCGCTCTCATATCACCGCTTGATTCATAGAAGTCACAATGGAAATGAATCCCACGACGTCCGATCTCACCACCGTGGATGGTCTACGCACATATCTCACGACTCAAGGCCAACCCTCAAGCAGCGCGATCTCCTTGCTATCAGGAGGATCAGCAAATTACGTATATCGAGTGACCGATCCCAATGGTTCCGCCAGAATCTACAAGCACGCAGCACCATACTCCCATTCCAATCACGCCTTCGCCCTCGACGTCCAGCGCATGGACTATGAAGCACGCATCTTGTCGCTTATGCCTTCATTGAAGCCAGAAGCGATCGTATCAGACGAACTCACGGTACACGCCGCCCGCCTTATGAGCTATGACGAAACGAACAAGCTACTCTGCATTGGCGACGGCGGGAGTCGCAATTTGAAAGCAGCATACGAGGATGCGACTCTCGATGTCCAGAGAATCGGGCAAGCACTTGCGAAATGGGTTGCGACACTGCACAAGGAATCCAAGGACACATCGCTTGCATTACCCTCGTTAGAAGAGAGTAAAAGCGGGCGTAACAATCCCGTTGCGCTTCACTTGTACCGCCATTCGTACGATAATCTCCACGTCGCTCTCAAGGAATTCGGACATGATCCGGATCTTGGAGTCAAGATCAACGAAGAATATGGGAGCTTGCTCGCAACCGATGATGAGTGTGTTTGCCACGGCGACTTCTGGCCCGGTAATATCCTCATTCAATCAGGGGGTACGCAGGGCGTGGCTTCGGAATTGACGGTCGTTGATTGGGAACTCGTACGGCGTGGAACCAGTGCGACGGATGTAGGGCAATTTGCTGCTGAGGCGTACTTGCATGATCGGTTCAAAGGTGGTAGGGGTATGTTAGTCGCGTTCCTTGACGCGTATCTAGAGGCTAGAAGCGGTGTTGTTGGCAAGACTTGGTTCAAGAGGATGATCGTGCATTGGGCGGTACATATCGCGTTTTGGCCGACAAGAGTGGCGTGGACGGTTCGGAAGGGTACCCAAGAACTGGTTGATATGGGAGTAGATGTACTAAAAGCAGTTCTAGGGAATGACTGGAAGGTGGTTGTGGGGTCGCGGCTGTTGCAGGATGTCAAACATATACTGGGACCAATGTTGGCATGATATGATACCGTGGTGTAGCCGGGCATATCGAATGTTACTTGGCTCCGGACTTAGGGGCTTTACGCTCTCTGATTTGGGGCATCGTCACTAAATCTGGAAGTGCAAAGTCTATTCCAGCAGGTTTGCGAGACAGCTCACATGGCAGTATCTCGTGTTCTTTCTTCGTCCTTGATGAGCCTGTGAGGCATGCACAGCAAACACTTCTACCCATAAATAACTAAATGTGCGCCATTGGAAAGAGTCAGTGTCACCATTTGTCACTGGCAACTCCCTACAATGACACCCCCATCGGCGAGCGCCCTCACTGATGCACAATTCGAAGCTTTGGTACGAGAATTAACACGAATACTCGAGCCGATCGTGATCCCAATACTAAAGGACGCTATCATGACCGCGATCATGGGAGAGATGCAGGGCGGTGCCACGCCATCGAGAACTCAAGAGCCATCTCAGGACCTCGGGCAAGACAACAATGGAATCCAGAATCGACAGAGCAACACCGATACTCCCAGTCGTACCGAAGCAGGCCCCATTAATGTGAGGTATTACTTTCGAAGATTGGAGCAGAAAGACTGCGACGCTGTGCGCGAGGTAAATGAAACCCGTATTGTCCATGTTGAGAGTGGTGCATATCGTTCTGTGAGCGATGAGTTACATGAGGAAGCCGCGATTCTTACACCGAGTTTGGACATCGACGAGACTGGGTTGGGTGGGGAAGGATGTGTCAGCGGAGACACACGGGACGTTCTATTCGGGACCGAATCTGGGCATGGCGGAGACACTTTTGTAGAGAACGAGGTCGTGTTTGAGGAGAACTAAGGCTTGTCACCAACCGGATACTTGAAATAGTTCGGAGGGTTTAGAGTTATCATTGAAGAACATAGTGAAAAAAGCACAGTCCCCAAAATCCGATGCCAAAGCTAAACAAGGGCAGTGAGTGATGAGATTGACATCAAAGCTGCTTCCTCTGACGTGCTCGACATCCGATATGTTCACGCCAGTACCAACGTGGATGCTTTAAGGAAGGAGGTGATGTTCGCGAAAAAATACTCTCCCAGATAGTCACGCCTAAAGACTTTTCTCCACAGACCCAGCATCAAGGCGTGCTTGGATCAAAGCCAGCTTCTCTTCCCTCCAGTACCAGACAGCTGCGAGCACGGCACCTGGGCCTGCGAGCCACGTCAAAGCCAACATAAGAATGCCGGCCTTGATGATTCCTTCCACAGTGATGGAACCATGGAGAAGGCGCTGAACATCACACACTGCGATAAACGCTGGGATGAGATGAACCAACGCACTGATTACCCAGTCGCATTGGAAGATGAATAATAAACCGGAGTCAAAGTCGTCTTTGAACTTGTGTGTACTGGGCATCCATACGGAGGCATAAGTTACGGCAGAGCTCTCCGATACCGAGATGCCGTAGATTGTATACCAGTGAACCGCAACGCTGGTGACGAAGAAGAAGCCGTAGATTGCTTTGAGATGTGGAAGATCGGCGGTCTTGTTCTTGGACGTGTTCGACGAGAAGGCAGAAGCCACAAATGGAGATGCGACCCAGAGGGGGACATTTACCAATATCGGGGTCACTTGCCAGAATGCTACGGTATTCTGAACCGTGTCCAGGTCGTTGCCTGGCAAGAACATTGCGAGTGTCGGCAGGACGTAGAGGGCAATTGTGGCTGGCAGGATGAGGCGCGCGTAGGGCAGAGGCACCGTACGACCATGCGAAAAGTCAGAAGTCTTGACTGACTTTCGATGGAACATAATCCACCATATTGGTAAAATAACACATGCTCCGATGTTTTGGTAGAGAATTGCGTACACCGCAGTACTTGTACAAAGGTAAGAAATTGTCACGTGCCTAGTGCACTTGAAAACTTACTACTTGAGCCAGCTGCTTTGGTTTCTTTCTCGACAGGCCTCGACATTCATGATCGCGATGAGCCCTGCTATCTGAACAAGAAAGTGTAGCTGCTGCCAGTAGAAAGCTTCGTTCCACCCAGTTGGGCCATAGATGAACGCAGCGACCAGGAACGACAACCCATCATCGAGTGGCTTTATTCCGGTGAAGTGCTTCTTGAGGTTCATGCCATTGGGTAGAATGCCTGCCTCGACAGTGTCCATAAATCCGACGGGCACATCATGGAGCATGGGCATGAGCCGCATGTACCAGGCTCCTGCGACCGCAGTAAACGCAAAGAAGGCCAGGATTGCTGCATTGTGGGGACGACGAGCGGGAATATTTGGAGGGGCCATTGCAATTTTTCCAGAAGCTTAGATACAGAAGATGCTGAGGTGGTTGTGTATTTGGAGGTCCAAGTCTCGAGAGGAGTTTCGCGTTATTTGCCTCGGGACGCCTGAAAACCAACAGGTGTTACTGCGAATACCCAGCATCCTTCCGAAGTTGCTAACATTTCACGATAGAGTCGCCGCACATATCTTGGTAGACCTGCAATAGTGTGCTTGAGATTTTCAGCTTACTGCTCAAAAGATTCAGAAGCTTCATGTGATGCTGTACAAAACCTGCATTTGCAGAGGCCACGGCGCCAAGAGGTCGTTCACCAAAGGAGGCTTCATCCCTGCAGAAACATACAGGCTAAACAACTCAGGAATCGAGCTCATTGACCCGCTGGCAACTTAGGTTAGTAGGTATGCAATAGGTATCCAAAGCTTTGTTGGTGGAATGCGTAGTGAGCGCTGTTCATGTTACTGTCTCAAAGGAACGCTAAGAATAAACTTGAAGACGGTGGAGAGCAAGGAAGGTTACATACAACTTTGGAATGATGCTAACCAATAGTGTCTCGGCCTAGATGCCTTAAACAACTGCTTCGGCATTCGGCAAGTATTGTACCAAGTTGGGACACCAACTGGAGACGTGGTCAGCGCGTTAAGCATCGAATTTCCGTCCTGACGTCATCACTTACGGGTGACGAGGAGCCTCATCTCGCTCAAAACCAAAATCGGAAAATCAAAATCCGAAAATCAAAATCGCCGAAACCCGGAACACCAACAACAAGATGCCCACACTGGTTATTAAGACAATGTAATAGTTACTGTAATAGTGTAAATGCACTTATATATGCTATTAGAGCTACGTATAGCTACTAGTCCCTAAACTCCAGTTTGTGGTGGTAGTAAAAACCCCCCATCACGAGGGTGGGGAAAAACCTACCACCTGCAGTAATCACACCCGCTGTCCGCAACCATATCTAGAACCCCCTAACAAGACCTGTTCAGCGCTGGCCCGAACGTGTTCGCAAATGGTGCCAATATCTTTGTAACGCGCATTGCCAGCTCCATGTCCTTTTTTTGTATCGTGACCCTCTTTGCGTGGATTGCGCATAATTGGGTAGCTACATGTTAAGTTAGCCTATTACAATAACTATTACAACGCATTATTACTTACCCTCCATCATCGAGACTAGCATATCCTCTACAGCCTCTTGTAGAGCACCAAAAGCATCAGGCGAGAAGCGGTAGGTTTCACCCGCCTTACTACAGTCTTGGGTAATCTCCCTGACTAGTCGCATGAATGGGGTTTTGAGTATCAGCAATTCCGTAGATTTCTGATACCTCCGGATTTCGCGTAGTGCAACGGCTATTACATGTGTATTAGTCTAGGCTTATATAATTGTAGAGTGAGAACTTACTGCCTGACTTGTATCGGTAGGGCTTCTTTTCCTTATTTCCATTAGCGGACGCTTTGGGCTTTTTGGACTTTTTTGAAGAAGCAGCACGTCCACCACGTCCACCACCACGTCCACCACGTCCACCACCACGTCCACCACCACGTCCACCCCTAGTAGGAACAGCCCTATTTTTCCGGGTCTTTTTTGGCTCAGCTGGCGGACTTGGAGGGGGGTTTGGGGATGCAGGGCGAGATTCAGCATCCTCTGGGGGTGCAGGGCGAGATTCGTCATCCTCTGGGGGTGCAGGGCGAGATTCGCCATTAGCAGGGCCAGCAACTATTATCTGTTAGTTAAGGCTATTACACAGGCTATTACATGTCTTACCATCTTTACCACTAAGTAGCTTTGCAGCTTTTTGCCTTCTAGCTTGAGCTAGCTGTCGATTCCTCTGGTCCTCCTTGGCCTTCTTCTCTGCCCGTGTTTTTGCAGCAGCATCTTTCCTCTTTTGAGCCTTTTCCGCTGCCGCGTACGCTGGAGAATTCTTTGCCTGTATCTCTTGGCGGATTGTTCGTGGCACTGCCGGCTCCTGGGGGCTGGTTGGCGGCTCCTGGGGGCTAGTTGGCGGCTCCTGGGGCTGGGGGCTGGTTGGCGGCTGCAGCACTGGTTTGTGCACTTTTACCCTTGGCTGTGTCAAATTAGTAAACTATTACAGGTACTATTACAATAGATGTTATACTTACCACTCGTGTGGGTTTTTCCGTCTTGTCTAAGTCCATCTCGTCCCCCTCATCCTCCTCATCCTCCTCATCCCCCTCATCCTCATCCTCCTTCTCCTTCTCCTTCTCTTTCTCCATCTCTTCTTGTAGTTTCTCGGCTGCAGAGTCCAACTCATATTGCCCATCTTCCGTCGCACCATCATCCGTCGCACCATCACCCGGAGCATTAATAGAAGCTTGGAGGAGTTGCTCAGAGAGAAGCTGAGTTTCTGGGCCAAGACTATCCTCCAGCGGAACAGTCTCTGGAGACAGCAGTGGTGGTGGGTCCAAGTCCATGGTGTCAGGGTTATTTGGCGCTCCTAGGTGAGTCTATAATATATATTAGCAGGCTATTACTGAAACTATTACAGACGTACTCCTACCTCCTGGTTGACCTCTTGGGCGCTAGGCTCCATGACCGTGGTAATGCGCTAGACTTGGGGTGGTTGCCAGAGCGCGCAGCTACTAGATACGGCGTGCAGCAGTCGGGAAAGTGGATAGGGCCAACAGAAGAGCGTAGGGGCAGCGTTACGGCAATAAGTAAGAAGAAAGAGTTGGGGTAGAGGAGGGATGGAGGAAAGGAGGCAGAAGTCATGTTACTATACGCCCAAAGTTTGGTGAAGGTGTAAGTGAAGGTGGTGCTGGGCACTGGCGGTGAACGTGAGTTTGGGCACTGGCGGTCAAAGTGAAGGTACTCTGTGAATACATACCTGCGTAAGTAGAGAAGTAATGGTTAGTGTAATAGTCTATGAACCATTTCTTAACCAGCTCGTCGAGTCGGTTAAGGAATGGTTCATAGCAAAAACGTAGCCCTTTTATTAGAAGAGTTGAATATTGTGAACTTGGTTATTGATCAAGCAATAGAGCATAAAGTAATAGTCTGTGTAATAATCTGATGGCCATTTTGGAATTAAGATGCAAATTTGATCCAGAAATGGGTCTTTACTTGCGTGCGACGCGTACCTTCACTTCAGCCACAGACTTGCTCACCGCCGCACTGCGTTTGCCTGTGACGTCACGTCAATCTGTTAGTACTGTAAAATCTTTTGACTTTTGAACTTTTGACTCTCTACAACCTACAACTTTCTCTATACTTTCACTTTTGCGCCGCGTATCGTAATTATGGCGCCCGCAACGCCTGAACGCAAGAAGCGCAAGCTCAACCACGAGTATTCGAGTAACGCCAACACAGTCAAGAACATAGCACGCCGCGATTCTCTCCAGGGCTACCCACTTGCAGTGCACAAGGGCAAAGCTGCTTTCCAGACCGCCTACTCGCGCTTCTGGAAAGACAAGTTTAACCCGGCAGCGCAGCAACTCCTCAGTGAGTGTACTGAAGCAGACCGTCAGAGTGTATGGGAAACCCTCCGTGCCCAGGCCAAGAATGCACTCGTCTGCAATCAGTAAGTCTTTCTTGTAATAGTACAAGTAATAGCTCTAACTTATAAATAGGTGGGAATCAAATAGTCACTGGGCCCAGAAAATCAGCCGTGACTACCCCTCTGAGCCTGTTCAACACCGCAACTCGTTCATAACCGCCCAGTCCACTATTTACCCTCTAGGCGACAAGTTTACGCCACCTACTGACGCCTTTATAACTATTACGTCGACTATTACACAACCGTTGCCCGAAATTGAAGTCCATGAGAAATTTGAGCAGCTTCAGATCGTGGAACCTAGCGCCGAGGACGACGAAATTGACCTTTTCTTACCGGATCTCACTGCCTTTGATCACGAAGACACGGTACAGACTACGTTAGCTTTGTCTACGTCGCATGTCTGGTTCAAGATACAAGTCTTCTGGGAGCGTGCGATCGTCTCAGTTGGTGAGAAGATGGAGTTCCTGCGAAAGCACTCGTACAATGCTTTTGTGCGACGTCTAAGCCAGAGGCAGCTTAAGGTATTATATTACCTATTACACTGGCTATTACAAGTACTTATCTATATACAGTTCATGATCAACCGGCTCATTCCAGGGACGTGGGACATTGTCAAGAAGCAGGTAGCAGATCTGCGAGCCCACGACAAGGTAAGGCTATATTCCTATTTACAATATCTTTATTTTACTTTTACCTAACTTGTATTTAGTCAACTCTTCTTCGTTTGGCATATGAGCATTCACCGGTCCCAGGCAAAAAGCTACAGCGCTCTGTTTCTCTAGAGGCCCACTCTGAGTTACCTGTAATGCCCTTCTGGTGTCTTTTCAACAAGCCAGAGCGTATTATCATGGCAGCGTTCTTCAAATGCCAGATGGGGGGCAAGTACACGGCATCCAAGATTCCACTTGCTGTTGATGGACACCCAGCACCTCTCCCTCATCCATATAGCAACTGCACCATCTCAGATCCCCGGTAAGCTCTAATTAGTACTATTACATGACTATTACTTACTATCTGCTAGCCAAGCCAAGATGTTCCCACTGGAGAGGTTTGATGCTATGTCTGGCTCAGAATTTATTCATGCCATTGTTAGCCACACCCGTAACCCTCCAAGCGAAGAAAAGATAGGTATGTTTATGGATGGGGTGTAGTGAAGCTGCAAGGGGCTAGGGGCTTAGAAGGCATACTTTGGGGTAATGCGGTCTGCAGTTGTGTATGTAGGCATCTACTATTCGTGCACAATAGGGCCTATAGCATAGAGCGTCTAGGGTTGCATGGACTATTACAATGACTATTACAGTATATCTGAACTGTTTTGTGTATACAATATTCAGAAAGAATTCTAAATGCTTATGTAATAAACACTTTAGTGTCTGTGCGCTAAGTAAAACTCGAAAAACCTTACACCTATGCAAAGAGACGCTTTATACGCTACAATATACATATTAATGCGATTCTACACCTAGACTTTAGTTATATATATTACAGACACTACTTCCTAGCATGCTATCGTCCTTTTCTACGTCGCCTCCACCTACCACGCATACACCAAGAACGCGGAAATCAACGAATAAATACACGCAGAAGAACAATCGGTACAGGGACAGACTTCTAGCATTAGAGGGGCACAAGCTAGCTATTGCAAGAGCACGATCTGCGAATAATACCTACATTAGTAGGGCAAAGACTGCTCTTCTATTGCGTAAAAAGGCAGAGCTAGAAAACTTAAGTGAAGCCAACCAGAGTCTTGCGCATAAAGAAATCACACGTGTAAGCCGGCAGCACTCTATACTATCTATGTAATCTATCACTATATACATGTATTATGCTTAAAACTTACACTTTACAGGCTGCACTTGGGAATTCACTGGACCCAGAAAGCACGAACCGTCGCACCCACAGGCCCGTGGCCTTCGTTGAATACTGTACTATTAAGAGAGGGTATTACAAGGAGGCAATACAACGCGTTTGATCCAGAGTCAAAACTAGGTGCTTCGCAAGACTGGGATGTGGATATATCAAGGTTTAAAGATATGGAATTCAAAACACTACAATAAAAAGACTATTACATCGACTATTACTATTTTTTGCGTGGTTGGACGTCTTCAACCCCACCTGCCCTCCGGGGGTAGCGCAAGCTATAGGATGGGAGCGCATCCTTGACCGGCGATAGGTCGTCCAGACCATCACTCGCTATATTGGTTAGGTCCAGTGTCTCGATGTCATCCCAGTCGTCAAGGTCGTCGTGTAACTCGCGTGGAATTGGGGCTTGTGGTGTAGTGACATCCAGTGGTGATTCTGATCGTGCAATCTGTGATCTACCACGCTTCCGAGAAGGTGTTCGAGTGCGTGATGCAAGAGTGGTAGATGAACCAGCCAACGGTCCACTAGCAGACGCCTTAGTTGACTTCTCAGCAGTTTTAGGCGTTATAGACGACGGCTTTTCCTTCTTAATTACGAAATCCAGTGGCTCTACTTTAATCTTCTTCCCTGTTGCCCTTTTCACTGGGCTTTTGCTAGGACTCTTTACTCGTTTTGTTACTGGAGTTGGCGTCAACAGCGGCTCATCGTTGTTCTCCTCCTGATACTCATTAAAGCACACAACAAACTTCCGGGTAGTCCCTGTCTCTTTCCACGGAACCTTCTCAAGCAAGTCTTGCATTGTTGTAAGAGTATGTGCGCTCCTGGGGAAAAGCTGTGGTAAGGTACCCATCTTGATCGCGTACGTTCGTTCGTATCCAGCAACACTGCGTAGTCGGATCGGTTCGATTTCGTTAACGATGAATCGGTCTACAAAGTCGTCTAGATTCTCGAATTTGGCACTGCCAGGGACAATAATACCAACATCCCCACCTACAACGCAAGTTAGGACTATTACAACAGCTATTACAAGGGGACACCTACCACTGATATTATGGTACCGATCAAATGTGTTATTGATCCAGATAACGTGAACAAAGCTCACATCAAAAGCAATCTTTGTCGCAACTGTTCTTGCCCGGTCGGCTTTTACAGCACTCCGAATTTGTCCAGACGGACGACCGTCAATAGACTCGGTTCGTTTCAACGCTGCCATGTTTTTATATTGCGCCCGAGTAGCTGCATCTTTGAGAGGCGCTAGCGCGTCCTCACTACGGCCTGGTTGTAGCTGGGATACCGTTGTAATAATTGACCGGTTCGATGAAGGTTTTGGTACAGGCTGAGAAGGCTGGTCTTCCCCATCAAGTTCGATAGTAGGGGGGACACTACCAGGCTGCGTACCAGTGTTCATAGCGCCACAGAAGGGACAAAACCACCCAATCATAATGTTGATTTGATCGTGTAGGACGCCTTTCTTCGAACAGAAGGGTCCCCATGGTGGTGGTAGTGAAGCCATAGTAAGAGAAAATGATAAAGAGAGAAAGAAACTATAACAATAGGATTGTGAATCAGACTTTATAGCCTTTGTGGCCGCTAGAGAAAGATTGACTTTAGGCTTTACTATATCGAGGACTATTAGCGACTATTACAAAGACTATTACAAAGACTATTACAAAGACTATTACAAAGACTATTACATACTAAGTACCTACAGCCCCACCTACAACCTGGCCCCATGACTGAAGGGCCTGCTCTTCTGTTATACCTTGGTCTACAACTTCATCATTGGCAAAGTCGTACCCCCCATTATTGTCTGGCGGAGCAAAATTCCACCCACCAGTTGGATGCGCTAACAGCCCTAACGCTGGCCTTGCGCTCGACGCCTGGTATTCTTTAATCCGACGGCGCAGCTCTAAGTACACGTCTTTATACGGAGCCACGCGCTCTGCAGCTGACTTCATAACACTAGTATGTGGATCAAATGCCATATCCTTCAACTGCCTATCACACCATAACTGCGTCTCAGGTGGCAATACCGCATGCATATCCCAGACAGGTGTTTCTGCCTTAAGATTCCTAAGCTCCTCTTGGTTTACAGGCTGCTTGAAATCGCGGGTGCCGTCTGGGGGGCACATGAACAACATGCTTGGTTTGCCAACCACGATATTTGGTCGATTCTTTTGTTTCCGTATGCGATGCGAGTTGTGCGTCTCTATATACGCGCGGATCTCCCGACGAAGGATTGGAATATAGATGGCTCCAACAGCAATGGTATCAGCTAGTCGGTTTTTGGAGTATAAATTTTGGGTCTGCATGTTGCGGAAGTAATCCTGTAATAGTCAGTGTAATGGTCTTATATGCTTGTGTCGTGCCTAACCTACCCTCCAGCGAAAAAGAAGGCCTTTAGATAGCTGCTGCCACCATGCCTCAATCCTCTGATTAGACGTGCTAGTGCCATGCATGTAGCACTGCTCCCAGGTAATATCTGGGTCATTTGCCTTCGAGAGCATGAAGTGGGCATATGATATCTGCCCTGTCTCAACACCACAGTCTGACCGTATAAACTGCGGTGTAAACCCAGATTCCTCAACAGTGTACAGGTATTGGTGGAGTACACTTAATGATGTGCCAGCTGTGATACCTACATACGCCCATATAACATAGCGCGAGTACGCATCAATGCAGGCATAGATCTCAATACCATAAGGCTTAATCTTCTCGTGCCCATCGATAGACCAACACCAGTTGGGTCCGTTGACAATATACTCGCCGCGGCGTCGTTGGTGATCGTTAAGCCTCCGCTGTACTGCTTCTGGATTAATAGCTGCGTATTCCTTAAACAACAAATCCCGTGTAAAAAACATCCCTCTCTGTCGAAAATGCAGCTGCAGCATCCGCTTCCCATATCCATCAATAATTCCCTCTAGCAACTGCTCTTCAATTGCCTCCCGTGCAGTAACAACAGCTGCCTGCCGAACCTCCTCATTTCTTATACTTCTTTTCAGCCCCATCTCATATCTTAGTCGAGCTAAAGCCTCCCGGCTGATTGGTGTACCCTCTTTTTCAAGCAATCTACGGATCTCGCTGTCTTCAAGGCCTAACGAATAGAACAAGAAAAAAACCCGGTTCTTTAGTTGCTGTTTCAGCTCTTCAGACATTAGACGCTTTACGCCCCATGCCGCATACTTCCTCCTAAGTGTTGCGACACTACACCTCACACCATACTCTTCCCATAGCCACTCACACAGATCTTTATTCTTTACTCCATCCTGTATGAGCCCAACAATCTCAAGTTCATACTGAGATAGATCTATGCTTTTGCGTCCACCAGCCCCGTGGTTTGGCATAATTGTAATAGTCCTTGTAATAGTCCTTGTAATAGTCAATAAAACACGTTGCAGCTTGGTGATGCAAAATCGCTGTGCGGGGCAAGACAAATTGATTCTTAAGCGAAATCACGTGGTGCTGTAGCTTCTTACCTATTTGCAATTAAATATTATAATAGAGGTTTATTCTATTATTAATAATAAATACTGTATATACATAGCGTTGTGTTGTGTCACTTATTGCTGTTGTTAAGTTATGGCGATTTTGATTTTCGGATTTTGATTTTCCGATTTTGGTTTTGAGCGAGATGAGGCTCCTCGTCACCCGTAATCACTCTTGATTGTGACTGGTGTGGCGCCACACCTCGAACACAATCGCAGCAGTCATGGACCTCGAACAGCGAACCAAAATGCTGATATGGCGTGTTATAGATGCATTCTTTTCTTAATCCATGTCATAAGCTTTTCACGACAGTGCTTGCCAAGTCGATGCAAGTGATACAAAGACGCGATCGCGGTTACAAGCGCAGCTAGTCTAGTGATGTCATCCTTCACTCGGAAACGCAAGCAATAAGACGACCCAGCTTATGCAGGGACAACGACGGGAACTAGCCACAAGAAGTATGATGTCTCCATCTTATGATGCGCTCTACCGCGCCATTATTCATTGGGGTGTCCCAGTTTTGGAAATGACTTTGGCGGCGTCGCGTCTCTTGATGCTGGTCACCGGTAGCCAGCACTCCTTGTCTCTTTCTTCCTTCAACCCTTTGACAGGCCCTTCTTGACAATCTGCCCCCCCCTCTGTAATAACAATAATAATGGTTGGAACACGTCGAAGTCTCCTTCGTGCCGGATCGAACAAGAGCAACCTCAGCAATGGCATTAACGACCAGTATACCAAATCCAAACATGGCGACCTCGAAAGTGGCTACGGATCGATTGATCCTGTTCCAAAATCGCGAACTCGGTTTCGAGATGCCATTGAGCACACAATGCACCAGAATCGGGCTGCGGATATGAAGAGAAAGCTGATCCACAATGTCGACCATGAAGAGCTGGAAATCTATCGCAAGAGCGACGAGAGCGTGAGATTACTCACACTTCATATACATTGCCATTACTGATTCTTGTGCTAGCTGAAATGCATCAAGGACAAGAAAGTACGGCAATTTTACGAAGAGCAGAACAGTCGAATCGATGATTGGCTAGAGGTCGACATGGTTGTCTCATCGCTTGCAGATGACATTGTTGACAGTATGCATCCACGCGATACTGACAACGATGGGGTAGCAGAAGATCGTGGGCCCCTAGGGAGTAGTGGAGAGCACTTGGAACCTTTTTTACCTGAAGACGAACGAGAGAAGCGTAGGAAGTCGGCTAAGCATGTGAAGTGGGCCATCAACGTAAGTAATCTTGTTCTTCCCACGTTTCCGCTTATTGACCTACTCAGATCAATGTCATTGTAAACATCCTTTTACTCGCGGCTAAAGGTGTTGCTGCCATTTGGTCCAGCTCTCTCTCGCTCATTGCTTCTCTCGTTGACTCCGCGCTCGACTTGTTATGTACCGTCATCATTTGGGTCACCAACAGACTTGTCGGGTGGCGCATCAAAAGCCTCAAGAAGAAATTCCCTATTGGTCGACGACGTCTGGAACCTCTTGGTATTCTTGTCTTCTCCATCATCATGGTCATCTCGTTTCTCCAAATCTTGCAGGAATCGGTGAAAAAGCTTTTGCCAGGCGGCAAGCATGAAGTCGCGACGCTCCCGCCCGCTGCAATCTTCGCCATGGTTGCAACCATCGTGGTCAAGGGAGTCATTTGGATCGGGTGCGCCAGAGTCAAAACTACACAAGTTCAAGCCCTAGCACAGGATTGCAAAACCGGTAAGACTCCGTACTACCATGGCCAGGCTCATATGCACTGCTAACGTGAGCAGACGTCTATTTCAATACCCTATCGCTCCTTTTTCCGCTCATAGGGCACCAAGCCAATGTTTGGTGGCTTGACCCCCTCGGAGCTTCCGTCCTTTCCCTCTTCATCATCTACGACTGGGCTGGCACCTGTCTCGAAAACGTCACTCGCCTCACCGGCGAGGCAGCCAACGATCGTGTGTATAGGAAGATGATCTTCATGGCGTACCGGTTTGCGCCGCTTGTAGGAGGCTTCAAGAGCATCAAATGCTACCATGCGGGCGACGGTGTTTGCGTGGAAATCGACGTCCTCATGCCCGAGGACACGCCGCTTCGGGGATGCCATGATATAGCAGAGACACTGCAGTACTGCTTGGAAGGTCTGAGTGAGGTGGATCGTGCGTTTGTCACGATGGACTGTAAGTTTATATGGTGCTATGTCCATGTTCCGATAGTGACTAATGTGTGACAGACACTTCAGAGGGTCCAACGGGTCATGCCAATTCGGAGAATTAGTGAATGATGATGAGTTGCACGATTTCGTTGCATAGCGGCGGGAGTCTGGCGCATTCTTTTTTCCACGCATAAGCATAGCTCTTTTACATCTATTATTATCACATCCACGTTCAAACTTGGATTGTACAACGGACTTTCTCATTCTTTTTTGGGGGATATAGTGTGAGCGCAGGCGTACTAACAAGCCTGACAGTGAGCTTTGATGATCACAAAGTGTATTATGGGGCTGTAAAATACATATTAGGGGTAGCTGGTGATCATGTATCGAGGTAATGGCATTGTATAGGTTGTCTTAGGCAGTCCGGCCGTTCATGCGTGGTTCAACCACCACATTCGGAACCTTGAAAGACACCCAAAGCAACCACACTTCAACATTCTCAACATGGCATGGCTGATATACACATAGGGTCTAGGCTTTGCATTCCGTCTGATCCTGCAACAGTTAACAGCACTCACACAGTATGATGGAACTCATGGTCGGTAAAACCATCGAATGCTTCCTAGTTTTGGGGCATACATTCTCAATACCCACGACCTACTAATCGTGATAAGACCATATGATCCATACAGCTAGACTTCATACACTATACTCCATATCCTGAGGAAGCTTGTTGTATATAGCTGCTGAATCTGGCTGACCATGGAGTCTTACAGGACCGTATAAGGGTTATGCATAGTCAAGACCACAATATTCTCTACTCTACGAACACATTAAGCACAGCACAGCACAGTGCACACGATTCACATTATGGGAGAAATCAGAGTATGACGAATCATGTATTGTATCTCGCTCGTAAGCGTCCAAGTAGCTTTGTGAACTACTATGGTACTATAACATTCCTACCCAAGACAACTCCACCCCACCCCTCCAATCCTCTCCAAAAACCCCATTCACTCAGCTCCCCTCTTGTTGGCCTTCTTGGCCTCCCTGTCTTCAGCCAAGGTGTCATGCTCTGCGCTGACTTTGTGCTTTGATGGCCGATTGGCCGGGGTGATGGCGGAGGGACGGCTGTCCGGGTTCTGCTCAAGAAGGTAATTGAGCACCGCGTTTGGCTTCGTCCACTTATCGCTGAACTTCTCCATCCAGGATTTGTATACGCTGAATATCTCATTCATGCCGTTTCTCGAACACGCAAAGGCATGCTTATCCATTCCATCAATCTTCTCGACGATCTTGTCCCAGCTCATTGCCTTGTCAACCTTCATCGTCTGCATGAGGTTGTAGTTTTGTCTCGCGAATTCATCGACGAGACGGCCGGTGATCTCTTTACGCTCCTTCACATTTCGGAGCGGATTTCTCGTGTTCTTGCACTCTATCCTGTTCTTGGCGAGACGCACCTGACATTGGAATATTATCAGTTCTCTCGTAGTCGGGAGGGGGTCATCGATGGCTGCGCGAAAGTGTTCGAGGGCAACTCCGGCACGCTTTTCCTTAGGAACACGTGCGTCGCCCCATTTTCTTCTGAGCAGGAAGCTCAAAATGCATTCGCGATTGGTGGTGCTGGTGAGATCGATCTCAAAAAGCTCACGGTAGAACATGTTACTCTCTACCTTCTTCATCGCAATTGTCATGAGTGCCAGCATCTTGTCCTCTGCACTGTCTTCCTTCATCTCGTGATCTCTGGTCTCCTCTGCCAGATGTTCTTCTTTGACACCTGCGTCTACTTGGGACGGGGTCATTTGCGGTGGTGCCGAAACAATTTGTTCGTTCGTGGTCGGTGGTGACGAGGCTACATCATTCGTAGCGTCGACCATATCGGTGTTCGGAGATTTGATGGAGATTGATGCTTTTGGCTGTGATGGTGGAGGGAGTGTGGTCTTGACATCGTTCAACGGTGCTGCCTTCGATTCGGCGGCTGCCTCTGACATCGAACTGTCACGCTGCTGGTGGGGCAGCATATTGTACCTTGACTCTGTGGCGTACGTTTTCAAATACGTGAGTTGCACCTCTGTCAAGAGGCGCGAGCTGGTGTCCTTTTGCATCTCATACTGGATGTCTTCTGCTAGCTGTTGAGCGGAGGTGGAAAGGCGAATTCCTTCGCACACCTCTTCGCAGACGTTTCGAGCTCCAGTCCGATCTCGCTGCTCTACTATGTATTCGAGCGCGTCTTCGAGGTCGTTGTGGCGGTTGGGGAATTCGCGGAGCAGGGTCTCAGCCACGCGACTGTACGCAGTGGGAGCCATGGGTCCACCATTGGGAGGTTCAGTGACGCTGGCGTTATCGCCTGGCGAAGGGGTCGAAGGCATAGTGTCTGAGGAAGTTCTGCCGAAAGTCGAAGGGCGGGGCTCATTGGCGGCGGGATCTTGTGATGTAGTCATGTTTACATGCATTGCATCGGTATTCTGAAGGACAGGTGCCTCGACTGCGTCAACCATGTCATCGTCTTGGTTGATCTTTACAGTCGCACTCGTTGAAAGCACGACGTCCATTGCTTCTGGGAGGCTGCTAGTGTTCACAGACTCGCCGCATCGAACGCCTGTCAGGATTGCAGACAGACTTGTGAAAGTCTTTGTATTCTGCACTTCCATTGCGTTGTTTTGTATGGTTTTTTCAATCAGGTCAACTTCCATGACG
This sequence comes from Plenodomus lindquistii, assembly GCA_025504975.1. NCBI lineage: Eukaryota > Fungi > Ascomycota > Dothideomycetes > Pleosporales > Leptosphaeriaceae > Plenodomus > Plenodomus lindquistii. The sequence continues at coordinate 525,756 of JANUWI010000002.1, read as the reverse complement.
TCTTTCTGCGCGTCGATACTGGAAGAGACATCGGATAGTTCGGTCGTATGATCTGGGGCGATGTTCGTAATCTTGACAACGTCCTGCTTGCTTACGAGATGCTCAATTTCGTCTGGCGATTGTGTGACAGCCTCTCCTGACGCAGCAACCTCTTCCATGGTCGAGTCTTCATCGCAAGCTATAGAGTCTGTGACAGTGGTAGGCTGTTCGATGATGCTCGGCTGCTCTTGGACTGTAAAGGTCGTGGGTGGAGCGATGGTATCGTTTGTCGCGATTTCGGGAGCACTGGAACTCGGTGTCGATGTTACGATATGAGTGTACGGTGTTTCCGACATGTCAAGGGCGACGTGCGCATCATCGATTGTATCAGCTGAGCTCGTGATGAGCTCATCCCCAGTCTTGGTAGGGATCGCTTCGATTCCTTCGATAGCGCAATGATCAGACATGGTATGGATCTCGGCGGAGTCCTGGGTCAACTTTTCGCTGGCCTGGACTGCTACGTCAAGCTCAGTCGCGGGGGAGTCACTTGGTGCTATCGCACTGTCGTTCGTAGTAGGCGAATCTTCGGCGCTTTCGATGCTGAGTTCATCCTCTACCTTCTCTGCTAGAGGAACTTCGCACGCAACATCTAATGTCCCAGATCGAGGCAGCAAGATGGCACATTCCTGATGGAAGTGGTCTTTTTGCGACACACTATCGGGGGTACATTGCGGATCAGGGTGTGGTGTGGTGGTTGCAGTATATACGGCGCGAACTTCTTTGCAGGACTTGGTATCGCGGCTTTTGAGGGGGTTTGGGGCGCGCGAAGGAGAGGAGGAAGCTCGCTGTGGTGAATGGCGGAGCGAAAGTGACGCGAACATGTCTCCAAGCTCATCAACACCGTCAGGCGCAGCTCGTAGCGCACCGAAGGCCTCGATAAGATCTTCTACTTCGGCCTCGGAGACCTCTTGTGTTGACTCATTGTCACTGGTTCTTGCGCCAACGGCGACTGCGAACTCAGACTTGGGCTCCTCAGGGCTCGCAGTGTTCGAGACTTCGGCATCCGTTGTCACGGCTGGCGTACTGGCGCACGCATCCGCAGTGTGCAGTGAGCGATCTCCGGCAAGAACAATGGGTTTCTCGTCGCAGATCTTTACACGATGTGAGCTTGTGAACTTGCCAGAGATAGCGTTGGACTTACAATCTCTGAACCTGACGCGGACACATCCATACTAAGCGCCCCTATGAGGAGTCTCGGCAGCATTGCGCGCACCTTCTGGCTGCGCTCGGCAAGGCAGTCTTCGCCAACGGCTTCGTCTGTGGTAATAAACGGTAGGATTTCAGAGATCAGGCGAGCTTCCAGCCCCTTCAAGTATACTTTGACGTCTTCATAGAGCAACTCGAGCATTGAGCCCTTGTGGCCAGCCGGCAGCGACTGCGACATCGTTACGGGCGATGCGCACGCTACGCGACGGTCAAGGTGGTGAGTAGTGGAGGTTCAAGTGGGCTTGCAGTATGAATTACAGTCGTACTGTGAGTAGATGGAGTTGGGGAAGGTGGTGTGTGGGCGGTGGGGTCGTAAGGTCTGTAGGGTGAGCTTAGGCACACAAGGTCGTTTGCACTGCGGGCACGACGGACTGCAGTCAGTGCTTTACACGGCTTGCAACAATTCGAAGTGGCTGGTTTTAGGCACGTGTAAGTAACAATGGCTAGGCAGCGGTGACGAGATTGCTGGCCGGGTTTCTATTGCCAAGAAGTGAATGCGAGTCTTGAGTGCGCTAAGAATCCAAGTGAAAGGTACCAGGGAAAACATGTATACCGATAACGGGTTGTTTGGTCTCCTGAGCGTTCTGAATTGCATCTTGACCGTGGGATTGCTCGCTCAGGGCACCCTCCATGATAATTGAACTGCAGGCCGGTCCTCGAAAGGTGTTCACTAGCGTCACTCACGGTTCACCGCGATGAGAAGTTCTTTAGAATGGCTATCCTGAGACTGTTGATACACAGCTAGTCAGTTCTTTGCGTGTATGGATGGCTTACAGGGCGCATGTACATGATGCTCTTGTTCCGAGGTTTTGAGAATCGCATTTGACGCACGCAACCCACGCTGTATAATCGTACACCTGTACCACCCTCTCAATATGACAAATCGAAGAAAAGCCATAGTGAAACATCATAACTCTTGTGGATGGGCTGCATACCAACGCAGTTCCAGAATTCCAGAGACCATATGGGCGCATGGCAGTGACCCGTTCGTCGGTTGCGTTTGCATTTTGCGCCTTTTTCCGTCGTGCCATTCCTGGGGAATACTTCACATACGTCGGTCAATGTACAGGTTCAGTAGCGGGACTAGGTGATATAGGACGATTAATGTGATAGGAAAAATGTACTAGTTGTCAGTCGAAGGTTGGAGTGAGGTTGAAGTTGCGGTGTCAGGAACAGGGTCAAATTACGTCACGCATGACTCGGGCTGTTGTCGTTACCCTCCTTTTCTCAGCAACATCTCCATAAAAGTCTTCACCATCAAATTCAATTCGGGATTATGGGCTGTCAACCAATCGTTCGTATTCTACAAATTTGGTAGTCTTGCGATAACCAGCGATTGCGAGCCCTGTAAGCCAGCCTCTCCGCGATTCAGACGTTGGTTCAGAGACCTACACGGATAGCCTCGTACATGACTTCAATAGTACAAGTGACAATACAGCTCTGAACAGTCGGCTTCCACTTCTTGCCAATATCATCGCGAGCAATTCTGCTACGCCTTAGTGTCCAAGATTGCGAACCTCGCGCAGAGAACCGGCGTATGTCAATGCCAACACCTAATCTTGATCGGCCTTTCGAGGGTCCCGATTCTCCAACTCTCAAGCAAGTCGAAAGGTCTCCCCGGTCCATCCATACACTCGTTCAAGCCTCCTGCCAAATCGTCTTGCCATGATGTGGGGTATGTCGCTATCCGGATGCGGCTCATGGAACTGAATGCCTCGTTCGACGTCCAAAGAAGCCGAAGGAGTAAACTGCCAAGCGCTGCCCTGAAGTTTCTCAGCGGAGAAGCCAGCGCGGACCATCGCTCGTGTGAACTCGTTCCACTTGAGTGACTTCGGTACTTCATCTGCATCCGAGATCACGACATGGAAGAGAGCCTTCATGGCTTTGTAGGCCCGCTTGTCCAATGCGATATGCTTCTGACTCTCGATGGGAATTTCGACGTCGCTCACATCGTCTACTGGACCACCATGAATAATCGAAGTTGCGACACCCTTGGTCTTTGGCTTGGGCTTCGCCTCAATCGAGAGCTTGTCAAAGACGCCCGTGATCTGCATGCTCTTGTCGTGGTGAGCCTGAGAGAGCGATTGATAAATCTCCCTGGCCTTCTCAGTACCTACCATCTCCTTCGCTTTGGTGAGTTCGACCCATTCTGGCGTCCGTCGCGGAGGGCCGGCTTCTTCGAGGCATTGGCGAATGTAGTCATGCCGCGCAAGACCACTCTTCTCGAGTAGCACCTGATCTACAACTTCCCACAGCCGATCTAGATTTTTCTCCGAGGCCCGCATGATTCCAACGTTGCCATGCGTACGAGCTTTATGAACTGGATACCGCAGTCTGCCACGAGCTGGATTGACCAGGCCCCCTGGGAGCCTGTGGATTACTAGCGGATTCATCCACTCCATAAAGCTCTTGTCGTGATTGTGATCCGATTCGAGGTATACGCCCCGAGCTAACGCTGTGTCCTTCCAAACTGAAACCTGCATGATACATTCTGCAACTAGAGATATGGCCGTCATCAATTTCGTCAGTGTTGGCGAAAGCAGGGCTTTCACGTTCTTGTTACACCGGAACATGACGTCCATTGTGTCCAACAGATGGAACAAGCGGGTGTCTTTGATCGGGCACTTTGCTTCGGGATCCAAGCAATCAAATGTTCTCAGAAGGAAAGCCTCTTCTTCAGAGGGTGGGATATTGGAGTTCGTGATAATCTCAGTGCGTGTGCCCTCTTCGCGAGAGGGGGCCTGTCGGACAAGAAGCCGTCGCAGTGTGGGAGTGGCCTTTGCGCTGGTATATGTTATACTTGTGAGTATGAAGCATGCCACTCTTAGTTTGCACTCCAGCTCATCCATCAAGAAAGAATGATTCTCATCAGTGTCGTTTTCTCCGACCTGAGCTAAGCGCTCCAAAATACTGGCTAGCTCATGCCACAGGCCGAGCATCATGTATGCTTCTTTCACGATACCACCCACGATGTAGTCGATGTAGATGGGGCGATCGACAAGATTTGAAGTTCGGCCTGCAACGTCAGGTATCATCTCAATATCGTGTTCGATGCGGTCGTGTATTTCGTCAGAGAAGTAGGAGGGATCTTCACGTAGCGCCAACAGATGATCCTTCGCGTTGGTCAAGAGACTACCAATATATCCTTGGAGCCTCCCAAAGTCAACAGAGTCGCGCTTTCTGTACGGGGCCATAACGACTGCATCGGAAAATGCCAAATGACCTGAAACCTCATGTTGGTGAAGGTCTTCGCACGGCGGTTCGCTCATGACGGGACTCCCAAGTAACTCGCTCTCGGTGATATCATGGAGAATCGCCTTCGAACAGCCTACAAGAAAGCTCATGATCCTAGCTTGTATGTGAAGAATCTGCAGACTTGGACGCATACAGAAGTAGTAGCCCTGGCCACTTCGCTTGTAATCGGTCCCATCTTTTTTGTCTAGCACGGTTTGCCCATAGGTCGAGGGGTCCAGGCCCTTTCCAAAGTGCAGCCAATATTTCTGAAGCTCTGGTTCCACGACACATGGAGACATCTCAGATAGAGGGCTGAATGTAGCGTCGGACGGAGAGAATTCCATAGGGACGTTGCGACCGCGAGAATTGAGAAACACTGGCAGAGACTGTGGCTTGGTGAGATCCTCCAGGTTGATGTATGGCCACATGCGTGTGTCGGATGGTATGACGGGCTGATTGGAATTGGATAGGGACTCTTTGAAATGACAGGTACATTCAAAATAGTCTGCTCGATGTCTGACAGGCATGTTTGGCCACACCTGGAGCAGGACGTCTTGGCGCTGAGCAACTGTCTTCTTCCACCAACGTTTGCGTATCAATCCCTCAAAACGCAGAAGGATTCCATTGAGTGTTTTGTAGTCATTGATGATGCTTGTGCCGAGCAGAGAGGCATGCCTTGAGATCGTGGTGACCAGTTCTGGTGAGACCACATCGTTACGGTGGAGTATGGTGAGCAGTTCCTGCAGCGAGATGTCGCTACAGCTGTATCTATGGTGTAAGCAAAATGTGCCATACGTTCATGCAAGACTTACTCGGTGAGCGCTCCTGTGGACGATTCACTGTTCTGCGCGGCCATGTTGCTGGCGGAGCCGTGGTCTGGTGCAGAGGGACCGAGTAGCTGCTCAATTGGCGTTCGACAAAAACAAAGGCAAACAAAACTTCCCGAGACACAGATAGAACCCTGTGGAAGCGGGGCGCTCAAGACGTCACATCCAAGGTGAAGGTGACTCTGGCGTGAGGGGCACGGTCAACACCTCAAGTAGCATGGACCCTACGAGAATCAGATAGGATTTTAAATTCGCGGATACCAATGTGTTGTTAGTCTGAACAGAATGTTCATGGGGCAGTTGCAAGCGCAGAGCGTGTCCTGAGGTATTCATGATAGTCCTGCTACCTCAAGAGCATCCCCACAAGGCATGAAGTCGTTAGACATACAAATCGCAATGAAAATTTGTGGCATAGATTCCGCTACCTAATGCACAGACAATGACCGTTACCCACAACACCGCCTCACCGACTCCGGCAGCCGAACTGGATAACGGAATCTTCCAAAAGCGCCCCTATTTCATCGGGAGCTGCAGATGCCAGAGACCGTATGTAGTATCTTGTGATTAACGATTCCTTCGTTGATCAAGAAATCCTGAAATCGACCTTGAGTAGACACCCTGTGGTAGTATCAGTATCGCATAGAGAAAGTGCACATGTGGAGTTGTAAGCATGACCGCACAGAATTGACAGTCTAACAAAAGTCACTAGTCGTCCATGTCACTGTGACAAAGAATGGCAAAGTTACATGTTGAATCGCAAGCGTAGTAAGAGGGTGTTTAAGAGTAGATGCTGGACCAAGCGTTGGCGGATGCAGATGGAGTATCGCGCAGAATCTGAGATTACATCCGAAGCCGATCGTCAAGTATATAAGGAGAATAGCACAGTGCAATAGCGTTGCATCGCAAGAATATCAACACTCCAACGAACCTCATCTAGCAAGCTGTCCAAAAATAAGTGGAACATATACGTTTTGATCTGCAAAGGGTGGGCAGTAGAACAGGCAAGAGGTATGCAGAGTGAGGAAGGGCTGAGGGTATTAGATATATTTGGAAGAAAGGCACCTAACTTCACGATTCCATTGCTATCAATCTTGGAATGCTTGCATCTTACAACAGTTTGCAATTGTACAGATTCTGCATCTGCAGCTGTCACGTACCTCTGAGACCTGTTGTTTGTAGACCATCAAGCTAACTGCTCACCTCGACATCGAAAAGTATACTTCCCACCTGATGACGTACGTCATCGATCTCCTGGCGTATTCACAATCAAGCACGAGGCCAAATTTAATTCATCCATGTTTGATATTCATTAATTCATGCATCATTGAGATCGTTTGATCGTCGCTGAAACCATTCAGCCATCCTCTCGCTCCCCTCGCATCCTATCGCAAAAACAATACAAGAATTCCGCCAACGCCATTCGCGCGCTATTTGGATCCAATGAGAAACCTCCAGTATACCGTGGAGTTATAATAAATTTACTTGAAATGAAAAATGTGTTATCACCGGCTTTTTCTCTTCTCCGTGCAGTTTGCAACCAATCTTTCTACAAGATCTTCTGTAATTGCTCTCTCTGCGCGCTCGTCAAGCTGGTCGGGAACTTGATCTTGACGCCGATGATGAAGTCGCCTCTGTCGGAGGGTTTCTTGGACTTTGGCATACCGAGGTTGGGATATCGTTCGGTCCAGGTTGGTCCTGTGGGGCCGCCGCTGCCGACGCTGAGTTGCTTGCCGTCGATGGTTTGGACGGTGCGTCGCCAGCCTGTGAGGGCTTCTTTGAGGTCGAGCTCGATGATATGTTTAACGTCGTCGCCCTCGCGGATGAACATTGCGTGTGGTTTCTGTTATCACGAGTTAGCCTATGCCCTAATTGCGCAACAAGCGGATGTCATTCTTACCTCTGAGACAATGAAATGTAGATCCTGGGTCCCGCCCTCAACCTGGTCTCCAACGTCTGAAAACTTGATCTTGCTGCCTGCCTTCAACCCCTTCTTGATCGGCACTTCCAGAATCCGGTCCTGCGTACTCTGCTTTCCTGTGCTTTGGTCGTACGTCTTACGTTTGATCTTGAGCTTCTTTGTTGTGCCAGCGTATAGCTCTTCCAAGCTCACGGCCAGCGGCTTCTCCACGACTGTGACTTCTGGCTCTGGCGCTCTTCTTCCGCCTGAGAACCTGCTGCGCTTTCCGTTCATCCCGCCGGGCATACCGCCAGGCATGCCTCCCATGCCAAAGCCACTAAAGTCGTCGTCGTCACCACCTCCCATGCCTCCCATGCCACTCATACCGCCCATGCCGCCCATGCCGCCTCCGCTGCTCCGCAGGAACTCGGAAAAGATGTCGTCGGCATTTGAGAAATTGAAGCCGTTGCCACCGCCACCGGTAGAGAAGTGGAACGAACGCGTGCCGCCAGGCATGCCGCCTGATGACGCGAAGGGGAATCCTCCGCCTCCGCCGCCACCTCCAAATGGCATGCCTCCGGGTCCCGCATCTCCCTCAGGCTGCGGTACGCCACCGCGCAGTAGGAATTCGAGGCCGTATTGGTCGTAGGTTTTGCGCTTTTCGGGGTCTGACAGGATCTCGTATGCCTGTGAACATTCTGGAGGTATGGTTAGATTGCGAGCTCAACTGACACAAGTAAGTCTTGCGGGTACGCACCTTTGAACTTCTCCGACGCCGTCGGATTGTCCTTGTTCTTGTCCGGGTGCCACTTTAGCGCAGCTTTGCGATATGCTTTCTTGATCTCATCTTGCGTGGCAGTAGTTTGTATGCCTGTGGAGGTCTGTCAGTATGCACGTATGTAGCTACCCGCATGGCTCAGGCCTCAGCGGAGCAGTGCCGGGAGGGGTATGTCAAGGCAAACATACCTAGAGCGTCGTAGAGCTTGGTCTCCTTGACCATTTTGATTACGACAATATGTATTAGTGTTCTTTGATATTTGCACAGGGAGGTTTAGCAATCGGCTTTGTGGTGCATGAGTGTGCAGTTGCTTTTATCGTTCAGGTTCCATGTCTCTCCACCCATTTGGGCGCTTTGACCACTGTTGACGTCGGGCTTCCGGGATAGCTGTTCAAAGAAGCTTCTAGAAGCTTCTACTAACTACCTGATGAACATCACCATCATTCACATATATGTGAACGAGTGTCGAGATTCACCGTGAAGGTCAAATGGAAGAACGAAGAAGTGAACTTTGAAGTTTTGCATTGCGAGTTTAGCGATGAGCTACTACGCGGTTCCACTGTATCGACTGCTCCTGTCGCAGAAACATTGACGCGCCGAACTCCAAAATGCCTGTCCCTAACGCCTTTACCATACGCTTTTCGTATGCTACAATGAAGAGCAGGTATCCAACAAGATAATAGTAGTTGTTACATGTACACGCCGCCCAACGTACAGCGGAGAGGTAGTACAACCAGCGATGCTTGACTAACGTTTGCTGACAATATGGGTATCCGTCGTGTTGTACACTCAATCGGAGTCGGAGTCGCTGTCCTTGGACTTCTTCTTCTCCTTCTTGGCAGCCTTCTTTGCGGCCTTTTCCTCCTTCTTCTTCTTCTTACGCTCAGCCTTCTCTTCCGCATCCTCCTCATCCTCCTCACCGCGGCTCTTGCGCTTCTTGCTCTTGCTCTTGGAGTCCACGTCCATAGCGTCCGCGGCCTCTCCAGTTGGTGCGACTGCGGGAGCAGCAAGAACATCGGCGGTGGAGGTGGTCTCGGCGACAGGGGCAGAGGATCCATCGACATCACTCCTGTTGAAGTCCTTGTACTCGGTGTTCCACTTGGCGGGGGTCTTGTCGTTGGGACGTCCGAATTTCTACTAAGTGTCAATCTCAAGTCGTGGACCCAACGATATGGTAAAACTTACATCAAGAGTGCCAGCCTCCTTCATCTTCTTCTTTTCGGTCGCGACAGGGCCCATACCCCACCTCCTGGGGTAAAGATCACGCTCCATGATGACGCGCTTGATCTTGGCGACAACTCCATGATCGCATGATGACATCTCGACAGCGGACATCTGAGCATAGGCCAATGCAATGGCCTCGCCCTTGGTGGTCATCAAAACCACCTCTTCGTGAATCTCAATCCCCTTCTCGAATCGCAACAGACCAGGAAGCATGAGCTTGGCACCGTAGCAGATGGCGTTGACAGAGCTGTCCTTTACGACAATGCGCTTGTAGCTCATGAGAAGACTTTCGAGAGGGGCAATGACCTTGCGCAAGTAGGACTCGTCGCGGTTGTTGTCGTGCAGCCATTGTGCGTCAAGAACATCGTGGAGAGAGACCAGGTCCTTGGTCTCGTCCATGGCTCCACTCCTGACACGGCGGAGCTCCTGCATGTGGGCACCGACACCAAGCAAAAGACCGAGATGGACGCAGAGTGTACGGATGTAGGTTCCAGCTTCGCAGCTCACCCAGAACACACCCAACTGCCTCTCGTTGTCGAACTCGTATAGCTTGCTCTCGTGGATGGTACGGATACGAAGCTGACGCTTGACAGCAGAAATTAGCGGTGGTCGCTGGAAAAGGGCTCCAGTGAGTGTCTCGAGCGCGCGCGCGAACTGGGCCTCGCCACCAGGAAGCTTGTCATGCAGACGAATCACGCAGACATACTCCTTTCCGGCTCCCTGCTGAGACTTGACGAGACGGGTCGCGCGGTCGATGCAGACGATAAGACAGCCAGTGACCTTGGGATCGAGAGTACCGCTGTGACCTGTCTTTTCAACCCTGTACATAGATCAGTCTCTTGCATCGTCGCATGGGGATTTCATGTTCGCTCGTACCTCAGCATGCGCTTGATCCATGACACGACTTCGTGAGAGGATGGGTTGGAGGGCTTGTCGAGGTTGATAACACCAGAGCTGATGTACGACTTGAGGTCGCGCGACAATGGTGCACAGCCATTGGGGATGGGAGTGTAGTGCGATGTGCGGACGAGGACTATTTGCGCATCAGCCATCTATCCTGGAGCTATGTGGAGAGCTGCAGCATACGGTCGCTGTAATTTTTGAGTAGCAACGGCCAGTCGCTAGTGTCAATGGCAGGCGCAGAAGCCGCCGGCTTGATGACGTACGCGTCGGGATCAGTCTGCACGAGAGCCATTGCGAGGATTGTCGTGTGTTCTTGGTGTTGCAAATGGCGATAGTCTACTGCTGGAACGAAATGTGCTGGATAGTTTTTCGCAGCATGGCCCATGCATCTGGAACAAAGTTCAGCCGAGCATAACCCGCGTCCCGTCCGGCTTACACGCCTGCACGTCAGAACAATAAACCGTACTGTGTCCAGTCGCTGCCTGCGCTACTTCAGAAATAGTGCATCGGCAACATCGGCAACGTCGCCATCGCTAGGTCGATCTCAGGTCAACGATTTGCGTAGTGGGTGTGTTAGGATATATTACCATCTAAAGTCACATGAACGGGGAAGTATATTGTGACCAGGTATCTGCAGACTCTGCGCTGGAAGCATTACACTGAAGGGACTTGCCCGTTCCACTTAGAATCGTCAAGATCCTTCTCGTCTGATGTTGCATTGGATGACACTGTTGTAATCGCAATCGTTAGGAATACATGTTACATTGCCACAGCAGGGAGAATCCAAAGTTAACATCGCTATTATTACTAAGAAAAAGGTGTTACACTATACTACAGAACCTGCTGCGGAGCTGTTGCCATGGATGGCGGACAGAGGGACGTCGGTGTGGGGGACCTTTTGAGTATTGTTACTCGTGCTCAAGGTGTTCCCAGTCGTTACACTCTGTGGTCCACTAACTACCGCCTCCTTCAATCGTGCTCCTCCACCCTCAACGTCTGGCCAAAACGTCTCCTCTGCATCTAGCACGGCTTGCCATATCGCATCCGTTCTCTTCTTGACTTCCGCCCACCTCGCGTCATCACGATTGACAGCCTGACTGACACCTTCATTCACGATGCGCTCCAGCTGCTCGACGAACATGAGGAAGTCGCGGTTCGACCAATTTGGAATCATCTCGCGTCTCATAGCGCCACCGTCTTGGTCGTTGGCGTAACTTTTGGGCGATGACTGTGCATCTTGTCGTCGAGCCCAGGCGAACGATTCGTAGTAAGCCTTTTCGGTCGCCCATAGAAGCACGGCACCTTCAAGCCACGGTATGAAGGAGTGTGGTGATTGTGATGTGACTTTGCTGAATAGTGATTCGTAGCGGCGCAAGCCTTCGACTTTTATAGTTTCGTCCACTGGGGAGCTGGGTAAGTCCAGTTTGTAGATTTCGGAAACCTCCTGGAATAATCGAATCTCCCGTTCGCCGTTTTGTCGAGCGGATTCCAGCCATGCCATCAATCTTGTTTCAATGTCTGGCTCGCCATCGGTAATCGCTGATCGTCTTTGACTACGAAGCATGTTGAGGATGTGGTTGATAGTGGAAATGAATCCGTGGAGATACTGTCGGTCATTCGCAAGCCACCGCGCGACAATGTGCTTTGGCAATGTGCCGTTCGCAGCGCGAGCAAGGAAGGGGTGACGTGTTGCACGGAGGAATTGTTCGTGGCCGATGCTGAGCAGGTGTGTGGTCAAAGCCCATGGGACATCAGTCAAGTCGATGTCGTTGTGGGCGACGGTTGTTCCCGGGTGGTGTCGAGGCATTTCAGTAAGCGTTGGTGTAGTATTTGTGTGATTTGAATGGTTCTGTGCAGATATTCGATGAGGTACATAGCGATAATCGGGGCAGCAAGCTGCTTATATGCTTCGACTCAAAGCATGCCAAGCAACACGATCAGTCACTGTTATGGACTTACGTATTGAGGCGGAGTGTAATGCCCAACGATGTGTCGCCAAGGGGATTGAAGAAGTTCATGTGTAGACATGACGTCGGTTAAACTTCATCCGATTCTCGACCAACCAGAATTCGTGTGTAAACAACCGGACATGTGTCTAGAATCGCATCAGTGCCCTTGGCGATGGACATGTCAGCGGGAATCTTGGCAGCCTGACACTTTAGCGCCCTATGCCTTGCTGGTTCCGATGCAACCGGCTTGTGTACTGTATAGACGGCGGAGCCTAGAGACAGTATGACGGTGCCGCCACTGTGAACGTCGCTATCGCCACTCCGGACGAATCGCTGAACGTCCGGGGAAATCAATGCCCCCGATGTCAATAGCCTGGTCAATTCCATTGCTCAAATCTCGTGGGTGTTGCGCGTCGGTGGCTGTGTAAGAGCGATGCTTGGTCTCATGGTTCATGTCGTCTTCTGACGCACCACTGAACCGCGTGGTTTACTGCAGCCTGTAACATCCCAACAACAAGCGCCGAAAGTAGTAAGAAAGTACCCTGTAAAGTCTGCAGTACCTATACTACGAAGTAAGATACCACTAAAAAGGTCGATTTAGACATTGCTACACTTCTCTGTTGTATCCTTCGTTTCAGACTCGAGATCCATAAGGTGGATGCATCAAAAGAGACAATCTTCTTTGCAACCGATCGCGTGAACTGGTCAGCATATAGCAGTCGAAGACACATATTTTTAGAAAATTTCACAAAAGAAGTCGCAAACCTACCATCTTCTCGGGATTTGGTCGTCGTAAACTGTTTGGCAATGTCACTTGACTGCCCAGGTTTCTCCGTGGAGCTTCATAGCAGTAGCTAGTCATGGCTATACCACATGTTCAATGCAGAGGGATTTAGCATCGGCCCGTGACATCAAAAGTCGAAGAATAGAGAAGATACGAGCGATTCATTCTGCAGTGCGTAAGAGCACATCTCACAGTACCCCAAGTCTCCATGCAGCCCTGACGTATACTATAAAATGACACACAAGCCGCATCACACACTCACTACCATACACACTCCATCAACCAAGAGCTAGCTATCGGTTTCGATAATCTCCTCATTAGTTCTTTGCTGTGGCATGTACTTACTAGCAACTAGAACGCATTGGGTGGGTGCATCAAACGACAGCCAAACATGGACAAAGCCAGAGATGGTATATGGCTGATTTCACACTCGAGGCCCTTCTCTTCGTCACTTTTGCTTCTACCATTCTATACAGGAGATTGGAGAGGGATCGGCGGTGAAATGTCGGAGAGTTAGCAAAATATATGGGTCGAATTGTGGGAGATGATTTTTTGATGTTTGGGCTGAGGATCTGGTGGTATATTAGCTGTCAGACACTTCTTCCATACTAATTATGACGAAGCCAAGAATGTCTCAAAAGTCTTCAATACACGATAGAAGTCTGCGATTAAAGGGCGAATGTGAGAGAAATGCTTGTGCAACAGAAACATTGATATCTTCATTTTTGAATTACAGGCAACTTCATTGTCTTTGTTGACATTCCAGTCCCGGAAGCTGTTGCCTTCTAACTCAGAGTGCCCGTCCTCCATTACCACTCTCAAACAGTACCCGCAATACTCAAGTCTCGTATCTCTTGCAACACCTCTTCAACCCTTGCATCCAGCTCGCCTTGCGCATACTGGTCTCTCGTATTCGCATCCAGATACTGCTGCACCTGCGCCATTCTCGAATACGCTTCTGCACAAAACCTCAACTGAATCTTGACCAACGCCTCAAAACTTGGGTCTAGGTACGGCACTCTCAGATCAATGAGTTGGGGCAATTCGGTGGTCAACGTCTCGTTCAACTGATCATACGCCGCTTTCGCCAACTGCTCGTCTTTTTCCGCGCGGGGCAGCTTGGTGACATCCTTGTCTGGCTTGTCTGTCAACTTCTTGACCTGTGCGCGCATGCGATCGTAGTCCATTTGCTTGTGCTCGCGCTTCGTTATGCAGGCGTTGATGTCGGGGAAGTAGGAGCAGAAGCGCTGGATGGGGTCGAGGACTGTGGTGCGGTAAGGGCCGTCGAGAGCTTTTATTGTCTCGGCGTCGAGGTCGGTGACGGCTTGTTTGTAGGAGCGCGAGACGCCGTCTTTGGTGCCGGCGTCGCCGTAGAAGGCGTCGATTGTTTCGGCGATGCGCATTTGCGAGGCCGTCATGGCGCGGAGGGAGTCGAGGTAGCCCTTTGCTTCTTTTTGGAGCTTGTTGGCGGCGGTTTCCATGGTGCGGTAGCGACTGGGGGAGGGGTGTTAGTACCTGACGTCTTCCTTTCTGAGTCGCATGGTGAAGGACGCCTACCGTTGCTCCGTCTCAAAGTCGCGGTCATTTGTGCGTTCCACCTGTCCCGTCTTCATGAGCACTTGCGTCGTGGCGCGGTTGACGCCCTTCTTGAAGCCTGCAAACCGTGAGATTCCGCCGTCTCCGCAGTGTCTTTGGGCAGCATCAATGTCTTACCAGTCCACGACATGGCTGCTGGTGTGTCCTGTCTAAGCTGCTATGTGGAGTGGAGTATATTGGTTCCTCGGTCGTATGTTGTGGATGCGATTGCGAGTGTCGGGCGTGGTGTTGTGTGGAGACGCAAGTGATAGGCAGTTGGGATGGCGGGCGGCAGTGCCACAATGACGAGGTGCAAGACCCCGGCCGCGCCTTCCTCGGTGGCTGAGCAGCCCTCGAGCTTCGCGTAACCTGAAATTGTCCATGGAGAACAGCCCGACTTCAATGTTTTCTCTACAGACGCGACATTGTGCAGCACGCGTGCCAGCGTCTTTGCGCCTGTGCACCAATTGCTTGCGCAAGTATTCAGATGTCGCGCCTGTCTCCCCGCCTGATGTGACCGCTGCATCTGATGCAAATACACCAATAGAGGACCCGGCCTTGCAGCCAAAGAAGAGGATCTTTTCGGGCATCCAACCCACCGGCGTCCCACATCTAGGCAATTATCTCGGCGCCATACGGCCCTGGGTCAAGTTGCAAGACGAAGGAGGAATAAAGGACCAACGCTTCTTCTCTATTGTGGACCTGCACGCCATCACCGTCAAGCAAGACCCCACCCAGCTCGAGACATGGCGGACCGAGATGTTTGCCAGTATTCTTGCGGCCGGTATAGACCCGGATAAGAGTGTCGTGTTTGAGCAGAGTGCCGTGTCGGCCCATGCCCAATTGATGTGGATATTGAGCTGCAGCGCAAGCATGGGCTATCTAGGGCGCATGACACAGTGGAAGGTATCCGGTCCTCTATCTTAACAAGGACCTCGGCATGTACTTACACCCTGCAGAGCAAGCTCTCTCTCCCCTCTGACGCCTCGCCTACCGACTCAACCTCCTCCAACAAAGACGCCCTCAAACTAGGCCTCTTCTCTTACCCTGTCCTACAAGCTGCCGATATCCTCCTCTATAATGCCACCCACGTCCCCGTCGGTGAAGACCAAGTCCAACACATCGAGTTCACCCGCGACCTCGCCAACGGCTTCAACCACCTCTACGCTCGCCCAGGCTCCAAACCCATCTTCAAGGCTCCTCAGACCATTCTCAGTCCCGCAAAACGCATCATGAGTCTCACCGAGCCCACCAAGAAGATGAGCAAAAGCGCGCCAAACCCCAAGAGCAGAATCCTCATTACCGATTCCAAAGACGAAATCCACGCTAAACTCAAGACGGCCCTGACGGACAGCATAGAAGGCGTAAGCTACGACCGTGAGTCCCGACCAGGTGTGACCAATTTAATCGACATAATGTACCACACGAACCCCGTCGTCACCGCTTCACCCGAAGACTTGGCCAAAGACATGAAAGACGTCAGCATGCGCGCGCTCAAGGAAAAAGTCGCAGACACCATTGACGAGAATCTAAGAGATGTTCGGGAGCGATACCAAGAGATCATGGGCGCACAGCAGATGCAGCTGCTTGAGCATAGAGCAGTAGGAACTAGGTACGCATCATCCATGGCAGGCGTAACAATGGCAAGAGTAAGGAGAGCGTTGGGTCTGGTCAATATGCAAGGTGGGAAGAAAATCAGCAAGTCGACCAAGCAAGAGGGGCAGCAGACAGACGTGGAGGAGGAGGGGCAGCAGAAGGTAGTGGAGTAGACGTGTAAGATAGATCCATATCGTCGAGTATTGGAACATCTATGTTGCTTGGCGCTCTCTGCTGCAAACTTTGACCAGTTCACAAGGGACTCGATAGGTTTACCCCCCTCATCACGTCTACGAAAACTTTTTTCCTTTTTTTATTTCTGGAGAGTACAAACCTCACATCTCTCTCTCTCTCTCTCTCTCTCTCTCTATCTAACAAACGACATAATCCTCAAACCACCTCCCCCCACATTCACATTCACAATCACAATCACAATCCTATCCATGCACCCCTCTACACAACCACAATCTTCATCCACATATTCAAATATGCTGACCCCACGACCACAACCACAACACCAGCTCCCAACCATCCACCTTGAACTTACGCCTAAACTACACGACACTACACAAACCACTGCAATGACACCCCGTTCTAGTTCGGCAATCCCCCTACAAGAACAACCATCCGCGCTATCGTGTGTTGGATCTGTGGGAATAAGCATGTATGCGGCTGTTAGAGAAGGGACACACTGTTTGCCGTGCGGGGACATGTATCTTGATGATTAATACGAGATGACGGATTAATTGGACAAGGCTGGAGAGAGAGAAGAAGGGCGGTAGACGTCTGAGCAGCGTCGAAGACGACAATCTACATGTACAAGGTCATTTCAAGTCGTGTGCATGACTTGACATGATCTTGTCACATAAGTAGTGATTTCCATCATGGAGTAGTAGCATCTAGTCTTCGTACGCATATATTCTCGATTCTCCCCAAATCCATGTCGCAGTGTCTATTCCCCTATAGATGCTGTGAAAAGAAGCCACACTGAAAACGCCGTCCCAATGCAATGCATACGCCGTCTTGCTCGCTTGGATACCGGAAGCGCGGAAGGACCAAACGCCTCGCTGATGAAGAAAGCAGAAAATAAAGAGAGGAATAGGATATTGGGGTAGGGAGGGGGCCTCACTATGTACAATGCATGTTTGGAAATCCAGCTGGCGAGGCGGTAGTGGGGTGTGGATTCGTGTCCGTTCCTGGAAGACGAAGGAGATTGTGGTGGTGATGTGATCAAGGAGACAGATGATGTGACGGAGTCCACACTAAAGAGCGAGGACGCCTAGTGGATCGAGACGAGATCCGTCAGGGCATCAGAACTGTCAGCTCTTGAAAGACGGCGAGAGCTCATTTGTCGTTGTCCTACGCCTCGGCTTCGTCGTCGTCCCCACCATCAGAATCAGAGTCCATCTCCAAGTCGCTATCAATGTCGCTGTCACTCCCTCCGAAACTCTCGATATCGCTGTCTTCCCAACTCATGTCGAAGTCGCCCTCGTCTTCCTTTTTTCTCCATGCAGTCTCGTGTGTGGGCATGACGAAGTCGGCAGGTATATCCTTCTTGGATAGTTCAAGGTCTTTGTTTACCATCTCACGGTACTCGGTTGGATTGTTACGCAACATGACTCCGGCATCGACGTTGGCGGGCGACGAAACTTCAGCGTCATCGAGGAGGGAGAGAATGGAGATCAGGACCGTCTCGACACGTTGTACGGGTGACCAGCGTTCGGCAGCCGACTCGCCTGACATGGCGTCATCGCCGGGTGGGTGTAGGATCGAGATGCACAGGCGGCCGTCGGGGTAGATGTTGGGGTGGTAGAGTGGCCGGACAAACTTGAAGTCTGGGGAACTATCAGCCACTATCGTTGGGACACGCTGGGTCTCGCCTTCCGCAAGCGGTTGCCAAAGCACCACTCAGCTGCGACATACCTGGTGGGCTGTGGGGGTAGTTCCTAGGGAACGTCATCTTCGCCTTGAAGTACCCGCCATAGTACATGGAGTCCTCGTTCAGCACAATGAGTGCCACACTCCACTCGAAGATGTTCTCGTTTATGAGCTGTGCGAGCGGTTAGCTGGGCATTGTACCGAGTTGCCACTGGCGGGAACGGCTCCTGCTCAAAGAAGAACGGGGGCACCAACCTCGATATTTGTCCATTTCTCCTTGTTCAACTCCTTGAACTCATTCATGAGTATTCTCTGTGCCGCGTCCATGTTGCCTCTTGGTTCCGAACGGGCTGTATCGGGTGTCTGGTTGGGTATAATGTTCGTAGACAAGGTGTGAGGGCGTACACACTTGGTTGAGTGGGATCTTTGTATGGTGGAGAGCGTGTGCGGTGGAGAGGACGGGTGAGGAGTGTAAGTGAGAGGGAGCGGGTGAGTGGGGAGTGATTCAGAGGGCTGGTGACGCCGAGGGCCAGCAGGGTTCACTCGGCCAGGCCGGGGTGGTGGTTCGGAAGGAACTAGCTCACCGCCTGCCCTTTCCGAAACGGCTGCGAGCATCGAATGTTCAATGCGCTTGACTTGCGCTTTTGCTGTCATGCCGTGGCCTCTCGCCATCGTCGCCATCGTTGCCTGCCCGCCTGTTCGGATATCCTGCTCCTTGGAGTTGACCATGCTCGTACTAGCTGCAGCATGCATGCATACCAGCGACGAACAGCGATGGCCGTAGTACGCAGTGGCGCCTCCCGATCGCGGCCAGAAGATCCGGGGTGGTGCACGCTCCTACGTGACGAACCGGAGAACGTTCGTGATCGCTTGATCATCACCGACTCTGGGTTTCCCTCGTCATCCGTCTCAACCGTATGACAATTTGCCTCTCACCTGGGCACAGCTAGTAAACTCTGCACACTTCGGCGAGAGTCGCAGTCTTGTGCTTGCCACAATGCATTGACTGTATCACGCCACCTCGCAATTACCTGCACAAGGACTATTGAATATCCATCTAGAGTAGATACCACTATCTCGTAATGTCGATGCTATGTCTACCGCAGTGTCCATATAGACTCTGTCTAGACGCCTCCAGGCGGACCCTGGAACCTTACGGCTGGGTGCACCGCAGCGTCACGTACAATCACGAATAGTGTGAACAAGCCATATGCAAACAACAACTTTTCTTGTTCTACCCATCTACAGAAACATCGAAGATGACCGTATATGATAGAAACTATATGTACTGTACAACATCGCCCTCGTCAACTCATTACACGCCATGAGAAAACAGTACCAGGCAACACCGACGCTAAGACTAGAGCTATAAACAAAAGGAAATAGCTGAAACAACAAAACAGAGAGAATGTGTGCTACCGACTATGTCGTCATGTCGGATGAGGAAAGGCGTTGGCTCAGATATAACGCATCCTCCTCGCAACTGCCAGGCAAGTCGCAACGAAGAGACAAATGACACCGAGGATGCCGAAGAACCAAGCAATGCTGCCATCCTGACCAGGAACGCGTACGTTCATACCAAAGAGACCGCAGATCAAGTTGAGCGGCACGAGAACTGTAGCAATGACAGTGACCTTCTGCAGAGTCTCGTTGCTGGCGTTGCCCTGCATGACCTGGTCGACCGAGATTTGTGCCAGATAATTCGAGTGCGCACGACTCAGCATCTTTTCGAAATGGGCCAAGTTGGACATCATAGTAACAACGTGATCCTGAATATCGCTGAGATACAGGCCAACATCGCCTCGTGGTGCGACACTATAGGATTCGTTGCAGCGCTTGGCAAAGCCTTTGATAACGTCGGCCTTGCCACCGAGGAGCCGGAGCAGTTGCATGACCCGTTTGCGGCAATCACCGACGGAGCGCAGGATCGCGCGAGAGTCTTCGATACGAGCAGTAAAGACCGAGTCCTCAATTGATTCAGCTTCATCTTCGATGCCACGGATGACAGGCGCGAAGCTGTCGACAATGTCATCGATAAGGGCGTAGCAGATCCAGTCGGCATTGAGGTTGATGTAATCTCGGAGGCGGCTGATGCGCTTGCGAACGTTCAGAGTATGAGGACTCTCGCAAAAGGTGAAAGTTAGGAGACCTTCCTTGAAAACTACGGCGTAGAAGTTGACGGGCTCGAGATAGTCCTCAGATTCTTTGTCGGCTTGGTAAAAGGAACGGAAGGAAACAAAGTAGTACTGATGGAACAACTCGACCTTTTCACGGGGCTCTTGGATAACAATATCCTCACGGGTAAGGGGATGCACCCCGAATGCCTTGCAGATGGCGAAAACCTCTTCTTCCGTTGGGTTGACCATATCCAGCCACCACACGCCACTGTCTGGCGGTGTTTCGAAGATGTCACGGAAGCGCTCCCCGGGCATCAGCAGTCCACCTAGCTCAGCAGCGTGGATGGTGTCGTCGAGTTCGGACGAGAAAAAAGTCCAGCGGTTGGCGAGCGGCTCAGCGGGTTTTTCGGTGAACATGTGCGACAAGCCCTCTTCGGCAAGCTTCTCCTGGATTGCAGGGTCCACGTCCTTAAGAGTCGTAGTCTCGGCGTCGTTCTTGGGAGTTGGCGACTGGCTCGACTTTGGGCGAAGGTCAGAAAAGACCTTGGGCTTCGCTGACAAGCGAGACGCAACGCTCGCCTTGTGGCGTAGAGGCTGGCCGATAGGAGTCTTGGCCTGTACCTCTGCAACAAACTCCTCGAGCTCCTCGTAATCAAATCTTGTTGTCTTGCCCGTATCCTCGGACACTGGGAAGCAAACATCCTCCTCAGCAGAGCTGTGTGTAGATGCAACCTCAATGTTGTGCAAGTCCTCTGGTCGCTCGTCACTGATCGTAGGACGACGTGCTGTACTGCGAGAACGGGTCCTATGGAGGCCAAGATCGACTTCAGATGCTGCGACGCTCTGAAGAGTATTGGCGCGATCGCGGCGGCGAGGACCAGCAAATGCATCCACGGAGTTGGGAGGAGATGGGGAGCGCGAAGTCGTAGAGGAGGCTCTGCTCTTAGACAGACGCTCCACAGCTGGATCACGAGGGCGACGGAAAGTGTCACGACGAGCGTGTAGTGGGCTGTGCGCTTGCGAGCCGCGTCGTCCGTATGCTTCCGGCGATAGATGGGTATCATCGTCCACAATGGCGTTCTCGAAGTCGCGTCGGGTGATGTCTGCCTCGAGGGCTTCGTTGACTTGAAGAAGCAGAGCTGGCCGTTCTTGGCCTTGCACGCTTGCAAAAGTTGGTCGTCGCGATCGCACTGGGGATCCAGGTTCTGCTAAAGGCATGTTTGCGGGCTGTCTGCGGTGATCGTCGAGGTCGGACACCGGAGTGCTAAATCTCGTCTGGGACTTCTCGGATCTCGGGGTGTCGGTCATCTTGACAGCTCGTTTGGTAGTCCGTGGGCTTCGAGGTGGTTCGTGGTCGGTAATTAAGCCAGGTTGGTGGTTTGGTCTTGAATATCTTCTTGCAGCGCAAGAACCACAAGAAGGGCGAGTCGCTTGTGAGCGCTCACCTCTAAGGCGCGCTCAACTTGAAGATAGGCTTCGCGTAGGGTCCCCCCCTACACTCAGCCGTTGTGATTGTAAATCTGGTAGCCAGGCTTCCTGACCCTCTCCGGGCTAGGAAGGTTTCGTAAAGACAGTGATAGCAGTAGCGAATGTGATTTGTGTGCTTCTAAAGCCCAGTTATGGGGGCTTTTTGTAGTCGCCTCCGTAGACCCACGCCTTTGGGCCAAGAAGGGGACGGATGGAGGAAAACTTGTGAAGGTAGAGTCCCGCCAACTTGATAGTGTTGCTGTTGATGGACGCCAAAGCGTCGGTGAGCTTGTTAGAGGGGTTGGCGACCGAAACGGTGACTGCGTGATCGATCAGTCGCAATCGTGGATTTCCACGGTTGGCGGTGCGTGATTTCTCGCGGAGTCAGCAGAGCTGCGTCGAAGGTTGGACACGGCGACGTCGATGCTGGTGTCGACGGCGTGGCGTGCGCGTGGCGGTGTTTTGTGACGGCGGGTGGTTGGGTAGCTGTAAGAGTCCAGAAGGACAGTGTGGGTGGTGAGTCGAACGTCGAATGTGGCAGAGGAGGTTAAAAGTAAAGGGCGCGCCTGCAAGTGGGCCACGATAAGTCACTAATGGGCTCAAGCTTTTTCTTTGTCGACGGGGGGCTTTTGTATTCTGATTGGCCAGGTTCGGTGCCAGTATGTACCGTGATCGCATGTGATTGATCATTGCATCCAGAACGATGTGGGACGTCGCGTCGAAACTTGGGGGTCGGGTCGTCGGTCCATCCGCGGCCTAAAGAACGTCCAGCTTCTGGAATCTGAATGGTACGTGCCTGTTGTTGATGTTCACGCATCCCATCCATGAGCTCGAACTGCTAGTCGAAGTATGTCACAGTAAGGGGCCGACAGCAGAATGATAGGATTTAACAACATGGTATTAGTGAGCTCTACAGCGTACAGCTTTGTTTCAGTGCGCTCCTTTGCATGCTTTCCGGTTCTGCAGCAGCAAAGTCATGATGGCGAAGGCCCGAATCTTGGCGTTGCGGCTCACCAGATCCCTGCCAGCCGCGTCGTGCATTGCAGCCACCTGCGAACCTAACACACTGGCCCCAACGAGCAACGTCACCAGAGCGGCCTCATTCACCAACCAGTGCCCAACCTTGGTCCAGAAATAGTGAGACCACCAAAGTAAAACCGAACCGAGCGGTGAAACGCCGTTTTTGGACCAGACTCCCCAGCAACACCAGTGTTGACTCTTGAGTCGCCCAAGACACCCTCAGCACGCCCATACGCCAACATGTCGGATGCACTCCTTGAGCAGGTGCGCGATGCAGTCGAGGGCCAGATCGTGTGTTGTCCAGCGTCCCTCAGTCAACGCGCATTGTCGCTAACTTGTCCAGGACTTTGAGGGCCAACGGCTTGCTGAGATGCTGACGACGGTTCTCCTTGGTGCAGCTGGTGTAAGTAGCCCGCCCTACTGCCCTCGCGACTGCAAGCTCACTGCCATAGATTTTTGCCTTTTTGATTGGTTATATTGCTCAGGACATCCGTCTCGCACTCTACATTGGCCTCGCCGGCACTGCTGTCACATTCGCCGTCGTGGTTCCACCGTGGCCTTTCTACAACAAGAACCCCGAGGGATGGCTCCCACCACACAATGCGACGTCTGGGTATAGCATCGAGGTGGATGGACAGAAGGTGGGTTGAACAGCAAATGTGTGGAAAGATCAAGCCGGCAGACTATCACTTGGCTTATACAGGACACAAATGGCTGGAATGTGAACTTGCTCGACGATGAATTCTTCGTCTATGCTACGACTTCATGTCCTGTACTCCTTTTGTGCAGGTACCCAACGCCAGACGTCCGAATGAAACCATGAACTCGATGTGTCCTTGCAATAAACCTTGCTTCGTGAACGTGTACGAGGCATCTACCGACCGTACTTTTGGAATTCCCAGTCCCGGTTGTCGAGCGGGCAGACCTGGCGCGTCTTGAGCCATCGCGAGATGCAGTGGAAGTGGAAGGCGTGCTATGGTGCCGTTAGCTATCCTCCGCGCGAGCAAGACAATGGTGTATGCTTACGTTGCAGATACCCCAAGCAACAGTGCACTCCTCGCTAGTGGCTGATGCTTGGTTGGCCTGGCATTCAATGCAGAGGTCCATGATGTGGTTCCGGCAAATGGCGCAGTTGTCGACTACGATGTCCCACGCCCAGAGAGCTACAGCGTTCCACTGCAACTTGTTAGCTAGAGACTGGGACTGCCAGAGTCACCGCTGACCTTTTTGACCTCGAAGCGCTTCTTGTCGCCCTCTGCGCTGGTGCCGGCCTTGGCTGTCTTGGTCTTGGCTGGGGGCGCGTCGGCCATGTCTACGTCGGCCATGATGGTGTTGTGCGGTGGGGTGTGCGGGGAGGAGGGCGGAGCGGTTTGGGGAAGGCAAACAGCAGCTAGGGTTGATGTTGGAGCACTGGAAGATGTCTTGTAGTACTACGCAGCTTCGAGACTGCGGGAGAAGGAGGTGGTGGCGATTTGGGCGAAGATGTCCAGTACAGGCGCGTGCCTGCTGTGAAGTGCAAGGCTCCAGCAACCAGTGGACCAGCGCCAAGACCAGGCCAGCCCCAACTTTGAGATGAGTGGTGAAGGGGCAGTGTGTGTGTGGTTGAATCAAGCTACTTTTCCTTGGACACTGCATCCGTCACTGTCGGATAGCCTATTTTATTTGGACACATGTCGCAGTCTCCAAAGCAGCCCATTCCTGGTGTTCTTGCCCCAGCTGCCCGCACGCATCCCGCCAGCCATCGTCACCGCTCAGCCTTACGCCGCAATCGTCAGTGCGCCGCCCGAGATTCAGCCTTGCTTGTCTCACAGCCCGGCTAGCCACCAGCGCCCAGCGACCAGTCACCAGTCACCGTTGATGCGACCGCCTCTCTCTCATAACAACACACCCTCACTGCCCGCCCCATACAACCAACCGGCGCGTGCCTATCTCTACCCCGCCATTCTGGATATGACCACTTCAACCTCACGCTCTTCCACAATCTCACTTTTCCAGACTCAGTCACACCCGCTTTCGTCATACCGAACCACCCACCCGATAACCGCTGCCCGCCCCAGGACCGTCCGTCTACGCCCATCCAGATAACCTCGGCCGCACAACCACAGCCTCTCAGTAACCACATCTTACATGTCGACTGCACAGAGCACCGCGTCCCCACGAGCACCGCGGGGGAAGCAACATCTCCCGCAGAGCCCAGCTCAGGCGCCGTCCGCCAACGTTGGGCGCCAATCGCAGCGCAAACCGCGAGGCAACCGCGCGCACAATGGCCACAACCAATTCAGCGGCGCTGGCACATCCCCAAGTAAAGGCGCGATTGGCACAGACCCCGCCCTTGCGGAAAGCGCAGTCTTCCCAAGCGAGCAGGCGCAGATGCCTACAGGACCGCGCAACACAAAGAAACACACGCACTCTCAGCCATCCATCGACCGCGTCTTCTCGCCCAATGGCCCCAAGGCCCCCTTGACCGACACTGATTCTGCTCCTTACAATCCCTCCGCGACCCCAGCCAAGGTTCAAGGCGCATACGCCGGGCCGACCTTCCATGCATCGCCTGCGCCGTCAGCTTTGCCCATACCGAAATTCCTCTCTCGCTCAGTTCCAGCAAAGACCAGGCCCGGTCCACCCACGCCTCCTCCCGAAGACAGTTCGGACTCTGCCAACTCACCAAGTCTCTCGCCCGAGTCTCCTTCCCGCGTGCCGATCCAGATACCTGCCCGGAATGAAGACTCGCCGCTCGATATGCTGTTTAGGGCCGACAAAGCTGAGAGGGCCAGAAATGTGCGCGGTAGTCCTGCCTCGGCCAATTTCTTTAGCCAGATGCATCCACCGAGGCCTCCGCACTATCAACGTGATTCATCAAACTCGGCTAACGGCATATTTCCAATCGAGTTGGAGGGTGAGGGCAAGAGCGCGCACATGTCCCCACCTCCAGCGTTTCCAGTAGCCCATAGATCTGTCACCGATCCCAAGCAGGTCCCGCAGCTCAAGGACGCCTCTCCTCAAGGTGGCGGAAGTGACGTTATGCAAGACTTGCTGAACAGGTTGTCCATGTCACAGAAGAAGCCCGCCGCTGCGACACCGCCTGGAACAAACGCACAGGCGAACCAGGAATCCCAGCGTGATCACACCCCGTCGCCATTCCACGACGGACGGTCTGCCGTTAGGAGCGCTTCAGGTCCCACTACACCCCAGCCAGCGCAACAGGAGGGATCCGATTTCTTTTATGGCAATAAGAATCTTTCTCCTATGTTCAAAGCCGCCAAGAACGACTCCGCAAAGCGCAATTCCGGCCTGCGCACTGAGATCACTGCCGAATCACCTGCCCTAGGGCAGGCCATGTTCCAAGACCTTCCTTCTGTTGCTCCCGTCCAGACAATGGATCCCAATGTGTTTGCTCGTAACTATCCGGGGTCTGCCTTGGCTGGGCCTGGCAACTCAGGAAACACAAATATTCGTCATCCTCCATTTAGCCCGCCTTACCAATATAGTCCTAATAATCGGAAAACGCCTGGTCGGCAACAGCAGCATCCTCGAAATCACCATGCGCCAAGGGGCAACATGAGTGGTACAGGGCAACGAGGAGGGAAAGCATTTGGTTCTACTCAGCCAGTCAATGTTCCCAAACCAACTACCTCGATGATGGCATTTGTGCCTGCTTCGGTATCAGCAAAGCAACACTCTTCCTCTGCGCCACCGGCTGCTACCCTTCCCCCACCGGCAAAGCCTGTCGCTTCTTTGAACACATCAGTCTTAGAGCAGGATTTGAAGCGAATGCTCAATCTCAAGATGACAGGAGAGACGTCTAGTGTTCGTTAATCTTAGCGTTGTGTCTTTGCGATTGCTGCATAGCCTGCGATTTCCTTTTTTTTTTGTACTTTCCTCCACATTTGCCTTCTTTTCTTCATATGGGTTTTTGACAATTGTTGATGTAGTCATGTTGCATGACCACACTGTCATTTCTTTCTTTCACGGTGTTTCTGGCGTTCTTGCAATCATAGACCTGCATATTGGATGCGGTCTGGGGCGGTAGTGATTTGGCTGTGGAACGACACACTCGGCCTTCGCAGAGCGTACTGGCTCATGTTCAGCATTGTTTACGGGGCAACATGGGAACGCTCTTTGGAAGCGCTGGATGGCACATGGGCTCAGGTATTGGATTTGGTTTTTTGTGGTTATCTCTCGCATTTCTTGAGATATTCTGGTCGGCTGGCTCTAGCTGACATTGGAGTCCACTCTCTGACAACTTTTGCCGTCCATCATCCTGGACCCTGGCGCGATCCAAACCGATCAACACTACCACACACAACATAACCAAAAATTAAGAAAAAAAAATATAAGGGCATGATGCTCGGCTCTGCGGTCCTTCCTCTTTGGGAGGGCGCAGAGTATTCATGTCCAACGAACTGTGCCTGTCCCCCATCGCTTGTGACTGTTGACGATCTAGTCCTCGAAACCAGTGCTTTGTCGAGATACTGTCGTCGATATTCTCTTTGCAAGAAGGTGATCTTGTTGCGTTCATCGTCACTTCCTAGCTATACTGGACGTGATCGGACACTTCACCACGTGGTTCGACGTCATTGCCACAAATGCCACTATTCGTTGCACCAGAATTTTGAGTAATTGATTTCACACAGTATTTCCTAACAATCGGTTACGCCCGCTAGGATCACTTCAAGCATTTCGTGCATGGTTGTTGCGATACTAGCGCCGTTCGTCCAAATTCATCTTCACCATCACTGATTTACTAACCCGATTTTCGGGAACTTGTACGCTCCTAACCGCTTTTCTTTTCTGCCTCTTCTTATGCTACATTGCGACACAAGACACATCAACAGTCGTAGGCGCAACTCAAGGCGCGGTCTACACTATTCACTATCTGTCGCACGTGTACACGATGAAAAACCTCAAACATAAAGGTGAGCACTACACGCCAGTCTTCTATACCTGCCACGGTACAACAGAAGCTTTCTGGCGGTTTTAAGTAGTAACCGAAGTTTTGACGACTTCGTAGCTTCACGGTACTTCAGGGACCCAAGCCAAGATGAAAGAGCCGCTATTGCTGAGACGTCAGACAACGACAACGACAACGGCTTCGACTTCGACTTCAACGCTGGTATCCAGGACCACAACGTGAAGAAGAAGGGTATGTTCATATTTCTGGCGTCCAAATGTTAACATAAGAGGCTCACACTCTCAGCTTCCCGATTCTTTCCGCGCAAACAAGACAAGGTTGACAAACCGCTCCCTGCACCACCCACAGACAGCTTCTCCGACGGCATCGCTGGTGGACAAGACCCAGCTTTCGATACTTCTAATGGTAACAAGATCTTCGAGGATGACACCGCGGGTGTCGACAAGCCCCTTCCATTCCTTCCAGCTCCCCTTGATCTCTTGCGAAAGTCAAGGCCCACGAGCGATATTGAGAATACTGAGCCTCTAACGACCTACCCTGCAGCAGCCGTAGCACGTTCCAAGTCGCGTCCCAGCTTGACCGCTCTCAAGACCAAGAGTAGGTCACCTCGCATTTCTGCACGACTATGCGTTTGCTAAAGGCTTCTCCCAGGCTCTCGTCTTTTCCGCAAAAGTGAACATCGCTCACACTCACCTCCGCCCCCACTTCCCCCCCAGATCTCTGTATCTCCCACCGACCCAAGCCCACCCCAACGCCGCTCTGTCTTCGTACCTCTACCCGTCATCCACGGTCCTCGTTCCTCAGTCATCACTCCCAGCGGTCGCTCGGTCTCAATCTCCCGTCCCATGCTCTTGCCACACGGGTCCCAAGTCTCACCCGTCCCCAAAAACCCCGCAACCGTTCCCTTCACCAAGCCGACCGGAAACCCGCCACACCGTCCCCCTCGCCCCGACAGCATCGACGAGGAGACTCTAGCCTTCATGCGCGAGTCCGGCACCCGCATGGTTCTCTCCGCTAACCACCGCATGAGCGACAGTACAGCATCCGCCTCCACCCCCCGTAGCGGCCTCAGCTCTATCAACTCACGCCTTGGTCTCCCAGACGGCTACGGTACGCCGCGCAAGAACACACTTGACTCCCCCCTCGCTGTTCAACTCCCCGTCAACCCCTTCAAGCCGCTACCAGTGCGTGACAGCGATGGCAGTGTCAAATACAGTCGTTTCAGCGAGTATATCAAGACGCAGCAGGATGGATATGGAGACGATGGTATTGACACCGAGGACCGCGAGATTGGGCCCATTGAGCAATATGACAAGAATAGGGAGGGCGATTGGACCGTTGTCAAGAGGATCAGTAGGGGCCCTGGGGGTCAGCCGGGAATGTTGTTTCGGGATCGGTGGAATGGGTTCCATTTTGTCGCTGATGTTTGAGGAGGGATATGTTTGGCTTGGAGGATAGTGACTTGGAGAGGGAAGATGGTTGATTGATTGGGGCATTTGAGGGGGCAGATTTTGAAGAATGATGTTGGAGTCAGACGAGAAGGTTTTTGGCTGAAGTTTGGGTATGGGTACGAGGGAAGCTTGATCATCGACGCGGTGTAAAGCGGTTTGATTGTATCAGGGTGCAGCATGGCGCTTTCGAGATGTCCTGGGGGAGTCGTCATCGCTAGAAGCATTCTTCTGAGTAAGCGTTGGCTAAGGTGGAGCGTACATAGTTCGTTGCATGCACACCTGAAGCACAGAGGAACAATGTACACACCCCAACCAGGTAGCATAGTATACCTTATCACACAGGCATACTGTTCTTAAAGTGCTGCAGCGTACTCAAAAAAAAAAAGTGTGACGGTACACTGTATGAGCCATGTCACCCTAAAAACATTGCAGGACATCGTCCGCGTCTCCATAGATAGAGACACAGCCAATACAGCGCAATCATTATAATCTCATTACCAGCAATATCATACACCCCCACCCCCCCCCCTAACACCCTCTTTTACCAATCGCAGACACATACACCACCCCCCTACCGCCCTTGCGCCCCCAACATCAACGCGCTAATAGCATCCACACACCTATAAAACCTCTCCCCCACCTCCGGCCTCGCAAGATACGCACTCGTCGCCTCCCTAACCGCCTCCTCACACCTCCACTCCTCCAACGGCACATTCTCCAACCCATCCACATTGAACCGAAAATACCGCATCCACTGACGTTCCATGAGCGCACGATTCTCCGTTTCGAATTTACTCCCCAAGAGGCTCGCCTCATTACTGCGTTCCTCGACTGCATTCGCCATCTCCGCAATCTCGGTTTCGCGGTTGAGACCGAGTCCTGAACCCACGGATACTATGATCATCATGTCGTTTGCGTAGCGGAACAGTTTTCGGCATTCGTACAGGGTGTCGCGGACGGGGTTGTTTTTCGCGGTCCCGTGGTCGACGAGGCCGGGGGCTATGACGAGGCGTTGTGTTACGCCTGGTTGGGGGGGCATGTAGTGTGGTGCTTTTACGGTGGCGAGGAGCGCAGTGGTGATGGGAAGGGGGGTGCTGGATAGGTCGGGCCCGGTTATGCGCCGGGTTTGGTAGGAGCGGAGGACTGCGGGCTTGTTGGTGCCGATTTCGATGTGGGTGGATATTATGAAGCTGGGTGGAGGGGTTAGTGGGAGTGTTTTTGGGCTGGTGGATGGAGGGGGAGGGATGGGGATAACGTACACGTCTCCTGAGTCTTCGCGTCCGTCGAAGAGTAGTTCGTCTTCGTTGCCTAGTTCTTGTTTGATGACTGTTTTGATCTCCTTCTCCAGTGCTTCGCTGGTGGTGTTTGTTTTTGGAACGTGGGGATCGAGAGAGATGAAGAACTCTCGTTTGTTTGCGAAAACTTCTTTGGCAATCTGCTTGTATGCTTCTCTTGCTCTGTGGGCTTGCATTCGTAACCGAGAGAGCAGGATGGCGATTACGCCTCCGAGCGAGCTACCTCCTGTGAGGTCAAAGATCTGGTGTGGATCTAAGCGGTGTCCGATTTTGACGCATACTGCGTTGACGAGGGACTCGATGACTAGAAGAGATGAGAGTCCTCGGATGCCATCACCGTCGATGGAGAGAAGAATCTTGGTTTCCCTAGTTCTGGAAACAACTGATTCTACAGACGGCGCTATATGCACAGGCTGACCTTGTGGGGGTTGCGTGTAGTTTTGTGGTGGTGGCTGCGCAATGTGTGGAGTAGGATGTTGTCCATTTGGAGCTCCAGGTTGCACCGGTGCTACCGGCACGGTCGGCACTTCTTGGAGATTTGGTCTTGCTGGTTGCTGTTGTTCTTGCTGGCCATATGGTGACGTGTAGGCAACATTTGGTCCGCCTGATGGCGCAACTCTATGTCCGGGTGGTTGCTGGAGCTCCGGATCCAGAGCGGGATCGAAATCTGGGGAAGGCGAGTAATCATGCGGTTGGGTACCATCTGGGTGAACATCATGACCTTGCAGAGGTAAAGGTCCATTGATCGGTCCTGGCGGTGGTCCTGGAGGCGGTGGTTCTGGCCATGGCGTGTACCTCGAGTTTGGATCTTGAACAAGCCGCGTCTCGGCCTCTTCGGCTACGCGTCTTATGTCTGGGTCTTGAACTCTGCTGTCGAAAAGTTAGTCAAGCAGTAGAGAGTACATGCGTTTGATGAGGAAGGCGCAAACGTACTACCTGACCCAGCCTATATCCCAAGGTTCCCAGCGCCCAGATAGCAGGAATTGAATCGACGTTGGATAAGCAGGGTCGTAGAAGTAATGTGTCCCTTCTACAGGCGAGTACCTCACACAGCTGAAATCAACCGGTGTCCACGACATAATCGCTGTGTAGATGAATTAAACGCGCAAGTTCTCTTGAGATACAATCACAGCTCTTCACGTTCACACCGAAACGCGCAATCCTCAAGGTTCCGTAGGAACCGCAAGCTGTGTTTGTCGAACGTGGTGGAGGTGAGAGAGAGATGGGAGTAGATAGTGTACATCTGCGCAGACTGCGGTAAGACAGCGACCTTACTACCGGCACCCGCTAGTCTGTTATTCCCATTTAATCAGCAAACGACGAGAAATGAGGGCCCATGTGCAGAAGGGACATGGTATGTGTGTTGGACGCGCCCAATCGCGTAGCACCAGCCGGCCCGCTTTCTTGCAAGGTTCTCACGGCAGGCGGCGCCAGCTAGCCAGACCATGGTTAAACGAGTCTGTTAAGAGCAATCCCTTGGGTAGCGTGTTCATGCAAGACGTGCCTTGATCCGCCGCTTTTCACCGGTCCAAGTTACGTAGGGAGAAATGACACGGCGCTCAATGTGGAAGCGCTGGTGTGGAGTACAACCGACGGGCCGCGACAACGGGTTGCAGGCCAGACGGGTGAAACTAATCATGTACGACCTGCGCTGTGATCAAGTTGGCAGCGACCTCTCGCCGCTCAATCTTGGTATTGTTTGAACGAGTGAGGAGTCACAAGCTCAGCGACATGATTTCACAGGAGTTGCATGAAGCATTACTGACGCAACGAGTCTGCACATGAGGCGCTCACCGGAGGTGTAGATAGTCAATGACCTCCGCGGGCCGAACCGAGAAGCCACACTAGCTGCGGGTAACGCCATCGAATCGTCGCCGGTGTCATGCTCGACGCGGATGGACATGTTCATTTGACGAATGTTAATTTGACATACACTTTGAAAGACTTGAAACGTGGCGCAAGGCTGAACACGATGGTCGAGTTATTGAGGCGGTCGGAGTTGCTCGGTTCACTTGCATACTGTACCCGACGATCGCGCCACTCTGGTAAGATGCAGTGCTGTCGACACGGCCGTTCATTTGCAGATAGACCCATGGTGTCCACAGTTATAACCCTATATATTGATGCACCCCGAGTATGAAGACTAATCAACTGACGCCCAGGAGATCTGGTAGTTCGATCGGGTTTGTTTGCACCTTTTTGCACAACTCCAAGAACTCCTTCTTCTCCACTTCGGTACGAAATTCGATCCTGGCGCCAGAGATAATCTTACCCTTCTCCATCTTCTTTCGGCCATCGTCTTCCTTTCCTTTGCACTTGCCTTTCGCATCGCCCAGCTCGTTACTCGCGGTGACGCTGTATTTGCGCATTGCTTTGTCGCCTTTGTCGATAGGCACTCGTAGTCCCTTGATCTTGACTTCACGTCCGCCGTCATCCTTGATATTGATGGGGTTCACCGAGGAATTGATGTAAAAGGCAAGGTACCCGTTACGAAAACTCGCCGAAAAATGGATCAGTGCGATAATGGCACCACTATCGTTGTCTTCCCAGACGCGCAAGTTCTCAAGCGCACACATCTGTTGCGCGTGACTAAACGTCGAACCAATGCCTTCATGAATGCGCGTTGTCTTCTCTGTTCGAAATGTCTCTAGGAGTGTGCGGCCCATGAGTTCATTTTGAAAGAGCGCTGCAGCTACGTTACGTTAGCTGTGGCAATCGAGGTAGGCTTCTTTGACTACTTGCCGTCCGCGTTCTGGAAGACATAGTTGATCCAAGTCGTCTGTGCAGTCTTGATGGGCTGATTACCAAGCTTTACATCGTGGAATTTGAGTTTGCAGGGCACAGTGATGGACACCTTACTCAGCGAGAAGTAGCTGGAGTAAGGAATGTACATCTGATCATCGGCCATACGAAGCTCCATGCGCACAGTATTGTCGTTGCTGAAGGTCCAGATTGAAGTCACAACCCGCACCCTTCTTGTCTCTGAGTCTGTGATGCGTTTGCGTACAACAGCGACGCGACATTCTTCAGACGCTGTCACCATTTCGACATTGTTCCTATCCTCTTCATCAAGCCGATGCGAGTACTCCACAAGCTTCCCACGGCTAAAAGCATCTGGTCAGTATATTTGCAGTCTGATCGAAAACATCCACGTGGCTTACACGTCACACAAGATTGCAGAATTACGGAAAGCTTCTTTCTCGAAATTTGCCTGCTGACTCGCAGTCGTCGAGCTTCGATGACGCTTCATGATCTCCGTTTGGGAGGATGAAAACACACTCAACTTGCTTCGCGAGGCATTCGATATGGTTCCTTCGATATCATGAGACGCAGAAATCCCCAATGCAGGCGAGGGTAGCAACGACAAGGGTCTGTCACCGACTTGCTGTCCAGGCTCTGATGTTTCGGGCATTTGAGGTAACGGAGAGGCTTCCTTAGACGGAAATTTGTAATGATGACTGTAGTATGTATCTCTGATGGCACCTGGGCTGGACCACCCGATCGAGCTCATCCCAGCATCAGATGAATTATAGCTACTATTTGAGCAACGAGGTGACGACACACCGAGGCTCAAATCTAAGACTCGGTTTGGAGTGAAAAGTGATGCTCTCGGCGTAGACGGTGTCTCGCTGGGAGGTGAAGGAGCACTTTCGTTGAGTATCTGAGAAGTCGGTCTCCCAGAAGACCGTGAACGCTGACGAGAACGTGAATTTGAGTATCTGCTACCTCCACGGCGAGGTGATGAAGTCAATGAAGCTGGCTGCGACGTGCACGTATTTAAAGCGTTTGGCGCTTCCATCGTTGGTGATCTCGCAGGATTCTTCCGAGGAATCGGCGGCGCTTGCATGATCGGTTCACCGATAGCGAGGTTGTGCAGGAGGCTCTGGATGTCTTCTCGGTAATCAGAGGAATTGTCAGGATACTGGTGCATGCTGTCAATGCGGCGTGCCATTGGGCCTATGACACTGTCCACATGATCAGATGATTTGCTACTCATCGTCAGTGAAATTTGTTCGCCACGAAAATGCTGCCTACCTTTGTATTGCTTGCGTAGTTAAAGCGACAAAGTTCGTGTGCAACTGTAGTAGTCCCTTGAGATCTTGCAAGGTACCGCCGTTTGTCGTCCAGAGCATCGTCTTGTACTCAGCTAGCACCAGATGACTCCATGTTCTCTCGATTGCGAATCCGCTCGTGGTTGGACGCTTTTTGATCACTTGGTACTGGTCAATCAAGGAGTCCAGGTCATTTATCGTCCGCTGACAGGACAATATAATGGTACTGATACCATCTTGAACGGCTCTTCCAGCAAGTTGTAATACCTCAGGACTGGTGTTTTGAAGTGCCTCGGCTAGCAACTTCAAAGCTCGTGCAAAGCCGCCGATCTCAGCCTCGATGACTTGCAAGTCGGCAGGGGCGTCCTTCCTGCCAGCGGCAAATGCTTGCTCAAGCATCCAAGCAGCCTGGGACAGCATGAGAAGGTCCCCAACGTTGGGGACAGTCATCGTAAGAAACGGCAGTAGAGCATGTGACGATGTCCTCAATATCTGTTAGGACTATCATATACAGAAATCGAGACGGCAAAAGAAGTGCAATAGTTAGCTCGAGAGGTTTCGACACAAGTGAAGGAAAGATACGATATGACCCGCGACAAACAGAAATGGTCTATGAAACGTAGGGGCTTGGTAAGAAGGAACCGTAGCAGAGACTAAAGGAAATTTGACGGCATGCGGCTGGGTACACGGCGCCATTCTGATAGAGCCGACAGAGGCAGAGACCGGAACATCAATTCGTGAGGGCGGAGTTGTTGGTTGAGGAGCATAGACGATGCTCGAGTACGCGAACCAGGGTACCACGTGGGGCTTCTAGCGTGCATTATTGGCGTTCGTAGATCCTCCCACAAACCTGTCACTCCGCCCTGCCGAGATGTCAATCGTTCCATGTCCGACACTACTAAGATCAGCCTAGACAAATCGTATCGCAGTCTGAGAACTTCGTATCCCAGTGATGTGACACACACAAGTGGTGAGGAATGTCCGTGGGCTGAAAGTGGAGGGCGCTACTGATATTAATATGTGCCGTGTTGCAAGCCATGCTGCAGGGCTACTATTTATTCGTTCAAGCGCTTTGTTTTACATGGGGGACATCGCAATCCCGTACGGAAATCCTCGATTGATGACTACCGTTGTTTTGTAGAGGAGAATCGTCATACCGGGCTGTCTACGCAGTCCTTCGCTCTCCTCAAACCGACATGACACCAGAAAAGAACATAGCACCTAAAGTGTGTCGTATAGTACAAAGAATCGTTCACGCTCGTCTATGTTGAATTGCAATTCGTATGCGCTTATGCAAGAGGAGAGAAGAGGCTAGAATTGTCAGCGACTTTAATCAGAAATTGGAAAGGCCAAATAGAAATTCAAGATTCTTGAGGCTTTGCACACCTATAGAGGCGATTCATCTGCTTGCTTGTGGTATGATAGGTACAACACAAAGCAGTATCCTCGCATCCGTGGTTCAAAGGTAGGAAGGTGGGCTCACCGGATCAGAGAAGGCTTTGGCTGGCTTTGCGAGTAACCAAGGTAGAGGATAAGAGGAAGGTAGCCGTAGTGGATAGCGACGCGGGAGACATCGATGATGCGGGCAATGCGCTCCTAGTAGAGAGTCAGATGGCGGCCCTTGGGTGTCTGTTTGCAACATTGTGGGCACACCTTTGACTCTTCCGATAGTTGGTACATTGCAGCTTTTGTGTGTCGGGTTGAGCCTCGAGTGCGGGGAGAGGTGACGCAGGAAACGGGCGGTGGTGGTGGGCGTATGGCGATGTGACGTCTGGAGTCGCTTTCGACATGCGCAAAGATGCATGGCCGCCAAAATATCGCCGTAGCCCAATACGTGCTAGCGCGCCATCATAGCTCCAAAACTTCGAGATGGGCGCATCGCTCCCCAGCTGCGACGCCCGCCCGACAACCACGCCGCCTTTTCAATAGAAATCGCCCTGGGTCTTTGATTGCTGCCGAGAGCCTCTAACCGGTTCTTGCTGCGAGAAAGTCGCAATGTCTGCCCCAAGCTCCCGTCACTGGTCAGCCAACATCACCATTCGCAGAGCCGCAGGCAGCATGTGCTCACTCTCCATAGGGAACAGAACAAGGAGGCCACAGTGTATTGCGGCAATCTCCATGAGCGCGTCACGCCCCGCATTCTCCACGAGCTGATGCTCAACGCCGGCCGCGTTCGCAACGTCAACATGCCCGTCGATCGCGTCAACAGCCAGCATCAAGGCTTCGGCTTCGTCGAGTTCCACACCGAGGAAGAGGCCGACTATGCGCCCAAGATCATGAACAACATCGCTCTCTATGGCAGTCGCATTCGCGTTAACAAGGCGTCTGCCGACAAGCAACGGAACGTCGAAATCGGCGCCGAGCTGTTCATCGGCAACCTGGACGCCATGGTGGACGAGAAGACGCTCTACGACACTTTTGGCCAATTTGGACCTCTCGTCAACGCCCCAAAGATAGCGCGCGACGAGGCGAACCTCTCAAAGGGATATGGCTTCATCTCCTTTGGTGACTTTGAGTCTTCGGATGCGGCCATTGCAAGCATGCACGGTCAGTACATGATGAACAAGCAGATTTCTGTACAGTACGCGTACAAGAAGGACGGAAAAGGCGAGAGGCACGGAGATGAAGCAGAGCGCATGCTTGCGAAACAGGCCAAGGCTCACGGTGTTGCGCCTGCCGTGCAACCTCTCCCGGCGCATCTGTTTCAGCTGCCTGCTGGCGCCAATGGAGTACCAACTGGACCAGGCATGGGCGCAGATACTCGAGGTGCACCTGTCGCGCCTAGTGGTCCTGCCGGCTTTGGGGGGCCTCCCAACGGCGCTCCCGGTTATGGTGCTCCCACAGGTCCCCCTGGATATGGTGCGCCGAACGGATCCTATGGACGACCCCCAGCTGTGCCTCCTGGCGGACCTCCATCGCTACCGCCCCCGCCGTCTGGCTTACCAGCTCGTCCCCCAAGTGGAGCACCTTCTAGCTACTATCCACCGCCACCTGGTTTCAATAATGGACCACCGCCTGGCTTCCCTCCGACATACGGCGCTCCACCTGGATTCGCACCACCTCAGGGATATCCACCACAACGCTGAAATGGTTGGACGGCGAATCAGTTACTTCACTCGGACAAGTCATTGCGACACGTCTGGACGGCACTTCCTTCTGCCGTTGAGGAAATACTTTCCAAACAGAGCTTTACGGCAGCAAGGAAAATTGTCAACTTCACCATCGATCATGCACTTACTTTCGCCCTTACGGCGAAGTTACTGGAAAGAGCAATCACCACCTCTGCCTCACGTCGCATGACACGAAGAACATGTGGAGAAAGGCAATTGTTTCGGGAGGACATGTCGCCAGATATGGATTATTGGCTAAAAGTGTGCTAAAGCCGTGCCAGAGACGCGAAGTAGATGAACATAGGAAATGTGAAAAGTGGGGACGGCTGATGTGCCGCATCCCAAGGTCAAAACCAGATACCAAATCCATGCTTACGTGCCTCCAAACCCTTGCACCTTTGTGATAGACTTAAGGAATAAATCTCGAAAGCTTAGCCGCCAAGAACTATGTGAGTTTGAACAAATGGAACATAACGAGACAAAGAATGGAATGCAAAGACAGTAACAATCAAGAAAAGCTAACGAATTTGGGGTCCCGGGGTACACCGTCTGCACCGATATTATTCTTCTTGAAGCGTTCCTGCATGTAGATTCTCCGCGCTTCGTCAAAGTCGACACCCTTCCTCTTCATGATGCGCATAACCTCCTTCTTCCCCGCATCGTCAAGGCCCTGTCGCGAATCGCCCGCTTCAACGTTGGTACCTAGGTCGAAGGCCGACGAGGATAGCCCGGCTTCGATGTCGTCGCGGAATGAGGTGGGGAGACGCGTATATATTGGTCCAGGGATGGGGAGTAGATGTATCCAGCGGTGCCGTGTGAAGTAGCCCACTATGAGAGTCAGTGAATGTCCAAGATGACGTAAATAGCCGACATACCGGTAGCGAACACCAGGACCGAGAGAAACACAGAGTACATCATGTAAGCCATTTTGGCTGTAGTTTCGAGGTCTGAGTGAAGGATGCGGGTGGTTGCGACAACTCGGAGGGCTCGGGAGTGCCTCAGTAGCGCGGCGGAGGCGCAGTAATGGGGTCGACGAGAAAGGACAAAAAGAAAAGGAAGGTGATGAGAGGGGAGCTGCAGTCGCAGCGCGTAGTTTGACGACGCCCAGTCTATCGAAACTCGGATACGCGGATGAGATGATGCCTAAGCCGTCACGGAGGTTGTCGCTGCCAGCGGACAAGTCGTCTCGGCTGCACCGCCACAAGTCCCGGGCCCTGGCTGCATCGCGCTCGTCACTCTTGACTATGGACAGGGGTCAAGCGTCGGCCCGTCGTTGATCCATCCTCGACGCACACTACGCCCAAGGTGGTAATTCAGACGAGCACCGCCCTTCAATATTGGGAACTTTCAAGAACAGCTCCGATTGCAAGCTCCCGTATCCACACGCCCCAATACACAAAATGGCCACCACTATCTCGCACGATCTCGCCTGGGAGGTTACCAGTGAGTGCATCCCGCAGAGCAGGAGACGAAAGACTTTTTGGGAAGGATGGAAGGTTGACTGTGTGATGTAGAGGGACACAGCGCTACGCTTGTCAAGAGGGCGAATGGTGTGCAGTTCTCGCGCGATCCTCTTAACCTGAGGAACATCTACAGCCGCAAGGTATGTTATTGTGGAAGTGTGGACCTAGGAATTGGACAATGGCTGATTATTGCGCAGAATGAGGGCCAGATTGCCAACAAGGTACGCCCATTGCGAATCTCGAATGCGACGACTCGGATCACACTGTAGAACGCGGACATGGAATTGACAAGTGGAACAGGCCATCGGTGTCATCCCCGGCAAGGAGGGCGGCGTCACCCTTCTGATCAAGAAGGCCGACAAGCACCACCAGCCCGCTACCTCTACCCAGACCGTCACCTTCGGTCCCCAGCGATCAACCCGCAAGTACGTGTACCTTGATACCGGAATTATACAGATCTTTGAAGAAGAAGAAGAACAGTAGCGGCAACCATCACGGAACCATACACTAACCCAACCCAGGACATATGCCGCCATCGTCAACTCCACCACCAAGCGCAACTACCGTCCTGACCTCCGCAAGGACGCCGTTGCCCGCGCTTCCGCCATCCGCAAGTCCCAGAAGCCCGTCAAGGCCGACACCAGGCAGACCAAGCTGCGAGGCGCAAAGGCCACCAAGGCCGCTGCCCAGAAGGAGGAGGCATAGATTCACAATGTGACGTAAAGATTCGTGGCTAAAGAGGGAAACGAAAAGAGGAGTTTACTTCATTCGGGTTCATTTGAGGGTCTCGGAGCTCAAAGACATTCCCGTGGTGTGTTGCAAGGGCAAGGCCATGTGGATTGTATATGATCAGTGCTAGGTCTTTTCCATAGAATGGGGGGCTGGGCGAACACAATGAAATGCTTCGAAAACTCAATCATGGCTCCTGATATTGTTTCTCTGTGAACGAGATACGAGACTTGGAAAAGATGAGCCTGGTTCAAGGCAACCTGATATTACTGTCTTGCTCTCCACAGTAACGCCTCTGCAAACAGGTTGTAACAGAATCCCTAATGTACCAATTCCCCTCTTACTTCCACTGCGTCGCTGCATCTTTTATTCGTAATCTTCCATCAATTCGCCGAACCACTACCATCTCTTCATCTTCATCAAAACGGCTGATTGACTAGCACACAGTCACCCCCATCCCACCTCTTACGCCCAACCCATACCTTATACACAAAAAAGCGAATGCGAATGAAATGGCTCCATAATTTACACCCCCCCCCCCCCCCCTCCAAGAATCTACAGCTAGTAACGAATATAAGCCAACCAACAAACAGATAGAGAGAGAGAAAGACCAGACGCGAATATAAAGATAAAGTCTAGCCACAGACAAAGTAAAATGTGAGTAGGAATACGTCCACGCCTATGTAAGACCATGTATGGCGGGGTCCTTTCTTCTTAGAAGCGTATATTGGTATTTGGGCTGTATCGTGAATTGGGCTTGGGTTGAAGCTGCCTCGTCAAACATAGATGTTGTGTGGACTAAGTGAATCGTACCCTTGATGATCGATGCTAATGTGTAAAGTCTAAATGGGCAAGTCACTTGGTTGCAATGGCATCACGCACTACTATCCAGCTCAATCAATAGGCTAGCCAAAACACCCGAGAAACTCAGTTGTCACATGGACATGTCCGTCGCATTCCCTGACCATCAATCCATCTTGCTCGACCACGCGTCTCACCTACAATGCTTATCCACATTGTGGTACTAGACATTCACATTCACAATCAGACATAGACACACATGTATGTGTTTTCTTTTCATGAACATTCAACTCGACATTTCATTATTGATCCATGTTCGATTCATTATACCTCCGCCCCAGAAAATGCAACCAGAGAAGAAGTTATTCAACCGCTATACAACCGCCGCTTCAAAGAGAAAAGGCTCAACCAATGCTAATTGATCATCTGCCGCCCACTTCGCGTGTGGAATTCTCACTCAGGTAGCGGAGGGCCTTCTCCAGGTGTGAAAACTTCAAAACAGTCGGACAAAAGTCCCGGGCAAAGCAAATCTGGTGTTGAGCCTTTCAATGAGATGGTGCTTCACCTGCCAGCTAGTGTTTTTGTTCACAAGCTGACCTCCCAAAAGAGCCAGAGCACATGTTTGAGAGGCGTGAAAACCCCGAGAAGACCCAGCCACCATCGTTTGCGCAATGATCGAACTCGCCCAGGCAGTTAAAAACAAGTGACAAGACAGCAAGCTTGCCATTGAAAGAATCTTCGGTAACCAGGAGGGCTCCAAGATCAATCAAGATCTGCTGCGAAATGTCTTGTGCCACTAAAAAGCGTAGTGGACTCTCGTGTATGTGACGACGTAAGAGGAAAGCCGACTTGGTCCGTAAGATGTACATGAAAGGGGTATCAAACAAGTTAGAGGGCGTGACGGTTGAATTGGATGTACTCCAGGGACAATGCGCTATCGTCCTGTGATAACAACCGGAATTGACTAGTGACTGCCGTTCTTGCGGAAGTTGAGTAGCTGGGCCAGGCTGTTGAGACTGCACCCGCTCTTGAGGAAGTCGTGGCTCATCAACTCGGATGCACTGGCGCGAGACTTGACGTCGACGCAGAGACAGACGGAGAGGAAGGCCTTGAGCTCTTTGGAGAGCTTGTCGGGCTTCTTCAAGCGAGGAGTACCGTTGGTGGCGATGAGGTAAAGAGCTTTGAGCGGTTCCTCGTTGAGGTATGGGGGTTCAGACTCGATCATCTCGATAGCCATGATACCCAGGGACCAGATATCGACCTTGTTTCCGTACTCTTTCTGCTTGACAACCTCAGGGGCCATCCAGTAGGGCGTACCGACCATGGTCGCACGCTTGCTACGTTGCTCGGTGAGCTTGGCGCAGAATCCGAAATCAGCTATGGCGAGTCAGCATACAGTCCGAAGGAGGGAGCAAAGAGCAGTCGTACTAATCTTGACGTTGCCACGTCCATCAAGTAAGACATTGTCACTCTTGATATCGCGATGGATAATGTTCTGATTATGTAGATGTTCCAATCCTTTGCAAGTCTTGTCGATGTTAGCATATGACAGGATTGGTACAATTTGGGACATACCTCGAAGCAGATGGTGGCGATCTGATCCTCGCTGATGGACTGGTTGTTGTCGATGACATCAGTCAATGCACCTCCCTCCATGAACTCCATGACGACCCATAGCTCTGATTGCTCTTCTTGCAGGAATGCATCCAGGAAGTTGACAATGTTGGGGTGCTTGCTGTCCTTCATGACGATGATCTCGTTGACAATGAGTTCCTTGCGCGGTTGATTGCGAAGATCCATTTGCTTGATGGCGACCTGAGCGCGCGGCCCGTTCTCTTGCATGACCCTGCGCGCAGTTGGCGAGGTGGCGCTCTCACGAATGCGAGCAACATAGACAGATCCACTAGCTCCCTGTCCAATCTTCTTTTGCTTGTTGTACGAATCCAGGGGACGTTCCTTCGAAACGACTTCTCGGAGTTTGGCCATGACCTCGCTCTCTGACATGCTGGACATACGAACATCCTTGCGCGGAGTTTCCTCCTTGGGCTTGCTAGTGAGTGCCTGCTCAGCTTTCTTCACAGCATCGCTAGTTGCAGCAGGCTTGGCAACATTCAACGGCTTGGGTGCAGCAGAAGAGCCTTGATATTGCTTTTGCTGCTGTGACTGCCCGTTCGCAGGACGAGCTTGCGGGATTTGAGAGCTGGAACCCTTGGTATAGCTATTGTTGGTCTGGATGGGCGGGCGCTGCTGTTGAGCTGGAGCCTTGGACGAAGGGGAAGTGCTGTAGCTAGCATTCTGCTGTTGTGGTGCCGGAGGTGCAGGACGCTGCGCAGCCATTTGGCGCAAAGAACCTGGGGGCTGCTGTGGCTGTTGCTGGCTTCTAGTAGCACCGGGGGTAGATGGCGCGGGACGGCTCGGGTTGTAACGTTGCTGGCTGGAAGGACTCGGATCGCGGGAATCGTAGCCACCGCCTCCGACTTCTTGCTGGGCGAGCGGAATCTTCTTCTGAGGAAGCGAGGCATTGTATGCGGCCAGTTCTTCACGCTGTTGTCGCTCATACTCTTGACGCTGCCTATCACGTTCTCGCTGCATACGTGCTTGCTCCTCTTTTCGACGCTCTTGCTCATAGCGATCTTGCTGGGAGGCTCCATTCTGAGGCGCCGCGTACCCACCTCCAGGCGGGGTATTCTGGCGACTGTAGCTATCCTTGCGCTGATAATTACCGGGAGGTGCTGGTCGTGGAGGCGCAACAGAGTTGCCACTACCACCATAACCGAGCTGCTTCTCCGTGCCCGCACTGACTGGTGGGGTCGGGGTCAGACTGGGGTACTGTTGGGGATCTTCGGAGCGCTTGACGAGCTTCTCGGTGTAGAACTCGAGAACTTCAAGGACAGCCTTGGGGTTCTTCGCATAGTCGTCTTTGGTAAGTGCAGATGCTGTGAGCAGTTTCTCCCATTCCACAGGCAGGCCAACAAAAGCTCCGCTGGTGGGATCGAAGCCGACATGGACTCTGTGGGTGAAGTTGGTGGGGTTGCTGACGCCGCCCATACTAGGACAGCGCTGGTAGATGCTGTCTATCCACGAGTAGACATCATCATCTGTCTCGACCTTGCATGTGATGACCTTGGTGGGCCCATCGCGAGGCGGTGACGAGCCTTTGTTGGTGTTGAGTGCTCTTGTGATTTCGAAAGACAAAGCCTGGGTGTCTGATCGCTCGACGCCGAGGATGTCGCGCAGAGGAATGGTGTTGGAGACCTTGGAGGCGTGTGCGCTCTTGAAGAAGTTGAGCTCGAACTCGCGCAGCACCAGCCAGCGATCAGCCCAGACAAGCGACTTGAAGAGGCCCTCGTCCTTGACCTTGACCATGCCCTCTTTGACGACTGCCG
This sequence comes from Plenodomus lindquistii, assembly GCA_025504975.1. Taxonomy (NCBI): domain Eukaryota; kingdom Fungi; phylum Ascomycota; class Dothideomycetes; order Pleosporales; family Leptosphaeriaceae; genus Plenodomus; species Plenodomus lindquistii. Next base: position 482,063 of record JANUWI010000002.1, on the reverse strand, counting down.
TGGAGGAGGTGCTCTTTTCTGTTTGCGTGCGGACCAGCGACATTTGCGAAGATTGGGCAAAGCCGGGCGACTGCATGCTGAGACCTGCCATGTTGCCGGGAAGGGTGTTGCTGGTGTTGGGCGTGAGGGCGAGGCGGGGACGGTCTGTGGGAGGGCGTGGCGCGGGGCCAGGGTTCATGAACTGGTCGCGGGAATACATGTCTGACGCGTCGTGTTAAGTCGTGTTTGACAGGGCCCTGTTTAGGTTTGGCAGTGGGCGTGTACTGCGGCAGCGGGCGACAAGTCACAGTCCAGCAGTCGCAGCCAAGCAGTGGGAGAGAGGTGCAAAGGCAGAGGCAGAGGCAGAGGCAGTGGGAGTGAAGGGGAGGTGAGGTGAGGGTATACTTACTCGGCGCAGCGCTTGATCTTGAACACAGGCACAACAACAGGTGGTAGCAGGCGCAGAGCAGTCACAATACGCTCGTGGACGTGTGTCGTTGCCTCCTCCAACGCTGCCTGACCCTGGTGGAAATGCGGTGAATGGCGGGGTGGGCCGTGCCGGGAGCAGGACACAATCAGGGGGGCGCGCTATTGGCGACAATATAACAGAGGCGGTATGGTATGGGTATGGACAGTGCAGCGGGCGCAAGAGCAGATTCCGAGGTGAAGGTGAGCGTTTGGGGCAGCCGCATGCGAGTAAGCAGCCGTGCAACTTCAAGAGATCGGGCTGCAGCCTGCAGCACTGCACTGCGGAGTATTGGTCCACAAAGCGAACAAGAGCCGCCAGCCAGCCAAAGCCGCGATGCGCCACAACGGAACCTCTCTAGGCCACGACTGGAAATGTGCAGGGGAGCAACAGCAGGTTTGCACAGTCGCCAGTGGTGGGAAGCGGTGACGCTGCCCCGTCTTTGCTGCTCTGGCTTTGGCTTTGGCTCTGGCTTTGGCTTTGGCTTGTTCGAGGGTCAATGGCTCCACTTGGGTTGGGCGGGAGAGCTATGTAGTCACGTGGGTGCGACGCCCAGCGATTGGAAATTGGAGCTTCACGGGCGTCCGCCGCCCCATCTCAGGTGGATCAGGACTCAGGGGCCATGGTCCTTGGAGCAGTTGAGATGAGTGGCAGAAGGTTATCGCGACGCTGAGCGCGGCCGACACCCAACGCACGACAGGCTATTGGAAGGCCTACAGCTTACAGGCGCGACTACGCCAAGTGTCCGGGTCCCAAGCAACAGCGGGCCGGTATCACGCCTGTACGACATCGAGTTCAGTGTTTCAGCACGCAGCGCCTCCAACCAAGACGCTTTTCTGAAACCCTTCCGGGTAGCACCAGAGAACCTTCCATAGCCGCCACCCTTGTATCTCAAGAAACTAAGCCGCCCGCATTGGACTGGAGTGCACAAGGCTGTTTGAGATAGATGACTTGTCTACATTTGAAATCTACGCCCCTGGCCCCCCCAGCCCTTTTATCATCCATCCAACGCCCCACCGTCTTGTTGCAAGCCGTATTTGAAATACATGCGACCACGACACTCAAGACTCTGCAAAGTCACAGTTTATCGTGCGCATTCTCATGTTCCGATTTATGCACCACTGACTCCTTGACTATCGTCGTCATAGGTTTCAACCCAGGCTGCACACTAGTTCACAAGTACATAGCACAACCTCGTGCCATTCAGAGCCTCTCACCACACATGACGCCATCCCATTGGGGTTTGAATTCAAAGCAACAAGCTGATGGTGATTTGTGTTGCGGTTGATCATGACACAAATCAACATTGGCCCAATTTCTTATCGTTCTGACTATTCAACCCCCCATACACCAAGCACGTCTCGCCCAGACCCTTCCTGTTGCTTATTCTTCCGCTTCTGAAGCTTCTTCACTCTACGCACCGAGAGCCCAACACCCAGAGGTCCTAGTATTGTGCACAGCACTATGGCCCAGGTCACAACGAGGAATATGTCAGATGGCTCGTCCGCCGATGCAGTTCCTGAAGTTGAGAAGATTCCATTCGACTCGGCGACACCAGATATCAGGAAGCCTATCTCCCCCCGCGCACACATCGCGAGTGCTAGTATAAGAGGCGGCTGTAGTGACAACGGCTTTGATGGGCTGGGGGAACTTCGAGATTCGAGATTTGTTGCGTTTCTTGGAGTCGTGTCCGCAGCCTTGTTTGTAGTCGATGGACCTTTCCGTCCGTTTCTTCCCCACAGATGCGGCATCGATGGTAGCTTCACCTTTGCAAGTGATCGACTCAAGGATCCCTTGCCTGGCATGACTGAGATTCTCACGAGCCAAAGACCGCACACAAATTTTCCAAATGCCATCAAGACCGTATAAACGATGCCTTTCCATACGACAGAGCCGTTGAACATTCGTGTAATGGGAATAGAGAAACCAATTGACGCGAAGAACAGAGGCTGTAGGATCCTGGATACGGCTGAGTGGTAGTATTGCTCATATATAGCCGATCCGTGAGTGCCCTGATCGATGGACTGAGCGTTTGACACTTCTCTGGGCTCGGAGGTGGCCGTTGGAGAAGGGGTGCTTCGGTCGCCATCGACTATAGAAGACGTGGCTACGCCCTCGACAGGATCAACGGTTGCCCGCTGCGTGTCTGGTGGCTGGTCGGAGGCTTGAGGAGTAGCCTTCATCTTCTTCGCATTGGCTGCGGTAAGTGAAGGCTGTGCATGAGAAGATGAGGGATGGGACAATTCTGAATCCCACCAACTTATGCTGGCTCCAGCAATATATGCAGCAAAAAGATTCGAGGTTCCAGCATATGTCGCACCCGACACCAGTCCCACCAAGAGCAGGGTGTGAATGAAAAACGCAGTCTGTGGCATGAGCAAGATGACGTTGAGTCTTGACACTTTCTGAGTCTCGCGGCAATCATTCAGCCACGAGGTCACAGGCCTTGCGATGTACAGACATACAATTGGCACGACGGTGGCAAAAGCGACCGAGACAAGGACTGGACGCACCACAGTGACCCAGCTGAAATTGTCTCCTCCGAGATTTGAGATGACTTGGACCATGACTAGTCCGACAACATCATCCATCATAGCGGCACTGGTCAAAACCACCCCTAGTCGGGTAGTTGTAAGCCCACTGGAGGCCAGCACGGTGAAGGTGGTTCCAAGACTAGTGGAGCACAGCGCAGCACCCGCAGCGAATGCTTGCACAGGGGTTGCATCAAGGAGCGTCTGTAGGGTGTAGGATAGTCCGATTGGGATCATAATACCAGTAAGAGCAACGCCGCATGATAGAAGCAAGTTTGCCTTGAGAGCTTGGAATGAGGTATGAAGGCCACCTAGAACATGTTAGTTTTGCAACTGATTGGTCGTGTCACCACTGCTCTGAATAAGGATACCTTCGTATACCAGCAGAATCAGACCAAGATAGCCCAATTGAACAATGGCTTCTTCGAGGTTTGCAGACAGCCATTTTGCGCCCGGCGTTCCCCAGGCAATGCCAATCAGAACCTGCCCTAGCAGACCACAGTACAGGATCCGATCAAGAACAGAGTTGATGACATTGAGCAAGAGGAGAAAGGATGTGAGGACAAGTATGGTGACAATGCCAGGCTCGTGATAGGGCAGAGAGGCTGCATCCTGAGATGATGGACCGGCCATGGTGGGAAAGCAGCAACGAATGGTGGGCCAATGGGGGATGAAGTACCTGCTTCCTTTGGACGAGCCTTCGTCTATAATACAGCAGGTAATATCAACGCTTTAACCTCTCGCACCCATTGAGTGCACTGAGCAAGCTTCGGGCAAACTGTCTTGCGACGAATCAGAGAATGGTTGGATGCGCGAAGAATTGGTGATGCAGAGCTCTCCCCTGTCGCCTGAGGTTGCGTTGCTGAGTCGTTGCTCGAGCGCCCCCAGGGCAAGCGTGGGGCCAGCCGAGCGCCCGCCCGCCAGCAACCCAAGTCCGCTCCGCCATTGACTGTTTAGGCGCTGTGAAAACAACCCGTATACCAGCACGCCCCCGCCAGACACTCATATCCGCCTATTTCTATCCGCATGCGGCCTGACTGCGAGTAGCACTGATGCACCCCGAGAATGGCGCCGCTTGAGCAACAATGGGTCAAGGTCCAGCAGAAGACGTTCACCAAATGGTGCGCATGGCCCCCGCCGCCAGCGCTGCTTGTTTACCGTGCGGCTCTGCTAACCACCTCGCTGCAGGCTGAACAGCAAGCTTAAGAGCCGGGAAGTTCAGATCCAGGACCTCATCACAGACCTCTCCGACGGCGTATGTGCCCCTCCCGGCCGTAACGAGGGCCCCCCGCCTGCACACATGCCTAGCCCCCGTGGTACTGACACGCTGTAGATCATCCTCATCCACCTCCTCGAGATCCTCAGCAACGAATCCCTTGGCCGCTATGCCTCCCGTCCCAAGCTGCGCGTGCAGAGATTCGAGAATGTCAACAAGTCCCTCGACTACATCCGGAGCAGGGGCATCCAGCTGACCAACACGGGCGCAGAGGACGTCGTGGATGGCAACAGCAAGATCATACTGGGCCTGATATGGACCCTGATTCTGCGCTTCACCATCAGCGACATCAACGAGGAGGGTCTGAGCGCAAAGGAGGGTCTTCTGCTGTGGTGTCAGAGGAAGACGGCTTGCTACGATGAGGTCGAAGTCCGTGACTTCTCGACGAGCTGGAATGACGGGCTGGCTTTGTGGGTACTGGCAGTGATTTGGAAATTACACATCTAACTTGGACCAGCTGCGCCCTCTTGGACATACACCGGCCCGACCTGATCGATTACGATAGCCTCGACAAGAGCGACCACCGTGGGAACATGCAGCTAGCCTTCGACATCGCCTCCAAAGAGATTGGCATCCCAGACTTGCTGGACGTGGAAGACGTTTGCGACGTCGCGAAGCCCGACGAGCGCTCCCTCATGACCTACATCGCTTACTGGTTCCACGCCTTCTCGCAAATGGAACGTGTTGAGAATGCCGGTCGCCGAGTGGAAAAGTTTGTGGCCAACATGCAAGGAGCCTGGCAGATGCAGAACGACTTTGAGCGACGCATGCGCGCACTCCTCGAGCAGATAGTACAGCAAAGAAAACAGTGGGAGGAAGCAAAGTTCGATGGGACATATGCCGATGCTAGGAACCAGGCCACAGAGTTCACAGCATGGAAACGCAAGAACAAGCGGACGTGGGTCGCCGAGAAATCGGACCTGGTTGGGCTGTTGGGCAACATCAGGACAAAGTTGGCTACATACCGTCTACGACCATACGATCCGCCTGCGGAGTTGAGCCTGGAAGCACTCGACACAGCTTGGTCAGGACTAATGAAAGCTGAGCGACAACGGTCCCAAATTATCAACGAAACCATACGAGACATCAAGAACGCACTACGGAAGTCGTTCGCGGACAAGGCAAATGACTTTGCGCTTGCACTCAATACACTGTCCACCTCAATATCAGCTCTCGAAGGCGACGTCGAGGATCAACTGGAACACACACAGGAAATCAGCAAATCGCTGCAGCCGCTAGACGAGTATTTGACTCTCATCGCCTCCATCGACGAGCAGTGCGCAGAGGCGAATATTGAAGAGAACGACTTCACAACATACACGTATGACGAGTTGGAGTACGAGCTTGGCCTGGTGCGCAATAGCGTGTCCAAGAAACTAGCCTTCTTGGAGAACCAAATGGTGGCACGCAATATGACTAATCTCACGCCTATACAATTGGAAGAGTTCGAGTCTGTGTTCCGACATTTCGACCGCGACGTATCGAATTCGTTGGCAGAACTGGAATTCTCTGCAGCATTAGCCAGTTTGGGTCTTGTTTACGACGAGGAAGAGATGCACGAGCGGTTCAAAGAAACGAGCGGCGGCAAAGATTATGTGACATTTGAGCAGTTCATTCGCTTCATGGTTGACGAAACAGAGGACCAGAACACAGCAGAACAGGTCTTTGAGTCGTTCAAGGAGGTCGCTGATGGCAAGGTTCGTCATCTCTGAGCCATGTTGCTTTGCCATGATCCTGTGCTAACAAAACACTAGCCCTACGTTACCGAACTCGACCTCCGCCATTCCCTTGTCCCAGATGAAGTCATCGACGACCTAATATCACAAATGCCAGAGCACCAAGGCCCAGATTTGCAAGAAGACCGCGACATTCCCAAGTTCGACTACATCACCTACATGCAGCGGTACATGGGCGTTAACAAAGGCAACGGCAACCACGTCAACGGCGAATAGAACGCGTCGAATCCGTGGTACAATCGAAATCTCCTCACTCCCGCGTTTGTGTAGTCGCCGTGCCAACATGCATTCTCTCTTTCATTTGGCTGTTTAATATAATTAGCGTGGTATTGCGTTTTGTCTCTTTTTGCATAGCGGTGTTGCTTTGGCGTCACCCCTTTTCATGGTTTCTTGCTCTTCTGTCCCCCCTAGTCCCTTTTGAATAGTCAAATGCATGGGGGGGATTGAAAGGAAAATCGGATTGGATCGGATCGGGTCATTGGAGTACGGAGATTCGTTTCTTCGGATGGAAGGCGGGATACCACGGTGTGTAGACTGATAGGAACTTTTGATTAAGACTGATATTATGATATGCCCCTCTTCTGAAAATGGCTTGCTAAACGCAAGTCGTTGGATCTGGAAAACCACTGACGACATGGGCTCACATTGGAATGCAAAGCGTAAATTCGGAGAATTTGTCGTCGTATACCTTTACTCATGGTCGCACGATCCAGCGGCAGCTAGGGAACCAGTCAGTCAGCTTGGGGCTGTCAGTAGCCCTACGAAACGGCCAAGCATGGCGTGTTTGACATTTGAGACTATTTTGGTGGATGTTGGCTATGTTTGTGGTGCTTACTTGCAGCAACAGAATACGCTTAGCCTGCATGCATGCATGCAGCGTGCCTTACCCGCGCTTGATTATTCCATCACACGGGTAAGATGTATTCTCGTGGGTACAGTAGCTCATGTTGTGTTACGCGCCCTTGGGGTTCAGTGTTGTTGCTGAGGCGGTGGCATGATTGATATCTTGATGGCAAGTAATGGTGCTGAAGGGCGAGAAATTATTCCTGAATATCAGCCATAGATGAAGTACATGGCTTTTTCATACACTAAAGACTGCTTGTTCGTGAAGTGTGTGTGTGGGTTGTGTGTTATTCGATGCATGATGCAGCTCATATGGTATAATGACGCTGATAAGGCGCAGATGTTTCAGAGTCACACATGTGTTGGAACTGGAGAGTCCTCGCTGAATAGCACGTTCTCGCGCCTAGTGCGATAGGGAGATCCAACATAAGGGATTGTCGAGCTGTGGTGTGGACACAACCTGTGTACAGGCCAAGTCAACGTATGAAGGAGCAGAATCACTTACACTATTTACCGCAGCTACCACACAATACCTGAAGGCGCCACCAAGAGTGATTAGATATTGTATAGGATTTCTAGGAGTAGTAGAGATCATCATGTAATAAGTTTTAGTGGTTTTGTTATCTTCTTGCTACTCTATGGGCTCACGCGTATGTAGTGCTGTGAATGTGAGATGGTAAGACGAGTTCCTTCGTAATGCGGGTGAAGCGCACGAGCCAACCGCGCTAAATCCGGAAACACACCAACTTCCAAAGAGACAATACCGCGACCAGAGCTTCACTCTTCAAATAGCATCAAGTAGTTGCGCTTCGTCACAACACTGCAGTCAATCTCCCACAATTATCAAGCAATTGGCTTGCGCAGATGCTGTCTGTTGCAAGTGGCAAGTGAGTTTGCATGACTCGTGCCTAAAGGTGCAGTAGCATTCTCTAACACCCTCGACGTACACCATCTCCATGCACATCGTGCTTCAGTCACCATCCTAGCCTGAAAACAGCTTCTATGCTAAGCGTGGCTCAGTCGAGGCACACACTCTCCTGTCAGACCATCTGTAACGACCACGTTGGGCACGAAAATGGATTGCTGACCTCACTCCGCCTTACCCTTGCCACAGCAGCGAGATGCTCAATTCACGATGCATTTAGAGACTCTGATTCGATGGTCTTACAAGCCCTTTCCTTTCCTTGGGTTTTCAGATCTGCAGATTGGTCGTTGCAGTCGCGTCCACCCTCTTTATACCCATAGGTATCATCTCCCCCTTCCCAAAAATGACCTCTAGTGGCCTTCGTCTTCAGTCCATTCATCTCTTCCTTTTGTCTTGTTTCGTTGTTGTCTACTTTAGTTCTCCTTCTATCATAGCTTCTCCTTTCGTCTTCTTGGATTCACAACCTCTCGCTCTCGACAGATTTATCCCCTGTCTGTGACGACAGTGCACTGGTTGTTAGTCGCATCTCAATCGCACTAGGAAGCTCGCTCTGGGCAAAGTCCACTCGCGTGTTAGCGATCTTGCATCGGAAACCTCACCGCATATCGACACTTCAATGACTATTCGACATTTCAATGACTATGGACGCTGATCGGCGCCTTACGAAAGCTGTGGAGTCGGCAGCTGATGCGTTACAACATTTGACTATGTCGCCAGACTATAGCTCCCTCGACTGCACGCACATCGACAGATTACTCGGTAGAGTTATGGATCTGCCTACGGAAGGCAATCAGAGGAACAGCCGTCGGAATCTGCTGGTTATCCGCCGATGGATGGTAGCGGAAGGACCCGGCGTCGTATTGCTGGAAATCCTCGGACAACTATACTGGCGGTTGGGCGAGCTCAACAGCAAGCAATTTGAGAGGTTCAAGAACATCCTTCAGCAACAACAATCCTACGTGTCCATGCTTCAGAATGCGGATGCGACGATGTTGGTCGTCCAACGTATCAAACACATTCAGAGATCGAAAGCCGACGCCTGCCAGGATTTTCTTTGTGAGCTGTCTGAATCTAAGGATGCGAAAGGTAAGCTGTCTGCAACATCTCGTCACCATCTCATAAGCTGACTAGAACAGTCGACTCTCATACATTCGATGCTGAGTTTCTGCGAGCCAACTCTGGCAGTCCATTCGCATGTTCATCTGCCAGATCAGCAGAAAGGGGCTCATCACAAGAATTAGGACCTACAGGCCTGATCAAATCATGGCCACTAGGCTCCTTTGGCAAAGAGAATATCGAGCAGAGCTTGATCGAATTTTATATGACCGGAATATGTCCCGGGCGCACGATTGCGACTCAGTCCAACGTCTATGTAACGTTACTGCAGACAGCCGACGCATGTCTAAGTACTCGGTACGCTATCTTGAGCCTTTCAGCTGCTTACATTCGGGACTATCTACCGGGCGACAATGACGCGTATCATGAAGCTGAACTGTGTTACTCCACGCAAGCGCTCAACACGCTTGCGGCGCAGATCCGCAATGGCGAAAACTACCAGGGCGCCCTCGCTACCAGTATGCTACTGATGCATCATGGCGCTATCAACCAAGAAGATTCCCGGCTCTGCTGGTCATGCCATGCCAATATTGTTGATGCTATTCCTGCTGGACTCGTCGATCAGCATTCGGATGCAGCTTTGGTCATTCGCACCCAGATCATTCTGGCACGTTCAGCACAGATTTCTTTGGGCTTGCGAGCCACTTCCTATCATTCGTTTGAAAGGGTGTCATGGCTTGCAGGCACATCATCAACAGAGGCGCAGAAGATATGCGGAGCATTGGGACTCTGCCCACAACTTGTTTTCCTCATTTCATCCATAAACGCTATTGCAAGCAGGTCGAGCCCCCCAGGAAATGTTCCCGAAGCCCGAAAGATAGAGTCGCTTGTGAAAGACCTCGAGCAATGGACTTCAGAACCCCAGAGTCAGCAGGAAGGAGTGTTGCTAGCCACAGCCGAGTGTTTCCGACTCGCAACAATGATCTATCTTCAATGCCGTCTCTACGGGTAAGTTTATCAACATTTTCACACTGCATTTGAACTTACAGGAAGCAGATACACTCGTTTCCATCCTTCCATTCTCCAACTCTCAGATACCCTGCAAACACTACTCTTATCTCTGCCAGTAAAAGGTAGCCTCTATTCGGCAATCTACCCCATCTGGCCATTGTTTATCGCCGCTGTCACCACAAACTCAGGACGACGCGATCGGCTGTACCAACGCGTTGTACCGATACGCGAAGGAGACAGGAGTACTTTGCCGCCAGTTTTGAGACGTGTGAGTGGTCTGCGAATCTGGCTGGCTAAACAAGATGCATCATGTCATGTACGCGAAGACTGGTGGAGTGAAATGCTGCATCCTAGTAGCAGTACGATCACTCTAGGATCGAACATGCTTTGTCTCGGATAGCACCGCAGAAAGAAGCCTCCTCTCATGTTTGCGGTCTTTCCATCGGCTCGGTACATTTGCGATATCAGAGCAAGATAATTTTTTCGCGGATCATTTCAGCCCTTTCTCTTTCTCTTTGCTCCAAAGTTCAGATTGTTATTCATTCGCTGCTATACTTCGGCGTTGCATATATCCATGACTTTCTTGCATAATTTACGCTGCATGGCAGATTCAAAATAGAAGGTGATTCTAGATTTGCGCAACGAGTCTGCAATCCTTCAAAAGTCATGGCACCAATGGTCCTCCAATCTTCGCCTCGTTGGACAGTGCAGATTATTCTCGATTGTTAATGAGCGGGCCGTGCACGAAGGAGGGTCTCTTTTTAGCCTAGCTTGTGTATACGTCAGAAGACGTCCAAGGTCGCGACCACCCCTTGGGACTGACGCTGGTGCTACACTCAACGAGACATGCGCCTGATCACGCTCCTGCAGTCAGTGTATGCTCTCAAGAAGATGTCTGTAGTCACAATCTGCCCAGACCTGCGATTGTCCGTTTAAAGTTCGTATGAAGTTCGAACAAATTTCATGTTGTTATCGCGTCGGGAACAAGTCGCGGCAGACAGATCGGCCACTAGTTACCGGGAAAGTGGTCCCGCATGCCGAAGTTGAACGTATTCCGCGCTCACGTAACGGCGAGCAAAAACGACAAGTCCTGACATATAATGGCGTCTCGAGTGCAAAGATCAAGCATGGCAATGATAAATAGATCGTGGCGCTACTTTTCCGCTCCCACGCCTGCCAGATCATCACAGGGCATCAACTCAGGTCATTACGCTATACTGACCGCGACATTTGTCTGAACACAGCCGATTTGATCAACCCGTACCTTTTTCGCCAACGTGAAGACACTGGAAAATCGAGGATTCTCGGTCCGGAGATGATCAGGGACGATGGCGGACAAGGACTGGAGCTCAAAGCCAGCCCATTGAACGACGGTTCATCCGACAACATGCAAGATAAGGATTTCGACACGCATGAATCCTTTGCCAACTCGAGGAATGGCGGAGACCTCGAGCTGGCTAGGACAAAATCCGTAGCGGAGACCATGTCGCCTTTGCACGAGTTCCTCTTCGTTGGAATACTCTGCTCAGCACAATTCGTAACGCAAGCTGGGCTACTGAATACGCTAAACATCCTGCATATCATCGGCGAGGATCTTGGTATCACGGACCTGGGTGTTCTCTCCTGGCTCATCGCAGGATATTCGCTCACCGTGGGCACATTCATTCTTCTGTCGGGACGCTGCGGCGATCTGTTTGGGTACAAGAACATGATTGTCATTGGCTTCCTGTGGTTTGCTGTCTGGAACGTGGTGGGAGGGTGCAGCGTGTTTGTCAGTGGGAATGGCGGGCAGGTGCTCTTCATCTTCTCAAGAGTGCTTGGGGGTATTGGGCCGGCCATACTACTACCCAATGCACTAGGATTGCTAGGTGCAACGTACAACGAAGGGAGAAGGAAAGACATGGTGTTTTCGTTGTTTGGGGCATGCGCACCCGGTACGTCATTTGCTCCGATGAGGTGAGAAACTACTAATAACTCGTAGGTGGTGCAATAGTAGGTGGAACGTTTGCAGGGTTATGGTCCTTGCTCTGGTGGCCTTGGACCTTCTGGACCTTTGGCATCGCGCTGATCGTCCTAGCGGGCTTGTCTACAATCATCCTTCCATCGGTACCGTTGGAGCCAGAAGTACGAATGCTCTCACATAAGGATAAGTTCCACGAGCTGGATCTGCTTGGAGCCTCAGTGGGTATTACGGCAATGATCTTGTTCAACTTCGCCTGGAATCAAGCCCCCGGCTTTGGTTGGGACCAGCCTTACATCTACGTCCTGCTGATCGTGGGACTTCTCCTGTTTCCTGTCTTCTTCTGGATCGAGTTGAGGGTTGCTCGGAAGCCTCTTATCCCCTTCGATGCCTTGAGTACCGATGTGACCTTCGTCATGGTTTGCGAAGCCTGTGGCTGGGCGGCTTTCGGTGAGTTGATGCTCGTACAACCTCCGTAGCCCAGGACTAACAAGACAGGTATCTTCGTGTATTACTATGTACAGATTCTTCAACAACTCCGCCACACCTCTCCACTACTCACGATGGCACAGATGAGCCCTGTGGCAATTTCAGGCTTCATCGCAGCTATCACCACAGGCCATGTCATATCGCGAATTGGTCCAGGGTGGGTGATGCTTGTCAGCATGCTCGCTTTCTTGATCGGCAGCATCACCACAGCCACCATACCGGTTCACCAGAGCTACTGGGCTCAGACTTTCGTGGTTGTTTTGATCATCCCATGGGGCATGGATATGTCCTTTCCGGCAGGCACGTTGATCATGAGCAATGCGGTAGAGAAGGCACACCAAGGCATGGCAGCGAGTTTAGTCAACACCATTGTCAATTACTCGATAAGCATAGGTGTCGGTATCGCAGGTACAGTGGAGACGCATGTCAACAAAGGTGGATTGACCGTGGAGGATGAGCTCGCGGGCTACCGAGGTGCGTTGTATGTTGGAGTTGGATTGAGCGGGCTAGGAGTGTTCACTAGCCTTTGTTTCCTCCTCAAAATGCAGCTTCGCGATCGCCCTACTCAACAAACGAAGGAGGTCGACAGGGATGGTGATTTGTAGATACATGAAACACACATAGTTAATTGCTATACGTGAAACTAGCCTGCGGGAAGGTGTGCCGCGTTACGTCATCCTGCCGCCCGCTTGAATCTACGTTTGCTGCGCTGTACGACCAGCCGCCGGCAGTCGACGCGCTCTTGGAACGGCAAGCGCGTACAATCAGATCGTGGTTACTTCTCCGGACACAACCTTGCTGCAACGGCCAAAGCACACGTGACACAACTTCTGCCGGACTTCTAGGCTGACAGCCTTCCCAGTCCTATTCCAGCTTTGCGTTCAACGCCTCTATTGCCACACGACGCACTTCAACGATGGCGACTGGCTACGAGCCGCCAATGCTTCGTCTTCCACAAGAACTTCTTCTGTTGGTCGCTTTGCAACTTCCTGATTCGGGTAACCACCGTGGGATCCGTGTGGAGCAACAAGTGTCTTCTAATCAAATGAATAGGTACGCCACAACATCTCAAAAACTTGTCTCTGGTGTCGCGCAAACTCCGGCCTGCAGCTCAGGAAGCGCTTCATATTAATGCGAAGCTTGCCATATCATGTGGCTGTCACCCCAAGGTCAACCCCGCAGTGAAGCTGCTGCGCACGCTGTTCGATCGCCCCGATCTAGCGTCCAAGGTGAGGGTGCTGCGATTTAGAACAGTACGCAAAAACGTCGCAGATTTCTATCAAAGCCAGGGTTTCGAAATGTCATCGTTGCGTGACCGTTCTCTCTCGCGGCTGCAAGAGCTAAATTACGGAAAGAGCCACCCATGGTGGCGGTCTGTCGAAAACACGATTGAGTCAGCATTTGCAGGGCTTCTGCTCATACAGCTTCCAAATCTTGTCCAGCTCGACTTCTGGGTGAAGGATCATCATCGCGGCCCACCATCAAGCGAGTGTATTACTGGTCTTTTCGGGAGCACGCGTCCACCAGACATCTTGACCCATGCATGGAGAGGGATTTCGCACCTGACACTAGGTGATACGCATATGCTCAAGTGCGGTCTCGATTTTCCCAGTCTCACCAGCCTAGATCTGAAAACTGTCTTGATAGGTACAGTTTTGCGCCTCAACGGTCCAGGCTGTCTACAGGGTACCGAAAATCTGCGGAAACTAGCCTTGACCTGTTCTATACAATTTGCAGACCGTCCGTTGGTGAGTGTGCTCCCATATGATGGAGGTTTCCAAAAATGTAGGCTAACTCTCTATAGGTGGAGAAGGCCGATGTCCAGCTCCGCGACGTCTTCGATGCACTCGGCTGTGAACAGTTATCCGACCTGAAGCTTATGTTAATCAATGATGGCTATCACATTGGCGACGACCTTCTGACGCAGTTGGACGCTGGTTATTTCATTGACCAATTGAGCAAATTCCAGGGCACACTGGAGAGTCTTGCTATTACCTTCGAGTCGACAGAAGATGAGACTGAGCTAGAGTGGTTGCTGGACATGTGTTCACAGCCCAAAGAGTCATTGACAAATTTCGCCGCCTTGAAGCGATTGATCATCCCTCAGGCATTCTTGATCGGCATTCCTTCCATGACTCTTCCTCAACCTGTAAGAACGTGTCAACCGAAAGTAAGCTCAACATCCCAAAGAAGCGTGCGACCAGACACTAACATCAGTGCCTCTTTACTATAGGACCTTCCGCAGAGGCTAGAGTCACTAGAGATGCTGTACCCCCATGAAGACGTCGAAGAATGGGCTACTGGGTTCCTGAAGCTACGGCAAGGAGACGATCCCGAGCTTCCCAATCTGAAAGAGATCGTACTGACATGCCGAGACGAGGTCGGAATACCCTCGGCTTACTTTACCAAAGAGGTGGACACTGTTTGGTGGGCACTCTCGGCGGACTGTGGTATCGAGAGCTTCGTTGTCTGCCAGCTGGATGGCAGCAGAGTGAATTTGGCCACACTTTACGGCGAAGATGGCTCTGATGAAGGTGAAAGTGATGGCGATGAAGATGAAGACGGTTGGAGCGAGGAGAGTAGTGACGACGACGACGATGATATGCCGGACCTCATTGACCCCATGGACTGAAAGGATTGTCAGGAACAAATCTATCACATGCACAAAGCAGAGGGTGATTCAGCACCGTCAGAAGATAGGTCTGAGGGCGACAGTTTGAGTGGCCGACGGTTGAACGCGCGCTTGTTGGTCAGGGTGACTGCGTACCTGCAGTCTCGACGGACTTCCCGCACCCCACTATCAAGCTTTGGTCATGTCACTCCTGCATGCACCTAGTATCGAATCTTAAACCCACTTGTCTCACGAGTCCGATGTTTCTCCTGTTCTCGAACTGCCATATGAGGCCCACGTGCCGGGTTCGACCGCTTGGCGCTCGCGTGTCCGGTACTAAGACCCGAACTAACGGATCCATAATCAATGTACAGAACGCCATACGGAGCCCTAATGCTTATCGCCGTCGCCAGCAGCTTGGTGGGAAGATACATACAAGGAAACTTGAGTGTTTGCGCCCTCTGAGTGCCAGCATCCACGAGTTGTTGCCTGCAATCAAGTTTCAGTTCACGACCAACGACGGATGTTGGATCTATCTGGCTTGACCTTGGAATCTATGCACTATTTAGGCAGCGAGACATGGAACAGTCAACCTCTGTATACGCTGTCAGATGGTGTCCCGCACCTGCTAAATCAAGGCGAGCCTGGGACGAAGTCCGATCATGGGAATGACCGGAGTCCCGTGTTCCAGACGCAAAGAGAAGCTTACCTGCATGCTTCCATCAATAGTCAAGGCTTGAAGGAGCTATTTCGATGCATATGTTGAAGCCCTTTCAGGATATGCTTGTCTTCCGCGAGCCATTGACGGACTTCGGTTCCACCTGTAGGCTGAAGAAGCATCATTTCATTGAAAATGTCTGCAGGGTCACGGACAGTGTAGTCCGCGCACATAGAAAGTGCTTCTACCGATCGAACATCTACGATACGCGATATACTATAAGTATGTCACTCCGAGACGTACTCAATTTGGTCAACTCCTAACAGCTCACTCTCCAGCAATAGCTAGTTCTCTCATCGAAGTTTTCCAAGAATCTTCTCATCATGTACTTACTTAGTACTCTCATCTTTGCAGGCTTCGCCTTCTCTGCGAATGTTGCCCTAAGCCGTACTGGATGGACTGCTGTGGCTGACAGTTATCAAGTCGGCAACGAACCTACAAAGGCTCTCGACAATGACGCTGCAACCTTCTGGCACTCCAAGTACTCGCCCGTCCCCATCGCTCCATTACCACACTGGATCGTGGTCGACATGAAAGCCACGTATAATGTCCAGGCAGTCAGTATACAACCGCGACCCGCAGGCAATGCAAATGGAAGGATCGGGGGTCACAAAGTTGAGGTCAGCATGGACAACTCGAACTGGCAGCTAGCTGCTCTCGGCACATACAACAACGATGCTACCACAAAGAAGACGACTTTTGTTACGAGACCTGCGCGTTACGTGAGGATTACCGCCACTTCAGAGGCGCAAGGTGTGGCCAATCCATACACTGCCATCGCGGAGATCAACATCTTCCAAGACACTGCAGCATATTCAGCACCTGTCGCTGGCAAAGGCTTATGGGAAAGAACTGTCGACTTTCCTCTCATTCCAGCAGCGGTATCACTCTTGACCAACGGAAAGGTGCTCATGTGGTCCGCGTATGCCAAAGATAACTTCGGTGGTCCAGGAGGATTTGTAAGTACGAGATCTCAGAATACCTGAGCAATGTACTGACGTTGATCAAGACCCAAACCGGCATATACGATTCAGTTTCTGGAGAGTCCAGCCAGCTCGAAGTGACAAACACCAACCATGACATGTTCTGCCCTGGCATCTCTCTGGACTTCAATGGAAGAGTTATCGTGACTGGAGGAAGTAATGCCGCGAAGACAAGTATCTACGATCCTGCCAGCAACGCGTGGACCGGTGGCTCAGACAGTACGTATGAACTTCGCACTGTTAACTTGACGACTTGCAACTGTAAGACATGTGCTGACCCATCGCGACTTTCAGTGAAAATTCAAAGAGGTTACCAATCCACCGCCACATGTTCCGATGGCCGCATCTTCAATATCGGCGGCTCGTGGAGCGGAGGTTCAGGTGGTAAGAATGGCGAAATCTACAATCCCACCACTAATGTATGGAGTTTACTCTCCGGTGCACTCGTGAGCCCCATGCTCACTAGAGACCGTGGTGGCGACTTTCGCTCCGACAATCATGCCTGGTTGTTCGGCTGGAAGAATCAGACAGTGTTTCAAGCTGGTCCTTCCATCGCAATGAACTGGTATGATACCGTGGGCTCCGGTAGTACAACGGGTGCTGGAAATCGACTCAACGACGTCGACTCCATGACTGGTGTTGCGGCCATGTATGATGCAGTGGCAGGCAAGATCCTCACAGCCGGAGGATCACCTAGTAAAGTTACCCAACGCTTTACGCAAACCCCGACTACTATCTAACATTTGTAGGCTACGAAAACGACAACGCACATACCAACGCCCACGTCATTACCCTCGGCGCACCAAAGACCAACCCCACCGTCATCAAGACTCAAAGCATGACCTACGCAAGAGCCTTTTCCAACGGCGTCGTCCTCCCCGACGGAACCGTATTCGTGACCGGCGGTCAAGCGTACGCAAAGCCCTTTACAGACACCACATCAGCCCTGGTCCCCGAGCTCTGGAGTCCAGCGACAGGAACATGGACGCAACTGAATCCCATGGCCATCCCACGCAACTATCACTCCGTTGCCATTCTCATGCCCGATGCCACCGTCTTCAACGGCGGAGGCGGCCTATGTGGTACTTGCACCAATTTCGGCGGAACACCGGATTCCAATCACTTTGACGCTGAAATCTTCGTTCCGCCGTACCTGCTCAATGCCGATGGTTCGCGCAGAACGAGACCTGTTATTACTACTGTTGCATCGAGTGTCAAGGTCGGTGCTACGCTCAGTGTTACGACGGATTCGGCGATTACTAGCTTCTCGTTGATTAGGTTTGGGTCTGCGACGCATTCAGTGAATACTGATCAGAGGAGGATTGCGCTGGCGCGGTCGGGAAGTGGGACGAGCTACACTGTTACTATTCCTGGAGATTCTGGGGTTGCGCTGCCGGGGTATTGGTTGTTGTTTGCGATGAATGCGAGTGGGACGCCAAGCGTGGGCAAGGTCATCAAGGTTACGTTGTAGGGGTTTGGTGGTGAAATTGTGCGTCTCTCTGTTGTATTGTCCAGTCACTCGTTATACCACATACATCTTCCACTCGTTTTATCTATCACGGCAGAAGCAATGTCGTCCGTGAGACCTGCTCCACGCCCTGGCATGGAACAAGGGCATTCAACCATGCGATGCCCATCTGTTTTTTATGTCACCCCTTATGGCTATGGCTGCTCAACGTCTCATCTGCGTTGCCCAGATCATCATCGGTCACGTCGCTAGATAGCCGCGATCTCTTATCAAGCTAGGCAAGCGGTTAGCGATATCGTGACCAGGAACTTAAGATGCGACTTACCCATTGCATAGCAGCAGTCGCACCAAAGAACGCGAATACAACGACTATCATCGTAATGTACCCCTTCTTCCAATACGGTGCATCGGTGGCCGGATAAAGCGCGATTCCCCAGAAAGTGTATAGTCTGATTTCCCACATTCATTAGCGTGCATCGCCACAGTACAGCTACAAGACTTACATCGATTGCACCATACTCATTATGTAAAGAATGACCGACCTGGAAGCATCATCACCGCCACGTTGACAAATGATGCTCGCCCACCCGTAAATAATAGGATTCACAATGTACGAAGTACCAGATAGGTAAAAGGCGAAGAAAACTCCAGCAGTCGGTAAACTAGGCACGAGAAGCATAATAGCCACGATGAGTTGAAGAGTGCCAGCAAGCGCGACCATCGGTATGCGCTGATTCGTTATGTCGATGACGTATCCAGCACCGACGTTGGAGACGATGGAAACGGCTTGGATACCAAGCGGGTATGTGGTGGTAGCATGAGACGGGAATTGCGCAACGTTGGACTTCATCCACAGGAGGAAGAGACCTTGGAGGACGATTGCTTCGAGGGCGCAACCAATCATTGAGTAGGCCGTCAAGATGTAGAGATCTGGTTTGGCGAAGAGTCGTTTTACAAGCGACTTGAAACTGATGTCGTGACCCCAGTCCTTTTTGGGCGGTAGTCGATCAAGTGCTAATTGGATTTCTTGCTTGCTAAGATAAGGCGCATTGGTTGATTCGGGGAGGTTGGGGAAGAACATTAGCCCGAAGATACCGAATGGAATGCCCATGGCGCCGTCTGGATGTTGTTAGTGATGTACGCTGAAGTCAGAGTGTCGTGATCGCACTGATGATGAAGACCCACTGCCACCCCTGAAGTGAGCCTCGATTGTGCAGACTCTTGTTCATGGCTGTCATCATAACTCCAGCGAACATGCTGCCGATCTGGCCAATAGCGGTAAAGATGGCAGTCCTTTTTGCGATCTCCGATGGCTTACTGAGTAATGTGAGCACTGATACAGTGAAACCATACGGTAAACTTACTACCAAGATCCAAGAATGTATATCGTACCACTATACAAACTCGATTCGAAGAAACCCTGGAAGAATCTCACCACGCACAACTGCTCATATGTCTTGCACGCCGCCGAGCACATAGTCAACCCCGACCATACAAGCAACGTGAAGGGTAGCCAAATGCGAGGAGACACTTTCTGGATGATAAGTGCATGTGGAATCTGTCCTACACAACTCCCTGCCGTGAACATGGATAGCAAGATACTATACTCATTACCCCTAAGGCCCAGCGACTCCTTCAGTCCGGAAACATAGGCATTAGCAAATGCACTCCCTGGATCATCCAATTAGTTCCATAGCAATGACAACTCTTCAAGCGTAATGGATCGGACGAACGAACGGTCAAGGTAGTTGAAAAAGTACGCGGCGCAGCAGTACACCAGTATGAAGCAGTCTAGCTTGCGCACAAGTCGCGTTTCCGGACTGGACACCATCACGATCGGATAGGTTGTAGAATGCCGTCATCCTGGGAAGGACCTTGACACAGGATTTTCTCTCGTCTACCTAATGGCATGGCGCGCAATGCCGAGAAGTAGGAGTGGAGCAGTTCATGAGATAGTACCTTGCTGGCTCCTGGCGAGCCAATGACGATGCGGCTTTTGCTAAGCGATGTACGAGTTTGTAACTGGAGTCCTTTTGTGTAATAATTTGCTATAGTCACTCGTTTAGTAGACTAATTTGGTTGCTAATGTGAGGTCTCTTAGGTATAAAGCTCGATGGACGACGTGGTGTTTGATGAGTGAGCGGCACGTGCTGCAGCAGGCCAGCGTTCACGTCGGAATGCTGCGGAACCTGTATACAAATTACCAATAGAACATACAAGCAAGCTTTGTGACCATGTCTCAAAGAAAAGTTGACAATTGCGACGTCAAGGACAGTAATCACGACTGACATTTCAGGGTCGCCTTCCCCCGGACTACATACAGGGCGAGGCAGCTGCTGGGGACGTCCACAAGTGACTTCCCATTTCACACATCTCAAACCTCACCGATTCAACACTATCACCATCTTTCATATTCATAACACAAACATTTGAGATGTACCAGTCCTCCCTGTCCACCCATTCTCCCGATCCTCCGACAACCCGAACCATGCCCTCCACGTTTCCACCCCACATTGTCCCCCCAACCACAGCCCACACCCACACAATCATCTTCCTTCACGGCCGCGGTAGCTCAGCCTCAACCTTCAGCGACGAGCTTTTGGAGTCTGAAACTTCGTCTGGTCAACACTTCACCACCCTCTTCCCAAGTGTGAAATGGGTGTTTCCTTGCGCTTCAAAGTCTTACTCGGCACTGGATCAAGAGGACGTACATCAATGGTTCGACATGGCGTCCGTCCAGCAACCGCAGAAGGGTAGCGAGGAGCAAAAGAAGGGATTGTGGGAGAGTGTTGCTGCATTGCGGAAGGTGGTGGAAGACGAGGCGGCAATCGTGGGTGGCATGCACAACATAATCCTCGCGGGGATCTCGCAGGGGTGTGCGACGGCGATTTTTACAATGTTGACGAGCGGGTGGGGAGTTGGCGGGTTTATTGGATTGGCGGGGTGGATGCCGTTGGCGAGGGAGATGAGTGATGTGATGAATGTGCCCGGACGGTTGAGGGAGCATGTGAGCACACCGGTGTTGTTACAGCATTGTCGGGACGATGAAGTGGTACCTGTTGGGAATGGTGAGGAATTGAGGATGAAGCTAGAGGAATGGGGCATGCAGGTGCAATGGCAAGACTTTGACAAGGGAGGACACTGGTTGCAAGAACCTGAGGGCATGGATGGGGTTGTGAGATTCCTGCAAGATTGCATAGGTCAGAGAAAAGGGCTGGCCTAACCTCGCAATTCATGTTCGTAAAGGGGCAGCAGACAATTGGCTTTCTCGGTGCGTCTAGAGTAAAACCTTCCCGTCTCGCAATAGAGCCAGGTCCTCCATCGTAAATCGCACATATGCATCCGCACCTGGCTTCGTCCACATAACTGGATCGTTCGCCCCTCCTATGACCTTCGATCCGTATTTGTCGATCTCGATACCTTCTTCTCTTAGTGGTCCCTTGTTCTGCTTCTGATTATCTGTGTTGCTTCCCACGCTGGCCAGCCTGATGAACACTGGTACCGCATACTTGGGCAGTTTGCTCTTCGCATACTGCAACAAACCCCGCCAGTCGAAAGAATCAGCACTTGTGCCATCTGCAAGGCGCAGAGCGACACAGCCAGCACGGCCATCATGTCGAGGGACAAGAGTACCATAGACGATAGCTTCGCCAACGCCAGGGTATTTCCCAAACACCTCTGCAACCTCTGCTGTAGACACATTTTCGCTCTTCCACCTGAACGTATCACCCAGTCTGTCGAGGAAAAACCACCGCCCATCGCCATCTCTCCTCAATGCATCGCCAGATCTGTAGTACAAATCACCTTTCTTGAACACGTCCCGCTCGAACTTCTTCGCTGTGGCTTTGGGGTTGTTATAGTACCCAGCGAATGCTTCTTCGCCTGGCACACCAACGAGGATCTCTCCACCCTCGCTGTACGAATTGCGCTTTACGAAACCAGTCTTGGGGTCGCGTAGGAGCTCACCGGTCTCTGGATCAATAGGCACTGGTACATACACATTGTGTGTAGCTTTGCGCATGATTGCCCCGTGCTGAGCTACTGTCGTTGCCGTGAAGGGACCCTTGGAATGTATAACCATAGACAGCACGCCTTCTGTGGAATTGAAAAACTCAATGACCTCCGAAACCCCGAAACGCTCCTTGAACCTGTTCCAGACATCAGGCCGCATACCATTTCCATACATGCCTCGTAGCTTGTGGTCTCTTTCGCGGGGATGCGGAGGCGCATTGAGGAGATACCGTGCTGCTTCGCCAACGTAGATAAACATTGTAGATTGCGAATCGTGAATATCGTCCCAAAAGGTGGAAACGGAGAACTTGCGGCCGATTGCTACACTCATACCGCCTGTAATGGCCATCATGGTGGCCACCCCACCCGTTCCGTGGAAGAGCGGCATACAACAATACCATCGGTCGCCGGCTGGTCCGGGTTTTTGATCGAACATGAGATTCTCAGGGCTTCCGCGCTCGTGGAAACGACTGACCATGAATTTACCAGCTTTGGGTAGTCCAGTGGTTCCGGATGTGTACAGTAGACACATTGGATCCGATCCAATTACGTTTTCCCGATACTCGTCGCCTGGAACAACGACTGGTCCCGAATACACCTTTTCCAACAGCGCTTCGTCGACTGTGAATGGCGTCACTCCTAGCTCTTTTTCCACCTGCTCTCTACACGCCTCAAACCGCTCTAGACAATCCGGTTCGCAATCCACGAGAATCATCTTGACCCCCGCGACTTTCAAACAGTGAATCAGTGCTTCGCCTTTGAGGTTGTAATTCAGATGAGCAGGCGCGCAACCAATCGCAAATAGACCTAGCCAGATAACCATGAAATCGGCATTATTCATCATATAGGTCGCTACCATGTCTCCCGGCTTCACGCCATTAGCAAGGAAGAACTGTGCCCATTGCACGGCGCGATCATGGACTTGTTGCCATGTGTACGTCTTCTCTCGGGCCCAGACGCATAGATCGTTGCTGTATTTCGGGACCTGTTGGGCGAAGGGGTACCAGAGAGATTGTCGCTTTGTCCTTACTGTGGTGCCATGTTAATATGTGAAGCTCCACAAGAAGCTCGGAGTTGCATGGGAATGTAAGGAAAAACGAGGAAGCGTACCGAGCTCAGTGTAGTACTTCCCGGACTTCCTCTTGAAATTCAGAAGCTTGAGATCCTGTGAGATGTGGTACTTTGCATTGAGGTATGCCGCCAGGCCTGAGATTGCTGCCAGTGACGCCGCAGCGGTCGTTGTGTCCATCGTATCCACAACGTTGTTCTATGTTTTGTGTTTCGTTTGTGCTGCAATCAAGAGAGCTGTTCAAGACAACTGAAGAAGCTAAAGGAGATGGCAACCACGGCTGATGCTAAAGCAATGAGTGAAATCCGCAAAAGAGCTGTCGAAGCTACACATAACCCGGAAGGGCCTATTGGTCGGGGAATTAATGCTGTACGGATCTAAAAGTTGCCGAGGTTCGAGTCAGTAGCGTGGTCGCGCTGCGGGTGCGAGTGTGCGGGGGCGGGAGCGGGACGTCATGCCTGGTTGGACTGTTTGTGGTATGTATTCCCGAAGGTAATGTAGTTGAATTCGTTGTAACTTGTACTGCGTCTGGGGACTTGTTCGTCGGGTCAGTGGCAGACGGTTATACAGTACATGATGAGAGCACTGGAAAGTTGCACGGAAAAGACAGATGTCTGTGCACAGGATCATCGTGACATTGCTAGATTTAGAAAAGTACGAAAGACGCGGTGGTTCGACTTTGGTTGTTGCTTGAAAGGATCAGTCAATGGGTGAACAAGAACAACTTTTAGTAGGAGAGTATCATATCGGTTTTTAAAATTAACGAGCGCTTTTGATATATCTGAAGGGTATATACACATCGTCAGCCAATGTATCGTACATCGCGCACAACAGCTTCAGATCATGTCGTCTTCTTGACCTTCTTTCCAACATTTTCTGTGCCCGGTGGCACCTTTAAACCTCCAAATACTAATGCGGCTACTGCGACCATCCCTGCAGCACCTGTCGCATAGGCTGTCTCCCGACCTGCCCACCAGTACAATGAGCAGAAGATCAAAGGACCCAGGGAGCGCCCAATTTGACCTAGTACTCTATTAGCAATGAGTTTGTAGACCCTGTGAACCCTGACATACCGAAGCTCCTGTGGTTGCCCAGCTTGTTACCCCTCTCATCAGCACTTGCTTCGAAGCTTGACAAGCTGTTCAGTCCAGTCACAACTGTAGCACTAGTGACAGCTAGCAGAGCTGCTGCACCATACAATGCGCCTTGTGTCTGGACGCGTCCCAGAATCAGGAATGCAATTGTGCAGCTGACGACGCCCATCTGGACGACTTTCAGCGGGTGCATGCGCCGGACAACGGAGCCCTGGAGGAGTGAGGCCACAAGCCCGATGAAGCCGAGTAGTCGGCCCGAGTCTTTTGCTTGATAAGAGAAGAGGTCGTATGTCATGAATGGTAGCGAGAACTCCATGCCACTGAAGAACAGGATGAAGGTGAAGTGTGTGGCATTGAGAATGAAGTGCGAGTTAGTTCGCACGCGAGGTTTCGGCACTCCGTCAGTCTTCTCTGCGTGTCCATTGGCCTTGTCATTCGCACTGCCATTCTGGACAGTGGAGGCCGAAGGAAGTGTTTCCGGGAGGCTGAAGTAGAGATAGATGGTCTCCGAGACGATCAAGAATAGTGAGAATCCAGCGGCCATTGCGAATGGATTTTTCTCCATGATTTGCAGGGTGGACAGATACGCGCCCAGTGCCGGACCAAACGTGAAGGCAATGCTAAAGCACACTCCGACAAGTGCCATTGTTGAGCCTCGTTGGCTCTCATCGCTGATGTCTGTCGCAATTGCCATGGCTAGTTGCACATTGCCCTCGCTCAGCCCACCCACAATCCTGCTTGCGAGAAAGGTGCGGAAGTCAGTCGCGGCGACCCACAGCGCCACGCTAAGGATGTTGCCGCACATTGACCACAAAAGCGCTGTGCGCCTGCCATATTTGTCTGAGAGTGTGCCAATGAAAGGGGACGCGACAGCCTGGCAGAGAGAGAACAGCGAGCCCAGTGCTCCGCCCAGCAGAACAATGTCGTAGCGGGAGTTGATTGGCTTTGCGAACGAGTTCTTGTATGTGTTCAGGCCGAAGAGGATCTTGGAAAGCACAGTATTTGGGTCGCCGGTCTCGTGGTTGCGGTAGAATTCGATGAGTTTGGGGAACAGAGGGAGAATGAAGGTAAACGAGATCTGCGTGGTGTCAGTCGCAACGTGGCCAGCGTGGTACAGGATGACGCGTGACGTACCAAGTCGAGCAGGAGCGATATGAATAGCACCTTCAAGACTCTTTTGCGCAACGTCGCAGGCACTGGCGTTGGTTCGGCTCCCATCTTGATCTCGTACACAAGGCTGGCGCAGGCAACAAGTCAAAGTATACGTGGCTGTCACAGCTACGACAGCGCGCTGTCTGGTTAAATGTCACAGCGATCGGAGAGTGGGGAAGATCCAGCCAGCCAGTTCGGAACCATCCAATCTACCAAAGCTAGAAATAGACTAAGATGAGCAATGCAATCATTGGTGGCGTGCAATCCATCGGCGGATGGTGACCAAGTCGCGCCGTGGAGCCGTTGTGAAACATGGTCTTGTGCTGGGTGGATCAGCGCACGACTAGAGAGATCACCCTCGTTGCGTACGGCTGTCAGCGGAGCGAGACCGAACGCGCTGGAACATTACGGGACCAGTATCTGAAGCAGCTACTGATCGCATATCCACACCCACACGAGTCATGATTAAACATCATCTCATCGAAGTTGCAATTGATTAGTGAAGGCGTGAAGGAGCATCACTGCAACCTGTCGATGTTCTCACGCCATAGTCTGGGTAGCTCGAGCAGCAATAGCCTATACACTTCGACAAGCCAGCCGAGGCAAAACTATAAGCTTCATGTCGATCTTCGCTTTTCCTTGGTAACTCCTGGCCAGTAACTGGCGATCTAAACCAACTGCTATATGCTATACTATACTACTTGATAAATTCATTTCTTGCCAAAGGAAGTGTCAAGTGACACTCGGCCACCATTGCCACAACCAAGATGACTAGCGCTGTTGCCGGTCGAGAGAAAGCCATGGCGGCGGTACGGGCCATGTTTGCAAGGTACAAGCTGCTTGCTGCTCAAAGACCAACAGATCATATCGTAAGTTTTTCGGTTACCGCCGTGATTAACTGACTCGCGGCTGATATATCGAAGGACTATGATCGTGAAGTCATGGCGAACCTGAAGCTCGTTGATGCTGGACTCGATGGTTCTGTTGCCTATGACCTATATATTTCACCTAACTTCTCGAATCTGAACAGTATGATGAGACTGGGTTGCTTCACAGGGCCAGGCTGACTGTGTGCAAGATGTCATGCACGGTGGTGCAGCTGGAGTCATATTCGACATGTCAACCACGACTGCACTCTGCCCCATAGCACGGCCTGGCTCCTGGGAGTTCATGGGCGGTGTCACGCGCTCACTCAACATATCATATCTCAAGGCGGTCCCAATCGGGACACATGTTCGCCTGAACAGCAAGGTAGTCAGTGTAGGGAAGCAAATGGCCATGATCCGAGGTGACATGACGAGTATGGACGGCAAGGTCACATTCTGTACAGTGGAACACCATAAGGTCAACACGCCCGCGTTGCCAGAGCATCTCCAGGCCAGAATACCCTGGGATGACGAGTTTGAGAAGGAGTGGGGTGTAAAGACAGAAGGGGGTGTCAGGAGCAAGATCTGAGAGCGTGGAAACCGGAGAAGGACACATGGTTTGTCGCAGACCAGTGAATCTCGTGCACATGAGGCACCACACGTATAGTAGAACGCCTCTTCCATGTGGTAGTTACAGTATAGTACAGTGTCGTTGATGGGGTCAGCTGTCTCGCAGCTGCCGTCTCACGATCTGCTCTTGGCGTTGGCTGGAAGCTGCCTACTTCCTCTTGTTGAACTTCTTCGATTCTACGCAGAGTTAGCATTACCTCCAATCTGAAGTACAATCAAGCCACTCACCCGCAGCAGTCCTCTTCTTCTTTGGCGCGCCCTTTCCTCTCGACTTGGCGACGTTTAGATGCTCGAGCCAGTCTTCCTCCTCCTCGTCGATCAAGGTGTTCTCGGGATACAGTGACCGCAGTTGACTGATTGTGCCTATCCGTGGTGGGTAGTAGGAGGCGACGGCGGGGCCCTTGAGGCGCTGATGAAGAATGCGCGATCCTAGGCGGAGGCGCTCGGGGTTGTAGGTGGTGTTGAAGACACTGCATTGGACCTGCACCTGTCAGCCGGGGCGAATCGCAACACTCCGAGGACTACATACCCTCATCAGGTCCAATATCCGCTGTCGTGGGACCGCCATTGTGAGCGACTAGCCTTGTATCACTATCACTTCGAGGTTGCGGCCGTGGTTTGGACATTTCGGAGGTCTCCTTGGCATGCGACGCTAGCGCCCGCATCATGGGCAACTTTTTGATGTCCACACGTCTTTCACTCCACAATCATCGCCAGCTATTCTTTGCACATGAATATGGCGGCCCCGAAGCGTGCGGGAGACTTCCATCACACGGAGCGTGGCGGCAAACGGCACCAGCCTGCGCGACCAGTCTTCAACACCGCAGCCTACGACGATACCATCACCAGCCATGCGAAGCCTCAGCAGAAACAGAAACACATGACCGACCGACAGGCTATGGCAGCGCGCGCTATTGGCGATCCAAAACCACAAAGCACACTCTCTACGCCTGAACTTCAGACCGGCCTTGTGACATTGCTCGACAATTTCATTGGAGAGGAGACGACGCCAGAAGCCGACCGAGACATACTACACCATGCGAGAGAGCTGCGCCGACTGCTCTACGCGCGATCAAACCCTGTTTCTTCGCAGCTCATGCGAGATCTCGACCAGAAGCGCCCATACTCTGCACCAAGAGTCGCAATGCCCAGCTGGGTTGAACGCCAACTACACGCAGCAAAGGACCTGCCGCCTCTACCACGTATAAAGGAACCACACATTCAACAGGCTGTCTTTACCCACCGCACTTCCAACATCAATCCAGGCGATCCCAGCGCAAGGAGTAAGATCGACTTAGGTCTCGACTACGAACGTCTCGAGTACATCGGTGACGCCTACATCGAACTCATTGCTACTCGGGCTCTCTTCCACCGTTTCCCGCAGGTCGATGTCCCGGAACTCTGTTCGTGGCGCGAGCGCCTGGTCGAGAACTTAACGCTCAGCAAGTTTTCCGACGCGTATGGCTTCCCTGGCCGCCTCTCCCATCGCTTTAACGTGGAACAGGGCTCAAAGGCCTGGATGAAGGTCTCCGCCGACATCTTCGAAGCCTACGTTGCAGGTCTTGTACAAGCAAATCCAGAGAACGGGTTCAGAATCGCAGAAGAATGGCTCACCGAGCTTTGGGCACCGCAACTCCTCGGCTTCCAGGCAAAAGTCATCGAAAACCCGCAAGCAAGGAACGAGCTGAACAAGTTGGTTGTGTGCAAAGGTGTCACACTGCAGTTTCGAGAAGAAAAACCCATGACTTTCGACACCGGTAGCATACAGCGTTATTACATCGGCATTTACCTTACTGGCTGGGGATATGAGGACGAGTGGATAGGCAGTGGTGAAGGTCAGAACAAGGCACAAGCCAGTGTTGCTGCAGCGACCGCAGCTATTAAGGATAGTGCAGTGGTCAAGGATGCGGCAGCGAAGAAGGCAGAGCTCATGAAAGAGAAGAACCTGGTGTCAGAGAAGGAAAGGGCCGAGAGACTGGCTGCTCGAGAGGCCAATGGTGGTACAGAAGGTGAGGAACCAAGCGCGCCGACCATCACAGCAAACGTCGTGACGGACAGCGCCACCAAGGCGAACGTCGTGGGGGGAAGCAGCGCCACTGAGCCAGCAGAGTCCAAGGACAGCGAGACCAAGACGAAGAAGAGAAAGAGTGAGGCCAATGACGCTCCGTCAGAGGAGAAGAAAAAGCGCAAGAAGGAGAAAAAGGAGAAGAAGGACAAGGAGAGCAAGAGGGCCAACTGACAGCACCAGTTCCTGAGTCGCCGATGTGTATCTGTACTGACAATGCTCCCGCCTGACGACTTCTAAACAGCAGTGTGCACACTTTACGAGTCGCACATGAGGTCCTGATCCAAATCGGGCCTTGGCTCCGAGATTATTTCTAGTAAAAATCCAGGCAGATAGGTAGGCATGCCATTTTCTCTTTCTGCACTCGTGATCGTGACCACCTATGGCTATACTTCGACAGATTTGGTAAAGTACGTATACGCTCATCTCAACCCCACCTGTAAGACCACTCGTAAGCCTTCGTATAAATCTCCAAGCATACAAACTTTTGTACGCCAAAAACGCCATTCTCTATGCATTTCTTCATCTCTCTTTCTCCGCAGTAGACGAGTTACAATTCGAACCCTTTACTTCTTCAATGCTCGGCCCGCAATGTCCTTGCGGTATTGCATGCCTTCGAAATGTATGCACTCGACACCCTTGTACGCTTTCGCGACAGCCTCCTCGAGCGTCGGCGCCGTAGCCGTCGATGCGATAACGCGACCTCCCGACGTCTTGAGCGTGTTGTCTGAGAAGCTCGTTCCAGCGTGGAAGAGCACGACATCTATTCCTCATTAGCCTTTTCTTGCAAACTTCACATCATGGCAGTGCAGAACTCACCATCAGGCACAGCATCAAGCGTCATCCTTGTCCCCTTTGCATAACTCCCCGGATACCCCCCAGCAGCCACAACCACGGTTGCCGCCGACCTCCCCGACACCTTAACCTCTACATCTGCCAATCTCCCCTCCGCACACGCAATCATGACTTCTGCAAGATCCCCCTCCATGAGCGCAAGCAGCGACTGCGTCTCCGGATCCCCAAACCTAACATTATACTCCAGCACCTTTGGCCCAGCCTCCGTCATCATTAACCCCGTAAACAGCACACCCTTGAACTCAAACCCCTCGCTCCTCATCCCATCAATCGTCGGCTGCAAGATCTCCCGATCCACAAGATCAAGCACATCCTGCGGCGCAATCCGCGTAGGCGCATATGTGCCCATACCCCCCGTATTGGGACCTTGATCGTTATCGAAAATGCGTTTGTGGTCCTGCGCAGGCGGGAGACTCTTGATTGTGCGCCCGTCGCTAAACGATAGGATGCTTAATTCGTCGCCGGACAGAAACTCCTCGATTACTACTTCGTCCCCCGCCGTACCGAATTCCCGCGTCAGCATTATGTCTTTGAGTGCGGCGTGTGCTTCGTCTTTTGACTGGGGGATGATGACGCCTTTTCCTGCGGCGAGGCCCGACGCTTTGATTACGACGTTGTGGGAGATGGAATCGAGGTATTTCTTTGCGGCGGTGTAGTCGCTGAAGTTTTCGTACGCGGCGGTGGGGATGGAGTGCCGTTTCATGAAATCTTTGCTAAAGGTCTTGCTGCCTTCCATGCGCGCGGCGGATTCAGAGGGGCCGAAAGAGCGAATGTGCGAGCCGCCGTTGGTAGCGAAGAAGTCGACGATGCCGGCGACGAGGGGGGCTTCAGGACCAGGGATTAGTAAGTTTACATTTTTTTCTTTGGCGAAGGCGACGAGGGCGGGGAAGTCGGTGTCTTTGATTGAGGAGATGTTGGTGACTTTTGGGGAGAGCGTTGCTGTGCCTCCGTTGCCGGGGACGACGTAGATGTGTTCGATTGAGGGGGATTGGAGCAGTTTCCAGGCAATTGCGTGTTCGCGGCCGCCGTTGCCGACGAGGAGGACGCGTGTCTTGTCTGCCATTGTGAGTAGTGAGGTTGGTTAATGAGTGTTGAAGTATGGAGGGGTGGAGGGGGTGTTTGGCTGTGATGGCGCGTGGGAATTTTTTGGGCGCGAGGGTACCCCGCCGTGGGGTAGTTTGCAGGGATCATGAGGTGTGAGGTCACTTTTCAGCCCTAGGGGTGCGGGTACCTGAACGGATGTGTTGGTACTACTTGTTTATTGTTCTAGTAATACCTTTCTTGCTAGTGATGCGCGGTGTTTCTGCGCCATTAGCAATGTGTTAGACGACGAGCGATCTTGCTTCGTGCAGTTGCGATGTCGACTGATTACCGCAAGTGCATCTGCAGCCCTTCTTCAGCGAGCCATACCAAATGTCCTTGACGACTGCGTCTAGCACAAGTACAGTGACACAAAGCAGCAGATAGTCCTTCCACTGGTCAATATCGGTGGTGTGCGATGCGAGCCACATGGCTGCAAACATGGCAATGCAGCGAACAAGGCCCCAGCAGACGTCATAGGCAAGATATCCCCAGCTCCATTTGCTTCGGGTCGATTGCTCAGTGGCCGTGGCCGCAGTCTGTGCTGGCCGTCGGCAAGGACGCGCTTCGTGGATCTCTTCGCATGTTGGGCTAGGCTCTGGCTTGTTTTGCGCTCCTGCACGCGGAACACATCAGCCATGGCCGTTGTAATCCTGTTTAGCTTTCATGAAAAGCTGACCTAGCACGTCTGACTGCGCTGGAGCAGGGTAGACTTGTTGCTGGTATGAGTTGGGCTGGCTGTTATGGTTGTGAACGCTGAAGCCGGCATCCTGCTCGCGCTGCTGGCCAAACAGTTCGCGAAGGGAAAGCTGCCGACCCATGGGTGCTGAGGACGCCTCGACTTGCTCTGTGGCCTCCTTGACGCCATTCCTTCCGTCTCTCTCCTTGGCTTCTCGACTAGCGCGCGCTCGATCAGCAATGGCCATCATCTTCTCGGCGGTCTCAACTCGGCAGTTGGCTGTTGTCGCTGGCGGTGGGTCGGCGAAGATCCAGATGCCGTAGACTAGGTCGCCCTGGAGAATGACATAGGGGTCTGTGATCTCCATCTCGTCACTGCTCGTGAGCTCCTGGTAGAAGTTGTCCAGGCCGCGGCGGTTGTAGATGATGGCGCAGTAGCGCTCGGCACCGATGGGCGACGGCGTCAACTGGCAGATGAAGAGGGTGCCCTCGATGCCCACCTTCTCCCACTGCTGGGTCTCGAGGTTAAACGTGTACAGCGCTGCATACGGGGTCACGTGCTCGATGGCGAGAAGATCTGGGTAGACGCGACGGAGGACGGCGAAGTTGAGCTCCTCGTTGGAGCGCGGGGGCGGGAGGGGCACGTCGACGGCGGGCGGCGGCGCATCTGTCTCGTAGTCGGAGGGCAGGGGCGGCGGCTGTTGCTGTTGCTGTTGTTGTTGTTGTTGTTGCTGTTGTTGCTGCTGCTGTTGTTGCTGCTGCTGTTGTTGCTGCTGCTGTTGTTGCTGCTGCTGTTGTTGCTGCTGTGGCGTGCGACCCTTGGACTTGTGGGGAGGCATGCTGAAGAGTCGGGGCGCTATGAATGTATCGGTTGTCGTGAAGGGTACGCGGGAAGACGACGTCTAACCACCGTCCAAGAGACAAGAGAGATCAGTGGGTCGGCCCTGGGCAAGCTTGGACCCTGGCACACGCAGAGCTCAGCCACGCCCCGCCGGCGGGCGCAAATGTCGTTCCTCCATCGTCATTGCTGATTCACCAGGCTTTGCCTTGCCTCCGTCGCCGCCCTCCCTGCCTGTGCCAGAATGGGGCTTGCCACAGCACCGTCCACAGCACGCCCACCTGCAACCCTCTCCTAGCCTGTCACCCCTCCCCGTCGACGCCCCGCCATGGCGCCCGACGCTTCCTCTGTGCGCTCCACCGAATACCTCGATGCCAGCATCCCCGGCGCCTTCCCGGACACCCGCTCCCTGAGCGCCGCCTCCATTACCACCCACCAGACCTCACTGTCCCAAATTCTCTACGACCGTCGCGCCGAATACACGCGGCCCCGCAGCGTGCGCATCAAAGTTGGCTCATGGAACACGGGCGCCCAGAAAGGCACCGAGCAAGATGTAGGCGCCTGGTTTGCCATGGGCAAGGGCATCGAGCAGGCCATGGCAGGGCTGGGCGTATCGGACGGCGACAAGCAGGATCGTGGCAAGGAGAGCTTGTCAGCGCAGGAGGCGAGGCACGATAGACACGCTCCAACCGTACCTCATCACGACGATGGCGACGTACCAGGCGGCCGAGACATTGACCTCTATGTACTGGGACTGCAAGAGATTGTCGACATCACCTCAGCCGCCGAGGCCCTACGACCATACACCGATCCCTCGGTGGCCGCCAAGTGGAAGACGTCCATCGAGGGCTGTCTGCCCTCAGGATACCAGTTGATCGCAGAGCAGCAGCTAATTGGCCTGTATCTCGTCATCTACGCCTCACCGGATCTTGCCGGTCAGATCAAGAATGTCAGTACTACTAGTGTTGGTACTGGCCTCATGGGCTACATGGGGAACAAGGGAGCCGTCACTGCGCGCCTTGTCCTTGGAGAAACCACTCGTCTGGTCTTTGTCAATTCGCATCTGGCAGCTGGAGCTGACAAGGCCTCACTGGACCGCAGAAATTGGGATGTAGCTCAAATCAACACGAGAACCAAATTCGATCCCATAGTCGATGCTCTCGGCACTTCCCAGCCCCAGCCCGAAGGACTAGGCGCCGAGGACTTTGCATTTTGGCTTGGTGATCTCAACTATCGTCTGCAAGATATGCCGGGTGATGATGTTCGGAGATTGCTCACTGTACATACCAAGGATATGGACCGCGATAGTGAGAGTCGACCGTCCACTTCAGCCGACTCCGGGGATGCTTCCAAGCAATCGTCTGTCACAGCAGGTGACGCCATGCCCATGCCTGAAGAGCTCGATCCTGCTTCCTTACAGACCACCATATCCTCCCTCTTGCCGCATGATGAGCTACATCAGCAGATGAAGACTGGGAAGGCTTTTCACGATGGTTGGGCCGAAGGTCCTGTGCGATTCTTACCATCCTACAAGTATGATATTGGTAAGGTCGGTGTATTTGATTCAAGCGAGAAGCGTCGTTGCCCAAGCTGGTGCGACCGCATCCTCTACAGAACACGTGCAGCAAGACAGCGTTACGAAGCCAAGACCAAGGAGAAGGAGGAAGCACGCAAGAAGGACGAAGAGATGAAAGCCAAGGGCTTAGACGCGCTCGGAGACGATGAGGTGTTGTTCGACTACGACCCGGACAAAGACGGTGACGATTACAATGAGTACGACGAGGGCGAGGATCCCGTGCCTGAGCCCATCACTACGAAAGATGACCTTTCCGCCGAGATCTTACTCGAATACTATACCACCCACATGCGTGTTCTAAGCTCAGATCATAAACCCCTCGACGCCGTCTTCTCACTGCAGTACGATGCCGTTGTTCCCGAACTCAAAGCTGCGATTCACGGGGAAGTGACTCGTGAACTTGATCGACAAGAGAACGAAGGGCGCCCATCGATCGCGGTGATTGTGGAGCGTGCTACTGGCCCCCCTTCGCCAGAGGACAAGGACAAGACCAATAGCTCCTTCGAAGGAGTTGATTTTGGCGATGTCAAGTTTGGCAAGTCCAAACGGCGAAACATTACCATAGCCAACACCGGTCGTGTGCCAGCCACATTTGGGTTCGCAGATCGACCAGTAGACAAGG
Source organism: Plenodomus lindquistii (assembly GCA_025504975.1). Classification (NCBI taxonomy): domain Eukaryota; kingdom Fungi; phylum Ascomycota; class Dothideomycetes; order Pleosporales; family Leptosphaeriaceae; genus Plenodomus; species Plenodomus lindquistii. The sequence continues at coordinate 447,475 of JANUWI010000002.1, read as the reverse complement.
ACCAACCTGCCGGCCCCTTTCCACCTTGGCTCAGCGTCACCCTTGACAGAGAATCCGACAAGCTCGACAAGCCTCAACCTGACGACATCCACGAGCACTTCACCCTCGCACCAGCTGACGTCCTTAATGTGGAACTCAAGCTGAAGATCGAAAACGTGACTGCCGTGCGCGACCTCAATGAAGGCGAATCCATCTTCGACGAAGTCCTTGTTCTGCGCGTCGAAAACGGACGCGATCATTTCCTGCCCATACGCGCGCAATGGCTTCCCTCAGTCCTAGCCCGCTCCATCGACAAATTGATCAAGATCCCTGAAGGTGGCATTAGGAAGCTGCAGAACCAAACCCCTGCTCGCGGCGAGGTAAAATGGAGCGTTCCGCGCGAAATGTTCCGACTGACGGAGGCCATAGAAGAATTGACCGAGCGCACGCTGGCGGAATGGGATATGACGAAGGCAGAGGGTGAAAAGGCGCCGTGGCAGGACAATGCCGGATGGCCGTTTGTGACGGCTTCCAAGAGTAGTACGAACACGGGTCAGCAGGATCATGAAGATGAGTTAGCAGACGTGTACGATGCACTCGATTGCGATACTTCATTCTCCGACGCGTTCAACCCTGAGACAAGAGCCAAAGAGAAGGTGGAAATATTGGCAGAGGTGCTCCTTACTTTCCTGGGCAGTCTCACAGACGGCGTGATCACCCGCAGCCTCTGGGAGAAACTCGAAGAATCCCTCATCACACGGGATCGCAATAGGCAACAGTCTTCCCCCGACGATGACAAGATGGCAATACTAGAAATCCTTGCCTCAGCACCAAGCCATAACGCATCCTTCCTACTCATACTCTCCTTCCTACAAAACATTGCGAACCAGATCACAGAGCAGTCAAAGCCCAAGCCGGAAGACTCACCACGTAATAGTGTCGATCTGCCAGCCTCGCCACAAGCCAAGGTCCGTAGGAGGACGCTGAGTAAGGTACCTGAGGTTGCGATTCGGCAGCTGATTGTGAAGAACTATGCCGTAGTCTTCGCAGGTGTGCTATTCAAGCCCAAGGAGGACGGAAGAATGAGGGAGAAGGATAAGGCGATAAGGAAGGAGAGGATGATTGGTGTTATTGAACTGTTCATGAACGATGGGGCGTGAGATGATGTCCATCTGAAAAAGGTGGCTGCACTGAGAACGTTTCGTTCGTGGGAAGAGAAGGCTGCATGCGATACCACATTATTGATACGTTAGGTTTCGAGGCAGTGATGACACCCGAGGCCAATAGATCTATGGGTTCCCTTGTCAACATGGAATTGTATTCTGTTTTGGAGGTGCAATACCCTTGTTACGATATCTCCGAGCGACTACAAGTTGAAGCTGCCAAGAAGACAAGCAACGAGAAGACATAAGCATGATACCCCCGAATTTTACAACGTCCCTGTTCACGCAAGTGTTCCTTCAATACTGCCAGATGATTACTTCCAATGATTGTTCACCGCTGCATCTTAGCGTACATACTACAACGCTACTTGTCCCCATTCAGGCTAGCGCAACTGAGATATCAAAACCTCCCCATAAATCGCTCGTCTGTTCCTTATCCCCATCCCAACCAATTTTCTCCAATCTGCTTCAATCATAATGGCGTCTATCCCCGCTTCCCAAATCTTTCTCCGAACACCCCCGGAACCCGGAAGGAAAACCGCAGCCCGCGTCTACATAATCTACTTCGTCACGGGCAACCCAGGCCTCATAGAATACTACCGCACCTTCCTAACCCATCTGTACGGCCTATTGAGCCACAACACAGCTTCAGACCGCGATATCGAGTTTCAAGTCTACGGCCGCTCACTCAGCGGGTTTGAAATGAACACCGCGGATATCAAGACTATGAAATGGCGGAAACAGCCACCGTACGGACTGCAGGACCAGATTCGCCATGCCGAGGACCAGTTGACTGAGCTCGTGGAAGAGGTTAGGGACGAAGGAGCAAAGGACGTAAGGGTGATTATGGTGGGGCACAGTGTGGGTGCGTATATTGCGCTCGAGGTGATTAGACGGTTGAGAGCTCATGGAATGGCGGGAGAGGACTTTGAGACGAGGATTGTCGGGGCGATAGGTTTGATGCCTACAGTTGTGGATATCGCGAGGAGCGAGAGCGGGATGAAAGCTGCTGTACGTATTCGCCCTCCCTTCCATCTCCATTTCAACATCTCCGCATCCCCCCGTCTGCATCAACATCACAGTACAGTATTCGTGCGATGATACAAGTCCAAAACTAACTCCCCACCCCCACAGCCCTTTCTCAAAAACTCAAACTTCGCCACCTTCGCCTCCCTCCTCGCCTACTTCCTCACCTGTCTCCTCCCCCTCTCCCTCCTAACCACCCTCATTTCAAAATTTCTCTCCTTCCCTCAAGACGCCGCCCACACCACCGCATCCTTCATAAAATCCCCTTTCGGAATCCAACAAGCGCTCCACATGGCCCGCGACGAAATGTTCCAAATCGACACCGACATCTGGGACGAAGAGATCTGGGGCGCTGCGGCCAGCGAACCAGCGACTAAGCACCCGCACCCCCGACCCGTGTTGAGGTTCTTGTTTGCGAAGCAGGACCATTGGGTTGCTGATGCGACGAGGGATGCGTTGATTCATTCTCGGGGCAGGGTCGAGGGCGGGTTTTATGCGGGGGGTGTGGAGGAGTGGAAGCCGATTATGGAGACGGATGAGAGGGAGGGGTGGCCGCATGGGTTTTGTATTAGGCATGGGGTCCCGGTTGCGGAGAAGGTTGCGGGGTGGGTTAGGGATATTGTGAGGCAGGATGGGGGGAGGAGTTGAGGTGGTGAGTGATGTTTGATTTTGATGGAGGTGGAGGTGATGCATGAAAAGAGGTGAGGTGGATGAGCTTGTGAGTAGTTGCCATTAGTTAGTCTAGCGTAAGGTGGTGGTAGTATAGTATGATTGAACAATATGATATACTTACTCCCATCCTCAAGTCAAAGTATACAGCCATCTGCACTTAATCCCAATACCATCAATTACCGCTCCATATCCCTCCCCCAAACCAACCCCCAAACAACTCCATCCCCCTACTCCTCAACCTTCAAAAACTCCACAACAGCCTTGATAAACTCCTCGGGCTTCTCACTAATAACCCAATGCCCACAATCCACATCCACCAACTCGAACCTAGGAAAAAACCGCCCAATAATCGGCAACGTCTCATCACTAACATAATGACTCTTGGTCCCCCTAATAAAAAGCGCCCTCTTATTAAACCTCCTCTCATCCGGATTCGTAAACGGAAAATCCGCCATGTCGTCCAGCGCCCTCGTAAGCGTGGTGATCGGAATCCGAAACTTGAGCGGCGCACCGGGGTCCGGGCGCACGAGGTTGGTCAGCAGGAATTGGCGGACGGGCAACGACGCAGCGTAGGGTTGTAATATAGCGTCCGCCTCTTTCATGGTATTTGGTGCCGCGGCCTCGACTTGCCGCATTCCCTCTGCGTATTTGGGGAAGTCGGAACTCAGGGCTGCGTCGACGGGAGAGTTGTCGACGGGGATGATGTTGGCGCAGATATCCGGGTTGCGGAGCGCCATTGTCATTACGATTTTTGCGCCCATGGAGTGGCCGATTAGAGTGGGGTTGGAGAGGTTGTGCGTGGTTAGGAAGGATTCGACGTCTTCGGCCATGGCGGTGTAGTTGTGGGTTTTGTGGTGGGGGGAGTCGCCGTGGTTGCGGGTGTCGAGGGCGTAGACGGGGCGGGCGAGGGTGCGGGCGAAGACGCTGTTTGTGGGGGGTGAAAGGTGAGTCTGGAGTATAGTGGCTGTGTCTAGATTGGGAGGGCGTACTTTGCAACGGTTTGGTTGTTTCTTTTGCTGCCGAAGAGGCCGTGGATCATTACAATTGGGTCGCCTTTTGCTTTGCCGTTGTCATCGTGGAGGCGGTATGCGAGGTCTACTGCGCGTAGGTTTGCGGACGCGTGGAAGGAGCGCGTCCATGGTGGGAAAGCACGGGTTTGAGGAAAGGGTATCCGTGTTGGGTGTTTAGGATGGAGGAACGGCGTCTGGAAGAGCTTCAGGCTAGGTTGTACAGGGCGCATTGTGGAGAGGTGCATAGGATTTGGTGAGCGGTTCCGAAGCGTCGGAACTTTTTCTGTGGTGCCAAGATCAACGTCATTCGTAGACCCTGTCAAGTGTCAAGATACTTCTCCTGAACCCAAAACGTACCGCGAAACTTACCACAGTGCAAGATAGGACATATGCGAGTGCTCCTACTACACGTCTGTATTGTTTCATATTGCAAGGGATACAGCCTCCTTCATCCTAATACACACTTTAGAGCTAACATGCGTTGAAGTAGACAGCACCTCGATGGACCAGAACAAAAGGACGTGCATAAACTCACTCTCACAAGGCAATCAACGTCTAACATATATGGCTAGACACTGATGAACACTCAGTTGAAACAGTGCCAATATACTTAGTGTTGGTTTGTTGCCCTTCCAGGCCAAAATACGGTACTCTATGCGAGCGAGAGATTGATTACACCACTCCTAAGGACCAAACTTATCTCGCTGACCTGCAAGTATCCAATAGAACAATCAGCACCATTGCAGCAAGCATGTTTGCCTGATTGTGGCGTCAGAGCTACACAGTAGATTCAACCCCTAACGAGGCAGACTCAGAGACCTTGCATCTTGTCCACCCCGGCACCTTTTTACAATAATGTACTGTAATAGATGCAGTCTTTTATCTATTCAATTAAGCGCGCAAGGATAGTGATAGTGTCACATATACTAGTCCCTACATTTAAAGAATTCTCCCTCGTTCTACGGTAGCATGGGCTGATTCCCTCCCAACACTAGAGTACGTCTATCTCATCGTGCTTCTTTATGCATCTCTCGGGTGTCGTTGCCGATTGCCATAGGTACAAGAACTCGCGTAGGGCCGCATCGAACTCACCATGCTAGTCACTGCATATGCGTGTCTTGAGTACCTAAAGAGGTAGGTACATAGTCTCCCCTTCATTCTTAGCAAGACATCTCAACGCTTTGAGGGCAAGAAATACTAACCATTAATCCAAAAACCTGCATACTATGTCCGATGCGTATACAGAGGCTGAATGAGGGGTAAAAAGGAGGGGTAAAAGATAGCAACTGCATTCTCTCCACACACCCATCTCCATAGAGTATCAGATGGTCAACCACCTACTCTACCCATCTCCGAAGTAATGCCTATCACACAGCATTTCGCAGTCTCGTGCAATGCATCTCCCCAGAAAAATCAGCATCACGTACACTCCACACACACACACACACACACACACACACACACACACACACACACACACACACACACACACACACACACACACACACACACACACAACTGAGTGTCCCCCCTCGGCGGAAGGCGCGCCCCGCAGAAAGACTCCTGTGCTGCACCCTGCCCTGCCCTGCCCTCCAATTCCGCGTGGGATGGCACCGGCGCTCAACGAAACTCATAGCCTTGACCAAGTGGCGCGCCATGTGGGGGGAAACGGGTGCGTAGTGTGCATGATCGGGCCCCCCTCGGCTACTCTACCCGCCCCGCAAGATTCCAGAGCCCAGAGGCGTGCCGAGGAGGGTCCTGAGGGGGGGAAGGGAGCGGCACAGTAGGGACGAATAAAAAGCGATACAATTGCTGCGTGTGTCGGATGAGTTTTTATCGCTGTAGGCGCATGGATATTGTGGGTGTTTGGTGTTTGGTGGGTGATAATGGACATCACGGGATGATTTGCTGTCAAACGTCCTTGTTGCGATGGGCAAGGCTGGAGCTTGTTGCTATGGATGTGTTGCTTTGTGGGTATGATCGAGTCTGTGGAGCATGCAGGTTGACGCTGACACAGATACACCGACTGGTGGCTCTGGTTCGAGAATGTCCTCATCGCTTTTCCTCCACTACTGTCCTGCCATAATGCAAGCCCCGAAAGAAATACTTGATTGACTCCTGAACGCCATCGCACCCTAAAGAAAAATAACAAAGATAATCGGTCTATGACTCCTCAAATCCCCATTACCGCTCTCGTAACAACGTATCGAATGATGTGCTTGTGGATAATGTGCTTCATTTGCCCTTCGTGGACGCCTTGAGTGCATTCTCCGTCGCCTTCTTCAGTAACTCGCGATCCTCATCGCTCATATGGTCAACCTTCTCCACCAATAACTTCTTCAAAAACTGATTCTCCTTCTTCAGAGTGTCGTTCTCTGCCTCGAGTCGCTTAGTCTTCTCCTGCATCTCGCGAGTCGCGTCCATCAACTGCTGTTCGCGTTGCTTCTTCTTCTGGCGGAATCGCGCAGACGCCGCCTGGTTGCGTTTGCGCTTGTCTTCATCGGCCTCGATGATAACAGGGTCCGTCATGAGTGTGGCGTGGGTCGGATCGGGAGAAGTAGCTGAAGAGGCGGATGTCGCATTGCTGTCTGGATATGGCGTGCGATAGGTGTTGATATTGTATGTTGGCGTGATCGGGGAGAAGCCCTGGAGATCTTCAAGGCCTACTTGGATCGGAGCTCCATCATCGTAATGTTGGTTCAAATGGCCCGCCATGGGCATGCTGTATTGGAGTCCTGGAGGCTGATATCAGCACCCATTGTGAACGGGAAAAAAGTAAGGACTAGGTCGAACAATATATGCAACAGAAACTGCATCAGTGATCGCTTTCTATAATTTCGTAGCGATTTGCGTATGCTGCTGTGCATAGTCACCTCCCCAGGTGGGTGAGCGTTGCGGGTGCCGGGGCGGCGGGTACGAGCACGCCATCGTGGTGTTCATGAACGTCATCCAGGGCCGGCAACCCAGGGAAGTGGGCATCGTCGCCGCGAGTGAGGAACGACAGGATAATAAGCTTGCACGAGCTTGTCACTGGGAATAACCGCGCCCAGCATGTGAAGATGATGAAGATGAGACCAATAAAACGTTCATGCCTACCTGGGAGCGACACGCTGCTGCTGTGCGATGCATAGGCAAAAGGGTGACCCGGCGGGTACCCATCCTGCGATGGAATATGCAGCGACGGTGCACGGCGGCCCTGGCTGTCATCGTGGTAGAAATCGTTGGCATCGAGGATGTCGAAGTGGTCACGTCCAGACGAACTCCCACTTGCAGATGCGTCGATGAAGGTCGGCCGTCCAAAAGCTTGCTGGCGATAAGTCTCCGACATTACTCTCCATCTGCAACGACGCGTTCAGCGAAAGTTTGCTAGATTCAAATGTGTTCTTGTTTCCTTGGTTGGGTCGGGGTTGGGGCGCGACGTCGAGGCCTGGGTATTTGTCCGTACAAGCTGAGAGGCGGCGATCTGGGGGTTGGAAATTAACGTTCCTGCTGTACATGAGCGATTAGAAGCTGCCCTATAAGAGGGATCCAAATGCCCAGCAGTGTGCCTTAGTTTTTGGCAACGCACCCCACTGCTCTGCTGAAAGTCTCTGTCCAGTACTGGAGTTGGTGATCAAAGCCGATGGCGCCATAACACCAGTCGAGGGTAAGAGTGGACCTCCACGCTTTTACCTAAGTCGTCAGCACCTGCAACCCCAGCTGCACCCTGACAGCGCTCAAGGCGCTTCCACGCATATTCCTGCGCCTGTCGATATGTCCTCGGGTGCATCCCGTGTGGGGAGGGCTATGGTGCTTGAAGATCCCCTCGATGCGTAAGTTTGGAACTCGATGGTCCCCCAGGAGGTGCATCTTGTTTGGCCTCTCACTGCTGGCCAAGACCGCCCTGGGCTGAAGAGTCATGCGTGTTTTCCGGCGCTTCTCGAGAGACGGCTATGCGTGTAAACAATACAGACGTCTCGTTACGAGACTATTGCCCGTGCTCCGGAATCGTGCCGGGTCGGTCGGGGCTGCGCTGTATCCACTCTTCGTCCGGTTGTATTGCATCTCCGTGGGCTGCTATTACGGGACGTTGGGACGAAACCATAGCCGATGAAGCAAACGAGCCGAAAGTACTGCATGATTTCTCAGGTGGTGTGTACTGCTTTTGGTCTGTCTGCTAATAACAGCTCATGTGTTTCGAAGTCAAATTTCGCTACCATCATAGCAAGTTACTGGGAGTATAGCAAGTCGTGATGATATGGCTGCCTGCTCTCGCGATCCGCCCCATGAATTCTCGGGAGATTTCTCGTGCTGTCTTAAGGAGAGGTCCGCTTCGAACACACCCGGCGCTGCTGTAACAGTCGTTGAGTTCGTGCCCCTTCACTCGGTCTGAATCCGCTGTAGAAAGCATACGCATCCATAGTTTGATCCACTTGGACTACCGAATGTATCCTCGCATGAACGCTAGTTCGATGTTCACGCATGACAGCGCAAGACAACGAGTCCGCCTACAGGCGCCTGGGATCCTTCGCGCAGGTATTCGCAGAGCAGAGACTATAGGTCTCCCACTCGCTTGTAATTTTTTCTCAATCCTTAACGTGCTACATCGTCAGGGCAAGCTCATGTAGAGCAGCGTACCTCGCGATACTGCCTTACAGCTATCTCGTCAATAATAGCAAACTTCAACAGGCGCCCAAGGGTTTGATGCACGATGACGTTCCTGAGGCACTCTTCGAAATGAGTACTGACGGATACAGGACTCACGAGTATCCGTCCGTGGATCAAGGTGCACGCGTCGTTGATGCACACACAGACACGATCGAGAAGCCCAGAACGCCTCAGCAACGCACCCGTTGCAGCAGCTGATGAATCCTTCCGAAGCTCGACTTGGGTTACTTATAGTTCCCTGCTATTCAACACGGCCAGCCCGGTACTGTGGACGACGAACGCCGGTCGTATTCACAAACAATGAGCGATTAAAGTTAAGCAACACATTGCTTGCAGATGAAGCTTGCAGGTGAAGCTTGCAGATGAAGCTTGCCGGAGGAGCTCGCCGTGGGAGCTCAAGATCCGGCATTTCTAACGGCTGACCCCGAGAGCAGCATCTCTGTGGCTTGCACAGGGTCAACACGGCGTAGCCGACTCTCGTGGCGCGGTTCGAAACAAAGACATCGAAGCGGTGTTTCTGAGTGACTAACTGGAAGCCTTATACGGATTGAGGATCCCGGTGCCATGCGTATATCCGCGGTATTTTGACGCAGGGCTCGAGAATAATCCACCCCGTCCCGATCCATGGCGTGCTTTATGCAGCTAAGGCGAGCCTTGCTCGATAACGGTCGTAGCTGCGGTTCGCAGCACGATACCATGAGCGAATGGAAAGAGTGTTTTGTGTCAGAATTTTCCAGACGAGTGGGCCACGATCGATGTTTGGGAGAACCTGCAGCACTCGCGTCCAACAGTAGCTTGATGCAACTTTGAATCTGTCACATGTCCTGCGATGTTCCCGTTACTCCCGGGAGTTATGAATCCATGTTGCTTGTGGGAGCTTGCCGTCCGTGCTGCAGCTTAGGGCAATGGCGTGATAGTTTGGCCCTTGGCGGTACGCTTTGAGGGTGTGCAGAAGTGTCAGGAGCGTGCCACGACCACATTTCCATAGGATTCGTTGTCGCATCGATGTAAAAGAGAGCAATTCAGCTAAGGCTTACAGACTGTAAGTCATAGCTTGATTGCGCCGAGGTGTGGTCGAGTATATTTGAACAGTGGGAAGACTGTGGGATATTTCCATCGAGTCGATACACTTGCGATGACCATGTCGAGCACGATCGGAAAGCAGGTAACAAGTTCTGGTTGTCGGCGTCATTCATACTGCTGATGCGCTGTGGATGGTCCATCGAATAATGACGTCGCACTTGGTACACGGCGATCCAGGACAGTAAATCATGAATCCAACAACTGCAAAGCTAGGTAGAGTAAAGATCGGTCATTGGGCGCTCTCTGATATGGTAGAGTCGGTATACATCATTCATTGCTGCGTTGAAGTCGATTATGTGGATGCTACCGACGACGAAAAGATCATTGCGAGATCAAGCTATCTGACCTTTGACAGGATGTCGTGTTTGTGAGTCGCAGCGTGAGAAACGGAACGAGTATGGGTCGTGTGCAGTAGCATGATGTAGGTGGATGTCGCGTCGGTCCGTCGCGTCGACGTTCCACTGATAAGTACGAGGACCGTTACTGAATGGTGTGCTAAGAAATTGGGCGGGGCGCTAGAGACGTGCAGCCACACAAATAGATGGTTCAGTCCTCCCGCGATTAGCCTGTGAACTTGAAGCGAACAGCGCCAAATATGTGTGATGCGAAGACTGTGCAGACAGAGAGTGGGCAAGGCTTCTCGTGAGATATTATAGGGACTCTGAGCAGGTCCAAGCGTCTCCAAACATGCAAGAGGAAATTGCCTGATGGCGGAAACTGTGTTCCTGGGAAACCTTCGTTATACCTTCTACGTTGAGAGGAGCATTTACTATTGCCCTGTCAAACAACGCTCCCCGGCCTATCTGCCTGGGCGGATCTTCCGACGAGCCGATCCATATCCACACGCCCATGCCTCCAGATCGGCATGCATTACAGATGTCACCCACATGTAGTGGGCCGTAGTGCAGAAGAGTTTATTTCGACTGCACTGTGGAGAACCTTGACTTTGCAATGTCGGCAAAGATTGTGGGGACGCGGTGAGCGTTCGCATAGCCCATTATCGTGTCGTAAAGGCCGTTTTGTACTGTCATCACGGGTCCATAGTGTGGCATGGTACATCTCGGAGCATGTTGTGATATTCATTGATCATCTATATGACCCCTGGGCACCCATACGCCTCCCTCAACCCACAGCGACACCTGGCGGCGATGCTCAGGGCTTCTTGAACCAGCGAGCGGTAGCGGCGCCCAGTATTCCAGCACCAGCAACCAGCATGCACACGACGCCGACCGAGACCTTAACGGGATTGACCGATGGCGGAGGGTAGCTGTCCCTCAGCAGGGCGTACAGTTCGAAGAGCTTCTGCTTCGCAGTTAGTCCTGTGCCGCCAAAAAGCTCAATAATCGGGTGGATTTCACTTCTTCTTGTCCCTCGTACATGCCTCGGGCATCGTTCTACAGCACCTCTGCGAATTTTAAGCGCAGGTAGTCACAGAGCTCCGGGTTGTCACGCCTGTGAGCCTGGTTCCAGAGGTCGACCTGCTCCAGAACCCTCTCGTGCTGGTCGGCGGCGGACATGGTGGAGTAAAGGAGTTGCGGCGGCGGTGAAGTGGTAGCGGAGCAGCTAAGTGGACGTGATGACCTCTGGCGGAGGGGAGGGGAGAGACCTGGTAGCGGTGCAGCGGGCTGATTTGCGAGGGCAGGAGAAAATTTTGAGTGTGCTGTGAGATCGTGTCGCAGAGAATAAACAAGGTTGCGGGGCAGAATTCAAAAAGGGCAAAAGCGGTCGGTGCGTGATTGCTCCGGCGTGGTCGCAGACTTGAGATGGTTTTTCGTTGACTCCCTGATGGGGGTCCTCAGTAACGCCAGCCTACACCAGCCTACACCAGCGCCCAACCCCAACCCGGCGCCTGATAGCCTTTGCAACCTCTCGCACTGAAGATCAATACGCCGTGATTCAGCTCGCAGGATCCGACAGCGACATGTCGCTCGAAACCGCGCGTAGTCGACCGCGTCCAGGTTGGCTGTGCGCCACCACCTACAACCAAACTCTTTTGGCCAGCGCCCACCACCACCATAACACCCACCTCTGGTAGCAAGCAGGCTTAGCACGTACAAGAACACTCTTGGGTTGGCCTCGGAGACCGACTTTGTGCGCCGTCCCGGCAAGCCCATAGAGTCTACCTTGGCCACATGTGCCAGCACCCCCGGGACAGCCACCAACAACTCAGGGGCAACTCAAGAGCTCCCACGAGGACCAGGTAGAGGTGCCTGACGGGGAACTCGTCGGATGGGGTCTTCGAATATTGCTTGTATAAGTCGATTGATTCAGAAACAGCGGAGACGGGTACAAGCTGACGGGCGACTGCCAGACGCAGGCTGCCCTCGTAGGCTTTAACGACATCGAGCCTTACCTTTGCGAAACTTCGTCCCTACATCGCGATGCCTCGATAGAACCTTCGCAAGCTCTGCGAAAGTACATACCATTATCCATACCTCAATCCCGCTTGGTCGCTGCATGATGGACGGGGTCGATTCGATGTTCATCGTTACAAAGCAAAATATGTGCTGGGCAGCTTGGTGCGCCGCGGGATTGGCCGTTTAGTTCGCTCAGCGTGTAGGAAGAGTCGCTCCATTGAAACTCGAGTTGGACATCGAAATCCTTGTGATCCTCAAGGCATCGGATGCCTGCAGCTCTCTCTTTGATATTTTATTACCGTGTGGCGAGGCTGGTCGTTGTGGTCATGCCAATAATAATATCTGATCTTTGACTGAAAAATGACATACGAAAGCTTACTGTTACCTACCTTATTGTCAAGAACACCACACCGGCTTGCAAATGCTCCTCAAGGTTCAAGAGAAGTGCGTGTGAGGTAAACCCAGATCACCTAAATAGTAGGCCATTGTCGTGCCATCTGCGGTGTTGTGATAAAGCTCGTGGGGCATACCGTACCGATAACCACCTACTCGCCCTGAAACTCACAAAAAGATGAACAGAGTCACCACAAATCTTACCAAACCTCTATCTCTCCGCCCTAACACTGCCCAACTTACCTTGCTTATCTTGTGACGTACCGCATGCCCTCCATAGGGGCTACAAGGTCAATAGAAAACTGCAAAAAAACTGACGACCTCTGAGAGACCGGAAGCACGAAACTTCGAATACACCGTGGTGCGCTTTTGTCGTGAATACCGCCGGATCGAGAATCGAACCTGGGACTTTGAACAAATTAGCAAAGTTCACTCGATGCGTACACACCACAAGGGCTTCCGACTTCCCAAGCAGCTGCCACCCTGCTTGGGCGAAAGTTTGACAACTTGTACCCTTTATATAGGCGATTATACTCGGTTTGGGTGTACTCGAGGGCCTGCGGAGATGAGGGGCTGTGACGCACAAGGAGACCGTGCAGAGGTGTTGCTGGGCGACGGGGGGCGTTGGGCTGGACGTGAAGGCGGCTTGGCTTAGGCTCCTTTTGCGTGTGTACAAACGCAGGGTAACAGAGCGGTACACGCCTCGCATCTAGCAGCAGAGCTACTCATACTGAAGGTCGATGCTATCCATCTCACATGATGCTAAGTGAGGTTTGGGTAGGTCATGGACATGTGCGCAGCTCATGACAGATACTACCACAGCTGCTTCTCATGCTCATCTTGGAGTCGTTCGAAGCACGAGGGGTTCGCTGCTTTGTGTTGGCAATCCTTTCGACCGTCGTCTCCCGCATCGGCCAGCCATCATCATAGTGGTTGACACCAGCATGCGCAGAGTCTCAATTCGTGGCGGCGTCCGGACTGCACATGTTCCCAAGATTCACAAAATCTTTCCACTTTGCAACCGTGATACATCCTTGGGTCGCCTTCGTGAACATCTTGTGTGGCGATGTTATTGCGCACGCATCCGCTATGCGAATCATCAACCCCAACATGTCGGCAAATCAGAGCGGACTTTGCCAATCGCGGCCAGCGGCCTGTAGCGATTCGCCCCCGGGCCCGTCAATGTTTGCGTGCTCGATTAGGAGGTTGAGGATATGGTCCTTACATGAGTACCTTGGCAGGCGGTAATGCTGATCTTATGAGACACCGAGATGTTGATGACAGGCCACAAATGAGAGATCGCGACGATACACTCATGCGACGGAACAAGCCTGAAATGACATGCATCACCCCCTGAAAGCTACCTTCGTCCAAATCTCGTGACGGCAAAGTTAAGGACATTGGAAAACTCGAGACTAAGGGGATGTATGTGCGATTTCAACGCGCCATGGACTTTGGGCGGTTCGTTATTGCAAGCCTCCGCGCAATGTAGCTTTCATCGCATAGAGGCTCAGCCATCAACACTTGTTCTGCGCAAAGGTGATAATTTTGAATCTTGACATGAATGACTCCAGGGATATCGGATAATGCTCATGTCGTCGCCTTCGTGGATGCGGACCAAGTACCTTTGGAATTGAGAAGCAGGCGAGGGATACATTGCGGATAGCGAAAGTCGCCCACATATCGCATCATCCCGAAGAGCATCTCAAGATCTGCCAATCTGACGGGCCAAATGCGTGATCCCCTGGTGCTGATTATGATCACTTTGGAGGACCTTGCACTAAAGATTTGGTTTCCCTTATCCTTGGGGTCCAAGAGTAGACCAACGATGGAACCAGCAAAATGTACCGAGTCGTGTGCGCAACGCGATTGTTTCGAAGCCCCTGGAAATCTAGACTTCGCATGCTTAAGCAGCATAAGGGGTCGAATTTCGTAGTCGTTAAACTCTTGTAGAACATATGGAGAAGGCTGGCGAATTCTCCATGAGCAGAAGACGGTTCTAGGCCAGGCGACTCCTTATGCCGAACGCCTTTCGTTGCAGGTGTTGAAACCCTCAGCATCTGATCAGCACCCAAGGCAGAGCACACATGTCCCTAAGGCCAGAAATGGAGCGTGCAAAGCACGGTAATGATTGCTTGACTCTTACTCAGTCCCTTGAGATCGGATACCCAACTTTCCCCACAACGTGTACAGAGAGCATAAGCCCGTGAAAGTGACACGGGGCAAAAAAAGGCAAAAAAAGAACTCAACCTCGTGGTTGGGGTTCACCGAACCAACTCGAACTGGGGACACAATACATATTAGCGCTGATCTTAGAGAACCTGCTCTCCCCAGAGTTGCCAGCTCGTTGGATCGTTGAGCATTGAAAGACTGATCAATCTTTTGTAATATATAGTCCATCAAGGCTGTCGACTCTTTGTTGTTGTTGAGTGTGGGCGGGGCAAATTACTGGCGAGGTGAAGGCATCTCCACTGGTATGATACGTGTGTAGGCACCTTCTGCATATGTGAGCCCCCAAAAAAGATCACGCAAGATGCTCTTCCAGTTCCTAACATCCTGGCGCACAGCACCTTGAAGTTTGCGGGTGCCGATAAGCAAACTGTGATGTGTTGACACCCATTGTAGCAAGCAGGCCACGGGCTCCTCTTCGAGCATGCCTCTACTTGAGACACATCGGACCTGTGTATGACTATCTGCCCTGATGAAGGATTGCATTGGGCAGCCCTTGATTTGCGGTTGCAGACAGTAACCGGAGGGCTCATTCTAGCTTCGAAGCCGCTGACGACTCTGACGCGACCGCCCACGATCTTTTCGACCACGCAGGAATTTAACGACAGTAGGCGTCTGCCACCGGTATTGCACCGACTAGATGCATTTCCAGAGAGGCCGAACTTGGATCAAAACTTCGTGTTGCCTCCGGGATGGCTTGCGTGCGGCCGCCAACCCAGGGCTGGAGCTCGACCTCCCAACACACTCGCCGCATCGCCAGCTCGACCAACAACGACAATTTGCAGTGTAGCTGCAGCATAAGAAGCCATTAGCATGGCTACATGTCCAAGTGTCTTGCGAAAATATTGCCAGGTCCGCTGGTAGTCGGACATGCACGTCGGCCGTGAGTACTCCGCAATGCAACCCCACCGTCGAGATGGCTAACAGCTTGCTGCGGCACCTGCAGCAGTTCAGGGCAGAGGTTCAACCTTATAGAATGCGCAGACCGATATGGCTAGCCAGCAACAGGCAGTACACAGCGAATCCAGTCCGTGGACGCTTCGAGACGATTCCTTCATCCCCCGTTTCCCCGCTGGCAGATCGTGCACACAGCTACCGGCATGCGGAGACAGAACAGCAATCAGTCTGCAGGGAAGGGCATACAGAGACGCAAAGCAGAGACTTGCAAGCAGCATGACACGGTGCCTTCGTAGTTGCCAGCCCCTGCTGCACTCGCCACGAGCATACGAAGGCACGATGATGGCCGGGCACGTGCTGCTACCGGTAGAGCACACCACAGGTCCGCCGCTCAACAAGAATCCCAGGGTGCATCGAGACAGCGTATTATACTCCGGATCCCCGTTCGCAGCTGTTTTCGACAGGGAGAAGTCCAAAGGCGGTGCGGCATTCTGGCATCCTAGTATAACAGGGGAAGGTGTCTGACTCCCGCGCCTCGGACTTCCGCAACTTGATAACCCCTGGCCCTCGCGGACAACACCGTGGAGAGACGCAGCGCTCTAATGGTCAAGCCGATAACTCAATGTCAATGGGGCGTTCAGGGCGTTCAGAAGCCTCTACCTGGAGCAAATTTGCCTTGCACAAAGAGCTCAACGGGGGCGCATACGATTATACAGCCCGATGGCCAGGATGGGCGAAGCAGGACAGAGCCGTTGCTCGTAGAGACGAGAAAGAGATGGGATATTGGAAAACAGCAGGATCAAACACCTGTGACGGCGAAGGCCTGCAGCGTCTCCCGATTCTGACCACTGTCGAAGCGATGTTATCCCGACACAGCCAAAAGCTCCTCCAGGTCTCGCCAAAGCAAATGCCTAGCGTCTATGACGAAAGCCATAGCTTGGGTACGCAGCTTTGTCTTGTAGCGTTCAGATCTGAAACCTAGGCACAACGATAGTACAGTCCCTGACGACCGTTTGGCTGGGACGAGCCTATATTCATTGCATTATTGGCTTCGACTCGTAGATAGGTTGATCGGGGGTACCTCCTTGTATCAAGTCGTTACGATTTTGCCGTGATTGCGCATGTCGGTACTTGGCTGAAGTTGGAACGCTTCAACACTTCACAGCGGGTATCAGGAACATGTTCAAATGCAGTCGGATGGTCCTCAGCTTGTCTTGAAAAGGTCGTAACAAGGTGTCCTGATTCCATGCAATGAGATGCGAAGCTCGGATCTTGAGGCCATCGAAACCACGGTTGTCAATGTCGCATCGTGGATATTGCCAGCATTGTCGACGAAGAAGACAGTTGATACTTCTGGGAAAGCAAGGCTTGAACGAAGGGCTCGTACTGGTTTTCTTGTAGGCCGCTTGCGCACATCTCTGAGGTTCCTGCTCCCGTAAACATTCCTCTACCCACGCGTGTAACAAAGTCCCGCCTTGAACTTTGGAATAAGGCGAGGAGCCTGGAATGGTATACGTTCTTCGTAACACTCTTTAATATGTCTCAGGCCGATTCCACGGCCTACACGACCTGCACGGTCTGCTCATCCGAGCGATCAGCTAAGAGGACCAGCTCATGCTGACAACGAGCTGTCAATGCGTTGAGCAAAACCTGAGCACGACCCGATCGAAATTCCATTCCATTCCATAATGGGTAGGGATTGTCGTGACGGCTCGCACATCTGTCTCATAAATTTTGGGCTTCCAGATTGAACTGCAAGGCTGATGCAGATAAAGTCTCCTAATCGCATACGAAGCCTGCTTGTCTGCAGTAAAACATGGAATGTCTGCCCAGATGGATTCATTCTGCTTTATTGGTCGATAGTATGAAGCCGCACTCCATCTCTTTCTCTGATCTCCTTTCTCAACATCTGCGAGCTTTGCCTGCCTCCCAACACGTATCAGAGCTTATGGCAAGCAATGAGCCCTGGGTGAAAGGCTTTATATCGACGTTCAAGCTTGCGATTAGCGTCACTGGAGGCACCGGTCGTAGATTGTAGTCTAGAGGCTAGTTGTGACGGCCAGGCGTACGGAATGACGACCTACCCGAGTTTGTGGTGGGGTTCGGCAACGTAAAGTTTGCGATAGCAACAATCGGCTGTCCTACCCACTGGTGGTGTGCTGAACTCCTCAAACCCAACCTCGCCGTGTGCTGCCTCGTTGATATGCATTTTGCACGCATGACATCAAGTCTCCGAGCGTGTTGTGTTTCGAGTCCTCATCTCAACCCGGGACATTATAAGCCGACGGTGCAAAACCAGAGCAAACTGTCCTAACCTACGCATCTGAGTGTGGACAGATGGTAGTGCACATTGCAGTCGAGTGCAGAAGCGTGGAAGCGCGTGCGCTCCTTGTCCGATACTGATGCTGTTGATTCTTTGTCCGGCTGGGCGGCCTTCACGCAGGCTGCCTTAAGCTTCCCAGACATTGTTACGAGACGTACCAGTCCTACAGCGGTGGTCTGTCGAATACCGCGAAGCTACACGCTCGGTCAAATGGTGCATCAAGATCCTTTGTTTGTGTCGGTAACGCACGGGCGATCCGAGTCGTGGTGTAGCAGCCTTACGCACTTCGCGGGCGGTGATATCGCGCGAGGCGCATTGGGAAGTAAGCTCGGATCTGCTCAGTTGCACTATGTTCTCCAAAACGCTCGTTGTACTGCTGCAGACCATCGTGTTCGCAGGTCTAATGGTCATGCTGTTGACATCGTCGCTTCGGCCGACTCGGGGAGTCGAGGAACTCCGGTCCATCACAAGACGGAATTCTCTCACTGCTACCGATATCGCGTTGCAGGCTGTGAGTGAGACGCCAGGGAACCCACTCACACTTGGTGCATGGTTCGCTGTGTCCTGTGTTGTGGTGTGTTATCTCGGGCGGGGGCATAGCGGTGTGGATGATGCAGCCACCCGCTCAACAGGCAGCCGACCAAGGAGCCTGCGGGATACGCGAATGGGTGCAGTCAAATTCACGCCTGGCCCTCAGCCAGTTCAGTAGTGCCCGTCATGCAGTCGATGTCTGTGTGGAGTGGGTATGTCATCTTTGCGGTGAGAGCTGTCGGAGGAAGGAGCCGTCAGATGTGAGGCAGGCGATGGCTCAGGAGGCGAGCGTGGCGACTTAGGGCGATAAGGAGGGAGGGTATGGGTATCTGCATGCGCGGTGGAGATGAGAGTATCGTGGTCGCGTGGGTGTATTGAGGAGGTCGTGGCGTGGGCTGGGTGTGCGCCTTGGAAGGGCCGTGGCCTCCGCGGAGAAGAGGAACGCGTGCCGCAGTTGAGGGGAAGGACCACAACAGCAGCTGAAGCGTCAAGGCATCATCAACGCTCGCACGCGACAAGGTAATGTGGAAGGATTGACTCGGTACATACCGCAAAGGTTGTCGTCAGGCCTGCTCCTCAAGACCAGGGTTGAGCGAGTCTTCGGTCCGAATCCTACATCGTCTCGGTTGTGCGCTATCCGAACTCCCTCATTCCTCGAGCCTCGAGTAAGGCTGCGAGGTTGTTGAGACGCTGCAGCTGAAGTCCTGGAAATCCAGACTCTGGCCTTGTGAGTTCTCGGTGGAGCGCAGATTACTTGGTACTCAGGAGGGTGTTTCTCCAGCTGCACAGAGCAGCTTCGCATTCACGTAAGCCCACACCCGCTTTCATCATGTGCACTGGCCATTGACAGCAGCTAACAACAAGGCAGATAGTTATTTAGTTACACTAGTATTCACTCAATTCACTCTGAGCTCTCACTTGCTCCTTTTACTTGAACTTGCCTTGTGCTTCCACATGACGAAGCGATGCCAAGGCGGACATCCTTCCTGACCGTTGATAGTCGTGCCTTCCGCAAGGCTTAGCGCTCGTCAACTTTATTTCCACGTCTGCACTTCCCTCCTTTCTACTGCTGACCACCGTAGCCACCATCTGCACTGTCAACACCAATCCACCGCCAGCCTCTCTTGACTCCATCGACATAGTTTGGCCAATGTAGCAGGCCACCAGTATCCCACAGTTAGCCCCTGATCCTACAACGAGCAGGGCGTGAATCCTCCGCAGTACAGGCAACACAAATTATGACCGGGCACCATCGCCAGCGTCTTCAGAGCTTAATCGTCTTCAAAGCTCGATGGCTTTGCACGCCACAGGAAAGCGACCGGGAATTGCTTCTGTGAGAACATGCAGCGTGTTGCTTGACTTGCGTCATATACAGCAACATGGCGGTGATATGTTTGCACGCTCTGCGCAATCCCCAGCCAAAGACTCGGTGACACCACGGCCATCGCAACATGCGTTCCCACACCACAACCGGCCGCACACGTAACATGTCACCGGAAACCTAGACCCGATACATGGTAACGATGCCAATGGTTTCAAGGAGACCATTCTTTGATCGTCAAAAGGCACGGGCGGACGCTGGACTAATTATTATTTGTGGTCAGGAAACTCTTCGTAGAACAGGGCACACCGCTCCTACCCTCTATACATCACAGGTGTAAACTAATCGCAACACTACATCCTCAATACCACCTGGCTGGGGCTGCGAATATAGCTTCTGCTCCATCTCGGACAGACTATCCCAGTTTGATCTGACGGCATTGGTCAACGAAGTTGGGGCAAAGTCAGTGCTAATGTTCAAGATTCAGATATTCGGACTAGTCTGCATCTACAGCTCTCGACGAACTCTTCACCTAGTCATTCGAAAAGCTTATTCATCGCTCATTTCGACAGGAAACTTGCCTTGTCTTACACCCTTGCTCTCAATCCTGCAAGTTCAACGACCACAATGCAATGGCTCTGTGAGGGATCGAGTTCAGCACGATTGCCTGCAAGAAGAAACACATACAACATTACTTGGTCGCTGTTCAAACTCTTCGTTACTCCGATTTTCCCGAATATCTAGACTCTTACGACCTCGATCCGCGATTCAGCCGAAGCATGCATGGGAAATAAAAGAACGACATGATAGTCTAGGTCAAGACCGCTCTCCCCGGGCTGACTTCATGAGGGCGCCTGTTGTTCTTGAATATCAATTGGGCCTCGCAACATCTGCAATGGCACACAAAACCCCTCGCAATCATCAGCTAATTGCAAGTGCTGGAACAACACAACTCCAGCAGGGGACATTTTGACCAACATCATTCAACGTTCTTGGGTTTCATTAATCCTAAGATCAGTTCGAACTCCAGTTTATCCTTTCAAGTCACTGGTGTTGCCCTTCTCAGATGCCGTATCTTCACAAGACAAGTTTTCCAAGCAATTATTTTCCATGTTCGTATTCTCTTCTTTGAGTGACTTTGCTCTCCCTCCTCGTTGTTGTTCCTTGCTCAATTTTACCTCTTGTCTTCTTCATTTCCTTTCATATCCTCTCTACGTCTTTTCTTTCGATTTCTTACCTCTGTCTTTCGCGTATCATTTCAGATCTATCTGAACTTCATCATCAATCTTCTATGGCTTCTCTTGTTTCAATATGCTTTTTAGTGAAGCAGCTGTGGTATGAGATAACTTGGTGCATGCATTGCGCGCGTGGGACCGTCTTGTGGTCAGTATCCACATTTGCAGAAGAAATTCGACCGACATCTCTGAGCATATCAGTACCGGAAAGACAGGTATCTCAACACATTGACACCTCGTGATCAGGATCCACGGGCTGCTGCATCGCTACAATACGATTGGACCTGCGCTGGGCGACTCATAGCTTGGATATCTGGGTGTGTTTGCCCGCTCGAGCGCATCACTCCCTGTGTGCTGTATTTCAGCAACCGTAAGTCTACTTCACCACGGTGTTGGGACACTAGTGATCCGCGTACAGCGAATTGGGTTTAACAAGAGACATGGCGACTCTCGAATTCTACTACGTATGGTCGTGGAGGGTTGAATCATAGGCTCTCTGCCGTCATCTCTCTCACTTCTGCGCGATTAAAAAGCTTAGACTTCCGCAGCACCACCGCCGAAGCCCTACTATCGATGCCACGTGGAGTCCGTGGTGTGCTATATGATAAAGTGGCCCTCAACTTTCTTCACTCTCAGAGTCACGCATACACTCCACCAAGCCATCTCCAGGAAGGTCGCTCCGCAGGCTACAATTGCTGCTGCTACGTCTGCTACGTCTGCTACGGAGCGTCTGTTGCCTCTCACCTGCCGTGTGGATCCCTTGTGTTACGCAGCGATTGCTGTCGCCGACCTAGAGGACACGCAAATACTGCCCATATAAAGCAGTCGCTGTAGCTACCTACTGCTACCTGCCTTGCAGCAACCTCGACAGACGCCTTGCACATCACGACTGTCCCCACCTCAAAGTCGGCTGTTCGCACAAGGAGAGAAGAAAGTCTGCTGTCGCTGCAGTCTTGGCAGAGATCTTGCAGAGTACACAGACCTTGACAGGACTATCGTGGTCAGTGGCCGTGCCTCGAGGTCAAAACAACGCTAGCCTGCGTCTGCCTCCTCGTTTATCTGCCCACGCTGCTCCCAGACTCCCACTTCCCCGCTACCACCCACCCAACGATCATCCGCCCACAGTCAGGTACGTACCCAAGCCATTCAGTTGCTTCAATTGCTCGCTTTAGCGCTTTCGAAGACATTCTCTACGCTTGAGCAGCTGCAAAGAGGCTCTCAGCTTGTGATTATGACATTTCCTCCCCTTCCCCATCCTCGCGCTCCCCCGCACAGCCAACGTCTTCTAGCACCACCCTCCTGTTATTGCCCAGACACGCTACTAACCACAACGCAGGCGATCTAAGAACATTGAGCTCAAGCGTCTCGACGCCGCTACCGCGCTGCCCAAACACAGTGCCGGAGAGTAAGTCTCACTACCCCGCGCGCAACGATCATAGTCGACAAGCGCCGCACATCCGCTTGCTGGCCCTCTGGTAAGTTCACCTGGCAGTCTCCAGCTGTGGAGCGCTCCGCGATCGCGCAATCATCTCTGTTAGACATTCGCTAATTGATCCAGTCAACATGACGCCGTATAACGACGACCAGCTGAACATGAACAGTTTGTTACAGGACAATAGTCACGACTTCAACCTCGAAGGCACTATGGGTCTTCATCCTTTCAATCTGGGCCGGCGCACCTTTGGCAACCTCTACAAGGATGACAATCGTGCGTTCGAGGTAGCCTACAACATGATGAATCCTGCCCATACCGCCGACGACGACCTACAGTCTGGTTGGGCCTCGGACGTCGCAGTCACTATGCCTGACATCGGAGAGTATAGCAACCCTGGTGCCTCCAGCACCGGAGATGTTGACACTTCTTCGTACGCATTCGAGGCCTCTGGCGGCGCCACGTTTGCTGATCTGATCGGACATAGTCAGGACACTCCAGTCACCGATGGTATCTACGGCAAGGATGCGTCCAGCGTCAAGGTTGAGCAGGAGGATGACGACGATAACTTTGTGAGTTCCCTTCCTTCCCAAAGTGGCGAGTACGACGAGTATGTTCAAAGCGACGAGAGCGACGGAGGTTATTTTGAAGGTTCAAGGACAAATACCACCCCTAAGACCAACAAAGATGGCGGCCGGCGTAAGCCCCGCCAGCCTCGTGCGAAGCTCTTGAAGTGGAACGACAATGACTGGAAGAATGTTGTCCTCGGCATTATCTGGGCTTGCGGCGAGACTGGTACGCAGATTCCCTTCGATCAGGCTTCCCAGATCGTTGGTGAAACCTGTACCGCAGGTGCGCTCCAGCAAGCTGTGTTGAAGCTGCGCCAAAAGCAAGTCGCCGAGGGCAACTGGATTCCACCATTGAAAATGGCTTGGACACGCAAATCCAAAACTTCAGATTCCGCTGTGATGAATGCTGACAATGCCAAGGTCCTCAAGGCGTTCGGCAAGGGTAAGAGCCCACAGGCCAAGAACAAGCCGACCCGCTTCTCTGGAAACCAATCCCGCATGCACACCTTCAAGCGTGCCTACGTCGAGGCCGATAGAGCACACTTGCCTTTCCCGTACGCACCAGCCAGCCAATCCACAAACGTATTCAAGGCGTACGTACCGAGCGGCGAGCAGACTCCTATCCAGAAGCGACGTCACGCGCTCCAGGTCAGCCTGACTGGTAGCCCTCACAGGTCTGACAACCCGCTTTTCGAAGAGCTCTACGTCGACACGGAGAAGGCTCGTGTCTCCAACCGCAATGCGACCGTCAACGATGGCTTTCTCTTTCAGACCATTGCTCGTGGTAACCATATTAACCACGGCAATGCCTACACTCCCAACTCGACCCCCGGCTCAGTCTACCATGCGCAGCTCGGCACGCCTGGTAGTTTTGCCGCTGCGGATGAGGACAGTCTGGATGTCATGACAGGCCCCCTCGTGTATACGCCTTGTCATACACCCGCTGCTGCCGCCACTGCCCAGGCCCACTTGCAGTCGCGCGCGCTCAATCCTCAGGGTTCTCCGAACTACACCATGGTCAATACAGCAACCAACCCGACCTTGTTGAACACTGGCATGTACAACAACATTGTTCATGGTAGCCAGTTCGCACGCCAGGTCGCGATGATGGAGGCTGACAATGGTCACCCGGACGATATCTTCTGATTCGGACGCAAAAACGAATGTAAGATCACGTCGATAATCCCGTTGTTCACTCAACTAACGTACC
Organism: Plenodomus lindquistii; assembly: GCA_025504975.1. Taxonomy (NCBI): domain Eukaryota; kingdom Fungi; phylum Ascomycota; class Dothideomycetes; order Pleosporales; family Leptosphaeriaceae; genus Plenodomus; species Plenodomus lindquistii. The sequence goes on along the minus strand of JANUWI010000002.1, from coordinate 423,398 downwards.
TTCAAGCTGTGGACGTCACCTGTTCCTACACATCACTTGTTTGTCTTGTATAGTCGATTTGTCTGGTCCTGGCTGCACACTTCACGGCTCACGGTTCGTTTTTGATGGCGGGTCAGTTGGCGGTACCCTTGAACGACGATACGATTGCATTTCCTCGGCCCCTACGAGACCTTCCCACGAGCATTCCTGGACAATTGTTTAACTGACAAGACCGATTGGTATCTTGATATCTAACGTGCTGGATGTATTACATGAGTCATGGAACTTTGTGCACCTGGTCATCGCTATGGGGTTGAACGAGGTTATTTACGATTTGCTTACCCACGAAATGGCTATGCCTGGTGTCCCATCACCATTGGCTTGCCACCATGCTTGTCTATCTTTGACTTGCATGTTACATCTGGTAACTGGGCCCTGCGTGGCATCATCGGAGCGCACGAGCTTACGATCTACAAAAGAAAACATCAAGGTACTCGAATACAAGTCTTCGAACCTTAACCCTGTGCCTTTGAATATGCTTGCGTGATAGTGATATGCGTGACAACCATTTGCCTTTGATAGTAGCTTTCGCCAACTCACCCCGTCACCGCGCACTTTACTAACATGTCTTCACAACCGCACGGTCGTCCTTCTCGCAGAGCAACCCGATGCCCCGCCATCCACAACCCTCTGCTACTTTCCACCTTACGCAGCACACAACACCCACCTACTCACCACTGCAAAGCCCGAACTCATCATAATCCCAACCACACCACACCACATCCAACCCCCAAGATGGGCCTCTTCTCCTTCCTCTCCAGCAACAAAAAAGGCCCAACGTACCGATATAAAACGCCCGCGCACCAAGCCCGCGCAGCCCGCGCCCTCGTGTCCAACCTCAACACAGGCAAAATCGACCTCGGCGGCCGCACCTACGCACCAGGCGCGGAAACTATGCTGCCTGATGAAAATGGGGTGCCGGTTTTCTTGGAGTATGTGGGGATTGTGGAGGGGAAGGCGAGGTGGAAACAGCCGGATTGGATTTTGGGGAAGGTATCGGGGAGGGGGAAGGTCGGGGAGGTGGGAGTGGGGATGGGTATGGATGTGTCTCACGCGTCGAATCTGGAGCCGATAGACGGACCACTCAATAGTGGTATGGACCACAGGTCTAGAACTGGCGGTCATAGTGTACACAGCGCATCTGCACCAGTCTTCGAAGGCGGATTGGGAATGGGAATAAGTGGTGCACAAGGACCCATTTTCGGCGGCAGTCTGGGTACAAGAGACAAACACGATCATCAATCCACACGCCACAGCCAACATAAATTGCCTCATAGTCTAGGCCAAGACCCTTTCAATCCACACTCACCAGGCTACCACCAAGCCCGTCCACGCGGCTTTGGCAGACACCATTCATCTCCTACACGCTCATCGACTCGTCATTCCAACCCCCATACTTTCAACCAACGCTCCTCGCTATCCCCACCATTCTCACCTCCATTCCAGCATGCACCACAGCAACGCTTTCAACAGCCTACACAACACCTTCAGACTCCTCTTCCTCCTCCTCCGCAGGCACCACAATCGCAAGCACAGCCCGCCCTCCCACCAGGCGTCGTCGACCCCCTCGCCACGGTCAAAGAGCCCCTAGGCAAACACGGCAAACGCGCGTACGTGCCCGGGCAAACCCAGCTTCAGAAGAAATTTCTTGGAAACATGATGGATCCGGAGAAGCGGTACGAGTATCTTGCTGAACTGGAGAAGTTGAGGAAGGAGAATGAGAGGAGGGGGATTAGGTGATGATTTGTGTTGGATGAGTTCTTTTTCTCAGTTTTGGTCTGGAGGGGTCGTATGTATTTTTGATCCTCCGTTTTTGAAATTGTGAAAAGATGATTATCAAGTTCAAATGCGCTGGGTATATACTCTTGGTTGTGAAAATACAACGCCTTGCTCAATGTCCTGTCCAACCCGTCGTTCTTTTCTTTGAAAGCAGAGTATCTACGGCCGTTGAACATCCATGCTCCCTCTCATTCTGAACCCTGTGCTAATCCTCTCAATCGGCGTCTGCCTCTCCACACTCAGCCTGCCTGCAGCTACAACCTTCCCATTCGTATTCGTGACAAGCGTTGCAGCCTTCTCTCCCGCTCTCGCTGTACTACGACTAGCGACTGGAAGGATCGAGCCGCCATCTGTAAATCGTGCGCTACCGAGATAGCTCTCGATACTCGGTCGACCGTCTGGACGTACGAGTGCACTTCTTCCAGCGCTGAGGGCTTGTTCAAGAGCACGCATGTCCACCGTGTACTCAATGTTGGTTGTGTCGTCGCCAATGACACCTTTGCGCGGCTGGGATTGGTGTGTTCTAGCCTTGTACTCCCTGAACCGGCGGCGAACTTCGCGGAAGAAATCACCGATCGCATCGAAGGAGAGAGCGATGACGATGAAGGGAATGCTGATTGCAAAGCCGATCCCAAACATCCATTTGCTGACAAAGGACAATGGGAGCGAGGGCTCGTTGCTCCCTGGTGGGTGTGGGAATTCTTGAATGTTGATGGTCATCATCGCGGCGATGAAGGATAGTGGGAGGAAGATGATGGTAACGATGGTGAATACCTGGATTGTCTGGCCTTGTCTTGCTGTGGCAGCAGCTTGGTCGCGTGCGAAGCGGGCCTCGAATGCGTTGGCATGTTTTTGTTTCAGATCCAGAAGATCAGTGATGGACTTGTAAATGCGCTCAGCTTGCTTGTCCATGCGCTCCAAATCCTTGATGTGTGTTTCGATTTGCTTGAGCATATCTTTGAATCTTCTCTTGAGGTCGTGTTGCTTTTTCTGTTCTTTTTGGTAGATGTCGAGAATACTGGTCTCCATGTCTGGCAGAACGTTGCGCTGATCGTCGAGAACCTTCGCAATCATGTTCAACTCGTCACGGATATCCTTTGTCTCTCGTAAAAGGTCAGTCTCGGCGCCTATGTCCAGCAGCTTGTCCACAAAGAGGGGAGCGTGGGCTGCTGTGCGATCGGTATCGTCGTAGCTGAATAGCTCTTCCTGGATTGGGGGGTCCAGCAAAGCATGTTCATGCGAATGATGGGGGGCATTCCGACGGTTTTGATGTTCACGCTGTCTGCCTTCTGCTTCCAGATGACGCGAGAAGCGATTTGCACGCCTGTGGTGCTGCAACCACGCTGAGGCCTGTCGCGAAGCAGTATTGAACTCGTCAAAAAGCTTTGTTTCCATCTCTGTAGCATCGCCGATCGTGGACTCAAACATGTCAAGAAACTGATAGTCCTCATCTCCAATTCGATGCCTGTCAAACATCCCGCTGCACCTACTTGTAATGATCATTGCAAGGTCGTAAACGCTTTTGACCGGATCTCTAGTTTTGCTGTTGATGTCTTCAATGACGCCGTCGAGAACGTTGAGTGGGTCGTTGCGTGGCTGCTGCCATCGTTGAGGGAACGCTGTCACGATGAGATCCTTGCCAAGTATCCATAGCCACAACGTATCAACCATGAAGATCTTCTGGTCTCCGCTTTGTTGGTCGGCAGACTTGTTCTGATACCGATACACAACTTGATCGCGATCACGAGATTGAGTGTCAATATTGTGATAGAAGAATTGGTCGAGCGTACGGCGGACGTGCAACGAGACTTGCGAAGAGGTCAGATGGGCTCTCAATAACATCTCGTCGTACGTTGTGACTCGTTGGATTATCGGTTTCGAGATACGATCTTCATTCTTTTCGCGTTCCTTCAACAATTGCGCCCGTAAGATTGCATTCTGCATCTCCTGGCGTCGGTGGTCTGTTTCAAAATGAAGATAAGGCATGAATGAGAAGATATTACCCTTCGTGGCGGACGTCGTTGAGTCTTTTCGTCCAGGGCTCATTGGCGATCGAATGTGCCCACTGTTGTTTAGAGAAGAGTTGGTTGGGTTCCGGTGTGTATGGTCAGGACGTCGTGGCGGTGGCGTGTCATTGCCGCCTGCTCGTTTCTGGGCTGGCTTGGACCCGCCCCAATGCGACATCTTCTTGGTTTTGGGTTTGGACTTTCCTCTGCCTTCCTTCCCTGGCAATGTGCCCGACCCTGACCCTGTCGTCCAGTCAGTCTGTTCTGTGCTCATTGTGCCTGTTCGTACAGGCGTGCGCGGTATATGCGGCATAGGTCCCTCGGATGCCCCAGCTATAGTGTCGATACCTAACCCACTGCCGCTGCTAACAACAATGGTTGGTGGACCCTTCTCGGCACTGTCAGACAGATCAGAGTCATCGTGCTGCTTTGGAGCGCGAGGGACACTTTGACACATGGGCCTCATGAAGTGTGAATGGATCTGTTGACCTCGATGTTGATGACTGAAAGATCGTTCGAGTGCTTTGAAGCCGTCGACATCATTTGCTCCCTCTTCAATGAAAGCTTTGGTCATGAGTGCCTCAACCCAGGCCATATTGTTCGCTGGTAAGTGTATCCATCTGAAGCTAGTCGCCTTGGATTCCTTGGGTAGGACAGAGACCGCCGGTCTCCTTGGATTGATAGGATCGCGTGCGTACAGAAGCTCATAGACTGTCTTCCTGGTCACTTTGTTCTCGTTGTGGAAGTTGCCAAAGTCGACTATGGTAGCGTGAAATCCCTGCGTCGCACCGAGCGCGTCTTTGCTCAACACATGCTCCTGATTATGTGGTGCCAAGATGTTGATGATGTCCTTGCGTGCAGATTTCTTGCTCTGGGCGGCACGTAGAAATGGGGTGATTCCAAATGAGTCCTTCGCTGCCCGCTTCACATCCTCTCTTTCGAGCAAGCACTTGACAGTATCCAGATGTCCAGCCTGCGCCGCGACATGCAGCGGCGTCATTCCATTCAACAGCCGCGCATTAATATCTGCACCTGCAGCAAGGAGCATTTTCAGAACCCTGACACTGCCTTGTTCGCAAGCGTTGTGTAGCGCAGTCCACTCTCCATCACTCTTCGCCATTACATTCGCCCCATACAGAAGCAGGAGTTCCACTATGTCGTCTCTTCCATGCGCAGCAGCGAGATGCAATGGCGTCTTCTGCCTAATCTCAATCGCGTGTACATTTGCCCTGGGCAATCTTGTCCTTCTCAAGAGCATCTCGCAAAGCTCTTTCTTGCCCGTACTAGCAGCCCAGTGTAGTGGGCTCCTCTTCTGCTCGTCTTGCCCGTCGTTTCCGTCAATGGCGATGTTCTGCTTGAGCAACTCTGCAATAACGTCGCGACCCCAATTGCAATGCTTGTCCGCTGCCAGATTGTGTAGAACGTTGCGCCCGGTATTGTCCTTCTTGTTGACATCCGCGCCGTGCCTCAGCAGTTCATTCATGATGTGGAAGTGGTTCTTCCAGGCAGCTGTCATGAGCGCAGTTCTACCCTGTTTGTCTTGCGCATCCACATTGCCACCAAACTTGATGAGCAGCTGCACAATGCCGACATGATTCTTCTCGATCGCCTTGAACAAGGGCGAAACCCGGCCGCCTGGTCCTCCGTCTGGATTCGCACCGGTTTTGAGGAGGTATGCTGTGATTTCGATGTTGCCGCGCTCGGCTGCGCGCATCAGTCCTATGCGCAGGAGGTGGTCGCTCGGTTGCGACTTTTCTATCGCATTCTCGATGATTGCGATGGCATCGTCGTGTTTCTTCTCCTCGATGGCTTTGAGTAGACGTGGTTCAACGCGGAGATTCGCCGCGTCTGCGCCGTCGCTGGAACGTGAAGGAGAGCGCCCCATGATAGCTACATGTCCCAGGATTTGGAGTTGTCGGTTGGTGGTCGCGAAGGCGCAGTGGAGGTACACAGCTGAAGCGTCCGACTCAAGAAGGGATGAATTCAACCCTTACTCTTCATGGAAGACATTGTGTGTGATTTTCGATTTTATGGCCGTTTCCTCCCGTGAACGCCAGCTTGTTGTTGCCTTCATAGCGGTGGGTGGTTGCACATGCACCTCTCAGCTCCCGCGGAAGAGCCAAGGTTTGCGACATCGCATGATCACGTGGGATCTGCATGACGGGAGGCCTAATGCGGTGATCTGGGGTATGCAGCTGTCGAAGTACGGGGTATAGATAGATTGGCGAAGGTTGCTTGTCCGTCTCGCATGCAGTCTGCCCCATTTAGAGCTGCGGCAGCCGGCGGGTGCTTTGTAAATTAGTGGAGAGAATCCGGGGTCCGGAAGGGAAGGCCCGCCAGCTCATAGAGGCGGGGACCACGTCCATGTCAGAGCGCTCTTGCTCCCCCTTCGATCACCAATCATCTGCTCAACATCACCTCGGCGGGTCTTGGGGCAGCATTGACTCAAGGCTCTAGCGTCTATGTTTCGCGTGCGCCAGCGGATATTGCAGGTGGCTTCTGCAACTACAAACAGCTATGAAGACCGAGCCTTTCAAGCTGCCGTCACCGCCAGCCGCGGCGCAGCGTGCAACATTCTCAGCTCCAGCAAAACCTCGTAAGGTCGCAAGCCTCGTCATCTCCTCATGGCGCGTGGCGGTTCTTCTCATCATTCTGATCATATATTGCTCCATCAATAGATTCAGCACAATGTCATCCGCAAGTGTCGATCTATCGCAGTACAACACGTCAATCTTTATACCGTTCATACACAAGTTCAGCATCGAACATGACCCTCAAGTCATGTGCACCATTGAAGGTGTCAAGATTGAGATGCCTGTCGATACCGGATCAACTGGCTTATTGATTGGGGCTCCGATCCTATCAAATATATCTTCATCAATCGGCACGCCTGCCCATCACTTCTTCACGAGTAGCAAGATCCTCTATGTGGGACGTCTCGTTGAGCTCCCCGTCAAGTTCCACGGTGAGCTTAATTCATACGTGTCCGCAACAGTTCCCGTCTTCATCGTGGATAAAAGCTGGAGATGTCCAGCCTATGATCCCAACAAGGACACATTTGAATGCCCACTTGGCCCAAACGGCGAGAAACCAGTGGAAAGAGATACCTCGCGGATTACGTACATGGGTGTTGGCTTTGGACGTAATCAACCTCGAGATGGTATGCCTTACGGTGCTCCGAGGCTTAATCCGTTTCTAAACATTAACTCTTTGGATGGGGAGTCGGTATCACCAACATCGATGCGAGCTGGGTATTTCATCTCGACAGCGGGTGTCCAGATAGGCCTGACGCCAGGCCTGACCCGCAACTTCGCGTTTACAGACCTCGAGCCTGGTGTCACACACGAAAAAGACCCGAGAGATTGGGCGATGGCGCGTATGTGCTTCAGTACTGATGGTGAAGAACCAAGTTGCGGTGCAGCGCTTGTGGACACTGGCATCGCGCAAATGTACTTGAGAGCGGATAAGGGAATTCCCATACCAACGATACACATTCGAAATCCAAATAAGCATGGCCATGCGAAGATGGTCAAGCGCGTGCGGCCTGGCACGAGAATTGACATTGGATTCCCGTCATTGCAGACGCCAGTGGTGTCGCATTCCATTGTTGTTGGAGGAGAATCGACAATGGAGCCCAGTGCAGTCATCCCCTTGAATCAGACTGCGCCCCCGTACGTCAACACAGGCCGCAGCTTCCTGTTCGATTACTCGATAGCGTTTGACGCCATTGGTGGGCGGTTTGGTTTCCGTCCAACAAAGAGCCCAGGCTCTGTGTTGTAGCATTCGTATCCGTTACGTCTTCCTTCCTGTTGCAGGTTGTGTTCCTTGGCCAGGCTCAAGATCAATACCCAAGCCTCTTCCTTTACCCAGACCATCTAGTCATTTGACAGTCATACTTCTCATCGGTGTCTTGAATCCATCCCTCAAATCCTTATATTCCTCAATCGCCTTAACAACCACACCATGAGCCTGCTCACTATCCACACCCACCACCACAATCGCACCAACACAGCCCTCAACACCCTTAACAAACACCGGAAACCCCCCACCCTCAATCGTATACTTTGCCCACTCATCCCCACTCATAGCATGATACTCTGCAAACCTCTTATAATCCCCCTCAAACATGCAACTCATATACCACGTACTATGCCCCCACCTCAACACCGTATTCCTCTTCCTCTGCATCCACGACTCAGAATCCGGCATGAGTCCCGGCAAACTCGGCGCATGGAACAGCGTCTGCGACGCCAGCGAAATGTGAATCAGACACGGGCATTCTGCGGTGCGCAGCGCATTGCGCAGGATATTGCCAATCACCCACGCATGCTCGCACGTGAAATGCGCAAATGTAAAGTGGCGTTCTTCGCGCGCGAGGGTTGCGAGGTCGCGGGTGGGGAGGGGGAGAGTGGAGAGCATGGCGTTTGTGGTTGTTGATTGGGTGGAGGAGCTGGTGGAGGGGTGGGACGACGACGTGGATGGCGACATGTGAGTATTATTGACAGCGGTGGCGGCACATATAGGTGTAAGATAGGACGAAGGAGGGGTAGGTAGATAAACCAAGGACTGGGGTTGCTTGGTTTGTCTTGTCCAGCAAAATTATAATTGTAGCGTTTGTGTTCACAGTAGATTGGTATGAGGGGTGGGAAGGAAAGGTTAAGTTGTGCTGGGTTATGGTGGGATTAGGAGAGGATCGCCAGAATCACGGGAAATGAATGGGTAAGGTGAGACCTGAGCCTTGCGCGGCCTGGCCTGCCGTCTGGGGCCGAGATGCACGCATGCAAGCTTGTCTGACGAGCTTGCTTGTTGCGCGAGTCAGGGAAACGTGGGATCGCACACCACGCGCGACAGGTGGGAGGCATGGTCCCGATACTGTAGTGGCGGGCCGATCCCGCTTGTTTTGGGGATCTGGTAGATAGGCGGACGTATCAGGTGCACGCGGGTTGTCTGGTGGGTTTGGTGAAACGTGTTTGACGGAGAGTGAAACATGATGGATGGATTCTGAGGTTGAAACGCAATAGCAGTCGGACGATTGTGCTCGGCTGTTCATGGTGTTGAAACAGTGTTGCGGAGCTGAGCGATCTGTTTACTCTATGTAACTCTAGACGGAGAATCTTTTCCTTTCTCGAGTCTAAGTCTCAGATGATGAAATGTAACAAGTTGTAGGGTGCCTTGGCTTGAGGCCTTTAATAATCAGGCTCAACTTGTACTGGGATCATCATGATAAGAGCGATATACTGCTTGGCTGATTAAAAGGAACATCTGACCCCGACTCTTTGACTCGTCTTCTTCATCTCGTGTAGCTCTACAAATGTGCGCTTTTTTCGACGCGTGGCTTCATCATGACAAGATTCCAGCAGTCTCTACGGAGCACTAATGTAGTCTGCAGCCTGCTCTAAGCATTTGACAACGGTACGGTACCTGATGGTCGGTCATGTCGCACGTCTCGAGTATCCAAAGGTTTGCACACGATGGTTGACTGGCATAGGCGCACTGCCTTTCGCATGTTTCCGGTTGTGGCAACTGCATGCCAAGGCAGGGATTCAGTCGTGTGCGATCGGCGATGATGCGCCGACGCCATGTGAGGCGACATCGCAGCCCAGGCAGGCCTAGACCACGCCGTGTATTCGCGCGGTCGTGCTGTCATGGCCTCGTGTTGCCAGGCACACGTCCGTGGCGCCCTCTGCCCAGTGACGTCAGCCCGTCTGTCCACGCACTTTGACAGCGACAGGTGACAGCCCTCCGTCCGAGGCCCGCAGGAGCGCACCTGCTTTGCGCGCCCATACCAACCGCCTCGACCAGCCCGCGGCACCATGGAGAACCTGGACCGCCTCAGCGCAACAGGGCTGCCCGTCTTTGATCTGAACCAGGAGAATCTCGACAGCAGCGACTGGTGAGGCGGCGCTGCGTGCTGCGCAGACTGCATGTGCCCGACAACTAACACAGCGGCAGGTCTCAGTCGCCCATTGGGCCTCGCGAATCATGGCCGACGACGCTGGCATGCCTCGTCAACACGTGCGTGCTGCCCATGCCGCACTGTGCGGCCATCTTCTGGGGCGACGACCTGACCGTCGTGCACAACCTCGCCTGGGGCAAGGCGCGGGGAGACCTTGACGGGCAGGGCACGCGCGCCCACGACAGCTATGCGCACGAGGCGCTGGGGACACTGCGGACAGTGCTGCGGGGGCGCACCGTCAAGGTGGGTAAGCATCACCGCTCCACGTCAAGGCGCACACGGCCGGGCACTGACGGGCACAGCGGCCAGGTACTTTCTCAAGCAGTACACGGCTGAGCGCGACACCCAGCTGCTCATGAGCGCCATCATGGACAGCGACGGCACCCGCCAGGGCGTCCTGGCCCAGCTCCTCGAGAACCCAAACGTCGACAAGTACATGCCCATCGAAGGTCTGGACAAGCTGGCCCGCGGGCACCCTGGCCGCCAACTCCAATATCAGTCGGGCGACGATGAACACGACGCATACTCGGCAGACCGCCAGGCAGACTCGCAGCAAACCTCACTGTTCCAGCGATTCGCCGAGCTGCTCCCAAACGGGCTGGCCATACTCAACAAGAATGCCGAAGCCGTATTCGTCAACGACGGCTTCTTCAAGCTGACTACCAACAAGGGCCAGAATGAATTTCGCGCCTGGCCCGAGAGTATTCACCCGGAGGATTATGACCGCGTCATGACGGCCTATCGCAACACTTTCGAGAGCCGTGAAGCATTGCAGATTGAATTTCGATGTGACGTTGCAGAGCCAAATGCCGGGGATGGGGCTCAATGGAGACTTTTTCTGCTCAAACCTCTGAGCGATGATCCTCAGGCCGGCTTTATTAGCGCCATCATTGATATCACAGACATCAAAGAAGCCCAGCTGACCCAGGAGAAGGCCGCTCAGGAAGCTAGAGAGCGCAAAGAACAGCAGGAAAGATTCATTGACATGGTCTCTCATGAAATTCGTAATCCGCTTTCTGCAGTATTGCATCTTGCCGAAGAAGTGAAAGAAGTTACCCGAGAAATCGCTCATAATCACGACGACCTCAAGGACCAAGTTGCTGACATCTTGGACGCCGCCGATACCATTCTACTCTGCGTTTCTCATCAAAATACGCTAGTTGACGACATTCTTTCCTTCTCCAAACTTGATTCCATGATGCTGTCTCTGGTGCCACGTGGTTTGTAAATCGCAGCGATAAAGATGCTCCGAGACTAATTGCATCCAGAAACTCGGCCGAAATGGGAATTTTCCCAAGCACTCCGCGTCTTCCATTCCGAGTTCAAAGCCAAGAACATCAAATTCCATTATGCCATGGACGTCTCCTACGAGGACCAGAACGTGGATTTCGTTATTGCTGACTTGAATCGCATGAAACAAGGTAAAGCTACGTATGAAGAGTTACCACTGATTTGCTAAAACCCTGTAGTCTTGGTCAACCTCATTACCAACGCGATTAAATTCACCGCAAGAAAGAACGGTGACAGGAATATCACCGTATCTCTTGGGGCTTCTGTTAAACGTCCTACCTCATATCCCCCTAATGTAATCTTCTTCAGCGAGGAGAAGGAGGCGTTTCACATTGACTCGACAATGACCTCAGAGTGGGGTTCCGGAGACGCTTTGTATCTCATGGTCGCTGTTAAGGATACCGGCATTGGGATTAGTAAACAGGGTCAAGAAAAGCTGTTCGAACGATTCAGGTACGGCCATACTCCGCTCCCGAACGCTACGGCAGTCTAATCATTGCCTAGGCAAGCGACACCCAAGACGCAGGAGAGATATGGTGGTTCTGGGCTGGGACTCTTCATATCACGAAAATGTGGGTGACGATTGTGGACCAGATTTGGCCTAGCTAACACCGCTTAGTGTGCACACTCCATGGTGGGGATATTGGTGTGAGCGCCAAAGAAGGCGAGGGCTCCACATTTGGCTTCTTCTTCAAGGTTCGACGTTCTGATGGTTCGAGCGATGATGGTCGGCCACCTTTCCAGTCCCGAAGCAATTCAGAGACATCGAATCCACCCAATCGGTCAGAAACACCGTCATCTCGGCGACCTGGCTATAGCCGAGCAAACTCAAATCTCCAAAGCATCAAGGAACGCCAAGCGGAGCAACACCAGAATCAGAAAGGAGAGAAAGAGAAAGGGAATGAGCAAGGCAATGATTCAAGACATGAAGATGGACGACCAGAGATGAAAGAGAGGCCAAGTCATGTGGAAGCTAAAAACACTGACATGGAACCATCAATAGAGAATCCTCCTACTGAGTATATACCGGAGTCGCATCCTGGGTCCACGGAGGACAGCCGCTTTGAGGAGACACAGGAGATTGCAAAGAAACACACCACCCATGTCCCAGAGCTAGAAAAGGAGCTCCCCAACCTAAAGAGAGGGGAGACACATCGGCAGGCGACTGATGCCGCATCGGTGTCTCGATCACAGAGTGATCAGCGTTCCGACACCAAGCAAACATTACTTCTTGTGGAAGATAACTTGATCAATCAGAAAGTCCTCCGCCGACAGCTCCAATCGCGTGGTTTTGAAGTCTTCACCGCGAATAATGGCCAGGAAGCAATCGATGCCGTCACAGACCGTGGAAAAGTTACAAGCGATAATCCCAACGCCAGGAACTACTTTGATTGCATCTTGATGGATCAAGAGATGCCGATCAAAGATGGCAACACTGCGACACAAGAAATTCGGCAACTGCAAGACGAAGGCAAAGCGGGCTACAGCCATATATTGGGTGTATCTGCCAATGTACGAGAAGCGCAAACGAACAGCATGCGCGACGCGGGCATGGACGATGTGATCAGCAAACCTTTCAAGGTAGACGATCTGGTGAAGAGGGTCAAGCATCTCGTGTTGGAAAGTGGTGGCGGCAAGCACAACAACCGGCCGAATGGCAACGAATCGAAGCAAAAAGATCCTGATCAGGATTCTAGCCAGACAACGAAAGCGTCGACCAAAGATGAGGTACCAAAGGACGAGCGTGACGACCGACTGCACCCCGACAAGGCCGCGGAGGGGCGAGAGAACCATGTTGAAAGGACTGGACGAGAAGGTGATGCGAGGGGTGGTGAAAGGTCGAGGTCCAGGCAGACTCGCAGTTAGGCGCGAGTTCTCACGATTGCATTACACGGTGTTCAGGCTGTAGTTATATTGCTCGCATGTGCATCTGCATGGGTTGATTAGGCAAGCGTTATACCTTAGGACTTGGGGATATCGAGAGCTCTTGTTTCTGTAACAATATTGATATGTACATGGCGTTTGCGTCAGTGGGCAGTCAGGAACCAGTAATGTTTGCAGTGATAAGAGGAGCCCGCGAGTCATGTTTGGACATCCCACTTCACCCCACTTTCTCCGCATCTGTACACTACCACCACTGTATCACGATGTCATACCTCCTTGGATCCAGTTTGGAACGCACTCACAAGAGGAATCACTTCCCTCCGTGAAAGTTGACATTGACTTGCATCACACCTTGCTCAAAATGTCCAAGTCATTTCAAAACAAGGTCGTCCTCGTCACTGGAGGTGCAAGTGGTATAGGGTAAGCTGTTTCTTTCTCTCGTATACAGTGGAGATATGCAAACAAGAACTAACACTTCCGATTCCCAGACGTGCAACCGCCCTCAAGATGGCCTCACTAGGCGCATCAATAGCCCTCTGCGACATCAACGCCCCGGACCTCGAAGCCGTCGCAGCCTCATGCACGACACCAACTCTCACCCAAAAAGTCGACGTCGGCTGCCCTCCCGACGTGCAATCCTTTGTCGACGCGACCCTCGCAAAGTTCAAGAAGATAGACTACGTCTTCAACTGCGCCGGCGTAAACCCGACCAGTATACCCCTCGAAGACACGCCAGACGCATACTGGGATAAACTCGTGAATACGAACCTCAAGGGCGTGTTTCTCGTCACGCGTACCGTGTTACCGCATCTCCAGCGCGGCGCGGCCATTGTAAACGTGTCGAGTATATCTGGGATTCGCGGCTCGGCTATGCAATCGGTGTACTGCACGACTAAGTTTGGGCTTATTGGTATGACAAAGTCGCTGGCTCTGGAGCTAGGGCCCCGGGGTATCAGAGTCAATTGTGTGGCGCCTGGGTACATTGATACGCCGAGTAATGCGGGGATTGTCAAGGGTGGGGAGTTTGTGGAGAGAATGAGGACAGGGAATGCGTTGGAGAGGTTGGGCACGCCGGAGGAAGTGGCGGATGTAGTGGCATTTTTGTTTGGGGAGGAGAGTCGGTATATGAATGGGGCGGTGTTGGAGATTGATGGAGGGTTGAAGATGAGTAGTACTACGAGTAAGTAGACGTGGGTATTCAGACTTGGCCAAGCGCTGGGGAATAGGGCAGAAACAAAGCTGTCAATGAATACATCAGGAAGAATTTGAACTTTGTGATTGTTACTTCGTAACGGTGAAGTTGCACTCGAATGCCTCATCTGATGCCAGGTGGGTCCACCATGCGCAATCACGTGTGATCGGCGCCACAGCCTTAGCGTCCAGCCTCGACTCCAAAAGTTCCCATGCGCCATCGTCTCACCAACCAACATCTCCCCCAAACCTCACCACAACCACACAACATGGCCGAAGTACAATCGCCACCCGCGCAATCAGCGCTCGCTGCCGCAGACACGCCCTCACTCGCGCCAGACACGTCTCTCGAAGCCTCGACATCGACCGAGCTTGCGCCCATGACCACGGAGCAAACCATCATAACCACCAACGCCGAAGGCAAAAAGGTCAAAAAGATCATCCGCCGCAAGCGACGCCCAGCGCGACCCCAAGTCGACCCCGCGACATTCAAAACCGATGCGCCACCCCCCACCGGCACAATCTTCAACATCTGGTACAACAAATGGAGCGGCGGCGATCGCGAAGACAAATATCTCAGCAAGACCGCCGCGCAGGGGCGCTGCAACGTCGCAAAGGACAGCGGCTACACAAAGGCCGACAAAACACCCGGCTCCTACTTCTGCCTCTTCTTCGCACGCGGCATCTGCCCCAAGGGCGTCGACTGCGAGTACCTGCACCGCCTGCCCACCGTAACCGACATCTTCCCTTCCAACATCGACTGCTTCGGGCGCGACAAGCACTCGGACTACCGCGACGACATGGGCGGCGTGGGCTCCTTTCAACGACAAAACCGCACCCTGTACATTGGCCGCATCCACGTCACAGACGACATTGAAGAAATCGTGTCCCGCCACTTCCAAGAATGGGGCCAGATTGAGCGCACACGTGTACTCACGGCCCGTGGCGTCGCATTCGTCACGTACATGAATGAAGCGAATAGCCAGTTTGCTAAAGAGGCAATGGCGCATCAGAGTCTGGATCATAGTGAGATTCTTAATGTGAGGTGGGCGACTGTTGATCCGAATCCTCAGGCTGCCAAGAGAGAGGCTCATCGTATTGAAGAGCAGGCTGCAGAGGCGATTCGGAAAGCGCTGCCCGCGGCGTATGTCGCTGAGCTCGAGGGCCGCGATCCAGATAGCAAGAAGAGGAGGAAAGTAGAAGGGAGCTTTGGCTTGCAAGGGTACGAGGCGCCGGATGATGTGTGGTATGCTAAGGAGAAGGCCGAGTGGGAAGCTGCAAAGGAGATTGAGGCAGGTGGGGGTGGGGGTGGTATGCAGGGCCGGCAGATGATTGAGGCGGGTGGTGCGCAGGATGAATATGCGGCTTTGGCGGTTGCGCCGCCTGCGCGGGAGACGCAGGGAAATGGGATCTTGTCGAGTGAGACGCTGGCGGCGCTGAGAGGGTATACGGCGCAGCCGTCGAATAAGAGAGCTGCGCCTGTGGCTGGGCCGTTGGTTGGATATGGGAGTGATGATGATAGCGATTAGATATGAGCTTGGGATGGTGCTGCGGCGGAGTGGATTAGCATTGTATATAGCATACCTGGTCTGGCACACAAGGCTTGGGTTGGCGCAGGATAATTGATACCCTTTACAGATAACGTCATGTTTGTTACTGTGTAATACTCTACATTGTTAGGGTGTGATTCCTAATCAAGTCATCAATGTCATTAAGAAGCGAAGGTATCTAATCATCCAAAAAGAAAAAAGCAGTCAATCGCGACGCCTAAGAATCCCGTCGGATCGAAGAATAAGGAAAAGCCCATCGCATCACTCAGCCATGAAGGAAGCATACGCGCGATAAAGCACGCCGTAGTCCTTCCGCATTGCAGACATGCAAAACTTCCAAAACCATCCCGACTCAAACCCTCGCAATACCCTCCCTCTCACAGCTCCTCAAGAAAGTATTCCAGTCCTTCACCATGCGCCTTCCAGCCCAAGCACTGGCCGCATAAACTTGTTCCTTCTCAAGCCCCGATCCAAGACTCCCATACCCACTATCGATACAACTGTCTGCTTCATTCACTCCATCGACTCCAAATCCCATTTGCGCGCCACTGTCGTTCTGCTCACAACCAACAGCAATGTCAACATCAGCATCAACATCCTCCACATCTTTGAACAGCCTCTTCGCAGCCGCCCACTCGCCCTCCTGTGCGCCCCCACAGCCAAACGCACAGATCCTTTTGCCACACGGACGCCAGAATCTGTACTCTGCAACTTGTGTCTCGGAAAGTGGACGTAAGCCTAGCAACCCAGAGTCAACACTGCGGTTCGATGTATACAACAGCATTGTTCCTGAGGGATCGATCGGTGATGCCGTATTCGTCTCGGTACCGTTGGCGATTTGAATACTCGGTGACAGCGGCATTGAAGGCTGGAACCTCGAGGCTGGATAAAGCGATGAGTTGTGCGAAGTGTTTTGGAAGGCTCGCTTGTTGGCTATGGTTTTGAGCATCGCGGTGCGAGGGGAGATGCAGCGGGTAGGGCTGCTGGGTGTGTTAGGTGTCGTTGCAACACTGAGGGTCGAGGTCGAGGGGACGCGAGGTGGGGAGCGTATTGCCCAGCGGTCTGGAAAGAACTGGGGGTCGTTGTCGGTACGGGTGCTGACGAGAATGTTGTCGATTGAGGTGATTTGAGAGCCATAAAAATCATAGTCATGGGCCTCGTGATTGGAAACTGATCCGCTGTGAGTGACTCCGCCGATGCTGATGGGGCTTATGGTTCGAAGAAGTGGCGTAGCAGCGCGTGGTGTTGGAGCACTACTTCCTGCTTCAGATGCAGGTGAGGGAAACATCGCTTTGGCGCTGGGTGTGGGCGAAAGCGGAGTCGGGAAGCCAGGATACTTCCTTCCCACATCTGTCAGAAGAGACAATGTTGGTCTGATGGCTTCGGGCTGAGGAAGAGCGTTCTGGAAGTTGCCCATGCCAAAGACTGGCACACTGCCTCCAGTCTGCACGGCACCAGCAAAGCTGTTCATTGACCCATCAAGAGAGGTTGCGAATGAAGGGAGGCGACTGCGGAATTCGCCATGCATATGTGAATCGGCTGCGGGAGAGTGCTGCAACGACATGTTGATGAGTGGACTGGTTGGACTCGTGCTACTGCTACTTTTCGTTGACGAGCCATCGCTGGTGATGCGTCGAAGGGCTTGGGCAATGAGAGCGCTAATGGGCTCTGCACGAGCAAATCGAGCCTCGTCGCAAATCCAAAGGCCGCCGTACTGTTGCCAGGGAAAATTCTGTAGAAAGTAGTCCTCGGGGTAGACATCGTATCCAAGTGTGCGGGAACGAAAGAAGGCGTACACGTATCTGCAGTCGGGAAACTGACGGAGCACCTGTGAAGCACATATTCAGCATACGGTAATAAAAGCAATAGGACGGCTGAAGTAACGCGAGGACAGATCTGCGACATGCTATTGCGCTACATGCGAGTAAATGGTACGAGTCTGCTGGGTGTATCTATATAGTTGTGTGACTTAGGAACAGGCAGAGGGAGGTGCGGATGTGGATGAGCATACATCCCAAGCGGGGAATAAAGGCGGTGTTGCTGTAAGCCTGCGTAGGTCAGATCGACAGTCCACAAAGTCTGCGAAGAGCACATACATGAGGATCTCAAAAGCTGCATGTTTCTTCAGCTGCCCTGTACCACGTCTGTATGCATACAAAACTTCCGGTCGAGCAGTTCTGATGTTCTTGCGGCCGACCAATTTATGCATGGCAGGACTGGTAGAGTACATAGGGTCGAAGACGATAAGATTAGTGGTGCCGTCACGACGACGTTCGAAGCCGACAATGGTAAGAGAGTGGCCTGGCTGCTGGAGATAGATGGGTGGTAAAAGCGTTTTGTATACGTTGGAACCGTCGCTGACAGCAGCCCGCGCATAGTATCGCTCGATAGCAGGGAGGAGCTTCTCGTGGGCGCTAGTTCCTCGTTCCTTATTATCTCCGAACTGTTCGACAGCACAGTTTATTTCAGAACCGAGGAAGAAGGCTTGTGCCTGTTGGTACCGTCAGCCACTATGGTATATAGTCAAAATATAGACCTACCTCTGGGGTACCAATGTACTTCCTGGTGCCTCGAATACCACCAGTTTGAACACGACCAATATCGTTGATACCTCTGTCCCAAGCGGTCTCGATGCAGTCTTGGAGCTTCAATATACCTGGAGTTCGCCCAGGAAACTCTTCATGGCCTTGTGCCTTGGAGCCCTGTATGTACGAAAGAAGCATCTGTATGTTGCGATAGCCGCAGAACCCACCTTCTCTTGGCGTCTTGCCAATGTGAAGGGTGGAAGGATGGCAGTAGTAGGCTTCCTTCACAGACCGGTCCAGTGCAGAGAGCTGGGCCAGAATTGGTATTATGCCTGGTGTCTCGTTCTGTACCTGTTCCTGCTTGATGAGGCGACCATCCCGGCCGATGCGATTGATGACGCTGATCTTTGGGCCAGCATCCAGTTGATCGTGTAGCCATAGGGGCATGCGTTCTTCCCAAGCGTACGGGCCAAGCTCTGATTTCTATTCATGGTCAACGTGTGAAACGTATGCACGACACGTGGCCCAACTTACCCCAAGACGCGCGCTTTTCTTGGGCGGCTTGACAGTCTTGTCTAGCTTCGTGAAAGGATTGAAAGTGAGGATGCTCCTGGATATGGTGCTCTTCTCGCTGCTGTTGGTATTGCTTCGCTCACGATGAGTGTGCCTCTTTGACTTGCGTCCATGACCAGAGCCTTTCTGCGAGCTGTATACAGCATCAGTGCCAGAAGATCCCGACGGACCAGGACGAGGGCGATGACCGGCGGCTAAGTCATGCATGGTAGCGGATGAATGATGAGAATGATATTTTCCGGTAGTCTCGTCAAAAGATAATGATTCAGCGTTGTGGTACTCAAGATGGTCGTTGAGGTCGGAGAGAGGGACAGCTTCGCCGCAGTCAGGTTCAGGACACACTACTGTGCCTTCTTCTTCGTCAGAGGAAGGCGTGTCTGACACGTGCTTGCGCTTTGAAGGACTCAAAGACAACGCAGGCAGCTGCGGTTCGTGGTCGTCCTGGACCACGAAAGGAGAGTCCGTGGTATGTGCTTGTTCAAAGTGCAGCTGTAGCACATAGTCATCGCTTGGGAGTACTGTGAAGGCGCACATGGGACACTCAAGCAGTTCCGTGCTGCTTGCCATATTTGCGGATGTGATGTTCTGGACACGATCACCGCCGCGAGCAATGGCTTGTTTTTTCAAACGTCAGACAACTAAGTTCCGAAGGGCATATGCCCCCTGTCTGCACAGAGATCGTCACCTCAGGCGTGCACAGCTGGCTCTGTCGGTGCGTGTACTGTTTGCTGTAGCTTAGCATGACCGCGGTACAGTGGATGATGTTTGATGCAACTCACTATCTTGGATGCAAGACTCCATACTGAGGTTCTTCGGCACCGTTTCGTGGTACGTATTGGCGTTTGCCAACAGCGACAATGTTGTCAAAAGTGTCGGTGAAGGGCAATGTGAAGGCTTACAACACGCATAAAAACGTGTATCATGCAAACATGCCAAGACCAACAGACGACCAGACTAGGTATGAGTTCACCTGGTTTGATCTGTTCTAGCAAAGTTGGAGCTCACAGCAGCCCTCGTCGCGAGTGCGATGGGACATAATGTGTGGCCTACCGTAGTGGCAACTGGTGGAGGTGCTAGCCACGGGACTCACGGCCAGATCCGCGATCCGCGAAGCCTGTCTTGTTTGCTGCCGGCTAGGTGGGACTCACTACAAATTATGAACACGAATGCCACCGCCGGCGCTCGACAATTCCTTTTCGGCCAAACGTTGGGGTTGAGGTAGCAGCATCTGGAGGGTGCACGACGTCATTGGTTTTCGGACCGCCAAGATTGAGAAAGAATCGCTGGGAAAGGCGCGCAGGACAACATCTCATGTCAACCTCAATAGTCGCCCGGACGTCAGGCTTGTGGAGAGCCACGCGAACACCGACAACGCGGCAGCTATGGCGACACGCTGCGACACGTCGCTATGCTGTCGACAGCGCCAACGACGACCCGGAGTGGTTCCAACAACTGCGGGCTGAGATGCGCAGTCGAGAGACGACGTATATGCTCGACGACATCACCATGGGGCCAGAGCAACGGCTTGCCAACACGCTCTCCGGATTTCTTCCGGAAAAGTGGTGTCGCCCCCCGGAAGATGACCGCCACCCAGTCACCCCCGGCCACCATTTGATCTCATTCAATCCGTCCCTCCCACCGGACAGGCTGCTGCCCGATGGAACCGACATGTTGCACAGTCCAGGCGATCCATGGACGCGGCGCATGTGGGCTGGCGGCTCCATCACGTTCACCCCTGATCACTACTGGAGTCACGTCCGCGGCTATATCTTGAACCAAGCAATGGCATGTGCAGAGCGCATCATGGACGTGCGACTGCGCGGGCAAGGCGACAATGCCAAGATCTTTGTCACCATTGAGCGCCGATTTGCTCGGTTGGATCAACTATATGCTGCATATAAGAATAAAATGTATGGCAAATCCGGCAAGGTCTCCCGAAAGGTAGTGGAAACGCACTTCAAGGGCCAGCTTGACAACGATGAGCAATGGGGCGATGCTATGCTCAAGGAGCGGCGTGAACTCGTCTTTCTCAAGGAGAGATCTGCTGCCGAACTCGAGGCTATCAAAGCTGGACATTTGACCCCGGTGAAATACTTGGATCGTGAGTGACTTCCCATTCTTATGCGACATCTGCTGATCAATGACAAGGCCCTGCTGGAGAGCCCCAGCTTTCAGTAACGCTAATTCCCACGCGCTCGCTTCTCTTCCGATTCTCTGCCCTCACATTCAATGCCCATCTCATCCATCTTGATCCAGAGTACGCACGCAATGTCGAAGGTCATCGTAACCTCCTCGTCCATGGTCCGCTGTCCCTTACGCTCATGCTGCAAGCAATGTGGCATCACCTAAGAAAAGAAGGGCAAAACAGAGAGGTTTTGGAGCGCATCGATTATCGGAATCTTGCACCTCTGTATTGCGACGAGGAAATGCGCATCTGCGCTAGCAAGAAGATTGCCACAGAGAGTGGAAGCACATGGGATGTATGGATCGAGGGGCCCACGGGCGGAGTTGCTGTCAAAGGGACAGTGCAGACAGCCATACGGCGGAGAGAGGCTCGAAAGACGCAGCAGAAGTTAAAACGGAAGGTTTCACGGTCTGTGGATGTCACACAGCCGCAAGCAGAAAGTGGTCTGAGTGAGGGGGCGAATATGCCTGTAAGGAGGGTAAGGAGAACCTCCCCTAAAGAAGCGAAGACTACTTCTGAATCAAACCCCAGTAACGTGCTACCGTCACCTGGGGATGCTATATTTGCGGAGTCTGGTCAGCTTAGTGCTCGCCCAGCAACCCAGATTGAAGCGGTCGACACGCGAGATCCCACGGCGTTGAGCTCAACTGGACAACACAGCAGACGCAATCGTGTGCGTTCCCATGTATTCATTGACTCCGCGCCACCACTGCGGCGTGTTACTAGTCATATACCCCTCCGACCGCGCATGTCGCCATCGTCACGCTATCTGCTACGTCGCTTGACCGAGAGAAAACCAGCAAAACCGCCTATGAAGCCCGAGCCTATAATACGCACCTATAAAGCCTCACCATACGACCCTGAAAGCGACAGTCAGTTCAGTAAAATTCCCATACGAAGGATCAGTAAACTTCGCATACGAAGGGTACATTTCCAGAAAATTTGGAAACGAAAGATAATAAAGGAAAGAGTCAAGAAGTTAGTGTTACCATACGCTCGAGAAAAGAGAAGTCTTCGTCACCGCTGGAGATGATTTGGCATCGGAGGGCGATGGTGTTACCTTCAATATGATAAAGTACTTTGCGTAGTCTCAGACGCCTTTATTGGTCGAACAATTGCACGTGTCTCCGATTTGTCATGTTGAGTATAATCAAATACGGCCTCATATCCCAGCGTGATGTCGTATTAGTCTTCACCCAGATTGAAGAGTTGATGTCCCCTCAACTACGCAGATGTGAAGGGCGCGCAGACGAGTGTATATAATGCCAGGAAGTGTGTCAAGAGTGTCACCAAGAAATTTTACTGTGAGGACCACCCCCTTGAAGTCGAGGGGCATGGTGGAATTGTGGAATTGTGATGGTAGGCAATCGGCGAAACTCAATCGAATCTCTACGCCTCGATACAGCATCTGACAATATCCATCTCTCAATCAAGTGAACCTCAACTTGGATACACAACCTATGATGTCGTATTCTCGAGGCGACCCTTTGGCTGGATGGAAGCAGGAGAACCTCGCAGCACCGAAACCTGCTGCCCAACAGGACTACGGCTATCAGGCGACAGTCTACGATGACCGTCCACCAGTCCCAATGCAAGCCTCAGGTCCAGCATCGAGCGATCCACTCGAAGGCTGGCAAGAGCACAACCTATCAGCACCTCAAGACGCTCCTGAAGCACAAAGCTGCCAACAAAGTATCCATGATCATAGCTATCCAGCTTCTGCTTCATCGCCACCACCACCAAGGAAAACCCTAACCGACGCCGAAAAGTCCGCCTGCCCAAAGGGCGACACCCGCTGGCCACCACCCAAAACGCCGCACGCCAAACCCCTCCAACTCCTCCTCGATGACAAAGGCTCAGCACGCATCTACTACCACCTCATCCACAAGAACCCCGCTCCCGAAGCGAAATTCTGGAAAAAGGAAATCCTATCAAAAGCTCAAGCTTTCTTTGCCCAGAACTTCCCTCCTCGGGAGCCCGTCGACATAGCAAATCAGTCTGCGCAGCAAGTACAAGAGGCTCAGGAACAAGCAGCGTTTGAAGAACAGGGACGACTGCGCAATGCGATTATGACGGCGAAGCTGCAGAGGAGATTGAGGCAGGTTAGTACGGGGCCGAGAGGCACGATTTGGCTGCTTGAAGAGGAGAGCGTGGAGGTGTGGAAGTGTATTGAGGTGCTGCAGAAGGGGGATTCGGACAAGTGTGTGAGGATTCAGGGCGTTGGGGAGAGGTTTGAGATTTTTGGGGTGGGGTTGAAGGCGGAGAAGGATCATGTTTTGTTGGTTAGTCAGAGTGTTGGATAATGGTGATGGACTTTAGAGGAGGCATATTTGGATTCATTGAGATGTCTTCGGCTAGACTATTAAGTCACTTCCATTCAGCCGTCAGAAATCTACTGTGATAGTTATCTGAATGAGGAAGTCGCTCCGACTGTGAAAGACAAGGTTTGCACCTGTTCGTCTCCGTCTCGCATCTGCCTCTCTTCGAAATACAGTAAACCATCCAGTGTCCGCAATTGCACGAGAGTGGAAATTCTGGAAAAGTGATTGGTAAGTATCCGAGTGGTCGGGGGTCCGATTGCGAGTTGTGGAGTCCGCCGTACAAAAACCGAGGTAGAGTAGCCGTCGTGGTCGTAGCGCCACGAGGATTCTAGGCGTTTCCGCGAGACCCAGAAATTTTGAGAACGTCGTCCACCTCTCACGCATCTTCTCCGCAATCCCAACCCTACACCCACCACTTTTTCTCTCGTCATCCTGCATTGAGCTGGAGTCTGGGAGCGCCGACTAATCTTCGATACTCTACCACACACCTCAATTCCTCCACACATTCCCACACACAATGCAGAGAGCTTTTGCATCGCGGGCGCGGACTTCCGCCCTCAACCCTAGCTCCAAGCTTCGGTCCACCACCTTCAACCTCCAGCAGCAAAGGTTCGCACACAAGGTAAGAGATATTTGATGAACCAAAAGCACGGTTGACTGTGATGGCATGCTGACACCTTTTTTGCAGGACCTCAAGTTCGGCGTCGAGGCGCGGGCTTCGCTGTTGAAGGGCGTCGACACACTTGCAAAGGCTGTGTCGACAACATTGGGACCCAAGGGTCGCAATGTCTTGATCGAGTCGAGCTACGGCTCGCCCAAGATCACCAAGGGTATGTATATTAGACTTCAGTATTGCCCGAAATCTATGCTGACACATCCACAGACGGTGTTACGGTCGCAAAGGCCATTACCCTCCAGGACAAGTTTGAGAACCTCGGTGCTCGCCTTCTCCAGGATGTCGCCTCCAAGACCAACGAGGCTGCTGGTGACGGAACCACCACCGCCACCGTCCTTGCCCGCGCCATTTTCTCCGAGACGGTCAAGAACGTCGCGGCTGGCTGCAACCCCATGGATCTGAGGCGCGGAACCCAGGCTGCCGTTGAAGCCGTTGTCGACTACCTGAGGGCCAACAAGAGGGACATCACCACCAGCGAGGAGATCGCACAGGTTGCTACCATCTCTGCTAACGGCGACACGCACATTGGCAAGCTCCTCTCCAACGCTATGGAGAAGGTCGGCAAGGAGGGTGTCATCACAGTCAAGGAGGGCAAGACCACCGAGGACGAGCTCGAGGTCACTGAGGGCATGAAGTTCGACCGTGGCTACATTTCGCCCTACTTCATCACCGACACCAAGACCGCCAAGGTCGAGTTCGAGAAGCCTTTGATCCTCCTCTCTGAGAAGAAGATCTCCGCCGTCCAGGACATTGTACCCGCTCTCGAGGCCTCGCAACAACTCCGTCGTCCCCTTGTCATCATTGCCGAGGACATTGATGGTGAGGCTCTTGCCGTCTGCATTCTTAACAAGCTCCGTGGCCAGCTCCAGGTTGCTGCTGTCAAGGCTCCCGGCTTCGGTGACAACAGGAAGTCCATCCTCGGCGATCTTGCTGTCCTTACCAACGGTACCGTCTTCAGCGACGACCTCGACATCAAGCTCGAGAAGGCCACTCCCGACATGCTTGGTTCCACCGGATCCATCACTATCACCAAGGAGGACACTGTTATTCTCAACGGAGAGGGTAGCAAGGATCAGGTTTCCCAGCGATGCGAGCAGATCCGTGGAGTCATCAACGACCCCACCACATCCGAGTACGAGAAGGAGAAGCTCCAGGAGCGACTTGCCAAGCTCTCAGGTGGTGTCGCCGTCATCAAGGTTGGTGGCTCCTCCGAGGTTGAGGTCGGTGAGAAGAAGGACCGCATTGTCGATGCGCTGAACGCTACGCGCGCCGCCGTTGAAGAGGGTATCCTGCCCGGTGGTGGAACTGGTCTGCTCAAGGCCTCTGCCAATGCTCTCGGCTCTGTCAAGGCTGCCAACTTCGACCAACAGCTCGGTATCACCATCGTCAAGAATGCCATCACCCACCCTGCCCGCAAGATCGTCGAGAACGCTGGAGCTGAGGGCTCCGTCATTGTTGGAAAGCTCATCGATGAATACAAGGGTGACTTCAACAAGGGCTACAACAGCGCCAAGGGCGAGTACGTCGACATGATCGCGGCCGGTATCCTTGACCCCTTCAAGGTCGTCCGCACTGCGCTCGTTGATGCCAGCGGTGTCGCATCGCTCCTTGGAACTACCGAGGTCGCGATTGTTGAGGCTCCCGAGGAGAAGGGTCCTCCAGCGGGTATGCCAGGCGGTGGCATGGGAGGTATGGGAGGAATGGGCGGCATGGGTTTCTAAACGCTCAGCCCTCAACTGCCTTCCCTTCTCTCTTCTAATACCCCCCATTACTTTATTCTCACTTTTGGTGTTCGAGTCTTTCCCAGCGACGAAGTTACGTGTGCGTTATCCGGATGGTTCTCCGCTCCTCACCCTGTCTACTTTACCACCCTCCGAAAAGCGTAGCATTCTGTTGGATGTTTGATTTGTTGTACAATACTTTGTGTATCTAGAAGGATAGCTGGGAAGGATAAGATATGTAAAAGCGACGAAGCAATGTAAACGAATCCAATCAAACGAACATTACGATCAGTCCACTTTCAGCCATCGTTCGTAACAGCTGCAGGGTATAGAGACGCTGAACCCTGGCTAGCAGGCTTCGTTGCTGTGGCGCCGCGGCGGACAAAGTAAACCTGTACGGTAACCCCACCAAGCGTCGTCAAAAATACCCCACTACTACTTCCGCCTCAGCCTCAGCAACATCACTCCTCCACCTCAGCCCACCCCCCCTTCCGCATCTTCATCCATAACACCCGACAATCAGTTTTCGAACACGAAGTAAGCCACGCCGTTTGCTCGCAGACAACCACTTTTGCGACCAGATCCCGTGCTTCTGCGATCGCAACTGATGACGACGACGCTGACAGGCAGCACAGTACTGATAAAGCTACCGGTGCCTTGCTCCTCCCTTTAGCATCTTCTACATCACACACAGCACATCATGGTGAGTGCGCCTACAAGCTTGCCTACATTCTGCAGACAACGCTGACAGCATGCTCTAGGCTCAATCTGGGTACGTAGCTCCCCATCACAACGACGCTTGAGGGGCGCGCTTCTTCTGCAGTTTGCCCTCCACGACCATCCGATCGGCTTGTACATACCAAATGTCCACAAACTAATACAACACAGTGTCTCCGTCGCGCCCGAGTGCATCCAGGCCTTCAACGAGCTGAAGCTCGGCAAGGACATCAAATGGATCATCTACAAGATCAGCGACGACTGGAAAGAGATTGTTGTTGAGGAGACCTCCAAGGAGGCCAATTTCGAAGTCTTCCGTGAGAAGCTCCTGAACGCAAAGAGCAAGGACCGTCGCGGCAAGGAGGGCATCGGCGGCCGTTACGCCGTCTTCGATGTCGAGTACGACCTTGAGAGCGGCGAGGGAAGCAGGAGCAAGATTACCTTCATCAGCTGGACACCGGATGATGCATCGCAATACGTGAGTTGCCGCATGGAAGCGTCATGGAGTGGCGGTCAGATAGTGTGGATGAAGATTGCTAATGCATATACGACAGCCCCGCATGATGTACTCGTCCTCCAAGGAAGCCATCAAGCGCGCTCTCAACGGTCTCGCCGCCGATATCCAAGCAAACGACGCCGACGATATCGAGTTTGAGAACATCAAGAGCCGTGTTTCCAAGGGCCGCTAAGCGCCTTTGCCCCACTCCGTCGATTTCGCGATAGCAAGCATGCATGCAGATGTGATTGATTTGGCAGCCAACGACATAATGAAACGAGACCGTACGGAAAGCATGGAACTTGGACGCACTTTGGTGGTCAGGGAGCAAGTGTCGCATAACCCGGCGTGGCCATGCTAGTTTGTCTTTGCACTATCAGGGTGTGTGTTTCTGAGGTCTATATAGATCTGGGGAAATTGTCACAGATGAACGTCCATACTTATCTCTTCACACTTATTGTGCGCCGACGTGATGCCATGTTTCGGTTCGGTTCGTCGGTGCAGTCGAATCATCTGTCCTGTTCCCAAGCCTTCTTGAACAAGCCCAGTAGTCTTTCACTCTCGGCCTCGTCTTTCGTCCTCTGCAGCACAAAGTTGTTCAAATCTGACCAAAACTCATCCGTTGCAACCACCTCCTTTCCGCTTGGACCCGCCGCTGCAGGCCCACCACTGCTCGTTGCCGCACCAGCACCAGCCAACCCCTTCTCACTTTCACTCGGCGCAACCGCAGGTGGACTCTGCACCGGCGTTCCCCCAACCGCGGGACTCGCAACCCCGCCTCCCATGACCATGACTCCAAACTCCACCTCGCCCGCCGCATCAGCTCCCACAACCTCGGCCACCGTCTTCGAATCCGTGACAGGCTTCTTCTTGTACAGAATCTTGATCTTGGCTGCGGGAATCGAAGTCTGCGTCGCGTACTGTTGTTTCAAATCGAAGACGGAGGTTTTGGCAGGGTCGATGGCTGAGAGGGGAATGGTGGGTGTAGAGGGCTTCATGGGCTTGAGGGTGATGGAGAGGGTGGACGCATTGTCGCCAGATAGAGCGGTGGCTTTGCGCTTGGGGCGTTGGGGGTGTGGGGGGTGCGGTAGCCGGGGGAGTGTGTACTTCATGGTGTTAGTAGGGGATGTAAGGAAGTAGATTGATTTTCCATAGTGTGAGAATTGTATGAGGGGGAGTGTGTCTTACAGCGCCTTGTGCAGGGTATTGGCGCGCATCAGCTATGTGATCTGAAGACAGCTTTGCTGGGCGGGCATCGAGTGCGCTGAGGAACGACTTGCAGAACATTACTTCCGACATGATAGGCAGCTGTGGCGGTCGCGAGATCCGTGGTGTGTTGTGAGATCAATCTTCTGGCCGGTTGAGTGTGTGGGCCAATAACAGGAATGGCCAGCAATGACGATGTTCGAGACGCGGCGGGGGGATGCGGCGCCCAATTCTGCCGCGGAAGAGGCTAAGCCGCATTGGTGCGGCTACCCGCTAAAAAATATGTTCTTGCCAAACGGTCCCAGGCCGAGTTTCCACGCAGACGTCGAGAGCGCAACCCTTTACACTACCACTCAATTCCTCAAACGCCCGATCAATACCGTCGCCATGGGTGTCGGACGTCGCATGAAGAAGCAGGGCATGCCCGAGCCATTGGACGAGTCGCTCGTTACCAGGAAGCGCAAGGACGCGCCCGCAGCACAAGAGGTAGAGCGCAAGAAGAGGAGCAGAACCGCGGCGAGGGAGGCCAAGGCAAGCGCTCCAGCTGTCAAGCCGGTCAAGAAGGTTGTCGCCACTACCAAAGTTACCAAGACCAGGGTGAATGGAAAGCCTGCGAAGAAATCTGCGCCCCAACCACCTTCAGACGACGAGGACGACATCGTAGACAGCGATGACGACGATGTCACGGGAGACGACCTCGCAGATGTGAATGTCACTGGACTGGATGCGCTTGGTAGTGCATCAGAGGACGACGAGGACGAGATTGACGATGATGAGTTCGACTCCGACATTGTGGACTCCGACACAGAAGTCCGGAAAACAGCAATGTGGTCCGACGACGAAGACGAGGATGAGGCTCAGGAGAAGCTCACGGCTGCAAACATCGCTGGTCTGTCGCGGAAGCTCGACATGCAAAAGGCGGTTGAAGAGGCTGAGGCGCAGGCTGAGTTGGAGGAGGCAAACCTGCAGACTAACATCGCAGGAGAGAGGCCAAAGATTCTCGACGACGAAGACGAGGAAGGAAGACCATTGACCAACCTTGTCACACAAGATATTCAGCTCCTCCGTACGCGCTTAAACGATACCGTCCGTGTTCTCGACGACTTCAAGAACCTTGCAGAAGAAGGTCGCTCAAGAACAGAATACCGCGCTCAGATGTTGAAAGATATTTGCGCATACTATGGATACTCTGAGTTCCTTGCCGACAAGCTCATGAACCTCTTCCCAGCCCGCGAGGCACAAGCCTTCTTCGAGGCCAACGAAACACCTCGTCCGATCGTCATTCGCACAAACACCCTCCGCACACATCGCCGAGAACTCGCCCAGTCACTCATCAACCGTGGCGTACAACTCGAGCCAGTAGGCAAGTGGTCAAAGGTCGGCCTCCAGATCTTCGAGTCGCAAGTCCCGCTCGGTGCTACGCCAGAATATCTCGCTGGTCACTACATTCTCCAGGCTGCTTCTTCGTTCCTGCCCGTAATGGCACTTGCGCCTCAGGAACACGAGAGAGTATTGGATATGACTGCTGCCCCCGGTGGTAAGACTACGCACATTGCTGCTTTGATGAAGAACACTGGATGCGTATTTGCCAACGATGCCAACAAGGATCGTGCCAAGGGTTTAATTGGTAACATTCACCGTCTTGGTGTGAGGAATAGCATCGTGTGCCACTACTCTGCGCTTGAGTTTCCCAGGGTCATGGGTGGCTTTGACCGTGTACTGCTCGATGCGCCTTGCTCTGGTACTGGTGTTATTGCAAAGGATGCCAGTGTCAAGACCGTAAGTCATCAGATTACAGTATAGAGATTTCGCTAACAATGAGCAGAACAAAACCGAGGCCGATTTCATGAAGCTTCCTCACCTGCAAAAGCAACTGATTCTGGCAGCGATTGACTCTGTGGATCATCATAGCAAAACTGGTGGTTACATTGTATACTCTACTTGTTCGGTCACCGTAGAGGAGAACGAGCAGGTAGTACAGTATGCGCTGAATAAGCGACCGAACGTTAAGCTTGTGGAGACAGGTCTTACGTTTGGTAAGGAGGGTTTCACCAAGATCGGCGGCAAGATCTTCCATCCATCCATGAAGGTAGGCTAAACCCTATTTCAAATCCCATGACCTGGCTGATCGCATCTATAGATGGTACGAAGATACTACCCCCACACCTACAACGTCGACGGTTTCTTCGTTGCCAAGTTCAAGAAGACTGGCCCTACGCCAGCTAACGCAGTTGGCGTTAACGAGGCGACCAAGCCCAATGGTCATATCAACATTACAAACAAGATGGACGAGCTCGAGGTTGTCGATAAGACACCTCTTCGTCTGGAGGGCGAGGAGTCTGATTCAGACTTTGGCGGCTTTGACGAAGAGGAAGATCAGAAGTACATTGAGCGTGCACAAGCCAGCAAACTACGCCGAAAGGGCAAGGACCCTAGGGCTATCATTCCCAAGGGCGACAAGGCTACGAATGGCGCTACCAGGAAGGATGCGGAGAAGAAGCCAGAAGCTGAGCCAGCTGCTGATGAGAAGAAGGCCAGCAAGAAGGCCGATCCGGAGCCCGTTGCCGAGAAGAAGTCCAGCAAGAAGGAGAAGAAGGCGGGCAGGAAGGAAGTTGCCAAGGAAGTAAAGTCCAACGGCGATAAGTCAAAGGATAGTGGGGTACAGTCCAAGAAGGAGCGGAGAAAGAGTGGGGAGAAGAAGTCCAAGGCGTAGGATAAGATAAGTGTGCATAGTTAGCCATGAAAAGGGAAATCTCGGGTCCGATTATGGACTTTGCAACATTCGACTCCGTGGTGCAACATGTCTGACTCCAAGGTGTTACTTGGCATCCTTCACGGTTGATGCATGGCAGTATTGAACATCAATGAAATTGTGACGTTGAGCACCTGAAGACGAGGACTCTTGTAGCCTGGCATAGCAATAACCTGTAGTTACAGGCTTGCAGCCTGCGGTCAACCCAACTATTAACAAGCACATGCAAGACATGCTCAGGTTTCCCGTGTGTTTTCCTTCTAGAAGCGATGTCGCTATTCCATGGACCGATTGTTGAGGCCAAGGGAAGGGATCCGGCTGAACGCTCATCCCCGACCGCGGAGACCAATCTGTTTCCCTCATTCGAGATAGCGCTTGTTGGTCACCTGCATCACACACTCACATGGCAATCGCGTGGAAGCCTCTGCGCATCTCATCATCCCAGCCGTGCTGAGCCCCAGCCGAGAAATACCCAATTCAATCCAACCCTGCTTCAATCAACCGATCATCACAAACTGTCAATCTCATTTGCAGATAGACTGCCGATCGGCAAAGTCGGGCAATGAGACTGATCGAGCAACCAAATTACAACCAATCCATTCATCTCCCCGTTCCATCGTCAACCCCTGCAGTTGGGGAAGGTAGGGGTAGGCCGGGCTCCAAATTTTTCGCAAGCTAACACGTCTGATTGATCACATGCTGTACTCTCTCTCCACTTTCCCAATGGCTTGTTCATGACCAAGCAGTCCCATGGGGATTTCGGCAAAACTGCGGGTCCCAATTCCAGGGAGAAAAAAAAAAGAGACTCGTCTTAGGCCTCTCTAGAGTAGTTAGCGACGGCACCAGTGCTTCTTGGCCCAACACGCTTTTCGCTAGACGCTGCGGCTACGCGACAGAGCCTCAACTTGATTGAACGACATTGCTTGCAAGCGCTGCTGGACCATGCAGTCTGGACGGCATATTGCGGGTCGCGGTTGCATCTCGTGTTTGATGAACTGTACGTAGGAGTATGTATGTATGACCGTGACACATTGAAGCCTGCGCCGCGCCTGACTACACACTCGCTTGTTGTGCATCGCATTGGCGTAGGGCGCAGGCAAGGTAATCACCCGACTCGTGTCGAACAATAAGCTCGCCGAGGCCTGACACATCGAGCTTATTGCACACAGCCTGGACTTGGTGGCGCCCGCTTGCGCTCCGTGAGAGCAGCGATGCGACGACAGGCTTCACGTCACGAGGCGTCGCACCGTTTACAAGCGGCATTTTCTAGAGGCCCGCTGGCAAGCCCGTGGCGCTGGATGCGGCGTCTGGGGCCGCATTGTCGACTTGGTCCAGCGTGCATCATCGGTGGCCTCAGGAGTCAGTAGTAATTCGCTTGGGAACCTTGGATGTAAGCAGTCAGCAGTCAGCAGTCAGCACTGTATCGCCCGAGAAATCTTCCGCGACATGGCTTCTCCAGCTTGAGCAACTTCTCCAGCGGGGTCTCCGACTTCTCTCCTCGAGCAAGCAAGGTCTAGTCGGTCCGATGTCTCCGTTGCATGTCTCCCACGATTCAGGCACACGTTTTGCTCTGCGTTGATGCTAGCAGCTAACCATCGCGATGGCACCAACCTCGGCAATTGCTAAAGCTTCGCTTTGGTCTTCTATCTTTGAATGGGTGGTGCGACCGTCGACGTGGGCGTTGCTTGGCTGACGTTCTCCACTTTGCACGAGCTTTCCTCAAGCTTGATATGCGCCGAGTCGCTTCGCCTAACTGATCCCGTCTCTTAGATCAGCTTAACGGGAACTTGTACAGTAAACTGTGCCGAGAAACGCTACGACTGGCTGATCATCCATAGACGGCCTATCACACCATGGATGCTGTGAAATGGCGCCGTATTGTTGCCGTCCACGTTACTGTAGGTGGTGCAACGATCACCAGCATCCTGGATCTGGGGTGAGAGTTGGGCGTGCGCGCCGCGTGAGTTGTGGATGCCATTGGAAGCGGAGGTGGGTACAGAGCCAAACTTGGGGTTCAACGCCGGGGGATTCGAGGTGCGAGTGGAGCATCCACATTGGCAGATTCCATGAACAGGGAGCGGACAGGGGTTCATGTTAGCATGCGGGGACCGGGCTTGCATGCATGGGGAGTGCTCAGAGGGCGTTTCTGCACAAGGTTGAGGGTAGCTGGGCTGCTCAGATAAAGAGCGCGTGCTTGCGCGCTGTTTTGGGAGAGTTGTTCCTCGCGCGTTCTTTCACTTTGTGATTGCGACTTCTGCAACTTGTACCATCCACCTGTAGATTCTTTCGTTTTGAACCTACCGCCATTATGGGTATCATGTTGCGGCCCCCGCCAGACACGCCTGGTAAGGCGTGGCCTGCCATTTGCATTGGTCTATTCGTTGCCTTTGGTGGTGTCCTCTTCGGGTGAGCATACAGGACTTAGTGCTGTGTAGACGCAACAACTTACCCATCTTGACAGATATGATACTGGTACCATCTCGGGTATCCTAGCCATGCCCTTCTGGAAGAACTCGTTCGCTACAACCGCCGATGGAAGTCTCACAGCGAGTGAAGATTCGCTCATCGTGTCTATCCTTTCGGCTGGAACTTTCTTCGGTGCCTTGACCGCCGCGCCTGTCGGTGATATCTTGGGTCGTCGCTGGGGCCTCATGTTCTCCGCAGGCATAGTCTTCAATGCAGGTGTCATCATGCAGACCGCCTCAACCAGACAGCCCCTCTTCATTGCTGGTCGCTTCTTTGCTGGTTACGGTGTTGGTCTCATCTCCGCTCTGAGTAAGTCCACTACGATATCTTTGTTCATAACACAGTGCTAACTCCACCACAGTCCCCATGTACCAATCCGAGACCTCTCCCAAGTGGATTCGAGGAACGGTCGTCGGAGCCTACCAACTCGCCATCACCATCGGTTTATTCCTTGCAGCTATTGTGAACAACGCGACCAAGGATCGTAATGACTCTGGGTCCTACCGTATCCCAATCGCTATTCAGTTCCTGTGGTCGATCATCATCGTCGTCGGGTACGTTCTCCACAAATACAAACTCTTGATCTACGGCTGACCCCACACAACAGACTCTTCTTCCTCCCCGAGACCCCTCGATACCTCATCAAGATGGACAGATACGAAGAAGCCGCCAAAAGCTTGGGCAAACTGCGCCGTCTCCCCGTTGATCACCCCGCTGTCGTCGAGGAGCTCAACGAAGTACAAGCCAACCACACCTACGAGATGTCGCTTGGAAAGTCCACATACGCCGATACCTTCAAGGGAACCCTCGGCAAGCGTCTTCTGACAGGTTGCCTGCTGCAATCTCTCCAGCAGCTTACGGGTGTCAACTTCATCTTCTGTCAGTGTCCCCCCTTCACCGTGCGCCCACAAGAACTCCCAGACTAACAGCTTTATAGACTACGGAACGCAGTATTTCCAGAACGCTGGTTTCCAGAACCCCTTCATTATCTCCGTCATCACCAACAGTGTCAACGTTGCGTCCACTTTCCCTGGTCTGTACATGGTTGAGCGCCTTGGTCGTCGTAATCTCCTCTTGCTCGGAGCTATTGGCATGTGTGTGTGTCAATACATTGTCGCCATCACAGGTACTGTCTCTGGTACCACCGATCTTGCTGCGCAAAAGGCTGCCATTGCTGTGAGTTTACCCCTGAGTTACCCCACCACCCTACAGGCTCGTAACTGACACATTCCTGAAGTTCGTTTGCATATACATCTTTTTCTTCGCTTCTTCCTGGGGCCCTGTAGCATGGGTCGTGACGGGGGAGATGTTCCCCTTAAAAGCACGTGCAAAGTGCCTCTCCATGACCACCGCCTCGTAAGTCCTCCACCACCCCACTCCCCGCACCGCACCAAACACCCACTAACACCCACCCCAGCAACTGGCTCCTCAACTGGGCAATCGCCTACTCAACCCCCTACATGGTCGACGAAGACCACGCCAACCTCCAATCTAAAGTCTTCTTCGTCTGGGGCTCCTTCTGCTTCGTCTGCATCGCATTCGTCTACTTCATGATCTACGAGACCAAGGGTCTCTCCCTCGAGGAAGTCGACGAGCTATACGGTACCATCTCGCAGGCGTGGAAGAGCAAGGGCTTCGTGCCACAAGTGTCGTTTGCGGATGTCGATCATGAGAAGAATAGGGGTATGAGTCTTACGGATATTGCGCAGAATCAGGAGCGCAAGAGGAGTGTGCAGCATGATGAGGTGCTTGCTCCTAAGATTGTTTAATTGGAGAGGGAGGGGGAGTATGAACGAAGTAATGGATGGAAGTGATAGGTGCAACTTTGGAGTTAGTGAATGGTGTCATGATACTGGAGCATGGTGCTAAGGGGGTGGGTGGGGATGTGGGATGGGCATATGATTTAGCTGAGGATATGATCAAGAGACTGATGATGTTTAAGATGGAGTAGTATACCCCGAAATGTCAACTTGAGCCGTTTACAACTTTTCGATCACTTTGCTGATTATGGCTTAAGTGTGACAATACCGACTTCATGGCCGCAGTTACGAAGGAGCTTGTGTTTATTAAGTCACCAAAGTTCCGCTGTTCACCGTAGCCACCATAATACACTAAGATGCTACCAAGGATAACTAGATATTACGTGATATCTTCTAGAAATAACAGAGATGATATTGCGAGAACTACAAGTAGATTTGTCGTCTCCTTGCTATTGTATAGACTCACGCGTTGTGATGTTAATGCGAGGTGGGGACATAATAAATACATGCTCCTTCGTACACTTACCATCACAATATATCTCAATCCTTGTGCCCTGCTGGATCATAGTGAGTCTGCTCATCGAAGCTTAGAGTACCAACTAGACCGTGATACTTGTTGCTGAACAAAGTTCCTTTCGCATGGTGGCAATCGTGTACCTTTTCAAATCAGCGGAACCCTGATCCATATAGCAAAACAAGCATAGTATGGTACTTGACTTGAATAAAAATCCAGCGCCGTCAGCACAGTTCAACACCCCAGACTACAACGCCATTACATGCGTGTAATTATTCCTAGGTCAAATTGTGATACTGCCATAACAATACTGGAATTTTTAAGACTATTCTGGCGGTTGTGTCCCGCTCCTCAGTCTACAACCAGTCTCGTACTGCGCGAGAACACGAAATCATGCTGCCATACCGTCAGCTAAGAGAATTTGACGAACTTTTTGAGATGCAGTACATTAGCAGCTGGTATGTGCAGTACGCGTCCACCTTGGCTGTATGCCAATGCATGTCTTGTTCCCCCTTGCACAGCATCTTGAGCGTAGCCACAGAACACATACCAGGTTTGTCCCAGCGCCATGCTCCACGCTGGCCGGTTGCAGATCCGGGAGAGATGTAGCAAGTCGACTATATGGCTGCTGATCCGAACCGAATCCCTTAGGGCCACCACCTGATCAACCGGACGGACTATCCTCCCCACTGCGTCGACGTCAAGTTTTGTTAAGCTCCACTGCACAATGATTGCTTTTTGTTCGTCGAAGCCAGGTTTGCCGACGAGGTTGCTTTGCTGGTTACCGAGCGTCATGCCTGTTGCGGTGTGATGCCTGGAGCGTAGATGCTTCTCCACTGCATCGTTGTCCTCAACGGGGCAGGATGAGAGAATCTGCCTTGACCGGAGCTCCTTTATGGAGGTAGAGTCTGACCTCAGGACATATTGGGTGTGATTGACGAGTCGCTTTGCTGGTTCCGCTGCGTTGATCATGGCAATCTCGGATGGTATAGCAGCAAGATGCTGCATTGTATTCCCACGACCCTCAGCATCAACCACCCATGTTTGTCCCCTCACCACCCGTACTATCGATAAAGCAGGGTATGTAGACTTTTCGCATAAGAAGTCAAATGCCCCTCTCCCCCTCCCCCCCAGTGTTCATCGTCTACAATGGTCTTGTAATGCGTAATTAGAGGATCTGCTCTCCCCATAACGCGGGACAGTTGGAAGCCATAACTCAAAGAAGAGGGTATAACTAATCTGCATCTACCTATCTGCATAATTTTCTTTCATGCCACCACTGGGTGTGTGTGTAGGATGCTGAATACATGGCACTAAACGAAGATGAAGACCATATACCTATGGAGAAAGTCTAATGAAGACCCGTATGGCGGCATGGGTCTCCCAGTCATTGAAATTCATGAAAAACACTTGGTAATCAGGGCACTCCCCCTTGAAGAGTTCTAGCCACTGCGCCGTTTGCGCAGCCTTCATATTGGATTCCTTTTTCCTATTGTCAAATGCCTTGAGCGTCGTCTTGCACAAGCATGTTTCGCATGCATGCTCGCTACCCTCATGGATACACCTTTGAATTCGACCAGTGCAGCGGGAACATGTCAGTTACTCTGAGAGTATTGGGTTTTGCCAGTCTTGCTCTGTTACGACCTGCCACAGGCGTGGTAGCTGAATCTCAATGTTAAATCCAAACCAGCTGAGTATCGTCGAGGCATCCTCAACAGTAATGGATCAGTCCTTGGCGGCCAGTAGCATTTGCCGATAAAACGCCTGTCTCTTGATAGGGAAAGCGCGGACTCCTAGTATATTGCCGCCTGGATAAGACTCATCCAAGGTTGGAATCCGACAGCTGAACGCTACGACACTTGCGAGTGAGATGGTTGAGAAATTCTTCACTTGGAAACTGTACATGGATTGATGGCCCTGGGCACTGCTTGCCTCGTAGAATATCTCCAGATGTTCGTGCAGATTGAATGGAACATGGCCCGCGTTGTGGTATTCAACGGCAGTCACATCCGTGTGCGCGTCTTGGCCGATATAGCGTCCTACTAGAAGCGGGTTGTCTTTGATGCAGCTGCACCCACTTGCGTGAGCCAGAGCAGCATCAGTAGAGTAGAAGACGATGTTGCATTTCATGCAAGCGTGGACTATCATCACGTGCTAGCGAAAAATGTCGAGGATACATGTGTGGCTGACACTAATGACCTTACTTTGACAGTAGCCTTTCATACTAATATCCCTTTCAAGCTTATGGGTATTAATACTGTTAACCTCTCTATGCAGCTTGTATCTTTTGCAAGGTAGTGACTAGAAACTCTGTGGGCGTTTACTTATAAGGTGTTCGTTCAAGGTAGGAATTCAATTGACAATTTCATTGCTTTCCACGCTAAAGGGACTTTCTTCAGCGAGAAGCATGACAATGTAGTTAGGTCTCTCTACGAGCCCTTTTGCAAGCAATTTTACGAACAATTCTACAATCACCTCTCAGAAACACTAAAAATCGAGTCATCTCATGACTTACAAATACACCTCTATTCTTACGGAAATTTGAAGCGGTACCGTCGATCATAGCAACATTGTGCTAGGGTGAGGGTCCTTTACGATCTTAAGGTGCATCGCTGTAGGAAGGCTAGGTGCTTCGGAAATTACTCCCTTCTAGTTACGAGATCCAACATACATCCAACAATATATTACTCCTCAAGCATATAAGTGTAATGACAAAACTTCCTGCGGGGTCACCTAGCATGTGATGAAAATGAGGCAAGCTTTGACAAAAAAGACGATGGTCTGCGTCATTAAACAAAGAAACTGATACACATATATACCTGCCAATGGACCTTGTGCAATTTACCATGATATAAGAATACATAGCATTGTGTATATAGGAATTGTAAACGTATATAGATGCTAACACTCTCACACTATGTTATGTACACAATGTTAGCATCTTTATATACAGGGACTCGCATTGACGAGTCTTACCTCTCTGCAGAACACAAACCAAATTCAAGACCAAAACAACTCACACATACGCCAAAATGTTCGATCATGTAGCATACTTGCAAGAACTCTTTGGAACACATACGTGGAAAGATGTCCTTAGGGTCGGGATGAAAGACATGGACAACGACTTTGTTGATCTAACAACAACACTCAAATTGCCATATGAAGCAGAAGAGCATCCCAAAATACCATCAATTGCTGAGATCAAAAGGGCAGTGAACCTCAATGCAAAATCTGGATGTGGTCGAAGCGTCTTCCAACTTGGAGAACTCGTCATTAAATCGACAGACTTTAGCCTCGTTCAGGAAGCAGAGGTCCTTCTCTTCCTACGACAGCATTCACAGATCCGTGTACCAACGGTATACGCAGTGTTCCAGGACGAAGCCAGCGGCGACGACCATGGTAAAGGCACAGAATACTTCATGGTTATGGAAAACATCAAAGGTGCGCCAATCAGTTCTGAAAGCTGGCTAATGTTTGGACCAGAAACTCGGCAGAAGATCTGCTTCCGAATGGCAGAACAGCTGCGTCTTCTTCGCGACACCCCCGCACCTTCGTATTATGGGACAATTCATAACCGGGGATGGTATTGCCATCTTAACTTGCTTTCGACACGGTATAGAGAGAATTGTGGCCCATACGATAGCTATGCTGATTTCTGCAACGCTGCCATGGCGTCTTTCCGACGGGATGTGGCAATCAGCCTGTCATGTCCATTTACCGAGGAAGAAGACCATGCAAGACAACTTTTGCTACTCTCGGAGCTCGAGTCAAAAATGGCATCATGGCATGCAATCAGCCAGCCAACCTTTACCCACATTGACCCGAATCCGAACAATATCATTGTGCGCCAGATTCAAGACTCCCAAGGCGGTGAGGACTGGGAGGTGACCTTTATCGATTGGGCGCATTGTGGATGGTTTCCAAAGTGGATGCAGGCTGTGACCTGGCGAGAGGCATATCACATTGGCGCAGAAGCTCCTGATGGCTCTTGGAAAGTACACACTCAAGAGGCGAAAGAGATGCGGGAAATGGTGTTCCAGCAAATGGGAGAGGAGACCTACGACGAGCAGGTTGATTTATTCGGTCGGATGAATGAGCATTGCCATCGCCGCGTCTTTTAAATCACAATTATACAGTCAGACTGTGCTTTGCCATGTACTTTGTAGCGTACACGCGATAGTGAAAATCTATTTGGAAGTTGACAAGGAACAAAACCCCCCGTTCCCTGAATACATGGAAGTAACTGATCTCCCTTGACTAAAGTGACATCCCCGTAACGTTAAGCGAGAAAATCAAATCGTGTTATTACCATTCGCGCTCCATGACGGGCCATACCCAGTAACCAGCACGCGAAGAAACTCGTCTCTCCATGCATCAAATCCCCGAAAACTGCTCTCTCTTGCCTCTGCAAAAGCTTCGTTGAAACATTTACCGCAGTCAAACCAGCCGTGTTCTCACAGTATGTAAAAATCTGTTGGCGATTCTTGCACCTTTGGTGTTGCCAGTGAGCAAACCAGTGTTAATCGCTGCTCCTTCCGCAAGCCAAGATAGCAGTGATGGGTTAGGGGATGTCTCATTGTGGCAACTAGATATCGACCTCAGGATGAGTGGTTGCACATTTTCAGTGGGAACTTTCGTTTTACGAGTAACTAGAGCAATTTTGGAGAGGTATTGTGGTGAGTCCGCTTGGATGGACAATGTTTGGGCGAAGAGACGTGACGACGGCGATGCTGAATCTTATTGTGATATCGGGGTTATTCAGGATCTAAATATACGGTACCAAATTCGTGAAATGTCTGAGACAATGTGTCTTGGCCTCTTGTGTCGAACTCGGCATCTGCTTCTCACTACATCAAACAGCCAAGAATCTTTCGTAAAACCAAGCCAATTTTATAAGTGGATAGAACAGTACAAGGTTCTATACCTCAGGCCAGACACATTGAGCACATGATTACAATCTCTGGTTGACATGGAAAAAAAGCGGACTATTACGACGAGTGACAGCCTGTAGTGAGGGAAAAAGAAAGGAGGAAAGCTTGAAGCACAGGCTAATATAGGTACCGGTAGCATTAAAGTCTGTGGAACGGCTGGTACCCTTTGTATCCTACTAGCATAGCCGCTGCATCATTACAGGTCTTGCCCACAGAAGCTATCACCCGTGGCCATTGGGAACTTCACTGTCTTTGATGATTTCACGAACATGTCCCATTATGTATATCAGGGTGTGTAGCAATGACGTGTTGTCGGATGTAGGCGTACTTCAATGATGAGTTCGAAGCGACTCGCTTCCTAATGACGCAGATGCCGCTTGTTTCGACGGGAGGCCTTGTGTTTCTGGGACTTTGTTCTGCTCTGAAGTCCTAGGATGGTATAGATAATGAGCGATCGGGGTCTTGGCTTGAGACTGGGATATCTTTGGCATGAATGAGGGGTTAAGGAGAATAACATCACTCATCAATAAAATTATTTTAGCAGCCTGTAACATTCTCGCAAGAGTAGACATGGTTGAAATCAGTTGAACACCGACGTTCAAGTGCTGCTTGACTACACACTATTGTCTTCTGCTTCTCCTATTGAAACCACCAAATTCTTCCTCCTACTTGTACCATCCCTTTCATCACTACAATAACAACTATCCCCGCATCTGTCCCAAAACCCACTGCACACCCTGAAACAAATTCTGCATAAACTGCGCCGTCTCCGGTAAACTAGGAACATACCAAAACGCATGCGGCAACCCCGCATAATACTCTTCCTTGACCTTCGCCCCAGCTTCCCTCAACGCCTTCGCCAAAACAATCCCATCATCTCTCAACGGATCGAATTCACACGTCGCAATGTACGTAGGCGGGAGCGCTGCAAGCATCAAGCTATCCATGCCAATGAAGTATTCGGCGTTGGTCTTGTCGATGCCGCTGAGGTTGAAAAACGTTTCCATGGACTTTTGGTTGATCATGGGGACGTTGGTGTTTTCGCTGTACGCCTTGTAGTCTGATTGATACTTTTCTGGGACATGCTCTGGGTGGAAGGTTGCGGGGACGAGAGCGAGGATTCCTTTGATGACGTCGGGTGGTAGGGAAGTTTGTGCTAGGATGGTTTTGCGGGTTACGGCGAGGGCGAGCGTGCCGCCTGCGGAATCGCCCATTGTGAAGATTTTGGACGCGTTGCCTTTGAATAGGGAGGCGTTTTCGTGTGCCTTGTTTGGAGTTAGCGTTGTGTACAAGAGTGGTTTGCTGTTTTTTCTTCGGGGAAGAAACTTACCCATTGGACAGCTGCGATCATGTCGTTGAGGTGGGTGGGCGCTTTGTGCTCAGGAGATAAGCGGTAGTTTACACTGATATACACGGCTGGAGTGTGTTCCGCCAGAGTACGGCAGAGTGGGTCTACGGCATCAATATCTCCTAGGACGAAGCCTCCTCCATGAGCGTAGACGCCGATGGGTAGGTCTCCGTTGGATGCGTTCTTTGCTCTGTAGGTCCGCACACGAAAGTGCTCGAGTTGATGCTCTGAAACATTTACTGCGTCGCTGGGCGGTGGCATTTGTGAGGCGATTAATGGGGTGAGCCCTCCAAATTGCGCGCGAAGCTCATCGGCGGTGCTGCCGTCGAGGACAAATCTCGAGCCTAGAGCTTCTTCCAACTGTGAATGTCAGGATGGTTGTTTGCAGCAAAACTTTCACATGTCGTCTTGGAGCTCACCTGTAACCATGACGCTGCGTATTCGCCTTTGCTCTCCATACTGTTGATTTTAGAAAAGTGTGAGTACTGGACACAGCAATTGCTCAATGAATTGGAGGGATAGTCAGTTATCAGTCGAAATTGTGATAAGAGTGGCTTTTATATCCGCACCCTCCGTCGTAGGGGTATGACACGTGCAGTATTGGTACGGTTGTTGGTTCTCAAGTGGGCTGACGGGCGTCAAAGTCACTAGCTGAAGCTCTGTCTCTGCCAAAGCGGAATCAATGCGCGCGTAGCTCTAGTGACCTCGGCATTAGCTCACTAGACAACCGTACATTGCGAGGACGAGCGGATCACAGCCTATCGAGGCCTAGAAGGACAAGTCGAAGTGGCCATTCACTATCAACTTCAACCGCTTGCAAGACCTCTCTACGACCAAATAGGTGATTGTGCAATCTAGAGTCTCCAAAAGGCTTTAAAAAGCAAACCTCTGTGGATCAGGTCTCTTATCATACGCCTTATCGCGAGAATCATCCTTCTACTTTGCTTGGATTGGAGTCAGCCCGTGTTTTGGTGAGAGATGGTGGGGATTTGAAATGAGGAATGAAGACCCGCAATTTGAGACTAGAAGAATATACCATCCCTCCATGAACTTTAGAAATATGCATCCAAATGCGTTTAGTAATCACCATGTTTCAGAATTACACGATAGTGTTGTGGAGAGGTGCTACAGTTGTCAAAATTCAGGGATAAGTCGCCTAGTTTGCACGAGACATGGGTGGGTGGGTGGTCCTCGCTACCGTATCCATGTTCACTAAAGATGCGGGGTGCGGAATGTAAGTGACGCACGACCGTGCAGGCTAGGAGCTGCCAACCCCTCATCCTATAGGACACAGACACATCATTTTGAATCCGGTCAATTTCAACGAATAGCACCTTTAACATTTTGAAAGTCCAGAAAGACAATTGATTAAAGATTAGCAGGTATCTGACCCGATGTGTTTACAACCTCCCCTGTCCATGCCATACTTGAGTTGCAAGATCTTTCAACCCTCAAGAAACGTATACAGCTAATTTGTTTTGCACCCAAGGTTTTCTTTGCTGGTTTCCTCATGTCCGGCAGTGATGAGTTGACGCTACATGTATACGTAATCATCATGTATCATGCAGCCTTGAAACGGTACCTTCATCTCCTTCCCCACCAAATCTACCCTACTCTTCACAACCCCCCCTCTACTCCATCTTCCCCCCTTCTCCACCCTCCCCCTCATAAACCCTAACCCCCAACAACCTCCCAACCGCCCAACTATGTCCC
The DNA here is from genome assembly GCA_025504975.1 of Plenodomus lindquistii. Classification (NCBI taxonomy): domain Eukaryota; kingdom Fungi; phylum Ascomycota; class Dothideomycetes; order Pleosporales; family Leptosphaeriaceae; genus Plenodomus; species Plenodomus lindquistii. The sequence continues at coordinate 379,799 of JANUWI010000002.1, read as the reverse complement.
TTCACCCAAACCGGTCCCCCTCTCCAAAGCGGCAGCACATCTTCCCTGCCCTTCCTCCTCTTCACAACACTTTCCTCCCACTCCCCCTGCTGAAACGCCTCGACATCCTTCCGCCTCACAACATGCGTCTTCGCATCCGCCGCCATGCTCCAAAACCCCACCACATGCCCCTGATCAATTTTATGCTTTATCCACCCTTTACCCTGATCGCTTGCGCCCAGTAAGTTGAGTAACTCTGTACACGAGAACGTTGACTTGTTGGTTGGTAGCCGCGCGGAAGTGAGTTGTGTGCGGTGCGAGGAGGGGGGGATGTCGGCGATGTAGATGGGACGCCAGAAGTAGGGGAGGGGGGTGTAGAGGATTCGGAGAGAGAGGGAGAGGAGGAGGGCGACAGGGAAGTCGAGGCCCAGTGAGACGGAGGCTTTGAGCGCGGAGAGGACGGTTAGGCGGGGATTGGGGGTTGGTGTTGAGAAGAAGAGGAGGTGCCGTTGGAAGGCGGTGTATGTGGGTCGTGACATTGTGTTGATGGGGTTTTGGGGGGTCATGGGAATGGTATGAGGATGGTTTGGGGGTGGGTGAGACGGATTGAGTGAGGAATTTTGAAGGAATGGTTGACGGTGTGAAAGTATAGTCATGACGTCAGGGGACGCGCTGTCACGTGTGAAGGTGTTGGAATGACGGAAAGGGGTAGAGGAGGACAAGCAAGAGGACTTCCATCAAACGTATGTTATTGATTTTGAACGGTGATTGTTTGGTGTCTTTGACAGAAGATTTATGGCTTGTGTCATGAAGAAATTCTGACGAGAGAAGAACTATGTTGGCATCGGTATTCTTATTAAATCGTTATTTTTTCAGCTTCATCTACATCTTACAGCTTGATGCATCTAGTGAGCATGTTCCTTGGTGCACCCACAGTCTCCACCAAAGTCCCTCCTCGCCTGCCTCGCCTCCTGCATCCAAGGCTCCAACCCAAACGTCGCCCTCTCAGCCCTCTTCTCATCCTTGTGCTTGTATCCACCCTTCTCTGCTTGCTCAACCACGGCGTCCAACCAAGCTGCCAGCCTGTATCCAGCCTTGGCAATTTGCTTCTTCACAACAGGGATGGCAGTCTCATAGTAGGCACCGGACAATTCCTTTCCAAAGACTGCGTCTGGGCCCTCGGGAAGGACAGTAGTGCAAACGTACTTGTTGGCATCGCTGGCCCAGCCCATGGCGCTATCAACGGGCTTCTTGACCTTGAGGCCCTTGAGCCACGTCTTGGCCTCTTTCTTGTATTGGCCGTGCTTGATCTCCGCTGTCAAGTTTGTGGCCCAAGCTGAGGCAGTGGCTTGCGAGAAGTTGCCGATAGCCTTTTGTGGGATGGCAGTGTCCCAGATGGAGTGGAGGTTGGTCTTCACGCCGTTGAATGTCACGTTGATCTGGTTGCCGCCAATTGCGAGGTTCTCAACGTGCAGAGGTTGGTGGATGTCGCCGATAAAGTGGATGACCCATTTCAAGGCCTTTTGCTGCTCAACGAGACCGACAGATTTGGTCACGGCCCGACTTGAGTAATTGGCAATGGCAGAGACGATGCAGCCTTCCTCGGGACAATCGCGCTCGTAGTTTACGTTGCAGCTCTCAGGTGGGTTGTCCAAAGCATCAATGTAGTGGTACACCTAGTTTGGAGTTTAAGGTTGACTCTTTTCAATTACTGTGGTACTGATGACTTACAGAGGAGAACTCGCCGCCTTTCTCATAACGATAGCTATCAGCCCATGTCGCTACACTGGCGAGGTATGCAGGTGAAGTGTCATTGAAGAGCTTCTGAGCAAACTTGGCAGTCTTATGAGACACAAAGTTCTGTGCGAGGTAGGCGACAGTAGTATGGCCTAGGGAGCCCCAGGCAGAAGCCAATGGCAACGCTGCCAGCAGAGGCAGGAGAGTCGTCTTGCGAGGCGTCATTGTCAAGAGTTGGTCGAATTAGAGTTTTCCCAACGATCTGATCACGACCAAACGACGGGGATTGTGTGATGCTTAAGTATGAAGACGGATTCCGACCGGCCCTTATCAGCGAGGTTAGTTCAACCACTTATCAACGACATCGGCCACGTCCGTCCCATTGCCACAACAACTTTGGTTGAAAGCTTGAGGTGGTGATATGCAGGTCCACGGCGATACTAACTCGAAGAGGAAGGAGCTGTTCCGCACCCTGGTATGTGAGCCTCAGACTAAACGCACGTGCTGGAAAATGATTGGATCAGTGGTTCAATGGGGACGAGAGACGGGAATGCGGGACCGGAAATGCTGATTCCATACTCGAATCAATGGGTTGTAGTATGTACATGCCTGGTCCAGGCCCCGATACTAATGTATGCAAATGTCCATGTTGCCCGCGTAGAGCAGGGTATCTCTCGCCATGTATCCAGTCGCCAAAACGCCAATTGCCATGCCTCGTGTCTAATGTAATGGTACAGCTTCTGCTTCAATCTCGGTGGGCGCATCCACCACGGTCTCCTCTCCAGGCGCGGGCCGTCCCTCTACCATCCGAACCCACCACGAGGGCGGGTGAAGAGGGCTGTGGTTGTTGTGCAGCGGTGGGTAGATGTCGTTGAAATAGTACCAAACTGCATGTGGTTAGCTTTTGGCAATACAGTGAGGTGACGGAACGTACTGTGGCCGACTACTATGCCGCACAGTTCATCCTTGGGTACGGTCCCATGCATGATGAGCGAGAATGCCATGAGCACCCAGGGCAGGTAGGGAGCCTTGAAGACCAACAGGCCCAGAAAGCTGAGCATAGTATCAGGGTTCTTCCTGCTCCAGATGTAGATGAGGGTGCTCGAAAGGGCGGAGCCGAGGAAGGCCATGGAGAAGACGGGGGCGATGCAGAGGAGCAGCGTGGCGGTAAAGGTGAGGAGCCATGAGAAGTGGGCGGGCGAGCGTCCCGAAGCCTCTTCGAGCAGGCGTGAATAGCGCTGGAGGAAGAATATGTGGTAGAGCAGATCGAGGCTGAGGGGCCCAAAGTAGAAGAAGGTGGTGAGCAAGCGCCAGTACTGGCTCTTGAAGAAGACGGTGCGCACGCTGTAGAAGAGCTGGAAGGGCGAGAGGATGTGGCACTGCACGAGCACGCTGGCACTGAGGGCGGCCGTCATCCACCAGCGGGTGCAGACGGGCATCTCGTAGAACCACTGCTCGAGAGGGAAGCCGCCCACGCCGCCCATCATGCCGTCCCCGCCGGCGAGCGCGTTTGCCATTGTGCCGAGGCGAAGCGAGAGTCGAGCTGGGGTGAGTTGGGATGAATGTTCCAGACGATGTGGTGGAAGAGCTGGTGGTGGAGGGATGCGCCAATTGCGCGCCGAGATGCGAGGTGTTCATAGAGCGAAGACGTGGGAGGGTTGGTTGTGGCTACGTAACCTCTTAGTGCCCGCCAACCGCCAACCGCCAACCGCCAACCGCCAAACGTAGAGCCCGCCGAAGAGCCAGGCAATCGGGCAATCGGCTTTGCCCCAGGCCCAAGCGCGGTTCCTGCATGCGCCCGGCGCCAGCCACACGTGCTGCATTCCGCCATCCCCCCAGCCCCAGCCCCTCGAGTACAACAATCGCCAGAGAACAATAACGGCGCCTGCATCGCTTCCGGATTGTGCGCCCGGTCTGCCTGTTGATCTGCCCCCTGCTGTCCTTGTCTCATCCCTATACCCACACCACATCGCCGCCAGAGACCCAAGCAGCGCGGCGCGACTCGATTGTTTACGCGTTGCGCACATACACGCCGTCGCGACACGCCCACCATCATGTCGAGCAAAACACCCACCCGCAAAAACAAGGCGCGCCCATCGCGTGGAGGCAGACCCAGCACCGGCGGGAGGTCAGATGCGAGCGCGCGGAAAGAAGCCGGCAAAAGACGTATGTGCGCTCCGACTTTTGGCAGCAGCGACTTGCGCGCGCAACCAGGATGCTATGCTAACTGCTGCGCCCAGTTGGACAAACAGGTCCCGCGCCCGATCGCAAAAAGAGCCGCTACAGGCCTGGCACTGTCGCTCTGCGCGAGATCAGACGATACCAGAAGTCAACCGACTTGCTGCTTCTGAAGACGCCCTTTCAGCGACTGGTACGCATCAACACAACACCGCCGAGGAGAGTCGCAATCATACCGAAACCTGACCACTAACGCCCCCGCAGGTGCGAGAGATTGCCCAGAATGTTTCGGGTGAGAACGGTCCTACCCAATGGCAGTCCCAGGCCATTGGAGCCCTGCAAGAAGCGACCGAGGCCTTTCTGGTGAACCTCTTCCACGATGCAAATTTGTGCGCCATCCACGCCAAACGCGTCACAATCCAGCAAAAGGATATCCAACTCGCTCGGCGACTGCGCGCTGCATGGGGTGCGCCTGTTTGAGTGCCGTTTGATCCATGGCTGATGTTCAAACACGGTCTTTGTTCTTTTCTTATCCCTTTTCCCCAAGGGAAACGCTGCATGTACTGCTGCATCTTGCAGTACTCCCCTGAATCTTTGAAACAAGTCTTGTTACGGTGAATGGCGGCGATTGGCGTTCTTTGGCATATGGGGATTTGAGCACCTAGGTACGTTGTGGCCTGCAATTGCCGGCTATTGTTGTGATACCGCTTGGACTGGGCGTGTTCCGCTTGAAGACCAATAGCCTTTTGGGTCTACAAGTAACGTATCTCAATTCATATCAGATACCAAAAAGAAAATTACTTGCAGTCATCTTGGTCACCGAGTGAATGCAGATGTAGCTCGTGTGCAAGTATCGAAGGGTACAGGTACCATCTATTGCGCAGTGAGGCTGGTCTCGGCTAGATAATCGGGCAAGTGCTCCCGCCCCGCCGCCAAAGCTTACTGTACATACATCCAACCGCCAAAGCTTACTGTACATCCGACCGCCATACTTACCGAACATCGAGGACAACCTTGCAAGGCTCCTCCATGCCACCGAAAATGTACCATTTGCACACCTGGATCTTCACAGACGTTTCCAAATATCCGCTTCAGCAAAGATTCAGATAGCCCTCCATACAATGACGTCTGATACTAACACGCTTATCATTCGCCGACCTAACGACCTTCCCCTTCCGCCCACCATTCACAGCATTCAACCCCACAAGCACGTAACCCAAGACTTGTCGGCTATGTCAAGATCCCGAAAAGCCTTCTTGGCAGCCTTGGCTATACAAGATCCCCCACAGGTCCCAACATCATTCACTGGCTGCCTCAAGTCACCGCACTGCAGATGGACACGCACTATGGCCCAACCAGGAAGCTCGTTAGCGCTTATGCACCGCGTTGAGGTGCTATGTTCGGCGGAACATCGACACATAAAGAGCGCGAAGAAGCCGTTTTGACTTTCCAGGTCATTCAAGTTACTTGGACCTTCACAGCAGTGATGATGCTCTCATTGTCATCTGCACTCGGTGCTATTGCGGTTCTGGGCGGCGTTTATGCCCAGTTCCCACCGACACCTGTTGGGGTCACGGTACTTGATTCGCAGCTAGAAGATGGTGTCAAGATTTCCTACAAGGAGGCATGTTCTACTTGCTGAATGGCTGCAACAACATACTAACGACCTTTTAAGAACGACCTCTGCGAGACCACCCAAGGCGTCAGAAGCTTCTCTGGTTATGTCCGTCTTCCTGCCGAGGCTTTGGCCGACCTTGGTGTGCAAAATCAAACTTACGAAATCAATACCTTCTTCTGGTTCTTTGAATCCCGAAAGGATCCTGCAAATGCGCCATTGTCTATTTGGATGAATGGTGAGTCTGATACAGTCCCCGAATTTGATCTGGATTAATGCTCATCCATTGTGTAGGTGGCCCAGGTTCAAGTTCTATGCTTGGATTGTTGCGTGAGAATGGACCTTGCTTCATCAACTCCGACTCAAATTCGACATACCTCAACGAGTGGTCCTGGAACAACGAGGTCAATATGCTCTATCTCGACCAGCCTGTGCAGGTCGGCCTAAGCTACGACAGATTGACCAACATTACCACGAACATGGACACTGGCGATCTCGAAATTGCCGACTTTTCCAACGGTGTTCCAGCACAGAATGCCTCCTTCTACGTCGGTACTTATCCCAGCCAGGACTCCAATCTCACCACTCGCGGCTCCGAGAACTCTGCGCGAGCGCTTTGGCACTTTGCCCAGACTTGGTTCCAGGAGTTTCCAGAGCACAAGCCAAATGATGATCGCATCTCGATTGCTACAGAGTCTTACGGTGGACGATACGGTCCTGCCTTTGCAGCCTACTTCCAGGAGCAGAATGAAAGGATTGAAAACGGAACCTGGACTGAAACTGGCCAAACACACCTCCTGCATCTCGATACCCTGTTCATCATCAACGGCTGTATCGACCGCTACGTGCAGTGGCCTGCATATCCACAAATGGCCTATAACAACACCTACGGCATAAAGGCCATCAACGAGTCACGCCACGAGGAGGTTCTTGACAACCTCTACCGCGAGGGAGGCTGTCTTGACCAGATAGAAGATTGTCGCAACCAGAGCCTCGCTTTCGATCCCACTAACCAAGGCTTCAACGAGTCCGTAAACGAGGTCTGCGCTGCCGCCGAAACATTCTGCTCAGAAACCATTCGCGACCCCTACTTCGACACAGATCTGAACTACTACGACATCTCAGTTCCGGGCGCAGCTTCATATCCGCCACCATGGTACGCAGGCTGGCTCGACCAACCACACGTCCAAGAAGGTCTCGGCGTACCTCTCAACTGGACACAATCCAACTCGGCCTCCTCCCGCGCCTTCCGCAGCATCGGCGACTACCCCCGCCCAGGCTGGAAAGAAGATCTTGCCTACCTACTTGAAGAAGGGATCAAAGTCACACTCGTTTACGGTGACCGCGACTACGCGTGTAACTGGTACGGCGGCGAACTACTCTCCCTCGCCATCCCATATGCAAACGCCTCTTCCTTCGCCGACGCAGGATACGCCCCTGTCGTGGTAAATGATACCTATATTGGCGGCCAGGTACGCCAATACGGTAACCTATCCTTCACACGCGTCTACGAAGCCGGCCACGAAGTCCCAGCCTACCAACCCGAAACCGCATACCGCATCTTCCAACGTGCGCTATTCAACTTGGACATCGCAACTGGTAACACTTCGACGCTTGAGAATGCAGACTATAGCACCCAGGGACCAAGCAATGTCTTCAATATTACAAATGAGCCTGTTATGGACCCTGGATCGCAGTGCTATGTGTTGGATCGGGGACAGTGCACGGATGAGCAGTGGGAGACGGTCATGGATGGCAGTGCGCTGATTAAGAACTGGATTGTTGTGGATGCGAATACGAGTAGTTTGTTTCCGGATTTGGTGGGTAATGCGACGAATGGAAGTTCGCCAAGTGGGACGGGGAGTCTGGGCCCGGTGTTTACGGGTGGGGTGGGTGAGCTTGTGCCTGTGAGTGTGGGATGGGTTGTGGGATGGGCTGCTATGGTGGGGATCGTCAGCTTGCTATAGAGACAATGTGTTGGAGGAATAAATATCGCATAGGAAATGAAATGAAAGCCTTTTATATCCGCTGAGCGTGCTGAATGCCCATACGCATCACCCCGAAACAATACAGCCTCGCTCAAGGTGATCTGAACCATTCCAGTCCAACGAAATCACACCCCGAACGCCTTGATAGGTATCCACAGCCATGTGCCGTACAGTCCCTACCATCCTTGATACCTTGATACCAACGCTCATTCCGCAAAACCCTCAAACAAACTCCTCAACCAGTTCCTCACCCTGAGCACCACCACACCCGGCAAGTGCAGCATCATCACCGCCCTCAACGCTCTCCTGCACCCCCTCCACATCTTCAACCTCAACCTTGACCTCCTTCTTCCTAGGCGAAGCAGACATTTTCTTCTCTACCCTTCCAGTCTTGACACCTACCCACAGCATTAGCACAAGCACACACACACACACACACCCTCTCTTTTCACCATTGCCACCCATCCCCCCCCCCCAACAACAACGAACTAACTTACCACCCTTCTTCCTCCCCTTCTCCGCAACCGCACCACGCGGTCTCGCAACCCCAACAGCAGGGCCCTCGCGCCCCTCAGCCTCCGCCTTCAGCTGCGCAGCGACTTTTTTCGGCTTGCGGAGGAAATTCTCAATCGCGTTGTATGTTGCGCCTTGGCCGTAGAGACGGGCGACTTCGGTGCAGTTGATCTGTTCGGAATCACAATCGCGTTAATATGTGCTTTGTTTTGAGAGATGAGAGATTGAAGGGAAATAGGGGAAAGACGGACCTTGTTATCGTGGGATGCGATGATGGCGGCTAGGAGGCGGTCTGCTACTTCTTTGTCTTGCCAGTTTATCGGCATTTTGGCGGTTGGCTGAGTGGGGGATGGGTTGCTGGGGTGGGTTGTGTTAGTTGGTGGGCATGTGGATGTGGGATGGTGGTGAAGTGTGTTTATGCGGTGGTGATGGAGTGGGGAGGATGTAGGCTTATCGAGTGGGTAAAGGAGATTAGGTGTAGAGCTGTGGCTGTCTGTGTGGTGAGAGCTTGGAAGCTTTGCTCTCGTACCGCCGTGAGTGCGGTGAGGTAAGGTTTGGTCGAGCTTTCTGGACTTACGGACTTTGGTAGGGGAGAGTGAGGTGTGGGGTTGCTTGCGGTTGTGCGTACGGTGTGTGGTGGTAGTGAAGAAGGAAGGATTTGGAGAAAGAGGAGAGACTATTTCGGGGGTTTTTGTGTGGGAGCTGGGCCGAGCTGTTGCGCGGGCGGTGAAGGGGAAGGGGAAACAGGCACGCGGCCACAGCGTGGCACGGTTTTTCACTAGGGTCCCTTTCTATCCTTCACCTGCAGACATTTTCAACACTGGTGAGAGAAGGTAGGAGCACAGTAACGTAACACACTTGCAGGAGGAGCATGAGGCCTGTGCGCATTACAATATGCAGAAGACGAGGAAAGGGTTGTGAAGGAAAGAAACGTAGTCACGAAATCCATGAGTACGGTAAATCGCAGTATCATGGACGACTGGCCAGTTCATTCGTCATGTATTCATGTACGTATCTTCTTCTTCCCCTTTGTATCGTCCCACTCTCTTTTCCCTTTGACCTCAGCCTTGTGCCGCTTCGCTTCCTCTCGTGGATCAATGACTAACAAGTCTTCTTCATTCTTCCGCTTCCACTCCAGATCCTTGCCAAGCCTGTCTTTCGCAAAGCTCAGTGAATGTGCCATCCAGCCCGCATCATCATCAGACTCCTCTTCGTCCTGTTTATCCCAGGCTTTACAAGACTGACATCCTACTATGAAATGCAAATCGCACGCAGCCTCTTCTTCGTCTGCTTTGCTGCTATCTAACGTGTCGTTACCCTGATCAGCCGGGACGCTATCAATCGTAGGTGACTTGGCCTTGACTGGTGCTACTGGCTCAGCTGTCTCGAGCTTGGACTTGAACTTGGACAGTATATCTAATGTCGCCTGTTCTTGTGCCGTATTTGTGCCTGCACCTCGCTTGCGACCACGTGTCGTGGATACAGGGACCATAGACTCTAGTAATGACTTCTTCTTCGCTGGTTCTGCCCGATCAGAGGCTGTGTTACGCTTCATAGAGGCTTTCAGTTCTGCAATCTGCGCATTCACGCGATCCAGCTTGGCGCGCTTCTCAGACTCGGGAGACAATTCTCGTGGCGGAGGTGACCGAGCTTTTTCCTTGACTGGTGGTGGTGCAGGTTTGATTACTGGTTTTGGAGACACGGATCTTGATGGTGATTTACGTGTTGGTTTGCGAATAGGTATCTCTCTCGTCTGCTCAGTTGTTTTTGCGATTGTTTTCTGTCCGTCATCAGTGACAAGCTTGGTGTTGAACTTCGCCTTCTTTGTCACAGGCGCCGACATGGCATCGTCTGCTTCATCTCCAAAGCTGAGCACGTTCTTGCCGGCCTTCCTCTTGGGCTTCTTGGGCTTGGGCGCTTCAGGCGCAGTTCGCTCTGCCACACGCGCGCGCTTGACCATGTCCTCAAAGGGATTGATGATGATGTCTGCACCGGTGATCTTGGTGGGATACAGGGGTTGGTCCTCGCTGCCCTCGCGGATCTCCCCTTCGGCCATCTTCATGAGGTTGTATATGGTGTCTCCCGCGATGCGCCCAAAAAGCGTGTTTCGATCCTGTAGCTCCGGGGTAGGCGCAAGCGTGAAGAAGAACTGGCTGCCATTGTCATCCTTGGTGCCCGTGTTGGCCATGCCCAGCAGGCCCCTGCGCGTGTACTTGAGGCGGCTGTGGAACTCGTCGGCGAAGGGCGCACCATCGTAGCTGCTCTCGCCGCCCTGGCCAGTGCCCGTGGGGTCGCCACCCTGCAGGATGAAGCCGCGCACGAGGCGGTGGAAGACGGTGTTGTCGTAGTAGCCATCGAGACAGAGCTGCAGAAAGTTGCGCGACGTGACGGGCGTCTGTTTGGCGAAGAGTTCGAGCTCGAGGTCGCCCAGGGTGGTGTGCAGGACAACCTTGGCCGTCGGATTGGGCTCGAGGTTGTATGTCGAGCTCATCTTGGCCGTCGCGCGATGATCTTCTCGTGGACCGTCAGCGTGCGTCGCAATGCGCACTGGTTACTGTTTCGATACGCAGACTATTCGAGGTGCAAGTCGCGAATTGTCGACCAGTGAGAACGCGGTCGCGACGCACGGTCGGCGGCCAAGTGGACGTAACCGCACATTCCTCTCTGACATGTGGGCCGACGTCATGGGCACAAGCGGGACAAGCCACTCTGGCCCGACCTTTACTTGCATCTTCACCTCCAATAGAACAAACAGTCCTTCCCTGACAATGCTGCAGTGTCCCTCTGATTGCTGACTAGACACTCGTGCGCCATGTTGCCCTACATCAATGCTCGTACGACGACCCCACACTGCTGCTGTCTTTGTCTTGGCTCTCGACTGACCACCTGAACAGCATTCGAGTATGTTGCTGCAGCACTCGGGAATTCTGCAGATGAGCGTAGGTTGTGTCCCCAATTCCTGCGTACCAATCACTGACATGGGCCCAGTCAAGCTCGTCTTTACCTTCTATCTCTCCTACCCCCTAGCAGCAATCCTGAAGAGGATACCAGACAAGAAACCATGGCAGAAAAATGCATTCGTGATAACGTAAGGCTTCCAAGCTATTTCCAAGTTGTAGTCTGACTTCGCAGTGTTTCCATGTTCTACCTAGTCGGCCTGTTCAGCCTATGGAGCGGCCTTCGTACCATCCTGATCAGTGCCGGCGGAGCATACCTCATCTCCTCCCGGATCAACTCTCCTTACATGCCATGGATCGGCTTCGTTTTCCTCATGGGTCACATGTCTGTCAATCACATCTACCGCCAAGCAGTCAATGATCCTGCCGTCTTTGACATTACCGGAGCACAGATGGTCCTGGTCATGAAGCTTACTGCGTTTTGTTGGAATGTGCAAGACGGTCGCCTGCCCGAAGCCGACCTCTCAGACTTTCAGAAAGATCATGCCATCCGGACCATGCCAAGCCCCCTGGACTATCTGGGCTACGTCTTCTTCTTCCCAGCAATGATGGCGGGCCCTGCATTCGACTATGCCGACTACAGCGAGTACATTACAACCACCATGTTCACTCTGCCGCCTGGTGTAGATCCTTCCAAAGCGCCTCCGACGCGCAAGAAGCGCAAGATCCCCCGCAGTGGTCTGCCGGCTGCTATAAAAGCAGCCTACGGCACGCTTTGGCTAATAGCGTTCCTCAAGTTTTCTGCATGGTACTACCCAAGTTTCTTCTTAGGCGACGAGTACATGAAGTACAACTGGTTTCGCCGAGTGTGGCAGCTTTACATGCTTGGTCTCACCGTGCGCATGAAGTACTACGCCGTGTGGAGCTTGTCAGAAGGATCATGTATTCTTTCCGGCATCGGCTATAACGGCGTTGATCCAAAGACGAATCGTGCCAAGTGGGACCGACTGACCAATATCAAACCTTGGGAGATAGAGACTGCACAGAACGCTCGTGCTTATCTTGGATTCTGGAACATCAACACCAACAACTGGCTTAGAAACTACATGTACCTCCGTGTTACTCCCAAGGGTCAAAAGCCAGGGTTTAGAGCAACTTTGGCGACGTTCGTCACAAGTGCTTTTTGGCACGGCTTTTACCCCGGATACTACCTTGCTTTTGTACTTGCTGCGTTTGTTCAGACAGCTGCCAAAAGTAGGTTACTGTGCAGCTCATTCAGTGGCACACGATGCTAACAGACTTACAGATGGCCGCCGCTTGATACGCCCTCTATTCCTGACTCCTGATGGCAAACAAGACCTGCCAACGAAGAAATTCTACGACTGGTTCACATGTTTACTCACCCAAGTTGTCTTTGCTTTCGTCGTCGCTCCATTCATCCTACTTGGCTTCTCCGATACATTCACCGTCTGGTCACGTGTGTATTTCTACACGCTCATCGGAGTCGCAGCTTCGTTCGGTTTGTTCTCGCGCTCGCTTCCTTTCCGAGGCCAGCTAGCACAACTTCAAGCCTCCCGTGTAGCGGGTCCTGTAACAATCGACAAGCCGCAGGTCGAGAAGGCTGCACGAGAAGCAGTCTTCGGAGAGCTACTGCAGAAGACCACTTCTCAAGAAAGCGCGGTCGACCAACGGAAACAGCCAATTCTTGGTATCCCCGATGATGCTGACGCCGAAATTGACGAGATTGTGCAAGAAGTGATGGCGGAATTCAACGAAAGGAGACGAAGGGGAAGTATCATGCAGGGATTTGACGTGAAGAAGGTCGTTCAGGAGAAATTGAATCAGTTCAATGTTCAGGAGAAGTTGAATCAGTTCAAGAAGGCCTAAAAATTGGCAGAAGACCCAATGCAAGAAACCACACCTGGTAGACTCGCAGAGGCGACGGGTGAGCGATCGCGCCCGTGTGGAGAAAACGATTCGGACAACAAAATCTGGCTCGCCGAAAGGCTGTCTCCGGCATGCGTGGTGGTGTACGCAAGCGTTGTAGACATTGAGCTCAATGTCTTTCGAACGGCTGATCCAGGCCACCCAGACAAGTTTTGACGATTGGATTCAATTGGATATCATGTTGACCTGCATGTTCTTAGCAAATACATAGCCTGAGCTGATATGTCGGCACTCAACGCCGGTCTTATGGAATGTATCACCGAAGCACACAACACATGGCACCACTACAATTTGCCTCACGGCTGTGTGAACAACCATACTGAAGTTTCAGCCACACGCGTAAAATTCGGTTGGATCCTGCCGCTGCACAATGCCCAACTGATCGCTCGGGCCGCTGTGCTAAAAACTCGTCTCTCCGTTCTCACGAACCATTCGTTCGTCATGAACGACTCGAATGGTTTGCCACAGAGTTAGTGCTCACCCAAGTTTCTCCTTGGTGGCTGTGGATGCAGAAGTGTGTCTGATGGCGCACATGCAAAGCTTTTTTTAAGATTCCGAAGACCTTCCGACACATGTGGCAGCCACGAGGCAAGATGCAAGGCTCAGCCCTGCATGTGCAAACTTTGTTCGTTGCCGGTGGCCGGTAGCGCTGAATTAGCCACACCCAAGGGCGCATCATTTCGATGGAATGCGCTTGCGGCCGTGTACGGGCGAAGCCTCACTTTACGACTACAACAATCATTCTATTTTAAGTGTTCAACTCTCCCAAGCGCACTCGAACATTGGAAGACTTGAAAGCGGCCCTTTTTGGAAGGATTTGCCTAGCACAGACTTGCGATCGGATGTCGCGATCTCACGCTTCGGACCGACTTGAGATCGGATGCCTGGTGTGGCCAAGTGGCGATCCTGCAGGGGACACAGCCGATACTGCAAAATCCATGTGCGCATCATCCACAGCTGCCACGAGTCGAGGCACATTGGACATTGGGCCATACAAATGGCAGTCCTGGGCCCCGAGGACTAGCTTCCGCAGCGAGTTACAGGCTAGCAGCACATCGTTGCGACCCAATTTCCCAAACTCCAGGTAATTCTTGATGGCGAAGCAAATGGTGTAACGCAGGCAAGCTAGACCGTCCGAACACCCAGCCCAACGGTCTTGCCCAAACCTTCCGTGAACGGGTTTTGCTTTTTCGAAGACCGCTCCATTCTGTGCAGCCACGCAATCCTGGGACGGCGACCAACCGGATCGACCACCTTGCATGACCGACGTACAGCCCTCATCCTGCGCAGACTCCACTCGTGACTCGGTGCTGACCGCAAACAAACATCTTCCCTGGCTAGCAGCTTGCGGCTCCGATCTCAAACACGCCATTGTTGGGTATCAACCCTGTTTGTGGCTGGAAATGCAAGCCGCGAAGTGAGTGATTTAGCTACACCTGCTAAACGTGTCAAACTCTGGCCCACCTTGCCGGAACAATGGATCCTCACAAGGGTGAGCGCTTTTGTGCAATGTATATTGATCCTTGGATCCACAGTCTTTGGGGTTTTCCTGTGGAGATCAATGCTTCGAATTGATTACTACTCCGCGACCTATCTTGACACTAAGTTTTCCTTGACCCATGGTTTCGCTGTTCGGTGAACACTGCGCGGATACACATGAAGACTCGACATCTGGGGTGGACTGCACAAACGGTGGCTCATCCTCATCATGGGCGTACCTGATAATGGCCCTGTGAGCTTTCTAACCTCCTTCGCAATATAGAACGGCTCACTGATTTCCGGATACCAGGTCATGGTCGGCATCTCATGGTGGCTAACCATACTCTGCGGTGCCTTCTTGGCCCTACGCATATATGCAAAAGTCAGTCGCAAGCAAGGTCTCTGGTGGGACGACCACATCTTAATTACCTCATGGGTATGTTCCAGGGCCCCAGCCTTCCCACGCCAACAACCCCCGATGGGCCAAACTGACAACCCCCGGCACAGGTCCTTCTCCTCATCCAAGGCATCATCCTCCAAGTCGGTCAATCGCTCGGCTTCGGAAAACGCATCGTCGACATTCCCGTCCAGAACCTCCCCACCATAATCATTGGCACATCAGTCGGCGCCTCAATATCCTGTTTCGCATCGACCTTTTCCAAAATTTCCTTTGGCGTCACACTACTGCGTCTAACGACGGGGTCACTGCGATGGTTCGTGTGGTTCTGCATCGTCAGCTTGTTTCTGGTTATGCTGCCGTCTGCGCTGAATACATGGATTCAGTGCCGGCCGCTTGCAAAAACATGGGATGATAGTATCGAGGGGACGTGCTGGCCCGCCAATGTCACTGTCAATTACGGCATCTTCAACGCCGCGTGGTGCGCGGTCGCTGACTTTGCGCTGGCGTTGATTCCGTGGAAATTAATCTGGGGACTGCAGTTGCAGATGAGGGAGAAGATTGGGATCGGGATTGCTATGAGTATGGGTATCTTGTGCGTATGCCCCTTCACTTGCTCCCAAACACACACTTCTGCAGGAGAAGGGAGAAAATGTTTTTACTAATTGGGACATCAACAACTATAGAGCTGGTATCTGCGCAATAGTAAAAGGCATCTACATTGTCCAACTCCGACAACAAGATTTCTTCTACAACGGCAAAGACGTCACAATCTGGACTGTCGTTGAAACCGCAACAGCCATCATCGCCGCTTCGATACCCGTTCTCCGTGTCTTCTTCAAGGAAAAAGTTTCTTCATACACTGGCTCCCGGGGCAAAAGCAGTAGAAACAGTATACCGCTGTCGTCACTGCCGCAGCATAGTCAACAGTCTAGCTATCATACTGCTACTGTGCAGGCTATGGGTCCGAGTAAGGATGGAGGTTGGGTGGCAATGGACCCTGTGGAGGATGGGAGTGATGGGGCGAGTCAGCGGAGTATACTGAGACATGAGGAGGATGGGCTGGGGAGGGGGAACGCGGGACTGGTGGGACATGAGGATGAGGGAATTCTGCAGACGAATACTGTTACGGTTACTGTGGAGGATGAGAGGGATCAGAGCTTTAATGATAGTCCATGGCTTGGAAAAACATGAGACGAATAATACATGATATGTTCATTTGTGCCAAACCTATGAGACGGAATATTGTTTTTACATGAGTGGCATCATGAGACTGGTGTCTGGGGATCGTCCTAGCGATATCTATCCGTTGAGATTTCCAAGTGAGACGAGAAGGCAGCTGTGGCTCGGCTATTTCTATTATATAGTCTAAAAGCGTAGGTCGAAGCCGTCACTGTGAGCTGTACCTTTCCCCGGCTAAGCCTTACCATCAGAGAATTGTACAACGGCCCACTTGCCGCTCCAAGCCCACTTCCTCGCACCGCTGTCTCCGCCGCCACCTTCAGTCTCCCTCAACTTCTCATCTTCACCTTCTGTCAGACCAACGACAACGTCGGCCTTGCACGTCCGTAGTGCAAGTACGCGAAGTCCAGAGCCGGGGCCCATAGGACCAATCGCTTCTGTGAAGGGCGTTGTGGCTGGCCAGGCCGCCTGTTCAAAAGTCAGTATGCATGCATCAGATGGAGACCTGTGAAACTTACATCGGCAGTCAGCTTCCTATAATTCAAGTCACCCTTGAATATGACCAACTCGCTTCCCTTCAGATCCTCGTACAACTCTGGTTCTGCCGTGGGTAAGCGCCAGTAGCTACCAGCAGCGGTCCAGAAATCGTTGGGTCGGAGCACGAACTGGCCTTCGGCATAGATGCTACTCCAGCTCTGGAATAGATATTGCAGGTTCGCGTGTTCGGTGTCGGAGAGTGGTGTTGGCTCTTTGCCGGCTTGCTTTTCGTCGTCTGAAGGAGTGTTGTAGAAGGCTTGTGGGTTGGCCAGCGCAGATAGAAGGGCGGCAAAGTCGGCTGGCAGTACGTCTGAGACGAACCAGGGTATTGACTTGGGGTGAAAGACGACAGTGGTAGCAAGGCCAGCTGAGACGAGGTAGCCCGCGAGAATGAGGTCGACGAAAAGCTCAAAGCCCGCATTGTCCAAGACGATGTCGACACGGCGTTCCTTCGTTCCAGACTTCCTGGCAGCACTCAACACCTTGAAGGCCTTGTCCAGATCATTGACGAGGATGTTCTTCTCTGCCTTCTTTCGTGCCTCTGAGCCTTGTAGCTTCTGTATGTCCTCGTATGAGAGGTTTGTCAGGAGGGAGAGATCTGTTGCGTTGCCCCAAAGACAGATCTCGCACATCTCAGTGAACAAGAGCTTCTCTGCCGCCTCGATTTGCTCTGGTGTCTGCGCACTGTTCAGGGTACGCTTCTCCTGCAAGTCCGTGACGATGTCCTTGTAGCGAGCGGCGAGTTCGAGAACGGCAGGGCGCGAAGACTTGAAGGTTGCCATTTTTTGTCGAGCGAACAGATCGTACGTTCGCCATTGCTTGGTCTGCTTGAAGATGCTCGATATGCGTCTTAACTATGGAGATTAGCCATCGCTTCAATGCAAGGCGCTAGACTAGAGTATAGAGCATACCGGTATAGGTAACACTCGGCATACAGCCAAGGAACGTTGTGCCACTTTGAGCTGCCTCTTGCGGCCAATTCCTCATTGTACGCAGCAACGTCAGACTCTCCATCATCGGGAATCGGCGTGAGTTCACGGTCGTGCTGGACCTCATATTTGAGTTTGGCCAGCTCTGCGACAATCCATTTGCCTTCACTCAGTGCCTCGTCATTCGTAGTCCCGTATGTGGCGCGATGAACGTCGTCAATGCCTTGGGTGATGATAATAGGCCATCTCTCGCGCGCCGATGTGTGTGCGAACGACGTCGGATCACTCGTCTTGTATTGCGCTGTTCGAGTCAGCTTCTGCAAACAACATTGTTGACTGATCCATCCATACCTGCTGTGAATGTGTCGTTCTCCATTTTGTGGTGGAATGTCTCGTACAAATCTTCAGTGCTCACTCTCAGTATTCGCGATGACGATCTACCGTGGTGGGGCATGGTAAACTTATTTCGCGGCTCTTCGGCATTGCCCTTTACAGCCTAGCGTCTGGGTAGCGTCCCTTACATCTACATCTCTTCCCACACAACGTTTGGAGCTACATACTTCCTCTGCATCCATGGAGGGCCCAATATATCTGCGGCTTCCATTCGAACTGGTGCTTCATGTCATCACATCCTGTCTTCCTGATGCAAACACGATACTTGACCAGTCCCACGTCATCACCAAAACCTTACTATCGTTCACTCTTGTATGCCATGAGACCAGACGACTGGCCAATCGCTATCTGCGCCAATACTGCATGTATTTGAACTCGGAACATCGTTTGCAATCATTTCTCTCAGCCGCTTCCAAGCGACATGACTTCCGCAACATTACCTGCATGACTTTGGCACCCTTCAGCGAGTATGACATCGATTTGATACAATTTCGGCGCGTTCGAGGCTTACTGACAATGTCGGCCCCTTTATTGAGGAAGCTTGTCATTGAGTTGCCATTGGATCTTTATTTTCCAGAAGTAGACACGAAACGCGTTGTCCCTGTCCTTAGGAAAGGCCTCGAAGCCCTTGTCAACCTCGAAGAATTTGTCAGCGTCAAAGACGAATGCCTTCTAAATGATACAGACGACGGAGATACCTACTGGTACCTCTGGAGCCGCTGACCCAAGCTCAAGCGACTAGCACTGTTCAGGGCGCCCGCCGATGGAGACTTTTGGCGCGACGTTGCCATGCTCACCAGATTGGAGACGCTCGTATTATCCGACCCAAGTTTCATCTTTCGGCTGGATGCCAAGGCAGAGTACCGCAAGCACACAGACCGCCCACTACGTGTTGTTCTCTGCATGTTCACGGAGTGGATTGGAATGAGCCCGGTGGTCCACTCCATACTTAATGACGACGATAAGATTGTTCGGGACATGGTCGACCCTGAGAAAACTGTGGTACTATCCTTACATTCATGTCCTATCGGGGGAGAAGATACAGAGGGGGAGCGTCTGCATCGATATGTCAGGGCTGCTGCAGAGAACAATAACCTGTGGCAGTGGCAAGGCGAAGAGATTGCTCATTCAACTGATATTGGATATATATAGTATAGACGCATCGAATTTTATGCTGGCCAGGGTTTGACGAATCATCCATCGCACCTGAATAGATAGCTGTTGTCCGCCAAATTCTGACCCGAATCGAATCCGATGTGTCTGTATTCTGTACTTGAGTGGCTGACTCGAAAGCTCTGTAGTTAATTCCTGCTACAATTGAGCCCGAATCAGAGGCAGAAGCGCGCACAGTGTCCTAACACGTTAGAATTATGGTTGATCATCCCAATTAATGGCATTGAGAACCTGCCCGAAACTCCATAACGAATCGCACCCAGTGACCTCTTCTATTTGAATCCTAATGTTCTGGCGGATGTGAAGACGTGAGAACTATTACAGCATGATTTCGGTCACCGTGTGAGATATAACCCATTTGCTAGACATTGTCGAGAACGATGTCGCAGAACCCACAGTGACGTGCCCACATGCATTGGGAAAGGCAGTCGAGGCTAGCGGCCGCCGCTTGTGATGCAGGGTCTTCCAATCTCGCAGCCAATCCGGAACGAGCAGTGACATCTTTTACGCTTCGCCAGGTACAGATTCAATTCCTGCCTTAATTCATCGAATATTCACTTCAAATGTCAAGAGTTCCTACACTGCTGAACACATCTCAATTACTCTCTAGCGTGTCTGCTTTCCCTATGAGCATCTCCAGGTCCCTCCAACGTATCAGCATCTCCATAATCACAAGACCGCGATACACTATCCAACCACTCAGGAAAATGACTACAATTACAAATGGCGACCTGAACAATACCTCTGCAGAGCGCGCAAAAGTAGGAATCACAATCGATCCCGCATACCGAACCACCTCTTTAGCAATTCCCGCTACACAAGATGATCCATCAATTCGATCAACATACCGCCCCTTTCTGCTCGAAGACACTCATGCCCAGGACGACTGGATCGCCCAACTCGAACTCAGCACCGTTTTGAAGATGGTAGATCTCAAAGTGCTGAAAAGCGGAGAGGACAGACTAAAAGTCCTCGTTCTCTACGGAAGTCTGAGGGAAAGGTAAGCGTATTCACAACTTTCACCCATCCAGCAGGCTACTTCTTATAGAGACTAACAAAGATGACCCACCCAGATCATACTCGCGCCTCCTAGCCTTCGAAGCAAGCCGCATCCTCCACCGCCTCGGCTGCGACGTCCGCATCTACAATCCCACCGGCCTCCCCGTAAAAGACGACACCCAGCACTCGCACCCCAAAGTCCAAGAACTCCGCGACCTCAGCAAATGGTCCGACGGCCACATCTGGGTCTCGCCCGAACAACACGGCAACCTGACTGCCGTGTTCAAAAATCAGATTGATTGGATTCCCCTGTCTACGGGGTCTGTTCGGCCTACGCAGGGTCGCACGCTCGCGATTGCGCAGGTCTCGGGGGGGTCGCAGTCGTTTAATACGGTGAATTCGTTGAGGGTGTTGGGGCGCTGGATGCGCATGTTTGCTATTCCGAATCAGAGTAGTGTGCCCATGGCTTATACGCAGTTTACTGATGTCGATGCCATCGAGGGGGGTAGTAGGATGAAGCCGAGTGGAAATAGGGATCGGCTTGTGGATTGCATGGAAGAGTTTGTCAAGTATACAGTCGTGATGCGGGAGCATTTTGAACTGTTCGGGGACCGTTACAGTGAGAGAACGGGGAAATGAGCAAGAGAGACTGTCAAGAGAGGCACTAAGGAATGAGTCTTGTTCGAAAAGTATGTGGTTTGTTGATTCGTTCCTTCTTTCCTTCCTCCAAGTTGACTAAAACCTGTCATTACATCCACATAGCTTCGAGCCCTGACCTTGAAGCGACCTTCACCCGCTGCATCGGGAAGAGAAAATAAGAACTTTCTAATAACACAAGCCAGAAATGTCATTGGCTGTAAGACATGCAACCACCCCTTACATCGTACATTGATTCCGCGCCATGAACCCGTTGCAAAAAATTGAATGCCGCTGGTCAATTGACTTGGATCGATCTAGACAATAATCGAAAGTCGATCGTAATTCGAGTAAAGAGTAGCTGGAGCTTGAATAATATAGCTCGCATGCTGCTCGAACCAAAGAAGAGAAAAGTTGGTGATGTACAAGTCGAGGATTGTATGGTGAAGATTGCACTAGAGGTGGATCTTCATCGTGTCGTTCTGTCCAAAGGCCTTGCCACAGTTCGGGCATTTCCTTGACCGGTTGTTGAGACGGTCTCTGACACATATGTCGCAAAAGACGTGCCCGCATGTCTTGATCAGAGTATCCTTAATCTTACTCTTGCATATCTGACATTGAATCATGGCTTCCATCATGGCGGTCTCGGAGCTCTGGTTACCTGAGCTCTTCTTTTTCCACGTCTGCACCTGCTTTTCCAGGCCGGCAACTTGGGCACTCAATTCGTCTCGCTTGACTTCGGCTTCCCGCTGGGCGTGTTTGGCGGCGAGACATGTGGCGTCTTTTGTCTCGACGATCTTCTTCAATTCCGCAATTTGGCTGACATGGCCTTCAGAAGTGATGGCGTTTTCGCTAACTTTCTGCTGCAACTGGCGGTGCTGAGTTGAGAGCTCGTCCATCTGCGACCGCATCTCAGCGGTTTGCTTTTCCAACTTGTCAACCAGTGATCGACTCAACGAATCTGCATCTTTTAACTGAGCGATTACCTCCGTGGACTTGGTTGCTTGAGTGCGGAATATTCGGACCTGCTGTTCCAACTCTCCCTTGGCCTTCATAGCAGCAAAGAACTTCTGGTCTGCTTTTGTCTTGTCTGCGTAAGCTTTTGCGACGCCCTCCTCACCAGCAGCAATTTCCGCAATCTTCTTAGTGGCAATCGTTTGCGCCTTCTTCCATGCTGCTTCCATTGATGGCAATTCGTTACCGAGCAGTTTCAGTTGACTTTCAAGGTTGGCTACTTTGGCGCGTAATTGCTCTGGAGTCAGTTCGTCGACCTGAGGGGGTGGCTCGTCTGCGCTTTGTTGCTCTGAGATTTGCAGACGCAGTCGATCGCATTCTGACTCAAGCGCAGCAATGCGGCTTTCGCACGCGCTCACGAGCTCCTTTGACTGCTGAACGGATGCTGTGGTATCCTTGTGACTGCTTTCAAGGATGGCGTTTTTGGCTACCAGCTCGTCCCGAGCACTTCGGATACGGGCAAGGTTCGCCTCCGCCTGGGAAACGTTGCTCTCCGACTCGGCGAGGGATCCTCGCACCTCATCATCCACTTTGATGCGATATGCCGTCCGTTCTGCCTGGTACTTTTGCGCTTCTTCACGCAACTGGATGTTGGTGGCCTCTAGATTGTTGATGCGCTTGATGACATCCTCGTGCTGGTGCTTGAGAGCCTTGAAGAGGTCGGTCTTGGCATAATCATCATCGGAGAGTCCCGTGAGCTTGACTTTGAGAGAGGAGAGCTCTTCGGTAAGCTTCTTGTTGACGGACTCAATCTCTTCCAATTGCTCTTTTCGCTTTGCTGCTTCAGCCACGGCCTGACTGCGAGCAGCCTCCACCTCCTCACTAACAGGGCCAGGAGAGTGGCCATTAGCCGCTTCAGTACCATTGCTGGCTGACGGTGTTTCCTCCTTGATGTGGGTTGTTGCGACAGCTTGTTGCTCGAGCTTTTGGACTTGCTGGCTCTTTATACGATCGATCTTCTTTTCAGCAACGAGATAACGGTGGGTGGCAGTGTCCAATCTATCTGACAATTGCTCTTTTTCTGTCATGACTCGTTGAAGCTGGACCACATGGTCCTTTTCGTGGGCCAGTAGTTGGGAGAGCTTTTGCTGCAAGGCTGCGACATCAGGACTGCTTGGCGGGAACGCTGAGAACAGGCTGGACAGAGACGACATGATCTTCTCTTTGCGGCTGGACAGATGCTTTTTGAACGTGGTGCTGTCCTCGAAGAAGAGCGCAGGGGGGATCGACTCTTTGGAGGCGAGATCACTCGACGATGCAGGCAGTGTGTTGGTGCCCAGGAGTTTGATGTCATCGACTAGCTAAGAAGCCATTAGCATCACCTCAACCAAACTCCCACGGGGTACTGACCTGATCAAACCAAGCATCTATTGTACGGAGGTGGTCGTCGTGGTATTTGGAGCGCGACTCCAGCTCGTTGAGCTGAGACTCGACGGTTGTTTTCTCGCGTTTGAACTCGCGCATCTGGCGCAGAATGGCGTCCTTCTGGAAAGCCTGTGGGTCACGATGAGATTAGCGCATGCGGGCGACATGGCGGAGGGGATGAGCGTGCGTGTGCGTGGGGGCGAGGGCGATGGGGGCGAGACGAACCTCGATGTCATCTTTCCACGGCAAGTCAGCATCTGGATGGGAGCGGGCACCGTTGACAGTCACGGCTTGCCTCTTAGCAGGAGGGGCCGAGTCGTCGGCAATGGGCCGCTTGCGGTCCTCCATCTTGACGGCGTCAAGCGATGGGGGTGCGACGGTCCTGGCTTCGAGCCTCATCGAGCAGACGACGCCGGGCGAGGGGGAGGCACGTGAGAAGAGCGCGCCGCCAGAGTCACCAACGAGGGCGGAAGCAGCAGAGTCGCGGGCAGCGAGTCTGAGGGGCGAGGGCGCGAGGGGAGGGTGGGCGCAGGCGGGCGGGCGAGGGTAGCAATGAGGGAGGTGGAGGTGGAGGTGGCAGGTGTTGAGGAGGACAGCGGCTCGAGGAGCGAAGTGCAAGATTCCACGCCAAGCCAGCGTCTGGCGCTACGGCTGTAAGTGTGCTAGCCTGGGGCTCGGGCGTCGAGCACCGTTGAAACGCGACGTGCAGGCCGGCGCGACCCAATCACCATCTTTCTTCGCCTGCATGGCCCGCCAGAGACTGTGTAATACATGGACGCCCACACCCGCACAGCCATAGCACCACCGGCCCCCAATGTCTGCAGAGGACGCTTCCACTGCGCCGCCGCCGGGGCCCGACAAAGGCCAGGCACCCAAGGCGGCGGCGACCTTCAGTTCTTTCATCAACAGTGAGTCTTGCCGCCCCAGCCCATGCGCTCGCCTGCTAAGTCATGGGCAGAGAACACCACGGGCAAGAAGTTTGCGCCCAAGGCTGCGCGACGGAGGCCCGGTGCAGCGCCGGCAGCTGCGACGCCTGCTCCTTCCGTGCCCGAGCCTGCTCCTGCCGCACCACAGCTCGCGCCTTCTGCACCTGAACCTACACCTACACCCACACCCACACCCATACCTGACGCGCTACCGCAAAATACCAAACCACAAACTTCCGCTCCAGGTCCAATTTCAGTCCCAGAGCCCAACGTGGTCCACGCGCCTGCCCAATCCTCCACTCCCACTCAGTTACCCACACCCGCCGCCACTCAAGAGACCATACCCTCACCTCCAGGCGCACCTACAACCACCCCAGATGTACCTGTATTGCATCATGTGGTCGAAGAGCCAATCGTGCCCCCAGAGCCACCCTCCGGCGTCACTGTACGCGACCCTTTCCTACCACCCGTTGTGAGAGAAGAGCTACAGGCGTCCGTAGTACCAAATGCACCTGATGTTCCAGCCACTCCATCCGCTACGCGATCTGAGCCTGTCCATCCACATGCAGCAAAGCAAGCACAGAGTACAGATGTAGAGGTACTGCTTACCACTCCAGATGCTGTCGCCGATGTAACGCAAACGCCTGCCGTACAGGAGACGGACGAATCTCCGAATCAGCCATCCTCACGGAAGAGACGACGACTGCCGTGGGTAGCTGTCAACCAGCCGCAAGACGACGAGCCAGAAGACGATGCGGCCGCTCCGCCAAAGAAGACTCGCAGAAAGGCGAGAGCCACGACCACTGCAGATGCAGATGCAGAGCATGTGGACCAACAGGATGGCGACAATGACGAGGCGCAACCTCCACGCAAACAGCTCAGTGCAAAGGCTCGAGGGAAAAGAAAGGCAGCAGTGGCCCCGGCAGAAGGCGAGGATCCAGAGCAGCCTGCACACAAAAGAGTGCGAAAGCCCAGAAAAGCAAGACCTGCAGTTGCCAGTGGGACAGAGGCAGAAGGCGAGGGTGCGCAGATGGTCGATGGGGTTGAAGTCACAGCTACGCGCAGAAAGCCACGCCAGCCAAAGAGAAAGAAGAGAGATACCACTGGGGTTGAGGGTGCGGAAGGTGAGAACGATGCGCAACCGAAGCGTAAAGGCCGCCCGCCACGAGAACCCACCCCATCAGACGCCGAAGACCACACCATCGATCCTGAGGAAACGTATATGGACGCTTTGGCATCTCGCAACATCCGTGTTGGCAAGCTATCAAGACGCGAGAAAGAAATGCGCAAAATCGACTGGGATGCAGTTCGGGAGAGAAGAAGAGTGGAGGATAGCAGACACTTTTCATCCAAAGCTGAGCAAGAAGCCGCCGACAGGGCTCTGGCCGAAGCCGCCGCCGAAGGCCAACAAGCTGAACAAGGCCCACGATTCAGAGTCGTGGGCGAGGAAATCCAGATGATACCTGATTCTGGAACCATTGACCGTCATGGCGACGCGTTCCATGAAATCGCAGAGATGGAAGTGATTGAGGACCAAGACATCACCGCCCGCATCACATCTCGCAGCTTCTTGAAGAACAACAAACGCTTCCCGAACGACTTCATCCTCCCAGGTCAAGGCCGTCGCTGGAACACTGATAGTACGGACCTCTTTTACCAAGGTCTCAAATCCTTTGGTACAGATTTCCAGATGATATCGCATATGTTTCCCGGCTCAACCCGCCGTTCCATGAAGACAAAGTTCACTCGCGAAGAGCGCGAGAACCCCGAACGCGTGCGCGAAGCCCTCCACGGCCGGAACGAAATCGTCAGCCACTGGGACGTTTTCCTCGAAGCCTCGCAGCGCAAGGAAGAATCTTTTGTCAACGCAGATAAAGTCAAGCAAGAGATGGCTATGGAAAGGGCAAAATACCAAGAGCGGATCGACAAGGCAAAGGCCGAGACTGAGGAGCGGAACCGCCAGAAGGCTGCGGCGGGTGTTTTGGATGATGAGGGCGGGGAGGCGGCAGACAAGGATGGTGGGAAGAAGAGGAAGAAGGGTAAAGGTAAACAGGTTGCGTTTCAGGAGGAGCAGGGCGTGGAGATTATGGGTGCGATTGACGATGATGATACTTGGGGGCAGGAGTAACGTGCTCAGCTCATGGTATCAAGGTTCCTGAGATTGGTAGTGCATATGGCTTGATGATTTATGATACCTCCACATGTAGTTCTTTTTGGCCAAGGGCTGGTTCAATTAGACGTGCCGGGAAATGATTGCCATGTTCAATCTATTCATACAGTAATGTGTCCTTTGTCTTTGTTGTCTGCAGCGTTCCTATTGGTGATGATGTGATGTATAATAGAAGCAAAACATATCATGCCCAAATTGCCGTTACCCACACATGCCCTCCAAACCCCCTGGCGCAACAATTATCAACACGAGAAGGAATCGAAGCCATAAAAAAAAGAGAAAAGTAAGAACGGCCCAGAAGTAGTTGCCCATTACCAAAAGTCGATCTCGGGGGTATCGTGATGCTTTCTCAAACTCCATGCAATGCAGTTGTTACCCATCCATTTTTCCCATGATATAGCAATTCTTTCGGGTTTTTCAATTATCAATGAAAATTCACCACCTTCTCCAATCGTCCTCCTCTCCCTCCATTCTCCGAGTCGTCCTTCCTAGGACCCTCGTTCTCGCTCTCGCCCTTCATGTCGCTGCCTATGGTTGTCCCGACGCTCCGGTGAATAACGTCCCTAACGTCTCCTCTTTACATCACCATGCGGTTGTCCCTGGTCTGTAGAGTCTCTGGTTCTCTTCCTTGCATCTTCTGCTCCTCCTGCTCCTGCTCCTGCTCCTGCGCCACTGCTGCTACCACTAGGTCTGCTGCGCCTGTCTCTCTCGTCGCGACCAGATTGTCGGCCATCGTCTCTTGAGCTGCGTTCCCGTCTGCCGGGTTCACGGGGCTCACGCTCGCGCCCCGAGCGCTCTGGATCACGCGATGCGCGTTCGCCGCCCTCGCGGTCACGGTCGCGACGGCTGGGTTCTCGCTCGCTGCCTCGCTTTTCACGGCGTTCGCGGTCTGAACCTCGGTCTTCCTCAGGGGGACCGAGACGCTCAACGGGTATGTTGCGCGCGCTGCGTTCGTCTGTGCGGCGATCGCTGCGGTCGGTGGATCGTTCGTGGCCGGAGCGCTCGCTGCGTCTGCTTTCACGATGGCCGCGCGAGTCTGAACGTCCCTCTTCCTGAAGGGTGGCGTCTACATGGGACGCAACTGCCTCCAGTCTGCCGCTTCTTGATTGCTGGGCCTCGGACCGCGACGTTGGCGCCGAATGATGGGAGGGTGGCGGCATGGGACTTGGCATGCTGACAGGGCTGTCCAAGCCTCCATTCGCACGAGTCGAGCCACGGCCGCGTACAGCGGGGTTGGAAGGTGGTGGTCCACTTCGTTCGAATGACCTGTTTGTAGGCTCATTCTGCGTAAGAACGTTGTTGATTGTTCGTAATGGATTGCTCGCGTTCCTAGGTCCGCGATCGTTGATAGCGGGACCAGTGGGAGGGCCTCGTCCAACAGGTGATGGAGGCATAGGTCCCTGAGGCATTCGACCTGAGCCTCGTGGACCGCTCGGAGGATTTGAAATGTTTGTCTGAAGGGGTGGGCCGTTTGGCCCTTTACCATGGATGTTTTCCAGCCTACTGGGATGAATCCCTACTGGTGCTGAGGGACCCATGGGCGCTGTTGGGGTTGAAGGTTGGGATGATCCATGTGGACGGTCACCTGACGAGATTAGCATTTGAATGACGAGCTCCTCATCTTCGTTGATGCTTACTCCTTGGCCCAGAAGGCGGTATCGATTCAGAGGGCTGGTTCAGTCTTCCATAGTTGGGATCCTGGCCTGAAGGCCTCGACCCTTGCGTCGGCTGGAACATTTCACGAGAAGCACGGGACGATGCTGAAGGCTCCATTCGATCTACACGTGGACCAGTAGGAGTACTTGCAGTACCTTCAGCCCGACGGTCGCGAACACCTGGCGGAGGACCCTGTATGGGTCCACGTTCATCTCGATGATCGCGAGGTGCGTCGTGACGACCATGATAACCCTGAGGTGGCCGCTCTTCGATCTGACGCTCATTGCCGCGCCTGTCTTCAGCACGTCGATCATCACCACGTCGAGGTGATTGTGGGCGGGAGCCACGGTCCCGACGATTCTCGCGGTCTTGCCTTAGCGGCTCAGGTAGGCCATGCTGCTCACTCTGATTGATCAAAGCGGCACGCGCAGGATCTACCGTGGGACCTTCCCCTCCCGAAGCAGCAGCAACGGGAGTAGATGATCTTGGTGTTTGCTGCGGCACATCACCTCGCTCACCGCCTTGACGGTAGAGAGCTGGCCCATCTCGACGTGGTATTACATGCTCATGTGCCATGGAGGAAGTCGATGGCATGCGGCGAGCTTCCATGGATGCTGGAGCAGCATGACCACGAGAGTCCGGTCTGTCGCGCTGGTCTCGTGGGTCGCGATTGTCCCGAGGGTCCCACCCCGGAGGTGGTCGAACTGGAGGGGCTCGTACATCCCGTGGAGGTGCACGCATCCTCTGATCGTCATAGTCTCGAGGGTCTCGGCCTGGCCACTCACGATGATCAGTCCCAGCGGGTATTCGCTCAGGCGTTCTACCTCCAGGAAGAGGCCTTGGTCGGCGTCCAGGAGAGGAGTCCCGGGGACGTACAGGCTCACCGGGTCTGTCTAGACGGCCATACTCGTTGACAGGAGCTCGATTGTTGTCGTAGCGGTGGTGTGCTCCGTGGTCAGATGAGCGGTCAATGTTGGGTCGCTCAGGCTGTCGATTCCTTGGTGGTTGCGAATCCGGCCTGGTAGGCAAAGCATGCGATGCTCTGTTGCCTAAGGAAGAGTGGCTTGGCGTGTTTCTCCCCGCGTCAGGGCGGACAGGTACCGATGAAGGGTGCATCGGTGGACCTGATTTTGTTGATAGTGGAGTAAATGGCCCTAATTCGGACTGAGTTAGAGTAGATGCCCTATCGTCAAGCGGCTTGGGCGTTTCATGGTCTCGTGATGGAAGTGCAGTTGTCGCGGGCGTGAATATCGGGCGCTTGGAGGTACTGTCTTCCTTGTTTGCCGAGGACTCTGCGTAATTTCCATTTCTGACCCTCAGTGATTAGTGCGGTGTTTGATATGCTCGAAGGGCATTGTCTACTCACGTCTCGCTCCTGGGTTTGAAAGCCGGCGCAGTTGGCTTCAACTTTGGTGTAGGTGCTTCAGATGCGGGTTTCGCTTTGTCTGTGGTGGACTTATCGTGCCCATTCACTGGTGCGGGAGGTGCTGGTACCTGATTTACATTAGTAAATGTCTGAGAGCTAAGAATATCCATTGTACTCACCTGGCGGAAGGCGTGATCAGTCTGCCAGTATTTTTTGCTCTTGTTGAGATCACCGAGGATAGAAAGAAGCGAAGTTTTCAGATCCTGCCTTGCATCGGCTTCTGCTAGCTGGGTGATGGTGTGTTGCAGATCCGTTGCCATGAAGTCCACCCTTGGAAAGGTAGGATGCAGTGCCTTCAGAACATTCACCGAGTTGCGAATTTGCATCCAGTTACCACTGTCTATGCAAGTTTTGAGTGCAGTATGAAGAGCTTTGTGCCACTTGCACAAAAGTGAGCAGAATTCTTTGTATGTCAGGAAACTTGTCGCGTTACGCTCCGCATCAAAACGCTTTCCGAAACCTGGTAGGTTCTTGTTCGGTCCAAGCGCATACCGCTCATAAGCATCATTCTTGTTCTCGTGCCAGACTTGGAGTTCGCCTAGTATGCCGTTCAGAAAGCGACCAAACGCCCTCGATTCGTCTTCAGTGTACATGCTGATAATGCAACTAAGTTTGTTGCTGACGAAGAGAAGGTCGAGGAGCTTGATGGTCCGGAACCCTGGTGTTCCTGACTTGTGCATGAAGTTGAGCATGGCCGCGGCGAACTGTGCATCCTGCAATGACATGCGGCTTCGTGGGAGGAAGCAATCCTGAAGCAAAGCGTTATGAAGGGCATCAGAGCGCGAATCCAGCATTGGGATACCATCGAACCAGTGTCGCATCTCGTTCTGTAGGTGGGACTGCGTGGCAACACTGGCCTGAGAAAGAGTAGCCTTCTCAAGTTTCAGCTTCTCAATCTCCAGCTTGATCCGCCGAGTTTCATCTGTATCCTTTCTGGGCACACTGGGCTTGTACCCGCGACGCTCAGGAAGGGGCGCAGGGATCTGTCGCTCGAAGCTCATGATCGTGTTTTGATACTGCTGTACCATGCCGTTGTTGTCCACGTCAGGTAATGACAATTGCCAAAATGTGACATAGAACGAAACACAAGGATGTTGGGCGAAGGTATCAGGTATTGATGCCTTGAGCTGTTCTGCCAGAATTTCGATTTCTCCATTCGGCACGTTGGGCAAGGTTACCTCCGATGGACTCTCGCCTTTGCCGGTGGATGAGGTTGCGTCCTTCATCTCAATATCCCCATGAGGCACAGAAGTCCCTTGCTCTGTCGAATCGACAGACTCATCCATAGTGATATCGCCACTCGTCTCGGTCTTCGGCTGCAGCGAGCTTGTACGCTGCTCGACCCGGAACGCATTGGCCTTCGCTGTAATACTTGCACGAGCAACAGTGAAGGCAACGTCAGGCTCGACGCCGAAATCTGCGATCATCTCGATCAGTGGGGGAAAGAGGCTATCGAATTCATTTGCGCTGAGGTAGGACCGTAGAAGTTCCAGGTATTGGGCCAGGTTTGAACGGAGCTTGTCAATGTTGAAGAGGACTACCTTGTCTGGTGTGTCTTGTTGGTCGCTACGGTGAGGGTATGCTTCAACATGCTGTGCCAAAGCAATAAGGAGTTGAGGTGCCAAACCGGTTTCTTTCAGACACTTCACCAACCGTCTTGCGGATGAGCCAGCTTGGTGACGGTAGTCCGAGAGGTGGTGTTGTAGTGTATAAGTTCGAAGGACAGGACCCGCACACAGCGCCAGGGTCATAGATTCCGAGACCGAACTGCTCACGCCAATACCTCCCATGGACTTGATCATCTGTTCAAGCACATCTAGCATGAACAACTCGCCTTCAGACCGTAACAGCTGGGAGGCGGTGTACTGTAGTACAGGTACTGGGTCCATAAGGTTGTACTTTTGATAGGCTTTACCGACGAACGAAGCAATATTCTTCAGCCAGGGCGCAGACAACATACCATCATCCTGCGTGGAGCCCTTGTCAGGATTGAGAAAGAAGTTTACCAACGTCCAAGTCAGGCAATCGTAGCCAAGCAGGGTGAGATATCGACTGCACTCCACAAGAGCATCGATCATGTTGGGATACGCCACCAGTTGCTTTATCGTCATCTTGAACACAATACCAGGGCTCGAGTAAGAAATCTTGGCTAATTTTCTGCCGTACTCCTTGGTATTGGTCGCAGAGACTCGAGACAACTCGTGTTTGGTTTGGCTTTGCACTTCGGCAAAAGCGGCGCGTATTGCTGGCTTGTTCCCGGAGAACCATTGCTGGTAGATGGTGTACCTAGTGGCAGTGTCGAATTGTTTGATCAAGTCCCAAACCTCGTTCACAATGCCCGGGTTCCTGCCGGTGAATGACAACGCTGGTGCTATAAAAGTCGCGGAGAAATCGATCCATCGCTTTCGGTTTTCGTCCGATGGGTCATCTGCCAAGTTTTTCTTTCCAATTCGTACGATTTTGGTAAGAAGCACAACGTCTTTGCCGCATTCTGGTCCTACAAGGCCAAGGAAGGTATTGCACAGCTTGATGACATCATCTACCTCTTGACAGACGGGGACATTATCCACCCATTCTTCCCAGTAAAACTTGTAGTCGATTCCGTCACCGGCGTCGCGCTGATCCGGCTTAGCCCAACGAAGGGTCCGTCGAGGAATGTAATCGCTCGGTCTCAAGTTTGTGCGCAGCCCGGCGCCTTTAGTGACGGGTTCGGCATTCTCGGTAGAGGCAGGCCTTGCATCGTCGTAAACCTTGTTCAGAGAATAGTGCGCAAGGCGGAAAATGAGATCGAGTAATTCTGGGTAAACCTCAAGCAGCCAGGGATGGCGCCCCAGGATGAAGAGGGCCTCTGGAAGTGCGCCAATGCATAGAAGACTTTGGACAAGCTGGAACTTTTGATCGGTTGGTTCAGGTAGGACGTCCTTGGGCTCTGCTCCTTCGTCGGCGCGCCCAGGGGTGCTCCGCTCGGACTCGGGCTTAGATTTGCTTTCAGCATCACGAAGACGTGAGACGGCAGGCGGTAAGGTGTCATCCGGTAAGGCTCCGGCCATAGTCAAAGCATTTGCAACTCCTCCTTTTTCTTTCCGTTCCCTCTCTTTCTTGGCTTGCATTAGTCGTTCTTTATGCGCGGACATGTCTTCTTCCAGTGGGTACAAATGCGGATAGAGGTCTAAAATGGAGATGAATCCTATCTTGATCAACAGAGCAGCGAGGTAGATGAGATTGTCGGGAAGTGTGTCCGACTTGTCGCGAGCATCGGAGGCGTAGAATCGAAGCTTAAAGCCAAGCAGCTGAGCCGCTATCTCGTTGCCAGATGGGGGCAGAGTCTTGGTTTGCTCCATCCAATCGTCGACCCACATACGAGCAGCCTGCTGTTTCGTTAGAGGAGTGCCCTCGACAAGTGCTATCGATTGCGCCGGCCGATTATTCGAGGTGATGCGGCGTCCACCAAGTTCAAAGAAGGCTTGTATCCCCGTGCGATCGCCCAATTCACCGACTCGCGCCCAGAACTTGCGGTCACGGGCCTCACGAGCGTGCAAATGAGCCTCTTTCTCCTCCTCTGTGTAGTACCACAGCGCTGAAGTAGGGAGTGCCCATTGAGGAAGAGTCGGTACATCTGCTTCCTGCCATTCGATGCCGTCCAGACCACGTAGTTCTGGCCACCAAGCGCTCACGCGCAAAAGCTTGACGAAGAACTTTCCGTGTCTGACAAGCAGATTTGCGAAGACATCCAACGTCACATCAAGTACCCTGCCAATGTCCAAATCGAAGGCTCCAATCAAGGCGTTGACTCGTTGGTATGTCTCGCTGACGGCTTCATGGGACGGCGGCTCGCTGTGGACGGTAGTGAAGTATTCGGTCATGAGCTTGGCATAGCCCTCGGTCTCTTCGCGGAGGAGGTTGTAGTTGGATTGGCGGTACAGCGCATGGGTGGCCTTGCGGACAGCCATCTTGCTGAAGCTGTCCCTGACCAGACCCAGCGTCTTGAGAAGATCGTTCTCGAGCTCTGAGCGCATGCGAGCAACGTCGATGTCGGTCGCAACGAGCATCTGCCGCACCAGTGCCTGCTTGCCGTCGTCTTGTGTTAGTGAGCTTAGCGTGTCGAGGAACGTGGATACGGCGTCTATCGAGGCGTGCGAGGGCGCAGCAACAATGTCCCGCACAAGAGCACCCAGGTCGCCGGCGTCCAGCAAATGGTCCAACGAGGCCTCGATGATTTCGTGAAACACGACGGCGAGCGTCAGCGCATCGCCCTCTTGCTGCGCGGCCATGGCGGCCTGCACCACGGCATTGCGTGCCTCTGCGGTCCAATTTGCGACTCGCGCGGGCGTCAGAAACTCGTTGCTCTCGGGGACGGCGCGTGGTGAAGACGGCATCGACGGCTGCTCGGGCGGTGCAGGCGCAGGAGGAGCCGCCTGCGCTGGCCGTCCTGGCTGGAAGGGGTTGGTGGGCGCGGGCATGGCACCCGGCGATGTGTGAGATAGACTGGGGCTCTGGGGCATGCTGGAGCCGCCTCGGCCGCCGTTCCTGCTCTGGCGTCTGCCACCATTACCGCCGCCGCCTTGATAGTTGCCCCCATTGCCACCGCCGCCTCGCGGGCTGTTGCTCTGCTGGCCATGTTGCGCGAGCGCCAGGTTCTGTGGGCGATGCGGCGATGGACGCGAATGGCGCTCGTCGTCCCGCTTTCGCTTTGGAGGAGCCATCTGTTACGACGCGTCGTGCAGCATGCGGCGAAGTGTGAAATGCGACTGTCGAGGGAGAGTCGTGGGGTGTGGGCGCAGAAACTCCGCGGTCGAGGGGGGCGGATGGCGGGGATGAATAAGGAGAGGTCGCGTTGCGGGCGTCGCGGTTGTTGGTCGTGGTGGAGCCTGTCTCGAACTTCTGAGAGAGCTCCTAGCGCTAGTCTATTGTCTACAAGCGTTTGGCGGCGTCCGTGCTTTCACCCTCACATCAGAACACACGTCACAAGCCTTTGTTTCACATCTGCTGTAATCCTGAAATGACAAACGAACTAGAGTACGCGAACGACGCACGACTTGACGATATGGAGGTACCCAGGTCTTGAATTTACAAACGAGTGGCTAGACCGCTCCATGCTATATGCCTATGTACCATATGTACCCACAACCACAGCCCCACGAGCTTAAGCCGCTGCAGCAACGGCCTGCGCTGTAGCCTTGCGCTCGTTCTCGAGGACGGCCTCTAGTACGCCAGTGGCTCCTTGACCCGCCTGCAACTCTTTGAAGATAGTGTCGAGTCCGAGTTGCTCGTCTGTCCACAGAGGTGCTTCTTCAGCCTTTCCTGCCTCCCCAACGCCAATGAAGCCCCCTTCGGCGGCCCACTCACTCGTGCGCTTGATTCCAAGCTGGTTCCAGACAGAATCTAAAGCCTCCACTAGATGCTCGCGGTACTCGCGAATGTGACCAGGTGTAGGTGTGATGCGCAGCCGTTCCTGGCCCACAGGCACAGTGGGGTAATTGATGGCTTGAACGTAAATGCCCCAGTCTTCCAAGAGAAGATCTGAAGCCTTTCGCGCAATCTCTGCGTTTCCAACAAGGACGGGAATAATGTGGCTAGGGTTGGGTATCACAGGGATGTCTTTCGCGTCCAACGCGTCCTTTACCGCACGGGTATGCAGTTGCTGGAGGCGTCTGTCCCCTTGGTAATTGGCTTGATACTCAATGGCAGTCTTTGCACCTGCCATGGTCGCAGGTGGTAGCGAAGTCGTGAAGATGAAGCCAGGTGCGAGCGACCTAATCGTGTCTACAAGCTTCGAAGAGCCGGCGATATAGCCACCAACACAGCCATACGCTTTGCCAAGGGTTCCAGTGATAATGTCTACACGATCCTGAACAGTACCCTGGGGCCTGCCAGCTTTGTGTGCTTCGTAGTCAAGGTGCTCTGCAACGCCAGCACCGTGTGGTCCGTACATGCCGACAGCATGGACTTCATCCAAAAAGGTAATCGCGCCATACTTCTCGGCAAGGTCGCAGATTTCTTCAATAGGACCAATGGACCCACACATGCTGTATACGCTCTCAAATGCGATAATCTTTGGATATTCCACCGGGATGGACTGCAGCTTTGCTTCCAAGTCGGCTACGTCATTGTGCTTGAACACCACTTTCTTCGCGCCAGAGTGACGAATGCCTTGAATCATCGAGGCGTGGTTCATACTGTCTGAGAGGATGACGCAATTGGGGAGCTTGCTCCCGAGAGTCGCAAGAGTAGCATCGTTGGCGACATAGCATGATGAGAATACTAGGGCCGCTTCTTTCGCGTGAAGCTTTGCAATGGTACTTTCCAGCCCCATGGCGTGCTGGTTATGACCGGAGATGTTCCTGGTTCCTCCAGCGCCTGCGCCATAAGTATCCAACGTCTCGTGCATGGACTTTAGCACCTGTGGGTTGCGCCCCATGCCGAGATAATCGTTGGAACACCATACGGTCACTTTGTCGTCTTTCGACTCCTTGTGAGCGCGGGGGAACTCTTTGGCGAGGCGGTTGATGTTGTTAAAGTAGCGGTACGACTTGTCCTTGTGCTTTTTCTCCAGCTCGTTGTGATAAAATCCCTCGTAGTCGAATTGCGATGCTGCGGCGGAAGGTGGAGTTGCAACGTGATTCAGTTTGGCAGCCGCAGGTTTCTGGACGCTGCGAGGAAAGGGCATAGGGGCTGCATTCTCATTAGCCGATGCTGGAGCAGAAGAGCAGGAGAAGCGACATACCCGGCTGGCCTCTCACATGTTCAATATCGACGGCCTGCGCCTCCTTGGCGGTCGTTGTGTGCAACTTGGCCCGGTTCACACGGGAGTGGTAAGCACGCACACCGCCAAAGGCGCCCGCGAGCGCGTTGTTGCCGATACGAGCGCTCTGAACCGCAAGGGCCTTGCCCATGATGGGGCAGCGGCGTCCGAGGACCTGGAGATTAGACATGCTCCCGGCACCGGGCGAGACATCGTGGCTCGCAGCCGTGGTGGAAAGAGAGCGGAGAGTGGCGGGAGATGTCTTGGAGAGGAATGGGCACATGGTCCTCGACTGTCGCAAAAGAGCCTCCATGGTGGTCGATTGCGCGGCGAGGTAGAATTTCGGCGATTGTGCTGAGCAGAGGGTCGATTTCGCTGGAGGGAAAGGGGGGTGTAGGAAGGGTCAAATTGACAGAATTGCTGCGGAGTAAAGACACATAAATTCAGACGTATTCGGAGTAAGGTCGCAACTAAGGATTAGAAAGTTGCCGGGCTCGGCGTCAAATGCGCATGTCATGATTGGTCACGGAACTCAAGCTACACCGTCGTTGATTGATCTGACAGTCCATGACCACGCTTCGTCAGATCGGCGTGAGGGGTACCGCCTTGGTGTGCGTTTTTGAAGGCAAGTTCAGCGGAGATTCATCAATCCCAGGCACAGCAGGTGCTATCCAATATGCCGCAAAAGGCAGCGCCGCGTTCTTCGCAAAGCAACACCATAGAGTGTTCACGCATTTGCGAGATTGAGCAGTGTGCGATTAACGTCGTCCTTCAGATTTTGAGGATGCACGCTGTTATAGCCTAAGAAGCTCGCATACTAGCCCATCGTTAGATGACTTGCACCTCCGAGGCATGGAAATGGTGGCCACACCTCCATGACAGTGAAAATATCCGATTCTTGGCATGCCCTGCTGATACCGCGCCCTACCAAACAATCTAGTAAACAACACCGAAGGCAACATCTATAGGTTGTTCTTAGAGCTAGGACTAGAAAAGAGAGTGAATTTTTATAGATGCAGCTATTTTCTATAGTATCAATGCAGTTGCTAAATATCTGACCTTACACGCTTGGGCGTAGCCCTTATGCCAAGAATCGGTCATTTTCACTGTCATGAAGGTGGCCATAAGTTCTCGATTAGTATTGGTAGCACAGACCAGCTCTAGCCAGCTCGAGCCTGGAGCTCTGTTCCGTATCATCTCAGACTCCGCTGCCGAGGCACGCCGCACATAGGTAGTCTAGAATGATCATGTTGGTCATAGGCATGTCTAGATGTCATTTCTCATCCAAAAATAGCGGGTCGCGAGGCATGACGCATGAGGCACTTCAAAGTACTATCGAGCGTGGTGTACATGGTTATAGATATATTTCATATAGATACATGGTTAGTACATAGTTGTCTTCCTCGCGCGGAGATTGTTCGCCGCCTTTGATCGGGCCCGAGGTGGGGCCATGCTCCATGCTCGCTGTGCCAGTGTAACTGTCACCCACCATACGACTAGCACACGAACGACAGTGACCAGCATCTCGCTATCAGCGGTAACGATCTTGGTGGGAGCGGTCGAGGTATGTGGGCCGAGAGCCTGCACCAGACGCAGCAGCTATTGCAGCATCACATCAATCCAGCTGTTAGTCAAGGACAATAGCAGGGTAGTGCTGCAATCCTGACTCTTTCCCAGACCTCGTCCTGCGTCTCGCAATGCCAGGCGGTTTAGGAACATCCTCGTCATCGGATATAACGATGATCTCTGCCTGCGATGGCTGCTCAGGGTTGCGCAACGCTTCTTTGCTAAAGGTCGTGTTCATGACAGTGCTGAGATAGTCGAGGAAAACCTCGATATCTGAAGATCTTGTTTCGATGCAGTGTAACAGCTCTTTGAGATGCCTTTTCGAGGGTTCCTTCACGAAGTAGTTGTCGCAACACCACCACGAGATGAACAGGCCACTCATAGTCTCGATCTTGCGTAGATCTCTTGCAAGTACGCCTTGTATCCGAGACTCCTTCCTGACCAGCATATCAATGTACGCTTTGACCTCCCGTTCAATCTTCGATCTTGCCAGCAGTTCAAGCCGATTGCGCATGTCCTCGCGATTATTTTCATGCATCTCATGGATAGCCTTCGTCACCACTCGCTTCCGGTCGAGAGTTTCGACCAAGTCCTCCCATTTCCACCCTCGGACAGTCAAGATTGATGCATTCTCGGGATTTTCTCCATGCTTTGAGTGTGCGTTGGGCGGTGCGCCATGCAAAGGTATAAGCGATTCTAGTTCAGATGGAGGATTTGCTTCGATTGTGGCGACCAACTGATCCGGAGAAGTCACTCGGTGTGATGGAGAGTATTCGACAATCGGTGAACTGCTTGTGAAGTCAATAGCAACATCAAAAGTTGTGTGACGTGGCAATGAGACCCCTCCTGTCTCGCTGGTGGACGATGCTGGCGGTGATCCGAGATTGACTACCTGTCCAGCGACCTGTCGTGCTCCCCTGACAGAATCCGAATGGTTCTTCAGATCCCAGATTGGAGACAGGTTGGCGTCCTCCGCGTCGTGGACATCTTCGTCACCGTTGCTCTCAGGCGGAAGTTCGTAGATTGATAAGAGCCACCCCGCCAGCTCCAGATTGTTAACGGTCACTTCTAAATTTTTACATTGGTGAAGTATTGCCTCCACATTGTTGCCTGGGAAGTTGACAATCCCATTGCACAGTATATCGAGACGGTGAGTGTAGTATTTCATCTCAGCCTCGTAAGTCTCCACGAATTGTTGTCTCTGGTGATTGGCCTCGGCTTCCTCCCACATTGCCTCCGGGTCATACGTCACCCATTGTTCTCTGGGTACACCTTTGTTAGGTTTCCAGTGGGCGGTATACTGTGCTATACTCTGGTTGATGATGTCGGCGATTTCATCTTGAGTAAGTTTGCATCGCGCTTGTGCCTCTTTCCCTGTCTCCACAACGGCCTCTTCATCATCCTCCTCTTCTGGGCCGTCTGAGATCTCGTCTTCTGGAGAATCGTCCTCCAGCTCGTCTGAGGCAGCAAAGTCCACGACTTCATCAACGTCGTGTGAAGATTGCCACTTGAGCAGATGGCTGTAATCACCAACTCCCGTATTCGAGCTTGAAACGTGTGTTTCACGTGGCGGCTCAGTATTCATAGGAGTGATCCTCTGACCTTTGCGACCGAATGCATCAATGCTGTCTGGCGGGTTGCGAAAATTGTCTACGCCAAGCTCAAAATGTCCTGCATCATGTGTGTGGTTCAGGTTCAGTGATGCCACGCCCATGGTAGCCCGACTCTGAGCATACAGAGGAGATCTTTGACGGAGCGATTCAATCAAAGAGACAAGTACTATACGGTGACCCCGGTCCTCTAGCTTCAGCTCAGATCGCAGTGTCTCAATGTCGAATCTTGTCAGGAAAGCGGAACCGTCAATGTTTTGGACGAGGAGGCAACGTTCGAGGAGTGCGCGGTTGGGGAATTGTTCGCGCGGATATCCGGTTTCTTCGAGCAGCGCCGTTTCATGACAGAGTTCAGCCACGAGGTCAGTGGCAGACCAGCACCATGGATCATCAAGCAACATCCGGAGCAGTTGAGCTGATAACAGCTCAGTTTGTAAATAGGCGGACAGTGTGTGCGTCTCGGCGTATTGTATGCAGGGAGTCGTCAAGTATGTAAAATAGTGCTTTCTTCTCTAGAGCCACGTAAGTTGGTTCGCTCGATCCACATGGCGGTATGGTGGTGAGAGGCACACGGTAGTGAGAGACACACGGCGGTGAGAGCAAACAATCTTGTGTGGGCAGGAGCGATCATTGTTTCACAGTTGTGGTACAATATCACGTGAGTCCGCGATGAGGGGCAAAATTATCTCCGTATCGGGTTGTCTTAGAGAGGCCTTATGCAGGGAATTTCAGCAAATATCTTCAAGAAATCTGGCTTGTTAAAATGTACGGTATGATGAAGGGCTTCTCGCGTCAAGTTTGACAGCAGATTGGCGACCTCTCTGTCGGCGAGTGCAAAACCTCTGGCGGGGCAGATGAGGCCATCGCAAGTTCACTAACCTAGTGCGGGGGGCATTTATAAAGTCTCGGACGACCAACGTGGAGGACAACACAAAGACACGACAAGGCAACAGCAGTGATGGCTACGATCAACTTATCCGAATATCCTCCACAGTTGTCGATTGGAGAAGAGGCGTTTCTTCTGTCAAACTTGAAAGACTGGTCAATAGCCCATGGTTTAGCGGTGCGCCCAGCTCCGTCTTTCGTCCAGCAATCGCAAGATCCTTCTGGTGTGCTTGCTGCGACAGCGCCAGTCACTTTGTTCCCAAGTGTCTTTCCAAAATCTTGTTTTGAGGAGGGCGTTACCATACAAAAAGCCTACAACGAGCTCTATTCTGCAATCTCTCAAGATGAGGACTGGTTACGCGACATTA
Organism: Plenodomus lindquistii; assembly: GCA_025504975.1. Lineage (NCBI taxonomy): Eukaryota > Fungi > Ascomycota > Dothideomycetes > Pleosporales > Leptosphaeriaceae > Plenodomus > Plenodomus lindquistii. Next base: position 339,492 of record JANUWI010000002.1, on the reverse strand, counting down.
TCGGGGAGCTTCTGGATGTCGACGACTTCGTTGCACGGCTATGGAGGACACACCTCGAAGTAAAAAAAGAAGGATATGTTCAAGATCTCTCCCTGGGCCTGTTTCGGTCAGATTACATGGTCCATCAGGAAAAGGATGGCGCAACTTCATCCCTTGGATTGAAGCAGGTCGAGTTCAACACGATTGCTTCATCATTTGGTGGATTGTCCTCACAGGTATCCGCAATGCACAAACATCTCTGTAAAACCGACGCGTATCCAAGCTCGGTCTCGTCGATCATCAAGGAAGACGCTTTGCGCTCGAGCAAATCAACCACGTCCCTCGCCAAAGGTCTTGCTGTTGCACATCAAGCATATGGGGCAGCTCGCGCTTCAAGACCACTTTGCGTTCTTTTTGTCGTACAGGATCCAGAGAGGAACGTCTTTGATCAGAGACACGTGGAGTATGCTTTGCTAGAGAATGATGGCGTTCGCACCTTTCGCCTTCCCTTCGGAGAGACACTGTTGCATACTCGACTCGACTCTGATCGAACACTACTATACACGCCTCCAAGCTCACCTTCGACCGTCTATGAAGTATCAACAGTGTACTTTCGCGCAGGTTACTCCCCAGACGATTATACAAAAGAAGAAGACTGGACGGCCCGGCTTCACATTGAGAAGAGCCGAGCAATCAAATGTCCCAGCATCCTGACGCACCTTGCCGGTTGCAAAAAGGTCCAGCAGGTGTTGGCGACACCAGAATCGCCACATCTGAAGCGGTTCCTGCCAGATGCGGAGGTAGCATCACGCCTACTAGCGACATTTGCTCCTATATACCCCCTGGACGATAGTAAGGCTGGTCAGCAAGCAAGGGAACTTGCTACAAATCCCACATCAGCTATTCGCTATGTTCTGAAACCACAGCGCGAGGGTGGTGGGAACAACGTCTATCGAAAAGCGATTCCCCCGTTTCTGGAAAAGCTACCGAAGTCTCAATGGCCAGCATATATCCTAATGGAGATGATTGAGCCGCCGCCACTGCAGAATGCCATTCTGCGCAATGGAGAACTTCAGAAAGGGGGTGTCATCTGCGAATTGGGCGTGTACGGAGTGTGTCTATGGCGGAACGGAAGCGCGGATGGTCAGAGGGGTGAGATCCTTGAAAGCTGGGAGGCTGGCTACCTTCTCCGCACAAAAGGTGATCAAAGTGAAGAAGGCGGCGTTGCCGCAGGTTTCGGCGCCGTTGATAGCTGTTGCTTGGTGGATGGCTAGGGTTGTCGGCACACGATGGCGCGGCGCGGCATCAGCACTGTCGTCAGCTTCAATATACAGAGTTTGCTAGAGGAATACGCTTCGATAAGTGGCACAAGCGTTCTCTAAAATTGCATCCTATCTATACCTGTGACAACGTGAATGATCAGAGGATTCGGCTCAATATATTCACTACCACAGACCATTCTGGAGCGCCCTTGTGAAACAAAAAATCAAAAGTCAATATGCCAAGACGAATACTGTGAGCTGGGTTTTTCCGCCCGTCACGAAAGCGGCTGCAATAATAGTGCTTGTCGCAAGCCCTGTCGAGGAATCGAGGATAAGGCGCGCCCACCATCTCTACACAGCCAGTGTAATCGCAGCATGTTCATGAAGGGAGTGTCGTGGTGTTACGAGTGTCTAATGCTGTAACGTGCATGGGGCACTATAGGCTGGCGAATGCTCGTCTTACGGGTATACTTGCTAGAGATAGTGACGGTGTCTTGAGAACAAGCAACGGACTGAGAGATTGTCGATTGACCTCGGGAACGCTAACTTGTAATGGCGACCCTTTTCAAAAACGACTGTAGTTTGATCGGGATCTTCGGCCTAGAGGCTAGCAATTTTTCTGGGCAGGCAGATCAGTGTCAGTGCATTCATGCTGCCGTCTGCTCTTTTGTCCAACGCGTTCCAACATGGTGAACTGTTACGCCGTTCGCCCTCTTGCTCAGCTTCTTCGGAGACTCTAGCGGTGCTTACGAAAGACTCAACCTTGCGATGTATGGATCACAGCGATCAAACCATATTTGATGACGGATGGAGACACGGAGGACAAGTTATGCATGTGCATTGGATTTCATGCACAAGAAAAGCTTGACGGCACCCCTGATGCAAGCGGAGGCACAGCCCTACGAATCGCATAGCCCGCTCTGACCTTGATCTGCTGCACGCTAACCCAGTCGCGTCCACTCAATCCAAACGCATCCTGTTCCCTGCCACTGCTTGCAACATACACACATCATGCAAATGCGCCTTCGAGACTGCAGCCTATTGCGCTGGGCCACGCACGCATCTTCAGAGACCACCTCTGCTGTCTGGGCTGGTTCAACACCTCTCCCTTGGTGTCTTAGCAGTGGCGGCACTGCATCTGAATTCATTGGCTGGTGGCCTTTTTCTGCCTCTCGATACTTGCGCTAGTTTTGGTGATTGCAATCTCCCTGTAGGCTTTCCGAGGACCACACCACGCCTAATTGTCACCAGTTGCACCCTGGATGCCCCCGGAAGGCCATGCCTGACGGCTCTCGATGCTTCAGCTTGCCCAAAGAAGCCTCTCGCTTCGCGAAACAGGCTGCCCATCCTGTCAAGACGTGCCGACATGATATGATTGACACATGCACCCCAGCCTGCGCTTTCCTCCCTCGTGCTTCTGCATCCTCTTGCCAATACCACAACTTGCTCGTCGTCCATGTCCCCGCCGACCACTTACGTTCCTTGACTCTGCGATTACGACACCCACGGTCTTTACCTACGCCATCTTTGCTCCTTCCCGCAGTGTGGCACACTTGCGCTTGTCGCTCTCGCCATCTCCTCTTACGTTCGCACTTTCCCATTTCCGTATACCAGACCTTCTTCGGAGACGTCAACGTCATAATCATAATCTTTCAATGTGTTTTCTTCACCTTCTTTTACAGTAACAACTATTCATCCAACACCATGCGGTCGTCAATGCGTCTTCTTGTCGCATTCGTTGCGCTCATCTTTTGCATACATTCAGTGGTAGCGGCGCCACGTGCTGCGGTGCGCCGGCAAGATGACAACCAGATCGAGACACAGTCAGGAAGCGGCGTTCGATCTGCTCAACCTACAGCCACGCCTTCATCGTCTACTGCAGAGCTCAAGTCTGCTCGCGCTTCTACCATAATTCTCACGACCAAATCGTCAGACGTGCCATCTTCAACCATTACAAGTCATGTCCCGTCCACATCTACCACTGACAAGTCGGTCCCTTTGAGCACTGCTAGTATGTTGATTGACGTATGGCAACACGATAGTTCTGACGGAAATTCCCAGATGCCGCTTCTGAGAACAAGCTGCCTCTACAGCCCAAGCTCACTCCTGCCATGGGATTAAGTGGCGTAATCTTACTTCTCAGTGGCTTAGTATATGGTATCATTGGGATCAAGAACAAGTGGTAAGTGGTGCAAGTCAATGACTGTACCGTCCTTTGACCATGATTAGGGTTTATGTGTTCGGATCTGCAGCATATCTCACCGCACTGGCAGTGTCAGTGCTAATCGTGTATTTGATGAGTCCACCGGTCTCTCATGCGGTGCAAGGGGGCTTCTTCGTGGCAGCTTTCATTACCGGAGTCATCTTTGGAGCGTTATCATTGGTCTTTTCAGACATCACGGAAGGCTTTGGCTGCTTGCTAGGTGGATTCTGCCTTAGCATGTGGTTCCTTAGTCTGAAAGACGGAGGTCTGATCTCATCAACCACGGGTCGTGCGATCTTCATCGGATGTATGAGCGCGGGAGGCTACTCTTTGTCTTTCAGCCACTACACACGGAATCACGGCCTAATTGCATCAATCGCTTTCTCAGGCGCAACGGTCGCTATCCTCGGCATCGACTGCCTAGCCAGCTCAGGTTGGAAAGAATTTTGGCTATATCTATGGAGTACGCCTCCGCCAACATCACATTGGTTGGTCGCTGACCTGTGCAGATCTAAACGACGATGTATTTCCCCTAAATACCAATACCTATCCAGTCACCAAGAACATCAAAGCCGAGTTGGCAGGAGTCGTAATAATTGCTGTCTTTGGGGTTATATCACAGCTGCGTGTATGGAAAATTGTCCAGGAGCATCGTGCAAACAGTGCTGCTCAACAACTCGAGAAGCAACAAGATCAAGAACGTGAAGAGGAAGCCCTTGGACGCAAGATCGAGGATGATTTCCACAAGGAGCGAGCGCAATGGGAAGCCACTTATGGTAATGGCGATAAGAGCGTACAGGACTACAGCATTAGCTCTTCCACTGCTGGGCCCAAAGGTTCAATCAGCATTCGTGAAACCGAAATCTCTGGGCACGATAGTGTGGAACTGGTCAACTTAAAGAAGGGCGGCGTCACACAGACCCTAGATGGCGATACACCTGCAGGTACTACGGTTACTATCAGCGTCCTCAATGACGATGATATTCGCCAGATCGATGGTCACGGAAACCCAGTGGAACAACAGACTACTCACGCTGCGTCAATAGAGATAAAAAGCAGCAAGGAATCATCTCCACCCCCACCCCCGACTGTCATCCCGCTGCCATTTGTCGTACCCACGGAAGACGACGCCAACAGCGCAGATGACAACACATCGGTGTCTGCCATTCCTGACTCGGGTGAAACCGACGGTCACGACCTTAGGCCAATGTCAAAACGAATTTCGGACATGTCTGCGATGAAGTTCCGCGCCTCGTATGGTGCCGCCTACTCGCGGGAAACCTTGATCAGTGACGCGGAAGGTGACGACCTAGCGTCGTCAGTTGCAGCTACGTTGGACAATGACAACGATATCAATTCTTTGCACCAAGAATCCCCGCCTCATTCGCCCTTGGACGAGCGTCATTCGACACCTCTTGAGGATGTTGATGCCCTGAAGCAGGACGTGGAAACGCAATCGTCTACAAGGCAGGCAGTCGCCGCCTCATTACCTCTTGAGGAAAGACATGAGGCAGACAAGTCGACTGCTGATACGGCACCTGTGATTACAGAGTCGCACATGACAGTCCAACAACCTCTGGCCCCCAGCACTAACCCCCAGCCAGAGGATTCACCGCAAGAGCAATTGACACGACAGGAGTCACGAGTCCGAGCTGACACATTGGTTCCAGGCGTGGTAGAAGAACAGGACAATTTACAATCAAAGGATGCACAATCGACGACGCCCACTCAAGCAGAGCGAGCTGAATCCCATGTGGGCAGTTTGCGGAATGGAATGCTACCGGCAAGACTTTCGAAAGTCGCACAGTCCTATCGTACAAATGAATGGGCCAAGCACCTGGAGGCAGCGGAGAAGCCCAGCCTTGAAGACCTTGACGTACCGGATTCTCCAGGCATTGCACTTGCAAAAGGTCTTCCAAGAGAGGTACCCGCACCTATTAGCGATGAATTGGCTTCACCATTGATGGGAAGCAAGAGAACATCGAGAAGAACATCACGTGAAGGCACCACTCAGGGAGATAGCAGTCATGATCTGGTACGATCCGCCTCTGCTTTCTCTCAAACCTCTTCAGTGGGTCAGCCAGTATGGACTCAATCACCGCCTGCCGTACCAATACGCAATATATCACGGTTAAGCTCAAGTACGCAGGTAGACGTACTCGCCCCGCTGCCAAGTAACACTTTGATGGGCCAGCGTGAGAGTCTTATAAGGAATCGGGTGTCATCTCAATCATTGACGCCTCAGACGTCAGCCGCAAATCTTTTGGTAGAACAGAAGGAGACGGAGAATATGACACTAGCCCAGCGACGACAGATTTTGCAGCAACAGAAGAAAGGCATGTCGACGCTCCAGCACCAGACATCTAGCGCATCCCAGCGCAAAGGTCCACCTTCGACATCGCAGAAGTGGCAGAATAAGGGCTGGTCTGCAAAAGGCGCACAACCAGGATTCGACTCGCATCAGCCGAAGCGAAGCAGCAATTCACAGACGAATCAAAAGCGCGAACAGCTGTATACAGGATGGAGAGATAACATGCGAGACGTTACGCCACCTCAGACTGCTGCTTTTATTGCAGAACAACAACACCAGGCATTGTTGAATGAACGGCGTCAAAAGGAGCTGGAGCGACAACATCGTGAGCTGCAACGACAACAGCGAGCGTCTCAGATGGAGAATATGATGCGCAGTGGGCAGATGTTGGATGCTCATCGAGAGGCCATGCGCAGAATGCAGGCCGATGCGAACAAACGCAGTTGAGACATGAAGAGAGATGGCGAAGTTTGAACAAAAGGTCAGATGCTTCAAGGTGTTTGCTTGGAGTTGGGACAGAAAGTACATGGGAGGAGGATGGTTATATACCCTGGTGTTGTAGATTGATTTGTAGCGAGATGCGGTTCACACATGATTATTGGCAGCCCCACGGCACAGATCAGATTGTTTATGTAGGACGACATGTATGTATATGGCTACGTCACATGATGATGGACGATGAGCGAGGAAAACAATGAGAAGGGTCACGTTGTTGATCGGCGTCACAGCGCGAGTCGTGGTGTATGACAAAAGACTGCAAGATTCAAGCGACGCATCGAGGCAGGGTACTTGCAGCTTCTAGAACAAGGGTAGATGGCCCGATGCATAGACGTGCAAAGGAGACAATGGTAGTCTTGGCAATGGACAGATACGATGACGCGGGGGGAGGTCGAGGAAGTGGTGGCGGAAAAGGGGAGGGCACAAGAGGAATAGAAGTACATAGGGCGAGCAACAGTGAGGCGCTAAGCGAAAAAAAGAGTGGACGAGCACTGGTGGGATCAAAGCCAAAGCCAAAGCCAAAGCCAAAAAAAAAAGGGCGTTCCAGCAGACTGGTTCGCGGAGCACTTGCGGCGGGATGTGGCTTGCTCGAGTAATTGAATGATGGAGGTGCATGAAGAGATGACGGTGCAGGGAACGTCAGAGTGCAGTGGCACGGCATGCATGGCTGTTGCAGAGAAACAAGTCATTAATTGCGCAGAGCAGACCAGCGGGCCTGCAGTGTTGGCAATGCGGCAGGTCGTGTTGGGAAGGGGATGCGCCTCGATATTGAGTTGTGACGAGGGCAAGAGATGGGCGCTAGAATGTGCCTGACGTGCCTGACGTGCCTGTTGAATCTTGAAACATGCATAGGCGGCCGCAACGTCGCCCGGTGCGTGATGCAAGTGCAGTGCACGAGGGTCAATGCCTGTGGTGGCGTACTCGTACGGTGGAATTGTATGTCGTGGAGAGAGTGCACCGCAGGGTGGACAGGGGTACACGGTACTATCCATGCATGGGCACTGCTCTGGGGGGCCACGGCCACGGTCGGTCGGTCATCATGGTCATGGCTTGCCTGCCCTTCGCCGTCGCCGTCGTCGGTACAAGAAGAGGGAGCGGCCCAGACGCGGGAGACGTGCAAGGCACTTGTGAGACGTGTATTTACTGTGTGTGTGTGTGTGTGCAAGTCTTGCGCATGGTGTCGCGGACTGCATCCCGCATTCCCCTCGTCCTTTGTCCTCCGCTACCGCACGCAACAGACCAACAGACCCTGCCCTGCCCTGCCCTGGCCCTTTTCTGCGCTGCTTGATCTGCTGCCATATCTACATCGCCCGTGTCTACTAAACTCACTGCCTGCCTGCCTGCCTGCCTGCGTCTGGTGTACGGCCCATTGGCACCAGGACTGCACTGCACTGCTGTTGGCCGCCGGCTGTCGCTGCAGCGCTGGCCCGCATGGACCACGTTCCCCTAGCAGCAGCCTCAGCTCCCGCGCCCTCAACACCACGCCGTCCGCCATCACGGCGCCTCCACGCACCCCCGCCGCTCCGTCTGCGCCGCCTGCTCCGTCGCCAGTGCCCGTCCGCTGGTCGCTGACGAACCGCGTCTTCAACCTCAATCTGCGCTCGCTGTACCAGGGGCCGCCGCGACCGCCCGCCTCGCGTCTCTGGAACCCCGTCAACTCGTCGCCGCGCACGCCTGCCGCTGCCCATTCGCCGCGCCCTCCGCCCCGCGACGACTACCCAAACCTGCCGGTGCACGACACTCGCGCCGAGAACCGTGACGAGTACCCGCTGCTCACCCTGCCGCAGCGTCGCCAGAGCCGCCAGAGCCCTGCCTCGTCGCTCGCCGTCCAACGTTCCACGGGCGACGACACCATCGCCGGTCGCACGAGCATTGCCCTGCCCAGGAGTCTGCCCGCCTCGCAGCCGCCAACCCCGGGGCCGGCCATGTCGCCTGCAGACGCCCGCGACGATGCTCCCGGCGCGCCCCTGCATGCCGACAAGGACATCGAGCTGGGCGCCACTCTGCCCTCCAAGCCCAACCACTCGCGCGTCTCGCTGCCCGACTCTGCCCGCCCCTCCATGGGCTCGCGTTCGGGCTCTGCGCGCGGCGACGACAACGACGACGACGCCGTCTCCGAGTTCGCCTGGGGTCCCTCGCACCCATGCTTTCCGCATCCCAATCCCCATGTCCCTCTGACGTCGGACCTGTACAACACAACGCGCATCATCCGCATCAAGAGAGACTGGATGATCAAGGGCGACCTGGCACCGACCTTTGCGAATCTGTACCCGGAGATTCTGGACCCCTTGATCTCGGAAGACGATTTTCGCCTGCTGATCAAGAAGATTAATGATGCCCTGATCGATGCATTCGATCCCTTCACCTTTCGTGCATGGGTAGACGCAGTCATGGGCGTCGCAACATTCTGGCTATGGGACGACGTAGGCTTGACAGGCGTGAAGCGGAAATTAGCCGATCTCGAGTCCTGGATAGAAGGCTGGAACCGAGACGTCGGAGCCAAAGAGGCTGTCAAGATCATCTCCCTGCGGCGGACGGGCTATCTCACAGTACGTTCATCCTCAACCCACGAGCACCACAGTATGCTAACTGCCCCCCCAGCTCGACGTACAAATACCAGATCCCCGTCTTGGCCCAGATACCGGCTCACGACCACCGACGCAAGAGGACGATCACTCCAACTCATCACCAAATCAGCAGACTCAATTCTTGCCATATACTCTTACGCCCACTCTCCAGGTGAATTCGCAGCCCACGCCCATGGATGCGCGGACATGAAGCCGCTATTAATTTCCGAAATACAATAAAAAAACAACCAAAAAAGACCATGTACAGGACATCTCAATACTACGTTGTTTCCTTTTGGCATTTGCACAGGCGCCGTTCCGGCGTTGGGCGGTTCCCTTGTGCTACGGAGTTTTGTTCATGCACTGCGGAAAGGGGGCTTTTTCCTTAACGAACTATATTACATCATAGCTGCAAAGCAAAGTGCGCGGGAAAAGCATGAGCATCAGCATCAAGGCATAATATTTAACTTTTTTCTTTTTATGTCTTTTTTTTTTTTTTTTCCTTTTTTGCCAAAGTTCATATTTCCATGAGCATTTATTTGTTGCTTGTTGTCTGTTGTTTTATTAGTTTATTGTTTCTGATACCCAGGCGCCGATATTGATATACTCGTGCATAGAAGATGTATTGCTTGTAGAGTATTTGTAGGATACGCAAGGAATCAAGGAAACCATTTTCAGCTCGTAAAGGGCTGCATGAATTCGAATTGGACTTTTGTATTTCGACTCTGTTGCTTTGGAACTAACTGATCTTGCCTTGCCTTGCCTTGCCTTGCCTTGCCTTGTCTTGTCTTGCCGAATTGACGTACGTATATAGGAGTTTTATTGTTGTGATGTATCCTAGAACTGGGATTGAATGATATCATGTAGGCGCGTATATATCTACTAGGATCTACACATACAGAATGTTCATTTGTACACACATATCTGACTCGAGGGTAAGTGTGGGTGGGTGTGGATTGTGTACAAAGTCGATTGCGTACATACCAACACGCGTCATTTCTTGGTGGTGAGGGTTGGTTGGACATTGTTATACTGGTTTTCATGGTGTTGGTGTACAGTTTTTGTGTGTGTGGAGAAGTGGCGTGGCTTGGGTATTGATGTTATGTTGCCACGCGTATGTGTGTGGGGGACTGTGGGGATTGTTCGGGGACCGTAGGGGAGTTGGAGGGATAAGGTTATGTGTGTGTGTGTATGTGTGTGTGTGTTTTGGGGTGGAATTATGACTGGAGAGTTGGAGAGATCCTTCACCTCTGACGATTATGGTGAAAGTATTCTCAAGCTTGCATCTTAGAACACGACAGCTAAACGCTCAATGACTTGAAGACTTCTACCCCTCCTCTGCCCACAAGCTCATCCACGCATCATCCATGACTAACCTCACTTCGCCACAATACTAACCACATCCTCATCAGCAACCACATGCCCCAGCCCCACCCTCTGCGGCACATGCCTCGCGCTCGCGCCCCAAACCAACGCATGCTTAAACGTCTCCTTGAGCGTCCGATGCACCTGATCACAAACATCCTCAATCGTACTCCCATACCTCACAATGAGCGCCTCATCAAAACTCGGCGCCTCCCCCTTCCTCTTCGTATAAATGCGAATGAGGCGTAACTCCTCCCAGCACCGATCCACCACATCCTGGATCCCAAGATCAAGCTCACAGCTCATGACCACCGTGTGCGGTTCGCGCGCCAGCTCGTTGAGATGGGGTAATCCAATCGAGTCGAGTTTGTTGTAGACGTACAGGCATTTGATGTATTTGCGGTGGTCTTTCATGATTGTGTCGATGAAGTCGTCGACGGTGGCGTTTTCGTCGCGCACGAGGACTTCGCAGTTTAGCATCTTGTAGTCTTTGAGGATGTTGTAGACCATTTTTTCGTCGAGGTGTTTGGGTGGCGCTTGGAAGTTGATTTTCATGCCCCCGGCTTTTTTGGGCTTGAGGTAGATGTTTCTGTCAGGGGGGTTTTGAGTGTTCGTTTCTATATGTGGGAAGGGGAGGAAGGGGGGTTTTGAAGTACGTACGGTGGCTCGCGGTTCAGTCTGATACCTACGGCTTCTAGTTCTGCCTCTAGTAGTCGTCGCTGCTCTGCTTTCTTCGTTGCGTCGAGAATCATGCAGATTAGATCGCTCGTCTTTGCCGCACTAATGACTTGTCTTCCTCTTCCCTTGCCTTCGGCAGCACCCTCAATGATACCAGGGAGATCGAGAACCTGAATCTCAGCACCCCCGTATTCCAGTACTCCAGGAATGGCTGTCAATGTGGTGAAGGAGTAAGATGCAGCTTCAGACTTGGTCTTTGTGACTCTTGAGAGGAACGTCGACTTTCCGACAGAGGGGAAGCCAACGAGTGCTATACGTGCATCACCTGATTTGGAGACATCGAAACCACTCCCACCGCCACCACCTGCGCCTGGACCGGGTTCGAGAAGTTGGGCACGGAGACGCGCAAGTTTGCTACTTCTTGTTAGTCTTGATTTGGTTGACTGTCAGAGACTGGAAGCCCATACCCTTTGAGGAGACCAAGATGGTATTCTTGAACCGAGTGTCAGCACACGCATGCCTAAACAGAAGGTGTAAAATCTGTCCTAATCGCATACCTGTAGCCTTATTCTCTGTCTCAAGTCAGCATTCCTGTCTCACTCTCGAAACTCCAGTCCAAATACTTACTCTGCGTTCTCCTCATCTCATCCTCGATCCTGGCGGGGCGATTAGCGCTTGGCAAACCAAAACTTCAACAAAGTCCCACTCTTTGATCTTCTCCGTGATGTTCACCATCTTGGCGGCTCTTTTCTCACTCTCGGATGCAGTAAAAGAGAAAGACTAAAGGTGAGCAAACTGTTTATGCGTACAGCGGGCGTCGCACGGAGCAGTATCACGATGGAAGAGGTTTGGTGTTGCAGTCCCGCGCGAGCACCCTTGCAGACTAGCGTGCGCTTTAGCGAATGCATCATCTAGTGCGTCATCCTAGTTACCATCACACGCCACTACTTTGCCTGTCTGATTCCTTGGTGCTTGTTCGTGTCTCTTCTCCATGTTTATATTCTTTCAACTGAGAAGGATCGCTTCTGCCTTGAGGTTGAGTTGAGATGTTGTTTACAAAGTCAGGATCCTGGCCTCGCTCTCACTACGACTTGTTAGAGCACTACTACGCGCAATACGACAAGCAAATCGCATCGGGAGACTACCAACCGTTTCTGTACCCGTGGGGCACGTTCGGTGCTTTGGTTGCTATCATCTATCTTCTGATCCCACATCAAAATCGGCCATGGCTTCGGAACTGCAGATACCCAGTCTTTGCATGGGTCACTGGATTTGCAATCTACACAATCATGTATACAAAAGCTAGACTGGTGGCGGCCAGTTTTGGTATCGGTCTGATTAGTGCGTGGAGTATTGCTTGGATAGGTGCTATCTTGATCTGCAACGATGCTCAGACAGACTTTGTGAGGATTGAAAGAACGGAAGGAGCCTTTGGCGCCCCCGAAATCACGTCAAAAGAGAAGGACTCCACGAGGGATGAGGAAGAGGAAGTGAGCAAAGAGACGAAACCAGAGAATGGGAATTTCAGCACGTCAATCTCGCAAGGTACAGCAGGACCCTCAGACCGCCACGGCCAGTTCGCATGGCAGCCATATCCCCTTACCCCCTTCATAGAGCGCCTCGACTGGGTCCTAGATATATTCTGCAACTTCCGCGGTGCAGGCTGGAACTGGCGTACCTCTGCCCTCCCTCCACCCCCAAAATGGCTCCAACAACAACTCCACGCAAACTCCGGTCCAACCATCCCAAAACACTCCAACAAAATCCACGCAGGCCAAGTAAAATCCTACCCCACGCGCTCAGAACTCCTCAAAGCAAACACCCTCACCCTCATCAAAGGCTACCTAATCCTCGACGCACTAAAAACAACCATGATGCACGACCCCTACTTCTGGGGCCTCACCGACCGCCCTCCACCGCCCTCCTTCCCACCCCTCATCACAGCGCACCCCCGCATAACCCAAATCTACCGTCTCACCCTCTCCATGTACGCCGTCAAAACTGCCCTCCAAACCATCTTCGCCCTCGGCCCCCTCTTCTTCTCCGGTCTCCTAGGCCCCACCCGCCTCGGCGCCCGCGCAGAACCATTCATGTATCCCGAAACCTGGGCCTCGTACACCGTGGTGCTGGATCGCGGGCTAGCAGGGTGGTGGAGCAGCTGGTGGCACCAGACATTTCGGTTTGCGCTGGAACAACCGAGTCGTGTGATGATTCAAACACTTAACATGAACAAGAAGAGTGTAGGTGCCAAGATGTTGCAACTGGGTGTTGCGTTTGGGCTCAGTGGGCTGTTGCATGCTAGTGGTAGTTTTACAATTTCTGGACAAACAAGGCCGTTGACTGGGTCGTTGGCGTTTTTCTTGTGGCAGGCGCTGGGGATTCTGGTGGAGGGGGGTGTGAGGCAGGGTTTGGAGAGGAGGGGGGTTGGGAAGGGGGTTCCGATGTGGGCGAAGAGGGTGGTTACGTTTGTGTATGTACATGTGTTTTTTTACTTTACTGCACATTTGCTGTGCGATGACTTTACTAGGGGTGGGATTTGGCTGTTTGAGCCCGTTCCAGTGTCCATTTTGAGGGGCTTGGGGTTTGGTGCTGATAAGCGGGATGGGTGGTGGTGTTGGAACGGTCAGCTGGTAAGATGGCATACTGGAGACCGGTGGTGGAATAGCGGGATCGCCTTTTGAGTGTAGTCTTCATCCTTCACATCTTTTGCATAGCAAGGGCGCAAGGCTATCGTATGTCATAGTATAGATATATATGTACAGTAAGACTAGGATAGATCTCAGGCGGTTCCGTCCTTCACATTACATCAGTCATCCAGATGAGCCGCCGACCTGTCCCCATGCCATGCAACTCCGAAAGCGCCAGTATTAAAAGCGAGTCAGCCAGTGACGACTGAGCTCTATTACCCAACATACTCTAAGAATATTACTTACACGCCAAAATGCGGTTTCGGCCGTCTGCGAGCTTCATCGACCCGCGACTGCCTCTCTTCCAACCCACAAGTCTCATAACGGCATCAAGTCGCCTCAAAGAGTTTTCACTCATTGAACCTTCTTGGTCTCGGGCTCGCCCTGGTACGAGCGCTCGTTCTCTCCTTCGACCTGCTCGACCATCATGTCCACAGCCTTTGCCTGCTTGTTCCACTCGTCCTGGCACATCTTGAGCTCCTTCTGGAACAACTCGTCATTGGGCCTCCTGTAGCTTCCTCCCAGGCGGTCCCACAGGGTGGTGAACTGGCCGTAGTTGTAGTTGAAGTAGAGGTGGTGCATTGTGTGGCAAGCGGCGCCATTGATGATAGGAGAGTTGTGTGCGTACTCGCCGTCGTGGATCAGCACAGTCCAGATGTTGACGAAGACGAAGAAGGCGACACTGGCAATCTTCGATAGAGGGAACAGAAATGGGAAGACGTGGTATGGGAGGCCTTGGGCGTAGCCGTCGGCGGGGTGGAAAGCGTGCGAGGCAAAGGGCGTAGGCATGATCCACTTGTGGTGAGGCTTGTGGACGTATTTGTAGACCTTGGGATGGTGCAGACCCCTGTGGATCCAGTAGATGCACAGATCGGTGAAGGCGATGAAGAAGGGAATCTGCAGGTAGTCGTACCAGCGCCCGGGGCCATCTTCTGTTGTGTCGTAGAGCTTCGAGTAGCCGCGCACCTCGGCGAGGAACCAGGGAACGGTGAAGATGGCCATGATGGGGAACGCAATGTTGGCTTGCTTCATCTCAAGCTTGATCTGGTGCTTGAGATATCTCGGGTGGTTGAATGTCGCCTTGTCGAAGACAAACAGGTAGGATAAGCCGGCGAAGACGTAGTAGACGAGGACACCAAAGAGCCATGTGATGATGTACAGCGTCAATGCTTGCCTGCGCCAATCGTCGCGTGCCCACGAGCTCATGTAGGCATATTTGGATGGTTGGACCGAGAAGTACTTGGTCGCAGGCTCATATTGCCACGAAGATGGTGGGAGCGCATAGGCGGTGGGCTCCTGCCGTATGCTGGAGACGGTTGCATTTGCTGTGAAAGAGGACGCTTGTGCAGGGAGTAGTGTCGCGTATATAGGGTCGAAGAGGAAAGTGTCGAAAACCTCCAGTACGATATCCATGGTGAGCGGTTGCGGCGAGGGCCCCTCGGTGTTTGGGAAAGCGTCAGGTACGAGCGAGCTGCGATTCGCAGTGTGATCGGTGGCCGAGTGACAAGAAGGCGGATGCGATCAAGACGTGTGCGACCGTCACGCACAAATGCAAAGACTATAGCAACACCAACCGAGGGATGCAAAGGAGAAGAATGAAAGAGAGCGAGCGTGTTGGGAGGCGACGGGCGAGTGCTCCCTTAACGGCGTGCGTTGCAGCCCTAGCAGCCCTAGAGTACTCTCGGCGATGACTTTTCAGCGACCCGCGCTCATTAGCAATGTCCCTGAAAATCTGCCAAAACACGCCTAGTGCGCCGTCCAACAGCCGCTCATTGGCAGTCCACTCGCCCCTCACGTGATGCAGGTACTGTACTGTGACACGAGCGGAACTGCATGCTCCGATGCAGCCGTGAGTGGACTGACCATAGAGACGCGCCGCCCCCTTATCAGATCAAGTCACATCATGCTCGGCACACTCTCGGATTGCCGGCAGGCCCACAGTCTGGCATCATGCCATTGTCAACATCCCCAGGCTCCTGGCTAGATCTCTGGTGATTAGTCAATGCTCGTCTATGTTACAGCCTATCAGAGACGTTTCTGTACGAGCGCTTCCACAAGCAGGCATTCCAGTAAAGGTCACCGCCACTTTACTGCGTATGCCTAGCGTAAGAGAACACATTCGCATTGATCACTTAGGCGTTGCGACTGGGCTTGTTCGCATGGATCACGTAAAGATATTCAATACAACCCACACACTGCATACTCATCTCCTACCATTCAACGGTCTAGTCTCACGCTCCTCATCCTCATCCTCCAAATCTTCCAACTCAAACTCCTGCACACCTCGTAGCCTCTCCTCATCATCCTTGACCTTGCCAAAAGCATCATCTGCAGGATTCGGATACGGCGTCGCACATCCCTTGCTGCGTAGTGCAGGATAGTATCGCCTATACGTGTAATGTGCAACAGCCATGCCCAACACCGAGCCCACCGACACATCGTATACATCGTGTCGGTAGTCTTCACACCGCGATATAGCAATCAGCGCAGCCCCAAGCAATGGTGCGAGCGCTACCAACACGCGTGCGAGATCTGCTCGTGGACGATAGACGTGGCATTGCCCTGCAATGAACAGCGCCAGGTATCCCAGCCCACTGAATGAGAAACTACTATGTCCGCTGGGGAAGCTGCGCCATCCATCATGTAAAACGTGGTGGTCCGTCTCCGTGCACACTTCATATGTAACCAGTACATGCGCTGGAGTACCGGGCGCTGGCTTGCACCGCGCAATCAGGTCTGGTCGTGGCCTGCCCACGGCGTTCTTGATGACATCCGTTATGAAGAGCGTGAGGATCATGCTAATAAACCAGCCAAGGATTGTGACGTGCGCTTTGTGCGTTCCGGGGCGGATGACGAGAGACCATGCTACGAGGATGCCCAGGGGGACCGCACCGGCGTATATGAAGAGCCATGCTGTGCCATGTCAACAAGCTGGGTATGAGATCTGGTGTGTGTCTACATACAGACAGATACGCGTTCGATCTCCGCATGTGGGTATCCAATTGCCAGATTATCGAGGAAGAACATGCGGTGAAAGGGCTCTGCGAGGAATTGAATCTGGATCTTGTTCGTTAGTCAGTCAACTTCCCTTGCTTGACTTCCACCTACGCACCAGTATGTATCCCGTGATCAAAATTGCCAGTCCAACATAGTCAGAGGCATACGAGCGCTAGCAAACAACTGTTAGTATTCTGAATACACAAAGCGACGTGAGGGGGATGGTCTGCGCACCTGCCAAAAGCGCGCAGCAGCGCCTATGAAGCCAGTCGAGTTGACGAGTTCATTTGTGCTGTGCCTGTGTGTCGAGGCAGGCATCATCGGTCGTGGTGACGGAACATGTCTGGATGGTGTGTTGTGGAATCTGTCAACTGTCGCGGAGGTGTGGGATCCACTCCGCAGCTACCAGTTGACGCAGTGTCAAGGGTCGTGGCGCTAGTCAGCCTTGCTCTAAGCATTCTGCACCAAAGTCAGGTACTGCGCAGAATAAAATTGAAATTGTGTGAGCAACAGAGTGAGAGTACTGAAGACTGTGGGAGGTCTCTATATAGTATTTGCAGGGCGTTGTATATACGTATGCAGCGATGTTGTACCTTGCCATGTACTTGGTGAACCCGTCATTCACACCATATTGTGGGTTTGCGGGACCCATGAAGCGCAGATTGAAAACCCGGAGGGCAATTCTTATACATTATAGCTGCAACTGAGCGCGTTTACAGGTTCCAGGCTCGAACTGATTCCTTGCATGATCTTTTGGAGCCTTGTTAATATCCTCCTATACTCCTGATCAGTCACCACTTGTATTTACAGTGTCCGTGTAAATGGAAGCCTTCAAGTAGCATGCCACCTCTTCCGTCCAGTAATCCATTTGAAACTTGCACACCAGCCCGATACCTCCCCTCTGTCAGCTCTTGCACACCAACTCAAAATCTCTTCCCGCGCTGCTGCGATAGATGTGTGGACCTCCTCAACGGTCCAGATCTTCTCGTTGTCCCCATATTTGGTTAGAGGCCGAAGCAATATAGCCTCCATCGACTCCAACACGTTAAAGAGCATAATCTTTCCAATCGATCTCTGTGTCTCGTCCTCGCCCCATGATCCAATGGGTACGTTGACGTGAGTCGTTTTAATGTCAGTGAAGCCAGCCTCTTCTAGGTACGAGGGGTGCATGTAGAATAAGCCCAACGGTCGGCCGGACTTGTACGATGCTTGTACCAATGCAGCGTAGAGTTTGCGGAGGTTGTGCATGGTACGCGATGATGAGCCCGGCTCCTCAGGAGGTGCTGGTAAGTTCCCAAGATCGTAATCTGCAACCTCAACCCATCCACCCGGCGAGAGACTCTTGTAAATTTCGCTATACACTTCTTCCCAGTGTGCGAAGGCGCCCTTCATGTTGCGCATATGAATCAGCTCGAATGGAGAACTGAAATGCCAACCAGGTTCTGGCTGTGGCTCCAACGTAGATAGGTCGATGGTCAGATTCTCGACTGAGCTGTCTGATTGACTATGTACACCGGTTCCTGCTCTTGATCTTTTCGGAGACCCAATGGGATCTCGATTGGTGGTATTGGTGAAGAAGTCATGCTCCACCAGTCGTGAAAGTAGATCATCGATGTCCGTCTCCTTACCCCACACGTCCAGATCGTCGAGCTCCCATGTCACTTGCGAGTCACCCAGCGTAGCTTCGGTCGTTTCAATATCCCACTGCGACATGTCTATACCAACCACTTCGGCGTCGGGATATTGCTGCGCCATGCCTACAGCCCAATGCCCCGGTCCTGTTCCCAGGTCCAGTATACGTCTAGTACTTGATAGTAAGCGTGTCGTGGTCAGCTTCCCCTTAAGTGCGTATGAGAAGATTTGATGTTGCAGAGATAAGCGATCTTGTTCTCGGAAGTCCTCGTGAGGTAGGTATATGCAGGGTAGGTAATACGTCTCGTTCCCGTATGTGCGACCATTCTCATGAACGTATTCCAGGTCTTCTGAGGTGACGGTTCGTACAGATCGACTATGGCTGGCGTGTTAGTATCTTGGATATCGACGACATCCTGATAGTCAAGAGCTGGATCGCCCGACTATCTGTAATGACAGGGGTAGACGATGGTTATTCAAAAACACTCGATAGTCGTGAAGGGGAGCATATGCTTGCAGCTGTCTTGAAGAGGACTTACTTGGACTCTGTTGAAGTTGAGCTTCCTGAGTCAGCTCTTGAGCGTCTAGGTGGAGCTTCCGTGTCCGGAGAATCGGGTGGTGGCGGTCCCTTGTCCATGGACTCGGGAATGCAAAATGTAAGTCTCACAGAGCTAAGCTGTGCGATGGTACGAACTTCGTAGAAGAAGCATCGGGATACGCTAATTTACCTTTTCCCCTCGGCAATTGCTGCACGCACAATGTACGTCGCGATGATATGATTTGGGTTGCAGAATTTAGGCGACGTTCGCTGTGGACTGGTGGCGCGCTTGTCCTCTGGTAAACCAAGGCCAGGATGGACAAGGGCAGCCGCCGTGAGCTGAGAATCCCCCGCGTATCTTATCCTTGATAAAGTCTTGTATGGCGGATCCTTTGCGAGGTGATTCGTCGAATGCGCTTTCAGTACATGAATCCGGAAGTAAGGGTTTACCACAAGCAGTCGTGTCGGGTCAGCGACGCATCAAAGGTCGACCAAGTGCTTGGATGACTAGGATCAAGCACACAGCGCAATTGTCAGTATATGATAATGCAGGTGGCTGCAGGAATCCATGCCGCTGACCCAGAATCCGCTAAATTGAGATCGGTGACAGCAGAGGCAAGCTGTCGTTCAACGCTCAGCTCTAGAAGCCCACTTCATTGACGGAAGATCAGTGTCTCGAGCGTGGCTACTATTCACAGCGTACTCATAGCGAATGCTACGTTACATCGCAATTTCGGCGTGCTTGCAAGTTCCGGACTGCATGGTGGAGGGGTAGCGTCTTGCTGCAACACGCGGTCCAGCTCATCGCGGATACTAGGCGAAAAGGGCCAGTGCCCCGCTCTCATCTCGGTAGATTGGGTGTAGCTCAACATGCTGATTATACAGTAAAATCAGTTTCGCTTATGCTCTTGAGGTTGGAAGCTTCTCGTCTTGTGAATACACCCTACACAGCGTCCCAACTGATTCGGAGATTGGGAACGCAAGTGCACTGTGTATGGCGTTCTGTTGTGATATTAGGCTAACCAAGCCATGGGCAGGCATGCAAGTCAGTTCAGCAGTACCATGACAAGGCAGAATGAAGCATCGATAGATTGGCCAACAGCGAGGAACCCTTGGGCAACAGTGCGGATGGTGGTCGTTTCTTCTCCGCAAGTGTACATGTCATCTCTGCAGGTCGTTAGCATATCGAATGTACTGTGACGGAAGTGGTAACTTGCTGACGCTCAACATGGGAGCTGCAGATTTATCTGGGTCAATGAGTCAAGAGCCAATGCAGGAGCAAAATGGAGGCCATCCTTGACTTGCAAATAGAATATGAGAAGGACAAGAGCAATTCACGGTGGTGGCGCCTCACTTTGGCTGCTATCATAACGGTGGACGATACTTGCATAGAGATTTCGTAACGTCTCCGAGGATGGTACGGTAAAGCTGAGTACAAAGGCACCGCGAAGGGGAGGTCTGTGTTAGGTTACATTTTCATAAGATTAGGAAGTAAGTTTGCGGCACAGCAAGACTTGGCAGCGTTTTAGAGAAGGAGCGTATGCGATACCCGTTCGGCCGGGAAGGAGCAATCAGCACAGGAACATGTACCCACCAATGTGTAGTGATGACCCTCAAATCAAGAGCAGAAAAGTGGCAGCAGCTTCATTCGCTCTGTTTATAACGCTTAACTGCAAGAGACTCTTCGTGCGTGTGGTGGATGCATAATCTAATCTACCTCCTGGCCCTCAAACCTTGGGAGACGCGCAGCAACATCTGTCCACTTTTCTGAGCCGCTGACGATATTTGATATTGCTGCAATGATCTCGTCTATACTAGCTCGAACCTGCTCTGTGGAATCACGGTCTCGAAGTGTGAAGGTGTTGTCCTTGACAGACTGGAAATCGACGGTGATACCCAATGGTGTACCGAGTTCGTCGTTACGCTGAAATCTGTTAGCACTGGTCGATTCTGTCGGCTCTAGGTTGCGGCTTACCGAGTATCGCTTGCCGATAGAAGCACCAGAGGCATCGATACGGCTGGAAATTCCCATGGCCCTCAATTTACTACGCAGAGTCTGCACGAATGGTGCGAAGTCTGTATGAGAGCTGAGAGGCACAATAAGGACTTTTGTGGGGGCCACAGCCGGCGGGAAAGAGAGGACCCCGCGAGCTTTGTCTTGCTCACGAGTCCAGTAGACGTGTTCACAGAGGGCCTATGAAGTTAGCACTGTAACATGACGACATCTTGTAACGGAACTTACATAGAAGATGCGACCAATACCGAAGGAAGGCTCGATGACGTTTGGTGTGTATTCCCTAACGTTCTCGACTCTTGTGCGCTTCTCGAGCTTGATAATCTCCTTGGGTACCTCGACCTTGCCGTCGCCAACGCCAGGGACGTCGAGAATGATTTTGCCTTCCTTTTCTAGGTCTAATGACAGTTTCTCACGAACATCCTGGGTAAGTGCGTCAATGGCAGCTTCAACTGTCTTGCCATCTTTCTTGAACTTTTGGCCAAAGCTCTTCTTGTCGAGATCGTATTGCCACTCCTCGATCTTCAGAGGCTCTTTTCTTGGCTCACGGACGAAGAGAGGCGCACCAGTCTTCTTCATGTGCACTGTCAGATCGTATGCGCTGCGGTCAGCGCAACCCACACACTCTATCCAGCCATATGATGTGAGCAACTCGGCGTCCCAGCAGTCCGCGGCGTAATGTGCCATCTCGTTTGCCATGTGCTGCCTGAATCGAATCTTCTTTGGATCAATCCCGATCTTGAGGAGGAACAGCTGGATGCGGGCCAGGAAGTAGCCGAGCGTCTCGTTGTCGACGAGACCAGTTTCCACGGCCTTGCCAATCTTGGTAGTTTCCACAGTGGTCTTGCCAGCTAGTTGTACGTCGCGGTTGAGCAGCTCGAGCTCGACGTCCTTGACCTCTTCGAAGCGGGGGTGCTTCTTGCCACCTTCAGGGTCGACAAAGTGCTCGATTTCGGCCATAAGGAATTCGCGCACACGCAGGAGGCCGGATCGTGGGGAGATTTCGTTGCGGAAGGACTTGCCAATGGAAGCGGACGCGAAAGGCATTTGTTGCTGGTTGTCCTCGAGGAGGTTTTGGAAGTTTACGAACTGGCCCTGAGCGGTCTCTGGGCGCAGGAATGCGGGCATGTTGGAAGAGGGCCCGATGGAGGTCTGGAACATGAGGTTGAAGGCAACTGGAGGCTGGAGCTCACCATCGTTGGCGGGGTTCCTGATGTTGTACTTCTTCATGAGCTGGCCGAGCTCTTCGCCATTGTAGTTGTCAATTTGTGCGAGCACCTCCTCAATCTCCTTCACGACTGCATCATCCAACTTGACCGCGGCGATGTTCTTGACCTTCTTCTTCTTTTTCTTGGGGTCTTCCGCCTCGGGCTCTAGCTTCTGGCCACGCGCCTCCTTGTCGCCCTTCAGCCTGGCCTCGAGCACCTCCTCGACGAGATGGTCGGCGCGGAAGATCTCGCCCGTCTTGGGATCCTTGCACATCCAGTCGGCGAACTTGTCGACGTGGCCAGAGGTCTTGAGGACTTCGTGGGTGGTGAGCATGGTGCAGTCGACTGTCATGTGTCAGTCGCATTGGCCTCGTGGGTGTGGTCGTGGGTGCCTCTACCCTGCAGCATGTCCTCCTCCAGCACAAAGTGTCGCTTCCACACATCGACGATGTTGTCTGTAAGCGCG
Source organism: Plenodomus lindquistii (assembly GCA_025504975.1). NCBI lineage: Eukaryota > Fungi > Ascomycota > Dothideomycetes > Pleosporales > Leptosphaeriaceae > Plenodomus > Plenodomus lindquistii. The sequence continues at coordinate 317,087 of JANUWI010000002.1, read as the reverse complement.
GTTCCGGCCGGGCCATAGTCGTAGAGGCCGGCGACACCACCGTAGATTCCGAAGGCGGGCATGAAGAAGTGACGGCGCTGCGAATGATCAGTGTGACTCCCGCGGGGGCATGGTCGCATGGGCGCATACCTTGACCAGGGACTCGAGCGCAGCCCGGTCAAAGGGCTCGCCCTTGAGCGTGGTCATTTCGGACGGCATGTTGGCCGGGACTTTTCTTTGTGGCACTTGGTAGCGGTGGTGAGGGGCAGTCGTGGTGAAGGTGCGACTGGGGGAAATAAATGAGGGCGGCGGGGCACTAAATGGACGCGCAGAACGACAGCAGGCGCGCGACAGCAACAGCAGCTGGCGCATGCACTTTGCGTCTCCTCGCATGCGAGAGGAGGACAGCGCGTAGAGAGTGACGAATTGCTGCTATGTACAATTGCAATACAATTCACTCGTCCATTGTCTGACGAGCGATGAACTCGCAGACTGAAGCATGGCCCGCGCCAAGAGTTCGCAGATCTGATGGTCGGAGGAAGAAAACGCCGTGCTCCACCGAAAAGTTCAAGCAAGTCGACGTGCAGAGACAACACCACGAAGCGCTCGTGCACGGCCATACCTCGACTGTCCCTCAGACACACCAGCGTATACACAGTCGCATACTGTGAACCAGCAGTGTCTCACAATGGCCTTTACGCCCAGTGTCCCGACTGGCTTCAAGCCCAAGAACAAATTGCGCCGACAAGCTGCCTTTCTTTCGATCAAGAAGGCGCGCGAAGCCGATAAACGAGACCTCAGGCACCGTCGCAAGCGCGAGGAGCAGAAAGATCCTTCCCTTCGAGAAGACCGTCATGCGCGCAACGTACCAGCCACAATCGACAGCAAGCGAGTATGGGACGACGAGCCCGTTGGTGATGAGGAAGATGCGCTGGGCTGGGCAGTCGATGTAGAGAGACTGGCCAAGAGGAGAAAGATGGAGCAAGAAGAAGCCGAGCAAAAAGGAGAAGACGCCGAGGAAGACGAGGAGGAGGGCGTCCTGGCCAAGCTGAAAAAGGCAGAGCGGATAGAGAAGGTGGGCAACTCTGATGGCGAGTTGGAAGACGACGACGCCGACAGCATGTTGGACTCATCCGACTCTGACCTCGACTCATCCGACTCGGATCTCGACTCCGACACAAACTCCGCGCCTTCAAGAAAGAGCAAAACCAAGCCCGACCCCCGCAAACGCGACGCCAGCCCCACCACCTCGACAGCCACCAACCTCGAGCTCTCCCCCGAATTCCTCAAGCAAAAATTCCCCCAACTCTTCGACCCCCAACCCGAGCCCAAAATCCTCATCACAACCTCCATAAACTCGACCCTCCACAAAGAAGCCGACATCCTCACCTCCCTCTTCCCAAACAGCACCTACATCCGACGCACCGCAAACTTCCACGCACACAAGTACTCTGTGCGCGAAATCGCGCAATTCGCCTCGGCACGCGAATACACGGCCCTCGTCGTCCTCATGCAAGCCGAGCACGAAAAGAAACCAGACGGCCTCGACATCATCCACCTCCCCTCGGGCCCCCACTTCCACTTCAGCGTCACAAACTGGATCGAAGGCAAGAAACTGCCCCGCCACGCAAACGACACGGGCCACTACCCCGAACTCATCCTCAACAATTTCAAAACCCCCCTGGGTATCTTGACTGCGCATCTGTTCAAGGGCTTGTTTCCTGCTACACCGGAACTAGAGGGCAGACAGGTGTTGACGTTGCATAATCAGCGTGATTATATCTTTGTTCGTAGACATAGATATGTGTTTCGCGATAAGAGGGAGAGCGAGAAACCGATTTTGGGGAATGATGGGAAGCCGTTGCAGGGCGTTGAGGATGTCAAGGTTGGTATGCAGGAGATTGGGTGAGTGCATTTGGTTTATTCTGTGTAATGGGAATGCTTGCTAATGATTCTTTACTAGACCGCGCATGACGCTCAAGCTTCGCCGCATAGACCGTGGTATTCAGTTCAAGAGTGGACAGGAGTGGCAGTGGAAGGGCAGGATGGAGAAGCAGCGTACAAGGTTCAACATGTAGACATTTTTTCTTATATGCGATATTCCGTCTACAGATGATTCGACAGAACGAATGCAATTTGCAATAGCAGTTTCTCCCCGTCACTCAAGGCGTGTCTTTTTGTAGCACCCCTGAACTGCCAACATAACGCCGTTCTACTGATAACCTCTGCGTGCAAATACCGAGTATAATTATTAGCTATGGATCCCCCCTTCAGGACTACTTGATATCCAGTTCATCATCGAGACCCCCCACCCTCGATCAATATCTCCTTGCAACCTTCCGCCATCATTTCAGCACCCCTCCGACAATCCATCGCCCTGCAAACCCATCCGTACATACAACAGCCGGCGCTTCACCTATGCACCGACATGACTTCCAAGGTCATGCCAACTGCATCAGGTCTTCGGGTGACTGAGCACCCCTGTTTGCGACACTGGCTAAGTGCCGAGAGGCACAAAAGCAGCTGATGGTGATATGACAGGCGTAGGGTTATAGGTAGCCTGTGGGGGAAACCACCGGGCTAGTGACGATGGGGATGCCCGAGCAAGAACCGGTCTGGGAGGGGGTCGCTGTTGGCGTGGGACAGGACGTCGATTTGGACGGTAAGGAATCTGGGAAAACTGTTGGTGGTGAGTCTGGGGAAATTGTTGGTGCCTGGGAAATTGATGGTGACCAGTTGTGAAAGACGGTGACCCATGACTCTACTGTGGATCGAACCGTGAATGGCTTTGAGGTCGTGGTGGTAACGATTGCGCTGCCTGTTGACGCCCTTGCTGTGGTAGCTGCGGTACGGGGTTGATCGATGGTCCGTTGTAAGATACTTGTTGATATGGCAAAGCCTGTTGAGATGCCGATATCTGTGCAGGCGGCCGAGCCTGTGTGAACGCCGACGCCTGCTGACGACTCTGCCCCGGAATGAAATGTTGAGAACGAGCAGATGGAACAAAGGGTAAAGATGACACATTTAACGACGAATGAGGCAACGGACGTAACGGACTTGAAAATTGATCGCGCAATTGCGAATCGGGTGCTTGGGTATCTGATGTTTTAGACTGCTTCTCCGCCACTGAGAACATACGCCCAGCATGGATATTAGGCAGAGCATGCTACTTGCCGCCGTAGCCCCCATATTGGCCTGGAGTCATCATCCCTTGTGAAGGTCCCGGCGTCGATGCTAAACCTGCTGGATGATTCGTTGGCGTACTTGGTCCATCGCCGTGCCTCGCTTGGCCAGGGTGGAACTCGAACCTACCGTTTAATCCTTGGAACCCAGTAAGAGTCTGCGCGCCTTGTGCAGCTAGAACAGCAGCTTGAGCCGTAGCGCTTGCTGGTGGACCGACGCCTGTGAGACCCCACATCTGGCCGTTCATCTCATCAGGAACATTGCTGTCGAAGATCTTTTTCCTCATGTCCCAGAAGACGGTGCCTGTGAGCCATGCATCCGATCCGGCGGTGTGCGAGTTGCCGACGCGTTGGCAGCCAAGCTCATCGGCGAGATCTTGGAGCCCCGACTTCGTTCCCAGGTTGTTGAGAATGTTGGTTGCAGTGGAGCCTATGACACCGCGCCGGACCATGTTGTTCGCATGCCGCCAAAGGTACTTGACGTCTAGCAATCGTGGAAAGAAGATCTTGACAAGTTTTCTATACGAGTCTTCGTCTTCGGGTAACGGCTGAGCGGTGAGCATCTTGACGAGATAGGCAAAGTCGTAGCCAGAATGAAAGGATATCCAGTTGACGTCGTCTGTGAGAGTCATTCCTGAAGTTATCAGTAGCGAGCCGAATTCCTGTGGGTCGATGCCCTGGGTGTTGTGCTTTTCAAAGTCGGCACCAGATTTCTTCAACATTTGTATCGACTCCTCATTGTACATGTCTTCATCGAGGGAGAATTGGAAGTTGAAAGTCCAAGTGCAGGGACAGACGACGATGTTGTTAGAGTAGCGTTGTAATGATTTGGGTTGGTAGCTTAATGTGGAAATGTCGAGGTGTGGTGGTGGGACCTCGCCCTGTACGGAGAAGAGTGTGATGCCGAGTTGTATTATCTTGAGGAGGTCGACATTGCACCGCACTGTCTGGTAGTGATATGAGGCTTTTGAGTTGAAGTCGCCGATGGGGCGCGCAACGACGCCGGGGAACTCGGTGTCCTGCTAAAGTGTGAGCATAAAAGGAAGAAGGAGGATTGCAGCACAAAAGACAAGCTACCACAGAAAGAAGATGTGTCCTGCCACCATTGATGGAACACTTGGCACACATCAGAGACGGCGCACATGGACAAACAAACAAACTCTCCTCAGCTGATTGGCAACTGACTGGAACACACTCACCATACTGATGTAGGGATACTGGTCAATGAGTGAGCGAAGCAGATCCATCTCTTGGTGCAGGTTCCCCCGCCAGACATCACGGATGCGCTGCCCGGCGGCCCCTTTGGCGCCCTCGTGCCCACGGACAGCGTTCTCCTGTAGTTGGGCGCCATGGGCAAACCGCATGCGCGCTTCGTGGCCGTCGAGGCCCGTCCCCCCTCCTGCCCCTCCCAGCGCGGCGGCAGCACCCAATCCCGCGCCGCCCAGTCCACCGCCGAGGCCTGCGTTTGACTGGAAGCCGCTCTGGTGCTGGCCAAAGAGGTTGAGGTTGTGGCCCGGTGTGGCCCCGCCAAAGCCCGGGTGTTGCATTGTTTGCGCATGTTGCGGGTGGAGCGGTGCTTGCTGTTGCGGCATCGGGCCCGGGAGGTGTGCGAAGGGGTTGGACAGGTTGTGCCCCGGAAATCTGCCCCCGTGAGGCGGCATCGTGTGTGTGCGTGTGCGTGTGCGTGGCCGTAGGCGATAGGCGACGGTCGGCGTGCAGGTCGTGCGCCGTCTCTCGTTGGGGCTGTGGATGCGCCTCCAAGGCCGTCTTGTGGCAGAACAGCTTACAGACCACAGAAGGTTATCTGGACAGCGAACAGTTCTACTAGGCAAATAATAGTCACGAGCGACACAAGGGCGGAGAGCGATGGGCGGCGAAGGGTGGCTGTGGTGATGGCCGAGTAGTGTACCGTAGCATGGATGGCTCACGTCGGCGCAGATCCCAAGCGTGATCTGTGCCAAGGCCATGCGCGCGCTCACGACGCTGCATCTCGACTTCCCCATATCCGCCTCGCCAACCGTTGCGCCTCCCCCACGTCGCAATCAGAGGCTCCCACAGTACGTCATCTCTCTACAACACCCCAATTGGCATACTCGACTCCCCCGACGACCCATCCAGCTGACCGGCACAGCTCCCATCATGGCACCGCGCCCCTCCATCACCGGCTTTGACCCCAAGAAGTTCGCCGCGGCTGCCGGCCGAGGCACCCAGGGCGACCCATGGGCTCGATAGTACGCTCGTCCACAGCCGATACCCACATGACATGACATACTGACGCTGCTCAGTGAGCAATGGCGGTACACGGGGCCATTCACCCGCTTCAACCGCTTCAAGGGCTCCTTCCCTGGCCTCGGCATAGCCACCGTCGCATTCGCCGGATACTGTATCGCCGAACAGCTTCTGTGGAAGGACGACCACGCACATCACGATGAGGGAGCGCACTAAGCATGGCAGAAGATGAGCAAGGTCTGGGCGTACCGGTTGATTCGACTCTCATATGAAGAAGAGCTGTACATATGGAATACCACAAAGTACCAAAGTATCACGTCCAAGCTTCGAGTCCATGTTTGTTGCGCACTTGGACTTCAGAGTTGTGCCCGCTTACCAGGCGGGTCATGCCTTGAGGCTGCCAATGAAGGAGTTTGTACTAATCAAGTCCCCAGCTCATCCAAGGAGCATGACGCTTGGGCCTTCATGGAGACAGGAGACAATGGAATCAAACAAGACGAATACAATGTCCTCTCTACTCCTACAGCACATGTGTCTGAAGTAAGAACGGGAGTACTGACCTTCGGTGATATCATTCATCGATATATCATAGCAGTGTCAACTACGGCAGCATCGCTCAGACCCCAACGCGACTATTCCTAAGCTCTGTGGATCATCACAGTCTACCAGAGATACCCAGGAAAAAGTTGGCATGGAGCCATGCCCCAGCAAATCCACGCAAGCAATCACGCAAAGTCAATTACGTGTAACGACATGGAGTGGATGCACAAATATTGTCAATTCGTATAGCTGTGCCTATCCAGCTCTTTGTGAACATGGAGCAAAGTCTATCACTCGATTTGCGCCAAATATCAATAACATCAGTAGTACCGCAACAATGGAAATGCCCATCATGCACCCCCCTGGAAAGAGCTCTATAAACCTACCAGCAATCGATTGGTGCAGATGCGAAGCCGATACGGTGCACATAGTTTAATCACAAGGCAAGGATAACCACTCACTTCACCGCCACGATCTCGAAGCGTGTCGCAATACTTTCAGCTTGTGGAGGAAGACATGGACTGCATGAGATCGTCTAGTCAACATGCCTCCACCTCACCGCCGTGACCAAGTTGACGAGCCGACAGCCCATCAACATCGAGACAGCGTTGCGTTGCTTCGTCGTACCATCAGCCTGTCAGATCCGTGCCACTTTGCACAAGAATCCACAGTAAAGCTTATGGTACCGGAGAATAGCGCAAGGGGAGCAGACGATAATCCGCTTTCGAAAAGTATGCGTTGGCTCTCGTTGCACGCAGCATCGCGTCGTCCATCTGTACTCTAGACTGTTCATGTGACACAATACATGCTATCGTCGAGTCCACTTTTTCCAGCCTCTCAGCCTCTCAGCCTCTCAGCCTCCCGTGTGCGACATGCTAACCGCGCGAGTGGAGTACACACATACATACACACCTACATGCCAGGCCACCACCATGCAGGTACGGTACGGTACAGCGCCGCCGCGTCTAACAGGCAACATTCAAAATATGGTACCAGGAACCAGGATCCAAACGCAGAAAAAGATACGGTGACATTGAGATTCTTCATCGTGCAGCAATATCGCTACACCAACATGCAGGTGCCTAACCTACTTTCTCAGCTGCGCCATGCCACAAGGGCTTGCTTGCTTGCTTGCTTGCTTGCTTGCTCTCCACCAAGAGATGCGCGAATCTCCTTCCCCTCTACCCTTCCCCCCACAAGCTCGAGCTTTCGTTGAGCAAACGCCACCGACAGGGAAGAAAGAAAGCGATCTGTCGCCCCCCCTCGCCGTTTTTTCTTCTTCTGTGCACATCCCGCGCCGTCCCGCAGTGGTTTGGGCTGGACGCCTGATGACATGGGGATTTTGAGATGAGATGCCGTCTGTGCCGTGTATATATCCCATGTCCTGTGCTGTAGCCTGTACTGTACCTGCGGCATGAATGACGGCCTGAGTGTAATGTATAAATGAAGTTGACGGGACGGATGTCATATGCGTGCCTTGTCGTTGAGTTGTTCTCAATCCCAGACACTTTTTTTTTCCACGTGTGACTCTGAGGAGAAAGTGGAAATGGAATGGGTGAGAGTGAGAGAGGTCTTTTCTCGGACCACGAAAGACCTGGATGTGATTAAGCTGTGCGTGCGTCATGGCATTGGCATTGGCATTGGCATTGGGGAAGCAAATACAACTTTGTTTTGTTTTCTCGAGTATGTACGCAGTGGTAGATACTCGTCGACTCCACTCGAAAATTCTAACTCTAATTCTAATTCAAATCTCAATCCCAACTCTACGGTCCCAAGATACGCATACCTACGTAACCCGCAGACCCATGTCTCCCCACCCCCCCTCATCCCGACCTCAAAGAAACTTTTTACCTGCCTGCCTGTATGGATTATACGTCCGCTCCAACAGGTGCATGTTTTGCCTTTTGCGTATGCAGGCCGGCTCGCTAATTCATGTCGGCCCATGTTGGTGGCGTTGGTTGGTGATCTCCGGTTTCATGGGTCCTAGCACCCTTGTCGGACGGGCCGCGCAGCATCCCGCTGCTTTGCGAGAGGATCCGCTTCGAGACTCCGCGGTCTGCGTGCGCGCCATTGGTTGAGGTAATCACCGCTTGTGTTGGATCTTGTGGTAGCTTGCACGATTAAGTTCTGGTGGGAGAAGTGTAAGTGTAAGGTGCAGATTGGTGTAAAGCAAGGATTCTGCTCGGTCGGTATGCCGGAGGAATGAAGAAGGAGGTCCAAGGACATGGTTGGTTCAAAGGCGGAGGCTGAGTGGCACGGTCCGTATGATGCGTGTACTGAACTTTGTTGGCAGATGCGATTTGGCTGCGTTTCTGGATGGTATTGTTGTTTGAACCTTGTTGTTCTTGTTGCTTGCGCTACTACGAAAGAGCTCGCAATTGTTGGGTCTACATCTTAACTGGAAACCAAGGATTGCCAGTTTGTGAAGCAGTGAGTAGAAGATTTACAGATCTGAGACTACTAGAGTATATTCATGATTATGCATAAAGTCTGCAAATTGGGTCTCGACATCGTTAGTAAGCCCTTTGAGGTGTTGTATGTTCGACAATCTAGGCTTAGAGACCACTTTTGTGGAGCCTTTGAGATATCATCATGGCTATACTGACCGGCTTTTTCAGAGCGGAGATAATTAACCCAACCGAGCTCCTTCGTCTACTATAGTTAGTTGAACGACGCAAATATCGGAAAAGCCGGAGGCACCGCTACCTAGTATTTGGAACCTCTAATAGACTTTGCGTGCCAGACAGAAGACCGTATCTGCCCCGCCATTGCACTATTATTCGTGTTTTTCAACTGCCGGTTCCCGAGATAGCAGTCTTCTCATAGAATTCTCCATGCATGTCGGAGCCGCCGCAGGACCGGCAGAGAGTCCATCATATCAACTGGAGTCACATGTTGTGGTCTAGAGCCCAAGCATGCGCAGTGAGTGCATTCTCGTAGCGGCCGAGCCAGTCATAGCGGCAGCGCCAACTGAGGAACGGGCTTCAAAATACAGTCTCCCTAACCTGAAAGGCGTAGAGATGTATTCTTGTTCGTATTAGAGGTTAGCACAAGGTAGCTATCGGTCAGTCACCGCGGCTGATGATTGAGCCATATATATGCGAACCAGTGTGCCGGTACACTGTGCCTAGAATATAGAGCTGAAGACCCTCATACGTCATGTTGCGGGTGTTGCAAAGTAAACGTTTGGGTCGAGCAGCTGAGTATGAGCTACCCACCAACGGCCTTCAACGGCCCCTGAGGCGTGCATGCAGAGAGTATTCTTGGAGTGGAGGATACCTGGAGCCTGGAGTCACCGGTACTAGCGTATGCAATATTTGTCCGCAGGCTCCGACGATAAGTCTACATAGTCGCAAGCTTCTTACGCCTCATTTGTCTTGGTCAGTACTCTCGAACGAGCATGAATGGTCAACGAGATGGCGGGTGCTATGTAAGTGGCGAGATAGTTTCAGATCAACGTAACCAGGATGCTTTGCGAGATTGGATCTCGCATTGATCTGAGTTATGTGTTCACGATTGCCGAATTGCGCCTGCAATTGACTGATTACGTCTTGCGGGGGCAGAGTTCGCTGGCCTATCAGAAGGGTCTGGATTTCATGGCTCGAGCGAACGGTGAACGCCCACCCCACATTGTGGAGGTGAGGCTTTCAACAGTTTCACAAGCGTAAATACTGCTTACGAAAGTGAGCTAATTCTGTCCCTTCAGGTTAGAGTTTACCACGAACCCAGACATCGAACCGATTGGGCCATCATGCAGCTTGTTCGATGTGCGACTGTGTTCTGCCGTGGTCACTGTGATATGGGAGTTCCGGGGCAGGAGGTTGTTGAAGCCGTCGCCCCTTTGACGGTTCGGCGTCACATTTTCGAATTAGGCGTGGGGGGTTGAATCTACATAACCTCGAGTTCGTGCATCGGTGGCTTTTGTCGAGAATGACTGTTTTGTCCTGGAGTCGGCCGTACACAGTAAGCAATGTTGGGTATTCCGGTAAGGTTATACGAAAGTAGCCGGTCCGGGGCGCCGGATGTACACAGTAGTTTCCAAGTTAGTGGGGGACTAGGGTCTGAACGAGGAGCCCGTCGACCTGGTGGCTTCGCACGTGAAATGCAGGTACATGTGGTACGCGTGACGTGTGGCAATAATAAGGGACAAAGTATATGTGGTCCATGACAGCGAATATGACGGCGTGTTGATGGGGAGGATCGACATACTGTATCGAGGGCGTACCGAGGCTGCTATTTCTGGACATGACCGTGGGGAACATTCAACACAATAGTACCGTACCGTATTGACTGTTGAAGTGGAACCACGGCAGCTAATGGTACTCTATGCTTTCAAGGGAGGCATCAGTTAGGATCGTAGTAGGCAATGGGCTAGACTAGTGACAGAGTGTGGGACCGGTCGCATGTGGTCGACCATCATTGTGTTTGCAGAATCCAGCGCAGACGGCGTGTCAAACGGTGGGCCATGGAACTGTGGCTTGGAAGAGGGAGAGGGAGCAAGACGCGTCTGTGGAGGCTAGTGCACCGGTGTAGCTTCGCTCCTTCTTCGTTCCGTGACTGCTCCGGGCAACGCGTCGCTCCTTCCACGTTGGATGGGCCTCCATGTGCACGGCCCGTGGGCCATTATGCGTTGCATGTCACAGTGCCGTGTACTTGGTGTAGTGTACTATGTGTGTACCTACCGTGTACCCACCGCGCACCAACATGGGCGGCCCATTGATGACAGAGCCAGGCAAGTAGTGAATTGGTGCCTTGGACCCGCGAAGAACCGCCCAAAGGCACACGGCTGGACTAGGCCCAGAACAGGAACTTATCGCGCTGTCACAAGACGATACCTAGATAGATGGGCATGTTGTCGGTGTGCGTCCTCCAACGCCTCTGCAGCCATGCCAGGCCATGCAGCTCACCACACGGCGCCAGCTCCTGATACGACGCTCGTCCCCTCTGCTGACTCCACAGCCCATTGCGACCACAGAAGCTCTGCAGCGAAGAAGCGCCCGCCAAGCTAGCCATGGTCACTTTTCGTTTCCGTAAAGCGTACAGCTTTCTGCCAATCCATCGGCATTGACAATTGTACGGTACACAGAACCTCTAGCCCCTCGCCGTCACAGGCTCACAGCATGGCCTCGCGTGACTTACTGTAACGTTGTCGGCAGCCATGTACTGTGCCTGTCTGGTAACCACCTCGCGCCTTGTACGACTGCAAACCGCTGTGCTTACCTACTTTTCCGACTGCCGATGGTGGAGCCCGAAAGGGATGCGAATAGGGTCAATGTTTGAAGTCGCTGGCTCAACAACACCAGCGCTCGACCTGATCGACCCACCAGATGCTCCGTGTGCATGGAGGCGTGCGAATGAGGCGGGGTATTGGATCCATCCATGTATGGACACAATCGTCGGCGAGTGCACCATCTTGGTCGGCTGTTTCATCGCTCGCCTTGTCGCACGAACGAAGATCGTTGCGGCTGGAACGGTCTCCTAACCCCATAGGGGCAGCATGTCGTCTCTCCTATGTTGGTACAATTGCAGGCCATCAGCGGAGACGGCATGCAACCTCCTACATATGTAGCATACGCGTGCAGTGGAACAATGGGCTCTCCAGGCCCTTTGGTACACCGTACGTTGGCGGCACAGCTTGGGCGGCGACTATCGTCAACACTGAAGCTGCAGGTGTGCTCACTGCTGCTGCAAGCCTGATCCTGGAGCCAGCTGCATCTGCGCCGTGCCCGCCTGAAAACGCAAACCCGGCACTGCTCGGCACTACTAGCAGCTGTTGGAATACACAAAATTCTCCTCTCCCCGCCATTAGTCTAGCTCTGCCCCCCGAAGTTGTGCTTGGAAGCACTGCACGCGCCGTGTGCAATGGAAATATCGTGGACAAGCCGCCGTACATGGCACCGAAAGCCCATGTACATACATAGCACACCATACAGCACCTGGTCATGTGTAGGGTAAGCGTTCATGTCCCCATTGATGTACGCCCGGTTGCATAACAGGCGGCCGGCATGAGACGAAGGAAGTCGACAGCCGTGCAAAGTGGGCCTCGTTGCGGTCATGGCAGCATGCAGCGCGATTTAACCGTTTATTCACGGGGCTACCCAATCATCACGCTCGCTGCGTTGCCCTGCTCTGTTATATTGCCCGCACCGACCTGTCGGGCCGCATTTTCTCTTGCGTCGATGCTCGTTGGTCTCTGCAACTCTCAAGTCGAGCGACCCATGTCTCCTTTACCCCTGCTCCCGCTATCCCCAGCCACTACCACTCGTCGAAACAGCTGCTCGCATCGGCACAAATCCCCTGCTCTTCTGGCTGGCAGCGGACCTTGTCCCTGCCTGTTGCTCAATGTCACTAACCTCGGTGGAGCGCGCTGAGGAGTGCTGAGCACTACCCATCTTCTCCACATGCTCTCCGCTGCTTGAGCATGCAAGCCATGCTCTTACATAGTGAGATCATCCCTACCCTCGCCGCTATGCACTGTACCTCACCGGCCACAAAAATCTCCTTCATTCCCGTGTCACGACATGAAATCTTGCAGGCCATCTTCCTGAAGACTCTCCATCTGCTGGGTTCCATCTATTTCAACGACGCCATTCCTTCAGATCTGCAAGACTTCCTACTTCTGGTCACTAGCCGGCGTCCATGCCCATTCTTTCCTTGGCCCAACTAAGGACATCCCTCGTCATATTATCTCACAAGCGGCGTACACCCTTCTTGCTATCGCCCTGTGGTGCTGTCACTGTTGTGGTCTGTGACCCAATCTGTGCTGCTTGTTGACTCCCTGCAATTGAGCCAACCACCCAGCTAGGTGCGCATCAACCATCTCCTTTCTTATTACATCTCAGCTACCGTCGTTCTACTTTCACCGCACCTTGGTTCGGGCTTGTAGGCTTCATATTCCCCTGTGCGACCCAGAGCCTCGCTCCTTTCACTCCAAGTGGTCTAATAATTCTGAATGTGGAAGCACAGGCCTCTGACACTTCATGCAGACCTCCAGCCCCAGCTGGTCAACCCACAACATAACCCGTGTGCGCAGCAAGACTCCCAAACTCTCTCAGCTCGTTGAGACACGCGACCGCATCCTGATAGCTGTGCAACATCTTTTGGCCGGGGACAGGGATTAGGATTACTATACTCTCTCAGCTTACATCAAGGCCGTTACTCCAGGTGCCTCCCCGATTCTAACAATGTTCACCTTCCACAAGGGCGACGCTCCTCGGTCCCGACAATCATCTATCGACTCTCAAGTTCTAGGGTCTCATCCCTCAGTATCAGCAGTCGACCTCGGTATCTCTCCAGACGTTAGCACTTCTCATGCGGGTGTTCAGATGTCTGGCCATCATGTTATGCAATCGGCAAGGCGAAGTTCTGTCTTCAACCTGCGCTCACGAAGTAACACCGCAAATTCGACTACGCCTTCGTTAATTTCACTCAATCATCCTGACATGACTGAGCATGATGGGACATGGCATGGCTCACCGCTCGTACGACTGCAGAGTGGAGGTCAAACTCAGAACGAGACGTCAAAAGCTGGATCGAGGAGATCGTTTTTCCGTGGAAGAAGAGGAAAAAGAAGTAGCGAAGCAGCAGTGCCACCTGCGCCTGATTTTGCAGAAATGGACTTGAGCGAAAGACGAGCGTCCACATTGCGGAAAGACAGGAGACGGACAGACTTTGCGGATGAATCTGGTATGTTATCCTCAGGCTTGTGTCCAGTCTTTCACTCACGTCCCATAGGCTCGACTCTCATAAACCAGATATCCAAGCCTTTTGATTTCCAACACCTTACACACACCGACCGTCACCAATTTGCTGCACTGGAGAAGGCGTCTGTTGAGGACCTTGCCTCCAGCTTCCAAGCCGCGCACGTATCGCGACCTACAAGCCAGGGCTTGAACGGGATTAAGACAGACAGTCTTCATTTCCGCAACTTCTCTTCCGAGAACATAGCAAGCGTAGATCATCAACTAACGTCTGCTGTGGGATCACGGTCAAATTCCCGTAGCCCCGAAGTACAGCATGAATGGCAGCAGCCCGAGATGATCCCGCAATTTGCTACTGCCGGACCGAAACTGCGCTTGGCGCGCTCTGTCGAGAGCTTCTCTCAACCAGGGGTGAGTCCGCGGAAACCTAACGAGCCAGCGATCCTTGCATCGCCACCTCGTTCGTTCGCGCGACGACCTCCACCGCTCCAGCGAAAAGAGTCTGGGAATTGGCAAGGTGAAGATGTGACCACTGCGCGGAGGACTTCGAGATCAAAACGGGAGTCGGGCGTCTGGGATTCGTTTGTGCTTCCGGGAGTGTCAACGCCGGAACCGATATCAGAAATTCAGGAAGACTCCTATTTCGGACATGCTCTCACAACACCAGATGATTCAGCGATCCATGCCACGACACCGCCTTTCAGTCCTCGTCTCGCAGATGTGGCCGAGGAGCCAGAACGCTTCATCAGCCCTAGGCCTGCGCCGCAACCACCTAGCAGAACTCCAACAACACCTAAATCGCCTTACTTTGAGTCGTTCTCTTTCGCGAATCATCGTTCACCGCCCACCAGAACTCGTAGTGACAGCCAGTCACAGGCTTCATCGCACGCTCCCAGTCCAAGGTGCGCGATCTCACGACCATCGTCCCAAATGTCAGAGACTCTCGGTACTTTAGGGGCGACTAGACAAAGTTCTGTCCGCTACACTTCGTCGTCAAATCGTCGCATATCCAACACGTGGCGCGCGATAGAGGAGTCATGGGAGGACGATGTTGATTACATCTACGAGAACGCGCTCGAGGCCGACTGTGACAGTGCGTGGGATCGTACCTGGGAGAACCACTCAAATCATGAGAATCGGATGGGTCCCCTAAAAGAGTCCTCCAATTACGGACTCCTGAACATGGAGTCCGAAGACTCTTCACGCGAGGCGCCATCCAGTGAAATTTTCTCGGGCAGCTTCCGTACATCCCTGCTAGTTCCTAGTACTACCAGTTTGCCAGATTTGGCCCCGGCCTCAACGATATCAGCCTCCACCACCAGTACCGGTGTACCAACACCGTGCGATCAGATCGGCATACATGCTTTCGGTCCTGACGAAGGCTTTGTGCTTACCCCTTCTCTTCTTATTCCACAAGAGTATAAGGATACCGAAGAGGTCACGTATGAGGACTTGCTCGATGAATACAATGGCTCGGACCGTCACTTCCCCATGATCGATGCAAGCCAAAGCATCATCAGCTCGGCCCGCAGTAGTCGCGTCCGCTTCAGCCGCCGGAGCTCATACGACAGCAGCCTGATGTCGTCTGTCCAGAGTTCTGGACTCTGGAGCTCCCCAGTTCGCCGCTCCGCAAGCTCCGCCGGAAGTGTACCAGAGCTTGTACCCTCACGGCGTTCTCGCAAAGACCTAGGACTTAGCCTGACCATGGACAATTCTTCCGATCAGACTGCAGCACTGGAGCATTTCGGCAATAACACCGTGGACGACGACATCACCCCGCCCGGCCGTGCTTTCGAAGGTCAAACATTCTTTACTGCTGACGGGGAGACGAATGATGAGGACCCATCTGCTGTCTCTATTGTCTCTGAGCTAAAAGAGTCGCTTGAATTGGCGCGACGCGGCTCACAACGCACGAAGTCTACGGTGACTGATGATGTACTCCGCGCATCGCTCGATCAGGCCCGACAAGGCTCGCAGCGTTTAGAGCACAGCCCTATGCGCCAACACAAACCCACATTGTCTGAGAGCGCCGCCAAACTACTCTCTGGCCCCGTGGTTGCAAGCAAGGAGCTTAAAGGAAAAGCACGTAATCGCGCTGCAACAACGACCAACGCACAGCAACCGATGCTGAGTCTTTTTCCATCGCCACCACGGCACACAGCCCGAAGCTGATGCTTCAACAAACCAAATAAATTGCCCAGGAGGCAATGCGAAGCCTGGCTGGCCACACTTCGAACCTCACGTTACGAACAATACGCGTCTCCTTCTCTGTATATACTAATGATAGACGAGCGTTTCTTTCTTTATCCCCTTGTATGTACAACCCCCTGGCTTAGATTTTGCATACATTCTGCGCCTTTCCCTGTCGTCTAAATTGGGTTTCTTTTGTACAATGTCGGAATGTGCCTGTCATGGCGCATTGCGCATCAGTCTCTGCCGCATTTTCTTGGTCAGCATTTCACAACAGGTTCTATGATTTCATTTGTCCATAGCCAGCATAAGTATGCCTATCCAGTCTGTCGACTGTAGTGTTTGGCCCGGTTGGTTTCAGCATTTCGTACACTCGCCCAAACCTGAAGACGGTGGAAATAATACCCCCTCCAATTTCGCGCTGCGAAACATGTAAACCAGCTCCATCTTCCTCCAATGCATGTGCTTCATAAATTTATAACACAGGTCATTGAGCAATCGACTGAAACGTACACACGCACCCAATTGATGATGATGGCTGTAAGGATCGCACTGACAGTGTCATGACATTGCCTTGGCGTCTCATCTTAACGTTGCTCACAAGCCACACCGCTTTATTTCCCGACGCCGCATGCCAATCACGCCACAAAACCCTCACACAACCTGAAGTTCTGAATTCCCAAAGGGCAACTCTGACGATCTCAGCCCTATCCACAAGGATCCGCACATCTGCGACATGTCACAAAGTCAATCGAGCACAAGCACCCTTCAGATGTATCAGATTGCTCCAGCCCCCGATGTTGGCCTTTGCGTCGACAGCGCCACATGTCACAGGCACTAGCGCGGGCGATGCCGTTGCATGAAACCGAACTACTTCCTCAGAACACTGTCGGGCAAGGACAAGGTGGCCGGCAGTTAAGCCTTTATCTCTGGGCTACGAGACAGCGTACATTCTCACGGACTTGCCATCTATGCGACCATTGCACAATGTTGTATTGGCGGCTATTACGGTATTGTGCATGGAGATTGTGCATGGAGATTTAGTGCAATGCGCACTGCTGATGTTGCGGCGTCTGCCGCACAGTTGACAATCTCCAGTTCACCGCAGTCAACCTCGCTCACCAAAAGCTCGGTTCATGTCCTCCGATCACACCTGTGCTCTCCACAAGCAGTAAAGACGACACTACGGCGGTTGTCTGTGACTCTGCCATCTCCTCGCTAGCCTGAGATATCACGCCTAATGCTTTCTAGTTGATATATAAACTTGATGAACATGCACTCGTAGATCCAACTCTGCTCGGAATGTAAACAAACAAATCTCCCGTCTGTTCGCTTGCATGCGAGGCTACTAGATACCAATGATCTACTTACCAGCCGGGCATCCATGATACCAATCATGCAGGTACCTACCCAGTACCAAGTACACGCCACATGTTCCTCCCAACAACCACAAAGTACCGAACCGAACATGGCAACACTAACATAGCATTTAAGCCGACCCCTGCTCCCACGCGTTTGCATTTTACCCGGATAAAACGAAAAATCCGGGGAAAATCTCCAAGCACTTCCAGGGTATTTCTGTGTACATACATGCTCTACTCATGGTGCTGTACGGATTCTGCTAAGATGCGCAACGCTGCAGCCTGTCGAGCCCTTTTCCTTGATTTTGAACCCGGCCGGGTTGGGTCCAAGGGGGTATGTGTGTGATTCGATTACATTGCAATATATAACCAACTGCGGCATCAGCTCAACGGACATGGATGTTTTCAAGCCTGTCCGGATAAATTCCACCCCGTTTGCCCTGTTTTATGCGAGCCAACATGTGTACAGGCGGAGCGGCACATGCACTCATAAATCATGCAGTAGAGCCATGGTACTGCTGCTTGACAGTGACAAATCACGAGATTATCCGGGCCATGGTTGTCTATGCCGGTTGTATGTGAGAAGCGCGCCTTGAGCAATCTGCACAACGAAGTCAGGAATACGTGCGTCCAGACAGAGACAATTAGTCTCTGCGGAAGCTAAGCGGAGGGTTGGACCGGAAGTGGTACGTAGTGCTGCCGTAGAGCCTCAAGGATACAATAGCGTGATCTAGGTACGAAGAGCAATTCCCAGTAATCTTGTAGCCTGAGTATCTTAGATTCACATTTTTTTCGAAGGTCGTCGACTTGGAGAATTTGGCACCTGTGTCACACCCAAGTGTGCTCGTTATATTGCCAGCTCTATTGCCTTAAGCAGGCATGTCATCATACAAGTTCTAAAGTAGATCAGTGTGAATGTATTGTAGAGATATTGCCGTCATGTACGACACAAGAGTTTTATGTGCGCTTTTCATATCTAGTCGAACATCAAACTGACCGTTTGGCAGTGCTGAACAAAGCAAGGAGCTCGCTCTTGAACTCACTGCTCCACCACTTACTCTACTAGACTCTACGGAGCACCAACACATACAGGAAGCTGCAAAAAAGATATAGTGACTACTTCCCTAGTCTACTATAAGTATAGCGCTAAGCTCAGATAACTTGCCATTAGCTTCTCACTATGTAATAGCCCTATGAACAGCGCAAGTTCACCAGGTGGGTGCGTCAAAAGTCACGAGCTTCTTCATGCCGCTCATGCCCAAGATTTCGCGCATCGGAAACCCCGGAAAAGATCCCAACACCTTTGTGAGATCCATTGTAGCGAGCTGAGAGATTGATACCGATAACAGGCGTTGGTCAGAGATGTGGTTAGGAGGGTAGAAGTTGGGTGCGACAGCGAATCATGACAGCGCTTCCATTGGGCGCTACGTCATCGCCTTCTGCAACTGTCAGTCAAGCCTCGTTACGTCCAACTCACCACACCACTCTTGCACAAGTTGTTCCTTCTACATCCTCGAAAACAGTATATCACGCTGTGAGGCCACGTTCTTATCTGCGTCGATCTCTCCTTGGACATTTTCACCTAACAGTCGTCTGCCACATGGTTTTCAGTCTCCGCCGCTTCACGTGGCGACGCGTGTTGCTCTTTGGCTCAGCTTCTCTCCTCTTTATCACTTTCATTTTCAGCTTATCACCAATCGTCTCGCCACTTCCCCCATATACCGGGCCACACGAGGTTGGCATTCTAGATGTCGAGACCGAGGTTCAGAAGCGCATCATCCGCGAGGCGGTCCTAAAAGCCACTGGTGATGATGCATTTGCGCTAGAGACACTTGCCATCACACTCTACTATCCATCCTCATTACCGGTGGCACCGCCTAGCCAACGGCCATGGGCACGGCCCTGGCTGCCACAGCCCGTCTCATTGATTGGAGAAGGCTATGCAAGACTTGCGGGCGTTCCGCGCCTGTCATCACTGTTCACTTTTGCGCTCTGGGCGCTGGGCTCAAGTACTGTC
This sequence comes from Plenodomus lindquistii, assembly GCA_025504975.1. Lineage (NCBI taxonomy): Eukaryota > Fungi > Ascomycota > Dothideomycetes > Pleosporales > Leptosphaeriaceae > Plenodomus > Plenodomus lindquistii. The sequence goes on along the minus strand of JANUWI010000002.1, from coordinate 297,889 downwards.
ATTCCAGGAGTCGTCGCGGCACCAGTTCTCTCTGGGGCTGAGAAGATTTTGACGGACGAGGGCTCTGGTTCTAGCAGCTTTGGCAAGATCATGGATGCAGCCGAGAAAGAGCACTCAGAATTGAAGCGGGATGATGAATTTGGAACACTTCCTTGCATTGTCTTCACACATGGCATGGCGGGTATGAGCCAAAGTTATGCACACTACTTGGGAAGCATCGCGAGCCATGGTTACGTTGTCGCTGCGGTAGAGCATAGGGATGGTAGCGGCCCGGGTACTATCGTTCATCGTCCAGATGGTACGGAGAGGAAAGTCTGGCATTTGAAGTTAAAAGATCTTCGGTCCAATCCCCCAATGTCCGATCTCGATCTGAAAGCTGCTCAGCTTGCCTACCGCGAGGCTGAGATGAGCGAAACGATCAAGTTGTTCGCTCGCATGCACGCCGGAGAGGAGATTGAAAACCGAAAACCCGACTCTCCTGCTCTTCCTAGCTTTAAGCATCGTCTCAATCTCTCCGCGGTGACGGTGGCTGGGCATTCGTATGGTGCGACAGGAGTTCTGCAGGCACTCAAGTCTGCAGGCAGCCTCGAAATGCCCATTAATGGCGGAATCGCTCTTGATCCAGGAAAGGGCTCTGGCCCACTGAACAAAGACATCGACGTGCCAATGCTGGTGATGCAAAGTGGGGAGTGGACTGAGAAACAGACAGAGTTCTACGGCCAAGGCTGGCATTTCGAGGTCGTGAAACGAATCGTCGACAGTATCAAGGAAGGATGGTTCATGACTCTAAGTAAGATTTTCTAAAGTAAATACGAGGCGCACGCTGACAACTTGCAGGTGGCACCGCACATCCTTCCTGCACTGACGCACCTCTGATCGTGCCCTGGATCATGAAGTTAGTGACTGGCACTACGCTCGCACCAACAATTGCACTCAAGGAGTACATTGACGTATCAGTGGACTTCCTGAGATATTTGCAGACGGATGTCAAGAAGGGGGTACTTGGTAGCAAGGTGACGAGTGCCTCCGGTCCGCTTGGGGACAGTAAAGAGCGTGAAAAGTTCGAGGGCGCGTTTGGTGCTGATTGGGAAGTCCATGTTGTACCTCAATAAAGTTCATGTCAGGATTTGCAGGATCTAAAGAATACATTCCAATATGTGGACTTGAGCACTTCTTGTGTTGAGGTTAATCGAACTCGGGAAGTCAATCTGATCAAAGGTGCCTGTCTATAAAGCATAAGTGCTCCAAGGTTGGGACTACGCACTGACTACGCTGGCTAGCTGCAGGCCTAGGCGCTTCATTCGTCCGTAGTCCCAACTTACACAGTAGTCTCTATTTATGCCACACGGGGTGACCTGTACAGTCATGTTATCCGGCTAAGATCCGTCTTTGACAAGATGTCTTGAACACGTCGTGCCATGATACACTTGGTCGTTGTTCCAGCTAGATTGCACTGCAAAGCACATTTGACCACGTGATTGTGGAAAGTGTTGAAAAACGATCGACAAAGGCAAATATAGCAAAAGCTGCAGAGCAGACTCGAGCTGTCAAAAAACGTACAGTACGGCTGGACCACGAATCGCATCCAACTAGCCGCCTTCGTGGGGCATGCAGGGATATGACGGGTAGAGATGGTGTTGCTGCGAGGTAGCTGTGACTTTCGCGATGCTGAGAAGGTCAACGCTGGCGCACATGTGCAAACAGGCCTCGCAATATCCAGAGACGTGACCATGAGACGACCAACGTGGTGCATCTTGCTGCACAATGCCATTGTGTTTCAACGACACGAACACACTAGAAGGCTAGAGGTCGCGGTTCGGGCCAATGGGGAGTGGGGAAGCCAAACGTCGTCCCGCCATGCATGAGCCCGCCTCTCGTCACACGTCACCAGCGTGATAACCATGTCCACCCAGCCATTTGGAAAGCTGAGTGGTGGACTGGAACCGCCAGGACTCTGCTCGGGTGCATTGAGGCTGGTCCAACCAAAGACTAAGTTTGCTTTTTCGCGATGCTGAGTCTCTTTCTGCCCGGTCGAAGCTTGCGCGCTTTACCTCTCAACGATCGTCGCTTTGCCCACCAACACATTCGGGCGTCGAGAAGCTCTCTGCCCCACCAAAGAGCTACCCGCGCACAACTGATCCGAGCTATTCTCTGAGTTGAGACAGTGGTTATATACCCGAACACCACAGCATGCTGGTTGTCTGCTGATATGGCGACGCTCTCTCCAGGTGGGCAATATACCCAGGTTTCGTGAAAACTGGCGCGCTGACCGAGTCGCCTCGTTAGACGTGCGCAATTCGACCCTCCGATCCCTCAAGTTGACCTGCCCGTCGGCCGAGGGCATCGACCGCGAGTTACCTTCTGCTGCTCCTCTCGACTTGCCCTTCATGGAGAAAAAAGCGCCCAGTCCGCTTGGGGAGGCGGACGGAGAATGGTCGGACGAGGAGGTGCTGATCCCGAGAAACAGAAGGAAGACGCAGTACATTCCTCCACATGTCAAGATCACAGCATCTGCCGAGACATCATCTGAAGAGTCGAGTTCGTCAGAGCCTAGCCCGATCCGTGTTGTGAGAATGAATGGTGATATTGTTGTACCGCCAAGAAGCCCCTCGCGACCAGCAGCAGCGATGAGGAATAGGAGCCAAGATGATGATCTTGTACAACGATTCTACCAAGTCACAAAGGAGCGAGACGCTCTACGGAAGGAATTGCAGAGAAAGAGTATGGGGCCTCATGGCATACCAGCAAGCAACTCGGTCGTGTTCAAGTCAGAAGAGAAGACACTTATCGAAGAACTGCATGCGATGCGGTATGAGATACGGCTATGGAGCGAAGAGTACTTCAGTGGACCACTCAGTGCTCGCAGTAAAAGGCCGCATCTCCATAGGGCAAAGGAGCTCTTCGGCTGTATCACCGACAACTATCAGGTCTACCTAAAGCACCCGGAGGACAGACCACTCCTCATCCAAGCGTACGTCTGGACGAGACTCCAGCAGAAAATTTTCAACAATTGGCACAAGGGCGCTGGGTATGTTTGGGCCGGCAAATTAGGTGACAAGAGTTTGCGCGGTATCAACGATACATTGCGAAAAGGTGAGAACATCGCCCGTCCTTTACTTGAGCTCTCGCTCTGCTAATCGCGACCAGCTGTGAAGAACGAGGAGCAAGCCGAAGAATACCACCACTGGCGCTCTCTGACCGTAAACCTGCTAGTACCACAAGTCGATGGAAGATGGCGACCGACATTTGACGCAGCTCCGGTATTGAAACGCATAACACGATTTTGCAGCCGACTACGTCGTAAGCTGCGACCGTGGTCCACGCGTTCTCTCCGTATGGGGCAAGAACAACTACACACAATCGTCTCCGCATCAGTAGCCTTGGATCTGAAGATGAAGCGCCAGCGAGCAGACTATCGATTCGTTACCTTCACCGGTGGCAAGAAAGACCAATACTGGGGTTATGGATTCTACGACAGCGAGATGGACGACGTTTACGAAGATTCCGACGACAGCGATGCAGGCGGATATGGCACCAACAGCGGTGCCAGAGGTAGGCGAGTGGAGCTGGCTCTTGCCCCTGCCTTGGAGCGATGCGGAAACGCAAATGGACACGTTTTTGACAAAAGCTTCATCCTTGTCAAGGCGGATGTCAGCTGTAAGAGGTTGGAGAAGCCACAAAAAGCACAGGCGAGGCCTAAAGGGGGGACTCGAGGGACCAAGAGCTTTGGGATGTGGAATCGAAACGCGTAATGAACTTGATGTGGCCATGGAATATAAGAGGATATGATTATGTGATATGGGAATTATTGTACGATTTTACAGCGGCAGAGACGAGCATTGTTACTCTTGTTCATAGTTTTCGGGGCTTGATGCGAGTGGAGCTTGTTTGAAGTTCAAGACGTGTGCTGTCTGACCTCAGATAGATACCCTATCAAAAGCTGGATTGACGGTAACTAAGGGACCTACAACAGTACTCTTAGCTCGTCTACGCTGCTCTTGGTATCCTCAAGGTATACAACAGCATTATCAGAACAACAAATACTACTTGACCAAGGAGCATAATAATCCAAAGACTGGGACAGTAGTCAGGTCTGTAATGTGCATGTGGTCTAACCATCCTTTCTTCATTCATCAACCATGTCATTCATCTAATTCAAGGATACATTGTTTACGCTTGTTGATTATCAACCCATTTTTTGTCTCCAAGGCCGGCTTATGGATGAGCTATGGTCAGTAATGTTACTTTGACATGATTATTACAAGGTGCACGGTATATGTGCAGGCCAGAGGCTTGATGTTGAACATTTGTATGCCAATGGGCAGGATGACCTAGCAAACACATGTCACCAGAGTGTCTGAGCGTGTGAGTCATCTGCGTAGACTGCTCAAGGCGAGTGTGTAGGTCGCAGGGTTCATGGCTGGTGAACAATGACGTGGGTCGCGTTCCGCGTGGTTGCTCCGCGACCGAAAACAGTAAACAAGCGCATTCACATTCTTAATTGCCGTCGCCACCATCACCAAGAGCCAGTACAAGTTCAGCTATCGTCCACACCCCACAGCCCTACCAAACACCACTTTGACATCTTGACAATTCAACAACATCGCAAACAATACTTCAACCACTCACAATTATCCCCACAATGGCCACCAACGTGCTCAGCTCGCGCGACACGAATGCGCAGATCAAGCCGACGCCATCGCCCGAGAAGGACAAGCCCAAGAGCCTTGACTACCACCGTCAGGCTCTCAACTCGCGCATCAACAACGAGCAGTAGGCGCGCATGAAGCAATACAATACGAATATGGGCTAACACACGAACAGGCCTCAGCAGTTTGTTTCGCCATCCGACGAGATCCAATCTCCCGCCACACAGAAGCTGCAGGCCTTCAAGACCAAGCACGCCATGAAGAAGTAAGACGACCCCAGCACACGATGCAGCAATATGTGGAGACGCAGCGCTAATGCAGGTGCAGGTCGAAGCCCCAGACGCTGTTTAAGAAGACGAGCTCCAAGAACTTTGAATCTTCAAAGGGCACCGCCATGTTCGCTGATATTCCCAAGGTGGATGCGATCAAGGAGAACAACGTCTAGCTCTCGACGTTGATCTTGGGTTTCATCGGCGTACACACTGCGCGCAGCATTCTGACTCGCGCTACGAACTTTCACATCAATACCCTGTTTTATGGCTGTAATGACGCCTTTCTTCTGGACTGCGCTGGGCTGGGACGTGCCTGGTTAGGGTGTCGTTGGATGGTTGTGCTTTTGGCGTTCAGAGCTGGGTTGGATTACGAGTAACATGACTTATGCCTTAGTGGTGGTTCGGATGGAAATACAATCCAGGTTGATGAGGCTATGTATGAAGTATGGAAATGTTGCCAAGCTCGCGTGTTGTCCCTCTCCAAGCTGCATCCTTTCCCTTCCCCAATGACACTCCCAGCCGCAGACGAACAGTCTTTGCACGATGAGATTGCGCGTCTGGAGAGGCAGTTGGCAGAGGCGAAAGCCCGCTTGACCCAAGGCGATGCAGGCGCAGCCATTCCGCCCCTTGCGAACGATGCAGGTTTGTTGTGATGTCAATTGTCTACGAATCCATACCGACATCACTACAGCTCTCCACGCCTTACTCCTCCTCGCCGACTCTGCTCTCCCGCTAGGCTCTTTCGCCTTCAGCAGCGGCCTCGAATCCTATCTCGCGCACCACAAGCCTTCCCCGCCATCCGCATCGCAGCTCCCCGCCTTCGAGACCTTCCTCCGCTTATCGCTATCAACCCTCGCCAGCACCGCCCTGCCCTACGTCCTCACCGGCTACCGCCACCCCGAGGACATCGAAACCCTAGACAATGACTTCGACGCCAGCACGCCCTGCACAGTCGCGCGTCGGGCCAGCATAGCCCAAGGGCGCGCATTGCTAGCCGTCTGGGATCGCAGCTTCAAGCCGCAATACACCAACACCACCAGCAGCTCACCCCTCGATGCAGCGACCAAGGCTCTGTTGGCCTTTTCAGCAGCCATACGTACCTCTGAGCACACGAATGCGCATCTTGCGCCGCTGTGGGGGGTTGTCACGCGCATCCTTGCTGTTCCGCTGCATGATTCTGCCTATTTGTTTCTGTTCTCGCATGCGCGCACGGTTATTAGCGCTGCTGTTCGCGCGAGCGTCATGGGGCCTTACCAGGCGCAGGCTGTGCTGGCGAGTAGCGAGTTGCAGGATAGGATACGCGGGTTGGTGGATGAGGGGTGGACCACGTCGGTTGAAGATGCTGGGCAGAGTGTTCCAGTCATGGATCTTTGGGTCGGAAGGCACGAGAAGTTGTATAGTCGCATCTTCAATTCATGATCACTTGTAGGGGCATGATGCGAGTGTCACCAAGTATTGTGATGACTACACGATCCAACGATGTCAGGTTATAGATACTGTGTAATCTCTAGCAGGTCGGTGACTTCTTGCTTGCCGGATTACTGACTGATGGAAGACACCCAGAATATCACCGTGGAAGTAAAATCTCTCTGTTCTAAAGCCCGCTATCTCCGCAGGTGAAGGGCATATAGAAACAGATATTATCTTGAACAGCACGTAGACAATAACCTCTACAGTCCCACGAGTTCGTTTCGTGAAGATCATCCTCCCATCTTGCGCACGACAGCCCAGACATACCGGAACATACCCACAACCCATCATGGCTTCCAAAAAGCTCACCTGGCTCATCACAGGCTGCTCCTTAGGTCTAGGTATCTCCCTAACCCGCACCGCCCACGCCTCCGGCCACACCGTCATATCAACCTCCCGCAACCCCTCGCGCACCCCCTCCCTCGTCGCCGAAAGCGAAGCCCACGGCGGAAAATGGCTACAACTCGACGTCTCCAAACCCTCCAGCATCTCCACCACCATGCGCTCCCTCAAAACCTCCACCACTGCACATCGACGTTCTAGATCAACAACGCCGGTTTCTGCACCTACGCCCCCCGTCGAAACCCTCACTGACTCGGAACCCCGCTCGCAAATGGAAACTCTGTATTTTGGCCCTCTCCGCCTGATTCGCGCTGCGTTACCGTTTGTGCGCCAACGCCGCTCCGGCGTAATAGTTAATATGAGTAGTAGTGCGGCACTGGACGGCCACACCGACTATGAGCGTGTATGGTGGTGCAAAGGCTGCTCTCGACGCTACGACTAAAATTCTGGCCAAGGAGATTTGCGCCGTTTGGGATTCGTACGTTGACCGTGGTGTTGGGTACGTTTAATACGAATATGCCTGATACTGTTGTTTTGGGTACGATGGCCTTGCCGGAGGATTATGAGGGAACGATTACGCACAAGGTGCAGAGGATGCTTGTGGAGGGGCAGAGTAAGCCGAGTGGAGATGAGGAGAAGGTGACGAAGGCAGTGTTTGAGATTGTGGTGGGTGAGGGTGTGGGGTTGGGGACGGACGCGGAGAAGTTGGTGGTGTTGGAGAGTGATATGGTGGGGAGGGTTGAGGGGGTTGAGGAAGTATTTGGGGCATGCGATGGAGGTTTTTGGAGAGGTGACGAGGGAAGTGGGCGCGGAGATGTAAGTGTGGTGGGGATTGGAGGGCTATTCAAGGATAGTGAGGGGATAGTATGTGGCGAGTTAAAATTCTCCTCAGTGAGGTTCGTGCAAAGCTCGCGGATTGCTTTGTGCAACGATGTTATTAGATAGAATAGACGAGATCATCTAACCCATGGGAATTTTGGTTTGCAAGGAGCTTGCCTGGTAACCCAATCGTTAATCCTTCCCGTCAGCCAGCCACTGCGATATGCTGGCCCGTCGTTCGTCTTCTTGGGTCCACCAAGGTGTATGCTGTGACCGAGATCACAATCACCTCCATGATGCGTGAATTGGAAGCACTCTTTGTTATCTTCACACACTTTCTTGCATTCCTCGTACGTGTTAGCTGGGACGCTAGCGTCATTGCTTTCGTTGTCCCATTCTTCGAGAGTGTCTGGGAGAACGTCTTTGACAAATCTATTGTAGAGATCGGCGAATGTCAAAGGCTCCTGGGACCATGTCAGCGTCTCGGTGTTTCCATGGTGTTGGTCTGTAGACTGGACTTACGTGAGTGTTGTTTCTGGAAAGCTCGAAGTTGGAAAGGTAGTTCATCTCATTAGGCTGTACATGATGCATCGTGACGACGGGCTGACACCAGTGCGTTGGGCCAAAGGGCAAAGTTGCCGGCTTCTCTCCGTTGATGGTTGGCCAGGACGGCTTCAAAAGAATCCCGTTCTTCTTGAGTACGGCGCCGATAACGTAGTCACCGCAACACTCATCGTGCATGGGCTTGTCCCAGCTAGCGGCGAGCCCTTTGTTGGTCACCGCAAAATCGTACATCGTCGCCTGCGATAGTAGAATGCCACTGCCGCCATGCGCAAAGGCCACATCACCTACTTGGGCGGGTGATCCAAGATACATTCGCGTTGATGAAGCGTCCGGTAATCTTTGGAGCCATCCAAGGAGGTTAGGCCATACCACGTATGAATCGGCGTCGATCATGAGGTACCAGTCTTTGTCCGGATACGCTGCGTAGAGTTTCTCCAGTATGTGGAGTTGCTTGTATTTGTCCAGTGTCCAAGCTGCGAGATCTGTCGTTATTCTTGGGTCGTGAGCGTCTCTCAACATCTGCTCGATCTGTCCGTACTTCTTCGCCTCCTTCAGCTTCCAGTAGAAGTCAAAATCCGAGTTCCCCTCCATGGCAGCCCGCGGTATGTCCGCAAGAGCATCATGAATGTGATGGCCGGCGATTTCCTGCTCAAGATCAGAAAAGATCATGACATTGCGAGCACATCGGAGTGTGGTGCGCATCAACAATGGGATCTTTTCCACGGCCTCGGTAGCCCCTGTTTTGACCGCTATCGCAATCTTGCCAGGATCAGGAAATAATATGCAGTGTGCATCTTCGTCGTGAGGTGGTGACGGTGTCAGCTCAGGCAAAGGTGGTCTTTGAAGCCATTGTGAATGCGACGCTGTACTTTGACTCTGCGACACTAGCAGCGTCGCCAGAATGCAGAACACTACGACAAGACCGGTGATCCGCACATATCGAGACCGGAAGGTGACGGCTAGACCCATGAAGAGATGCTGATTACGATAACACAATATCGACAGCGAGTCTTCGCGAGTTGCCCATAGGAGATGGTAAAGCGATGCGGCAAATGAGAGTCCAGGGAAAAAGTTGTTTAACGTCAGATGTAACAATGAACAATCGTTGTTGTCATCAAAGACTTCGGTGCCAACAATACTCAGAATGGGGAGATTGAACAAGAGAACGGCATTCGACACGACGTCCACTGCCGCAGCCCACATCATCTGGACAGACCCATGCCTCACCCTGCCGCCTACATCTCAGCCTTATGTGGGCTGTGAGTGGCAATGTGCATGATCCGCGGAGTGAGCGCCCCCAACTTGTCAGAGTCGCGTCGATTGCCGCTCGAGGACGATTGACCGGTCCCATTGTTCCCACATATGCAGGGGAGCCGGAGAGCGAGAACAGAGCTGCCAAGTAAAGTATTGTGGCGTAACTTTGGCAAATAAAAAACCACCTATAGTATACGATAATCAGCTGTCGCATACCCGCAACCGATCAAGGCACCGAGTGCGATGCGTGGGTATAGCCGCAAAGATACTCTATTGGTGAGGCATGCCGTGTACTGGCCCCATCATCCTTGTTCCGACTCAGGCCCCCGGTTTGCAAACTTCCACGACTCCAAATCTGACAGTCTGGACTCTAGTGGCGCGAAGGATCGATAACTTTTTCTTTTGATGGCCAAGCGTCGCAAGTTCACTGGAGTACGTGTTTAACTTGACGCCTATTGCCAACGTGTCGTGTAGCGGAAGTAACACTAACTGGAACTGTACAGCTTGGCGTAGGCTCGTACGGCTAGAAGCAGGACCGATAAGCCTCTGACCAATGACCGATGGAAGAATTGGTACAGTACAATTAGCGCCCGGCGTTCTCTCTGCCTGCAGTACCATGCAGGGGCGTTTCCTCATCTCAACCTTGATCCTTCATCACGCAAGTGCGCATCCTCCATTCGCCGCTTTTTTGCGGAAAGGAGACGACGATTCATCCAGATCGTTCCCTCACCCTCAACAACGCTTCAACATCATGCAGTGATGTCGAGTATGAGATGGCAGATCCATATATTTGTCGTACCCAGCAAAACCTACGGGCTCACCTATCACCTCAATGGACAGCGTGTTGATACAAACAGTGTTATACCATTGACGCAGAGAGGCATCGGGAGGAAATGCCGGTGAACGAGCAGATGCCCACTCGACTTGAATGGTCTGTAGCCGCCCGGCAACTTGACTGCAGCGTGTGAAGATTCTGCCGTGCCCTCGAAGCTCATCTCGCTACGCCATTTTGCCCCCCCTCTTATTCATGAATTTTTCGATCCATTACGGACTCAGGCAAGCATCTCTGTGGAATTCGAGCCCCTAATCCACTCTTGCATCTCACCGGTCACTTACACAGCTGCATGTGCATAGCCGTGATCTGTGAATTACCCTATGTGGTATTGTCGGGCTGTATCCCTGTCGGGGTTTGACGGAGAGCAACTTGGGATGTTTATTGATTTTGTCTCGGGGCGAATATTTCTGATACAAACAGCTCCTGATTGTCGCAAGTCATAATGTGTGAAGAGTTATCAACCAATTCACAAGCAGATGTCAATCGACTTGTCCCGACTACGTGAACACTTATAGGAGGGGACATTCGCTTCGGCCGCATGTACGTAGTTTCAGCGCTCTTACCGATCAATCTAGATGGGTTAAGGGCATGATTTCGCATTGACTGGGCGCCTGATCAACCTTTCAATCCGCCCCCAAAATCATCTCAAGGGTGGTGAGCGGCCGGGAAGCTAGAGCAGATGATACTGTAAGACCGTGCCGCAGTCGACGCCATCCGATAACAGGGTTGTCTACCAAGGTTCAGCATATGCGAGATGGGGCGTTGATATCCATCACACGAAACTTGGCACTCATTATACAGAAGCACCAGTATCTTTCAGGTATCGCGGCTCGCAACGTACTGGTTTTGGGATCTCTCGTGAAAGTTCGACGATCCGCGTCTATCTCACTCCCTACTGTTGCGTCAGCGCACCTTTAGCCTCGTGGCAGTCACTTTTTTAGCATGTCCGCCGTAATAAGTACGCAGACACGAGTGCAGACGGCGACAATCACGAATGGTCCCGAAATCAACAATGCGCAATTTCAGGGTTGGTATATACATCCCGACGAGTCCTGTAAGTCGACAGACCAAAATCCTATCATTCATGATTAACAGACCGTAGTAGAGGCAATAAACTGCCCTGAGTCGCAAAGTTTGCAGACGACTTCGAGGTATGCGCAGTGTTGCAACATCGGCGCGACCACTTGTACCACATTATGGACGAGTTGTACAGGTTCAATGCCCGTTGGCGTCACGATCGACACTTGGTACGCTCTCATCTTCTTAGTTTCGATGTCTTGACTGAGAGAGATTGTAGTGACGGAGACTCGTTCTGCCAGACGGTATCCATATTCGATCAGTTCCCCGTCGACGGTGCTCTCATTCATACACAAATCATCTGTGGACCTCCAGCCTGGGCGGCTTCGTCCATCTATAGGAATGTCGTAACTACGTCGTTGAGTGAGTGTCACTGTGTTGCCCGAAACAGCGGAACCTACGAACTGATTCAACCAGCGACGTCCTTGTCTACCGTCACAGAAGCAGCAGCTTCTTCGTCGCAATCCGATCCACAGTCCAGTGAGACTTCAAATGTAGCGTCAGTTGCTGCGACAAGAAGCCTCGCTCCAACAAACACAAGCCCAGCTTCCGCTTCGGACTCGGAGCCAAGTCGAGCCTGGATTGGCGGTGCAGTGGCTGGCCCTATAGTTGGGATTGCGATACTCGCGCTCTTACTATGGCTGTTGTTCCGTTCAAGAAAGAAACGAAGACAGCAGCGTAACCCCGTTCCAGCGGCCGCGACCACAGGCAATGCACACGGTCAAGACAGTCACAAGAATGTATGGGCACATTCGAGTCACGAAGCCTACGGCGCATACGGAAACCAGCATGAGATACATGAGATGCATGCCGATCACCAGAACTATGCCCCTCAAGAACTGGACGGGCGCGAGAATACAAAGCGCACGTAGATTCCGGGTCTTTTATAACAGAGCAGTCGATACAGCACGATCTTGATGACCACAGCCAATCTACTCTTCACTCAGGCCAGGCTGAGCACTCTATCACACATCGGCGTCGCAACAGCCACAATCATACACCAGAACGCTGGTTTCAAGGTACGATAGTGCCATGCAGCAGCATGCAGGCAGCAAAAATTTCTTTTCAAATGAGGAAGTTTCGAGGTCTCTTCCGTCCTTGTTCGATCAATCGGCTGGCGCGATGCATGATTAGCATGCGAGGTCAATAGGTAGCAAAGGGAGGAAACTGTTCCTTGCTTGGAATGATAGTATGAGACCGACCTTACCTAGACATGGTTTACAGGTGCTAGGACTTTGTTTAGGAAAGGACATGTGTGCGTCAAGATAATTGTGCATGTTTGGAAGAGAGAATGTATTTTGACGGTCCCGCCGTGTGAATTTCAATAGCCAGTATAGTTGTAGCGCAGCGAGGACATGACAATTTCAATAGCAGCGTTTTAATGCATGATCTTACTACACTATAGTGTATACACAGAGAATTAGAGGCTAGCTTTTAGGTAGTTTGATGCTTTGTGATGGCTACTAATGTTGAATCAAGGATAAGATACAAAAAGGAAGTCACTAGATGTCTAAAGATACGCCCAAAGAAGTCTTCGGAAAGACAAAAAGAGCAAAAATGGACTCGCGGGGAATTGAACCCCGGACCTCGAACCTGGCAAAGGGTTCGAGCGAAGCGAGAACCCTTTGCCAGCGCTTTTTCAGGGTCCACGGCTTTTTTTTTGGGGGTAGGAGGCCGAGGGGCCCGAGCGCAGCGAGGCCCTCGGCCTCCTACCCCCAAAAAAAAAGCCGTGGACCCCTCTCTCTTGCAATCTTTTGCGAAGCAACATTCTTCAACACTGCGAAGCAGTGTGAAGAATATTGCGGAGCTGCAATTCTTGGAAATACCAAACCTTGCGAAGCAACATTCTTGCAGATACTAATAAAGCAACATTTTCTACACTACCTTGCAGTATAATCTTACAATAATAACACAAGACTCTTCAATCTTTTGCACCTGCTAGAGTCGTAACAATCGCTTCGCTCAAACCCTTTACCAACTTCAAGCATTCTACGCATTGCCAACAATTATAAAACTATTGTTAAGCTATTTACCTAGAACACGTGTTAGAAAATAACATGGCCCCTGTAATATGCAGCAGCCAAGTGTACTGTAAGACGCTAGCAGCCAAAAGTTGTGAAAAATTTCATTCGTTCTCACTCCAAGCAAACAATGTAACGTCTCGCACCTTGCTCCATGCCTTGGTATAGGTTGCATCCATTCTCTGCCTATGAAATATATAAAAAATGTCTTTTGTGCATCAACACAAGGGCTTGTGGTTTAGTGGTATAATACTCCCTTAGCATGGGAGTGGTCCAGGGTTCGGTTCGTATTCTCCCCATCCAAAACCCCTTGCAATGCGCACATACTCATCATTCCTCAGATTCCCTGCAAGTCCATAATTTCTTTTTTGTACATGCTTGGTAGCATCTTCAAATCACACATGCATCACATCTCTCTTTCTTTTTTTTTTTTTTTTGCATTACATTTTAATACCAACATGCATTGCAATTCCTTTCCTGCACACATGTAACCACGACACGACATTTCAAAGACTACTTAGCATTCTCTTCGCGATGCAACAAACAAGTCCACAACTGACAGTCTATCATGTACTATTCTTTCGCACTGCACATTCAACGCCGGCATTCCGCAGGTAGTGATATCTTCGCAGCTTCACGTCTGCGCACAATCTTCATAACTAACAACTCTCGTCTGCAGGTGCGCACCTCAAACCTGGCACTTGATAGGCCCTCGCACACCGGTTCTCCACTGGATCATGGATGACCTCGCCATCGACTATGCAAGGCACGCTTCTTTGGTGGGGGTTACTGTGTTCCGAAATAGACTTAGCGCGTGTTTACTGGCGCGTGTGTAGCGGGGCACGTCATGCTCGAGCGCGTTCAGGTTCACCTCACTGCTCACTACTCCTACCACTTTCTTTTTACACCTGCACCTGCACCTCCACCCGCGACCTCGCCGGCGCCTGCACCTGCACCTGCACCTGCACCTACGACTGGACACGCCTACGCCTGCACTTGCACCGACAATGGCGGATCGCTTCGCCGGCGCACCGCCAAACGTGTCCGGCGCACCTACAGTCCGTCGGTCTTCGAAATGGGCTGGGTTCAAGCTTGACAACATCAAGGAGCTCGCAAAGCTCAAAGCTGAACACACGTTCTATGACCCATCAGCTCACTCGACTCGGCGCCGGCGCAAAGCCCACTTGGAGGACTACGAATACTTCTGCAAAGAGGCATACGGCCTGAAAGATCGATCCGATATTTGGGACCGCGATCAGATAGTTGATCGGCAAATGGACTACCTCGCCGGCGTAGTACACACCACAAAAGGTCGGGTTGGAGATAAAATCAAGGGTATGTTCCATTGGAGACTTGTTGCACACGCCGTACTCACGCCGGCCCGCAGTCACAACGCTCTACGAGGTGAAGCATTCCCTTTACTGGTGGAACGCGCACTTTGTCCCCAACTTCTCGAATATCTTCATCTCCTGGCATACACGCATGATGAAATGGATCCATCAAATAGCAACACACTTCGCCCTCACTACCGGCTCGCGAGAGAAGACAATGCTTACTGACGAAGAGTTGACGTTAATGTACCGGGTCATTGCCGGTTCCACGAAGGGAGTTCTTAATTCCAAGCACCACTATACCGCATGGTTGCTAGCCTGGACGACCGGCGTGCGACCAGGATCCATAACGGTCACGAAAGGGTACGCGAAGGGCGACTTGCTGGCGACCGGCGCAGCACGTTCAACAGACGAAACTCTCCGGTGGTCAGACGTAGAATTTTTCAAGAATGTAAGTTGACCCATCCATCGGTAAAGCCTGATAGAATTCTTTAGCTAACGTGGAGAATAATAGGAAGGTAGGGTGTGCTTCAGGATTACTTTTCGATATATGAAGGGTCACCGGGATGCTTACGTCGAGGACTTTGTCGAGCGACACAAGAAATTCCTGTTTCTACCGGAGGCGTCGAACCGATTCGAGCTTGACCTGACGTTGATTCTGCTTGGTCTAGCACTTGAGCGCCGGCTCTTCCCCGGTGGACTGGACTATGTCACCACTACGGACGACCTCTTTCTGAAGGTGGACCCGGTTGTGAATGCCCAGGCCGTCTTCGTCGCAAGCGATCAGTCAGGGCAATCGCTACCAGATACACCCATGTCGTACAATGCTCTCAACCCCAAGCTCTCAGCTACATGCTTAGAGGCAGGCCTGCCGTCACGCAATACTATGTATTCCTTCCGCCGTACGAGGATTATTGAGTCGAAGCGTGCCTTTAGTCTGGAGCTCACAAAGGAGACCGCCGGCCATCGACCGGACTCTGATGCGCATCAGAGATACGACACGGTCGATCAAGGTGATCTAGACATGCAGGCTTACCGGTGGGGAAAGCAAAGTGGTAAGTCAAGGCTCGAGCTTCAAAAAATCTTTCGTCAGAGTGCCGTGGAATTGTACAAACCTGCCGACGAAGATCACGAAGACTCACTCAAGGCAGAGGTCGCCAGACGGGTGGAGAGCCGGCTCAAGGAGTCTGATGAGTACATTGAGATGGAGCTTGAAGTGAAGGGAGTCGTGGACGAAACACGCGAGTTCTTGATCGCCAATACTACGGAAGATGTTGGCGTTCCAAAAGGCTACACTGCACACGTCATCGGCATCTATCGAAATCTGCTGAGTGATGGAGGCGCCGGCACAGCAATACCCGGCGCAGCGGACATTGTGGACGCACTCGACAAGGTACGATATATTCTGCTGTACATCGACGATTTGTACACTGACTCAGAACTCCGCAGGTCTACTACCGGCGCAGGTTACTGTTGAAGAAACTGCGGAAATCCCTACGTCTCGCAGTTCAAGCGGAGCTCGCCAAGGAGATGAGAGACATGGCCAAAGCATCCAAAAAGTCACAGGGTCTCAAGGTCGGAGCCGGTGGAGCTTCCAAGAAACTCGTCAAAGAAGCGTCAAGTGCACAGGGCGAAATCGAAGCTTCCATGCAAGAACAGATTCAGGCATTCAGCCGGCAAGGGGAGTCTGAAACCGCGGGCGACGACGACGACGACAACGATGACGTCGATGTTGACGCTATCGATGCATATGACCAAGCCGCTGATGAGGCCCAGCGAGGCGCACCGGCAGAATGGGACACAATTCCAGATGATGAAGCGGTTCGAGTTGATCTGCAGATCGGAATCTCGGACGACGATGCTGTGCCGGCAGAAGCTGACAGATTGGCTTTCCTAAAGACGTGGATGTCGAAGGTATTCATGACCCATTTCACATGGCATTACCGGTGTTTATACTGACTTTTCATTCTTAGACAGCTTTGCCCGCGTCCGGCTTGTGCTGTCACATGTGCCGGTTAGACCCCACCGCCGACGAAAAGCTGAGATCCCAATTGTACACTCGCAGTAGGCTCGACAAGCATCTCAAGAGCAGCCGACATTCCAGAAGCACTCAATTGCAAAAGGCTGCCGGTGCAGTCTTGGCCGCCGGTGGCCCGTCGGCAGATGTTGCTTGTCCTCTTTGTCCCAATCGCAAATTCAAAGCAAGTGGTGCGTGGTACAAGCATGTTGCGAAGCATCACCCCGAGCAGACATGGGAGGCGCAGGAATGGATGGAGATGGAGGATTCGGAAGATGCAGAGGACGCAGTGGATGATGACAATGATGATATAGAAGAGGCGGACAGTGATGAAGACGAAGAGCCGGTGCAGAGCAGGAAAGGCAAGGGCAAGGCCCGGCAGGCGTAAATGAGCGAAATTAGGCCACGTCCCCAAATGGGCTTATCGCGTTGAGATGCCGACCGTACGTGAGAGGCGCTGAGGATGATGTTGCTTGTGGCAGAAAGAAAAAGGTCGCTCAAATCTTCCATATCCCTTCATGGTGTTGTGCCGATTTCTCTCACCTCGTCGCCTGCTGCACCATGGTGTTGTGCCGATTTTCTCTCACCTCGTCGCTTGCTGCACCATGGTGTTGTGCCGATTTCTCTCACCTCGTCGTCTCTTGCGCGGCTCACGCGCTATACAAAACCTCGGCCACGCTCCCTCCTACACTCTTCTCTCCTACACTCTTCTCTCCCACACTCTTCCCTCCTACACTCTTCCCTTCTCCAACTCTTCCACACATCGTCAACAAATCGTTCACATCCAACAAACGCACCCGAGCCAGCAAACAAGATCGACACTATGGTTACTGCCGCCGGCCGCCCACCGTCCCCAGCGCCGCTCGATGACAGACTTCAGGACAGCTCCACCGGTTCACTCTCGGTCAGCCCTTCTCCGAAACGAGTCAAGCAAGAGCTAGACGAGGATAAGCTCGACGAACCCAAGCACAACCTCCAAAAGCCACGCGCCGGGACCCGTACGCTTGAGCCGCCTGCCAAAGATACAGATATGGTACAAGGTAGCATCGATATGGAGAGCCTTCGGATGTGCATACAGGACATACAAGAGCATGCCGCTGGTCTTGGAGCCTGGGCCGGCGAAGTCGTGTTGTCGGTACCAGGCAAGGCCGGTGAAGATCCGTGTGACTTGGCCGACAAGGCGAGGTCACAGAACGCGCGGATCCAGCGAAAGTTGGAAGCTCTTGCCTCTGGCTTCAAGCTTCAGTTACCGCCTATGGATTTATCGGAGCCAGCCCGGCGCAGCAAGTCCCAACTCTTCGAACTGCCAGTCCATGACCTCACGTCCGCCTGGGTCAAGGATGGCAAGATGCATGGTCATGGCATGTTCGCGGATGCAACCCAACGTGCTGAGTCACCCGAGCCGACCGACATGACACCTATATGGGAACCAGTGCCGGCGCTCAACCGGGGGATCGTTGATCGAGGACCCATGGTCCCCACCTTACCACCACTGACAACTCGCCAACAACGTGCCTTCAACAGGGCTAAAGTTCATGAGCCATTGACCATGTGGGTAATATCGTCAAATGACAACGGTTCTTCTTTGAGGAAGCTATCGATGGCAATTTACGACACGTGGCAGCTTCCCCCCCAGGCCCGCAAATGCAAGGTTGAGGACGGCAACGCAGCCAAGATGTGCCCTTCCTTACATCTTACCGGGTACTACGCCGGCACAGATCTGATTTTTGCATCGAACTTTGGCTCTTGCCCTGGCTGCGATACACGAGGAAACTTATTGAAAGTGCTGACTATTTCCCTGCCCGACGGGGTCATACTCGCTCAGCTCAATCCAGATTTCGGGGTAGACGTGTACGGCAACGTGCTCTTACAAAAGGAGACGGCTATTAAGAAGAAAGACGCTATCATCAACCCAGGCCAGGCCGTGAAGGTCGGTCTTGACAAGCTCCTCGATCGAAACTTCTTGGGCAAGACCTTCAGTGAAGTCAAACGTCTTGGAGGTACATATATGGGTCCCGGCGCTGCACCGGGCAGTGCTGCGCATCTGACAAGGTTTGGATGCCAGATCAAAGCCAACAAGCACTTGATGACTACGGCGCCGGCGAAGACGGTTCGGAAGCGGGGGCCGAGAGAGACGAGCAATGACACGAAGCCGGTGAAGAGAGTCAAGAAGAACCAAAAAGCAACATCGCCCGACCCGGTACTTGAACAGGATGCCGCGTCCCTCTCCCGGCGCACACCCGGTGTGCCAGGCATCAAGTCCGAGGATGCTGATGTTCGCGTTAGTGGCGTTCCAGATCTAGAAGCTTTCAACTTTGACTATGTTTCCGCATCCGAAGCCTTCAACTCATCGGCCGATCCCACAACGAGTTTCTCTTCCACCGGCAGAGCGCCTGCAGCTGGTCATGGTTCTCTTGCCAATCCACCGGCGAACCACCACTCAACGGGCGGTATAAACCAGGCCGACCAGGATGATGATGATGACGAGGGCGGTGATGACGGTCACGAAGACCACGCTTTGGAGGGATAAGCATGACCGAACATGCGACTGTTCTACCGGCTACCGGCCGGCGACGAGACTGAGCACGATGGTCTTTTGATGTGCGATCTTCTTCTTTTTCTGGGTTTGACTGCTTACGAGTTCGCCACTGTGCCGGCAGGACACCGAGGGGTCAAATGGTCTCTTTCTTTTTATTGGCTTTCTTCGAGTTTCTTCCCTAGTTTCTTCTTTTCCTTTTGTTTTTGCGTCATCATCATTTCCAACATGGACATCACCAACGTGAACTCACACGTCTAGTGATATGTCAAGGATGAACTTGGTTGAAGTTATAAAATATCAAAACGCCCTTAAAGGCACCAAAAAAATGTAACAACATATTGTAAATTCCTTCTTTGGTGTGTGATGCGGTCCCTGGTCGTGAGCTGAATAGAGTTGCAGTCTATGTTCTTGCCCTCACTCTCATCCTCACCGCCATGTCGACCACAACCAAATTACAGCGTTTGCACTGGTTGCATCCCCGCACCACCGCGTTTACCAAACTTCCTCGTCATTTCGACAGACGACACATCATACACAGTCCACCGGCGGAGCATCGCTTGCAACATCACACAAATAATGGCTTCAGACAGCAGCCCCGGCATGATTGCGCCAGACGCGTTCGAGAAGTTGAGCGTGAATGGAATGAAGCAGGTTCTGAAAGAGATGCACGAAAGCGGCGAGTATGGCAAGGTCAAGCGCACCGGTAACAAGGCGGCTCTCATCGATGAATTCAAGCGGGCCCGTGGCGACGCAACGGTAGGCGTATCGTCAACCACAGGCACAGCACCGGCACCGACATCTGCGAATGCACAGGGCACCACCGACTCAGCACCGGCTACGACTGCTGCGAAGACCAAGAAGGCGAAAGCCAAAGAGTCCGATCCAGTCGCCCAAGCCGAAGCACGTTCAGTCCTTACGAATCTTATGTTGGCGCCCGCAAAAACGTCTATTTCGGCCGGCACGAGGTCCATACTTGAGAAGATGAACACACCACAGTGGAGGAAGTACCATCTGAGAGACGAGTGCGATGATCTCAGCGCGGAACTCAAAGAAGCTATTGACGTTGTCGGTTTCCTACATAGTACAATCTCTGGTATGCAGGATTTGTCACCGGATTACTCGGTCAATTATGAGCATGCGTTCCATGAGCTACATGCGACATATGGTAAGTATGATTTACAGTAAATAACTCTGCTATGCTAACTTGTTTGAAGGCGAAGTCACTCTGCACAACCCGTTGCTCCACCGGTTCTACCTCTCTCTCGGCCTCGATGTCGCCGTCTCCAAGCCGGCAGAAGTGCAGGCCGCAATGGCGGCTTCTATGCCGGTACCAACTGGGCAGCTTGATGTCGGCGCAGAGGTTGAGAAGGAATTAGCGGTACTTCGAAATGCCTTGGACATTGCATTGCGACAGTGGACGACGCAGTTCCCAGAGGCAAACGTGGATGACGCAGCCTGGCCTACCGACTTCACGCCGGCAGAGAAGAAGGCTATAAGGACATGGATGACTCAACAGCTCGATGTTCTTGATGCAGAAATGGATATCGACGCTTGGGATCGTACGATGTCCGATGACGTCCTGACCGGTCTCGTTGAGAAGCTCGCCGGCCTTCCCTCGTATCCACTCCAAAACGGCAAGGGTTTCAATGAAACCACCCTCCGTGCCATGGTCCGTACAGTACTCGGTGAGCGAGACCGCTCCCGTTCCCGTAGCAAGAGTCGTTCGATGAGCAGAGGCACAAGCCTCGCACCAAGCGAGATGCAAGGTTTGAGTGGTAGTGAAGAGGAAGAGCAACCTTCTGGCGCCGGCGAAGGAACGGTTGGACGTACCAAGAGAAAGCGTCCGCTCGTGGAGAGTGATGAAGATGAGGACGAGGATAATCTCGCGATGAACATTGCCAAGCAAGGTAAAATGGTCGGTGGTGATGGTCACGGTCGTGGAGCCGGTGTGAGGGCGGCACAACTTCCAACTGGAAGAGTTCCAGAATCTTCGGATGCGGAAGGTGCAGAGAGTGCAGAGACGGATTTCGAAGGCTGCAGTGATTAGTGTTGAAGTGGGCGAGGTGAATCAA
The DNA here is from genome assembly GCA_025504975.1 of Plenodomus lindquistii. Taxonomy (NCBI): domain Eukaryota; kingdom Fungi; phylum Ascomycota; class Dothideomycetes; order Pleosporales; family Leptosphaeriaceae; genus Plenodomus; species Plenodomus lindquistii. The sequence continues at coordinate 276,627 of JANUWI010000002.1, read as the reverse complement.
ACTGGACCAAAAGTCGTGAATACATTGTTTCCTATCCGGGTTCCACCAGTGCATAAGACAGGTTGCAGCTAGGACGATCATGGGAGTCTTTTCAGCGCCCACCCAGAAGAGGACCTCTCCCATTCGAATCTTCAGGTGTTCGATACCCGGCAATGCTAAGGGAAAATCATACCACTAGACCACAAGCCCTTTGATGATTTGATACATGAAAACGTCAACAGTATGTATATAATGACAATAAACTCCAGGCCGATAACCGCCCCACACTCACAACACCAACCCGAGAGGTTGAAAGAACTCCACTTGTCTACCGCGCTAGCTCATTACTAGTCACCCCATTTCAAGCAACTATGCACATGTTGCGTGAAGTGTAAAAAAATCCACTTAACACAAACTTCCGTGCAATCGCCGCATTATCCGTAAGGCTTCGAGCTCCGGTTGCGGCGAAAGTTGTAATCAGTGATGGAAACACAAGGCCATGACAACACGTCAACAGTACCAGGAAGCGTATTCATTCCTACTTTGTGTACTCTATGTCTAGCTGAGAGTCTGTCCTGTAAGCCTTTGCGTCAATTAACTACCTCCCTGCTACTTTGTGGGGCTAGGAATCGTACTGGAATATTGTGTTGTAGACGTAACAAATACCCGCTCCTCTATACAGATCATGAAGAATAGCTTGTGCCGATACACAACGGTAGCGAGACTAAAATTTCTTGCCAACTGGTGACCATGCATATATTGTCTGTCCGAGGTTTGAGAAGTGGATTCAAGATGAGATCCTTGGAAGAGTATAGACATCTAAGACTCTGCAGGCCAAATCAGCCCTTTAAGCACTTTCTAAGGAATTCAGGAATCATGATGATAATTCGAAGGCAATGCCGTATTGGCATTAGAACCCCCGATAAATTGATATCTACAAGTAGCACTGCCTGCCCAGCATTCAATTGCCGTCTCGCCTTCACAGCTCAGAACACTCAGGCTACCTACAAAGCTGATGACTTTGTATGGACGGCGTGCTCCGCCTTTGTAAACTTACAATCAGTCTTCTTACAGAAGCAATTATGGCCATAATAACACTTCGGTCTGCGACAGTCAAGCCCATCGTAGCACGGCTCACGTCTCAGGGACACTCGCCACATGCCCTTCTCGTCATCTGTCAACGAGCCATGCGAAAAGCCACATCCTCCAGGACACCCGTCTTTCAAATGGTACGCGCGGCAGTACCTTATCTTTGCGACTTTAATCTTGTAATTCCAGCTATCAGTCGCTGATTGGGTTGGTCGAGGGAGAGCTTGGTCAATACGATGACCGTGCTTATTGACCGAGACGGCAATAGGAGTTGGAGACTGTGTACTAGACCGGGTGCTATTGTCAGAAGGCTCCTGGTCAATGCCGGTAACGGCCGCCCAGGTACTAGGTATGGTCGCTGGTATCTCTTCCGTCTCGACAGTACCTTGGTCGCTACAAGTACTGTCATTCCCTGGAGTCTTCGGTGAAGCATCGCGGAAAACACTCTCCATTTTGGTGCTTCGAAACGGCAGATTCCTGAACTCTTTACCAATATTGTAAGAGTGTAGAAGTGTCACGCGTTCCACGACGCTATCATCCGACGAAAAGTCCTCGAGCATTCGCACGTAGCCATTATCATGACTTGCCCCAAGAATGATGTGGCGACACGTTGGATTTCGAACAAATTGTTCAAAGTAACCTGCTCAAATTAGCCCAAGCAGACACTACCAAGGACAGGCAGGAGTGACAAACCCTTGATCTTCTTATCCGCACGATCCTTTCCACTACCCACAAGAACAAAATCTGACGAGGCGTGGGCTTGAGAGAAGTCTTTGGCGAAGTTCCACAGCGACTTCGACGGCTTTGTGACACCAAAATCAGACAGAAACTTCGACATGCCATTGCCGTTTGCAAATGCTTTGATCACTATTGGTAAGTGAGCCAGGTTTGGTTCCAAGGTGCCAATATACTCCTTAGCAAGCTTATGGAGTTCACATGCTGCCTTACGCCCGCCTTCTGGAGTCAGATAGTATTCGTCCTTGAACTTTGCAGTGTTAGTACTAGCTAATGATGAGTTAGGCAAACTTACTACATATTCATCTGCATCAGCGTCAAGCAATAGAAGAACAAAAGAAGCGTCATCCTGGAACCAAGCTCAGCCAATGTTCATCACTTGCACCTTGGGTCGTGCAAAAGACATACCACATGCTGCCGCAAACTTGTAAACCTACCCTCCCATTCCAGAATGAGTTTCTGCGTCTCACGCCCAGCAATCCGTTCCCTTTCGAGATCACTACAGCTGTCGCTGTACTTCTGTATAAGCTCCTCGAGACGAGCATGGGTGGCCTTTACGGGATCAGCTACGGCAATCGAGGTTTGTACAGGTTCCAAAGGGTGGAGAGACCACTCACTTCCAGCCAATCACGTCGTTCGTTGTCCTGGATTTGGAGTTGCTTTATTCGGCGTGCAAATTCTTGGGCGGCTTCAGGTCCCATTGTTCCAGTACATACCGAGATCGGCGTTTTCTTTCCTACGGTAGAAGACGAAGAGGCTGCTTCATATAAGTAGCTTGGTATGCGAACTGACAGCTTGCCGCGCATTGCCGCCTAGCATGTCGAGAGCAAACTGCGAGTTTCCAGGCATACACACCTCGCGATGCAACAATCCACTAGGCACCTATCATTTGATTGCATAGCCACATGTATCGGAAAGCGCCAGAATAAGCGCTCGACAGGATTCATGCCTTGAGCTGGTGTGAAGTGACAAGAGCTGCGCCGCAATGTACTAGTTCGATGTGGGGAGGGCAGACGCAGCTATTGGATCTTAATTATCGAGCACAGATAAACAGCGGCTCTACAGAACGCCCTGAAACCCAATACAAACAAGCGGGTCGGGCCGGACATTGTGCTGTCTGAGAAATAATGGCGTTCGGTTGTCTCTACATCCATGTCAAATGCGCACAGCACTTTGTATGTCAGGGCAGCGAACTGAATGCCCACGTCGACAAATAGAACTCGAGGAGAATGCATCAGACCGAGATGCGATCTTTGTTGGAAATTGCAAAGCGCCTGTACTCCCAACGCCACCTAATGCACGCGGAGGCTTCACACCCTCGACGATTGTAACAGGCTCCGATCCTCTTTATCCGCATTGGCCTTTTGCCTACAGCTTACCCGTCTTCTTCTTCTCAATCTCCTCTTTCAAGTTGACCAGGTCCTGCTCTGTGGCTTCAAACTCCAGACCCTGCTTGACCCACAGCTCCGCCTCGTCCAGTCTGCCCATCTCAAGCAGGCACTTGCCTCTCCGCCACCAGCCCTTTGCATTGCCAACCTTCTTCATTTCCACGCTAGCCTCTGCGTCCACTGCGCCTTCTGCCCAATTCTGTTGCGCCATGTTCGCCTGCGCACGATTGCTCAACAAGCTCGACACCTCTTCCCTGACCAGACCTGAAGGTTCCCAGTGTGGCCGGCCGAGCGCCATATCGATTGCGAGACTATAAAGTTTGACTGCTTGGCCGGCGTTGCCCTTGCGGAATTCGGTATTGCCGGACTCGCGCAGTTTGCTAATTTGCGCCGACCGCTTTGGGTTGACGGGGACTGGTGGGGGAGGTGTGCCGGTAGGTGTCTCTACATTAAGGAGACCTTTGTGCAGGGAGTTGAGGGCGGCAAGTTCGGTGGTGAGTGCGTTGCTGAGTGTGCTGGTCGAGGAGACGGTTTTGGTATTAGGGTCCATCTCCAGCGGGAGGAGGGTGAACGTGTCGGGCGACTCCATAGTGACAGTGTGGGCTGCGAGATTGAAAAGCGACTGAGGGTAACTACTGCCTTCAGCTAACAGTGTTGTGTATGTGGATAGTACAGCAGATGTGATAGTGTGGGGGTTCTTTGGGCACGAATGTGAACACCTGGAACAATGGCGACGGCGCCTTAACGTTATCGATAAGCGCGTGCACACGTGTTGTCCAATTCACCATCTCAGCTACACCGACCGTCCCACAACACCATGAATGGTATGTCCAAAGACGCGCACACTGCTCGCTACAAACCGGAGTGACATACCGAGTGATCCGATGCGACTCTATTGGCTTCATCTCGTCTTAGCCCTGCTTGCTTCAACCTCGCGATGAATCTGTTCCACAAGGCAAAGCTACGCGGGCACATGATGGCTATCATACTCCATACGGCTGTAAACACTATCCTATCAGTCGCCCTGGAACACCTCGGGGGAGTTTGGAGCGGAGGCCTCCATCTCTTGGACCTCATTGTCGTATACAAGGTGATCACATGCACGATGACGAGACTGACGCCATTGCGCGGCAGCTTGTGACCATCATGTAGCGTCCACGGCATATGAACTCCGAATATATCATTACGTTTTCCTTCCTGTCGTTACTAGAGACAGTGAGGGCAAGGTAAGTTACGTTTCAATCACTTCATTTACGAGCTACAACGTGATGCAATGGCTACCGAGTCCTTGAGCGGTCACCCTTCTTTCAACATCCTTTCTCATCTACAACTGTCATGGCCTGTAATTGTATGGGCTTTCTATGTGATCCCTCCCGCATCCACTTCTGGCAGTTGCTGCTGTCTTCTGTCATTCATTTGCGCTTGCATGTGTCTCTATTGCCTTCGATTTGAGCGACTGCGCCTTCTGGCAGGTGCGGTCCGCTACAAACGCACATGCACGTGCTCCCTTTGCAACCAGCACTCTCAACTTCAAGAGTACTCACATGTCGCTCGCTCTTTCCTCTGCTCACCTCGCCGCACAACTTCAACCTCGTACCCACATACGAGATAGCCATGGCGCGTTACGCCGTCACTATCGTAGCCGGGGAGCGTCGTGTGAGCGTGCTCATTGTGCACTCACCAGATGAACTCTGCTCAGCGCTCATCGACACTGTCAAGCTGCGCGTTGCATCACTGCACCACAAGCTAGCCCTTCCGGACGCGACGGATCTCCAGGTCGCCTTGCACCTCGATACTGAAGATGGACCTCTCATCGACCCAGAAGACTTGCTCTCAGATGTCCTGCCTGGTGGTGCAACGGAGACTGTATACGCCGTCATCAACATCGAGGTGAGTTAGCCGCACCTTCCTCCAGGCTCTTTACACAGAGCCAGCATCTAACAAAGGGACAGATGCCGAATGGATCTCAGCATGAAGCGCTTCCACCAACGCAACCTACAGAGGCTGGAGGCGCACTCAAACTGCGCATCATTACACCAGAATTGGCGCGCTCGTCGCCCACTCTCGATTCGATTTTGCCTCTCGAGACCGCTGTGTCATTGGAATGCACATTAAAAGAGCTCAGGGGTGTTGTTCAACAGTCTTTGGGCTTTCCCGAGGATGACGGCTCTTGCCCCGATCTTGCCTGCAACTGTAGCTTCGCCCGTCTGATTGACCAACAGGCCTGCTTGAATGATCGCGCAACGGAAGCCTACGACCCGCTCAACAGTGTCATTGTTGTCTACAACACTAACGATGTGGCCGTCATACCTGTTGCGGATCTGACTTTGAACAAGATGCAGCAGGCTGCCAAAGATTGTCTCGCGAAGCATTTTGAAGACAAAGTCATCACCACTGTCGGTGGTATTGAAGATCCTAGCCGCAGGATTTTGCTCGACAAGTGCTACATCAAGGTACCGATATTGGCTGTCTGCTCGACGAAGCAACACTCTAAACACGATGTACAAAAGAGTGTCTCTGGCGAACGTGGCGACCGTCTTCCACAACGAGAACTCGTCGTTGATATTCATACTTCGGAATGCCCGGTTGAGATTACGGCACACAACGCCGGCGTCACCTTGGCCGAAGCAGGCCTGGAGAGCTGTGCTATCAACGGCGTCCTCAATATTTACGCCGTGCAGCGTTGGCAATCGACTTCTCCGGGAACAGTATTGCATGGCAAGAGCGGCATTTTCAAGAATGCTGACGCCTGGAGCCATCATGTCGGCCAGAGTGATCGCGGTACAGCCAATTTGCTATCGACCTTGAGAGTTTTCACAGACCTCGTATCGGGACAGAAGATGGAAGCTTCACGACAGGATGCAGTCCTACACGTCATTCGACTGTTGACCCGATTCCCACCTGCCGTACGGACGACGTACATTTTGATGCGTGGAGAGACGCCAGTAAGCCGTACATGAATGTCTATCGTTGTATACTGCTAATTCTGTGTAGCGATTCTCAGAGCGAGCTGCCCTGTCACAATGTCTTTACGAAGTACTTAAGCTTGCGATCCCAGTCCAGACTATAGCATCAGATCCCAAGCGATTCTTTGAAGGATGTCGACTGTTGATGGGCTTGATTCTCGAGAAGGCCAAGAATCTCAAGATCTCTTCCGACCAGGCGCAGGCTTCAACCTTGCCATACATCAGTATGCCGGTTCACGACCTCCGGAACCAGGTGACCATGTATCCAATTTTGTCAGCTCCTGTTCACACCACTTCCGGCCTTCTAGACCGTGGCTTCTTCAATGCATTCCAGGCGAATGGCCCCCTTAAGTGGACCGGCGGTCGTGACACTACCAAATCAACCACGCCTGATCATGCATGGATCAGAATGGCCACCGTCGCAGGTGGTACAAAATCGCAGATTGTGCGCTACAATGCCGACACCATTGAGTCAAGTGGTCGTTATGCGGACGGTGGAGACATCAACAAGGTCATCTCCTCGGCAGAGTACACCGATCTACATTACCTAGCCAATCTCTGCAGTCGAAACCAGCTTGCCGTGGTTCCTCCCTCCAAGTTAGCATTGGCATCGCCTCCAGTACTGACTCTTGATTGAGAAGGTGCTCTTGCGGTCTATGTTGGGCGCATCGGTTGCGGTGGGGAGGCTGGACGAGACATACTGATGTTCCGTCCTCTGAGTGCCGAAGAAGAGGATGCTGTGGATGTGTCTGTAATCTCCGACCTGCTCGAGCCTATCCTGGCGCGGCGTACTGCTGACGGAACCTTGATCTTCGAAGCGTACGGAGATCATCATCGGAAAGCTATCGATCCTGATGAAATCACCATGTTTTGTGTTGATCTCAGCAGCAGCATGGGTGATCGCTGTGACTTCACCGATTTGCAGACAAACGAAGATGACGACAAGCGCCTACGACTCAATATACAGTCTCAAGCGAACAAGCGTGAGTTCAGTAGCACCGAAAACGCTGCCTACCATTTGCCTACTCCGGATGAGCTCAAAGGTACGAAATTGTGGTCGAAACCCGCTGCGTTGGTCGCTGACAGTACATAGAATACCTGAAAGCGCACGAGTCATACAGTGACTTTCTCGCCATTGTGAATACAGGCCGAGATGATTTCCATCGTCGTCAAAATGCCGAAAAAGTTATTCAAATCCTTACACAAGTGCACGAACAGGAGATCAAGGCTAAGAGCAAGGAACTGGAAACCCTTCAACAACGCCACAGTCACTACGCTTTTCGGACATTATCAGTGCCGTTGGAACGCGCTCTGGCCACGCTTCGGAACCTGAAATCACGTCTGCAGAAGCACAAAATGCTCCTTTGTGCCTGCTTTGTGATATCTCTCGACAATGGCTCCTCTGGTCCCAATCCGCTAGCCTGGAAGTCTGGAGACGAAGTTCCCAAGGTCTACAAAGCAGCAGAGAGCTCCGCGCATGCGTCGTCGGTCTTTGAGATTCCTCGCAAATACTGTTGTCATATCAGCAACGAGCTAATGGAGGATCCCGTGATCACAGTGGACGACTTCACTTACGATCGACAGAACATTGACCGATGGTTCCAGACAAATGAAACCTCACCTCTTACTAACCTCGTGCTACAGAGCCTCGATCTGCGTCCTGATTTGGAGAAGAAGGCTGCAATAACCGGCTATCTTAATGCGTCGGACATCACTTCGAAGTATGGCCTACCGTCCAGACGCTCACAGACGCTTCAAGTGCTCTTCAAGTCACCAGTAGGTGACTCTATCCTGGCTTTACCGCGGGATGTGACAGCACAGGAGCTATGGGAGGTTGCCTTCCGTCTGACTAAAGGACGTTATACCAACTTCGAGTTACAGCACAAGAACGCGAAGATTGCTAATACACAAAATACCATAGGAAACATCATAGATGTTGCTCATCCTGTCTTCATCGTCCAATTTCAAAATCCCAGGAGGTCTGATAATACTGGAAGCGAGACAGAGGAGCTTTGCCTTATCAAGGTTTATGGAAAGTCATACGGACGGGTCGAGGTAGCGTACTGGGAGCCGAGTAACACCACGAAATCACTTGGATCGGTCATATTTCGATACTATCGTCAAAAGTTCTCCAAACATGCCTTCACCCCTGTCGAAAAGCCGCTCATAGTTTGGCACAACCTGAGATCCACAGGAGACGCCCATGTTCGAGGCTACACATGTGAAGAGTATTCAGGACCACTTTCGAGATTTTTCACCTCGTACTATGCCACCGGAACGCTTCTTGAGGAGTCTTGCCTCGACAAACATGAAGATCCCGACTCAGACAGTACCTCTGGAGAATGGAATTCCACCCTCGTGTTGAAAATCTCTCTGGACGTCGCACCTGAACCTGACCGGATCCACTCAGACACTGCCAGTCGCTTGGATATTTTTGAACAGATGGTGAGCTCTGAGGATTTTGCATGCTTATCTAGACTAGTCTACTAATTCTTTAACAGTTCGATGCGTACATCAATCGACTCCTAGCATATAACTTCCAAACTTACGTCGGCTTAATAAAATTCGGATCAAAGGCGTCAGTTGTACAAAAGATCACTCCTTCCGTTGAGAAATTTCGACACAAGCTCAATAACCCCTCAGCCTACGGAGACACAGCACTGTGGGATAGTCTTGCGCTCGCCCAGGACCAGATGCAGCACTACGCAAAGAAGTTTCCGGTTGCAAAACTGCGAATCATATTCATCTCCGATGGCAAGGATAACAAATCCACGCATAATGCGAGAACACTGTCCTCAACTCTCATACGCAGTAAGATCAGCGTGGATTCTTTCATACTCGGAGAGGACAACAACAGCGACCTCAAAACCCTCAGCTATCTGACTGGAGGGCTCATCTTCGAGCCAAAGACTCTGGATGAGGCTATGGCAATTTGTGAGCTGGAGCCTGTCTTGTCTCTACTGGAGCGTCCAGATCAGGTGCCAGGTAGGCAGCGTACGATTCGCACGGACTTTGGTCGCAATCCCAGTATTGCCGCATTTCGGCAAGCATTTCGGGAAATTCGTGTTCAGCGTGTCACTGAAGATTCTATTCCCGAACGCAAGCAGCTTCCCGGTCTCAACGAAACCTTCATTGAACTTGGGCAATTTGCGAGATCTGGAGCTCCCACTGGAAGCCGGGCAGACAGCAATCTTCGTCTGAACAGGATCCACAATGAGATCCGTAATTCCGGAGCACGGACGCACCCACACTATGATGTCTACATCTGCGAGTCCAACATGGGTCTCTGGAAGGTCGTGATGCAAGGTATGTGTCATGTACACAATATTGATGAGATTGCATTTACTCATATCGTTGACTAGGTCCTCCCGAGAGTACCTACACCGGTGGAACGTTCCTACTCTACGTAGAGATGGGAGATGGCTACCCGATGTTCGCTCCCCAGGCGCGCTTCATCACACCCATCTACCATCCCAACATCAATCGCCATGGACGTATCTGCCATTCCATCTTCGATCGCAACTGGACTGTTGATACTTCAATCAAAGACGTGATCGACACTGTCTACTCACTCCTTCTAGTGCCGGAAGTGAGCGATCCGATCAACGCGGTGGTCACGCTGGACTATCACTGGAATGAGGTGAGCTTTAAGGAGAAGGCGCAGGAGAGCATAGCAAAGCATGCTCGCAAGACACGTGAGGAGTGGCGTGTAGAGATCATGGGCTAGGGGACGAATCTCTACGCGTAACCAGCGCCTCCTACTGCATCTTCTCCCACGTTTCCCAAATTCTCACCCCCAACAGACTATACCGTCCCAAAGCCATGATTCATTCCATCCGTAAACGCCGAGCCCCGCCTTCGCCCAGCACCAGTCGTCGTCGTCGACGACGACTGTCTGAAGTGTCGCTCAGGATCTTTATCCAGATCAGCCAGACGGAATGCAGAGGGCGACTCAATAGTCAAGCCCTCAAAGATTTCGCCATACTTGTCAGTCAAGTTCACAGGCTCAATGCATTCTTGTGATAGAGAGGGCTTGTGCGAAGGAGTCTGCGGACAGTATGGGGTGTCTTGGGGAGCGGCTATGGCCAAGGGTGTCTCCTGCCCGTGAGCCGCAGCAGCGCTGTTCTCCGCAATCCAGTTCCCAGCCGATGACGGCTGACGAATGTGCACGTACTCTGGCGGCTGCATGCGACCCAACTTCGAAACCTTGAGTGCTAACTTCTCGTTGGAGGCTACGAGGATTTCGTTGCGGTGCTGCAGATCGGCCATTTGCTGTCGGAGCGCCTGGTTGGCTTCTGTCAATTTGAGAGCGGTTTTGCGTGCGTGCTCTAATTCCAGACCGATGTAGCCAGAGGCTGGGAAATCTAGTGGCGACTTTGGCGACTGTGGCGGGATATCATAGCGTGCGTAGGGCACGACGCGCGGTTGCTGCATGGCTTCGAAGTAGTAGTTCAGTTTGATGCCCGCTAGGACCTCGTCGTTTATGTGCTCGGAAGTGGCAGCGGTGATAATCAGGGTACCTGAACGAACAGCCTTGACGCGTGGACCGATAACAAGGTGTAGATATCCGCGGAGACGCTGCTCAGTTGCAGTGTGATGAGCCTGGAAGACCGACCCATTTGTAGGTTTGAGATGAATGCATAGTTTGTACAGCTCGTGAAGCTTCACCTTAACGTGTTCCAGAGCCGACAAAAGCGAGCTGTGTTCGGCCTTGGCTCCGTGTACCGCAAGGGCGACTTGAGAGTACACCATCTTTTGGGGGTCGGCGAACTGCACCAACAACTTCTGGACGAGCTTCCTATCGAGCCCGGCACGGTCGCAGATGGAGTCCAGCACGATGAGATCGAAACCGTAGCCCGTCTCATCGCGAGTTGTTAGGTGTTCGCCAAGAGCCACCCAGCCACGCATCTCCACGCGGTCAGTCTCGGAATACCAAGACTCTGGAGACTCTGGCAGATCAACAGCATCGTAGTAAAGCATCCATACGAGGAAGTCGCTCAGCCGCTGAAAGGTCAGGGCATCCGCGAACGCCTTGGCCAGGTTGGTGATTGGTAGTGGGCTCTTGATGGAAGTCGACGAAGACGGTGGGGTTGCGATGGTGAGATGCGGCTCGCGAGTGCGATGTGCCTTGTGTAGTAGCCGATGTATACCTCCTGAAGTACGGGTAGTGATATCTCGCATGCGGGTCGATGCGGCGGAGGTCTCGGACTTGAATGATCCAGTAGACCCAAATAAATTCTGGATGGTTAATGCGCGCGTCAGGCGGAGTTTCTCAGAAATTGGCTCCATGTCTGCGCGGTTCGTCGTTGTGAGTGCAGTGATTAGCCTACACGAGTATAGACTTGAAGAGTTGTGGAAGATTGCTGTGGATTGACCTTGAGTTTGTGACTGTGCGCGGGTATTCTGACAGTCTTTGCCAGGGAAAGCGTATGATATACCTGATAGGTTGTTGTCAAGGTGAAAGCCAGCACCGCCTTCCTGCACGTGAGTTTGTACCAAGCTTTGATCATTCGGTCACAATAGGTGCTGACCGTAACGCCTTCACCTCGTTGCCTAGGCAGCGCGGAGCAGTGTGAAAGCACAACGGATACCCTGAGAACGCGTACTGGGTGATGCTGGGCACCGCACAGCGTTTGCTGGAACGCAAAAAAATTCGGATGGCAACTCACGACGCGTCCGTGCCTGTATCTCTGCTCCGCTTCAGGATCATGCCGCTTAATCTTTTTGTAAGCTCCATGGGGGACAGCCTGGACGCGTCTGCACTTTGCACGGTAAGAAAGACCCAAAAAATCTAATCTTCATCATGGCTTAGATGTTCGTCTTCCTGGAAGACCTTGGGCAAATACAACTTTGTGTTCTCGTAGACAAGAAACGTGACAATCGTCGTCGGGATGACGCGAAGCGTGTTCGGGATGACACTGGACATTGTTAGTACTGCTTCCCAACTACCACCGTCTCACCATCTTGAGCTTACCCTTTGTAAAACGCCAGGAACCCCTCGTTCATATACGTCTTCCTCAGCACATCCCACAGCCCAGTATACTGCTTCGCCGCATCATATTGCTGTAATCGTGCTCGGATCGGCTGATACGGGTACGTGATTGCGCCCGCAAGCAGCTTGCTTCCGCCACTCATGTATACGTATTCCCAGTTACTTAGCTTGTCTTGTCCACCGACTTGCCCACCCCGGTGCTTCTTCATATTTTCGTAGATACTAAATTGGACCGCGCCATGCAGTACGCCGAGCGAAGACGGAATGAAGCCAGCCCACAGCCCTTTCAGACCGCGAGTCTCGTAGACATGACGAAGGCCATAGGTCATTGATTTGTACGCGGAAGGGTGGTTTGCGCCGCGCTCGAGCATGCGTGTTTTGACGACCCAAATGGGATTTGTGCAGGCACCTGTAAGAAGTCCTGTCGACCAATGTCAGCCGTTCTGCTGAGAGACACTCGAATCTGCCATACCAGCAATGATACTAGCAGAGAAGAACTCTGCACTGCCCAGTAGTTCCCCGTGCCGTCTTCTCTTCTGGAACATTTCTTTCAAATTCCCGTAGAAGAGAAAATAGAAGCCCCAGCCCAAGCTGTTCCCAAGTAAATTTGGCCATAGCCCTCTATACAGCGCTTTTGCTCCACCTTCATCACGAATCACGTTGCGTAGGATGCGGAACGAATCACCGGGTCGCGACCGACTTTTGGTGTTGAGTTGTAAGCGGTTCTTGAGCAGGTCGAGCGGATGCGCGGCCAGACATGAGACGACGCCAGCGCTGAAGCCGGCGACACTTTCGATTAGGGAGGCGGAGAGTGCTTTTCGTGGCGCAATAGCTTGAGCAGGTTTTCTCGGAGTGTTGTCGTTGACCTCTACAGGCGGGAAGGCGCGGGGCATTGCGGACGTGGGTGGTGGATGTATGGCGATCGCGGGTACATTCTCGATTATGTGTCTATGGGAGCATACTACGATATGCCTTGGTGTTGTTTCTCACGGGTCTATGATTGTCATCGCAGATTGGTAGAGACGTCTATCACGGCGGGCAGCGAAAAGACGCAGTCATGTTGACGAAGCTTGGGCCTCGGGTTTGACGTTAGTTCGCGTGGGGGGAAGACGTCATTAGTGTTCGCTCTCACAAAACTCCCTTCTCCTCGTGTGGCCCTGCCTTTTCATCCGAACTAGCATTTGATGACTGGAAACATGTCATGAATCCTGTCCGCCCAGAAATCGTACGAAAGGCGCATTCTTACAAGCTTGCCATGCAGTACGCGAAACAGTCTAAAGGATGTGCGACATACCGAAACGGGTAAGCCGATCTCACAAGATAGAGTATGAGGGAATAGAACGTTCGTTATATTTACATTATCATACTATCACCAGAGCAGTTCACAAATCATACCCCAGCGCCAAACTTCTCATCTGAGCAACAACTCGACGCAGGCAATGGCGCCGGCTCCTTTTCCCTCTCCCCAAACGCAAGCTTGCTAATCTTATCCACCAAGCCTCCACCTTGCTTAACACCACTAGGCACAGTGCAGTGACTGGGTGGAACATCAAGACATGGATTCCTCGTGAAGAAGTTCCGTGGCCGCAACAGCAACGTCATTGGCTCTGCAGGCATAATGGGGAAGTCCTCGGGACTTGGGAAATGCGTGATGCCGAATGTGTGCCAGAGAACAACATCGGTGTCTACCAGGTTCTCCGTAGGATTGGCAGCGATCCAAGCAGGGATACCTTGGGATGGTTCGCCGGATGTCTGCGGCACGTGACGACCAGCGGGATGGAGTTGCCCATCGTTGTCTTGTCGATCATTAGTATAGATAGCAACGTCGGAGCGTCGAAGAGATCAGGACTTACATTTCGTAACATGCACAGCGTGTCTGGCAAATCCAGCACGCTTCCAGACGAGACTGCCGGGCTTGGGCAGTAGATCGGGCACCTCTCTGCTGACCAACTTGTACGATACTGGCTTCTTGCTGTATGGATTCAATTTGCTCTCGTTGCACATCTCCCATGTCCTGCTTGTGCCGCCATTGTAATCTGTAGCCGCCTGCTCAGGGGTACTGAGCTTCGTCTTCTTTGCATAGAACGCATTGCCATACTTGTTCTCTTCGCTGCCAACCTCACCGTCGCCGCGCGCTGCGTCTACCATGAAGACGGTGTTGTTTGGGCCGTCGATGTTGGGGTCTATCCGCATACAGAACAGATGTTGGTGATTGTGTGCGTTGACTCCAGGGTAGACTTCCGTACCCCAGCCCTTCAAATCCTCCCCGGGAAGCATTGCATAAGTGTTCAAGATACCAGTGAGCTTGATCTCGAGCTGAATCGTTCCGTCTAGATGGAAAATCCAGTATACGCAGTACTCGTAGTTGGCGGCTGTGAAGACGTGCGAAATGATTAGCTTGCGGGCGCGAGTGACGGTCACACTGTCATCGCGGAAGTCAGTGTGTTTGAAAAGGATGCCGGCATCTTCTTCGTGGATGCAGATAGCGTTCTTGATGGTCGTCGCTTGGCCGGCGCGGTTGACAAATGCGGCATCCATGTAGTGAATCGAGCCCTTGCAGTCACATCCAAGACTCAAGGAGTTGGTCATGTAGCCACCGCCGTACTCGCCGAGATCAAAAGCGTGTTTCCTCTGATGCGGATGCTCGGGGTTTCCGTACGGAACAACCATCTCCGCAAGCGACAATCTCCAGAAAGTGTCTCTCAACGTGCCTTTGTCATTAAATGTAATGTTAGAGAGGACCATGCCCTCTTTGTAGTTGAAGCCGATGTGCAGCTTCCAGTTGGCCCAAGAGATGTATCGTCCATCCATCTTGAACGAGACACCCTCAGGCTGCGTAATGTTGATCGGCTTCAGGCCGGTTTGGAAACCGCCTTCCGCCTCAATCGCCGCAGCATGGTAATTGTTAGGTGGCGCCTGGTTCAGTGGTCTTCGAACCGGTGGAACGTCAATGTGAATGATCTCCTGGGTATCCGAATTATAAATGGGGCAGAAGTCCAGGGGATATGTATACTGGCTGTCATCTGGATGAGGTCGGTAGTACATCAGGGCTTGCTGCAGGCGAACTTTTGTGCCAAAACGCTCGTCATAGCCAATTGTCCAGGCTATTCCCAGTCAGCTAGCAAAAATTACATAGATCTCAGAGACTTACGATCGCAGTACACTTTGTGCATATCTTCTGGTGGTATACCAATGAGCCCACACTGTTCGATGACTTTGGGGTCTTTTCGCACAATCGTTTCTACAATCTGCAGGTCCTCCATTGTGATCTGTGTTTCATTGTGAGCACTTCCATTGAGCCACAGAGTTTTAACCACTTACAAGAGGCTGTACACCATCTGTCAGCTCCCAGCTCAGAATCTTGCCCTCGTCTAAGTCGACATGCCCATCGTAGACCTTGCTTCCGCGGCCAATGCAGACCACATCAGCCACTCGGTGCGGCCGTGTTGTGTGCTCGGGATCCTTGATCCATAGCATCATCTCCGCCTTCCGCGGCTCCAGCAATGTAACTGCATTGAAGAAGACCTCGCTGTGCTCTGTGCGGATGATGGCAACAGCTCGCTCAATCTCAGGCCCAGTAAGAGGATCAAATGGATGTGGTGGTGCTCCAATACCCGTGAGATGAGATGCAGCTTGCTTCAATCGATCGAGCGCCATCTTTCCGTAGACCTCAAGTGATGCTGTTAGAGAAGAGGGGAAGTTGAGCTGCAGCAAGGGTCCAGCGGGGTCTTATAGAACCGCAGAGGCGACGTCTATCGCGAAACACATGACCCGGCTTGCCAATTGTATACCGAGATCTCTCATCCGATCGGTATACAGCGGTCTTCCAATCAGCCATCGCTGCATTCCCTACAAACATTTCAACTTGTCAAGTCGCGAACTTTTGGCGTGGCTATCTACGCGATAAGAATCGTGCCGGGGGACTCTCGCTCCAAATGTAGTTAGCGTACCCCACTTTTCTGTGCATTTCGGCCTCTGGTCGGACACGGATATCCTTGAGCTGACGGTCGATGCATCGCGTGTAAAGTGTCGCCCATCTTGGGATTCTAGAAACCACATTTTCGGCTAAGTCGTGTCGTTGCTTGTGTGGAAGGGCGTTGGCAAAGGGAGATGAGATCACGATGGAGCCTGCTGTTCCCGGAAAGAAAAGTGCAGGCGAGTGGAAGATATCGAGCCCGCTTCGACTTGCTCCGAGGCTTGTCGTTACAACGCCTGACTTCGTTACAGATTGTACGATGATTGGTATTGAATATGGCTTCATAGCTCGTTCTTCTTGTGTCTCTATCCTACGTCAATAGTATAATGCTTGATCCTTTACAGCAGCAGGGAGGTATCCGAGACACTAAGGTCATTAAATTGTATCCTTTCTTACTTGTAGAGAATAGACGTATGATCTGATCGCTTTTAGTAAACTTTTCAAGGTGGTTTGTTAGCTACAACAGATGGCGCCTGTGACTTTGGTGACTTAGTAAACACGATCCTTTGTATCGAAAGTTCTACGGACAGGTATGTAACCAAGACTGCTGATGCCTACAGACTGACTAGAATACATTCTCTCTGCACGTATCTCGATACCTACGTAGGAAGGCAAAGGCATATCTCACGCCGTAAGTTACAGAATCTGAGTCTCCAGTGATCATGACTTTGCCGGCAACGGCCCTCAACCGCGTACCTTCATACCCGGATCTGTTCCTCACAAGCCTCTCTCAGCGACTCGGTCTTGTAGAGTGTGGCACCATCAACATGGGCTGCGCTCGTACATACTCGAAGTACATGTCATCCTAAAAACGTAGTGCCATTTTGTTGTCCGCCACCCGGTCCCGATTCCGCTCGTTCAGATCATCCAGTGCCGTCATTGTGCGTACATCTTTTTGAATCCTAGCGAGCTATACATTTCCTGAAGACGTATATCGTCGTACGTTAGGTGCATACGTAGTCCTGTGAGCCTCACCTCAGACTGAGAGCTACTGCGTCACATTAAATTATGAAATTTGACAGCACTCCGTACACAGTCTTCGAAATCCCGTGTCCCTATGCTTTTGTCCTGGCGTATGGCGAGGATGACTCGTGTTGGCTGACGATTGAGCATGTAGAGGGCGCATTTCCGTATGAAAGCTGCGATGGTCAACCAGTCTGCAAAGGAGGTGGGCACGGGTATGTCGTGAAGGGGTTGCGGGCCGACCATCGCGGGGCGGAGTGGATGCTGATAGATAGCCCCCTGGCGCTCCGCGTGAAATTCCGTGTCGACAACATACTGCTGAGTGCTGTTTGCTTGTTGAGCAATGAGGTCGGACAGGCCACCAGTCGTGCACACGAAGGTATAAGTGCTTCTGGCGTCCACTACTAGGCTGGCAAATGGGTCTCCACATTCGGGATCGAAGAAACCTCGATATCTCTATCAAACCAAGTCCAATCCTAACGAAAGGTAGCTTATTGTGTAGCTACAGACTCGGCCAGCAATGCCTTTATACAAGGTTTTTAGATAAGTTTAACAAGTGACCTGCTATTCCTGCTCGGGACCTTGATGAGGAGACCTAAGCATGAAAACTTGGGTTGGCTTATAACTTTTCACCTGTAGGGATTGACAAAAAGCTTTGTATAGCGGACTTGTAGACCTTAAGAGAGGCTACAAAATGAGCCGCCTTTTGTTAGGATCGGACCTGGTTTGATTGCGATATCGCAGTTTTTCGATCCCGATGCGGAGACCCATTTGCCACACTATCCACTACGAAGCGGGCAGGCTCAGCCAATAGGTCCCGGCGAAGCTGTAGCATGGTGGGCCTACATTCTGCGTAGATTTGGCGACATGTAAACAGAATTGCAACAGGGAGCAGCTTCGCAACGACGGTTATCTTGGATTCTTCCTTGTATTTATCATCCTGGGCGCGCTGTGGCGTAGGGTCTCTCATTGTGAGATGTTGTGTCGTGAATGTTAGTTGCTCGTATATCATTAAGCGTAGTTTCCCCGGCCTAGATACGAGCAGACCATGTCAGTGTGTGTTTTGCAATGAATTTGTGAGTGTGTGCGTTACGCACAGGCCCAGAAGGCGAAAGGGCTGCGACGTGTTGGCGCCCACAGCAAGCCGATCTGCAGCGCACTTGAGTTCGATGTTGAAAAGAAGTGAGAGGCAAAGGTTGTAGGAGAAAAGTGAGGTAGAATTGTAGGATCTTGGTGTAGGGTTCTTCCTGCCTAACTAAGTGGGGTATATATGGCGCATATGCTGTGCGTGTTAAAGTGAAAGGGGCCTTAATTATGTCCCAGATATGGTATTCAGCTGTTCACACATGGCGTTGCTAGCTAGCTGCGGTTAAGCACACATCCGCCGATGTAAAGTGATCAATGATAAGGGTAGTAGGAAGGGCTTAACAGATATTTTAGGCGGATATCTTTTGAGGGCACAAACGAGGGACTGACGCGAGTGACTTGAAGATACCCTAACAGGCAAACAAACAGTCATGGGAGCTAGAATGAAAGCGGGCCCGGAATTTCATACTTATACCTATCTAACGCACTTACTTTCACAAAGATCCATCCACTTTCACTGCGCGGCCGTCCCGTTTGCACTGACCTCTTGGTACTCGCGTAGATGGACCCTTCAACGCCCTACCATATATAAGTATCTTCCCTTGCTCATAGCTTTCTTCCTCCTACACTCCACACACACACACACACACACACACACACACACACACACACACACACACACACACACACACACACACCCCTCCCTCTGGTTTCTCATTGACTTCGACAAAGATTTACCACTAGCATGTCGCAAATAGCCACCACCACCGCGACCTCGGCCAGTCATGAGGCCTTTCGCATCCCAGACTTGTAAGTGACTTAGCCCCGCCTCCTACTATACATTCCTTACGCTTTACCAGGCCGATTGAACTACGACTTATGATCTTCACGGCCTGCTTTACCCGCCAGTACCACCGGGTCACCGTACAAGACGGCCCCTCAAAGTGTACCATCGCCTTCATCCGCCCTAACAAGCTTCCCTCCCTCCACCTCGTTTGCCGCCAACTCAACACCGAGCTGCAGAACTGGTTGCCTAAACGCGCAGCCGCTCACGCCGTTCCCCGTCTTCTGATCTGCAAGGATCCTTACCACAACATCGCGGCCTCGACCCTACGCGCAGATGTCACGAGGAACATGGTGATGTTGATCAATGAGTTGAGCTGGCGTGGCAGCGATGCAATCACATCAATTCCATCATACAGCAAGCTAGCCGTCTTCGAGTCTGCCGCCGAGTTGCGCAAGCTCTGCGAGGTCATTAGCGAGTATCTTGCCTCGAGCGAAGATGAGTATCCTGTTGAGATGGCCTTCTGGAGAAGCAGCATCAAGGAGTTGAGCGAGACGGACGTTATGCATGGTGTTGGACTGTTGAGCAAGTGTTGGCGTCGCGGCTGTGGTGGTGTGGACGGATCGGTCAAGGTATTCGACCTCGAAGATGGTAAGGCGCACGAGAAGTATATTAAGCGTTCGAGGATCAAGTTCGGTGGTGTTCTCAGCCAGAGCGCGTGGGAGCAGAATTGGGCGTAGGAGGTGAGGTGTGTGCTCCGCAAGCGCGCAGGGGAACAGAATTTGGTGGAGAGGTCGAGGAGTATATCTTCATGTTGTCCCAAGGGACTGATATAATGTATCGAATATCACGGTGAATGAATCGTAACTTGCAACTCATCGCCCACTCCTCTGCCCACATTTTCTCCCCCATCTCCCCCTTGATGCAGATCCACTCTGTAACCAAGCCCTCCATATCCTTCGCGTCCCAAGGGGTACCTAGGTAACATCTAAGGTCAAGGCCGTTAGTAATTTACCGCACATAGTCTAGCTTCATCGACCTAACACGCCACTTCTTAATTTCAAAACGCCAGAATATCTAAGAAGACATTTTACTTATCAAAATCGCGACGATACAGGACTTGACTCTGGTCTCACGGCCTTTTAGCAGAGCTAGACTGGAGCACGACGCGGAATCGTGCCTGTTGATTATCCGGAGTTTCGGAATGTTTCAGTGGCTTCAATTCCGAAGTATAGAATGAATCATACCAGGGGCGTGTATAGTATTTAGGTATAGTCTGTGCACTAGTCAGCCTAGTTGTCTTATATTACAATGCACGGCTACAGGATGCACTGCATGCATTCTCTACGAGTAGTAAACACGACATTATATTGAACACTAGTGCCTCTATGTCTTCTTGCTGCTGTATGAGCTTAAGCGTCATGCTGTAAATATGATTCTTGCTTTACAATTGACTTGGCGAATCACAAGTACGGAATTAATCAGTCGGACATGTGGCTGGACATTGGACTCGACGATCGTGCACGTGAATATAGTGGTAGCGTAAGAATATCGTTGGATAGAGTGCAGGCCGGTTCGACTGTAGAGAACCACTCATTTCACTATGTACCTACACAGTTCCGGGACCTAAAGGAAACCACAATTGCCCAACACATTCCTCAGGAATGTTCAATTCTGACACATCCGTGCATCAAACTCTTCGTAATGCTGTGTGTCATCCTTCATGCGTGCCATCCGTCATTCATGATTCGTACTTTGTGCAGCGTCTCTAAGCCGCAACAGCCGCAGACCGTGGGAAGGCCGACCCCTTCGTGGGAGATGATGTCTTGTGGGGATGATTCGAAGACGTCGTTGGAGTGAAATATCGACCTTGTTTGTCGCGGTCTGGTCATGTGGCCATTAGACAGGTGCCAGTTTCAAGGGGACTCTACGAATCATGGGGCTTGCCGGCGGAGTCGACCTTGGCGCGAAGGTTGGCGGCAGTCGAGCCGGCCTCTGAGAAGTAGCGGGAGAAGACGGGCTGGAGGAAAGAGCGGAAGATGATTTGAGCACCACTACAAGCTATTAGTCGGGAGGATGGCCGTGAGACTGGGAGCACTTACGAAGTCTGGGGAAGGGCCATCCAGAGGATAAGGACGAACTTGAAGGTGTAGTAGAAGGCTGACTCCGTCAGTAAAGTGCCGAGCAAGGCTCTTCTGTGTGACTTACGGAACCAGTAGACGGCGCTTACGGCGCTCTCAAAGACGGTCAGGAAAGCAAAGGTGACCCAGTACTATATAGCCAATCAGCATTCAGGACATCCGATAACGTGGGTCTTCGGGATTGTGGCGGTAGGCAAGTGTACGTACGGTCAGCCACTATAAATGAGTCAGTACCAAGCTCGGGAACGATTGTTGACAAATACTTGTCTTGGAAGCATACCTGAGTGTCATCAACCTTGCTGGCACTGAACAGGGCGTTCAGCGAGTAGTAACCAGGAACGATGAATCCGGCAAGGTTGACGAGAAACTCGCCAGCAATGTTGAAGAAGATGAGGAAGAAGTAGAGACCAGCGAGACCGAGGACGGCGTAGACCTTGGGGACTGAAGTCTGCTTCTCAAAGTTGTTGAGGGCGGGGTATTTGGACAGCTGGAAGAAGGCAGCGTCAGCACTCCAACGTCTTTGCAACGCACTGCAACGTGCTGGGGAAGACATTGTCTGCTGTCCAGGCGATTTTGACAGGTGTCTCGCCCAGTGCGATGGGGGCTTACCTCTTTGTCGAGCTGCGAGAGCTGGGCCTGGGCTCTATCCTGGACAGACATGATGTGTATGGGTAGGAGGTAGTGTTGCAGCGGAGAGGTGCAATATATACAGACTGCCTAGACGTGCAGGTGGTGATGGGTGGTGTTGTAGTGCGGGGTGATGCAGCGACAACGTGGTGGCAGAGGAATGATTGATTGTGGGAGGATGCAAGCGGGAGCGTCATCGCTAAAATACGTCAGCGGCCCTTTCACGAGCCAGAGCCAGCGAAGCACCCGAACACAGGTGGGCTGCACTGCTGCAGCAACCCAAGACATGTCGCATAACAACAGCGTCGTCGGATACTGCATAACACGCGCGTTGACACCTGCATTGTATATATGGCTTTTTTCTGCATGATTCTGACGTTAATTTGGCGCACTCCATCTACGCATACGGGATGATGATGGTCAGGTGACTTGGGGCTCGTGCGTGCTTGCCGGCGGCATCCCGTTGCTGCAGGTGCGATCGACTCCAGACGAAAGCGTAAACACGCCCAGAGCTTCTCACAACAAACCTCGTCCCAGGACGCTGAGCCCGCCCGCGACGCCTGCTGGCCTTGTCATTCCTTGCCCCCAGTATATTATATACGCCGCGTCTTTGTTGCCATCCCCTACAGTGCGTGTCTGCGCCCACGGCGATCCAAACAAACAAGCGCACCCGCCCAAGAAGCTGCATGCGACACGCTGCACACGGCCATCGCACTCGCTACAGCCTCGAATCCTGCCTGCAGTGACCCCTCGCCTCTGACGGCCCAGCTTTGCGCGCGGTGCAATCGCCCTGCTGCCCCGGTCTCGCCGTTGCCAGCACGTTGTTTTGGTGTAAACAGAACGCTAATCTGCCGCCCCGGCAGCCCTGCCATGACCACCGACCTTCGCCGGTCCCGATCCCACACGTCCATGTCTACCAGAAGCAACCGGCCGCTGTCGCGCGCCTCGACTACCAGCGTCCACTCGTTTGAGCAATTCCAGCAGCAGCCCCAACATGCCCGCGCTGCATCCTTCACCCACATGCCCCAGTACCATGCTCCCTTCACGAGCGAAGCGCTGCAGCCCGTGCTGATCCAGGCCGCCCAGCAAGTCAGCGCCCAGGACCAGCTCATCAACATGTCGCTCGAAAGCGTCCAGCAGTACCTGGGCTATCAGCCCGACTCGACCACGCAGCAGCCTCAGTCCAATGGCCAGCCCGCACACGCCCTCGACTCGCACCCATACCACCACTCCCTCTCGCAGCAGTCACAACAACAGCACTTCATGGCGCCGCCCATGGATGCCGAGGACAAGAAGAAGAAGAACTCGGCGTCAGGAGCGGCCACCAATGACAAGGAGCTGCGGCAGTTGCTCAACCAGAACGAAGGGCGGAACCTAAAGGAAGTGGCAGCAGAGGTCATCCAGAACGATCGCACATCCAAGGCGGAGAAGTCCAAGCAACTCTTCGCTATGCTGTGGTTTGTGAGACCCACACGTGCCGTCGTCTTGTGCTAACTGGCCCCAGGTTGAAATCAGTCTGCAAATCCGCCAAGACCTCTGTCCCACGAAATCGCGTCTACTCCAAGTACGCAGAGCGCTGCGGTACCGACCGAGTCATCCCCCTTAACCCTGCGTCCTTTGGAAAGCTAGTCCGTGTCATCTTCCCTGGCATCCAGACCAGACGTCTGGGTGTTCGCGGCGAATCAAAATACCATTACGTGGATCTGGAACTCATCAACGACAGCGGCGATGGCGATGAGGCCCGTCGCCCGAGCACTGGCGCCGCCTCCATCCACGCCATGAAGCGACAGCAGTCTGCTGGGCCCAAGTTGGATTTTGCCGCAATTCCACGGCTGCCTGCAGACAGCGCCCAGTTTCCCCCTCATGACACCCGAGTCGAATCGCCCAGCAACCATTATACACCAGCCTCGTCACGCGGCGTCCTGTTCACAGATATCTACTCGAGTCAGTTCCGGCCCAATAATGCGCGCACAAAAACGTCCTATGAACAAGAGCTCAAGTTCCCTACACCTGACGTACTGGAAGCCCCAGACGCTCTTGAAATTGAACTCCCTGACATCATGCCCTACTTACCCACGCGAACGGATCCGGATTCGGCGCAAAACCTGGTAGCAATGTATCGATCACATGTCACTTCGCTGGTAGACGCAGTGCGGTATTGCAAAGAAAAGCAATTCTTCCGCCTGTTCGGCACATTTCATGGTACTCTGACCGTCCCTGTGCAAAAGTTGTTCGCGGCACCTGAATTAGCACCGTGGATCAAGGAGTGTGACTGGATGATGTACCAGAAAATGGTCCGTAACGTCTCGCAACTCACCTTACAGGTCGCTCCCCCAGCTGTCTTGCGATTCCTTGACAACGTCGCCAAAACACTGCATGCGCACATCAGTGCCAAATTTTCTCCACTGCCAAACCACGTTCTGGAAGCCAAACTGGAACCTGCGACCATGTTCGCACATCTACTACGCCAGATGCTGCGGGTCAATTCGACGGCTCACGCGGCCGCTGTTATGCTTACGGCTGAGACTCATCGCACCCAAATGTTCGCCGATTGGCTCCAACATGTCAACATCAAGCGCATAATAGCTAACGAGCTGCCCGGGGCATGTGAGCATGAGGAAGTGTATCGCATCCTAACAACAGAGATACGATCCATGCTGGGCCCCCTGCCACAAGAGATTCAGCTGTCCTCGGGAGCAATTCACCGTGCCGCCTATCCTGATCCCCCAGCGGATCCCATGGAGTCTGTCATAGATCGCATCGCCGCATTTCTCACCCGGCTTCCATCACGCTTTCCTGGTGCTCATGCTCGCACGGTGCTCCATTGCATCAGTGCCCTCGGATCGGCTGCACTTCGCGAGATCACCGTCGAGAATGGAATCAGCTTCCAGGGCTGGTGGTTGACCAAGGTGTTTGTGGATGAAATGGCCCAGTGGCTTGCGTCATTGGGAGGATTTCTCGGGCACGCTCCACCGAATTGGAATTCTCCATCCTACTCGCCTGTCATAGATGACCCACTCAATGCAGGTCTTACCAACGGTGGCAGCGGGAGCAACAACGAGAGCCGATACAGCAGCCTGGAGGCTGACTTTGGCCCGGACCAATCATTCATGTCCACTACCAGCAACGTAGCCATGGACCCGGGAGCATCGCACGAAGGTAAGTCTTCCGACATATCTGCCTATACTATGGTAGTTAACTAACACAAGATTACCAGTCCACGCTGGACGATTTGCTCAACAGCCACAATACGACATGAGCTTTAGCTTCGACTACGACATGAACACCTCTCAACAAGAAACCAATCATGACGACAGTGGTATCGGCCTTCTCGAAGAGGGCATCGACGCAAAGTTTGCATCCAAGATGCAACAGTCACTCAAATCGCATCTGGCACAAGCTCCCCTGCCGCAAGGCGTCAGCTAGCAGGCACAGTTCCTCGCGATGAACACGCCTCATGAAGCTCTTGCTCTCTCTACGGGCCCTTGTACTTCCCTCGGGACCCCTTTGATTTTTACGCGTTATGACGTATCCGAAGTTACGACTGATCCAAAAGCGGCTGGTCCTACGGGAATGTCTTGTTTATACACTATAATTCTGTACATGTTTGGTCATGTGCACGGCGTTGGCACATGTCTTTTCTTCTTCTTCTTCTTCTTCTTCTTCTTTCCTCTTCGCTTCGTCTATACCACGGCGGCTATTTTTTGCATAGTCCTTGTTTACACTGGATCGGAGTTGGTTTCTTTCTGGCTTCGTACTGTTTGTTATCTTTTTTGTAGGTTGCGGCTCTTGCTGTAACAGGGACGTGCATGCTTTTTTGAAGAAATCTGGATACTAGATGGTGAGAGCTTTTCCTCTTTGGTAGAGGATTCAATATCAGTGATTGCAAATGCCTTGGCACTTTGATGTATGAAGCTCGTGACGTGCTTGAAATTTGGTGATCGCTGCTAATGCAGCAGAAACTGATGAGTAAGATGAAGTAGTATGGTTCGCGTCATTTCGTCGTTGAGGGAGTGGCCAGGCAGTGTACCTGTATCTATTTCCCAGGTCATGATCTTTCCTGTTCTCCCTTGACTAACATGCGGGAAGGCATATGAGTGTATGGTATAGCAACTAACTACCTAACGTCCGAAACGAGGTAGCAGGCAGAATCTCCATGTGTATATGAGGCCCATAGATTATACTTTGGCTTGCTTGATAAGATGATATATGGTGTAGGTCTAGTCGCGTTGGCCGTTGACCAACTTTGTGTATATGCATGTTTCGGAGAAGACACTGGAAATGGGATATTGTGTTAATTTGATTTCAAGTTGCAAACTCTATAGATGACCAACAATCAATGCTATCGTATCCTACCGACTATTGTACCGAGTCTGCTTTTATATACTGTGAATTGAACATTCAGGCTCTTTTCTTGTACGAACATGTGAGTATGTACAACCCGAGCAGATCTACACTCACTCACTCACTCACTCACTCACTCCATCATCGACCGTCCATTATGATTCACAACAGGTCCATGTCCCTTCTCCCCCAACATCTTCTTCCTCATCACCGGCCCATGAGCCCCTTGCCCCAGCGGTTCTTGATTCTCCTGTTGCTTCGCCTCTTCTACCACCACCGTCTCTCCACTATCCTCCCCTTCCCCCTTCTTCCCCCACTTCTTCGCAAAATCCTGCGCCCCACCTCCAATCGCACGCATTTCCTCCTCCCCTCCCCCACCAGCTACATACCGCCCCACCGTACCCACCAACTCCCTTTCCCCCTCCTCCTGCGCCGTCCGCTCTTTCACCCACAAGTCATACTCCTCCCACCACCACCCATGCGTCTCTCCATCCTTGCCCAAATACCCGGCCTTCCCATCCTCACCAACCCGTGCAGCCCACGGCTTATCAACAATATAATGCAGCACCGCTACCTCGTTGTCGTCTTGCCAGATATTAGTATGCCAGTACCTCCATGTCTTTAGCGCGTTGGTTTTCCAGCTCAGTGGTGCCCAGCGACCGTCAAACACTTCGTTTAAGAAGTCTTGGTCTGGGAATTGCATTGCGCGCAATCTCTTATTCCCCAGCTCTTCAAACTTGTTCTTCACAAACTCCGATAGTGCGGCGGAGGGCCGGTACAAAAACGTTCCGCTGTTGAAATTCGACAATGTGCATGGAGAGGACGAGACGGTAGCGAGTTGGTCAGAACAAGTAAGACGCGCCATTGCGCAATTCTCTGGCCTCCATGTCTCAGGGGCCCAGGAATCGTGGTCGAGATTACACACACAGGTATGCACTGCCATTGTTCTTAACCCTTTTCCATCACCACCAGTTAAATACGCATCGTTGGCAGCGTTGAAAATCAGTGGGCTGGGGTTGGAGAAAATCATCATGTCTGCGTCTAGCCAGCACATGAGGTCGAATTTCTGCGGTAGCGTGTGCAGGTCTAGAACACGCAGTTTGGTCCATGTGTCGATGAAGCGCTCGGCTACCATGCCGGATTCTGCACCGTCTTCTTCCGGGAGACGGAGATGGGAGACGGGGTGCAGGATGATGTTGGAGTGGGCGGATTCCCGCTCAAGGGCTGTGATGCAGGGTTCTGGGAGGGTATCCGGCGTATAGGTTATTATGAGTGGGGTGGAGGGGGAGTGTTTGTGAAGGGTGTAGGCGAGGAGGATTGCGCCGGCTAGATAGCTGGGACGCGTGAGGAGCGTGACATAGGCATTTTTGCTGGTTGTTGTTGTTGTTGTTGTTGTTGTTGTTGTTGTTGGGGGAGTTGAAGCTCCGGTTTGGGGGGTTGCCATGGTGGGTGAGGTGTGTGTGGGGGATCCACGGCGATGGTGTTTTTGTTGTATCGATGTTTTTGTGTAACGATGGCTTCCAGGTCCAAGAAGCGAACGGAGATGCAGCGAAAGTGATGCTGTCAATGGATGTGAATGTCCATGATAAGTTTTGACAATGTTTGGATGATGCGTGACGTCACGACTAGTATAGTTCCGAAGCGGGAAATCCTGGGGCTTAGTTCGGAACCAAGAGATGCATTCGATCAGTCAGTGCTTAGGGGCTGTCCCAACACCGTGAGAAGACGCTATAATCTCGAGTATTCAAATTCAGGGTATCATTGAGAAGCTCCTGTATTACGATGCACCGGCTTCAAGACCATATCGTACAAACAACATCGCTCAAACGCTTCAATACTGCTTTCCATCTTCCTTTGCCAACGCCTTGCCCCATGCACTCTCAAACTCAGCCTCAGCAGACTGCGCCGGCGTGGCCGTTACATTCTCAGACTCTGCCTCTGGCGCCAAGCTCGTCAAGTGTGGTTTGGCTGGTGACGGGGCAGTTGCTGTGCCTGGCCTGCTTGGCGCGGCAATCTCTGGACTCTCAAACTCGAAGTTACTCGAGTAGACTACCGCGGCGAACGCCTCAAGATCCCTAACTTGCTCAATGGCGGCGAGATATTCGTTGTTGGCGCCGCTGCCAATGTTGTGTGCCTGTCGACAGAAGACAGCGAGGCTGTTGGCGACCTTGGCCTTGGTGTCACCGCCGACGATTTCTTGGACGCGCGCGTGATTGTCTGAGATTGGTGGGATCTTGTAGGAGAGCTGAGAGATTTTGGTGTCGACGAGGTGGGAGAATGCGGCGTCGAGGATGAGGGTGAGGACGTGGGTGAAGGCAGGCGAGTCGATGAGGTCGGATGTTTCGTCAATGAGGCGGCGCAGGGAGACTGCGGTGGTGGGAGAGGTGGATTCAGAGGATGAAGTCATGCCTGACTCGTGGAGGACGTAGTCTTCTTGGTCTTGCGGCGGCAAAAGGAAGGAGAGCCATTTGCATGTTCTGTGAGAGGTCAGTGGGGATTCGTGTGGGAGAAGACGGGCACTGTACCTCCTCTCCTCCTCTGTGGCACCCTCGATCTTCTTCCGAACCTCCAGAGTCAGCTCGCTAAGCCGCTCAATGGTGATTTCTTCGCGCGGATTGAGCATTCCAAACACGTCCTTGACGGCGAGGCGCACTTTGGCAATCAGATCGATACAGCCGCGATGCAGCAGCCACCAGCTCAGACTCAGGTAGCGACGATTTGTCTCAAAATCGTTCCCGTATGCTTGATCAAAGTTGTCGTCGTCGTTGTTCTCGAGGTTGATGCGCGAGGCTTCGGTGGTCGACTGTGGTGCGGCCAGGGAGACGACAGAGGCGAGGTAGTTGCGGCGGCCGAGGAGGTTGAGCTGGATGCGTGTGAGGAGGGTGAGGAGCGAGAGCGTGTAGAGGAGGGTGAAGGCGCGGGTTATGGAGCTGATCTTCATCTCGTTCCACAGCTGCGCCTTGCTCTTCTTGCTCTTTTTCGCCTCGCTGGGCTCCTGCGCCGCCTCGACTGGGCCGGCGCCTGTGCTGCTATCACCGTCGGCGACGACCTGGCTGGCATGGATGAAGCTGTCCGTCTGCAGACTCGAGCTGCGCCCATCATCGTCGGCCGTGTCTGCAATGCTAGGCGTCTCAGCCACACTCGGCGGCGCAGAGCTCGCAATCTCACTGGGCCCAACACTGCGAGACAACCGCTCTGCCTTCTGCCGCTGCAGCTCCTCCAGCACCTGCTCGACAGGAATGGCATCGAGAATGTTCTCCGTGGCCGTGGGCAGGATGGCGAGGACGGTGAAAGTGCAGTCTTCCTGGTTCTGCTCGAATCGGCGGCGGAGACTAGGGGCAGTTGGAATCAGCGAGAGAGTCCAGGTGTGTGAGTGGCAGGACTGCGGCGGCGCCTACTTCTCCTTTGCAATGCGCTCTTCGCTCATGCGCTGCCGTGCCTCCCCGAGCTTGCCCAGCACATATTGCCCCGCCAGATAGCCCGCGCCCAGCACGCCCGCCCCAATGGCAAAGTTGGCGCGATTTCGCCTCAGCCAGCGACGCGTGCCTTGTATCATTTTCGTTGGTGTGGCCGTGTGTGTGTGTGTGTGTGTGTGTGTGTGTGTGTTGTGGTGCAGCGGCCGGGCCGTGACGCGCTGCAGGAGTCGCGTGTGGGGAAGCGTGGGTGTCGCGATAACGAGCCTCCTCCGACGTCACCAGCGCGCCAATTGCGATGGAATAGACAGTAGTATGAATGCGTTAATGGCGGGCGAGTCTGGTCAAAGACGAGACGATAGAAGATGAACAATTAACAATTACGTGCGGCGCAAGCAAGTGGTTGTACACGACAGCAACAGTGGAGGCTCGGTGGTGGTGAGGTGCCCCCATACCCGTGATTGGGCCGAGGTTCATGGCCCCTTGCGGACAACAATTCCACGTCCACGTCCACTCGCCCTTGCACCTGGTACTTTCTCTGATTGGTTGCCCCAGACGTCGTCCATGACATCTCAGCAAAAGATTCCGAGTAGATAGAGATAGGAGTAAACACATCAAGTAGAGTAGATTCACATCCATTAATTCTTCTACATCATCGCAAGACGTGATCCGTGTCGAATATTCTCTGTACGTGGAATACAGTAGACCCATGTATCTAGAACTCCCCCAAAGTCCACCATCACAAGTCCCCATATCCTCATCTCCATACTCCCCAGTCCCTCACAAATTGATCAAATCCACCCCAACGTCCGCAAAACATCCTGTCTTGACCACCGGCTTCGCACTCGTATCCGCGCCCGCCCCACCATTCGCAAGCACATACGCTCCGTTGAACATGGGCGTCGCCCCACGGAGTTCAGCCGCTAGAGTGGGGCGCGGAGGAGGGATCCTGTGTTTTGTTAGTATATGACATGTGTGAGGCGGTATAGTGGAGAGGATGGCAACTTACCTGCGGATGCGCTCCGTGGACATGGGGGGAGTGGGAGGAGCACCGCTCTGAATGTTGATGGACGCAGTGGGAGGCGTCGTGTTGAGTGCAGGTTTGGAGACCTCGTCGTTGGAGGTGGGATGGGGATGGTGAGCAAAGGCAGTGGCAGTGTCCATGCGCAGCTGGCCCATCTGCATACCGCGAACGAGGAAGTTGTCAGCATGACCGGCGTCGAAGAGGAATGCGAGACGTGGGCTCTGCGATGTAATACGGCCGTGGTGCAGGTCATCGAGAGCAGTCTGCGCGCGGTGATAGGCAGCGTAGCCTTCGATGAAGCTGTCCTTGTGCTCGACAACAGAGGCAGCTTTCTTCGCAGCCTCCTTGCTTGCAGCAATTTTCGCGGCCTCCTTGCCAGCAGCGTACCCACAGTTGTACTCAATGTCAGCAATCTCCTCCGCATCATTCGAAGACTCTACAGCGGCGCGGATCTCGGCTTCCAGAGCAGCGCGGATGGAGGTCTTGTACTGTTGTTCGCGAAGCTGTTGTGCCGACTCGCGGAGCCCGAGACGTTCACTGCGCATGTGCAGCTCCCCAAGCGCATCAGCAAGCTTCCGCTCGACAGTCAACTCCGCATCGCGCTTGAGATGCTCACGCTCGACCGCGCTCATGGGGCGGACACCTTGCTGATCGAGTTTGAAGTAGAGCTGTTTCTGTCCTTCAGCGAGGAAGACTTCCATCTGCTCAATCTTCTTGGTGCACTGCTCCAAGTCGCGCATCTTGGCTTCGGCTCGCGCTTTCATGACGTGTGCTTCTTCTTGCCCGCGCATAAGACTGCCCAACATGCTGGAGAAGGCCGCCTCGCTCTTGCGCTGCTGCTCCATTTCGATCGTCTTGCGCATATTGGCGCTGGTCTTGCGTTCGACTTCAAGTACACGCTTCAGCGACAGCACCTCAGCATGCAGGCGGGCCGCTTGCTCGCGCTCCATTCCGTCATTGCGTGTGTAAGCGTGCTGGTACTGAGACTGATTGTAACGAGGCCGTGGAGGCTCAAAGTGCTGGCTACGGTAGTTGCGGGGTGGGGTTGATGCCGGCTCTGAGTGCTGTGGGTCGTCAGAAGTCATGTTATGAAGTGTATTGCTCTCACGTCCACATACCCTGGAATGGTGAAGGCCATATAGTGGCTCCGCTGGTGCGCGAGAAGTGGGACGGAGATGGGGAGGAACATTTGAAGTTGGCAGAGAAGCTTTCGGTGCCTCGACGGGCGGCGCATCTGTGACATCACCGGTCTTCTCAGAAGTGAGAGTCTCTGTCTTTTGAACGACGTCCTCAATCTTGTCCTCGGAATTTACCTCAGGCTCGTGATCCTCTGCGGTAGTTGGCTGGCCTGTCTCAGCCCTGCTGATAGGAGCGATCACGGGGTCGTCGGCGGTGATGGCAGTGACTGGGGCTGTTGGCTCAGACATGTTGGTGTCTACCTCGCCAGGCGCATCGTCAATTTCGTCGACTGCGTTAGTAGAGTCCACCGTAGTCTGGGGTTGAGCAGCTTGGTCAGGCTGAGCTTTGGAGTCTTCGTAAAGATCTTCGTTGCTCATCTTGTTGTCCAAAGTCTGTTCCGTGCCCTCTTCTTCGTCATGCTTCTGGCAAGGAGATGCGGGCTCGCCAGTCTCCGCCTTGGAGTGGGTTGACTCAGGGTTGTTTGTAGCAGCAGGTGCGGGCTGAGTATCCGCCATGGGCTCGGTGATCACTAGATCAGGCGGTGGAGTCAAAGACATGATGGACGTAGTGAGGTGTCGAGAATACAATTTGCAACGGGCAAGGAGATGTGATGCTACCGCATTGTTAGCTCACAATCGTTGTTGATCATGATTGTTAATAGGACATACGTTGACGACTTCGTGTGGCTCAATGAATGAAAAACTTTAGGAAGAAGTGAAGCCAAGGTTGAGGGAGGTAGACAAGAGATGGAGCAGAGATACTCTGCGTCTTGTACCTGCTACCTCTGAGTATAGTGTGGCGCCGACATATGACTGCCTTGAGGTAAGTGAATGAACACTCTAGTAGGTAAGACTATCACAGCAGTGATTGGCGCTTACTGCACGTTTCTCACACATGTGAGAGCCCAGGTGAGGCTCACGGACCCAAAATCAGGCGTATCCACACAAACGCGGGTGTTGAGAGAACACCGGTTACTGAAGCAACGCCTCGGACGCCGACCGACTTTTGAGCCGCTTCACATTCGCGGCACCAGGCACCAGGAGAGCGCGTTCAAGCGGAGCACGAGGTCATTGTCAAGGAAAAACAGCCCTGCCGCAGCTCAACGTATTGGAGGTCGCGACGCGAGGATGAGTAAGCCTCCTCTTGTGCGTTCAAGCCTGTATCTGGTTTCCTCCGTCTTTTTAGCGACTGTGTATCCACGTGTAAGTTACGCGCTCTCCACAAACTTTCGTTACTGTCAAAGGCCTTGCTTTCCAGGTACACAGCGCTACAAATTTTCCGGATTTGCTGCATCCGGTACAAAGCATCACCACGCGCTGAAGGTGAGAGAACGTTGCAGCTGTAGTTCCGCGGTAATCAAAATCACTATTTTCAAAGCCTAAATGATAACTGTCGGTAGCTTGCGATGTCGTTTTGAAATTTATAATCAGACTTCATGTGACGACGTACACCGTAAGAAAGGAGCGCTTTCGAACCATGTCCAGATTGTCCATGTAGTTCTGCATGAGAACATCCGAAGCTCACACAAAATACCAGCGCGTTGGTCGATCTCGTATTTGACGTGACAAGGTGGTGTGAGAAGCTTCTAGGTTTCCCTAACAATTTCAAATCGAACGCCAGCATTGTTGAACAAGGTGTGAAGCTCCGAGGACTGGAACTGTAGTACGTCATGTATAGCCACACGTTTGAGCCGCGGTAAGGCTGGTCGACAATCCTGGGCAAGATGACGCAAATTCCTGATCCTGTCCTCATGAGACCCATATTCGTATAGACCGTCTGGATGTCGCAAGACTGTCAGCTTTTCTAAATTTGCAGGCAGGAGATCGGCAAGTCGGCCGTTCCAAACATAATGATCATCAGAAGTGAATCTCTCGCAGAGAGTCAAGCTCCGAAGATTGACAAAGGCGCGCAAGGAACCGAACAAGGGGGGCTCGGGTGGTCTCGGAAGCTCGAAGCGAACCTCTCGCATATCCAGATGGAGCGTTCG
Source organism: Plenodomus lindquistii (assembly GCA_025504975.1). NCBI lineage: Eukaryota > Fungi > Ascomycota > Dothideomycetes > Pleosporales > Leptosphaeriaceae > Plenodomus > Plenodomus lindquistii. The sequence goes on along the minus strand of JANUWI010000002.1, from coordinate 242,954 downwards.
TAGTGTCTCCGCATGTCGCAAGAGGCCTGGTAGAAGGTATGATGGTAATTCAAAGGGAGAGTCGAGATACGCCCATTCGCATGTGATGTGTCGCAAGCCTTCGCAAGCCCCCCACACTTCAAGGAGGTCTTCGAAATCCAGCAGGCATCTTGTAATCTCAAGTCGCTGGAGTCTTCTCAACGGAGCGAGAGCTGTTGACATCGCTACTGAGGGGTCGTTGATGGCTATGATACCGCACGCCTGGAAATGCTGGAGCAGAGGTGCAAATGCCATAGCCAAGGATATCTGGGCGACCGAGACATCCGTAGATCGAACTCTGATGCCAGGTGTGTTCGTCTGGAAACACAGCGTTTCGAGCTTGCGAAAGGGCACGTCGCAGCTTTCTGCATGGTCAATCAGCGAGTCGGCAGCTGTTGTTCCAGATTTGAAAAACTTCCAGAAAGAGACGTCTTCAACCTCTAAACTGACAACATTTAAGTGCTGTAGATTAGGGCTCTTTTTAACAATTTCTGAAAGCAAACAAAAGTAACGCGCCGTCATTTGAACGCTGTCGTAGCCCTCTGCGTCCTCGTAGAGATTGTTGCCCTCATGGTCGGATAGCCGATTCTCAATATACCGAATGCAGTTGGAGAGCGGTACGCGATGGGTAGCAGAGGTATCACAACCAAAGATGGTTCGATGGAATAATTTCAGGTGCTCCATCCCCTTCCATGTTGAAGTGCCGGTGAAGGACGCGTACAGGATCGGCGTGGCTATACGTCTCAAGCGATGCGAGGTCAGACAGGCTGAGTGTAGCGTCCGCTGTCGTTTCTGATTTTCCGATTGTCTCGACCTCTCTTCTTTGTAGTTCTTCATCGCAATCGACTGTGGCTCGGAGGCTCGGAGACTCTCCAAATGGAGCATGATCTCTAGTAAAAGCTCATCGGGAAGGTCATAGAGCTTTCTGCATAGTGGCGTTCGTACATCCTCTGAAAAAGCCATCTCATAGTATTATCGTGTAGGAGATGTCGTCGGAACACGCTCAGATGTCATGTTCGCGCCGATGTGGAAAGCGCCACTCTAGCTTTTCTAGGTTAGGTGGGATCTCTAGCGTAGCGCAGCGTCAGTCCAATACAAGTTCGATCTTCACGATGTTCCTGGTATTGGACCTCAAGAGGATGCAACATTGAATGGTCACTGACATAAAACTTTTCTTCACGTTTACACGGCCACCGGACTATACGATCTTCCTCGCTTTACCCGTCTCAACTTCGTAGACCCAGCCCGTGAAAGTGATGCCAGATTCTACAGCTTTGCTCTGCAGCCATGCGACATCTTTCCTGACCTCTGCCTCCAAATCCGAAAACGTCAAGAACTCAAGATCTGCAACTTCCTTCGCGGCAGCTTCGCCCTTCTGTCTCTTCACCAAATCCTTCGCCGTCGCGTCGTCGAAGGTGAGCATACCACACCCTGTGTGCTTCACTACGAGCACTTCCGTGGTCCCAAGAAGCTGTTGCGAGATGACAATGGAGCGGAATGCGTCGCGTGCTGATGCTCCCGCATTTCGAATGACATGGGCTGCACCGAGAGGAATGCCGAAAGCTGCGGCCGGATCGATTCGGGCATCCATGCATGTCACTTGGGAGTTAACATTAGCCACGGTAGCTCGTAGAATTATCGTGCAACTGTTACACACAAATGGCATATTTCTGGCTAGGCGGTAGCGCTAGATGACCCTGCGTAAAGGATGCAGCCCACTCTTTGTTACCCTGCTCGAGGTTCCGCTCGCCATTGCCCTTTTCCGCTTTTCTGGAAGATGCAGGTGTCCACATATTTCCAATGCAATGTCTGGATATATTCAGAGGATTGGATTATTTGAGGAATCAAGAAGTGATGTTGTCTATGTTGAAGCAGAGGAGCTGACAGTGGGGATGAGAACATCGCGGGGCTTGATCGCGCGATAGCTTGTCGAAAAGCTCAAGGCCTTTCTTTTAGCATTCTGCTCTATGAATCGCTAAAAGAGCACCGAAAAAAAAAAGAAAAACTTGCTAGAAACGTAGAACTGACGCCTGAAGTAGTCGACGATTGCTGCTATCAAAGTTTCAGGTGTTATGCAGGTTTTCAAGGAGTGAAATCACGTGGACCTTGCCCCACTGACGCGGGTGCCCCGGCATGGGCACTTCTCCAGCGCGTTAACATTCACTCACGCTCTGGAGTTCGTCTAGCGATATGCCTTTGATACGAAAGCGGGGTGAAGACGAGGTACATTTGTGCCTATCGTACGAGTCATACATGTATCGCTGTAGCTACCTATTACCATAACCCTGTACCGTACATATCCTGTGTTATCATCATGCGCTATGCCGCATCTTCTTTCCTGTCGAACAACGCTGCGACGCCCTCTTCCAATCGGCCTCAAATACCTCCACCATTCCATCATCACTATCCAAATCCACCACGCTGATCGCTCTGCGCTTGCCGATTATATGTGAGCCCGGGGCCGCCGCATTTCCATCGACTTTGCCCATGTATCCTTGCAAACGATCCGTCGCTCGAGTGCATATATTCTGCTTCACTTCGGTATCGATCGCATCATCAACATCGCTGCGAAGGTCTATGACAATCCGATCATTGCTTTCCGCTACGTCTTCGCTTATCTTAAGGGCAGCATCTTCGAGGGTGACGCTCTGCAGGGAGGAAGCTAAGCTGGCAGAGCTACGTTTGCGTTTCGACCCCGAGAGAGACGTAGAGTCGCGGTATGGGGTTGCGGCCGACCAGCTGGGTGAGTCGGTTTCTTCCGCAGAGGCTACTGCAGTATCGATCCGCATGGTAGGGCTAGGCGGTGGCTGTAAAGGCGTCCGGTGAATATCGGCAGTGTCGTTAGAAGAGACCGTCTCGATTGATGGCATCACGTCTTCATTCCCAGGTACATCGCTATCGGTATCCTGAACGAAGCCAGCTTCCTCACTCGCTAGTTGGCCGTTGTCTTCAGAGACCGCCCGATGTGGTATTGAAGCATCGCTCTGGACGATCTCATCCTCGGCCGGCAACGCCTTGTCAAGCTTGAGCTTCACTAGTAGTGACTTTGTCCCACTCCCCTGGCCGAGCGATGCTCCTGAAATCGGCTCATTTACACTTTCGTGTTCCGCATCGTGTTCGACTTCACTGCCGTTGTCGCGCCTCGTTGTGTTGAGCGAGGTCAGCGAGGATAAGCGCTGGTTTCGAAAATCTGCGCACAGCAATCGAAAGTGTGCCATGAAGCCGATGTTGATGTCAACAGGCGGAGCCTCGATCAGACCCTCATTTTCGGCGAGCATGAGGAAGTATTTCACGAGCGCTCGGGTCTTATTAGCGTGAGTGCTCTTCTCCATTCGCCGTATCGATGCGAACGGCTGGTAGAGCTTCACGTCCTGAAGGGTCGCATATGTGTAAGTCAGAACAGTGCCGTCTTGATCTTCAGTTTGAATGAACGTAAACTTGCCCGAACAGTAGACAAAGACATCTGCAGATGCCTGCTGGTGACCGTTTGCTGGTGAAAATGATCCCAAAAGCAGGCGATATGGCATACGATTAGCTAACACAGTTTGCTTTTCGATAAACACCGTTTCCTGCGGGATGCTATCAAGAAGTCCCAGATTATTCTTGCCTAGAGCCTTCACGAAGTCAGCGAGAACGGTCCCGGCCTTGACGATAACGGATGAACCCTTCGAGACCACGCTGCTACGGTCGTTGAGTGACTGTGGGGTTGACTTGACGATGGGCTGAGCCTTGCTTGCAATCAGTCGCGACAGATCGGGTTCACGAGGGTTCGTCTTTGAGTTTGCGAAAGAATTTTTTGGCATGATTGACTTATCAGCTCCATTGAACACCGCCACAGTCAGAGAAGGGTGTGGTCCTTCCGATTGTTTGCGCATCCATACTTGATACTCGTAGCTGGCTCCGATATGCTGGAGTGTCTGATAAAGATTGTCCTCAAAAGAGGGCCACCTCAAGGCCTCATCACTATGCCCGGCGCTCAGAGCGTAGTACAGGATTAACGCACGAAGCATGTCACCACCGCCCTGGGTATCGTCCAGCGCTGGGTCATATTGTAGGAACCTGAATGGTGGTAGAAATCCTCCAGCTTTCCGAACCATGGAGGACGCGGACCGCGGTAGAAGGTGCTCGTGCCCTGTCGCGGGCGACTGCATTGTGTAACGGAAGAACACATGTGAGGATGTCTCGTTATGTTTGCTTGTAACGAACCCGTAGACGGGGACCAGGGTGCCATCAGCCTGGGGACGAGAGCCGAGCGACAGTCTGATCGCGTCGCAGCCCTTGATGGTGGCATTTTTCATGGAGATGTCTGTAGCTGGCGGGAGCGACTCCAAAACATGGAGCAGATCTACTGCTGTGAACTTGTTTCTCAATTTTCGTAGCTGCGCCTGGCATGGTCGAGATGGTATTCGAGGTTCGAGTAACGGTGGAGTTTCAGAGGCCCAGGGTGAGGTTGGCATGACGATGACGAACTGCTGGGCGCCTAGTGAGAGGAAGCAAATTAGGTGTTGAAAAGAAAGCAAGAACCTGATTTGCACGATTTGGAAGGCAAACAAGTCGAAGGTGGGTGGCGCTTGAAACGCACGGACTGAAGTGAATGTCGCGTAGTCGCAGCTTCCTGTTTCGATCGCGTGGCCGTTGGCAAGGACATGGCGCGCTTTTTGGACCAGTGAAAAATTCGACACGTGCAGTCGCGTCAAAGGCGCGTTTTGGCAGGCATCCAAAGTGACACAGTCCAAATCGAACTTTGATCCTCCTCATTAACCACTATGTATTGGTGCTCCAGCGCAGTAATCAGCAAGGCTGTCCTCAATTCTTCTCTAAAGTTATTGTTAGGCAAGCTGGAGGGGCTGCCTTGACCCACTCCATCATCTAACACTGCACTATGCAATATTTATGACCCTGATTATTCCAGGTTTCTCCCACGTGTAAAGTCGAGACTTACTACCACCCTGGCGCCCCATACGGACCGTAGTGTTGTGAACATCAGCACTACGTTGTAAGTCGCACGCCAACATCACCAATTACATGGAGACTTCTGACCACTATCTCCACTCTACCACCGCACTCCAATCAACCCTACATATACCTCGCTCGAGATATCTCGAGTCGGTCCGTAGTGGGCTCGATAGAGACAGCGTCATTTTTCTATCGCTGTGCATGTTTACGCATGTGTTGCTCTTACCCTCCTGTATAAACGAACTCAATAGTCAATTATCAATATGGGTCACGCCGCCAAATTCGTAGATTGATAATCGCTTTCGTTTTAGGCTACTCTGCTTTGGGTTGGCAGCTCGACGCGCAGATGCGAAAGCCGCCATGCTCTTTGATCTCTGCAGTGAGGTGCCGACAGATCGGCGAAGAGCTCGTCGACTGCACTCTCAACTACATTTGAGGTATACAAGCAACTACTTGACAAGTGTCACAAAGCTTTGAGAGTCTTACACTGACATGCAGGGTCTTTTCGACGCGATGAAACCGCCCATGAGCGACCGCCAGACCAGCCAACTTCATAGCTTACACATTGTTACTTCTTCTCGTCGTCTCAAATCTCCGGGCTAGGGGACCTCTTCCGCTTCCTGATGATCTGCATAGCGGACTGATCAAGTATTACACGTATCTGCTCCCTAGTGTATCCTTCGCACTTGCGATCCAACTCTTTGGCGACAGCGTTCTTCTCCTGCAGCTTTACTTTCCGCTCTTCTTGTAATGCCTGGTTCCTCACATCGTACTTTGTCTTGAGGGACGCGTGCGCATCCTTGACCTCTTTGATCTCGGCGTTCTCGGTCTGTGTGTGGACCTCCAAAGCTTTGTCGTGCTTTGTTTGGAGCTCTTGACGCTCACGAACGTGTTTTGCAAGCAATGCGTCTTTTGCCGTTTGATGCTTGATTCGAAGACTAGCAAGAGTGCTTTTGCGCGAGTCTTCCAAGGCCGCAAGTTCTCTATTCTGCGCGACTTCGTTAATATTTTGGTTGATGAACTTAAGTGCCTCTGTGAGAGCAACATGCGTCTTGTATAACGTCATGTACTGCTCAAATTCATCTTGAGACTTGATAGCCTGTGTCATGGTCTGCAGGGGAGTTGACTCGATGTTGGTCGCTGCAGGTGCTTCTTGAGGCTGCTTTACGGTAGGGTTCGCCTGTGAGTCATGGCGGGTGTTGAGAGTTGTGTTACTATGCAATGAAATGGACTGTTGAGATGAGATAGGTGGAGTCGCGGTCAAAGCTCTAAGAGTCAGTCGTGACGAAGTCGATGGAGGATGCGCTGCTGCTGGGAGAAGGGCGCTATCTAGTGGCATGGCGACCGGTGCTGTGGCGTGGCGGATCTGGCGAGCCTGTGCAGGATGCGGAGAACCCTCTGCGCTTTTTGGAACGAAAGTGCCTACGAGTCTCTTGCTTCTATTTCCAGAGCTAGATACCTAGTGTTTGGTTAGATTGAATCGACGTAGGAAGAGCGACAAAGGATGCGTACCGAGCTTGCACCAACTGATTGTCGCTTCCTGCGACCAGATTGTGCAATGCTAGTCGAAGTGTTAACCTTCAGATTAACCATGCTAAACTTCAACGGCGTCGCCTGGGTTGTGACTGGTGCTGAAGACCTGGTAAGTCGGGCTGTGGGCTGTGGCGCGTTTGGAATCGAAGACACACCAAGAACTTTCGGTGCGAGGCTTTGAGGTGGGGACTGGTGAGCGCCAACTGCTTTGTAAAGCCGACAACCTTTGCAGACCAGGTCCAAGAAGTCAGGGAAGAACATGAGCTCAGACACTGCGGGCGCTTTATTGGCCAAAAGGCAGCACTGTAGGTATTGTAAGATGTCAGGAAGTCAAGGATGGACGTCTCGGGTCGCGTACTCACCTTGATGATTGCCTTGAGTACATTGCTGTCCTTGCTGACTGGTAGAAACTCTGGTCGAAATGTCGCGCTTTTGTCCAGAGTTTCGAACGGATATATCGACTTCTTAGAAGGGGTGTACGCGTTGAGTTCAATGTCGGGTAGCTCGTTCTTGGAAGCTGCAGTCGACCAACCAGCCCATATATCAATAAGCAGACCTGGTTTGTCGCTGGGGCTTAGTTTCGCTACATTGATCTGAAGTTGTCCACGGTTCAAATGCGATACCACTTGATCGAATGGAATGTTGTCAAGCAAGGTCTGGTCCGCAAGCTGTCGTCTCAACCGCTGTATTGGCGCAAGAATACTTGATACTGCTGGTTGTTTGCGCGCGCCATTCGAAAGCGGAGGCGCAGACTCGCTCCCTCCAGGGCTGGGTGCCATGACGGCTTCCTGGATGAGAGAGCGAGTAGTAGGTTGTGGACGTGGTGAGAGGCAATTGCGCATGTGGGGATGCAAATAGTTGAGGGTGGAAGCCGCGAGTGGAGCTTCTCAATGTGCGTCGGGTGGGTGCGTTTGTTGCGCTGCGTCATAACAACGAAACACTGCATCTGGAAAGAGCGCAGACCAACAGGTATAGTCTCAATAATCTTCAAACGAAGGCAGAGACTTTCACCATTATTTCGGGGTAGTGAGGATGGGTTCGAACGTGCTCGCAGTGTCATTGGAGCTCGATACTCCACCGACAGCTTCAAAGGAATTGCATATGCAACAAACGACTTGAGCGGCTAGCAAAGCAAAACTTCGGCATCGCCTGCATATACTACTCACAAAAGAGGCACATGGATGGCCTTTCAGCCTATCCGTGTAATCACACTCCAGATATTCCAAGCAAGCCAGCCAATGGTTCCATCTACACATACAATTACGGCTCACTCTCCATACAAAATCGCCATGGACGCTCAAGATGTGGGCTCTCGTTTCTGCCGTTTCTGCCGCTCGAGTTCCTCGCCCAGCTTGAATGCTGCCACCGGTTCCAATCCTCGAATCAATACCTCCTGCCGTGTTCTAATCATTTCAGCCTCTACCTCTTTCGCCTTGCGCTTCGCTTGCAAAGCTGCGACTTCGTTGTCGATTCGACGAACATCATTCGCAACCTCTTCCTCTGTGTTTTTCAAGGCGATGAGCGCATCGACGGTTGGTTGAGAAGTGTTAAAACGTGCCTTCACTTGCTTAGCAGTTGTGTCGAGGTGTATCGGGATGCGGTACTTACGGCGATGCTTTGACCTTGCGTGCCTTGTTGTGTAGTAACGGTCTCACGTTCAACGTCGTTATGTCCATTCGCAGTGAGATGGCTCGGATTCTCCGGTGGGCTGGAGAGAGGAGAGCTCGAATGACTGATATTCTGCGTTGTCGAGGTGCGTATCACCCCAGAAGTTCTTCCAGACTCATGATCAGATCGCTCTGCAGTGGGCTCGTCTGCCTTGTGAGCCTCCTCGAGTTCGCGGCATACTGCCTCTAGTGCTCCCCGGACATGGTCACTCAAAGGGACGCCGAAATTGGCGATCATCTCAGCATCCCCGGCATTGTTGTATTCAACCAGCTTCTCCAGAAAGTAGTACCGCGTGAGCGCAAGGACCTTGTGTTTCGACAGCTGTCCCGTTCCTGGAAATACGAAAGCGGCGGCGCGGCGTGTAACTCCTTTGATAATGTTGATCGCATCGTACTTGACGTAGTCCACTTCAGAAGCTGCATGAGAGTGGAACTGCACTTCTCCCCAACGATTTGCCGACATGGGAGGATAGAGGTGAAGCCAGACTTCGCGTTCACTTTTACCTTCGCCGGTACTGCAAGGATCTTTGATGTAACCAAAGAGAATTGCGAACGAAAGGCTGTCGGGGTCATCCAGCTGTTGCGTCTTCACTTGCTTCAACGGCGCGTGCTTAAGAAAAGCAGCATGTTTCCCCAGAGCCGCGCGAAGCTGCGCCAGATTTTCTGCTGCGGTCACCATGACCGTCTGTCAACAGATCAAGATGCCGCAGAGGAGGCTGAGTTGTCGGCAGGTGTCTGGTGTGCGAGGGCGAACGCGTTGCATATATTACGAGTGTTGTTTGTGTTTATGGGCACATGATATTATCAAAAGCTTGATTTTCGGCACATAATTGGCCGTTTGCAAACTTGTCGCGCAATGCGCAAGGCACTATGAGGGAGCTGCCGGGCAACGTCGTTTGCTGTATTCGAGCAGCTTCTGTGTTACCTTCCAACGCTCGATCACTGTAAGCAGGAATAATAGATTTTGGGGGAAGGTTGAAATGTTCAAAGTGTATTCCAGCGTTCTATGGCTATCAATGAGAAAACAGAATGAGATGATCTGTACTTAATTCGGCTTCAAGAGCGGGATGGAGTCTATACTGACTCATCCAAATGTGTACAACGTCAACGGGCGCTAGGAAAAGATCATGCAAATTGTGGGATTCGTTGCGCCAAAGAAAACCACGTGCTCGGGCTGTATGAGACTAGATTAGAAACGAGCTCCCATATCCACGACTTACAATTGAGTTGGGACACTCGCATTGATGGGTGCGGTACCATCCCCACTCGCAGGAGCCGTCAGAGTCTTGAAAGCCGCAAGAACCGCGGCGCTAATCCAAGGCCTTCGCGCCGCCGGAAGAAGTTGGGAGTACGCTGTCCAATCAAACGTACCTAATACAGCATCTGCAACGCGTTGGAAGCTATGGCTAGCGGGAGTGACATGGGCAAAAAACCTTACCATATCCAGATGCTCTTCTGTGACCAAAGCATATGAGCCGTCCATGGTGTAAGACTGAAGATAGTCTGGCTTGGAAGTCAGCCAGTAGCGCTCATGGTACCCAAATTGTTCAATGGTGAAGTCGGGGATGAACTGCTCACCACTAGACGTTGTAATGCTGAGTATGGAGTGGCTGCCAGAAAAGTTGCTGCCCTCATCACGCAACTGGAAAAGCGGCTGGAAGTCAACCGTCAGCCAGTCGACCCGAGCATTGATCTTCTGAAGGATGTCAGTCACATGCGGAAGGAGCGCTAGCGTGACGGCATCACACATGTTGAGTTTCGGTATCGCCTTGCGTATGCTGATGTGTAGATCCTGAGGCATGCATGCTTCTGCATCGACTTCTCCTGGTGCAATACGGTCTGCATACATTGAGTATTTGGGTATCCCGTCATATGACGAGTTGTCATTTTCGTCCTGAAGCACGCAATGGATCTTTGTGTCAGGTAAGCGATTGCAGATCTCGTCACATACGAGACGAAAGGGCTCTAGTACTACTCTAAGTGCCTCCATCTCGCTTGCTAAGCTGTCACGTGATGGCTTGTAGTTGCAGATTGAGACCTCAGGGGGATGTACGAGATTGGAGTATGTTGAGTTGAGAAGCGCTCAGTGAGTGAGGATGAGAAGTAACGATGAATCGAGGATGTAGAACCATGGCATGGAAGCTTGTGTCGTTGTTATAGTTCGCGCGACATGACATTGTTAAAAGACGTTGTGTCGAACAATGTCATCCCAAGTCAGCAACGTGTAGCTCATGAGAAGTATTTACAACGCACAGTACAACTGCAAGGTGAGCCCCGAGAAGATAATTACCGAAGACCTTGTTGTGTAGCTGTTTTAGACGAATATATCCGCAGGACAGGACCTGAATGCAGTATCGATGATGTTTGGTCCCCACGATACTTAACGAAAGGTACCAAATCCTCAGCGGTATACTCTGTGGAAGACGATAGCCAAACCCAGATCCAGTATGCTACCATAGTCATCACGTCGCTACTTCACAATCCAATACTTCATGCTTTTCGTGAGGTAGGAACTTGAAAAGAACGTCAGTGTTACGAAGCTCATTCAACTGAGCATAAAGCCTGCCCGACGACCACCATATTGGAGCGACCATAGTCTCAGGGGCTGTGATCACTGGATAGCGCTCTTGTCAACGTCGGAATTGCCTGCGGCCTGAGTCGGTATAGATTCAGACCTTTGCCGCGAATTATGGACAGGGAGGTCCGGCCCGCTCCACTGCAAACCAGTCTAACCTAGTCGGTACTAGTCGAAGTTAGTGGCCTGGACCCTGACCCATCTTCAATACCTTCACCAGCACGACACCACTTGCTGACGTTGCGAATGTGCAATTGAAGGCTTCGATAAGACATCTGATTCTGCGATCATGGTCAATCGATCCTGCAGCAAATCGCCCCGCTCTAGCTCCGCGTCATCAGCCACACATGACACAAGTGCGTGCTACGAGAGTCGCAACCAATGCACAAGGCCCACTCACGATGCACGTTGAGGTCACGCCACTTTGAACTGAGCCACTCACACATAGCCACGCGGCGCATGTCCAGAGGTCAGTGGCTGAGTGAATACACAGAGATCTTGGCATTCCTGAAGTCAGCTTTGCAAGGATACGGCGTAATACAAGGCGTCGCTAATAGCTCCATTCATGTGCATCTGTATCTTCAGGGACAATGACCAAGCCGGCAGAACGGCATCGGGGCTTTGAATCTACTGCAAAGAATACGGTGTGATGGTGGTTTGAAGGCACCCTTGCTGAGGGTATCGGTGAAGATGTGTAAATTGTGGAGCTAGCGCGATCTTTCCATTGCTAAATGACAGATTGGCTGTCTCTGACTTGCGTACGAGTCAGTACCGTGCTTCAGCTTCAAGCTTCTGTACTTATAGTGAGCCATTACTGCGCGATCTTGACGATACTTCTACCGCTCTCAACACCATCAAAAAATACGACCCTTCACTATATCAACTCATCAACAACATCCTCAAGAACTCATCATGACTTTCCACTACTCTGCTGAAGACATTCGCATTGACGATGGCCACATCTTGAAGGCCCGTCTGCAGACTGCGGACGGCGAGTGGAACGATGCCGAGATTGACCTCAACAACCACATCGGGAACATGGACGGTAAGGCAATCGAATCCCGTTGCCCCTAAAATGCTAATGGTAAAAGGACACTTCGTCTGGGACGGCGAGAACTTCTCTCACTCCGCTGAAGACATCCATTTTACTCTTGAGGCCGATGGCGCGGCCGCTGTTCTTCGAGCTTCTCTAACCGACGCCGAGGGCAACCACGAGACCCGCGATATCAACTTGGGAGAGCGCATCGTCAACGATAATGGCCACTTTGTCTACAGTAAGTCATCCCTTTCAAAGGATGTAGGCTTGATGCTGACGCTGCGACCAGACTAAACGGAGCTGCCAACAAGGTCCCCATCTCCCACATTATGATCATAGCGAGAGGGGGTTCAAACACTTGATGAGAGATGATTTATGTTGCCCCTTCTTCACGGGCCGGACATCATGATCGGTCATGTCTGCTGGACTCATAACGAAGCAGAGAATAATGTATTCATACGACATGGATTAACATTTTTCCAAAAGCTTCATGTGTCCTATGCAGAATACCTGCGTGATTGCTCCCTATTAAATTGCACCTGCAGCTTCTTTGTCGACTTGTGTCCGATCGACGTATCGGGCGGGTCCATATGTGTATCAAAACGATTTCCTGAGTTATCCTGCAATGCCAAGATAGTCGCAAGACTAACCTGCGGATCATTACGATATCTCTCGAAGTCACACCCGCGATCCATATCAAGCAGGCCTTCGCGTTCGACGGGGGTATCTGTTTTCTCAGCTGTCTTCTCAGCTGTCATCACCAACCCCATAGTGGGGTTTTCCAACCCACCACCCCTCAGAACGCATGTTTCCCAAAGTATCTAGTAGTCACTTGTCTACGGCGGCACTGCGAGAACTCTGATTAACTGCGTTGTGATGATCGCATTCGTTCCAGGTTCTCAGGCGGCGTGCCACACTATCTGCATTGAAAGAATATATGCTTGGCAATCGTTTTGCGCTATATCAACGAGAGTAATTACGCGAATGACACTAACTTTATGCAATCCTCGTCTTCAGCTGTCGCTAGATTAATATACACTTTATTCATTACTTATACTGCTGATCCTCGGCGGACCTCCTCATGGAGCGGAGCGTCCCTTTCAATAGCTGCGGCTGCGGCTGCAGGATCCTGTAAAGCATGTGGCACCAGCTGGTCTCCGAAAAGCTCGTCCATCTGTTGAAAGGTATTAGTCTAACGTAAGCACAACTGTCGTAATACCTTCTACGCACCTGTTCCAATGTCCTGCCCTTGGTTTCAGGGAAAAAGAACCAATAGCTGAGGAAAGCGATGATGTTGAAGACGAAGAAGACGTAGAAGTACTTAAACTGAATGGATGACAGGGTCTGAGGCTCAAACTGCGCAAAGATCAGGTTGACAGTCCAGTTTGTAAACGTCGTGATAGCATTTCCAAGAGCGCGCACTTGGACGGGGTAGAGCTCAACAGGGTATACCCAACTTATTATACCAAATGGCGTGTAGAATAGACTGAACACAAAGTTCACGGCCACCATACTGCGCAGTTGAGATGCATTGTTGGGGATGAAGTACTGACCTTGCACCGCATTGACGAGCAAGGCAGCCGCAAGACCAGCAGCTGAGATGAGCAGTGACTTTATACGTCCAACACGATCTACAAGTGAAAGGCCAATGGTGCACCATACAATGGACAGAGCACCGCTGATGCCAATAATCATCAGGGACTCGCGCCTCGATATGACGAGGATCTCGTAGATACGCGAACCGTAGTAGTTGATCACGTTGATTCCAGAGCGTGGACCAAAAGCCTGAACACCGCAGCCAAGCAAGAGACGCTTGCGCCATGATGGTTTGGTTATGATGGACTTCCAGTTGATGTTGCCAAGAGCGCGGTCGGCGATGATGACATCACGAATTTCGCGGAACTCCAGATCAATGGTTTCGGCGTCGTTGCCTTTGCGTAGCTTGTTGAGAGATGCCATGGCTTCCTCGTGGCGATCTTTCTCCATAAGCCAGCGAGGGGATTCCTGGAGGAAAAAGATGCCGCCCATGAGCACAAGACCGGGTACATTCTGGAAGGCGAGAGGGAATCGCCCTGTTGGTCAGTACCCATTCATTGAAAGCTAGTAGATGGCTTACATGAGAACTCGCCACTGTTGGAGGAGCATCCGTAACCCAGCCATTGCGCGACCAAGAAACCCCAACTTAGCATCCACTGCAACAAGCCTGATAGAAGACCGCGGTGCTTTGCTTTTGACAGCTCCCCGGCGTACCTTGATGTAAGTCGACCGACAGCAATGCCTCCGATGAAGCGGCCGATGATGAGCATGGCCATGTTTACAGCTCCAGCCTGCAGGGACCTGCCGAGGACAGAAACCAAGGCTCCAACGAAGATTGTCTTGCGTCGACCCAATACGTCCGCGAACAGCATGTTGAAGATGGTACCAGCGATTGCGCCACCCTGAAATGCAGACACGATGCCTCCGACTGTGTCATCGGATGGATTGTTGAAGTAATCCTCAAATGTCGGAAGCGCAATCGTCGAAGTAATGATACCCGAGTCATAGCCAAACAGGAAGCCTGTAGAGATCGAAAAGTCAGTGTTTTGCTGCCAATTTTTGCCTCTGAAAATTCACCTCCTATCGCCAGGAAGACGGCCGAGAAAACGGTGATAGCAAACCCATCTTGTCGATGTCGATGTCGAACCTCAGATGGAGATCTCATGTACCCCAGGATTGGAATACCCCTACACAGATAAATATCAACTTCCCAAGCCCCTAACCCGCCCCTTGCCCAAGCTACTGGGCACCTTTAGCCCGAAGACAGCATTGCATTGGCTGACCCTTACGCACATGGAAGACCATCGGTCACTATACTGATTTAAGTCAAGCACGCGCAGTCTGTAGGAACCATTGGGGTATCTTGCACCGGACCAAGACGAGATCGTTGTTCCATGATTGTGCGATTGGTTGGGACGATCGAGCAGATGCACCGACAATACCAAGGATGAATGCCGGAGGCGAATAGTGGAGTCTCCGCACTTGGGGGATGCAAAGTCGGCACCAATCATGCAAGGTAAAACTTCGGCCTTGATCTCGGATCCACTTCTCGTGCCTCTTTGAAATTCGCGTTTGGGTGAAAGATTTGCATATTGCCACTCTCATATCTCTCAGTCTTGGATGTGTGCTCTAAGCTGGTACCTGGGTTTCGCTCCATTATTCCCCGAGTCGGTACAGATGCAGCGCATGGCCAGAGAGCTCGGGAAAACAGAAGCAGAGCAGCGCTTCCGCGAGTGGGCCGATCGTATCTACCGCGTGTATAACGAGAGCCTTCTCATCACAGACAAAAGAGTACCCTTACGCCTTCTATATATCGCGAGACGACCCTTCGAAACACGATCGCAACATGGTAGCTCAAGCCTTTGCTCTCCAGTTCGACCTCGTTCCTACCGAATACATTCACGACGTGCAGGAAGCCTTTCTCGCAGACTGCGCCTCAGCGAACAATCGCATCCAAGCCGGCGAAATCGGACTCAAGTACTTATGGAATACACTCGCCGACGTGGACCGGCCTGGCATCGTCCTTGAAATGGCACGACAGGAAGAGCATCCTTCGTACATGCGGTTCCTACGCCGTGGCGAGACAACGCTCAACGAGTTCTGGCAAGATGCTTGTAGGAGTAAGTGCCATGACATGTTGGGCACAATTTACGAGTGGTTCTACAGCGCGGTGCTGGGGCTGAAACCGAAGACAGAGGCGTACAGGACGTGGACTGTCAAGCCGCCGCTGAAATCAGAGTTTATGCATGTCAAAGGCAATGTCGAGTGTCCTCATGGGAACATTGAGATTGAGTATGAGAGGAAGGGGAGCGGGAGCGGCGACGAGGTGAGCATGAAGATTACGGTACCGACGAGTACAACTGGGTACCTGCTTTTGCCTCGGGATGCAAGTCAAGCAACGGTAATCAGGGAGTCTCGCCAAAAAGAGACGAAAGAGGTCAAGAAAGGATCGCGCATAGCGTTGAAGCCTGGTAGATACCAGTTGTACTTGAAGCCATGAGCGCACGTATGTTCCTATAATACCCAACATAGATTTATTACAATACAATTACACAATCAAATTGTGAGTCAAACCTGAGAACCGAGATCGAATTCGAAATGTTGAACTAGATCTTGATCCATTTACCATAGTTGACAAGTGGGCTCCTTGACCTTGCACTGGAAACTCTCTCTAAACTCACGCGAGTTCGCCATGGTACCCAAGATTCGGGCCCACTTTGGAGCATGGGGGTCGGTGTAGATGCGATTGATCGCGGTATCCTTCCTTGTCTTGCCGCACCACCAGTTGGAGTAGCTGACGAAGAAGAGCTGATCTTGCGTGAAATGCTCTAGGCCGGGAAGGTCCTTATTTGGCTTTTCAGCAGCGCGGCGCTGCCAGGCTTGGAAGGAAGCTGATAGTCCTCCTGCATCGGCAATGTTTTCACCGAGCGTGAGGCGACCGTTCACGTGGAGAGGCTTGTCATCGGGTCCCGGGACCGTGTAGTTTCCGTACTGGCTGACGAAGCAATCAGTCTTCTCCTTGAATGCCTTGATGGTAGACTCCGACCACCAGTCCGTGTAGTTGCCGTTCTGGTCATAGTGTCGGCCAGTAGAGTCAAAAGCGTGACTCAATTCGTGACCAGCGACAGAGCCAAACGCGCCATATGACATGTATGCGGGGACATCGACATCGAACACGGGAAATTGCATGATGCCGGCCGGGAAGACAATTTCGTTGCCTGGAGGATTGTAGTATGCGTTGACGGTCGGTACGGTCATGCCCCACTGGTCGCGATCAACAGGCTTGCCAAGGGCTGACCAGTTGTCGTAGACGCCAAATCGGCGCATAGCAAGAGCGTTGTCAAAGAAAGCGTCAGAAGAGACGTTTACAGACTCGTAGTAGTTATCGAGCGTAGGAGGATCCATGATGTTGGGGCTTTTGGTTGGGTAGCCTATCTTCTGCACGATGTTATGGACTTTCTCGACGGCTTTCTTCGTCGTGTCATCGTCCATCCATTTAGCAGCGTTGAGTTTCTTCGCAAACTCCGTCTTGATATCGGTGATGATGGTGTCACCAAAGTCTTTTGCCTCAGCAGAGAATGCCTTCTCCACAAAGAACCGACTGAGGATCCAACCTAGACCATTGTCAACGTGGCTGACGCAAGTGCGCCATCGTTCAGGGGTAGAATCGGGATCCTAAGGCGATCAGTAGTGTTCCTAAGATTCCAGATAGGCATATGCTCACCTTGCCAGCGAGGACGTTGACAAAGCGCTTGTAGGGCTTGACAGCATCCGCATCAACATAGCCAGAGAAAGACTGGACAACCTTCCAAAGAAAATAGCTTTGTAGTACGTCCTTATCAGTGGCAGCTAGGATGACCGACAGTTGCTTAAGATAGTCTGGTGTCATGACAATGACACGCCCAACTTTGGTGCTCTTGGGGGCTTGTCCTTCGATGAGTGCCTTTAGCTCAATTTCGGGGGCAATTGCAGCAGCCTCCTCAATCAGCATCGGGTTGTAGTATTTCTTGCATCGTGTTAGAATTTACGCGAAATGGAAGTTGACTAGAAACCTACCGTCACATCTTCGCGATCCTCCTCACTGGGAGAGGCAGCAGCAAGGGTCTTCTCAAAGTCGACAACCTTTGCGAAGACGTCTTTGTCTTGATCAGGGAACAAAGCACTGAGGACCTCCACAGCTACGCCACGGTATTTTTCAACGAGGTTCTTGTCTTCATAGCGCTCTTTTGACGGTAGGCCGAAGCTCCATGGAGCGCTGACAGACACAACGACGGTATCAGGGTCGGTATCGTCTGCACCAGTGCCTGCGCTTACAAGACCTGTCACGTCGTATTTGGCCAACAGGAGTACAGCATCTTTGATGGCGTGAGAGCCTGCCTTCTTGCCTGGAAATGCCTGCTTGACCTCATTAAGAAGTTGCACAAGTGGTTTAACCCCGACGCTCTTGATCTTGTCCTCGTTGAGACAAGCATCATATGCAGCTTTCATCTTGTCAAAGTTCTGCTCGTCGGCAGACTTGGACGTCACTTGAAGCTGCATAGGCGAGAAGTACGAATGCTATGACGCGTAAGTCAGTGCAACTTGACTCAACTAGAAAGCCTTACATCAGAGCCTTTGGGATAAGGTGCTTCAAGGATATGACGAAGCAACATTTGCGAGTTCTCGGACATGATGGTACCGGTGAATGCATCGCCCTGATCAGCTCGAAGATCGTGACGGTCTCTCCAACCACCGCACACGAGCTCTTCGAAATTGTCACAGGCATCGAGTTCCTTGTACTCTGGCGATAGGTTATAGAGGATTTCCGAGGCTGCGTGGACGCACGCAGGCGTCAAGCAAAGCTCGGCCTTGCTATCCTCTGCAGCATCGTTACCAACTAGAGATCAGATCAGTTATATCGTCGTGCCCATACGCGATGCAACTCACATTGAGGAGCACCGTAGTATACGAGAGACGTAGCAGCTGCAAAGACGAACAGCCTTCCGGCAGCTAGACCTTTGCTGCAGCGCTGCACGTGCCGGGGTCTTTCCGGGGTGGCGGAAGCGATGAGCGGCGCCTTCTCCGACATCTTCAAATGTTAAGTGAGTCTAGGATCTCGGATGATTGTAGCAATAGGGCTGAAAGGTGAGATGCCAGCCAGCTGAACACCAAGAGACTTTGATGGGAGGGATGGAGGTCGGATGGAGAGCAAGATGATGATGATGCCTTGAATGTCCGGGGTGCAGCTGACACGAGTTGGCACGGGGACGGGTCCTTGCAGCATGGCCCGAGCGCGACAGGAACGAGCCGCAGCCATCCCAGCCACCCAGCCTCCGCATCATCCACCCCATCATCAGATCAGTCGAAGGCATCAACTGACACAGCCACCGCTGAACAACAAATGCCAGACCGGATGAACCGGTCGAACATTTAAGAAAATCAACGAGACATGTGAGGACCACCGTTGAAAGTGACGAGTCCGTGCAATGCCCGTGCAGTCAGCTACGAAACGCGTGAACTTGGCATCACGTGCAGAGAATCTCGAACATTAGGTGAGAAGAGCACTGGTCTATACACGTGAGGTAACGTAGCAATGGTAACGACTTGGGCTTTCGAGGTTGATGCATCAAACAAATTCTTTATGTATTCGTATTCGAAATCTTTGTCTTCCAAAGCCGATATCTCGGCTGTAAGCCTGTAAGCCTCCTGGACGACACGAAGCTACAAGCTATGCCCCGTCTACTCGCCCGAAGGGCCAGTGAGCGTTGTTCCCAGCTTCGCTGGCGTTCCAAAGTTTGGCGAGCCGTTTGAGTTCCAGTTGACCTTCTGTGCCATGGTGTATCGGTTGCCGTCACAGTTTCCTGTGCTGACCGCGGTTGCATGATACACATTCCAGATCTCCGTGTTATCCGGACTGTTGAAGAAGCTATGCGCATGTCAGTCCAGCTCCTCAGTAGTATGGTGTATCTATATCCAACTTACGCGTTGTGACCAGGGCCATAGTTGCCATTTGCACTGGTAAGGAATGGCCCTGACTTTGTCCAGCTCTTCTCCAAGGCAGGATCTCCGCTACCATTCCAGGTGAGCAAGCCCAGGCTGTAGTTTGGTGTCCAACAGAAGCTGGCAGAGTAGGTGAGGAATGTCTTTCCGCCATGATACAATGCGGCTGGGCCTTCCATTACAGGGCTGCCATTCGTCTCCCATGACTGGGTAGGCTTCGACAAGACCTTCGTGGTACCGATTTTACCAGGTGCGGTAAGAGGTGCAATACAGAGCGATTGAAGGCTACCAGACATGCATGACCAGGTGAAGTAATTGCCCCATGTATTGAATCGAACAATAGATCCATCAATGCCCCAAGTCGTTGTAAGTTGTGCATGGTAGGTGAAAGTATCGAAAGGTGTAGCGCCGCCTTAAGCAGAGTTAGTTATGGTGGGTGTGGTGCATGACTGCAGCAGTCTACTTACCCTTGAGAACGTATGGACGCTGCAGGTCCAGATTATCGACACCATTGCGGCCAGCAGTATAGTAGATCCACCAAGATCCATCAAGCCAGTGGAGTTCAGGCTGTCAAAGCGGTTAGTGATAGGTCTCCGAGAGGCTTGCTATACTTACTGCCCACATATTACAGCATCTGTCAGCATTGGAATCTGTCCAGACGACTTTCGTCTCGCCCGTCTTCAATCCATTCAAGGTCTTCGCCCTCGTGACCCTCAAGTCTGTCCACGTCGTGGTCATCATCCAGTAGTAGCCACCGCTCCACGCAATATGAGGATCTGAACCATCCTTCTGCTTGAGCGGGTTGGTGAAGCTGGCCGCGCTCACAAGCGAGGAAACCGCCAGAACACATGCACTGAACGTCTGTAAGAACTTCATGGTGAAAATGATGGGTCTGAACAGTGATGGAAAGCCATGATGAGACGGTGTTCTTGAAGTTTTATAGTCCGCACACGAGGTGCTAAGTTGAATCCCATTGTCCGGAGAATATCAACGCTAGTTTGACTCCACGAATAATTCCGGGGTTTCGCGGGGCGCCCGAGTATGATTGAGTATACCAAGCGATATTGATTGACAAGCCGGGGGTAGCAGAAACAACGGAGGAAAAGCGCACGTGGTTATGGCCGAGCGTTTCACCGTTAGTGTGGTCTGGCTACTCTGATTGGTGCAAATTAACAGGTATCGATCCCCACATCGGTGAACTCGCCGCTTCTTGGTTACCTTTTTACAAAAGCTGCATCTCGTGACAGCGGGCAATGGACAGAATATCCCCATAACTTGGAGTCTGGATGCCTTTGGTTCATAGACTAAAGGAACAACTAGACGAGATGAGCTCAAGGGTGCGGAGGAATGTACAGGGTAGGTACATGACTAGGCGTAAACTGGGCACTGTAGCAGAGCGTGACACCGACGACCGCCGTGGGATTCATCCGTTCACTGAAGCACTCTTCGGCATACCAATCCCAACTGCGGCAGTTGCGCCCGCGTCAACTGGCAAGATAGCCCCTGTAATCCATCTCGCATGGTCGCTAGCCAGGAACGCTACGGCGCAAGCAGCATCCCATCCGTTACCCTCGGTCCCGAGAAGACTGCGTTTTTTTCGTGCTTCTCGAGCCTCCTCGCTCATACCGCCGGCATACATCATTGGCGTGTACAACATCTGTGTACAATGTCAGCAGTGGTCTCCAGATGATGGATGGTCGGCATACCCCCGGACAGACACAATTCACTCTGATTCCATCAGCAGCATGATGAGCGGCCATGGCTCTGGTCATGTTAACCACTGCACCTTTGCTTGTAGGGTAGAGCAAATGTGGTGTTCCACCTTTTAGACCGGCGACAGAACCCATGTTCACGATGCTGCCCTTTGTCTCACCCTCATTCTTCTGCATGATAGGTATGCAGTACTTTGCCATCTGTACCATGCTGCTGATGTTGATCTCGAGGCCTTTTGCCCAAGCTGTCATGTCGACCTCAACTGCCGTGCCTGCTGCACCTCCAATGCCAACATTGTTCACCAGGATGTCTACTCTTCCAAACTCTTCCAATGCTCTTTCTACCACAGCTTCACAATCTGTAGCTTTGGTGACATCGGCCACGCATGCAATAGCCTTTCCAGAGTGTGGTTTCGATGCCGACATGTCTGCGGTCTTTTGAGCCCATTCGAGGTTGAGGTCGAGACAAACAACATGACAACCTTCATCAGCCAGCATCATAGAGATGGCGCGCCCATTGCCAATGCCATCTCCGTGACATCCTGCTCCGGTGACAATGGCGACCTTGTCTTTCAAGCCTCGAGAAGGTGGTGTGGATGGGATGTCAGCCATTGCAGCGAAGTCGACGGTGAGTGACTAGGTAGGAGCGATGACGTAGTTGCTGATCTTGAACCAGATGATGAGGGACGTACTAATCAAGGGGAGCCGCAAGAGGCTCGTCTTCACTTGATCACGAGTTCGCATTCTGCTTGCTCTTCTACCGATATACTTGCGAGCCTCGTAGTAACAGTCCGGTCCATCATGTGCGTGACGGCATGCCATTCTGGGTGAGGCGGCGTTCGGCATTCACAGACAAGGGTGCGCGCCGATAGACGAACCTCGGCTGTCGCGCCAGTCGCGCTCCTTCACGCGTCCAGAACAACACAACTGCATCGCGTGCCGAAAGCACGTGGATTTGGCGAAGACAGCGACGTCTAGGGCGCCACTATATCGTTCCCCCTAGCGCTGGGAATACACTCAAAGCTGTAGCAGAGCTGACTTGCACATAGTCGTGACGAAGTGGGTGATTGACATTCGTGGCCTCTTCGGATGTAGTTGTTACGCAAGCTACGCGTTGTCCCACAGCAGCGCGATTCTTCCTTGGACCTTCCCCGCCTCAAGATCCTTCATCACTCTTGGGAAGTCCTCAGGGCTCCCATCTGTGACCATAGGGTTCAAGATGCCCTTCGCAACGAGATCAAGAGCCTCTCTAAGGTCCCCAACTTGCCCGCCGTACGAGAAGATGATATCCAATCGTTTCCGTATTCCAAGCTTCATGTGCACGGTATTCTCATGGTTCAAAGTCCCAACACACAACATACGCCCCGCTTGACGAACTGTACTTTGTTAGCTCTGGATTCGCATGAACGATTCCCCAGATGTGTACGAGCTTACTGATGTGCTGCGCATCGCTGAATGTTTGCGCCGTACCAACAAAATCTGCTGTCACGCTGATCTTGCCCGTCCAGCCATGCTCTTGCACCCATTCTGGAATGTTCTTGCCAATAGGTACGATGTCCTCATTCGGAACTCCGATCTTCGTCGCTTCGTCCAAGTTCTCCTGCTTCACATCGCTGACAAACACTCTCGCACCAATCGCCCGAATGACTTGGAGCGCATTGAAGCCTAGACCCCCTAGACCGAAGAGGAAAACGGTGTCTTTGGATGTGATGCGTCCTCTCCGGTGTATAGCATGGTAGGCAGTTGTGACGGCGTCCGTGGCCACCGCGGCCTGACTGGGCGTTACACCCTGCGGCACATGTACAGCGCCTCGTACGTCTATCACACAGTACTCTGCAAAGTACCCATCCATTCCAATACCACTTCGATAACCAGTGAGGCAAAGCTGAGGTAGGTCGTTGATGCATTCTTCACAGTCGTCGGAACAGCACCCTGGAACCGCGAGCAATGCTATTACATCGCCGACGGAGAAGCCTGAACTGGTGGGGACGGAAGATCCCAGTTCGACAATCCGACCACACCCTTCATGGCCGAGAGTGAACTTCTCTTTGAACCATGATGGTTGGTTTTCGTTGGTCAGGAGATTGTAGTCGGAACGGCATACGCCTGTTGCAATGAGTTTGACGAGGAGGCCTGTGGGATGGGGAGTTGGCACTGGCACTTCTTCCCACACCTGTTTCATTGTCAGCTTTCTCGCACGGGAAGTGTGATATAGCGTCACGTGAGACTATCAGTCCAATCAAAACCTATGACCATTACTTACAGGCTCCATATTCCCTCCATGCTTCCTCCATGCCCACATCGCCCTTGGCCGTGCACTTTGCTCAACCAATCCCATGATTGCTTGAAATCTTGTCTCTGCTGAAAGGTGTATATACTGAAATATCATATAGTAGACCCGAGCAATGGGAATACTGAAATG
This sequence comes from Plenodomus lindquistii, assembly GCA_025504975.1. Classification (NCBI taxonomy): domain Eukaryota; kingdom Fungi; phylum Ascomycota; class Dothideomycetes; order Pleosporales; family Leptosphaeriaceae; genus Plenodomus; species Plenodomus lindquistii. The sequence continues at coordinate 219,520 of JANUWI010000002.1, read as the reverse complement.
TTCTAGAAGCGTGGAAGTAGAAGCACATCGGAGCCAATGGGTGGAGCCGGACAGTGTCACTTGTCCAAGAACGGTTTGCCGACTCTTAAATGCGGGGTAAACGATACTAGTGAGAAAACAAGCTATACGAATGGCTTTAGGCTCTTGACACGAAGCTATTGTTGCGAGAAATTGCAGTGCTGTTCAAAGTGCGATAACACGTGCGGTTGGACGATGCAGCAAGATGCTTCTGAGCATATTCTTCGAGCATGTCGGGATGTTGCACGTTATCACGTCTTGTTCAAGTGCATTTCTGCTTCTGAAGAAGTTGTTCATGCCAACAGTAAGCGATGCTTCGGAAGATGTCCTGTTGTTGTCTTCAATCACATCTCCCAATTACTACGTACAATTGTTCTTCAATGATCCAGAAGATTGCACAAGCAGCAAGGTTGATTGTAGTTCGTGTGGTCAGTGATGTCAAGATCATAAACTTGTAGCACAAGCTTCCAATAACTTCAAACAATGTTGATATTGTAGAAATATAGTGGGAAAGGAAAACATCAACATGCTAGACTATGAGCTCTTCACTAAGCGGAAGTCTGTGTATCCCTTCGCCTTCACGTCATTACACCTCTTCCTGTACCCCGCCGCAGGGCCATTATACCTTGCAATACTTCGCTTTTGCTTGCCTGTGACATTCTTGTTAACTCCGGTCATCCAGCTATCGACCTCATTCGCAAGTAGTCCAACCGCACATTCGTGAACATGCTTTGTCCATGCCTCTTTGCCTTCTGCCGTAGCTTCTATCTCTACGATGTTGTGGTCCACAGCGTATTCAATCAGGTCTGAGACCCAGCCCACAGCAAATTCTATTGATCGGGGAATATTGCCGAACATTTGATGTGGGCCCATGATCACTATTCAACATCAGCGGTGTCCACGTTTGCTAAAGGATTTGAGTCGGACTTACTGAACATGTTTGGGAAGCCGTGATTCGTCAGGCCCAGGTAAGTTTGAATACCGTCAGCCCACTCGTCGGTAAGCTTCTTGCCTCCGATTCCGCGGATATCAACGTTGCTAAACGATCCGGTGATAGCGTCGAACCCAGTCGCGTAAATGATGACATCAAACTCGAAGTCTTGGTCCTTTGTCTTGATACCTTTTTCGTGAATGCGCTCGATTGGGTTCTCATTGATGTCTACAAGGGTGACGTTAGGCTGATTGTAGGCCTCGTAGTATCCACCCTCGAGAGGTACTCTCCTCGTGCCAAAGCCGTGGTTCTTGGGAATGAGTTTTTCTGCAATCACTGGATCGTCTACGCGCTGCCGAATCTTATTCGCGATAAATTTCGAGAATAGCTCATTAGCAGCCTTGTTGGTATTAATGTCTCCAAAATTCGACAACCACTTCGAAAAGCCAGCTTGTGAATAGAGTTCCTCCCAGTACCTCTCGCGCTCTTTCTCGTCGACGTCGAAAACTGATCGGGTGTCTGCTCGGTGGATGAAGCACGAATATGAATCTAGGCACTTTTGGAATATTACAGGGTAGTTTCGTCGAATGTCTTCCATATCTTCTGGCGAAATCTTGGTATTGCGCAGTGGTGCGGTCCAGTTTGGTGTGCGCTGGAATACTGTCAAAGTTCCGACAGTCTTCTTGATCTCTTGGATAGTCTGGATTGCGGTGGCTCCGGTCCCAATGATGCCAACACGCTTTCCCTTGATGGCCTCGGCGCCATTTTCGGGCCAACGTGAGGTGTGGAACCCATCACCCTTGAAGTCATTCACCCCCGGGATGTTCGGAAGAGTCGGCTGATTCAAGATGCCCATTGCTGAAATGATGAATCGCGAGGTGTAAGTCTTGCCGGATTCGTCTGTCAAGACCCATGAAGATGAGTCCTCACGCCACCGTGCTGAGGACACCCTTGTGTTGAACTGCATGTCTTCGTGAAGCTTGAACTTCTTCGCGAAATATTGGCAGTAAGCGAGAGTCTCCTTTTGACCAGCAAAATGTTCGGTCCAGTTCCATTCATCCAGCAGAGACTGATCGAAAGAAAATATGTAAGAATAGGATTCCGAGTCAAAGCGGGCTCCGGGATAAGTATTCCTGTGGTTTGTCAGTGACTTGTCGAACTTTAGTCGCCTCGAGGGAGGCACGCTCAACTGACCAGAACCATGTGCCACCTTCACCCGAGCCTGCTTCTATCAATCGTACTTTCAGGCCAATCTGTCGCATCCGATGCAATGAGTACATCCCCGACTGACCACCGCCTATGATGAGAACATCGTAATCGAGCGATGCATCAAGCTTCGCCTGCTTCTCCATTGGTGCTGTATTGAGTTGGCCAACCATTCTGAATGTACGTCGTGGTGCAAGTCAAGGAATTCTGTCGTTGATTAGGAGAGCTCAATCTGCAAATAACAAGACAGTATATCTTGCCTCGTCCCCCGGTCTAACCTCTCACCCCAGATAGATACCGACTTCCGGGGCTGTCATGCGCTCCACTCGATCGGGGTCGGTACGGTGGTGCCGCCGGGAAAGTTCCCCGCAGCACCATGCGGCGGCGCTATTCTATCTCTGTACTGCCGAAACCGGCATTGGGAATCCCAATCTAGTTAGGACCGATAATGGGCTGGAGATTCATGTCACAGTAGATTATTGGCTTTGCGTCATGCAATACAGACGTCTCATGTGGGCATACTCTGAGGCGCCTGTGGACGAAGAAAATTTATATTCGTATGTTCAATTTGGGGCGCGTTGGCGCATGACAAGCCGCAACACTCACATGCTTCTTGGGGTGCATATGCACGCGAAACTCACCCAGGAAACGCTAGTGCATACTCCATCTACTACTCTATAAATATTGCTATGTGGTCTTGGACGGGCGGTGTCGATACGAGTAGCCGATGTGAACCACAGATGTCTTCGTGTGATATTCAAAGACAGCATCCGATCGGGCTTTTGGAAAAAAAAATAGAACGGAGTCAGAGTATGCGTGTTATGTATCTATCGCGCTGCCATTCTCTAAGACGCCCTGACTCTTCCAATACACTTCCAAATCTCGAAAGAAAGCCCATTTGAGGGACTTGCCCCAGCCTTTTTCTCGCCAGTCGTTCAAAGGTTTAGGAAAGTGGTCTACACCATCCCTTACAGTAGCATCGTGTGCGATGATCACAAAGATACGTTCATCCGCATCGAGTTCCTGTAGCCAAGTGGCTGTCTTCCGAGCAAGCGGAATGTCGTGGCCAAAAGTCATGTCATACAAGGAGTCAGTCGAACTCCTCTTCCGTGATCTTTGGAGCTCCACGAAAGCCGTGCCTGGACAAAGTGGGAAATCTGCGTTGGGAATACATGGGTGTGGAGATATGTTGTCAGGAACGGGGAGATGTTTTGAGGGCCTGAATATACCAGCATAGTGGCAGATATCGCCACCCAATAAAATGAAGGAATCCTCTGATCCTGTTGTCGTTCGCGCCAGCCCACAAAGATGTCCAATCGCATGACCAGGGCTATCTAGCAGGAAGAAACTACCATCACCGAAGTAGTCGAAAGCAGGAAACTGGCCTATTTTGAGGCCTGTTTCGAAACTGATCTCGCGTAGCTTTCTGTTGGCATAATCGCTCTCTCGAATGGGGGAATCCGGGTTGCTGGGATATCCAGGAAGCATTGCTGCCTTGAACCCTGCTCCAACTATAAGATCGACACTGTGTGGAAACGAGGACGGATCGCCGATATGACTATTGGTGAAAGATCAGGAAGAAGAATACCAACAAAGATGATGAATACTTACTCCCAGTGCCAATGACTCCATACGACGGCCTCTATCGTACTCAGATCGACCGAATTGCTCTGCAGGATATCTGCTACATTTTCCGAAACTTGAATACTGTACTTGGTAGTCGGCAGATACTCCGCAATAGACTTTGAATAGTTCTGATAGTCTTTGCGAATTCCCAAATCAAAAACCAATCTGCGACCGGATGGGTGTTCGATCAAGAACGAGTGCGATGGCGATGTCTTGAACGTCTCCAGCCCTGGCACTGGTGGGGACATGAACCGATGAATTTGTGCTGGGCCAAAGTTGACCGGGTTGATGAGATGGGTCTTCACTGTGGTGCTGCCGTGAGGCAATTTGACACGTGGTTGCGAAGCCATGTCGGATCGCGAGTAGAAGGCAGCGGTCAGGTCCGGACAAATATTCTTAAGAACGCATTATGATCAGGTCCCGCTTCTTGCTCAGTGCCTGAGAGTCGTGTCCCAGAGAAGTCGTGTTGTGCAGACGCTAGCAGGGACACGCGAGCTAAACCAGTTAGTACAAAGGTCCCTGCGTGAAGGACACGGGCCCAGCGGCCCCAGCCTCCTCACCGCCCGAGGTTGTTTACTCAACCCCACACGGGACCACCCATCGGCAATCCTAATCCGTCGCTCCCTGGCGAGATGAGCACTGTGCATTCGGGCCGCGATGTTCGCCGCGCGTTCGTACAGCTTCATGGCCAAGCATCCCCACAGTGCTGCAGATGTACCGATAGCAAGATAGGTGTCTCGCCTATTCACTATGGAACCCCGGGGCACCCGCATTCTCCAAATTATGGCGTTCGGTCAGAGCTGAACTACACGTTGCGACATTACCGGTGGCTTGGGAAGACAATACATAAAAGCTAACGCTTGTCGATCATTACAATCTATCACCAGATATCCGCTACCTCCTGGGTCTATCAATAGTGTGGTATTCACCATGCCGGGCAGCGAGAAGCCTCAAGACATCTATCAAGAGACATCTGGCCACGGAGCCAGCGATGTCGAAGTTGGCGGACAGGTCAAGCCGGTGGACACCGTTCACGGTGATGAGGCAGCGAGGTAGGTTCAGCCTTGTCGATTCACAAAAGTTGAGCTGACCAGGTACTAGAGTTCTTGCTGGCTACACAGGTGAAGAGACCTGGACCGAGCAGGAGGAGACTCAGGTCAGACGCCGCATTGATTGGCGTCTTATGCCGATTCTCTGCGTCACCTACGGCTTGCAGTACTATGACAAAGCCATGCTGTCCCAAGCCGTAAGTTTCTTCTCATCAAAAAGTCAATGGGACATTCTGACATTCTTTAAGGCTCTCTTCGGGTTGCGCCAGGACTTAGACATGACAACGGGCGACCGTTATTCCATGTCTGCGGCTATCTTCTATCTCGGATTCATCGTTGGTGCTTACCCAGCGATGTATCTCGCACAGAAGTTTCCCATCGAACGCGTGGCTTCAGGAATCGTATTCGTTTGGGGCATATGTCTCATTTTGACTGTTGTCTGCCGCGATTACAAAGACATATACGCCCAACGCTTTTTCCTCGGATTTCTGGAATCAGGTATCAGTCCTATGTTTATGGTTATCGTCGGATCCTTCTACAAGAAGAACGAGCAAGCGTTTCGAATGGGGTGAGTGACAGCATAATCTTACATGACGCTCCAAGGATCTAACGGCTCGTAGCATCTGGTACTCCTGTACAGGTTATGTCTCCATCTTCTCTCCCCTCATCAACTATGGTCTTGGCCAAGCTAAAGGTCCTCTTTCTCCATGGAAGTATATGTAGGGATTCGATTCATGTCACTGCAAGTTCATTGTCTAACACAGATACAAGGTATATTTTCGCCGGATCTCTCACTATTGTGTGGGGTATCGCTCTCTGGTGGTTGCTTCCTCCCGATCCAGTCCGAGCTCGCGGTTTCACCGAGCGACAGCGATATATTTCTGTTGCCCGTCTGCGGACCAATAACTCTGGTGTTCGTAACACGCATTTCAAAGGCGAACAAGTTCTTGAGCTCCTCATTGATGAGAAGTTCTGGCTACTGTTCGCCATTGCGTTCCTCTGCATGATCTCTAATGGTCCCATCTCAACCTTTTCACCAATCATTATTGCAAGCTTCGGCTTCTCAGGCCTCAACTCGTTACTCTTGGTAATGCCAGCTGGTGCCTATGCTGGTACGGTGCAGCTCCTGGTCCCATGGCTTTGCTACAAGTTCCCCAATATACGAACTTATGCAATTTTCCTGGCCCAAATGGGCACGACATTGTCAGCACTTCTCCTATGGAATCTGCCTAGGTCAGAGAAGGGAGCATTGCTCTTCGCAGTTTACATCCTACCATCTGTCGGTGCGGGCTACGCAGTTCTTATGGGCCTCGGCCTTGCGAACACGGCAGGGTACACCAAGCGAACTGTATTGTCCTCTGGAATCTACATTGGGTATTGTCTGGGTAACTTTGTTGGCCCCTTGGTCTTCAAAACTGAGGATGCGCCTGGCTACAAGCCCGGCTTCATTGTCACAGCTGTCACAGCCATTGTTGCAGGTCTGTTGGCCCTCGTATATCGCTTTTGGTGCGTTGCTGTCAATAAGAAGAGGGATCGAACTGGTGTGCTAGAAGGATTCGAGCATGCGTACGAGGATGATCTTACCGATCGCAAGAACCCTCAATTTAGGTACATTTTGTAGTAGCCGAGATGTTACTGCCCGCTGCCAAAGGCGCTACACAGTATTCGAGGAGACGCCAAACATCATCGTCAGGTCATAGACAAACACTTTGGTGAATTATCGACTGGGGAACCCCAGTACAGCGAACTGCTCGGGATTGATCATTGAGTGCCTTTGAGTCGTCATAGTATGCGCACGTGAAAAACTCAATGTTGGAAATGCCATTTGCGTAGAGGAAGATATCGCCATCTCTATCAGAATCAAGGGCCGCGAATACGTTATGTGCCACGCGCTCCTGGTTTGTCTTGGCCATAGGCAGATCTCAGTCGTTGAAGTAGATCTTGCCGATATGGACCTAGCCGCTGGTGCTGATATTGAGCTTGGAAAGAACAGAACCACCTTCGGGTAGCTCATATCTGGTGCTGTAGACCGCGCGATATCTCAAGCCGTTGGTATTGCAGAGATCGGCGACGGAAGGGACTGAGGTGGCCGTACGTTCGCGCAATTGGTCGACAGAAGCGCGGCCCCTACGCAAGATACGCACAGTTGGTGCATACATGTTGAAGATGAGAGTGGTAAGATAATGGGGTAGTAGCGTGTTGTATGAATCGTGTGGATAGAAAGGTTGGAAATGGAGCGTTGGCCGCACAAAAGAGTAAATCGCAGTGAAGCTGCTGACACTCCCATTCACCGCTAAATCTGCCACATGCGATAAGCATTCTGTGCAGCGTCAGACTCACTAGTGAGAGGAGGAGACGGAAAACTCACTACATACACGGCCACATGAGGGAGAGATTGCGTGTAATAGACACGTCATTGATGTCTACACGAACGCCACGGCGAACCCAATACTCGAACGCATCCGCCGGCTATCAATGAAAAAGTATAATGACGAGACAGAATAAGCCACAGCGCCAACGCGCGAAGTCTGAGTCGACCCCTTGCTCGATTAGGCGGTGAGGATTCCATGGAGATATCGAACGGCGCAGACACACCATCGGACAGGAGCGCCAACGCGCGAAGTCTGAATCGACCCCAACCCAACCGGACCATGGGAAACCCATGTGGATATCGAGCGGCGCAGACACACCACCAGAGAAGAACGCGGACACGCGGGGCCTACTTCGATACCCTCTCCGCCCAAACCGCCACTCTGGCACTGTCAGCAATGGCAAGAAGATTGAAGTGAGTACAGCCAGGTCAGACAATCACGTACCCACACACGATCAAACTCTGACAACACAGGCGTCAATGGTTACAGGCGTGCTGATTGGCGGACACGACGGTACACACGCATCGATGAGAGTAGACGCAGGCACAGACATGCCACGGGGCACCGACGGCGGCGACGTGGACACCAGAGGATGAAGAAGAGGAAGTTGGGATGTTGCTGTCCGTCTACGCTGCAATACTCCGCAATGACGTCTACTGCGCCTGCTTCATACCACCATCCGGTCCGCAAGCGCCTGCTTCTTACCACCACCAAGCCTGCAAGCGCCTGCTTCCTACTACTATCCAACATACCACTGGCTACCCACTGACACTCCCGCTATCGAGCCGTCACACCTGGTCCTCACTACTGACATAGATTACTCGTTGACGCCTCCTGCGAGGCTTTGTTTGCGATACACTGAGCCCACCACACCATACCAGAACCCGCATAACCCTTGTCGACTCTGGCTTCCACTTGCACCATGGCGTCGACTTCTAGAGACGTGCCTGGCGTAATCCGTACGTCCGGGCTAACGCCATCTTAAAACACAAAATATAACTAACAGCGTACAGGTAACTGGAAGAACACTCTACACGACATCTTTGCAAATGTTGCCCCCCGGCAGAAATATACCAACATTGCTGAGTTTGTCAACCATATCCTGGAGCAACTAGACGGCAAGTTCACTTGGCCGACCATCAACGGCGTCAACACAGCAGAACTAAAGCCAGAGGTTGGTCTCTGGGCGGCGCACAAATACATTGAGACTACTATTGTGTACCTCTACGAGGCTGCTCCGCCGCCTCCTAAAATGACACCATGGGCACTGGGTGAGGTCGCTACAGAGCAGACATGTTGGTCTACAGCTAACACGCGACAGTTACGTGGCAAGCCGCGCTCATGGATATACACCCACTTATCAACCACCGTCCGCGATACAGTAACATGAGAGCATTTGGTAAGCACATAGAGGACCAGCTTGACAACCATATCGATTTTGTCTGGCCAAAGATCAATGGTTGCAAGGCCAGCAAAGTTAAATCGAGTCTAAGTTATGCCGCTGCCTGCCAACAGTTCGACAATATGAACATCACGTTGGATGTAGCACCTGTGAGGAAGGGTCAGACAGCCAACAGTCCCGCGAAGCCCACGCCGTATAAGACGAACCAGACCCAGAATGCCATCACGGAGAGCACCATACGACGTGACCCTACGTCAACCTCGCCTTCCATAGTGTCGTCCATCCAACCTCGTACGGGCCCCGCCGAGTCAGGCCCCATGGCAGCGACACAACACCCCCACACCGGCGCCGACAGACCAGGTCGCGCGGCAATGGCCCAACGAGTGTCCACAAATGCGTCCTCGCGTGTACACAATCCAGTGGTCCCCACGGCTGCTTATCCTGCTACCAGACCTTCATCGGAAACGGCGACTCCTGATTCTCCAGACAAGCCTTCATCTTTGCAGTGTCCAGTCAGAACTGCAGAACACAAACAACCAGCGAAACCAAAGTCCGGCCCACTGACAGATGGCTTCGACGACCCACGACTGTTCAAGCGACTGACGCTTTAGGCACCAACCAGCGTATATCCACCAGGCATACTGCTACCACAGCAAACAATAACGACGTCAATAGCATGGATGTATCAAGAACAAGGATGACTACGTGGTCTACCCGAAACAGCAACCCACTCTACGACGTACGTCCCCCGAGTTCGTTCGAGTCGGTTGGTCTGGGCACACAAGATAACGCGTACGTGGCGTCAAGCCACACTGGGAACAGCGGCGACTCTCCCGACGAAAGCGATGGCAACCCCTCCAATGGAAGCGACGGCGAAGGCGAGAGTGGAAGCGAGAACGAAGGCGATAGAGAAGGCGGCGACAATGGAGACGAAGATGGACGGGACACTATTACAGCTCAAGACATAGGCCAGAAGAAGAGGTACAAGGATGCAGACAAGCATCGCAGTAATCGGAGGTACACCAGCAAGCTTAAGATTGGTCGAGAAATATTGTCTACTATTGCAGATAGCGAGGGTAACGAGAGCGCTGAAGAGGCACCCACATCCAAACGCAAGGCGACCACCAAATCAACTCAACCAGCAAAGAAACAAAAGCAGACACGACATGCTGTCTCGTCGACACTCGGAGTACGCCCCATGACAGTCGATGGGATGCTCACTGAATTTCCGACTCGCCTGGCCAAGATCAGCAAATCTTTCATGTATTTTGGTGCACACAACAGCGGCTTTCTTGTGCGCTTCGACGCGAAAACCGTAGAGCTGTCAGGTTTCATTAAACTGGTACTTGGGGTCCAGCATGGTGCCAGCAGTCCTCGTACCATCGAAGCCCAGCAAGAGATATTCAGAATGTTAAACATGGTCCCGACAATCGGCAAAAGCAGAAATTTTATTTATCACATGCAGACATAAAAATCATTTCCTGTACCATATGTCCCGTGGTACCCAGGGTGTGTTGAGGAGCTTTGATTGTACCTGCTTCCATACGAAGGAGATCGTATCTATTGAGTCACCAAAGTTACTTACACTGTGTACACCTGTGTACACTGTAACCACCACAATACACTAAAGTACAAGTTTAGAGTGATTAGATGTTACGTGAATACTCTAGAAGCAGTAGAGATTATAAAATAATAGCTTTATATACCTTTGTTATCTCCTGGCTACTATATAGGCTCACGCATCGTGCTGTTAACGCGAGGTGGTGACACGATAAACACGAGCTCCTTCGTAGGGCGCGCCATTCCCAAGTGCCTCTGTCAGATCGCGCTAGACTCCGCGCTTGCTGCACAACCTCGGATCAGCCGCCTAGCCACCCTGGCCCTTGCTTGCTCCGTGAACAACACACCAGTATCAACTCTCGATAGCAGAGGAGCCTTCATCATCGGAAAGAAGCCACGACATATACTCATTCCAGACACAGTGAGTGTCTTCTGGTACCCGGCTGGGCACTCAAGTGACGTGTCGTCCATAGAGCCCTTGATTTCACCGCTCACACATCGAGGCCGGCACGAGAAGTTGCCGACAGCATGACTGAAAATATAACATTGGAGAATTGGCAGCATTACTCGACATCAGCAGCAAAGCGAAAACGAGCGGATATGGTTTGCTTCGCATGTCATGCCAAGAAAGTTAAATGCGACCTGCAGCAGCAAAAGAACGATGGCAGACATGCTTGTAAGAATTGCTTCTCGGTAGGAAGAGAATGCCAAGTTCGACCGTCAAAGCGAGATAAGAGACGGAAATCCAGCAAAGCTGATGAAACAGGTGTTCATTTCGAGCATGGCAGCCGACCCGACGGCGTGGACGCTCTCCTAGCCGCAGATGCAACAATTCAGGCCTATGCGGGTGACCAAACATCGGTCGAATCAAACGCTGTGGTCTCCCCTCAACGGTCTCGTCACTCGGTGTCATCTCTGCGCGGCGGTTTCCGTACGATCGTGTCTCCACGCGACGTGTTCGCGTCCGGCCTAGGAGCCAACGAGTCGCCAGTCACCCAGCGAGAGCCCCTGGGTACGAGTCTCGCTGAGACGACTCCAACTCAGAACGGAGATTTGGATAGCGGATTTCTACAAGTCTATGCTCAAGAGAATCAATTTGACGCAGAGAATCAGGCGATGGTCGCGCAGCTGGAACATCGCTACACGTCTGAACTGAGGCCGGATTTGGAACAAATCTTCACCGATACGTACTTTGAGTATTGCTACCCGTGGTGTCCTGTCCTTGATCGCGACTCACTTGCATCTGATGTTGCAAGATCACCCCTTCTAGCAAACTCTTTAGCTCTCGCGAGCAGCCACATTCAGCCGCCTTTGTTGCCACACGACGGACCCGAGGCGTACTACAAGCGGGCGAGAACCATCTTCTACGATGATGAGGAGGCTGATGAGCTCATGTCGCTGAAAGCCCTTTGCTTGTTTTACTGGTGGGCCCCACAGTCTACGAGTAGAGTACATCGCCATTCGTACGTGATTCTGATCATCAGGCATCCTGGCTAAACACCAGAGAAAACTTGCTGACGTTTATTTCTAGCTCTTGGTGGTGGACTTCAGTCATCATCAGGCATGCCCAACAGATGAATGTCCATCGAGAACCTAGTGTCGATGATCCTAACAGAGACCGCCTTCAGCTTGGCTTGCGCCGACGGATTTGGTGGACCGCTTTCGTAAGTTCATTGCATGCAGAGCACGATCCTCTCAAAGATGCGAAACGCTAAGAGCGAGACCTCATATGAGCTTGCCACTGACTCAATTTAGGCTCGTGAACGTCTTACATCTCTTTGTCAGAGCAAACCTGCGATCATCGATCCTGATGATTGCAATATACAAGAACCTACGCTGGCCGACTTTCCACCAGCATGCCAGCATCAAGGCGAGATTTTCATCTACTGGGTTCGACTTTGCGCTATTATAGGACGCATTGCCAAATACCTCCTCAAGTCCAATGCAAACTCCACAGCGCTCCAAAATTCGTTGAGAGAAGAATTGGTCGGATGGATACATTCCTTACCACAGCGCCTACGTTTGCCCATCGACACAGCGCGCACGGAGAACTTCGATCGCGATGTCCACCAGCTGCATTTGTTCTATCTGACGACCATCATCATTTTGCATCTCAAGCGTTCGGGTGGTCAACTGCCACAAGCATTGCCACCTGCTATCATCGCTGCTTCATGTACGGCACGGATATTGAAAGATATACTTGCCCGGGGAAATTCTCGATTCTTGATGGCCATTACATGCTGGCATGCGGGTACCGCTTTCATCGCCCTTTTACAGGCACGTCGCATACCGCACCTCAGCAGATCTGCTAACGAAGACTTGGACATCCTTGTTATAGCCGTCAGGGAACTTCAAAAGATGTGGGCTTCCGCGAATGTCATTGCGCAAGGCTTTGAGCGTCTACGCAAAACGCAACCTGCTAATAGCCTTGAGTCGAACCACTTCAACTCCGCTGGCGGGCACGATGTCATGAATGCAGACTTTGCGCAGTCATCAAGCTTAGACGCGCTGGCCAATGGAACCAACACGAATCTTGATGATGGTTTTGACTGGATGCGCTTCTTTCCGTTCGTTTCGAAATCAACTGGCGGTATTGCTGAGAGCCTGCTCTCAGGACGCGAGCTCGGGACAGCGACTAGGGGCTTTCCGTCACCCAATAACGAACTATTCCATGGCACTCTTCTTGCAGAGTACCAGGATCTTTTCGATCCCTTCACTGACTACTCACTTGGTTTTTCTGATATGCTGTTTGGCGTATCACAAGCCTAGTTTGCTGCCCGATATATCCTCCAATGCGGCAGGTAAAGTGGACCAAAATCAAAGGAGGTTGTGGCTATGGCCACTCGCATGGGAAGCTGTCAAATGAGGTGATCATGATCCATCTTTACATGCAAATGATCCACCTGTTCATCATTTGTAAACTCAGCGTACTCATCATTGATACTACACATCGCTGGCATTATGCAGACAAGCCATTTTCTGGCTCCTTCACACACCACCTAAGGCAAACACTCATACTGAGTTAAAAAGTCAATGGCTACAGCTTCAGTTCTATTCTATGTCCCTTGCAATCGCTAAAATGGCAAATCATAAGTTGGTCATCTCAGTGCTTTCTATTGACGGCCCCATTCACAGCGCCAACATGTTGTGGGCCTTTGCCTTGCGCTTCCTCGGCGATTTCAACATACCATGACAAATCGGCATCGTCCTTCATCTCAAACTCCGTGAAACCATTACCCATAAATCTCCAGGGGTTTGCCGTCTTGTATGTGATATCAAAATCTTCGCCGCGAATATCACTCAACATTCTATTGAAGAGTTGCGCTGATCCACCGAATAGTGCTGTCACCCGTCCGTCGACACGACCGCGCTTGTACCATGACGAGCAGCCACCCGACCAGACTAGTGTCTTGTGTACTTCATCTTGATAGCGAATGAACGCGTCGACCTTTTCACGTTTAGGCGTGATGCATTTTATGTCTTCGTCCGACATCTTCTTGATCCACTTAACGAAATAGTCGCCGGTCCAGTTCAAGGATTCGACCAAGGAGCCGTGACCACCGAGACAGTTGGGTCCCATCATCTGATGATTGTGTTAGCAGACCATGGTAGTACGATTTTAGACGATCGGCGTACCATGAAGTAGTTGGGGAAGTCTGGTGTCATGACCGATAGGTACGAATCTGGGTCTTCTGCCCATTTGTCGCGCAGATTGATGTTGTTCTGGCCGATCATCGGGTACCGTGGGCGATGGGACACATCGAATCCCGTTGCGCAGACGATGACATCGCATTCAAAGGTCTTCCCATCTGCGGTCTGTACGCCATTCTCTGTAATACCTACTATCGGGCTGTTTGTGCAATCGCAATTGTCCCTAAGAAACGACTCGAGATATCCAGGACCGGGGGTGATTCTTCGGCAGCCAAGTTCCCATTTTGGAATCAGCATATCGCAAAGTCGCTTATCATGTTCCAGCTTTTCGGACATTTGAGCGGCCGCTGCTTCCATACCCTTCTTGTTGTTCTCGCCGCGTATAAAGATGTAAAACGACTTGTTGGTCCGCGAGACAATTCCTTTTCGGTAAGCTTGATGTTGTTCTGGGTCGCGGAACTTCTCCTTTTCAGCTTCTGTGTATTGAGGGTTGGGATCATCTACTTCACGACCCATGTGCTTAGACGGTGGTGCGCGGTAGTACACCCATGCGCCGCTCCTGATGAAGTTCTGCACGGTCGTGCCAGGTAGCTTGGCCATCTGTGGTACGATCTGAATGCCTGAGGAGCCGTTCCCGATGACTGCGATGCGTTTGTTGGAATAGTCATAGTCATGATCCCATCGCGCGGAGTGCGTGACATGGCCCTTGAACTTCTCGAAACCGGGAATCTTCGGCCAGTTCTCGTGCCTGAATACAGTGTTAGCCGCTATCAAGTCGAAAATGAGGTTGGACTTACACCAGAACACCTTGTCCTGATATCAAGACATGACACCACTCTTCCCTTCGCTCTTGTGTCTTGGTGTTTTCTAACTCTACGCACCACATTCCTTCCGAGTCGTGCCATTTTGTTCCAACAACCTTGGTGTTCAACTGAAGATCGCGATCCAAGTTCCATTTACGTACAGTGGACTTGAAGTATTCAAGGATCTCGGCTCCGCTTGCGTAGAACCTGCTCCAATTTGGATTGGGATCGAATGGGAAAGCATAGATGTGCGCAGGTACGTCGCATTGTACCCCAGGGTAGTTGTTTACAAGCCTGCAAAAATTTAGTCAAATGTCCTGTTTCGTCTTTCGGGGCATTTCATATGACTTACCAGGTACCTCCGACTTCATGATGTGCCTCGAATATTGTGTGATCCACGTAATCTTCCATCTCTGGAAATCGATGCTGGAATTTGTGTGCCATCAACAGACCAGAGAAGCCTGCGCCAATAGTGAAGACCTTGAGCTTTCGCGGGGTGTATGCATATTCTGAAGCGAGCTTGAATGGATCTGAAGCTTCTGTCTGGCTGCCATTGGTGACACCGTTCTTGTGAACACCGTTGGTTTGAACGCCATTTGCGACTGGTATCGCTGGCTTGATGCCATTAAACTTTGGAATTTCGCTCTCTGTTGCCGGCGCCTCCACGGTCACCATTGCTTCCTTCAACTCGGGTCTGGGAGGAGGAGCTGGATCCTCGAAGTCTAGGAAAGCAGTCATCGTGAACGAATGACCACTGAATGTAAAAACGGAAAGGGTATCAGAAGATATGAACTTAAAGATTATGGAGTCTGGGAGCTAAGATGACGAACGATTCAGACATTTTGTATTTCCAGCTATGAGCTGCAGCCAACAGGATAGCACCTACCAGCGTGCTCCCGGCGTCGAATGCCAATCACGCGTTCTGGCACCACTGGGTAGACGCATCTGTCTGCCGAGATCACTGCATAGGCCGCTCGACTGCGATAGTACCGGAGGTCCATTCAATGTGCGGCGCATGCATGTCCCCGCACTAGGTCGAAAGTCGCGTCGGTAGTGTTGCACCTCGCCTTTCGGCAACTACAACGGCATTGCCTGATTGGGATTACCGTTCACCCCGCGATGAGGCGTGCATTTGGACCGAAGCACGGAGCTAAACAACCGCGCTACCACGCCTAATTACATATCACCCCACCCATACCGAGAAGAAAGTGGCTAGTAAGCTAAGAGTAAGAAACGTAGTGGTGGTGGGGGTTATTGAGCATGAATATGTGTTCATAGTGCAGTCAGACCTCCAAAGCATAGAGTCATCGAATCACTTGCAAACCCTCACGCTTTTCTTCATCCCAAATTCTAGAAACATGCCCATCCCACGTTATGAGTATACCGGTCCAATCGATCACACTGTACCGATCGACCATGCCAAACTCAAGGGCAAGTCAGTCATCATAACCGGTGGTGCAAACGGCATGGGAGAAACCTGCGTTCGACACTTTGCAGAGTCGGGCGCAAATGTCACCATAGCAGATGTCAACAAACGCGGGTACGAATTGGCATCCGAGCTTAACGAAAAACACGGCGACGAGCGAACAATCTTCGTTGAAGTCGACATTAGAAACTGGGATCAACAAAAGAATATGTTCGATACAGCAATGAGCAAGTTCGGTGCTGTCGATATTGTCATTGCAAATGCCGGTATCAGCAGAAGTTCAGGAGACAGTCTTTGGAATCTTGATGATCCGAATGGCGAGCCAACAAAGCCAGATCTGAATATTGTTGAGGTTAATCTCCGCGGCAGCTTGTATACGTGGAAGCTCGCTGTTTACTACTGGCGGAAGCAGCAAGAGAGTGAGGAGAGGGATCGATGCTTCATTATTACCGGTAGTATGGTTGCCTGGATTGACTCGCCGGTAAGTTTTCGGTCCTGGATGAGTTCGCTCACTGACAGATGCAAGGGGAATTGGGAGTATACAGCCACCAAATATGCTCTTCGTGGATTCATGCGCACAGCCCGGCGTTCCTCATGGGAGCAAGGTATCCGCATCAACTACGTCGCACCATGTTGGATTAAGAGCGCGATTCGGACCAAGGAGTACGAGCAATGGCTCATTGATCATGGTATCGAATTTGGTGAGCAAGAAGATGTCGCAGGCTGCATGATGAAGATTGCAAGCGACAAGTCCATCAATGGTTCGTGTTTTGTCTTGTGTTGATGCAAGTTTGTGTTACTGACTACCCAAACAGGAAAGAGCCTGGCTATCGTTCCGAGATCGATTGCGAAGGAGGGTTTTAAAGACATCGACAAGGATGACTATACGGAGGAAGATGGTCATGATGGTTACTTCAAGCGTACCCAAGACACGCAATTGGTGATCATCGAAGACAGGTGGTTGTCAGATTACAAGGTCAGAGTTTACAAGGAGTAGACTTACCTGTAATTGTTAATTCATTCCATGTCCATCAATTTCTTTCCTGGTGATGCAGTACAGCGTGGTGTCAGAAATCTGGCCTTGACAGGACTGACGTAATTACACTTGCATACCACATATTCAGCAATTCATGATGGGCAAAATTCCATTTGTCGTAACCGCATTCCTTGAAATTCGCTACCTCGGTACATGTCGTGCATGTGTATGTGATAGTGGGGTCCTATCTACGCTAGCGGAGGGCCAGAGTACGTAATCCCGAACTCGTCATATAACCTCGTATGCTTCGCATCAGATCGTGATTGCTCACTAGTTGTTCGAATTGCCGACGATTGAACTGATCCTTGAAGACTATCATTTTACCAAATATTATGGCTCTGCTAGACTTTTCGCAATATGGCGGGCCTTCGGAAGAGTGGCTGGCCGTCCAGAAGACGCTTCCTGCTGCAAGTTTCGATACTTCTATGGACCCTTCCGTTCTGAGAGCAGCAGTGAACAAGGAGAGGGTGGGAAGAGCAGCGGAAGCAATGAAGCTATTCGCGCCTCACGTCCATGTCAAGGACTACAGGATTCCGACACGTGATGGATCGTCGATTGAAGCTCGCACCTACCGGTCTGTTAAGAAGCAGGACACCGAAAAGCTCCCAGTGTACTTGTACTTCCATGGGGGCGGTTTTATCTTCGGCACCATTGAAAGCGAGGACCCACTTTGCGCGCAGACGGCAATCAACACTGGGGCAGTGGTGTTAAACGTCAACTACCGACACACCCCTGAACACGTCTTTCCTACGGCACATCTTGATACTCACGATGCGTTTGTTTGGTTACACAAGAACATCGACGTCATCGGCGGTGACCCGTCGAGAGTGGTGGTCGGCGGGATTTCTGCTGGTGGCCAGCTCGCGGCCTCCCTTACACTTGAGCAGCATCTTGGAGTAGCTGAGGATCTGAAAGGTCTGCCAACACTTGCGGGTCAGATCCTCATCATCCCATGTCTCGCCTTTCCTGGAACGTACGATCAAGGACCGGGAAAGAAGCTGAAGTCGTCGTCCTATGTCGAGAACGAACATGCTCCCATACTACCGAAGAAGGTCGTAGAGTTCTTTACCGATATACAGAAGATCGGAACGCCAGACCTTAAGGATACCAAGGTCAACATCGTCAATGCAACCGCAGAGGAGGTCAGGGGTCTGCCGCCTACAGTCGTTGGCATTGCTGGCCTCGATCCACTGCGCGACGAGGCATTGCTTTACGCGAAGCTGCTGTCAGAGGCTAACGTACCCACCGAAACGAGGCTGTTCAAGGGCGTTCCGCATGGTCACAGGCGGTTCGGGAAAGCGTTGAAAGCGTCGGAGCATTGGGATCAGTGTGTGGACGAAGGAATCTTATGGGTGCTGTCGAAACCGGAAGCCACGGGGAAGTTTGATGTCAAATTACCGTGAGCTAAGGATGATGTCTGGTAGATCAAAATGTAGTGGCACGACGCGTCGAAACGGGAGCACGACACAAAATTCTCACGCTAGCGGATGAGGTCACGCGCTATTGCCAACATCGATGAATGGAGCCCTTCAGACACCATGAATTATCACCCACGCAGCCGTCTCGCTCCTGCTCTTGCAGATGTGTTAAGAAGGTTCGGGCTTCGAACGTGTGTTCCGCTCAACGCCACGCAAGCCCTTCACACTGACACCTTGAGGTCTAATTCCAGTTGATCATATCACATCGCCGAAAGCCAAAAGTAAACTCCAATTCATCGAGACCTATTCAGTACATAAGACATCGAAAACGAATTTGGACAGAATTCAGATCGACCTGTGCACATCTTCTCTATTATCCTCCTCCGCCCTATCGTCCTCGTCACACCGCTTTCGGTGCCGTCATTCACTCCTTCATGATTTTCGATACCTCCACCAGCAGCACCTACCACTACGGCACCTACGCTTCTAGAAGTTGATACCGGGTCTAGTACCGTGGCAGAGACAGCATCGAATTGCGCTATGGCTGCACCTCCAATCCGAGCGGTGAAGGCACCAAAGTCTCGCTTGTGGAAGCCCAAGAACGCTCACGCATCCGAAGATTGCGGCGAGGCGGCTGTTCAACTAAAGCTCACCTAATTACTGTGCCCCCGGCAGCCGTTTGTATTAGGATCGTACGCTGGAATCTCCCGCCACATTACGTGAAATGTCTTCGCTCGTTGCCTGCCGGAACGAGGCCATGACAGCACCATTGTCGTCAGGCCAAACAGCAAGGGTAATGTCGCCTTTCGTGTCGCCTGCAAGGCCCATGGCTCGACAGCCCTAACCACCTACGAAGGCGAAAGTGAGCTGTCCGATGCATGAGCTTGCGCGACCTGCCGCAGATGGTGTTGACATCGCAGCGAAAGGAGTAAGATAAATGACAAGACGCCACTTGCAGTCTTAAGATCTTGAAATGGTAGCATATTTTCACTAGATCACGTCCGTTTGCTTGCAAATTTGGGTTTACTCGCGCACGTTTTGGCAGTGACCCCAACCACACCGCACACACCACACGCCAACACACGAAAAAAAGCTCTCAATGGCAAGCGCTGATATTAATCCCAGGTCCGAGTCGATGGGTACTCCAGAGGTACTTGCCGTTAATTTGCAGGGTGCCTGCGATGACCTCATCAAAGCAAACGAAGAAGCGGAAGTTGAGTATCGCCGTGCGGACGAAGTGAAAGAGGCCTCTCCACCCCGAAAGTCGGCAAAGAAGAAGAACCATTCGCTGGATCAGCTTGTGAAGTCCCCGGCCTTAGACGCAGGTGCTAGAGCTGCAGAGTCAGCTTCCATGACACGACGCAAAGGCAAAGAAGTCGTTGCGCGGAGCCACTCAGACTACAGCGAGGAACGAGTAGAACCCTACCCTCAACTTCCTTCGTACCATATGGAACAATGGTCATATGACAATCTAGGATCGTTCCCGATGTACGGCGCACCGCACCCCTTTCCTATGTACGGAGCACATAGGTCGCCCTACACGTACCCTCCCGTCCCACACAGCTGTCTGCATACGACGGATACCCAGTCAGGACCCACTTCGCGAGAAGCCGACCACGATAAATTGCAACCACCGACAGCGCGAACGTACCCGCATCCGGGCGAGACCAAGGACTCAGATGAGAGGCGAGCCAGCACGAAGCCTTACCAACAACGACGAACAACGCACGTGTTAAACAAAGACCCTGACTCGATCCTACACTAATCGCAAGATAGGCCGCTAGTCGAGCGCGAGATGCTTCCTCCACCTCTACTACGCAACGGTGCTCTCGAAGAAGAGTATTCAGAACTGTATCGGCAGCGCGACAGTGTTCAGGAACGAATGCACGAGATCAGGGGCGCATTGTCTGGAGAGAAATACCGGGCCTTGGTGGCCAGGATCGAAGGCTCACCTGTTGCAGTCCTGAAGTGCTCACTGCCAGGGAAGATGGGCGTGTATATCATCTCAGGCAGGAAGGTGTAGATGCGAGAGCGTACATCAGATGGGACAACACTCGAGCATGTCTGCAGAGATGTGTCGCATGTGTACTCTACAAATACAGTTCAATAATGTTTGTGATGTAAGCATGGTGGTGGAGCATTGGTGGGCTGCTGCGTGGGGGTGGATCTGGACATCTGGACCCTGTCGCGGGTTACCTAAGCGAGCGGGCCCTGCCACAATGCCGCGGCGTGGCGGAGGTCAGGGCAGCATCAACATCGCGACACGCGAGAGAGAAAGCCCGCGACAGCCAAGCCACCCTTGCCGCCGTTCCCCCTCCACCTTCTCCTCGGCCACTCTCCCGCCCTCTCTCGCCATGCTCTCCGGCATCCTCATCTTCAACCAAAAGGGCGAGAACCTCATCTTTCGCGCCTTCCGCAACGACTGCCGCCCGCGCCTGGCCGACGTCTTCCGCATCCAAGTCATCTCAAACGCCCAAGTCCGCTCGCCCATTCTCACCCTCGGCTCAACCACCTTCAGCCATGTCAAGCACGAGAACATTTACCTGGTCGCCGTGACCAAGAGCAATGCGAATGCCGCGCTGGTCTTTGAGTTCTTGTACCGGTTAGTTGGTCTAGGAAAGGCCTATTTTGGCAAGTTCGATGAGGAGGCGGTCAAGAACAACTTTGTGCTGGTGTACGAGCTGCTTGATGAGATTCTGGACTTTGGGTATCCGCAGAACACCGAGACAGACACATTAAAAATGTACATCACCACAGAGGGTGTCAAGTCGGAAAGAGCCCTGGTAATATTCCGCCTCAACCAGGAAGGACGTCGGGCGACTAATTCATGTGTAGGAGGACTCGTCCAAAATCACAATGCAAGCCACTGGAGCGCTATCATGGCGGCGAGCAGACATCAAGTACCGCAAGAACGAAGCCTTTGTGGATGTCATTGAAGACGTGAACCTGCTCATGTCAGCGACTGGCACTGTCCTACGAGCGGACGTCAATGGCCAAATCATCATGCGTGCATACCTCTCAGGAACACCAGAATGCAAGTTCGGGCTCAACGACCGTCTCACGTTAGGCGAGGACCATTTGCAACAACCCTCAGGAAACAAGGCAGGCGCAAAGGCGACAAGAGCAGCGGCAGGCAGTGTGACACTGGAAGACTGTCAATTTCACCAATGCGTAAAGCTGGGCAAATTCGACGCTGACAGGATCATCTCATTCGTGCCGCCGGATGGTGAATTCGAGCTGATGCGCTACCGAGCCACAGAAAATGTCAATCTGCCATTCAAGGTACATGCCATTGTCAACGAGGTTGGCAAGACCAAGGTAGAATACAGCATAGCGATTCGCGCAAACTACGGCTCGAAACTCTTCGCAACCAACGTCGTCGTGCGGATACCGACACCCCTCAACACAGCCAAGATCACCGAGCGCACTTCACAGGGCAAGGCAAAGTACGAGCCCGAGCACAACAACATCGTCTGGAAGATTCCGCGATTCACAGGCCAAAGCGAGTTTGTCTTGAGCGCAGAGGCAAGCTTGACGAGTATGACGAACCAGAAGGCCTGGTCAAGGCCGCCACTGAACCTCAGCTTCTCATTATTGATGTTCACGAGTTCTGGCCTTCTCGTGCGGTACCTCAAGGTCTTCGAGAAGAGCAACTACAGTAGCGTCAAGTGGGTACGGTACATGACCAGGGCAGGTAACTATGAGATACGGTACGTGATTCACATCGACTCCCCACGACATCATCAGCTGACTTTCCCAGATTTTAAATGTACATATTCTGTAATTAGAGCACTTCATATTAGCAGCAGTGCATTGCAGGCGTTTTGGAGCAGCCTCCAAAGATATCCAACCCTTTATATCGAATACACTATCATGGCGCGTATTTGGCAATGATTCTCAATCGTCTCGCTATGAATGGTGGCGGATGTCGTATTTTGGTTTGAGCGCACTCTGTGCTATATAAGGACCGCAGCTTAGCTACGGGGCTTCATAGTATACTGGGCCGTTCATAAATGATTGCGCTTGGAATGGATCCGTAGTGTGCGGTCGCGCAGCGTCTATCGTATAATAAATAGTGAAGCTGTGATGATTGTCGTTGCAAGATTGACGAGTATTAGCTAAGCTAACAAAGAGCCGATTGGGGTTTGAACAAACGTCCGCGAGACCTGCCATCCGTCGCAAGGCTTATCGGCCCTTTGCTGGCTTGACCAATACTCGTCAATTTATACTTTGCGGCAGGGGGTGTGGCGCAAGATAGGGGGTGCGCTACATAGGGGGCGGCCAGGCGGGTACCGGTAACATGCAATCCGGGGAGTTGATTTACATCTGTCATCTGCGCGGGAATGGAGCAACTATTCTTGTGAGTACGTCGATCATGGTGTGACCTATGTCATTAGCGATAGTGAGTCTAGTCAACGCGCTGCAAACGGATGCTGACTGTGTTACCACAGTAGTCAGCCAATACGATCGCGTTCGAGCAATCCTTTGGCACTAGAACACAGCCACCCACGGTACCCGTGCAGCCTAATCAAGTGGTCCAACGCAAGTACCTAAGTATTCGATTTTTCCTTCACGACTTCCACTGTACTTACCGACCAACGAGCATGGCTCCAGTAGTGAATCGAAGCAAAAGCCAATTTGGCACAGTGATAATGTATCCCGAGCGAGGAGAGGGCGTTTTCACTCTAGCCATCATCCTAGCAGTCATCACCGCAACGATGCTCTTGCTGCGCCTGTGGTCTCGCGCGCTCCTTCCAAAGCGCAGATTCAGAAGTGACGATTGGATGGCGGTAGCAGCATGGGTGAGTCTCAGAAATCCAGCCACGCAAAATACCATTTCTAGATCCTTTCTCACCAACCAGCCTTTCACCGTAGGAGTCACCATCCAGACATGTCTTCTCCTGCGCCACGGTTTCGGCCGCCACATTGAGCAGGTCCTCGACGCGGCTCCTGCCAATGTGACGTTCATCCTGCAGGTCCTATATTCCGGATACTTGACATACACCATTGCCACAGCCTTGGTCCGGATCTCAGTCGGGCTTTTCTATGGTCGTTTATTCTCAATTGCAGTACCCGGCTTCGAGTGGCAGGTCCACGCCAACACCACACTCAACATCATGTACATGATTGGTCTTAGTCTAGCATCCGCGTTTGAATGCACCCCCGTGTCTGCATTTTGGGATAAGAGTATACCGGGGGCGAAATGCATTCCAACACTTAATATCCAGCTGGCATCCGTGGTACCAAGCGTCGTGTTGGATTTGGTAGCCCTCGTCATGCCGTTGCCGATTATTTGGAAAATGCATTTGTCGCACGGTAGGAAGGCACTGCTGCTGGTTACTTTTGTGCTGGGATACAGCGTCATTGTTTTATCTGTCGGACGGCTCGTGACAATTGCGAAGATTAGATCGGGTTTGGAAACGGATTTGACGTGTGAGTTTGCTGATCCCCTTCCTTTGACGAGTGCGTTCGCTTGAGGCTGACTAAACTCCTGTTGCAGGGTATTTTGTAGACGTCCTTATCTGGCTGAATCTGGAGATTACAGTTGCGTCTGTTTGTATTTCGCTGCCGAGTTGCTTCTCAATGATTCGGCGGGTGCGAGGGGGTGGTTTCAACGCTCTGTTTTCCTCAAGATCGTTGCCACCGAGTCATCATGCGGAGTCTGTGAAGGCACGGGCGCCGCCTCCGGATGGAGACGTTGATCACCTACTGGTTCCTTTGGGTAGTGCAGGGTGATACGAATGAAAAAGTGTTGTTATGTCGTGATAGGCTGAGCGCATTCATTTGCTTGTATATACCTTCTGGCTTGGGCCCACCTCACCTTCTCCTTGATAATCCTGTACCAGACTTCTTTTGATACAGCGAGGACATCTGGGTGTGCTTGAGAGCCCGTTCGTCGTGTTTATCATCCCATCGTCTCTCATACCATGTGATGCAGGAAACGACTTGATTGATGAATTTCCGCAGTAATCGAGCGTATGGAAGAGATGTTGCGATTGATAGAGCCGATGCTTGTGCCGTGGTATCGAGCCACTGGTAGTGATATGTTGAGTGAGTTGCTGCAGTCAACAAGCGTAGTGGCCAAGCAGGGGCGTCGCCTTGGACAAGCGAGACTTGTTCTTCCCCGTGCTCATGGTAACTGAGTTTCGAGCTTGTCTACATACGACTATAGGATACTATAGACTAGATCTGCCGTCTGTTCAATCGTCTGCGGAAGCTAACCCCACCGGACCGCTCCTAGCGCGTTTCACCACCGACTTGATCGTGCCAAGGCTCATTCCGGTGGAAGCCGCCGGTATGCCTAGGTTCTCAAGATCTTATCGTGGTCAATGTTAGTATCGACGATCATTCTGATGCCTTTATCTCGGCTGCACTTCATGAGCTACACTTTGGGTGTCTGCAACTTCCAGTTTCTTTCGCTGAAACACGATCGACGAGCAACATGACGAAGACGCGGTGGCACCGGAGTGGGTGACTGAAGCGACGCAACGACCACGTCACTGTCATTTGAGCTGGAAGGCGAAATCTTCGTCGCCGTGCCAAACACGACAAGCAAAATCTTTAGGCGGTTTCCAGCGACAGCCGTCTTGTCGAGTATCCTTTGCAACAGAATAACGAAGCGATCGGCCCAGTCCGGATCATGTCGATTCTCTCTGTACAAGCCCTCGGTCTCGATTACCACGAAAGCGTTGGGAATCTTGGTGAGAAGAAGTGCTATGAGATCTGCCCACTCATTCTCCGTGTGAGAGCCAAGCACTTTGACTGCATTTAGCTGCCCAGCAAACTCAGCGAAGAGGTCGGCAGAATGTTTTAAGATCTGGTGAGTTAGGCTCTTGAAAACGTTGGCCATGCAGTCTCCCTCGCCTGACAACATCCGCGGCAGAGTAAGGTTCCAAAACACACGATCGTTGCTGCTGTTGAGGCGCTTGATCACGTCTGCCGCTAGCACTCTTGCCTGCTTCTGCGCACTCAGAGCCGTTCGAACGATCAGAAGTGAAGACCGATCTGCTATCGCCCAAGCCTGTAACACCTCTATGATCCGGATGTTGCCCTGCGGGGCAAGTGCCGCATCGGTCCCGCGACGTGCAAAGGACTGAGCCTTTCTCAATGCATCCGCTGGAGACGTAGTCGGAGCCAAAAACTGCACTACCTGGTGGAACTCAAGCCGATAAACCCCTTGGCTGATGCCACGAACTTCCACCTTCACTTCCTCGGTAATCGCCTTGTTCGAAGTCGCGACACGCATCAGCTGAATCATGGAGGTTTCAAGCTTCTCTTGTTTTTCCAAGAGCTTGCTGTATAGTTCTGCGAATCGGGCTTGATGCAGATCCTGGATTATGCGGATATCACGAATTTCCGCCCTCGCTCCCGCGCTAGCGAGGTCCTCAACCGCAGCTGACGACACCTTGATCTGATCGATTAGCTCTTTGTAGTCGAGCTCGTACGGAGACTTCAGCGCAGACCACAGACGGCCAAGAGAACTTCGATTGTACCAGCGTACGCAAAGCCGGAGGAACAGAATGATGTATGCGTACAGCCTGGACAATGCATCTCTCATGTGATCCGTCTGGTACAGCTCCGCGTTAAGATCGGCGCGAGGAAGCACGTCTCCGATCGCGACGAAAGCCTGGGCGAGCTTCTCAACGAGCGTTGCACGATTTATGATACCCTTCACCGTGTTAGCCGCCGGCGACAGGGTAGAGCGAGGACAGCGCTAAACTTACCATCAATACAAGCTTTACGGCACCCCAAGCCAAGGCCACATACTCGGGGTGGTGTTGGGCGAGACTGTCGAAGACTTTGCTGTAGTACATGACGCGACCGGATAGCTTCTCGAGCCAAACCCTGGCCCCAGTGTGCTCCTTGCAACCATCCTCGTACTTCTTTTTTGCATCGTGGATAACCTTCATCACGTCTTCAATATTTGAAGCGCTGCCCGCAAGTGTCGATACATCGTTCGCGACGCTCAGCTCAGTCTTCAGGTCGTCTACAGCCTTTTGGTAAGCTTCCGCTGCAACATCTCGTCGCCCGGTATCGTAAGTAACTATCTCGAATGCGGGATCGATGGGACAAATCAGCTTACTTTGGACCAGCATGTGAAGTGTACCACGAGGCGTGGTTACTATGCACCACGACAGAAGACATGTTGATCGAAACTGGGGTCGATTGCCTCTTTTGACATGCGCGACAGGGTATGGTTGCAGCGCCTCACTTCCAGGGTCGCTGTGCGCAACTTACTCGAAGCTTTAGAAAGACGATGCGATAGAAATCAGTGCACATGTCAGAATCAAGAGCTTGTCCAAAGGGAATGTAGTTCCTGTGTCCATATGGTGCGTACAAGGCTGTGAGATGGTGGCGCAGCCAGAAAGACTTCGAGGCTGTGTCTACGCCAAGGCGAACATGCATATGTCGAGCGCATACTTTGAACCTTGCACGGAGATCACCAACTTACCCACCATCAATCGATTATAGCACAATTAACGCAGAAATCTCGGCTCATTTCGACCAAAAGCTAGCGAAGTGGTACCGCGTCTTTTGCCTCCTGCGCATCACGTCGAAGACTTGAGAGCGGGGCAAAAGCCAGGCTGGCATTGGATCAACGCGATCCCTCCAACAAATATTAGCCTTGGCCGTACCGAGACCGCAAGAGGAGTAGAAATGCAAGTCATGGAGACTCTCGCCCATGCGTCGAGTCTACTCGAACGGCCTAAGCGCTTGAAAGCCAGTAATATACAACCTCTACCACCAGAGCAGTCACCCTGGAACCGCGGAGCGAACAGTCCGGCGAATGTAGAGCCATATCACAAGGTCCAGTAAGCTAGACAATCACACAAGCGACCAAGGAGCAGGAGATACTTACAGCATGTGCTTGCAGGAAACGAGGGATATTCGGGGCGCACGGAAGAGACAAATTACAGGCCTGTCGACGACCTTGTCGAAGGTGGCCGCCGAAAGCGAGCAAAGTTTCAGGATTTAATTGAGTCAGATCCTCCGACTCCTTCTGACGATCATCAATTTTGGACATTTGACCATGTGCCCGCCAATATCGATGAGGTCCTCCACAGCTCCGCGAAACCTAGTCACGAGTACGAGCGATTCAAACAGCGATCAGACCTACCCTCGGGCACTAAATCGGGTTTCACCTCTGGCTCTGGCATACTATTGTCTGGCTTAGCCAGCACTCCTCCCGCGCCAGTCGCAGTCGAGAACGATGCGCAAAGGTTGACTCAACAGCATCGAAATACAATTCGAGAGCGACAACAAGGAGCCGGGTCCGTGGCGGCGGTAGGAAAGACTTCAATTTATTCTAAAACGATTGTGAAGAGCTCAGACGCTTCCGTCGAGTACACTGCGAATGTCTGGGACCCTAATAGCCGCTCTGGCACTCTCTCGAAGAGGAGAAGAGTTCAGTACACGGTTTCACAAGACAGTACTATGGAGAATTTACAACGCTTTAAGACACAATTCATAGCGATTCGAAAAGAGCAAGGCATGGCTTGTGGCGCGTCAAAGAGCGCCGTTTTGAATGACGCCGTACCCGTCAATGGAGCGCCCAGCAGGGCAGGACACATGGCACTTCAAGGCCAATCAAGCCCTCATTTACGCGGCCGTGGGTCAACTCGTGCAAATCGAGGCATGAATAGCTCTGTTGGCTTGCTGAGTCCCGTGCCGCCACCCTAGAAGCCCGCTGCATCCCAGCAGCCCCAGGGTCAGCACCAACCACAAGTGCAGCCCAATATTGACCCTGTCATCATCAAGCATGTGCAAGAGTTCCCCATGCAGCTGCCACCAGAAGGGCCGCCGCCCGGGACCCCGAAACACAATGCTAAACTTAAAGCTTATAGAAATTGCTACCTGAACATGCTTCTTAAGCAACTTGGCTATGAGGATCATCGACTGAAAGTCCTATCCCTGATGCAGGAGCAGCAGAACGCCGGGCAAGAAGTCACTCAGGACCTTGTAGCCATGAAAACCCGCGTCGAGGAAAGCCACGCAAATATGAAGTGCCAACTTGACAAGTTTAGAAGACTACAAAAGAAGTGGAAAGACGAGCGGGGATTAAAAACCAAAGAACAGGGACAAGGCTCCCATCGCGGACCTCGAGACGCCATCAATCCATAACGAGTAATCAACAACGCTCTTACGCAGAACGAACCTATAAATCAGGCATTCAAACGAAACGGACCATCACCTTCTAATTTCAACACCTGACGTCGGCAATGGGCAAGGTTCATGATACCTCAAGGTCAACTGAGCTAGCTTTCCAGTTCTGCGCCGAGAAGAACACACCAGAAAAAACGAGACCAAGACGGGGCCGTTAGGTGTAACACGAAGGTGCAATCGTACCATGACTCGAAGGCCGATTCTGTCAACTCGAGTTAGTTATCTCCAGGTTTCGATGACTCAGGTAGAGAGCAATAGCGCAGTGAGATCAAGCGTTCGGGACAAGAGAGAGAGCAGGATAACGCGTATTCACGACAGCTTCAGCCAGCTGCGATGGCGCTGCAGCAGGCTCGAAGAAAGTGCTTTGATCGATTTCTCCATGTAACGGTTTTACTTTCCCCTGGAAGTACCTTTGCACGAGACGTCAGGTTGTCAATCTGGGATCTGGAATCCTGCTGTTGAAATTACTAGAATGGATATAGGCAGCTAGTCACGCTTTCTTGCAAACATCTGTCTTGATGCAGGACCTAGTATAATCTCCGCCAACGTTATGTGCTTGTCTCTACCTGACTACTGCACATAATTCGACCGATCCTGACCGGTAGACTGACAATTGCATCAACTCTCGTCTATTAACGTAGGATCGGCCCTGCAGAGCCAAAGGTTGGATGATCGCACGTTCGTCGAGAGGCTAGCGCATGCGCAGAAAGTAACCAGCACCTGACTGTCTTTCCGTTAGAATGTATCAAGAAGTATAAAGGTCTCGTGAGTAGTCGGCCTTGGAGGCTAGGCTCCTGTCTAGGCGTATGAGTGGCTTAGCTTCGTACGGAGGCTGTGCCGCCCCTTCCCCGCGATGCGTCTCAGCGGGCACTTGCCAGGACACGTACTTCCTACCAATACCAACACTTTGGAGAACAAACAACACTCACGATAATCAAGGCCATCTAGTAGTTGTGCAAGCTGAGGATCACCCCATCGAAGCAGAATAAAAGGTTCGACTTACCCAGGTACCGTGCTCAGCCGGAATCATCCAAGGAGTCGGCTTCCAATGTGCTACCAAACCGTTGAACGTTATGCGGTCTGTCGGTGCCTATATTCCAGATCTCCCGTCGCTCTGTGCGCTTCAAATGCACGGTCTGGACATTCAGTAAATGAGAAGACGGTGCTTGTGGGCTACGCCTGCAGCACACACAGTAACTACCACGCCCAAGAGCAATCGGAAGAATCGGCTCGCATCGAGAATATGCTTCGATCCAATCATCATCAAAGTCGAACTCCTAGAGGCATTCACCATTCCTGCGCAGAGAGTAGCAATATGGCTGCAAGGGCCTTTGATGGCTTGGGAACAACGCAAGAAGAGCGAGATCCGGGGGAAATGGCTTCGATGCTTGATTGCCACAAGATATGGTACTATTCCAGTCCCCTTGATGTAATCCTCGTACTCCCACGCTGAGAATACTCAGGGACAAGCTTTCCAGTCGTGCCGACTTCAAGGACGGTACTATCGATATCGACAACCTCTGCTCCGAGCTACGTACTAAGGCCCGCTGTTCGGAGACTGGGGTCGTCGTGGATCACAAAGACGTAGAAGAAGCATTGCGCAAGCTAGATGAGCCCGAGAATGGCATGAGTGATGGCAAAGCAGGTGCCATTAGGAAGACAAGATCCCAAGACAACCGTGCCAGGCGACGGAAAAGAAGCCCGCGTAATGAAGTCAGTCGTAGTCTGCAAAAGAAACAGTCGAGCTGGCGCCGAATCGCGATGGCTTCTGATTCTAGCGAAGACGATTTGACAACCAGTGACTCGCAAGGTTCCCAAGTGGAAGTCAGCGATTTTCGACCGAGTCGTGAACACCGGGGCATGTCCCATGGATCCATTGATCAACCTCGAAGATCCAACACAACATCTAGCAAACTAAAGTATACTGTGTCTGAAGACACTACGAAGGACGAAGACACACGATGCCGAGCACAGTTTCAAGCGCTCGGATGCAGAACCGTGGCACGTGCAACCTGTCAGTTCTGAGCTTGAGGTTCCAGCGAATACGAGACAGGTCAGGCTGAAGCTACGAAGTACAACACATACAGCTGGGGCTCGGAGGATTTGATCGGTCAGAGAAGCAAGTCGTGACTTGGTGACGCAAGGCGTGCGGGGGCTGAGCTGCTCCGCCACGTCAGGCTGCCCACCCACCAACATTACGGCAGACGCATCCTACAATCGACACCACGTCCATTCCTGGTTCCCTGAGTGACTACAATACTTCAGCACATATTTCACTCTGCTGTTAAAATTGCGGATATACGTCACTAGCCACAGCATTCGGGAAGGTCCGCAGCGTCCTGCAATTCTTCCAGATAAACAGAAAGCGACGGCGCACGACAGACAACGGCGCGGAGGACTCATCGACATGATTACCCCGCAAATCTCATCCGCAGACCGGTGGTGAGGCGCACAAAGCTAAGAAATGCCATAGTACCATTTCAGAGGATGCGACGAAAGCGATCGGAGCGCCCTGCAAGATGAAATATGCAGCGCTACAAGCCCGATCGAGCCACGGGAATCTAGGTCGCCAGAAAGTAGGCAGCTAGAACTCCAATCTCGCTGAATTCATGCCCTCTCGGATAAGTGAGATTGGTGCTGGTGGGTTCCGTCGCAGTCCCGAGGAAGAGAGAGGCGGATGAAGCATGGCAAACGCTGCAATAGCCCCAAGTACTATTAGATCGAGTCCTGCCATGCACCGTCCGGGCTTTTCTTTACCCAGTCCCGCGGCTGGGAATGACAGGGTGAATTCTGGTCATGCTGGTGATCGTGAGAGCCCAAAGAATTCTAACCATGCCTGGTATGAGAACCGTCGCGTCCCATACTATTGGGAAGGAGCATATGAAAAACAAGAAACCTATTATCTCGACAAATTTGCTCCAGAAGATGGGGGGAAAGAGCGCCGAGATCTCATTCAGCCCAGACGACTGCCGGACCTAGAGCTTGCGAGAGCTTTGACACTGCTACAGGACAGACTGAGTGAAGATGAATTTGTACGCAGCGACAGTACGAGTATCCGGAGCGATATCAACCATGCCAAAACCACTTTACCACAAGAAATCGATCGTCGTCAGCGGGTCGCGTCGAATCCCAATCCTAGCATTCGAGTCACCGAGACAATTGGAAGTGATTACTCGTCAGACCTCGCGGCCTTTGAAAATATATACGCCCACCCGGGCTAGCAACCTGAGGCTTATTCCGCACCAAACCTTAACCCACCGCCCTTCAACTATATCACATCGCAATACAACATGGTCGATACATTCAGTTATCGGGGCTCTAGGATCTCAACTATACCTTCTCCGGACGATTTCTTCTGAGCTTCCGAGGGTAAAGCATCAAAAGTGCGAGGCAGATACGGGCAGCATATTTTGAGCGCCCGGGAACTAGCTGAGAGATCAGGAGTACAATTCAGGTATATGGCGACTACAGTATCACGATAATTGTCTACACAAAGTTGTTTGTTCCACCCAAGGTCAGCCGATGTCTGATGTAGACTGGCTGGGCCTTACACTCTGGAGATATATTCTCAAGAACACAGGATTTGCATCATATTCGTTCACTCTGTTCCATCCATGTGCGAGCGCTTGTGTGAATCTCACCGGTTTACTCGTTCATGTTAAGACTGGAGAGCTTTTGTTCAGTAGAGAGGAGGCATCGCTATATAATGCAAGCGAAAAAGAAGGATACTTCGGATGATCAAATAATGTAGTATGCGCAGCATTAGGCTAGATCCTTGCCATCCTCACGGTCTGCAATAGACCTGGCGCAGAGTTAGAATAACTGCATAGCACAAGAATGCTCGATAGATGTTGGTGTTTAGTTTCAGCCTGGTTGTCACCGCCTCTGTCGCTGCAACACAGAGCAAGAACAGAAACGTCATCGAGTGCGGTGGACTATAGCGAGGTGTAGGGCCAAATTCCGACCGAGGAGACTCTTCATGAACCTGGCCCACTGGGTCCATATTTGTAAGTGCTCCCAGTCAAAAATGAAGACGCTTTTCATGAATTAGGCCGATGTCGAGTATGAGGAAGACACGAGGACCTTAGACCAAGCGACTTGACAGTGTTGCACAAGGCTGATCCTCACGGCGGGCTTGTCAATGAAGCTGGCTGCCTGAACTACAAGGCTGAGTCGATGTAGCATGGCGTGGGGGCTGAGCTGCGTTATGCACGAGATTTAAAGCCACGCTCGCCCCACCAAAGCCTTGCTCCTGCCAGTCCAGTCTTCGATCCAAACCTGAACATAACAGCCGTGCTTTTTATATTGTTTTCGAAACTTGAGGGTACACTCTCCCATCGGAAAGACGATGTACACAGGAAAGAAAAGGTCTAGAGAGGCGACCAAAAGCCCCAGCAGCCCGGGGCCAGAGAAACAAGGCTCGACGAAAAGATTGCACCTTTCGGACACCCATCATCTGGTCGCTCCATCACATGTTGTTATCCATCGGGTGTTATGCGATCGCAATAAGAGATACCACGAGCAGCATGACCCTAGTTCGGACTACGTCGGCATCCCTCGCCTGCTCGTAGGCGCAAATCGAACGACAGCGCTGCGCGGTCAAGAGCGTATTCTCGATTTGGAAGATTATCTCGAGGATCATGGCGGGCTCCATTTCGCGGTTTTTATAACATACAACTGCATCGCTCATCATGAGCGCACTAAGCAGGAGTTCAAACGTCTGCCAATGCCCAAAATGGATTCAAACATCGCAGCTCAGGCTAGGCCATTTTTCCATGTCCTTCAGCAGAACGGCAACGAAGCAAAGGCCGAAAAGGAGATACTTATGCTTTACGAAGATCTGAGAGAAGCCTTGGAGTTGCTGCAGACGGATGATGCAGATTCACTCACGGAATTGACCGAAGCCGACAATCTGGAGTACCCGTACCTACAACTCTACCATCGAAAGTCACTACTGACCGGATCCAAGACCCACGAACTGGCCCCAATACATCGTGAGCACATCAATGGCTTATATGACTACCTGGATCAACGCGTTGGTCCAGAATATGCCGAGGCAGAGATGCTGTTCAAGATAGGCCTGGTCAACAAGAAACACTGGACCAAGCTATATCGACCGGGTGCGATGGTGGTGACATTCGACTCTGGGCAGCCTATAGCTCACGTGTGTGAAACATGTCCAGTACAACTCGATGGCGCTCTTCAAATGCGTTGCTGGACATGGGAGTTTGATGGAAAATTCTTCCGCAAGACCGTTGATCTTTACATTCCCTGGCCTTCAGAGAACGACAGAATTTCCATCCATGACCTACAAGTATATCCTCTAGAATACGCGGACGAAGGACTTGCAGACGAACTCAGAGCTCGAGGTGAAAGTTTCTGGAAATGCCGCTCTCGAAGATTTGTCAGTTACTGTGTGCCACAGAACAGCATGGAAATTCAAGTGGTATAGTTGCTTCGCTGGGCCCAAAAAAGCATGTCCGCTGACATCAATAGGCCAATTTGCGATATATGGTGGATACCGAAACCTACAAGTTGATGCACGGCGAAGAGGAGAAGCCATCGGATCGCATTGAGCTCGAGGACAGCGTCATGAATGATGAGCATCCACCGCCTGAGCCTTTCACTCTCTTACTGCCAGCAAGGTTGCGTGGGTATGGATTTCACAACAAGAAATGGAGTATGCTACGTGACCCTGCTGAATCGGGTTACAAATGCTAAATCCAAAAACAGATTGGTTGCTAGTAAAACACATCCAAGACATTCCGTGGGACAAGTCGACATTCGACCATCGACTAGTCTTGTCCGAGGAGAAGAAAGAACTCATCAGAGCTTTGATCACCGTTCACATCGGTAAGACCGAAGTAAAGTCTGACTTCATGGAAGGCAAGGGAGAAGGCCTCATAATTCTGCTACATGGTGGACCGGGCACAGGCAAGACTCTTACAGCCGAAAGTGTGGCCGAACTGGCTGGGCGACCGCTTTACCGTGTGACCTGCGGCGATATTGGTACTGATCCAGAAAGCGTGGAGAAATATCTCGAATCGGTCCTCTTTATCGGAAGCAAATGGGGCTGCGTAGTCCTTCTCGATGAAGCGGACGTGTTCCTTGAGGAGCGCACAAAAATGGACATGCAACGCAACGCCCTTGTCTCAGTCTTCCTGCGCGTTTTGGAGTACTACGATGGCATTTTGATTTTGACAACCAATCGCATTGGCACCTTCGATGAAGCTTTCAAATCACGTGTGCAGCTCGCATTGCATTACCCACCACTAGACGAGGGCAGCCGAAAAGACATCTGGTCCAATCTGATGAAAGCACTCTCTGAAAGCGGAGAGAATGCAAAATTTGATGACATTCAAAAGAAATTGGGGACTCTGGCGCGAAACTCCTTGAATGGGCGACAGATCAGGAACACAGTAAATAACGCTCGGCAGTTGGCGAAGTTCAATAATAACGAGCCACTGCGATATTATCACATCGACAAGGCTTTGCAGGTGACGGTCGACTTTGAGAATTATGTCTCTGATGTGCATGGGCATGGGGATGAAGAGTATGCTCGGGAGATTGGAAACCGATGAGATCTTTCATTTTGGGGGCGGTATTGTCCATTCTAGCTGTGCTTGGGTGATGGTTAAAGTCAATGAACACGTCAAATCTCCTACCTGGTTCTATCCCAAGGTAGTTGATATCCGTGAATCTCTCAAGCAAAGCGCTCTTTGCATTCACTTGAATCTCACACATAGACCCTGACTAACGATCACCAGCTTTCCTCCTCCCCAAGAGCTTTTGATTCCTGCGTCACCATCTCCAACCAGCTCTCTTGCGATTTTCCCCCGCACTCTGTATGCTTCTCAATGTTCTGATTATCTGACTTTTCCGCTACCTACCATACCCTCGTTTTGTGCATCGAGTGTAATGCTCCACCGCCAGCATGCTTGCTGATCTTGGTTCAGGGAGCGTAATGGAATATTTGCAACGAGCTTGCTAAATCGTTTGCTACTGTTTACGATATAACAGCACACGCTACCATAATAGTGTACATTTCAGCGTCGCGTTCCATTAGCGCAACCCCTGCCAGAACACTAGGCACCCAAGCAGGGGGCTGGATACGCATCACTTTCCTCACTGGACGTTCTCTCCTGCATACTGCATCAGATTATTCTGAGCTACCTCATTTGCCATCAAATTCCTTCGATAACCATGCGCTTTCATCAATGTTTAGACGCGTTTGGGCCCGGAAATTGCCAATACGGTGGCGTTTAGAGCACAGCCTTGTGACGTAGGGCTTAAGAGGTCGATACCATAAGTACGATTGGGTGTACACCGGTTTGAACAGACTGCATGCCACACAGCATCGTGGCTCTGCTGACAAGAAAAGTTTGCCTTACGTCAGGCGCACATGAGCTCTAGGTGGCAAATTGTGGGAAGTCCGTCATCACTGGTCAGGCGACTTTTGAACATCGTCTACCGCTTTTCCGGTCAGCCAGGGCTGACCTATGTCCATGGAAAGATATAGCCAATAAATGATATTAGACTTCAATGACATTTACGCGTATCAATAAGGCGAGCCCATGGCTGAATTGTTCTCGCGATAAGGCCTACCTGGACTGCAGAACGCACAATCATGATGCGTTTGTGGCTGTCGAACTCTAGCCAATAGCTACACACCAGCTGTCTGGTTGACCGGTGACAAACAGGCGGCGGGCTTTCTAGCTCAAATCATGCCCACATCGTCTGTCACCGTCCCTTCGAGTAACCTTCGCTCTCTTGGAAGTTAATTGTGGAGCCCAGTGTGACTTAGCGTCTTGTGTTATGACATCGAGTCTAGCTTTTAACGAGATGTCCTCTTCTACCCAACAAACAATGGCCGTCTTGATTGTGGCAGGCACCAACGGCCTAATACAGCTAGGCCTATCAATCTCAGACCTAGCCTTGGTCATCGATCAAGGCAAGAAATTTGGCAACTTTGTTCGCGCGGGACAAAACGACAAAGATCTCTGATGTCCTTGACGAAGATCGGGAGGCTGTACTCAAGAGGGGTGGTCTTGTGGATGCACGCGAAATGGAGAAGAGATGGCCGATGATGAATTTCGTCTATCGAGGCGTGAAAGTAAAGGGCAGGATTGTGCAAAGTCCACCATGTGACTCTTCTGTACAACAAATAACCCACCAAAGAAAGAATAAAAACACCCAAGACGGCGTGGATAGCTTCACGTGGGTCATGGTTGCGATCACTTCGGCGTTGGATGTATGCTTGCCGTCAAGTGGGATTCAGGAACTTCTTATCCGCGTATTCGTTCAGGTGCTGGACCGTAAAGACGACACTGCACTTGCTCTGAGAGTGCACATCAAGAGGAATATCGAGTCTTGGAGGTCCTTCGGCTATGCTAGAAACATAGCACACTCAATTAAGCAAGAGATACAAAAGAGCCTCTCGGATGGCGTACCTGGTCAGCTTCCGACACGTGCTGTTCCTCAGCTTAACGAAGCAGAGATGAAAGATACGGAAAACATGCTTCTTTGGCTTCTTAGAGGAGATTCGACAGTCTTCAGTGCTATGTCTCCGATTGCTTTCTCTATCGCTGAGGCTTGGAAAAAGGTCGATCTTGACCTGTGTACAGACGGAAACCCTGTCCGCGAAAGTCAAGCTTGTGTTACGTATCGCGCTGGTCATAGATCTTCCTGGGATCTGACTTCCATGGCGACACCAATCCCAAGAGGTCTGGGTTCCCGGGCCCTCCAGATCTCTTGGCCTCGCGACAAGCCCGAGTCTATGATCGATGCACTTGGAGTCAAACGCGCTTTGGTGAGCGATATGACTAAAGCCTGGCAGTACGGCAAGGATGCTGCTCTTCTTCTCGAATTAGTCGGTGAAGCCGATGGACCATATGGACATGCGACGGAAGTATACTACAGCTTTCAAATCCCCGACGTTGCCCGTGTCCACAAAAGATATGATCCGCATATTGGAATGCTGGCCGATCAGGGCATTCCTGTGGATACCGAGAAAACACACAATGCGTTGGAGGAGATCGTGATGGGTGAACCAGCAGACAGCTTGCGGTGGCTCCACAGTCACGTCGCACAAGACTATTTAGTCAAAGTCGACAACATTGACGTGGTACGCGAGCCAGAATTTAACTCTGTGTACTTCAAGTACCAGGCTTTTATCTTCGGATTCTACTACCAGCTGCTGCAAAAGCTTCTATCTTTCGATTTAGTGGAGACTGCGGCCTTCTTCCACGGTATTTGGGGTACATAGAGTACGACATTTCTGGCCATGTGCACTCAGCTCGGTCGCTGTCTAAGGAGGGATAAAAGGGCGAGCCGGGCTCATATACTATATGTGCTCGCAGCAATGTACAACGGTCGTCGCAAGATCTTTGATACGAGCTCAAAACTTCCGCGACTTGTTGGTATTCTCGGACCCATCTCATTACTAGCGCTTCCCCTTATCCATACGACGGACAACCCAAGCGAAATCTCGAAGATTGCTGTCGTTGATCTCCCAATCGTTGATCTGAACGCCGACAGCGCTGACGGAGATTTGATGGCAAGCGACGGTGGAGGCTTAAGTTTCGAACATCCGAGTGAGAACGTTCATGTTACAGCCGCCGTCCAACCAACAAGTCCAGCTCATAAGTGGACTGTGCATCCACACATGAGCATAGCACTAGGCGGACAGAACACCAGCGGTGTGGTTATGGCCGCTCGATGTGGGAAAAGGCTCGTTGGGTGGTTTAATCCACTGGCTGCTGATGTTTCATTTCTCAGTTCAGCTTATTTAATGAAGTCGTATAGTGAAGAGGAGGTAGTCGCTTTTGAGGTGAAAGATGAACATTGGGTAGCCGGTAAGGCTTTACAGCCAGATCCGGACCGTCCAGGCCTCCAATTCGGCGTCGTGCATTCTAATAGCTCTTCTAGTCTACGATATGCCGCCGCTGGGTTTTATGCGGAGAAAGGCGAAGAAGTAGCCATTG
The DNA here is from genome assembly GCA_025504975.1 of Plenodomus lindquistii. Classification (NCBI taxonomy): domain Eukaryota; kingdom Fungi; phylum Ascomycota; class Dothideomycetes; order Pleosporales; family Leptosphaeriaceae; genus Plenodomus; species Plenodomus lindquistii. The sequence continues at coordinate 180,875 of JANUWI010000002.1, read as the reverse complement.
CCAGGTCTTCTAGTGAATTCTGTGGAGCTTTCGACAGACTGAAGGCACAAGATCGAGGTGTAGTCATAGCATAAGCGTAGCAGGATGTTCTTCTTCTGAAATATAGCGTCAATAAAATTGCAATCATCTTCCGTCTATGATATTTGCAGCAAACACTAGCTCAGCAAAATGTATCCGACATTCCTAAATCTGCCTCAAAGTACTTGGGGTTTCATTGACAGAGATTACTAGTGTGCACGGGTAGTCCGTTACCTACGTGATTCACGATTGGCAGCAGCTCGAGCAAGTGTCAAATCACGTGGGTAACAGATGACCCGGGCGCTTGAGTACGTCGCGACTCGACCTGCATGCTGTGAGCCGGGACCCAACTCCAGATAGTGAGTGCAATGGTACAGTGCACCTGCGATACCCAGTCCCAAACGGCCCGCACACAGACCCCGCTAATCCCATTGATTCTGCAAGAGTGAGAGTGAAGGCAGGTGCTATCGTTTGTCCTTTGTCGTTTGTTGGGGCACCCTACCGGTATCAGCACCAATCCCGGTACCTTCCAACACTGAATACCACGAAGCACGTTCGACCTTTGATTCAGTGGGGTTCCAAGATGCGCATTCCCGTGTTACATACTGCACCTAGCAAACACGCACGCTTCTTCGCACTGTGCAGGTGCCAATCGACAATAGCAAACACACCATCTCACCAGTACCCCCCAGGTGCGCGCCAGCCTTCGACACAGCCAGCCGCGTTGCTAATCGAGTGACCGGTGACCGCGATTAGCACTCCTTCTCACCAATAGCACCTAAACTTCCCTTCCGCCGTCATGGCTGGACATTCCCCGCCAAAATCTTCGTACGCAAATCTAGCAGTCATAACTTGAATTTGTGGCTGACAGCATTGCAGGTACACCACGGCTTTTGCAGCTTTCGAGGCTCTGTGGGAGGTAAGACACGTTGCCGCCATACTGGCATACCCGACACTCGCAATGTCATAGCTACTAACAATTGCTCTAGGCTAGAATCACCGCCTACTTTATTAACGTAGGTTATAATCACATTGTCAAAGTTAGAAGAGAGCAACTAGATAATTAGCCCCGCTTTATAACCTGTCCATCAGAAATCACAGCCATCTCTATAGCAGACGGCTACGCGAGGATCTTAGGCTAGCTGCAAGCTGTGTTAGTTTATATTAACGCAGGCACACAAGCGCTTAGCTAGATCTTGCATAACGCAAGCGTTGCACGCGTGCCTGTATTCATCTTGACTAGCGTGCGTCTGTATACTAAAGCTGGAGAGATGACGGGATCACGGACATAGTATATGCACGAATAGCAGGAGACCCCGACCGAAAGGCTATCGTTTGCCAATACTGCAGATATAATGGCGAGATTCAAACAGGCCTTAACATCAAGCAGACTGTTGTACGAGCCCTGCAATTTGCGAACAGCGGACTAAAAGGAGGACCAGTATACGTCGCAAGCGCACGAGAAACACTTGCAGAAGAAATCAAGAAGCTATATGGATTAGACCAGGGACAATGGAAGGCCGTCGGTCTTGGTGCTTTGCCAACTCATACCGTCGAAGAGGCAAGTTTTACCTCTCTACAGCCTGAAATATCCTTAGTTATGTGTGATGAATGCTCTATAGATAGCACAGGCTTTAGTGGCGAGTATGCGGCCACTAATCATGACGGGATACTCAGGAAGGGATCGACGTTGCCTCGAACAGATTGTCGCTCTCGCGGATCTCATCCCCGGCTTACAAGTACATGACACTGGGGGTAGCGACCTGTGTTTTCCTTTCTCACATCCGGCATCTCAAGGTTTCCGTCTAGATACCAATGAATGCACACGCGATGCTGACATGATCTTACTCCTCGACTGCAATGTCCCCTGGATGCGGTCTAAGAATCCGCCACCAAACGGCACAGCATATATCAGATTGACATCAATCATCTGAACGAAAGGACGCCAGTGTCTTTCTTCCCGGCCCATAGACGGTGGAGAGCTGAATGTTATACTTCATTGAGGCAAATTCTGTCCCACATCACGACATCTACGCTGAGCGAGATGCTACAACAACCCTTGTTCCGGGCACGCAAAAAGGCACTGGTAGATGATCGAGACTCGCTGAAATCGCGACACGGGTCTGTCTGGGTGACGAATAACCTCTTGACACGAGCAACATTGGCCGTCTTCTTAAGCATTGTCTTCCGGACACAACGGTGTTTCTGGTTGAGGCGGTCACATGCGCGCAACTTCTACCCGATCAGCCTGGCGCTGATAGACCTGACAATTGGATCGATTGCGGCGCAACAGGTATCGGCTGGAGTGATGGCGCAGTACTTGGTGTCAAGATGGCTATGGACGACGCCGCTGTCATCAGGAAGGATGAGCACGAACCGACGCTTATTTGCCAGGTTGTAGGCGATGGAAGCTTCATGTGTGCCGCACCTTCGAGCGCGCTGTGGGTTTCGTCAAAGTACAAAGTACCAATCCTCACAGTTGTACTCAACAATGGTGGTGAGTTTCTTATTGAAAACCTGCTACACGTCCATTGACTCAATCAACAGGCTTCAAAGCTCCAAAGCATTCCACGGCTTTGGTATATCCTAATGGATTGAACGAGGGAGCGACTGATGACGAGATGAACATCTCCTTCGAACCATCTCCAAACTATGCAGCACTGGCAGAAGCCGCTGCCGAAAGTCGTAATTCTAAAGATTCTACAGAAGGTCTAAGAATTTAGATGCTAGCCATACAGGTAGACTCAGTAGCATCATTGCGAAGACAGCTGAGCAGAGTCTCACAGCGAGTGCTGAACGAAAGGAAAGGCATGTTGATAGAGGCTTTGCTGTCCCGATAAAGCAGACTGAATGTGCTTGCCGGGCCAGATCATCATGATTCTACGTCTTAGCAGCTATCATCGGTTCTACTTTCGCGTGAGGCAACCATGTTGCCTTGCAGTTATGATTGGCATACATCGACTCGGCTACCAAACTGCTTGAGCCATATCACCGCCCCCACACATTGACACATGCTATCTTTTGAGTGTCCGAACCTCGTATGCGCCGTGCAGAAGCTTTTATCTGGTCGTGTGTCCCCCCTCCCCCACGGTATTGTCTCCGCTTCTTGATTGTGCGACAAAATTGCCTCCCCCGATGCACACTTTTCGAAGCGCGCTGCGTGCTTTGTAATTTTGAACCTTGAGGGACAGAACATACGTGTCTCTCAGGCTCCCAATCTAATCAGCAAATAGATCACCTTACTTTGAACTTCCGTGTACAGCCTTCCAAGAAGCCCAGCCCTAATGGCTGAGTCCTCCTGGTCGAACGTACTGATCGACACGAACACTTAAATATGCCGGCATACAAGCACGCACAAGTCGCCCTTGATGCAAACAGGCTCGCGACTTAACTTCTAGTCATGTTTCTGAAGCAACATCTCCGCTCTACCGACGCGACATCAGGTTCTGAATTCTGAACCCGCCATGGAACTTCCGCCTGGAGCCAAGTCCAACCCTACAATCCCGTCTCACTGTTTTGGTATACTCACGTAATCATATGAGTGTGCTTCCTGTTCATTACGAGATTGTTCTTGCTCCGAACCTACGTTCGCGTGTTCATCAAACAAACCTGGATTTTCGAAGATGATGACATGTATCAGAGGAATTATCCCCATGAAGTTCGAAGAGTTTGATGATGAACGATAGCTCGGATGCTGGGCCCAATGATACATCGAAGACGGATAGTCATGATCCGTAGATGGTAGTACAATGATACAAAGCACGTTTCAGCTTATAAGCTCATTGGCACAAGGATTAGTATTCCTTGTGTGATATGATGAGCTCCTACAGTACATACTGTTCTAAGCCATTTTACTTACGATCAACAATATTTGTCAACCTTAGAATCTTCAAAGCAGGCTACAGACTACTCCGCCATGAGTAACATGCGGGGGACTAATCCTAGGTAGCGAAACATAGTTACCTACATCTTTGATAGCGCATTGAAAGCCCCGATGCTCTAGGTGATTCGCATTGCAATTGTAATGGCGATATGAAGACTATCATTAAGCTCCTTAGTAAATGGGATTGGATGAATGAACAATGAATGAACGATTCGGGGCTGCAGAGAGTAAGGCGGCTGATATAGGAAAGCGAACACTTGCTTTGGCAGATAATTGTCTTTAGTTAATAGAAATGTTGGAACGGTGCTCAGATTTTGACGACTACAACAAGGAGGAATGACTGATAATTAAGTACGGCACTTTAGGGCTCCTGCGAGGCATAGAGAATCGGCATGCATCGTCATGATAATGGACGGAAACGCATTGCAATGTCGCCACGGAAAGATCCCCAAGCAAGAAGTTTCGCTTTAACATTTGTACTGATGAGAAGCCGTAGGGGGGATCTATAGGCATTACATAAACCTGAATCTACTTTACGAAGTGAAAGCATACTCTACATCTAACCCACCAAAATTATAAACCACTCGTCCCCCCCCTTAAAGCAGCGGCAAAACCCTCTTCTCAGTAAAAGCCCACAACAAAGGCGAGTAATCAGAAGCCCAAGCATTACCAGTCCAAAACGTACTACCCTGACCTTGCAGAGCATACAAATCCGCATAAAAGCCCGCAGCAATAGCAGCAGGGTCAACATTGAGCTGCAGATTCTTGTGCTCGCCCCACGCCGCAAACTCAGTCGTGGAAGTCGTGACGCCATAGTTCTTGCCGATGCGCGACACTGCGTCCTTGACTAGCTGTTGTGCGGCGTCTGAGTCGGGCTCGCCGACCACCTTGACGGTCAGGTACCCTGGGACACCGACTGTCTCGATGCGCCAGACGAATTTGCCTTCTGGAAAGCCGGTGGCTTGGGATAGGTCTACGTTGTAGAAGCTGGTTAGGTCTGGAAGGCCGGTGTTTCGGATCACGCCGACAAAGTACGGCACGCGTTTCCACTGGGTGAAAAGCGCTGTCTCGGCCGGGGTGATGTCAAAACCGGCCAAGTTGTCTATGGTAGGTGGGATGGTAACAAGGAGTTTTTTCGCTTTGATGTGCTTGCGACCGTTGGGCGTTTGAACAACGACACTGACGCTATTGTTACCGCGAGTGGTCTGCTCAACCTTGCTTTCGAAAAGCACGCTATTGCCGAGGTACGCCGCTGCCTTGTCGTAGACTTGTTGGATTCCGCCGCTCGCAGGCATAAGATAGCCTGCACTCAAGCCGAGGAGATGCGGCGAACCAAAGTTCTGGAGAACGTAGAGTGTAGGGGTGTCGAGCAAGTCTGCAACGCCGTGGGCAAAGATCCACACAACTTGGAGAACGTCGGTGAGATTGTACTTGGACACGAAGGCACCGAAGGGCATGAGGAGGTCCTCAGGTACGGGTGTGGGTAGATCATAGGCTCCTTCCGATATGCCGTTGAAGTTGATGGTGGTGAACAGGTAGTTTGCCAGTGGGCCGATGAGATCCGTAGGGTTGACGGCCGTTGCATTAGGTAGTAGGACGCCGGTCTTGAAATCTACAATCTTCGATGGGAGAGGCGAGACGGATACATTGGCCAGCGGAACGTCGAAGCGGCCGAAGAATCCCAAGGTCTGTTCATTGTTTATGTACGCTTGTACACCGTAATCGACTGGCATGCCGCTGACAGGATCAATGAACGTCTCCACGTGACCTCCGAGGCGATCTGATATCTCTACAATGGCAATGGACTTGTTCTGGTCGGTAAGGCGCAGACCGGCGTAAGTACCGGTTGCACCACCACCTATGATGACGACATCTCGCTCAATGGTCTCCACGTCTCCGGCGGATGGAGAGACAGAAGGTGCAGAGCATGAAGATTGATCAGATGGGGAGGCAAGGATTGTAGGGGCGCATAGCGCAGAAGCGAGAAGCAGTGCCACACGCATCGTCAAGAGACTTTAAAGAGCGTGTTAGAAGTCAAGACGTGCGAAAGGTGCAGTAACAGCAGTTGGGGTACATTCCCTTATAGTATTGCGTTGGTGGGTATGTAGAAATGCTTAGCGGAATGACTTCGGATATTATCAACTTTCCCAAGCCCCCGTGGTATACCGAATACGGCCAGATTAATCCCAGGCATGCCGGTCTTAGTGAGCTGTTACCTGAGCCCTCTGTCAGTGTATTGGCAAAGAGGTGGAAATCCCTTGCTAAAATACGTCGATACTTTGCTAACTACAACCCGCCAGCGGAAGTACAACAGACTATAGATCGAGCAGAGTACATGCAATATGGTAGGTATGAAAGATACCTCGTTACCATATCCATTGTACGAACTTGAAACAGTAGACAATTCATTGTTGGCGTTGTTCCAAAGACGAAAGTCAAGTTGCGCTTCTGCCCTACACAGTATGTCCGGCTTACGCAAGTTGCGCCGTCTCAAAGGACGCGATGGTGGGGCTGAGCTGGCTGCCGAGCCGCAACCTGCCGCAGAAGCAACGATGAAAGTACCGATGCAGCACTTCGTTCGCGCTCAGACTTGAAACGTGGTCGTTTTTTTGCGGATCCTGGTTATCATCGTGTTTTACAGGGGGACACTAGAACAACCTTAAAACGCTACTCCCATGTGCTCATCAATACTTGGGTACCATATTGAGAACTTGAGAGCTTGCCAATTGACTGCACAGGTGTGGTTGTCTTATGCGCGAAATGATCGAGATACGAAACTGCTGTGTTCGGGCCGTGGGAAGTTGTGAGGTGATTCTAGCAGAGTCTGCAGCCACAACGATCGATGTCAGATTAATGATGCGAATCCTTGCCGCATCTGTGATGTAAGACGACTGCTAGCTGACAACATCGGTTATTCTTTACTCCCCAAAACTTACTATGTAACCATCGTCTTGCTGCGCATTCTGTTTGCAGTCATTATTCATCTCAAAGCGCAGTCGGCCGTCTGCTATATACACAGAAACATCTCTGTCTTGAGCAGAACGCTCCCGAGTGAGCAATGACGTTGCTCTCTCTTGTTGGCACTCGCCTTGTAAAGAAAACTCGTGGACGTATTTCTGAATCTGATTGCTCGATCTCATTGAATGAAAAACATTGTCATATGTACATTTTCTCTCACACTACCTTCCTAATACAGCACACCCTTTGTACTCCTGACCTCGCCCTCCCACTGCTTAACAACAGTAGTAGCATGCCTTATCGCCACAGCAAGCGCCTTGAACGCACTCTCCGCCCTATGGTGATCATTATCGCCCCTCAAGCAATCCACATGCAGCGTTGTCCCACTAGCCTGCGCAAAACTCTGCAAGCAATGCGGAATCATCTCGCAGCTCAAATCCCCAATCTTCTCCCTCTTCAGTCCCAACTCAATGATGCTGTAGGGCCGATTCGACAAGTCAATCACCGCGCGCGATAGCGCCTCATCCAATGGCGCGTATGCGTGTCCGAATCTCGCCAGCCCAGTCGATCCCTGCAGTGCGTTTTTGAACGCAGAGCCCAGCGCGAGAAACGCATCCTCGCTCGTGTGGTGGTCGTCAATGTGCAAGTCGCCCTTGCACCGGATTCGTAGACTCCAGCCGGCGTGCTTGGCGAGGGCGTGGATCATGTGGTCGAGGAAGCCGATGCCGGTGTCGACGGAGATTTCCTGCGAGTTGGACTTTTGCGTTGCATGATCTTTTTCGATCTTCTCGCCTTCCCCGTTGAGGTTTTGCTTGTCGAGGGCGGCCCAGAAGTCGGAGTGTTCGTAGGCGAGGAGGTCGCCGCCGTCGAGGTTGAGCGAGACTTGGATTTTGGTCTCGTTGGTGTCGCGGTTTAGGGTGCAGGTTCGTGGCATTGTGGCGGTATTCTCTTTTCTGATTGATTGTTGGTTTGTCGGATGATGTGTGAGAGCTGTTGTTTCGGTGTGGAAGTCCAATTGATGCGTAATGGCAATTGAGTGGTCAAGACAAAAAGTTCAAAGGAGCGCGATGGGAGGGGCTTGAGTTCCCCACGCCCCACGTCACTGTGCCAAGATTTGTAGGGCTGAGAAAACCAGCCGGCCAACCACCGCGCGGCCGAAACTAAACCCTGTGCCGCTAAAATTTTGATATCGCAAAGTCACGCATCGAGCAGTCCATCACGCCAACCAAATCAACGTGCTGTTGCCACAACTCATTTTCGTCGTCGAGGAAAGGGTTGATTATCAGTCAAAATGCCAGGAGCAACATCAGAACCGGCCCAGGTCCCCATCCTGGACCCTACATCTGCTACGGACGAGGAGATCGACCCATCCGTGGACCGTGATAGAATCCGAGTCGTGAGTCCGATCGTACAAAGCGCAAATGGACGCACTTCTCACGCTGTATAGCTGGCTGGAGCCACAGAGTCCGCTGCATCATTTCAGTTCGATGGTGAAGATCATACACTGGGCAATGCGCTGAGATATATCATCATGAAAAAGTGAGTCAAGCAACGAGGGTCTCCCAGGCAGTGGAACTGCTTGCCGTTAGATTCTGTTGGGGTGTGTTTGAGAAATGCGGTAGCTAACGCTCAGTCTAGCCCGGATGTCGAGTTCTGTGGCTACTCCATTCCTCATCCGTCAGAGGCCAAGATGAACCTGCGCATACAAACATATGGTGAAATTCAATCGTCTCAAAGTTTCTGGCCTGCCAGCTAACATCTTCAGATAATGTCAGCGTCTACACTGTGTTGGAGAAAGGTCTGGACGATTTAATGGCCATGTGCGATGTTGTCGAGGAGAAGTTTACCATTGCGCGTGATGACTTTGTGAACAAGATGGAGACTTAGGGTGCTTTGTGAGGTATCAGTCAAGAGTAGTGCATTGCAGGCGTTCACTGGGGCATTGGAATCTGGCGCACGACTAAGGAAATGGTATTGTCTCGAGCTATATACACGCTTCTTGCGGTCTTCTCATGTTGCACTCCAGCTGAGGTAGATTGATCAATTGCGGCCCTGCACGTCTTGTCAGTGAATGCTCTTCTAAATCATGAGCAAAGGCACATACCTCCAGGAAGCCTTTCATGAAGTTGTTTGGCAGTCTCGCCTTGGGCTCCTCCTCGGCACGGAAGTACTTGAGCACGTGCGACAGTTGCTTCCAGAAATTGAGTGTTTCCTGGGCAATAAATCAGCATTGGACGTAGGATAGATTGCGCTGGCGGCGTACCTGGTACTCCTGGTGGCTGTTGAATAGTAGGACGTCCACTGTCTTCAATTGATTCACGTATCGATGCCGCTCGAACTCTTGCCGCATCTTTGTCCGAAGTGTGGAAACAGGCATGTTCAACGAGTACATGGTCTGGATTTCGGGAGCCTATTGTGTCGCCGTTAGCCTCAGTCCTTGCTCCATTGGCTCTCCCCTTTCCCCTCCACCTCGGCCAGTGCTGCGTATGTTCAGTCTGTCCCCCCTCTTCGCCCACTCGCTTCGTAGGCTCCCGGCGGATCTCGCTAGCAGAGTTCGCTACAGAAAGAGGAAGCCACATACCGACCGAAGCCAGTCCCGGTAGCTGTGAACGACCCTCCTCTTCGCATCAGCCCAGCTGAGTGCTGTGAGCGCGTTAGTAGGCTGCAGGGCCCAATGTGTGGTGAGGGTATATAACTGACACGAGCGCGTGCGCTGGGCGAGATATGTGGGGTTGATGACCATGTTTGCCGTGTGCTGGAGCTTGAAGTTGTCTCGGGCCTGGACGTGAAGTGACGATGCGGCTCGGGTGGAGTGCTCTAGCGCCAAGGCCAACCCGCCTTAGCGCTGGAATTTGGGGTAGGCGCATCGCGAACTAGTGACGAACTTCTGCTTCGCGCTCTCATTACCAACACCAACACATCCACCGCTTCGCCAACACAAAGTAACAACTCCAACACTCTCTCACGACCAGTAAAACCAATCAAATCGCCACTATGCCACCCGTCCGCACCGCCCGCGCCTCGAAGAAGGCTCCACCGGAGGGCTTCGAGGATATCGAAGACACCCTGCTTGAGTTCCAGAACAAGATGAAGGACGCCGAAAACGCATCGCACGAGGGAAAGAAAAAGTACGAGATGACATGGCCCATCTTCCAAATCACCCACCAGCGTTCACGATACATCTACGACCTGTACTACGAGAAGGAGGCCATCAGCAAGCAGCTCTACGACTACCTCCTCAAGAACGGATACGCAGATGCTATGCTGATCGCCAAGTGGAAGAAGCAGGGCTACGAGAAGGTGGGTGGAATTGCGCGGCGCATGTTGGCCAACGAGGATACTGACAGAGAATAGCTTTGCTGCACCCGCTGCATCCAGACCAAGGAGACAAACTTCCGCTCCACTTGTATTTGCCGAGTCCCCCGCGACCAGATGAAGGAGAATCAAGACATACAATGCGTCAACTGCGGCTGCAGAGGATGCTCGTCCAGTGACTGAAGTCCTGTTAGAAAGATGGTCAGAGGCTCAGGCACGACAGCCAACCGGATTTCCTTACTTCAGCGAACCATGACTCTACAATCACATCCCGCGAGATTCGCTACCGCGCCATTGAAGAAGCTCTCAAGAGGATAGCATGTTTACAAGATGGGAATAGCACATGTGTCACAAGCACAACAGAAGTTCCTGCCTCCTGGGGAGGCAATGGGACTGGGGATTGAAGGTCATGCGGGTTGGGTCCCGCTTTAGGGTGTGTCATTTGGCCGTAATATTGAATACAAGTGTTAACGTATCTACAGAGAAATGCTCAAGATGATCGTGTATCCAGGGCGGAACGCTAATAAGTCAAGGGTATACCGAGACGCTCCGTACAACGCTATGCAAGTAAGAAAAGGTGAAAAGTGGCGCAAGCTTCCGTTTGAGGACGTTTCTAGATACTGGACCATCACTGTCGAATTCCGGAGCTCAGAAGAAGTCGTCCCGCACTGGCACTGGTGTCGAGGCTTGATACATCCTATCTGGATTCTTGATCCAAACCGTCGGAGGGGGTGATGGAGCTAGCCACAAACTCGAGATCTCGGCTCCCAGTGTAGTCCTCTTGATACTCAGGGTAGTACCACGCTTCAATGAGAATGGACTTGCGTCATCAATAGGAGAGACTCTTTCTGTGTTCCGCAACGCTGGATGCTGGAATCGAACAACTTTTGCTTTGATGCGGCGCTTTTCCTCTGGCCAAATGTCCACGGTTTGGTTGCCTGTCTTGTTTCTTCCATTGATTGATATCTCGCGGTGTAGACCTTTATGTATGGGTGCACTGACCGCAACCATGTTACACACTTTGCTGCACCCTGGATTGTTGTATTTCGTATTGCTGATCGAGGGGCGCACGGGTGCCATGTCGTCTTTGGAAGTAACTGGCGGCGGTCGTGGAGCCTGTCGATGGTTTGCTCTCTTCATCCTTCGCCTCCTACACCAATACATCAAGAAGATCCATATTGCGCAGATGAAAACAACGACGGGTATCATCGCCAGGCCAATCTTTGTTCCAGTGGGCATATTCCGTTCAAGCGCCAATTGCGATTGGGCTGGTGAAAGCGGTGGTGTCGAAGTCGGTGTCGGTATCGGTGTTGCTACCACAGCTGGTGGTGGAGAATAATCGATTATGAGTACTGCTGATGGATAAGGCGACGCACTTTTACTTTCCGGTGCAACTTCCAATCTCCTGGACTTGCGAATGCTTCTTTTTGAACACGGATTCGCCATTGTAGATGCTGGAGCAGAACCTAAATGTGGGATGGGGCTCATGTTGAACGACTGTGGCTTGGGTGGCTGCTCGAAAAGAAATTCACGGTTTGGATGTCTCGTCCTTGGATTAAATTGTTTGAAGACTCCACATACTCAACATATATTCTAACCACGCAATGCACAGTAGCCGTGTTAATCTCGTCTTCATCTTGCGAGTTGCGGCGCGGTGAAGTCAAACAGCAATTCTTTGTGAGTACGTCGAGCATTGCCCTCCATGTTCACTGCATATTTGCGCATCACCTGCAGAGATGCGCAACCAATCACTGCTAATATTTGGACCTGTGTCGTGGCAATGAAACACGAATCGCGTTCGGAGAATTAATTCTGTACCTGTTTTCGTGCACTACAAAAGAAAGATCTTTTTGCATATCCCCCAGAACAGTCATGCAGAGCGTTTCAGGTTCACACCCACTCACCATATTAAACAAAACAGCGCGTGGGTATTCTGGCCACAGACCTAGATCTTCAACCCTTTTTCATGCTAAGTTTGGAACTCGGAGGGGTTGGGAAGCAAGGGCGTGCTGTATGGGGAATGGTGGGACTGGGGTAAAGGGTGGTGGCTTGATGCTATGTTTGGAAGTCGAGACCACATCGTGCAAGTACTTGATACGCTTACCAGTACTGCAAAAGGAACTTAGGGAACAACAGCATTAGCTTCGTTCCAACAGTCCTCTTGGACAGGACTCCTGCTTAAATCCAACGAATCAGCTTCAGCTCCGTCAGGATGCCTGGCTGCAATTTGTCAACTCCTGACGTGAATCTAATCTGATATGTTTTCATCCTGTATATCATGTCGTTTCTAACCTGTAAACTAACGATGGGTTCTGTGGGCCTAGGTCTGGTGGGAGTAGGGATAAGCTCTGGCCTAGCGTTAGTTCGCTTGTTTATCGTCAGACTGGGGAAGCGATAACGGCCAATGGCATCCTGCGACATTTTCCTGAAGAGCTTTGCGAACAGTCATTCACGGGCGTGAGGTGTGAGTCAATTGAGCCAGGGGCCCTCGGTCGCGTATATCAGATTGCTCAGGTAAGCCGTACACTGTTCAAATCACAAAAGACTGCGCTTGAGCCTTGTCCTCTCCAGTGGAGGGAGCTTCTGCGTCATCCCACACGTCCCACACCACGACTGTGCTTGCATCAGGACTGACATCTGCCTCTAGCGCAATACTCTGAGCCTCTCCCAGCCACCATGGCTCTCACTCGCCCCAACCTCCGCTTCTTCAATCGCACAAATCGCATTGTCGCATCACAAATCCGGTGGTACTCTGCGCCCGGCGAGGGTACTATTCCGCCAGCGAAGAAGAAGTACGTGCCTACCACAGGCACCTACCCGCTTGGCTTCAAGGCAGGCAGCGCGCATGTTGGCGTCAAAGCCTCGAATACGCGATTCGACGACCTGGCCCTCATTGCGTCGGACCGAGAATGTAATGCTGCGGCCGTCTTCACCACGAATAAGTTTCAAGCCGCACCTGTGACCGTCAGCAGGGAACTGCTGGAAAAGAAGAATTCTGCCGGTATGCGCGCTGTCATTATAAATTCTGGCTGTGCGAACGCCGTGACGGGCAAGGGAGGCATTGCCGATGCGATAACCATGGGTAAAGAGACGGACAAGTGCTTCGCCAACGACGTGCCTAGTGATGATGCCGGCGATTCCACTCCAGCCGATAGCTCAACTCTCGTTATGAGCACAGGAGTCATCGGCCAGCGCCTTCCGATTGACAAGATCACGTCCAAGATTCCCACTGCCCATGCGAACCTCGGAGACACACATGACCATTGGCTGGCTACAGCTCGCGCAATCTGCACCACAGACACCTTTCCCAAACTGATCTCCAGGACCTTCACCCTTCCTCACCGCGAAGAGGAGTACCGCATCGTAGGCATGACCAAAGGCGCAGGCATGATCCACCCCAATATGGCCACCCTCCTCGGTGTAATTTGCACCGATGCGCCTATTAGTGCACCGACCCTGCGCAGGTCTCTCAGAAGCGCCGTCGTCAAGTCCTTCAACAGCATCTCTATCGACGGCGACACATCGACCAACGACACCGTTGCAATACTGGCCAATGGCGCAGCCGGCGGAAAATGGGTTGTTGACTACGATACCCCCAGCCGCCAAGCCTTTACTAAGGTGCTGACCGATTTTATGGTCGATCTCGCCAAGCTGGTTGTCCGTGATGGCGAGGGCGCTACAAAGTTTGTCACTATCCGCGTCACGAACGCGGCGACGTATCAACATGCGCACCGTGTGGCGTCGACAATCGCGCGCTCGCCGCTTGTTAAGACGGCGCTGTACGGCAAGGACGCGAATTGGGGCCGTATCCTATGCGCGACCGGGTACGCCCGGGGCGCGAACTCTGTCACACCCGAAGAGACCAGCGTGAGCTTCATCCCAACGGATGGAAGTGAGGAGTTGAAGTTGCTGGTCCGTGGCGAGCCTGAGCAGGTTGATGAGGCGAGGGCGGCGAAGATTTTGGAAGCTGAGGATCTGGAGATCAAGGTCCAGATCAGCGAGAACAAGGTGTACAACGAGGAAGCCGTGTTCTGGACGTGCGATTTCTCACACGAGTATGTCACTATTAACGGTGATTACAGGACGTAGGCGCGGGATGTATATACAACGAGATGTGAGGACAATTAATTTCAGTTGCACAGCGCTTGCAACAAGTCGATCCTGGAAGCAATGTAAAAGAGCAGTCACAATACTCGATCAAAAAACCTTCAAAGCCTCATATCTACAACTTGTCTTGGAATCCTCCATACAGCAACTCATCCAAAAATGAACCCACCCACCTTATCCTGTCCCGTGGCATTTTCTGTGAAAATTGGAATTCCACGATGTCCTTGACGACGCGAAAAGAAAAAGAGGCAAAAACATACAACAGCGGGGATTCGCCAGTGGTCACCCACCTGACTACTAATCCGCCGGTACACTGCTTGAGTACAGCTGAGCGAACGGGAAGCTCTATTTTCAGTGTCCTATGGTCGTATGTGAAAGAATGTTTTGACTTTGCTGTAAATGTAGTGGATGTTTGATTTGCGATGGTGGGCTGGTGACATAGCGTGCACGTCGATCCAGGCCCCTGCCACGTAGTGTGGGATTGGGACAAATTTCCAACTTGTCTAGGGATTCTGTCTAGTGTATCACGATACAAGAATCAAAGTCGCCCATACTACAATGTGCTCTCGTGTCAAGGGCATAACACCAGGCAGCATAGGTAAACTGCACTTTGTTCATAAAGTTGATTGATGTAATCCGTTGGAGCCCTGCTCTCAAAATCTACTATCAAGGCAAAAGCCAGAATTCTAATTCCTACTTGGCGATGATTCTGCCTGTGTGACCCGCTTGAGCTCCGCATCAATCATAGCCACATTGTACGGATGTTGTGACGAGGTAAACATGTAGCTACGACTCGTATACCGCAACTCTTCGATCAAAGTAGCATCTCCCACAAGGAAGCTACCAGGCAGTTGGAATGCGCTGTAGAAGGATCCGTGGAACAAGACTCGTGGTCTCGTCGATTTCATAAAAGGCCCATAGCGAGTCAGGTCGCTGAATTCCCCATCATCATGTATCAGAATCGTGGTGTTTGAGCTGTTTCGTAACTCTCCGCATTGGCCTAGAAACTGTTCAAAGTCCAATTGGTCGGGTATATCTTGAGTGTCGATGGCGATGGTCAGGTAACATGAGCGCCCATGGCTGCACGCCAGTTGTGCCAGCAATGCCATATCATTGTAGTACCGCACGCTTGGTCGACCTTTCTTTTTCGATACACGCAGCCCATGCGTGATTGCCGGTGATGCCTTTTCCGAAACTAGCAGGACGTGTTTGCTGTATCTATCTACTGGGCGACAGAGTGCAGCAACAGTCGAGAGGATACCCATGTATGAATCAGCATATAGCATGGCGTCGCCGTCGCCGAACAGACTAGCGACTGAGCGTTCCAGCTGAACATGCAATTCCGTGGTTCCAGAAAGCCATCTTACGCCACCTGATCCCAGACCATATGCAGTGAGGGCTTCGTGTGCAGCTTTCATGGCGTCGCCATGTAAAGGTTTGTCCTCGGTCGTGAATGAGCATTGCTCTATCAGAGTGCGAACGACCTGGTTGGATTCGGCGAGCTCTTCTTTTTCTTGCTGCGAGGAATCCCCTTGGTCATGCTGGAAATTTGCTTTCGGTACTTGTCCGTTGTGACAAAGTCCTGCAATACGAGCTGCGGCCACAACACGACCCATGAGCTCGCAAACAGTACTATCGTCGAACGCGGCTGATAGACAGATGCGGACACGAGACTCCCAGAAAGGTACGGCTGGTGTAGAGATCGGAGTTGCCACAACGCCTTGTTTCCGCAGCAGGTATGACAACTTCAATGCAATGCTTGGTCGGCCTGCATATATCGGCAGTATGGGCGAGTTGTACTCTCCGTAGACGTGAATACCGGCAGCCGCCAGGTGTTGTCGACAAAAGAAGGACATGGCCATGAGGCGCTCCAGATTTTTATGGACGAGCGCTTTCTGTTTGACGAGATGTATGGTCTGGATGCATGCGGCGACTGTGATGGGTTCGCTTCCTAAGCATAACATTTCGTACTGCCGGCGCTTGACTCTTTCTTCGAACTTGGTTGTGCCACATACTACTCCGCCCACTGTGCCAATTGCTTTCGAAAGAGAGGCTGCGCGGACATCGATTACGTCCATTGGAAGTTGGCGATAGATGTTTGCCTCATTCCAGTGCTCGACGCAGCCCCGACCACTGGATCCAAGACACAGTATCGAATGCGCCTCGTCAACGAACAAAGCGAATCCGTATTTTTCCTTGAGGCTTGCGAGACCGCTGAGATCTGGAGTCGTTCCATCCATGCTTTTGCGTAATCAGATAACCATCACATGGGCGTTGACAGCAGTGCTTACCTGGAAACCCCCTCTATAGCGACTAATGTGCGTTCAGAATGCCAGCCTTCTTCGAGAAGTACCTGTTCTAAATGTCCCACGTTGTTGTGACGGAACTTGCGAATCTTTCCCGGGCCCGCCAAATACCCAGCGACGAACATCGAGTTGTGACTCTTCTCATCAAGCACTAACAACCAGTCCTTCCTGAGGATGGCTGATAATGCTAGGAGATTGGCTCCGTAGCCGGTGCTCATTGATGTACAAAAGTCCGCCTCGAAGTGCAATGCGATGACTCGGTGCATGTCGGCCTCGATGCTCTGGGTCTGAGAGGAGGTGAGAACGGGTAATCGGTCGAGGGCGAGGTAGAGCGGCTCCATGTCGCGACTATAGAGTCCAGCGTAGTTGTGTGACGCTGCTTGAATGCAATGCTGAATCTCGCCGACGCGGTTGCGGATTCTGACTTTGCCGGCCCGCTGTCCATGGAGCATTACTCTATCGTTTTTACCGCCATGTGTGAATAGCGGCATAACATATCTATGAACAAATTTGCCTTCTTGTGACAGTGGCCGATCTGTGCTGGATATATCTTGTATGGCTATTTTAATACGGCTCAGGCCAAGTCTAGCTGCTTCTTGATACTTTGCGACAGGTTTAACTCGTAGAGATGTGATCACATGCGATGCTTGCGCATACGTGGATATAGAAAACTCAGACGGGCTCCAGGACGATCTCAAGCTTGTGGGTGTAATCTACTTCGTCATTAGCGATTGTGGGTGGGCGATTTTGAGAGCTCATAAGTTCATTCTCACCGGACTTATGGGTTGTTCTTCGACTTGCACCAAGGTGACGGTCTTGGACCTTTTCGCCTCTGAGTAGGATATTTCCATGTTGTATCGTGATAATATGACGGATTGTGGACAACGGCTGTAGACAATGTAATAAGAGTCTGTGTTTACATCGAGATTCGTGACAAGTCAGTATCGCGTGGTCCCCTCGGCGTTCCCGATGTCCGGTAAATGGCCATCTTGTCGCGTTTCCCGGCTTCTAATCCTCTTCAGATCTTTTAGTCTGGTGACCAACTCCAGCTGACCATGGCTGAGTTCGTGGCGCCCTAGACTGTGGTTGCCGCACGCTTGATTCGTGAAGGAAATTACCATAATTACTTGACTGATCAACGCGACTTATAGCGGGTCTAGAGTTCTTGCTGAACATCATGGCTCTATCGTTTCTGCAGGTGCTGGGGTAAAGTCCGTCGCAAATACAAGCGCAGCCTTGCTGCCTTCAAGTCGATTACAATAGAGAGGGGGTGATACTTGATTAGGGTCTAGTTGATATTAGGCTTAGTGCTGCCCATCGATAAGACCAGGCTCAATCTGGCTAAGCCTTGGTGAATACTCGCCAACACTAGCTTCCCCAGCCAGCCTCCCACCTCCCTACTCCCTACGGGCCTTAGTTATTGTAGTAGCTCAGCCCAGCTCGAGGTCAGCGGCTGAGACGAGATGTTGTGGACGAGTTAAGCTCAGCTAGGCGGCCACCCCGTATCTGCTAGTGTAGTGCACGCGCATACAACGCACGCAGGATTTTATGACTGCTGTCCAATCAAAATTAAAGTTCAACAGCTACTTGGGATCGGCATTTATTCGTAGAGAGCGGGGAGGCAGTACATTGGAGCAAGGTTGAGAATTGTTGTTTTTGTCGGACAGGTATTTCGTGGAGCGTGTGGAGTATTGGAGAACTGCTGCAATTGTGTAGATGCTGAAATTGAGGCAGATGCGAAGTTGCTTGGGGATGAGTAATGAGAAGCTTCGTTGTCTATCTTTGACGCGCAAGATAGCATCATGTGCGCGCTATCAAAGATCTGCTCGCATAGGGAGGTAATTGGGGTATTCTAAGTAGGGCTGATTTTGACTCCCGAGGTCCTTACACGATGAAGCGCATGTGATTTCTATAGGCCAAAAAACTTCTCCCATCTCGACTTCATCTCATGTAATGCACACACGACCTCAGTGTAGACCGCACTTTGTAGTGCTTCACTGGTCAGATCTGCGTCACAAGAGAAATCGCAGTGAATGCATTTCCGGACGATCTCGAGGTAACGCCTGCCCAAAGTCATGATGGATTGAGGTTCTTCATCAAGGAGCTCCCTTGCCTCAATGATGTCGTGGGGCGTGTGATCCAGGCTGGGTCCAGTCAGGTCCCTTTGAACGCAGATCTCTAGCAGCGCGACACCCAGTTTGGCTAGGGTAAGATTTCGGATGCCGTAAGTATGCTTTAAGTTGTGAGATACTTGCTTCGCCTCGGCACTCAGTGGTTCCCGGTCTGGAAAGCGGTTGCTGAAATGAAGGCTATTCAGCGCGTTGGCCGTCTCGTCCACTTGAGACTGGCTGGTGTCATTGAAGTAAGCAACATCTTGTAGAGTCCAGGCCTGCGGTAGCCACGATGTTGAGTGGTACTGCAGAACAGCTTCAGCCAACTTGTGTGCAAGTACTATTTGTTGCAAGATACGAAAGCGGCATATGAGCCTATTAATGGGTGTCGCCTCATGGTGGATGGAGTGCAGACTTGTGTGTTTGGTTGCAAGCTTACTGGCGTCGTAAAAGATGAATCGCATCCTCGAAGTGGCTCTCGGAACGTCGAGGTAGCCCATGCAGCCATCCTGACATACATGTGTTGAGGAGCGTAATCTGCTGACGTGACAGCATACACTCTGCGTAGTCTTCAAATCGAGCATGACGAACGATTGTGCATCTTTGGCTGATGAGTTGCCATCAGTGACCTCTCGAACACGTCTGTCGTCATCGTCAGAGTCATCAAATCTGACTCTTTTATTCGAGATTGAACCCTTCGATATGAATTTGGGCGATACACATGAGACCTCCCCGTCGAGTGCGTTGCGTAAACTGTTCGCAAGCCGGGGCGGAGGTGCTGTTGGTGCTCTCACAGTTGTGAGAGACGTTACTGATCGGATTTGTAGCCATATTGGTACATCTGGAGAATGTCTGCGATCAAGATTAGTATGGATAGCTAGAGAAGCTTGGGCAGGAAGGAGCTTGTCAAGTGAGGCTTTTCCAACTTACGTCTGCTGTGGTTCGACCACATTTGGTTGACAGGCGACAACGATGTCCAGCTGTACATCTTCTGGACCACTTTTGGCATCAAGAGACAACTTCGCTTGATGACCGCTGTGGGATGTGTTTGTACATGACCATGAATCGTGGAGGGACTCTCCAAGTTGTTGTGCTGCAACTCGAATTTGCTGGTAGCTCCTGGGTACCGCCTTCCTAACGATACTGGCTGAAGTACCGGTCTTCTTCGCCCGCTCATGCATCTTGCATCTTTGCTTACGCAATTTCCTCAAAGCCGTATTCCATTTGTCCAACGAATCTAGTTGTCGAATGTACTCGTTCTCTTTTCGCGATGTATTGAACGCATGCCAGATCTTCCGCACAGCTTCGTTTTGCGACTGCTTCCCATTGGACAGGCCGCCCTCGAGCTTGATCAGGCTGTTTTGTGTTTCGCGTAAAATGTCGCGCAGCCTAACAATGATGTTCTGGCACAACTCGTAGTCTTGCTCCAGCAACTTTTGAAGCCTTTTTTCGATATCGAGTTCTTGTTCATGCCAGCGTTCGTGTGTCGGATCGTCAATTAGATCAGAGATCTCCCCTGGATGAAGTACTGCTGCTTGAAGAAGAAGACGACAATCATTGTTGAAATTTGCTGCCGTTACTTGAAACCTCAACTGGATGTCGCTTGCGACCTCAGTGTGTCGTGAGAAGCTTGTTAGTCTTCGTTGGGCGGTACTATAAGATTTCAGTATCTCCACAACTACCGGAACAACGCCGATAACCAGGCCCGCGATTTCAATTCCCGACATGACGTTAAGATTAAAGAATTGGAAGTTGAGTTGGGCTGAGAAGAGTACATACCAGTAATCAAAAGTGGGGCTCAGTCTTTTGTGTTGCTCCGCCACCACTGCACGCCCCTCCATGGCGCTGTCGAACGCCTTGTGTGCTCAGCCGCACCGGCAATTTAAGCCTTCTGTCTGCCTCGCGATCAATCACTTGAATCTCTGCTCAATACACCTTTGATCACTTCATTGATATCTACATCGCTCACTCGCGACGTTATTGCAGTCCCATATCATGTGACTTGACGATTTACAAGACACCATTGCCTCATCTATACAGGTATGTACCTGTAGGTGAAGAGTCGACAGCCTTTAACAAGTGACTGACGTACCATCAACTGCTCGGCGCATTTTAAGAGACCGCACGGCGAATTGAGAGACGGCGGGCGAGTCCTCGAGCACCGGCAAGGCTGTGAAGCAAGATGGCTTCCAGCAAAGCCAGTCAGCGAAATCTTGTTGATGCAGACTTCGGTGTCAGCATAGAAAGTTGGGAGGCTGCGACCTCCCGAGGAAGGGAGCAAAAATCCGCGATAGGACCAATCGGATTGCTTTGCAACTCGCTACTCGAAATCCTAGGACTCATTCTCGTAGAACTCAAGAAACGCCCAGACGTGTCTCTACATGTTAGGTCGCTGGAATCGAGTTTAGCAGCCTTGTTCTTCTGGAGCTCCGACTTTGGCGTATCACAAGGCGAGCTGGACGAAGCACTACACGATTCTGCCCAGCTGCGTGTAACATGTCTCAGGGTGCTCACATCTATTGGTCAATTCGTAATCTCATGTAAGACTTTTTCAAACTATGCGACAGCGATATTACTCACTCTCCACAGCGTTCATTCGTATACTCGGCAATAAGCAAAGACAGGAAGAGATCTTGACATCCACAGATATGAAGATCTCCCTGCAGCAAGCAATCAATGTATTAGACCAGCAGTTATATCCTGCTCGCCAACCAGATGAAGACGATGAAGCATTGTTCAACACTCTTCGTGTAAAAATCGACACTCTCATCATGCTGGGTCCTAGCCTGTCATCTCCAGCGAATGAAAGCTTCGATGACGAAGAGCCCCGAGCAATCGACGACGTCGAAAGACTTTTACCAGAGCAAGCCTTCATCAACAGCGTCGCACAGAAACTACCCAAAGCCGCGCCTGCATTGGTGAACTACCTGGGTAAACTGAATTGGGAACGATTCAATCATATGCGTCGTCTCCAGCGCAATGCCGCTCAGCTAGAGCTCGAGGTCACGCCTGCAGAAACAGCCAAAACGATTTTCTTTGATTCAGCACTCGGAACTTCAGTGCCTGCGCAGTCAGAAACTGGTTCGGAATCCGTGTACGCACAATCGATGGTGTCTACTCGGGCCGAAAGTAGTCACAAACGTCTCCCGCCTCTACCTCCTCAAGCACGCTTAGGACAACCTTTTACGTGCGAGATCTGCGATAAGCAGGTCAAATATCAGAACACCAAGCCTTGGAAGTAAGATAGCTCTCGTCTCCGCTCGTCACATCATCAAATTGCTAACAAAAAATGCGTTAGAAAACATGTTTTCAATGACATTCTAGCCTATGCATGTTTCTACGGAGAATGCTCAACCCAGAACATCTTCTTCGAGGACCACGAAGCAATGATGGGCCATCTGGAACAGCACCACGACATGGACACCTCAACTTCGGATGTGAGTTGTCCATTGTGTATAGAATATACGACGTCCGAGCGATCGGCATTGTCACTCCATCTAGCACGGCACATGGAGGAGATCGCGCTCTCAATCCTACCTTTGAGCGTCAATCCTGACGATTCTGAAGTCGACTCTGAAACCGAAGGCGGAATTCACAGCAAGGATAGCGACCCAAGCGCCATCACGCAAGAGGAGCTGCCCGGCGTCAGGCTGTGGCCTGGCATGCACGAACAGCAGGCCCAGCAGGCCGCCCTTGCGGCAGAGGCTCAAGCACAGGCGCAGCTCTATTACCATCGCCAGCGTCTCCAGCACGATCAGTTTGGGAGCTCACATAAGTCCATTCGAGAAGAACTGAGTAGCACTACGGAGTCATCGAGAACAACCTCCACACAGGATCTTCCGCGAATACCAGTATTAGAGCCCTCCAGTCATTTCAGATCTACATCGCCCACTGCGTCGTCCCACGCGAGTCTAGAAGGTGCCTCTAGACCAGCAGGAGTCGGTGAATCTAATGAAAAGGAGTCTTGGGAGGAAAGTAATGAGCAGTGGTTCGAATCAGCCATGCGTGGATTGGAGGACGACGACGAAACCGGAGGAAGGCTAGGCATGAGACCTGAGCAAACGGGGGAGTCTATCGATATTCCTGGCAAGGCCCAGAAGATCACACCAGGGAAAAAGAGCCTAGTCTTTGACAAGTCTACCTCCCACGACAGGCCCATCGTGGGTGTTCGCTCTCGGGGGCGACTCCCTTGTGACGCTTGCCGGAAGAGGAAGGCTCGATGTGCGACACGCGAGGATGCTGCGCAGTGTGTCTTTTGCGAAATGCGCAAGCAAGAGTGCACGTTTACACAAGTCCCCTTGCTGCAAAGGCAGAATGTGCTCAACAGTGACAAGAAAGAGCAAGCATTGCCCACTAAGCAGGTGCAGCCCAAACTGGTTACTTTCGAGCTCGTGCCTACCCAGGAGCAGCATCACCTTGGTCAATACAAGAACAGATTACCTATTCAGGTGCTAATCCATCCTCATGACACGACAGACTCAATCACTTCAACCGTCAAAAGTGAGTTTGAGCTGTCTGACAGACGCATTTTCTTCTATCGCCGCGGAGCGTTCTTGGTTCCGCGATACGAGAACTTTGAGAACGACATGGTCGTTTCCTTCTTCGTCCCACCAGAAGCCGAAGAGAAGGCACCCGAAAAGAAGAGTGAAATCAACGTAGTGGAGGAAAAGAGCAAGTCGCCCACACTCTTACAGACCCCTAACCCAGATCTAACCCATCCAGATGAGAACGCGCCCAGACGCAGCCATTCCGCCTTCTTTTTCTTCTTCGAAGAGCAGCGCGACATAGTCCGAGAAGAAAACCCAAACATCCAGCGTGGTGAGTATGAACCTGCCAGATCGAAATAGTTCTGCATCAGTTTCTAACGGTCTACATGTGAAGTTGGGGAGTATTTAGGCGAGATATGGCAGACAATGTCTGAGGAGCAGCGCGCTCCTTATGAGGCTATGTCCGCTGCTGATAAGAAGCGGCTTGAGTAATGGGCCCAATGGGGCCCCTCCATGGATGAGAAATAACACAGCTGAAATTAACAGGCAAAGGTAGTATCCTCCTTTCAATGCTATGTCATCAGAGTAGAAGGAGCGCCTCTTTGGCTTTTGTGTGAACAAGATTGAACACGATCATGTTGGGATGCTCCCCTGGACATGGAACAGGACTATCTAACACAACGATAATTACAACAGCGTTCATTTACACACTGTAGCCTCTTGACCATTTTACTAGATACCCCTGGAAGTTGGTATGTGAACTTAAAGAGTGACTTGTACAGCTTGTTAGCAACTGTACCGGTGAACGCTTCAGGCCTCGCTAACGCATCCATGACGTGTCCGACTAGAGCAATAAGACCCAGCCTTGGGGATCCATACAAGTTATACATATAAGGGCGCCTAGTATCCTGGAAGCCTAGATTTGTAGCTTAGCCATCACTTCATTTACTCCAAGACGATATACCTAAGCATGTCTGGTTATACCAAACACGCTGCTTTGATGGGCGGCCACCCAGAGGTCGCCATTTTCCGACGCTTCGGCACCCTGAACGTCCAGAGTCTTTTGTATCTACAAGCAGAGTTGACAAGCTTGGAGCTGCACTTACAAAGACATTCGAAAGCAGATGCAGATTTAAATCACCCAAAGCGAACGATTTACGATTCAGACTGACAGACGCTACAGGGGTCGCTCGAAGCGGCCGACGGATGTCCAGATCAATGGCAAACAATTATTAGCATTCGCAAAACGCTCAAAGAGTACAGTGAGGCCATACACACAAGTACAAACCTGATGCTACACTTTTTCTGACACACACATTGGATAGATGAAGCCAGGCTTGTACAAACGCTGCTAGCAAGTCACAAGTCATCAAATCCACAGAATCTCCAATTTCTCCGGAATTAGATGCAGCGGCCTTCAATGGGCAGCGTCTATCTGCTCGGCGCTAACAGCGATATCTAGGAAAAGCCAAATCGGCCCAATCTCATCACTCTCCAGCGGCGAGCAAACCATAGTCTGGTCTCTCGAATCCTGAGTCAATTCATCTTGCGCTGGTATCATCGTATGCTTGGGAGATATCTGCGAGTTAAGTGATGCATGAAAAAACAAGGCCATCGCGGCTCTCCCACCCAAGACTGCTCGTGTCATCGGACACGTAAGATAATTTATGCATCTTACCAGGGTGATTTTGCTGACCGGTAAGATGGCGCAAGTTCGAAGAGCTCATTGGCCAGGAAACGTATGCGTGGCGTTGTGCGATTTCTCCTCCGCGGACGGTCATGATTACCTTCAGTTTGTTGTCTGGAACGTGCTGGAATGTCGAAAAGTACCAGGGAGATGTATCAAGGGGACGATAGGAACAGCGCTTCTAATACCTGATGTTATCGCGTATCAATGCTATTGTGCTGTGCAATGAGGCTAGGAAGGTAACAGAAGGGTACCGCAACCGGTGTAACAGAAGTGTAAATCAACTTCTCTAGCATTAGACACACATCATTGTCGGTACATGTAACGGCTGTGTTACCATTTCGTCCCTGTTTAAAATGGATACGAGCCTAAGTCTCTCAAACTTTTGATTCCTAAAGTTCTAACGCGCACGCCAAACGCATAACGGTGCTTTCAAACTGCTCATAAAATTCAGTCACAAGTCTACTTAAACCAAGGATGTTCTCGCACAAGATATTTAAGCACTATGCCGGTGGACATGCGCAAACGTTACTGTGATTGTTAGAACGGGTTACAAGGATGCGATTGCTAGAATGCGCACCTTGTGTCCACGCCTGCATATTCCACCACAGCTCCAAGCAACACTAAATTGACTTGGGAATAGGAGAAGACGCAATGCAAGGATCGCATTCGAATTTGAACTCGTTTCCGCAATACAATCAAGTTCCCATAACTACCAGCATGAGTTCTCCAAACCATTATATCATACAACACCATCAACGTACTCTTTGTCACCAACATGATATACCATCCACTACTTAATTTCGCTCTATACCTACGATTCAAAGCCACATCTCTACACGTATTAAAATGTCTTCGCGCTTATAAAAAGTCATATACACCGCTAACAACACCTACCTATTTGTGCTTTGCCACAGCACAACTATTTACTTAAGAACTCTTACTAGCACTACACCTATCCCTCCTTCTTTTATTTTTTACAACCAAGTTTTAAACTAGAGCAATGTGACCAACAACACTGTTTAAACAAAATTACATCTCCTAACATGTCTGCATCCCATCTTCTACATGTTTAGTGCCCTAACCCACACGTCTCTGGCACTCGCACGCTACTATCTATTCTCACTCACGCGCATTACTTAAAGAAAAAAAAAACCTCCACTAGAACTCGTATTATGCAGATTTAGATCTACTAACCATCAATCTCATATCTCATTACTAACCCTGTATATATTATTAGCATTTAACATTAACATCACACACATTTTCGCACCGAGAAACAAAAAATAAATTGTTATACTAATCCATTTACCTTACCTTAACCCGCGCACGCATTTACTTGCGTATATCTACTGCTCTTAGCATCCGCATATCCCATGAATACTACACTAAAAAAAAACCCTCTACTATTAAAACATGCAGAAAAATTAACATTATGCGCAGATAGATACCAATACTCACTCTATTCTCAAGTAATAAACAATTACCTATTTTGCAATTTTTCTCTCTTTTTTTTTTTTAATTTCGACTTTGAATTAGATTTATTCGGGAGTCGGATGGAGGTAGGTATTCTTGTGGTCGCACGAGGAGTGATTCTGAGATGAGATTAGATTCAGGAGACTTAACGTATGGCATGGAGGTTTTGCGTACATGTACGTACGTATATGGGGAATATTATGTCATGTGTGGCATGTCAAGCGTGAAACCAGCGCCAGAACACACCATCTAGGCATTCTACGAGACGGTTTTAGTTTTGAACCCAGTAGGTCGATTCGGGACTGCAGCAATTTCATCGTCACCTCAGTAGATAGACAGACTCATACCCAATAATAAAGAGACACTAAAATATATATTACCTATCGCTTCTACTCAAATACTTAAAAAGAACGAAACCCAGACACACTTCATACAGCCGTAGTCGCATATGTCGCGTCAACGTCATTCATGCCCGCCAACCGTCTCTCTCCCCAAAATAAAATATCATTACGACTTCACTTTCGCATACGCTTCTCAAAATAAAACAATAAGTAATCAAAGACGCTAAGGGGGTATACAAGGATTGATGATCAAAAACGCGCAAGTGTTTGCGTGACGGCCCACGTAGCCACTTTGCTGATTCAACGCCGAGTGTGCCAACATGGAGAATATATTGGTACGTTAAGAGGAGGGCCAGCCGTTGCTTTCGTGGGTATCGTGTTGTCGTGACATCGTTATGGCGGGACTGTCCAATAGGGACGATCCGAATGGGGTCGGTGAAGTGTTGATCTGATGCAAAGGTACGGTGTACCGGAGATGGTATCGGTGCCAGTCGACATGACAAGATGGGTATCAAGAAGGGGGAGATATATCCAAGGCCTTCGAGGCTATGTCCAAGATCAATGGTCGAAGTGTAGAGGTAAGGTATAGAAGTCGTCATCTAGAATCGAGAAGTCGAGCTGCGGGTCAGGCCTAGCCTGGAAGTCTTCTTCTGAGGTGAGCCATTGGGGGCGACGGCGGAGGTTCTAGCTCCAATCTTCTCAAAGCCTTGTAGAAGATCGATGCCGGGCTCAGACTCATCACTGTGTAGAAGATGGAATATGTCATCATCATCTTGTGTTGCCTTGGCGGGTACATGGAACGACTGTGGAGGACCCATGTTCGTGCGGCCATTCTCCTTGGTGGGGCTTGGTAGCGAGAACTCTAGTACTGGGGTGGACGTCGGAGGCTTCAGGACCGGAGCCTTGAGCGGCGACAGGTTCTTGGCAGGCGACAAGTTGGGAATGTTGAGGAACGAAGATGACATCTTCCAGTTGGGAGTAGGCGAGTTGGTCACGTTGCCCTTGGAATTGGTGATATCGGCCAGTATCCCACCGGTAGTGACGGCACGCTCCAGACGGGGTCGCTTCGCACTACGCTTAATAGGGCTCTCATTGTAGCTGAAGTCGCCGAAGATGTCGAATGTGCTCTCGAATCCGTGTCCAACCAAGTTGACCTGCTCGTCATTGGGAATGGAGACCGCTGGGCTCCAAGTCTTGTTGTCCATGAACGTAGTGTCCACCCACATGGCCAAGCTTTTATCGGGCGAGCCACCGACAAGCTCACGCATCTTGTTGCGGTGGTTGCGCAGGTTGGTGTTGGGTGAGGCAGACGCAGGAGGAAGGGCAGGGCGTTTGAACACGATGGCGGGAGTGAGGGGTCCATCAGTCTTGTTGGGTCGTCTGAAGGGCGACGAGATGACATGGCTGTTGTCGGGCTGCTTCATGTAGGGCCTGGCCTTGGAAGGGGAGTCGTATGATGAGCCACGAATGCGAGCAATCTCTTCTTCGGCCCGTCCACGCTTCATGCTTGGGCGATCGAGATCAGCTTCGGATGTGAGTAACGGCCCAGGAGGGTTGCCTTTGATAGCAGACGACTCTATAGACGAGTAGTAGCCGCTGTCACCCAGGCCGTTGAACTTGCGTCGTCGTCCACCCGAGCGGCTGTTGCTTGGGAATCGAGGAGCGCGAGGGGGGGTGTCCTCACGTACCGATCGTGAGCGCGAGACAGGTGGGGGCGGTGAGGAGTGTATGTCGGCGGGAGGTGGAGAAGAGGGTATTTGTCGAGGCGGTGGCATGCTCAGAGGATCATGCCCATCATGGGCCGCCATGTCTGAACAGGGAATAGTGGCCTCTGACGAGGGAAGCTCGGGCTCTTCGGGAAATTTGCTCGAGTCAAACCCCTTGGTAGAGCTCATCGGAGGGAAGCTAGCAGACATTGACGTCGATGGACGTGGCACATCGCTAGGGTAGCTCGAGACGAAGCCATCGGGATTTGTGGGTCGGCGAGCAGGCTTGACAATGCAGAATTGCTTCTCGAAGCCGGCATTGATGACCCAGTAGTGGCCTTTTCCAGGATCGTCCTTGGGGCGCTCCTGCTTAGAAAAGGCCTTGCTAAGGCTGAGATTGTGGCGGATGCTGTTCTGCCAGCCAGTCTCTTGCGAATTTCGGTAAAATGCGAATGTCTCGGAGATCCATTTGTAGATTTGGGCAAGTGTCAAGCGGCGAGTCTGCGCTCGCAGAATAGCCATACCAATGAGTTGAGCATAACTAAAGGCAGGTTTGTTGCCGTCGTCTTCGACGTTTGGCATCTGATCGGGCTCCGGTAGTGGTCCGTCTGACTCTTCCAGCTTGATTTCCTTGGCTTTCTGCTTCTTGCTGCGGTCGCGCAATGGTGCAGTGTCCATGAGTTGTCGCTTCATGACGTGCTTCATGGGTGGTTCTGAAGCTGGCATGCCAGCGATGACTGGCTCCGGGTATAAATACGCGTTTTCTTTGTCCATCTGAGACGGCATGCTTGGCCAGAACTGGAGATCTCCGGCCATTTCTTGTTCCAGGAGCGATGGCGCTTTCTTTGTGAGCGCGTCCGTCCGGAAGGATTGCTCCTGTGGCGGTGGTAGCTTTACAGTGTTGAGGCCCTTCTCTACAAGGGCGCTGGGTGGAGGAGAGCTGGAGGCTTGGCGAGGCTTGCGGGGTGAGCCTTCGCTGGAGAAGGCCTGTGGTGGTGCGAGGAGGGTGTGCGATTCAGTGGACACGTCGGTAACAGAAGCAAAGGCGTCCAGGTAGCGCGGGTCGTATGCAGAGACTTGGTGGTGATTGTGCGGTTGTACAGGGTCCTGAAAAATCTGCATAGAGGGCTGTCGACGCGCTGCAGCCATAGCGAGGGGGACCAACAAGGGCTCCAACAGCCTTGTATAGTCTCTCGCGACGCTTTGACGCGTAAAGTCGCGTGGAGTTTTGCAAAATGGGACCGTCGAAGCTACTGGGCACGGTCGGCGATTTGGGTGTTGACGGAGATTGCGGTGACGACAGCCGGGTGGGTGGATGACGGGCTATCGAGAAGTGCGCGGGGAGAGGTGAAGGTGGGTGGTGGGTGTCATGTGCGGAGGGATATGCTGGTTGGGGGGTGAATAAGGAGGGCAATTGAGGGCGGTGTGGTGCTGGCTTTAGCTGTGCGGATGGGGGTGAAGCAGCGGAGCCGTTCGCTTACAGGGCGCTAATGGGCGACCTGTGACGAAAGGCGGGCGGTAGATCTGCAGCAGGCCAAGAAAAGAAGCAGCGCAGAAAGACGAATAGTTCTGGATGGGATGCGCAGCGGGGAGGGCGTCCAAAAGCAGAGCAGAAACGAAGAGGAAGGGCAGCGATCATGTGGAGTGGGCGACGAGCGACGGGCGACGAGCGACGAGCGGAGAGATCAGTCAGGGCCGGGAGGCAGTTGCAGCTGGCAGCGCTGGCTTGGCGGCTTCCGGATGTAAACGCAAGGGAAGGTGCAAGGGGTTGCAGGCGAACATGGCCAATGAGCGGCCAGACCGACGCGTTCCTTGGTCGATGGGCGCGTCATTCTTACCAGGCCCCAGGAACTACCTCGCGCCGCCAGAGCCGCTAGCCAGCTGTTCGCCATGCAATCACGGTCATGAGTCTGGACTATCTCTTGACTATCTGCTATCTACACTGTACTTGCTTGTTACCAGCCGTTGGACGACGCCCGTCTCCCACTTGCATACTCTAGAGTACTGCAAGGCTACTATGCTCTAGACTAGTAGCCACCCCTCTACAGAGGCGCCTGCACGACGCGTCGGCTGAAACCGCTGCTTGGAGAGCGTGAGCCCGACTGCACGCTGGTGGTTAACAGCGCTGCTAAGCCTCGGGCTCTCGAGCGAGGGCGGCCAGTTCGCGCAACTTGACTGGCAGAGGGCGAGCCCCAACTATGGGGCGCATGAAACCACAAGCCAGGCACAACGCTGGTTAGCACCCAGCTAGCCACAGCTGCCCTGTGACTGACTGACCATCGAGTCTCGACCATCGACCATGACGGTCCCCCTCATTTTGAAATTTGCATGTCGGTGTGGCTGCGGCGCTGCCTGCGTGCGGCTCTTACATACTGTACTGTCAAAAAAAAGGGCACGCACGGTACTTGGCCGCCCCTGCATCGCGATCGCATCGCAAACTCAAATTTGCCTGATGCCCCATCTCTGCGCTCTTGGGCCGACACACATGGCATTAGGATTGCCCATTCGCACGCTTTTGGGCCGAGAAGCCTAGTCGGGTACCTCGATGCAGCCAGCAGATTACCGGTTTCTTGCTGCTGCGAGGGGCAGTGGCAGTGCATGGCACCACTTGTTCGCTACCGTGTCTTTGCCTTGCTACCTCCTACCCCACCAATCTGCCATCATGCATGCACCTCTCCCGCATGTAAACACGGCCCACGTACATCACTGCTCGACTCATTGCAAAACTAGACCAAAGCAAGCCGTCTACGGTACAACGGTGTTATACATAGAAAACCTGAAATGTTAAGCGAACACTAAGCCAAATTGGCGCCGCGGAGCACCCTCCGTCAATTCAATGGCTGTGGTGGGGCTGGGCTGCCTGGCTCTGATCTTGATCCTAGGGATCCGCGAATGCTCAACACGCGGCTCGGGATGCTTAATTCTTGCCGTGATCGTCGATTTAGCCAAGACCGTGCCGACTTTCCATCTCATTGAAGGGGAACACTCAACTTCTTATGCTTTTTGTGTGAATTGATTGGTATAGACATTTTGTCACTAGCTTTGATCGGTCATGAATTGTAGAAGATATTTACTGCTAGGCTTAGGTTCTCAGCTTAACAGTCTTGTATTTTTAGCTTGGTACGCGGTTGCCGGAATCAGAGTCGAGTTTTAATAGATTAGTAGATGCATCTCCACTCTTCCATGTACATGTGCCTCGTCATCTATCATATAATATAATGGTAGTCATGCCTGGGCAGCTGGGAATTCTAAAATGGCGCAAGATTCGTATACGTACCTACCATAGAAGTAGTATACCATAACACAAAAGCCGTCAGCCATCACCACACCAACAACAAACGATAAACAGCATCAAAAAATCCCAAGCAAACAATTTTTTAATTCCCTAAAAAAAAACGTCCCTAACGACCTAGCCATCGTCATGGAACTAAAAGTCTAAATAAGTTGAAGAAGAAAGAGTAAAAAAAAAAAAAACTACAACAGCTTTGCAAAACTGCCGCAAAAAAAAATCAAAATCGCGCCCTCGTCACTCCCGCAAGTAAAAACTTTGGGAAAAACAACAACAATTTGGTCCAGAAGGGTTTAAAAAAAAACGAGTGACATGGACACGAAAAACCAAACACTCAACACTCAACACCCCTTGCCCTCTCCAATTCCATCCCCCATCCCATCCTGCCAATCTACTACACCCCCGCACCCGCATCCTCATTCCCATTTCCTTCCCCTCTTCCTTCCAACCCCACAACATCCACACCCCCATCTAAACCCTCCTCCTAAACTCCAAACTATTATCCCTCTGCTCATCCACATTAATCGGCCAAACGCTCATCCTCCCACAAGGCCCATTACTAAACGCCAACGCATACTGAATCGGGAAGTCTTCCTGACCCTGGATAGTACCGAGGTACGTGCTTAGACTGCCCATGCCGCAGGTGGTGTTGCTGTTGCGGATGGGGGATGGTGTGCCTGTTGAGAGGGGGAGCGGGAGTGGGACCGCGACGATGCCGCTGGGGATGAGGCTGAGGCCTGAGCCTGAGGCGGTGGGGTAGCCGTATGTGGAGTTTAGTGTGGCGTAGGGGAGGGCGGAGGATGCGGAGGGGAGGAAGGGGAGGGGGAGGGAGGTGTTTCCGGCGATTGGGAGGGCGGCTGGGGGTTGGGTGAGGCGGAGGTGACATTGTTGCATTGAGGGGACGTGGAAGGAGCCTGCGCAGTTGGGCTGGTGGGGAGGGGTCAAGTGGTTAGCTTTGGTGGTGGATAGGATGGGGGCGGGTGGTAACGTACAGTTGTCTGGCATGCAATGCAGCAGTCTACACCAGATGTCTTGTCAACGACTAGTTCGTTTTCAATGGGCCAGCCTTGGGCGGGGCGGTATGTCACGCGGTCGAAGACGAGGAGGTTGCCGTCGTAGTCGATGATGGAGTTTACTATTTTCATCCTTGTCAGCTATGGTGTTTCATTTCCCAGACATCAAACTCGGTGCTATAAAATGTAAACGTCGATCAACTTACCAACGTTGTTGGCCTGGCATGCTTGGTAGATGGTCGCTGCGGGCTGAATCTCGGTAACAGTCTGCGTGCTGCTGACTGTAGTCGTGGACAGCGAAATGGCAGTCGCAGGCGCAATGAGCACTGTCTCGGGGAGCCCAGTGACCACAGTGACGGAAGTACGGTTGACGTCGACAGTGACCTCGCAGTCGACACGGAGAACGAATTTGCGGTTGAGAGTGGTGGCATTGCCGGTTCTGTCAACGATGAAGCCGCCGGTGTGGTTGACGGCCGTCTGGCGCTTGAATAGACCGAGGTCGTGGGCGTCGCGGCCGGCAATCTCGCGCTTCACACGAGATATACCAGTGACAACGGGAGTGCTGACTGCGATCAAGGGGCTGAAGCCTTCAGGGGTGGGGACGGTGACGGCAGCGGGGATGGAAGTCGTTGTTGTGACAATAGTGGTGGTGGTGGTCTGGATGTCCACGAATGTCGTTGCGTCTGGGGTTAAAGTCACCGTATCATGGACCGTGGAAACGACACTGAAGAGATGTGTGGACGTGATGAACCTATACCACGTAGGTACTGCTGCTGTCCCCGCAGTGCCCGTGGGAAGAGGATAGTATCCAAATCGAGTGGTGCAGTCTGTCGCCGAAGCCGTGACATCTTGAGCAACGACGGTCGTGATGGCTGCCGCCGCAGCTACAAAAGCAGGGAAACGCATCTTGAAAAGGAGTGGCTGAAAAAGACACACACACAGTAAAGTATGAAAGGATCAAGTAAGAGAAAGAAGCGAGTGTGGTTTGCTTGATGAGCCATCTTTCTTTTCCACGGACAAGAGGCTTAAGTACATGTGCCCATCCCTCAGCATGGTCCAGGTCCATGAGGCGTCAAGGAGGCTAAGACGATGTGCTGAGGCTTCATGAGCTGGAGAGAAACGCGTGTAACAGACCGAGTGGACTCTCGTGAGCCGCATTCAGATGCAAAGTCTTCATGGCGTCGTTCAGCCTCCAGCCAGACCCACCGTGGTTTGCTATCCGCATCGCCCCAGTCCGTGTTCTCGCCCCACGAGCATGATTCAAGGTCTATTCTCAGCATGCATTGTTCCCTTGATGCTCGGCTACAGCTCAGCCGGTTCATCTCGCAGTGCCAATACCAGGGCAACGGTATGTACGAGAAAAGAGAAGCCCGAAGAAGATCATGCTCGTCCCAGTGGAATGGTCTTGTATTTGAAACACTGTGGATCCTACGCAATCACATGAGCCGGCAAAAGAATGTGGTCGTACCTGGATCTATACGCAACGGGGAGAGGTAGTACAAGAACTGTTTGGGGGCGCTGCAGGGCGGTAGGATCTTATCTAACATTAATCCCTTGGCTAAGTAGTTCGAAAATCATCAGAAGTTACTATTGTTACGATTAAAACCAACTCTTCTTGCGATATTGTCACGGAATTTTCCCTGAGTTGGCAACAAGGTCGCCGGATATTTGAGCGAAGAACCCTCCGAGTTGTACTAGTCTGTCACTTGTTCCAACCTCCCTTGCTTCCACAAAACCAAACAATCTCGACCCAAGTACGATCGTGACACCTCCACGCTCGGCACACCTCAAACAAGGGAGATGTGGGTCAATTTTGAATCTTCAATGACATGATCTATGATGACGTCTAAAACACCCAATGTAATCCAACGCCTTGGCCATGAGAAAGGTTCTAACATGATTCGTATCCACATCAGTGCGTGAGCTGCAGAAAGACAAAAAGGACTGCTCCTGAATGACTAGATGAAAAATTGCGATACGCAGCCCTCTCGCCGTGAGTCCAGACGTGGCTGACTACCTGCGTAAGCCAATGTTCAGACCGGGCACACCCTTCAGCCCCATCTTGCCAATGGTCGACTTTTCTATCAGCGGCGGTTCCGGGCAACCCATCGTCCTTGCATAGTCGTTCGCTAGGCGTACGAGATCTGCTGGAGACATTTGCAGCTTCTTGAGAAAGGTCTTGTTGTATCCTAGGAACGCCTGATAAGCCTTGGCCTTGGCGAGCTCGTCGACGTTGACGAAGGCACGCGCAATCTCAGCCTCATGCTTGGGAAGACGCGATACAATATCAACAGGGTATGGCTGAATGGGCAAGGTCTTGTTGATCCTTGGGAAGAAGGATTCTTGCTGGAAGAGAACGAGTACAGCGCGTCCATCCTTGCCGGCACGAGCCGTCCGTCCTACACGATGTACGTACTGCTCAGTGCTCGATGGTAGACCCAACTGGACTACCAAACCAACATTGGGAAAGTCCATTCCACGGCCAACAACATCAGAAGCGAACAGGATGCCACTCTTTGCATCCTTGAACTGTTGCGTTGTGCGGGTCCGTGCGGGCTGCGACATGCGACTGTGCAGCTCAAAGCATTTGAATTGTGGGAGAGCCTGGCGGTACAAGTCGTAAAGTAGTCCTACACCATTCGCAGTGGTGCCAAAGACAATGGCCTTGAAGTCGGTAGGATCTTGATTGTATTCTTCCTCAATCAACGCCGAAATGGCTGCAAAGGTCTGGTTAATGGTAGGAACACTGACAAAGAACTGAGGGACACGTTCGTGTGTGGGCAGCTCATTGGGGTCGACAGTGGACAAATGCGTGAAGCCCGGGAACAGCACGATCTTGGCAATGTCAAGCACCTCCTTGGGAAGCGTGGCGGAGAAGCACATGCCCTGCCAGCCGTCGCTCTTGGGGGGGATGCGCCGGAGGATCTTCTTGACGGCCGGGGCAAATCCAGCGTCCAACATCTGGTCGGCCTCGTCCAGAATGACAGTCTTGAGGTGGGAGAACTTCTCGCGAACCATTTCCTCGCCGAGAATGTCGTCGAGACGGCCAGGCGTTGCGACCAGCACAGTCGGGCTGCCGTTGAGGAAGGCCTTGAGGTTTGAGGCACGCGAAGTGCCACCGAATGCTGTGTGGCACTCCATCTTGTGGGGCAGACAGGCCGTGACGCCGTTGCACTCCTTTGCAATCTGCAGGGCGAGCTCGCGCGTGGGGCAGATGACGAGGATGGCAACCTTGCCGCGCGGGGGCATGTTGCCGGCCAGCAGGTTCTGGATGGCTGGGAGGAGGAAGGCAACCGTCTTGCCTGTGCCCGTCTTTGCCTGTACGACGCAGTCAGACGACAGCGAGGGCAGTTCTGTCAGCACCTTCTGCTGAACGGGTGACATGTGCCTGGTGGGTGGTCAGCTCGTGCACGTCACGTGGGGACAAGCCACTCACTCGAAGCCCATCTTGTCGAGGCCGTCGAGCAGGCCTTTGTTCAGGCGGTCCTTGAGGTCTGAGAAGGGCTTGGGCGCCGCATCGCCCGCCGCGGTGCTGTACATCTGCTTGACGTCGACAGGGACGACAGCGGCGGCGGCAGGCGGTGCAGCGTCGACCCTGGGCCGCTTAGGCTGCTGGGCGAGTGCGGTACGGGGCGTTGTTGGTGTTGTGGGCGTGCCGCCGTTATTGGGGCCGTTGCGGCGCGGGAACTTGCGCTTTGCGGGCGGTGGAGGCATGGCCGAGGCTGGTGATGGTGTTGGTGATGGTGTTGAGTATAGGCGTGTACTATGGCAGGTGCTGAAGAGGCGGCTAGAGAGGGTATTAGTTGAAAATGGCAGGTGCGGTGGGTGCGGTGGGTGCGGTGAGCGCGGTGAAGGGCGAGCAAGAGCGAACGGGCGCAAAGAAAGAGACTGTGAGACGAGTTTCATTGTTTTTCACAAGCGCGTACATACACAAATGGCCACCACCGACAAAGGACACAGCAAGCAGAGCAGAACGGACAGGGCAGTGCGAAGAACAGTAACTGGATGCAGATGGGGGCAGAGAGCGCTAGGAAGGCTCTGTTTGCTCGCAACATTCGTTCGACGACTTGGAAAAAAGTCGGGCGCGCGACGTCATGACGCACCGACGCGTTCACGCTTCATGACTCAGCAGCAGATGTGTTCTCAACACCAACGCCAATCCCTCCTTCACCATCACCATCCTCTGCACCCTTCGAGCCATCACCCATGTGCAACGTCTCATCATCAAAATACTCTTTCCTTAAAATCTAGCAATAGGTCCCTCTTCCATTCTATCAATTACGCTCATCGGGTACTGTACATCTATTTACATTTCATCATCTGCTACAGTTGCATCATCACTTGTCGCCGGTTCCGTGGCCTCTTCTTCAAGTGGATCCAAGCCTCCTGCCTCGTCTATTACCATTTCATCATCACTTTCATCCTCCGAGGTCGCACCAGTAGGTCTATTGCTGCTATTCGCTACGAAGTGAGGTGGCACGCGGTCCAGCTCCCTCGCCCCGGGAGGATCGATGTAACGCCGTTCCCCCCGTTGTAAGAATCCGCTGTCTATACGAAATCCCCCGCGATGATGGGGTACGTAATGATTGACTCTATTCGTGATATAATCATCATACAAGGCGTCAGATTGAAGATCTGTCATAAACTGTCGCCAGGAGCGCCAGTCTTGTCCTTCTTGAGGCATCAAGGTGAAAGTTATGCCGACATTTGTCTGGTTGAAGACGAAGGCGTCATAAATGGGCCGTAGTACCTGAAGCACACTGCGGGCTGCTAGATACAGGTTATTTCCCCACGCCTGTCTGACACATCTCATTCTGACCCGGCGCACAATTGTGGGCATCAGAATCCGGACCTCCAGTCGATTGCGGATGATGCCGTTACCGTCATCCACAATGTTGGTTGGTGCAACCCTACGTTCTTCTGCGTCGAACAGCCTGGTCAATGTTGTACGCAGAAAATGCTGGATCTGTAGCATTTCTTCGTTTCCAACATTGATGCGCCTCGTGTTGTGGTAAGTCGTCAAGCGCTCGTGTCTGATATGATAGCCATATTCAAAACCTCTCACACGATGATAAAATGGATTCTGCGGGTCAATAAAACCTTGTATCGCAGCCGATGTCGCCGGCGTCAGCGCTGCTATCTGGCTCCGTCGCTGTGCCAGCATTTGCGCTTCTTGATCGCGAGTCGTACCAGCGGGCACCGGGAGACTTGGATTAGCTATTCTCCATAGTCCCTCTCTTCGCGCCGCTACCCGAATCATTTCCAAGAGACGAGGGAGCTGAGTGAGCGAGTTCCAGTGCAAAGACAGTGAGGCATCCATGCTCCTATCGACATTATCCCAATGGGCTCGCGCCTCAGCTCTTACCCGGGGGTGAATCCCTTCAAACTCTGGCACATGGTGCGTTTGCCAGGCAGCACGGAAGAAAGTGTCGCGCATTGTAGTATCGTCATCGTCTCCTAGACCAAACTCAGGAGCCACGCCCCGAATCGGCCGCCACGAGGGGCCTCGACCTTCGTAGATTGCGTTTCTTAACTCTCCGGGAAGAACCGTAAAGTCGAATTCTCCTGCTGGCAATGGAACGTTGGGTTGTGCGCGACCCATTCCAGCGTAAGTTCTCGCTTCCTCGATGGTCATGGGCGCCCACCTGCGTGGTGGTACGCCTGGTGTGATGGCCGGTTGTGTGGCTCCTGGTGTGATTGCAGGTAGGAATGGAACTGTTAATGCGGCCAGCCCTGTCATGAGAGCTGGTACTAATGGTCCTGGTCCTGGAGGTCCTCCTACTGGAGCTAGAGGTCCTGCTACTGGAGCTAGAGGTCCTGCTACGGGAGCTAGAGGTCCTGCTACGGGAGCTAGAGGTCCTGCTACGGGAGCTAGAGGTCCTGCTCCCACCGCACCTGCACCTGGCGGACCACCCGGCGGAGGACCTCCTCCAGCGCCCGCTGCAACATCAGGAGACGGAGTTGAAGATGGAGAAGTTAAATCAGAAGGAGGAGAAGATAGACCAGAAGACGAAGGAGTAGGAATTGGCGATGGAGTTGGTACTACTACAGGAGCCACTGCACGTCTAGGCCCACGCCGGCCCACACCTGCACGAGCTCGTCTACGTCTCCTGACAGGCGGCGTAAAAGCACCTAGAGTTTCTATCCTTTCATTGTTGTAGTAGTTTGTCGGTCGTGCGGTGTTTCTTGTTGAGCGTCTCATTGTAGATGAGTAATTAACAATTAGGGGTGTAAGGAATAGAGTTGTAAAAGCCTGCTTGTGTGTAATATCTGATTGTAATTGAAATGGTGAGTGTGCAGATTTGTCTTTACTCTTGTACTTGCTCTGAATACACGATGGACGCTGGACTGTGGTGGAATTGTAGGTTGTAAAGCGTTCTTTGACACCATTGTCTCTCTTGACACGGCTTGATGGACATTGTGTAAAATTCAATTCCTCCTATACTCATCTCCTCAGCCTGGCTCGAAGAACATTGTGTAAGCTGTGCTGGTTCGAAGTGTTCTTCGATTTACCTCTAGCTCCAGGACAATGGACAATGGGTTGTAGACAAAGAGACATTGTGCAGTATCTCCCAACTTTATGCTGCTTTTCTTTTGCACAGAGAAATTAGGATGTGGAGTCTTGAATGCTGTTAGTTGATTCGAATGCACAGTGTCTATCCTTTGAAACGATCGCTGTGACATCATGATGGGCGATGTACCTTGTTGACGATGGAGGTTCAGACATGTGCCAGCTTCGTAGGTATGTGTATCATATATTGTTCTAATAAGCGGTATGGTGATTCGTTTTCGAACTTTTCTGGCTGACTATCGAATGGTCTATTCGTATCTAGAAGTAAGCATGTCGTTTGAATTCACCACTTAAACTAGGTGTGTGGCTTTGCCAATAGAGTATGCGAATCCAGCGTCACGAGCTCGACATGTAGTTTTATCGACTACAGAATTTGTTTGTCCACATGATACTCTGTGCTTACAAAATATATGTAAAGTACAAGTTACGGACTCTTGTGATGGACTTGGGATTGTAGGATTTCATATCCAGCTGTGTCACTGACACTGAAACTCTTAACAAGCTTCAATGTCGGCAATGGGGCTCGTCGATATTAGCTTAGGGTCGACAGGAGGCACGATCTGTGCTTTGCAATTGTCATGCGCTATCTCACACGGTGGACTGCGTCATGTACCTAACACACAGCAACATACGATGAGTAAGCTCGAAAGACACAAGAAGGATTTTGCAGCAATTACTAACACGCTATCTCTGTAGCAGCCACAGCAGTGCATCTCACGTCAATACATACATATTCAAATACACGCACACCGCGATCGTCGCGACAAGCACCCACTCCTGTGCAAAAGGGTAAAAGAACCTAATAATCCAGGGCGGATCATAAGAAAGATGCTGTGCAACCGTTTTCGATACAACGCGCGGGTGACCTTCTGGTTCCATAATCTCCTTCCAGATGTCATTTCGCTCCCTATCCCATCTTTCCTTATCAAAGTTGTCAGGCCAGCCGAACTGTGTGCGGAGGATATTCTTGGCTTTGGTGTACTTAAGATTGTTAGCAGGGTAATCCAGGAGCATTTCCACGATCGTGAACATACCGCTTGTGGATGGTACTCGCACTCATCATCGAGAACAGTAAGGATCTGTGGCCAAGTCCCGTCGCGTCTCATCGGTATCCACTCCAGGTCTCGGAACTTGGCTACAAGTTCTTCCACGACCTCAATTGCTGGCCTCGGGGGGTAATTGCGGTAGTGCATAGAGTCATCTGGTCTTTCAGGATTGATGAGGCCTTCATCTACTTCCCAATCGTTGAAATACCGCGCCGTGTCTAGCAATTACCATTAATAGGAAAGATACAACTTGGAAAAGTAAACTCGTTGTCACATACTAGCTTTGGTGTCGAGAATAAGCTGGTAGCCTGATTCGTCTTTGTCCACC
Organism: Plenodomus lindquistii; assembly: GCA_025504975.1. Classification (NCBI taxonomy): domain Eukaryota; kingdom Fungi; phylum Ascomycota; class Dothideomycetes; order Pleosporales; family Leptosphaeriaceae; genus Plenodomus; species Plenodomus lindquistii. Next base: position 140,233 of record JANUWI010000002.1, on the reverse strand, counting down.
ACAAGCGCTATGTCCTCAGGGTTCATGTAGTCCTGGCGGATGGGCCGCACCCAGCGATTAACAGGATCGCGTGAGTTAACGATCCATTCGCTGTCCGTGAAAGGGACGGCGATGGACTCGTCGAAGATTGTCGTTTCCCAGGCTTCGTCGAAGTTCGATGGGCATGGCAATCGTTTCATAAGCGAGATAACCTCGCTCGAAAGGCCAAGTTCATTGCACACCGTCTCGTCAATATTGCGACCCTCTGGCGGGGGGAATGAGATTGAATCTGCTCTGGGATAATAACCAATATCTATCTGGAGCTTAAGTAGCTTGGTCCAAAGTGATATAATCTTATCAGCATCAAACGGTTCAAAAGCCGACATGATCGCGTACAAGCAAATGAAGTCTAAGCCCTCGAGATGATTTGGAGAGTGAGCACCGCAGGCGGGGCAATGCCTACTTATTAGCCGCCGGCGGAAATACCGACCGGCGGGCTCGCCCCCACTACAAACTCTGTTTCATTGATTGGCGTTTACAAGAATAATCCCAGGACAGAATACAGACGAGCTAACGATGAGACGGGCTGTCTATGGCAGACCGACATCTAAGCAATACAATCAAACTATACGGGCGAAGAAAGTGCAAATGAATTTGTAGTAAGAGACTTGGTTTCACCAATCCTACAGACAGCCTCGACAAGCGCTGTGAACGCGTCGACTTTTTTCGGCCCACGGAAGAGCGTATATTTGAACCGCCAGTACTCAGCAGGCGCAGTCGAACTGTTCCAAAGTGATTGCTCACTGACTGTATCGGATCATAGAGTATGAGACATGTAATCCTGGGGATACATCTAGAGTATACCAACATCAAAGCACCCGCACATACGCGCCTGTTGGAAGCCTACTCAGGCGATCAAACGTGTCTATGATGTGCATGTGCGTGGCGCTTCTTGTGCCTATCAACCGCCTGCCCACTCTCGACTTGAGCTAACGGCTCAGCAGTGTTTACTGGAATAGACACACTGCTAGTCTTACGCGGTCTTGAGGGACTATACCCACCAGTCGATTGGTAAGACTCACTCGTCGCGACTGCATCAACGACCTCGTTGCTCAACTGGTCGTTCTGTGGCAGTACGAAATCCTCTAACAGTTTCTTTTCTTCTTGGCAATCTTTGGACTGACATTTGACCAAGCCACTCTTCTCGAAAAGCTCCTTTGGTGTAGCAAAGCGGGTCATATTGCCTTCGTCAACGATTAACTCGTCAAGCTTGACGGGCTCAGCGTCCCAGCGTTTGGCGTGAATGTTTCGCGGTCGAGTTAATCCAGCAGTAATGAGCGCGTTGGGATCGCTCAAGTAGTCTGATGTGAAACTCCGATACCGTTGTCCGTCGCGTTTGTACCATGCGTCCTCATTCAAGAGGTTAAAGCCAAGGTCGCTTCGGACGGAGCTTACGAGTTGACACCAGTTGTAATCCATGCCGTCATCTCGCAAGAATGGTAGATTTATGAAATCCATCGTCATGGCATTGACTCTATATGTCACTGATAAGATTTCAGTGCAGACCTGGCCGTTGATGGGACCACCCTCGGTGGCGACCACCTTGTCGTTCGTCCTGCACAGCCCTTTCCAGAGTTGACCTGCCCTTTGGTTATCCCACTCCGGTAAGAATCGAATCCATTGGTCATAGTTGGCTGGAGCCTGTGCACCGGGGATCCCGTTGGCACCAGCAAGAAATCTGTAAGGGGGATATTCGTCCCGATTACACTTGTTGGCACCTAATGTGGATGAAGCTGGTTTGTTAGAGACCCATCTGTACCATTCGGATCCTGCTCGCTGCTGGCGATATCGCGTGACGACATTGCGGTAGCCGCCGAGCTTCTTATACGGACACACTAAGGTGTGAATGCCGTTATCACGAGATACAGAGCTATAGTGGTAGCAGGCGTGTGGCCATTGGTTCCCATCACATTCGACCGTCCTTACACTTGAGATTCGAGTCTCCTCAATGTAAGACGTTACGGTGGTGGTACAGACGGATGCGCTCGAAGTCGGGTATTTGAGGTTTTGCAATGGCTGATAGATCCATCTGTCGAACTCTTGCTGCACCTGAAAATCGTGTTAGTGTGATCAATGAATCAGGAAAGAAGTATATAATTGCTGACCCAGTGTCCAGGAATGTGATTGAGGATGTAGAGCCCTGCAGCGGCGGCGCCCAAAGTTACCAGTTCGCCAACCAGCCCATCGTTGTAAGCCCCAGCTGCGCACTCAGCAAGTGTTCCCCAATTCGGGTCACCTTTACCGAGTGCGTTCTGGAGTGTATCAAGTCGCTTGGCGCGCAAATTTAATCCCCCCGAAAGGGCTTTGCCTGCGGCAGATTCGGCGCAGTCCATCAAATTACTTGCCTCGATTGCTGCGCAGCAGAAACTTGAGAAATGCCCAGTTTTACAGCCGCTATCGGGATAGGTCAATATCGAACAATTCGCAGTCTCTAGGAAAACGATACTCACCTGGAAGAACCCCCAGGATGGGTGTTTTGAGATATCAGAAGGTAGTTGGGCGGGCATGTAGAACCGCACTTTTTAGGTTTTCCGTACCATTCGCAACTATACGTGGCGACGTTCGCCTCGACACATAATGCGCGCATATACCCTTTGGGACCGCCTTTACACCCGTTTGCCGTGTACTTGTTCAGTTCAGCATCGAAAACCTGCATTCATCGTTAAGAATATGAGTAGGCAATTTCAGGACGACCCTCACCTTTCCGTGACCTAACGTCAGCTTTTTGAATCCTTGAGGACAAATAGGATCAGCCTGGCAGTCCGTCCAGAATGTAGCCAACGCGATATTGTTTGCTTTCTGTGTAGAAGCTAGCTTTGCTTTCGCAAAGATGGGGTTCAGGTCAACATCGTCGCCAATGTCCCGAAGTTGTTGAAGCTGTGTGCTAATTATCGACGTCGAGGTAGATGGGTCGTCAAGATCTAAGGCCCATACCATGGTGCCACCAAGACAATGCTTGTTCGCAAACTCCTTCTTCATCTGAACCGTTTCCTCGTCATCGTACGAAACCCTGTATGATAGATGAGTAAGATCCATTGCCTGAACGATCGGTTTCATACCATTGGTTGTCATTCCAGACGATGTACTTGACAGCAGCGTCTTTATCAAGTACAGGCTGTAGCGAGTTCGCTTTGATGATACGCTGTATTTCGGCGTTCGACAAAATACCAGAAGTTTTGGTGCATTCACCAGGATCAGCACCACCGGCAAAGGCGCAACCCGGTGTGGTGCAAGAGGGGCTCGAGAGAGTGAATGACCTTCCATAGAACCCTAGGCCAAGAACGACCTTGGCCGGTTTGATGTTGTTGCGCCAAAGTAAATCAAGACCTTGAGAAATTTCTGGTGAAGGTTGAGAATCAGAAATGCTTGCCAGTACTCCGAAGAGGATCCTACATACCGGTAAGGTTTGTATGAGGCTGCACAATTGCTTGCGTATAAGGAGAATTTCCGTCCCAAGTACCGTGTATATCGTATGACATGAAGTTGAACTGAACGTATGTTAGACTCTCTCATATTCATGGCAATTGAGTCGCAAGGCCTGGTTACCCAATCGACGTGTTTCTCAAGTTGAGCAACATCGAAACCCTTGAGGTACCCTGCGCTTCGGTGTCAGACTCAACCCATATGCACTAACTTCATATGGTGCTTACAATATGAAGACGGAAGCGTGAGAGTGACACCAAAGTTCGCCCCGCAAGCATCCTTGAGTTCTTGCATGAAAGTAACGAAACTATCCTTGTCAGCTGCCGTTCCATCCCGATCTCCTGCAGCAGGATATTCCCAATCGATGTCAATGCCATCAAAATTGTAAGTCTGATAGAGTCAGTCATCGGTGAATGCATAAAGGCTGGGAATACGTACGCGCATGAAAGCAAGAGATGACTGGATGAAAGTAGATCTTGAAGCTGCCGAAGAGACCATGCGAGAGAAATCAGCACCTCCGGCAGCCCAACCACCTACAGCGATAAAGACCTTAAGTCCACTGTTTCTCTTCTTCAAAGCAGTCACTCGTGGATAGAGGTCTGTGTCGTATGTGTTCATGGACGCGATACGGTTGTCGGAGCCTACCAACGCAAAAGCGTAATTTATATGAGTCCATAACGACGCATCGATATCTTCGGGTGTCCACTTATCACAGGTACGATCCATCGACCAGCTCTCATAGTATCCGATAGTTCTCTGATCTGAGGAGGAACCACCGCACCTCCTTTAGGCTACAACGTTAGATCTCAGCATTCATATGTGCACGGTATCGACTTACGGTTTGGACACTTCGTTACAGCCAGACTGACATCCGCTCTTACAGAACGTGTCTGTAGTTCCACACTGGGTGTGTCAGAGATCGACAGCATCTGAGCAAGCGGTTGTGTTTCTCACAAAGCCATATTGACTGCAACAGACGTTCAAGGGGCAATCGAACGATTCAGAAGGCGCATACTCTAACATGTAGTCAGTTCTCAGTCCGAAAGTGTTTTGGGAACAAGCACTATGGATACTCACGTCCACACTCTGCCTGTGCTTGGCAATTTGATGTGCAATTGCCTGCACCGCAAAAGGCTGGACCAAATCCACAAGAACCGAACTGGCTGCAACATCCTATCTTACACGGTCTCGTACTAGAGCAAGTCGCATCTTCCTGAGCTCGCACGATGAAACAAGAGACCAGGCATGTAACAACGAGAAGCGGAGAAATTGATTTCATCATAACAATAGATTCAAGCGAGTCGTTTAGGGGAGACGTGAGCCGGAGCTGCAAGTTGAAATTCAGTGAGAAGACATTGAATTTCAACTCTTGATCCGATTTCGACCGGCCGCTTGGTCTTGCAGGGTTGCACCCAATGTTCAATATCATCGCCGTTCGGAGCTGCGGTCCTTGACTCCTGTCCTCATCCGAGGATGATCACACCGCCGTCTTGGCTATAGTTGAGTGATTAACAAGGTCAGACTGCTTTAGCCGTGAAATTAGCACCAGAGACTAATCTCGCAAGAGGCGGTAGGATTATCGCATAATTACACTTTGACGAATCCCCTGGTCTATCTCCATGTACATATATCCTAGAGCAGAAGAGGCATGACGAAGCGAGACGATAACGTGATATTTGCATGCGATTGTGCAGATGCAGCGAATCAATTCGTTGGTTAGCCGCGCTGTTACCTAGCTAGCCGACATCAAATGTATGCACAGGCAGCATGTAGCACAGTGCACGCACAAAAGGAGCGGCCCGCGAACCTCACCAGTATCATGGGTGAGTCCGACCACCGCAAGCGGCGTTGCCGCGAAGCCTGCGCTTAACCAGGGTTGTGTTCAATACTGGTAAATGCATGGCAAGACTATATTACTTATAAAGCTAAATTGGTCGAGTATAGTGTGAGAAGCCGCAGAAGTATATACATCATCCGCACCATGCGGTGATGAGGATTGCCCTCGCAAGTACGATGTGTTCTGCTCCCCAGTCAGATACTTATTCTTGAACTTCCGGTCAAGCCCGACCCGCAATACGAACTCTGGCCTTGACTGTACAGGGTGCAGGCACAGCGAGTCGCATCCTTACTAGTCGATCAGCCGCGATGATACTCGGTACCATATGATACAGATTTATAGCCATAGTCTAAATTACAGGGGCTAAGCTAATACCGTTCAAGGTGAAGCTGAACTTCAGTCTGATCGACGAACGAGCCTGGCTGCGGTATTGTATTCGGGCGCTGCAAGGATTCGAGCCGCTGTGCAAAAGATACTGCGTGCATGATCAGGGGGGTGGAATCCTTTACGTAGACGCCCGCTCTATCACATTGCTTATTCTATCACGCGCTGAAGTCCACGTCAATACTTAGCAGAAATGTTATCCTGGTTGAGCAGATCCTTTCTTGCTTCGGTTCATCTGCTTGAACTAGATACTATCATTCGTCCCAACAAATGTGAACAACCTTGACTCTCCGATCGAAAGTTGTCACTGAGTCGAGCTCATTCGGCAAAACATTCTCACAACGGCTGGCTCCTAAAAAATGACTGTACGGACATTCTGCGTGACATTGCTTCCATTGAGATCGTATCTCTTTTCTCCACAACGATGAAGGTTACAGGTTTAGCAGCTTCCTTTTCATTCTTGTGGCCAAATGCGCTAGCCGCTACCTTCTACAACGGCGGCCAGTCTCAGATATTGTGGAATGGCATGAGTACAGCGTGTGATGCTGCCTGGAACACTTCTATCAGTTGTCCGGCAAACGTCATTCAGTGGGTGACATGGCCTGTCCAGTCTGTTTGTCAGTATCAGTGATTGAAGGCATACAATAGCCACCATCTCTGACCGAACATAGCCTGGAATACGTCAACGCTCGATCAGCTCTGCGCTTCTGCATGCAGCGACTCGCTCACTACCCTTTTTGACGCGGTCAACTCCCAATGTCAGAATCAGCAGTTCAACATGGGAGGTCAAAATATGACCTTCGCTAACCTTACTAGTTTTGTCAGCTACAAGTATGGCATGATCTGTATGGTCGAAGACGAAACTAATGAATATTGCGCGGACGTGGAAGAAAGGTGTGTGTGCATTGATACTAATGACAGTCTGGTCGAATAAGCTAATCGATGATCTATCTAGTTGGAACATAACCACTTTAGTCGCACAGAATCGTGCGACATGGCCACAACACACAAAGAAGTGTTACATGGATGCAGAAAACTTCCACTGGGAGTACCTCACCGACGGCGAGGGTAATTGCACTGACCCGTTCGAGAACATCTGGCCAAACGCATCTGAGGTTATCAAGCCTGGTCAAAAGGCGGCGATGGACTACTACATGGAAGTCCCTGACCCGATCGACGATGATAACTATGGCTGGCCATATCCGCTCGAATACGACGAGTATCCGCTCGAAATGCAATGCTCGTCGTGCTTTCAGTAAGCCACTACGTAAGGCATCAGTGGGTAGAATTGACAAAGTTTTGCAAGGAAAATGTTCGAGTATGGTCATAGTTCAATCTGGGGCGATCCCTGGGAGTAAGTCATTGATGAACTACTCGCAAACTGCTGCTGACCCCTCCCTATAGTGAGGTGAAGGAACAAATTTGGTCAAACATGAAGCTGAACTGTGGCCTCGAAAAAGCTATTGTTGCAGCAAATAATATGTCTGGAACGTTGGAGTAAGTGCGAAAGTTGCGACACATCATGTTTTGCTCATCAACGATGTAGTGAAGAATTGGACTTTCCCATCGTATCCGTGGTCCCGGATCCAGCCGATTGCCCGCAGAGGATCAATACAGCTTACAACGACACATGCGCAAGCATAACACTTGCTTACCAAGTACCTACAGCTGGCCTCAGAAATCTCAACAACGACCTCTTATGTAGGAACCTGGGTGATGGGTCCGTTTGCGCCCCCTTGTCATGTCCCATAGCGATCTGGGCCGGCGATACTACATCGCTCTCGACTCTGACACGTCATTATACGAATTTCACTGAGCAACAATTCCTTGGATGGAACAGGTATATTAATACGGATGTAATCTCCTACGGGGAAGCAATCTGTGTCGGGTAAGAAGTGTGCTGCTCAAGAGTGCGTTGGACCACGGCTGACCTATACGCTTATACCAGGCCACCCGGTGGTATATACCTCACCCCTACTGGCACTCAAGCAGTCCCTTCGGTCTATACTACAACAGAGTCAGTCGTAATGCTAGCATTAGAGCGATGGTTCAATACTGACCGGTCGACCCCAGCACACCTGCGGGGCCCACACCTACCCTGACAATTCCAAACTGCGGACTCTTCTATACAGTTCAGCAGGGCGATTTTTGCAATTCAATCGCCCTAAATTTCACCATTACATTCTCAGACCTGATCAGTACGTAACTTGGCACCCATGGCGCGGGCAGGAGCTAACAACGGGACGCACCAGACATGAACCCATCGCTTGATTCAGCATGCAGCAATCTGCAGTTGGGTCTAGACTATTGGCATGTGTTCGCAAATTCCACCAGAGTCCTCATACTGACCCGATTCCAGTGTCGCTCCGGTAAATGGCACGGAGGTGCCGACTGTCACGTCTACCAGAGCACCTGTAACGCTTTCCATTTCTTCGGCCGCGACCCGCAGCGTAACCGCATCCTCAAGCACCATCATGCGAAGCTCCACCAAGACATCAACGACCTCGATCGTAACACCTACTCCAACGCGACCAGGTATGGTCAGTGGATGCACAAAGTTCTATTTGGCTGTACAAGGTGATGGCTGTTGGGCGATTGCCGATGCGAACGGCATTACTTTGGATCAGTTTGTTACCTGGAATCCCGTCGTCAAAGAAGACTGCTCTGGTCTCTGGTCAGATAATTACTACTGTGTCGGGAGGTAGACTTGCTACAAGAATAGTTAGTTTGGTAATGCAAAAAAAATTTAACAGATTTCTTTTGGGAACAAGTCTGTTCAAGAATATCCTTCCAATTCTACATCTCGTCTCGTAACTATCACGAGACTGATACTTCACTTGATATATAAAGAAAGCTTGTAGAGAACTAGAGTAAAGAAAAGAGGAAGGGAGATGTCCACACTCGTATATACTTGTATGCGCGACGGCTTCACGCCTGCCTGCTATGCTAGCTAAAGGGATGGCAAGTTTTACTATGGGAAAAAATTGGTATAAAATATGAAAAACGAAATTGTACGAATATTTATTCAATTACAATCGGTTAAATAGACATTGTCCATAGCGTTCATTTGTTCATTACTCAACTCTTCTTCCCCCCCATCCCCGCTTCACCCTCCCCCTTCCCTTCCCCCTTTCCACCCTCCTAAACATATGAGAAAAAATAAAGGCCGTAAGGTGCTGCTTTTACATTAATCCATTCCCTATACCCCCCGTCGTATGTGTGTGTGCGTGTAGAATAAAACCCCATATTGACCTATTGACCGTAAATATATATATATGTGTATATCTCCCCAATTCCAAAAAAAAGAAAAGAAAGAGAAAAAAGGGAAAAAAGAAAAAATAAAAAATATCCGCTAAAGTTTCCCGTCCATGTCATGTCATCCGAAGAACCGAAGAACCGATGAGATGAGATGATTTTGACATGACACCAGCCTCCCACCAACCCAGCCCAGCCCAGCCCAACCCAGTGCAGTCCAGTGCAGTCCAGTGCCCGCGACATCCTGGGCAGGCATACCTCATATACCAGTTATTAGATACCAGATACCGCATGTGCATCCCCAGCAAGACAAGAAAAGAAGCGAACCGAATCCGCCATCTAACCCTTTCTCCGTTTCGGACTCGGACCCCTCCTCGTCTCATCTTCTACTTCTTCCACCGTCGCCGCCGGACTCGTAGAATTACTACTCCCCACACTCACACTCGCACTCGCATTCCCACTCGCAGTCCCAGTCCCTTCAACACCCAGACCCGCCGCCCCCGCCATCGTGGGATCTTCAACATGCAACCTCCCATCGTCCTCTGCACCAGCACCACCCACACCATCCATGGCGCCCGAAAAGTCGAAATCAGCATGCGACGTTCCAAAGGTAGGTGTACTGGATTCAAAGTTGAAATCGGGGAGTCCAGTCGTTGCCGTTGCTGTTCCAGCCCCACTCATGCCATTGACGTTTGCCACACCCACACCCGCACCACCACTTTCCCCCCCACCACCATGAGGATAAAAGTCCTCCCCCTGAACCAAATTATCAAAATCCAAATCATACACGCCCGGCTCACCCAACCCCCCACTATCCCCATGTCCAAAATACCCCACATTACCATGATTATGATCCGTCAACCCCTCAATCTGCCCGCTCGGAGAAAGCGGTAAAACGCGCTCTTGAATGCCCCGTATCCTGTGATTCTGCTCCTCGCTGAGTTTCTGCAGCATCTCGAGTTGGTGCTGGGTTGCTTGGTATTGGGCGAGGTCGTTGAGGAGGTTTGTCATTTCCGGGGGAGAGGGCTGGGTGAGGGATGAGGGGTGGGGCGCGGATGTGGAAGAGGTAGAAGTGTGAGAGGCGATTTGCGAGAGGACGTCGGCGCGTTGTTGGGATGTGAGGGGGACGTTGTGGTTGTTGGTGTTGTTGGTGTTGTTGGGGGTCTGGTAGGAGGAGAGGGCGGCGGGGAAGTCGAAGGGTTGGGGTTGTTGGTGATTGGTGGAGGAGGAGTGTGGTTGGGTGGGGTGGCCGGCTGAGGCGTTGGCGGATTGGATGGCGGACATGATGTCGGAGGTTTCGAGGAGAGAGGAGGACGGGGATTCGGATTTTATGGGTTGGGCTGACAGGCTGTCTCGTCCAGTGTGGGATGTCGTTGCGGATGGCTGGCGAGAAGACTGCTGTTGTGGGGGTTTGAAGACGCTGGACCGACTGCCGGATCTGGTGAGTGGGCTGGGCATGGGTCGGGCTGTGGGACTCATGGTTGTTGCGCGGCCGGTGGCCATTGGAGTGAGGAGGTCTTGCGGTGCGGTGGGGGGAGCGGGGAGAATGGCGAGTGGACGCTTACTGCGCTGGAGTTGGGGCGACTGGTGCATTTCTTGTTGCGGGTAGTCGTCCACGTCTACAACATTCCCGTGGCGCTGCTGTGATCGCGCGGCGGGGAACATGTCGGCAAGATTAAGACCGTTGGCGTTGCCTTCGAGACTCCTGTTGTAGAAAGTAGCCAGGAAGGTCAAAATCGCGTTGATGGAATTCTCGTGTCGGTCGTGTAGTGCCTGGAACGATGTCGCCCGTGAGTACAACTCCTCGTTCTGGCGCTTGATCTGCGTCAGGACGTTCGAGATGAGCTTCTGCTGTTGTTGCAGCTCCCGAACCTCAACGCGCAGACTATTGTACTCGGACCGCGGAATCATAGCCATCTGCTCGTTGTTTCTAACAGCCAGCTCTTCAACGTAGCCTCCACCGCCAGTGTCCTGCACGTACTTCCTCTCCTCATCGCTATCATCCTTGCTATTCTCGTCACGTTTCCGCTTCGGTCCAGTGGGTGGATTCTTCGGCTTCTGAATGAGCCACAGCAGCTCCGGCCGACCACGCTTAAAGTACTTGTTATAGTACTCACTCGGCGCCTTTGCTTTCGTCTCGCTAGCCTTCATCGAGTTGTCCGACAACCCAACCTTCTTGTGAAACCCATACATATTCAACTGTCGTACAAACGAGGCGTAATTATTATGCTTGAACAGCTCCGGAATCAGCGTTCGCGCGAACTCGTCTTCGTCCAGTACGATGAACGAGTTTCCGTCGTCGGACCACCGAATCAGGTTTTCATTCTTGTTGTTGTCGAGAAAACTGTCGACATGGTTAGCACCGTCGTCGTCGTTATGATGCATCACTGTCAAATGAATACAACATACCTGCTCAACTTTTGCACAAACGGCGGAATCTGCTTCCGCTTGGCCTGCGCATCCTTCTTCGCAACCGCAGCCTTGGCCTCCAGATCCTCAATCGAATCATCCACCGCCTCCCACTGCTGCCCGTCGGCATTGCCAAAGGCGTCCCAGCCGTTCCGCCGCGGCGTAGGCGCAAGTTGATGATTGGGGTTCCTGCGCACCAATTGCCCGGTATTCGCATCTGCGACGTCGTTGAGGCCGTCGAGCGAAACAACGCGGTTGTGTCCTCCGCCGCCCATGTTGGCGCCAAACGTGTCGTAGAGCGAGGGGTCGTTGTATCCACTCATGTCGGTGTTGAGCGCGGCGTCGTTCCACGTCATGTAAGGGTCGTTTTGCATGGGCACGTCTTGCTGGTACGTCTGCGCTGGGGCCTGGGGTGATGCGCCGGGAGCGCGACGCTTGCGACTTGCCATATGTTGCGTGTGCGTATGCGAAGTAATCCTATCCTCTTTAAACTCTTATCCACAGCGCGATTGCAATTCTCTCGTCGTGAGTGAAGTGACAGCTCTCAGCCTCGCACAAGCAAAAAGCTGCAGCCTAACGAATGCGCGCACTTGCACAGCCTCGAGAAACCCTCACACTTCGTTTCTTTCTTTTCCTACCAACAATGTCTGCGAACAGGCAAGGCGCAGCTCCCCTCAGGCCTAAGTACACAACCCACGCGCTTCCCTTTGCCAAACCAGTTGTCCCTTTTGTCTCGCCTGTGCGCGCAGCAAAAACCCGCCGCGACCGCGTGTAGCAATTGGCCTGCAGCCAAACAATCTTCTTTTCCCCCCTCCACACGCACAAAGAGCAATTCAATTCGTGTTGCTGCGATTCAGAAAAAAAAGTGGATGCGCGCGCAAAGGCAAATAATGCGTTGGGCGGGTGTCTTGGGCGTGTCGTGTTGTTGGGGGATTTGCGTGGTGCATCAGGTGGTGGGACGATGTTGTAGGCGGTCGGCTGGTGACGTTGCGGAGCAGGGTTGGTTGGCGGGAGAAAGTGAGTCGGACCGGTAGGGTTTGGTTGGTGATGAGTCTCTTGTTGTGTCAGGCTGATGGATGACCAACGTAATTGTTGATCCTCTTGCAATTGTTGGATTTTGTAGCGGTGCGCGATTAGTTGCTGCGAGTTTGTTTGGTTGCGAGTAGACTGTATGATGGATGTCGCTGCTGTCGACTTGTAGTTTCATGTACACCCGTCGCGCGGCCTCAGTGTTCCCCCGGTCATTTAGCGGACGTTGCGGTACCGCCCATGACTCGCCCACCCCAGCGACTGCCAAAAAAGTATTGGCATCCACACTGCGATCGCCAATCATGGTCTAGATGACCTATACGCCATCATGGAATTTGTAACATTGGCCATCCCAGGATCGGACAAGAAGAGCATCATCGACGACATGGAGTTTTGATCGTGATCTTGATCTCTTATCACTGCACTTCTAGAAGCTTCTGACATGGCGACATTGATGCGAAAATTGTGCTTGATACTACCGCGATATATTCAAGACTATTACTATATACAGCGGGAGTGGAGAAGCTACGTGCCATGCCAAACTCCGATCCATCCATCCATCCATCCATCCATTCATCCATCTATCCAAAGTTCCATCCATCCAGACTAGCAAAACAGGTTTGAACAAGTCATGCCACGACAAGATGCTACACCACAACGGTAGAGAGGACAACGACTCCAGAAATGAGGCCGACAGACTGCTCAATAGGTACACTACTGTAGTTATCAATAGTAGGATTAAAAGCCAACCACCTCTTCAAATACTCCCCTTTCCCACCACTTCCTTACTAACCTAATTACCACCATCAACACCACCCTCTACCCCACCGAAGCGCCAGGCCCCAGTCCCACAATCACATCAAAGGGAACGAACCGACTGCAAAAAAAAAAAAAGAAAAAAAAATTCAGACTAGAAAACATCATGCAAAATACAACGTCCCCCAGAAAAGAACAAAGAAAAAACCCCTACAAGCAATCTCTCATCTTCCATCCACCACTCATCAAATTTGACCGTCAATACAACATCATCTGGACAAGGGATATAACAACATATTAGTATGTAATATATCCATAAAAATGCTTTTTCTTTTGCTTCACGAGCCCTCGTACACGCGCGCCATCAAACAACAAACTACGACCAAATAGACGACAAAACCAAATTTCAAAATTGCTCTCATGCGAGGACATGTTGTTCAAAGTAAGCGGGAGCGTGGGCCCCATTTCTGGATGTAAATCTGTCACTTCTCTACCGTTCGTAGCATCATTCTTCGTAGGCATCGTAAGGTTCAATCCAGAGAGAATATTCGGGGTGGGGGCCAAACGGAGGGGGTTTTCAAGGCCGTAATCGTTCGTTTCGTCTTTCGTTCAGGGGTGCTGCGTGGGGGTCCATCACACGTTGTCGTAGAAAGAGTGGGTGATGTACGTGCGACGGATTCGAGTTGATTCATTGCGTCGAGCGAGTCGTTCTATTGGCCTACAAGGATCTCGACGTTGGATTGCGAGGATAGCTCGTCGCTGCCGCGGTTTTGGTGGCCGTTTTGGCGTTGGCGGCCGAAGCCTTGCCCACGCTCGGGAAGGGGTCCACGAGGTTGTCTCGATGGGCGATCGTCGTAGTTGTTACCAAACGCACGGTGGCCACCGATCGGGCCAGGTGCATCCCAGGATGTCATCTGGCGAAGAGCTCGCGGGCTGTGGCTCTGTCCAAAGCTGTTGTTGAGCTGCATACGGCCCATTTCACGCTCGAGGAGGTTCTCATCACGCTGCGACATGGATCCAGCAGTAGGGGTGCCGCTTGGGTTCGTGGAAGAACCACTGTAGCCCAGTCCATCAAGCGTCTGCCCAAGTCCGCCTGGTCGGCCGACAGGATGGCTCGCAGTTGAAGGTGCAGGCGAGGGAGTATATGAGCGGAGATCAGCATAGGACTTGGCGCCACGGAGATTGGGCACCGCATTGAGACCACCAGGGGAGTCGGGGAATCCGAGCAGACCAGATGGCTGCCTGTTGAATCCACCATAGAACCCACCTTCAGCGCGGACATCGCTGAAGTCTGTTGTGGCGGCGCGGTTCAGGTTGCGGCGAGGCTGCTCCATGTGATTGGAGGGCATCTGAGGCATGGGTGGGCTGAGGCCCTGGCTGTCGTTCACCTTGAAAATGTGCACTTGACGGGATTCGCCAGTGCCTTTGGAGACGTGGGCAAGACCCAGCTGGTGGGCCAGAGTGTGTATCATACGGCGCTGAAGGGGCGCCAGGGTGGAGGGGAAGGTCATGCTGTCCCGCTCAGGGGTCTCCTTGAAGAGGAGCAGTTGTGAGTAATATTGGAGGACCTGGGGATCATTGAGATCGACATCTACGGTTGTTAGTTGAGGCCATGTGATGGTATAGACTGACTGGACACGTACCAACAGCTTTGGCACCGCCTCGCATAGCAGAGACTGGCGATGGCGAGGTGGCGGGAATGTGCGAGGCGAGAGAGCCGAATGACGGCTGCGACTGGAGTCCGCCACCCAGCGGCCGGTGCTGCTCCTCGAGCTGGCCTCTGCGCTCACGCTTTTCTCGCTCGATGCGCTCGCGTTCGGCCAGCGGCAGCATCTTCTTGTACTCGACGCGGAGCTTCCTCCCGTTGAGCTCAAAGTGGTTCATCGACTCGATGACGGCGGCCGTCTCGTCGGCCGTGGTAAAGTTTGCAAAGGCCAGGCCCCGGAAGACGCCGTTGTCAAAGTGGTAGTTGAAGGCGTAGGGCAGCGGCAGGCGCAGGTCCGTCATGAGCTGGACGAGCTGCTCCTTCTTGACGGCAAAGGGAATGTTCTTGATGACAATGGCCGTGGGGATGAGCTCGTCGTCGACGTCGTGGCCGTAGCTCGTGTTCTGCATGGCATTGAGGTTGGTGTTGCTGAGGCTGGGGAGGGCAAAGCTGGGGAGGCCCTGCTGCGGCTGGTCCATCCATGCCTAGAGCAGTCTCTGTCAGTGTCTGCAGCCTGTACGAGTGTGGGCGGGCATGGCCGTGTGGTGTGTCTCTTACCGACGGGAGCGCGCTGCGTCCTCCTCCGCGCTGCTGCTGCGACTTGATGCGGGCAGCGGCGGCACCTCCGAGCGACCCCAGGCCGTTCTGCGCAAAGGCATTCGTGTTCCAGCCGCCCTGGCTGCCCATGTCGTAGCCATAGCCGCCGCCGCCGCCGCCGGCGTGCATGGTCTGGTTGAGGCGCTCGAAGCTGCGCGGCTCCTGGTCGTCGTAGGGGCGCGTGTACAGGCCCGGCTGCTGGGCGTAGGCCTGGTCGAACTGGCGCGAGGGCATGCGGTGCAGCGTGCTGGCCTGCTGCGGCGGGTTGCGGTGGGAGCCCGGCGACCGCGACGTCGACTGGTCGTAGCCCTGGTACATGGCTGCTGAGGGGCGAGGACGCGGAGAGGGGGAACCGTGACTCTGGGGGGGGGGTGAGCACTGAGGTCGGAGGTTGGCAGACGGTGACTGAGGAAAAAGACGTCGGGGGCGGCGCCAAGCAACAGCTACAGCGGAAGGACCCAAGCTCGCGCCGTTTGATTGCAAGCTCAAAGCGCAGCCAACATGAACCAACAGCGGCCGTCGCGGTCAGGAGGGCAGGACGGGCAAAGGCGCAGAAAAAGGGGCGCGGATGGCCGTGTGTCCAGGTCGGCGGGCGTATGTTTTGCACTATTCTAGGGTCTGGCGGGTCCCCCGTCGACCTCGTTTCTCCTTTCGCCCTGGGTGCCGGCGGTAGTCTAATGAGATGAGCACCAGTGAGCACGCGTGCGCGGGCTAGCCCTGGCCAAAGTCGCTATGTAAGACGTCAGAGGGGCAGGTCAACCGTGGGTTTACGTAGTCGCTTTGCTAAGATGAGGGACAGAACAGAGTAGAGCAGAGTAGAGCAGAGTAGAGCAGAGTAGAGCAGAGCAGAGTAGAGTAGAGTAGATGGAGGGATGCCAGAAACCCACAAGATCAAACGACCAACCCTGGGAGAAGCGCACGGCTGAGTGTGGTCAAGCGCGGGGAGACGGGCTGCACCAGGCTAACAGACAGCAAGACAGCAGCTGGCAGGCTGGCAGCACTCAGACACGCCTGTCGCCGCCCGAGACTGCACCAGATGGCACGCGGAAGCGGGCGAGTCACGCAGAACATGGCCGAGGACAGAGGCATGCGCTGCCGCGTCATTGGCTGTCGCCGTAATGCTTCCAATAACGCCCTCGAGCACTGCATCCTCAAGGTTCATGTACCCAGGAGACACATGCCTACCGTACACCTAGTAGTGGGTGCATAGATGCTGCATCTGCGTGTCTTGGATATATACATAGCCCCCAACACCAGACAAGACGGGACGAGACTCTACTGTGCACTCTGCATACAACTTCTCGGCTCACGGATGCTGCAAGCCTTCGTTCCTTCCTTCCTTCCTGCACTCCAACGAAGAAGCAAGAGAAGGCCCGAATCTTCAAGCGTACCACACATGCTCTTGGACGGGCCGGAGCGTAGCGTTAGCTCCCCTGTATACAGTAATCAACCGTGGACGGCCAGGCCAAGGGGCCCTGGCGCGACATTGGCTGACTGACTGACTTGCCGGCTCTGCACTTGTCACTCTGGCCGCAACAACACATCTATGGCGTGTAGAATGTGCTTGTAGACATGAGTAAATGGTTCCGATTCCATGACTACTAGACTGATGAAGCGTCGCGGCCCATGACACATTTGCCCCTGGTCAGCACGAGACATGGCCTGGCATCAGCTGCCCAACCGCCGTCGCCACCACACCATCACTTTTACTGCAAGGCAAAGGCGTCAGTCAGCTCAAGTGAGGCTGCTTTTTCATATTCCTCGTAACCTAATACATATATACGCTATGCACACGGGTAGCTGCACGTTCAGTCCACTCCCATCGTCGGCTCCCTCCACGTCGCGTCTCTCAACAGCTGCACGAGCGGCTGCAAGAAGACACGGCGAAGCCACGACATTGTTCCACAACGTCCCTCGCAGTGGATGCCACCTCTCATTCGGCAAGCTAGGCTTGACGGCCTGTCATCGAAGCCGCTACCAGCAATGGCGACGGCTTCCCGCGTTTGGTCCCTTTCCGACCGGCTGCGCGTTGCGAGATAGTCGTCGCAGGATCGCTTAGCCGCATTGCATGGCCCGTCATGTGACCTCGACCTTGTCATTGGGAGTCAATCAAATTATAGCCACGCCTTCCGTAGTCGATATGCGTGAGGCCGGTGGGTGTTTGTAATTAGTCGTCGTGAATGCTTCGTTTGTAGTGTGCCTGTTCAGTCTTCAAAGTCGAGCAGTCGTGACCATTCCGTCTCTCCAACGCGGCGGAACTCAGCGCCGGCTGCGAATTGGCCTGCAGTCTCCCACGCTTGCATCGTGGGTTGATCGTAGGGACCGTTGATCTCGCCTTCTGGTGCTGCGAGCCAATGAAATTCCCACATTACTGGTTCTGGGTTGGGGTTCTTCCAGTCTTCACCAGTCTCGCGCTTGTATTGGCGCATGATTGCTTCACGGGGTAGCTCATAGATGTCCTCGACGCCTCGATCAGAAAGACGACTGGCGCATTCAGTTATGGTGTCAATGGCTTCCTTTGCCTTGGCTGCAGCAGCTTCTTTGGCTGGATCTGTGTCAACTTCCATCGCTTGATTCTTTTTCTTACCCCAGCTTTTGGCTGGCTTCTTGGGTGCTGCCTTGCCATATCGCACCAGGGCTTCCATGGCCGTCTCGCCGACATCCAGGTTTGCAATGAGCTTCGACATGACATCGCTAGTAACGATGGCGTCTTCTGCCCGCTCGCGTGCCCTCCGCTCTTCGTCCCTCATGTCCTGGGCTTCCTTGGCCTTCTTCATGTCCTTCTTCGATATGCCTTCCAGCCATGAGTCTTGCGCAGCCTCTGGATCATAGGCTTTGCGCACAAAGTTGCCAGCCTCGTCGAACCGTCCTTCTTCCTGCTCGGCGCTCATGTTGAAGGCGTCCAGCTTGGGTGCGTGGCGTTTCTTGCTGCCAGCTCCCAGCTCCTCGTCCATGTCCGAGTCCACTTTGTCGCGCTCTTCGTCGCTGCCATCGTCACTGCTGCTCTCCACATCCTCGGTAACATCCTTTGGACCCTTTGTGAAGTCTACTGCGACATGGCCGCCAGCCTTGCTATTTGCTTCCTGCCCCTCAATCTCATCGGCATCCAGGAACCGTAGCTGCTTCTTCCTGGTCTGGTCCCTTGGCGTCTCCTCATCCTGCTCGTCATCCTTGTCGTCCCCAAACATGTCGTCATCCTCGTCATCGTCCGCCACTTGCGCTGGCTTGTCATGCTTGGTTCGTGCCTCTGCGCGTGCATCAAAGTTCTCTGTTGAACTGTCGGAATCATAGCCATCGATATTGACGGCATTTCGCTTGATGCCTGCGCCCTTTCCAATCACATCGGCTTCGAGTGCGGGGTCCTCTTCCTCCTCAGCATCGGGAGCGAGTGTGGAGGGGTTACGTGGGTCGAAGCGAGGTTTCTTTGAGGATGGCGCATCGCCTTCCAGATGGTGGGTTCGTGTGAATTGCTCGCCGGCGCGCTTTGGCCGAGCAGGATTGTACGTGCCGCTTGAGCTGGCCATGTTCGGGGGAGATTCGTCGCGTGATTTCGACGCGATTAGGATGAGCCTTTTCGTCGGTGTCGAGCAATGCGCCGGTGACGGTTGCCTGGCATTTGGAAAATGGAGCTTTGACCCGTGCGGTATTCCACCGCTCCGATGCTGCAGCGAACGCGCAGATGGTCCAATGAGGTCGCCGTACTCATGGGTACCTAGCACCTTCCAAACAACGTCGTCATCTTCAGACGTATGGAATCACATTTATACCTTGATAGCCCAGTCACAGAGAAGTGGTGTTCTCATCCCTATAGTCTTTGTCCTATCCGCGCTTTCCTGCGCAAACAGATTCCACCATGGTAAGAGCCACCCCGCCACTTCCCCCATCGCCCACTCACCACGACCAGTTCAACCCAAACTTCTACGAGCAAGACGACCCCATGGCCATGTACCAGCAACTCCGACGCGGCGGTGCGCCAAGACGCTTCGATGAATACTTCCGCTGCTACCCCATTGCCATGCTGCCGGGCCCAGAGCGTGAAGAGGCAAACCATGGCGGCAAAGTGTTCCTTCCTCCCAGCGCTCTCGACAAGCTCACACGCATGCACATTACGTATCCTATGCTATTCGAGCTTATCAACGGCAAGCAAGACGGCAAGAAGACACATGCCGGTGTGTTGGAGTTTATTGCAGAAGAGGGCAAGATCTATCTGCCATACTGGGTATGTTGGGGTCGATGGCTTGATAGATGCATTACTAATCTGGCAACAGTTGATGCAGACACTTCTTCTGGAGCCAGGAGACCTCCTCCAGGTCAAATCGACAGATCTGCCACTCGGAACCTTTATCAAGCTACAGCCACAAGACCCCTCCTTCCTCGACATCTCAGATCCCAAGGCCGTACTGGAGAACGCATTCCGTAACTTTTCCTGCCTCACCACCGGCGACGTCTTCACATTCTCCTACAACGACAATGTCTACAGTATAGCAGTATTGGAGACGCGACCCGATCATGCCAGCAAGGCCATCTGCACGCTCGAGACGGATCTGTCGGTGGATTTCGCGGCGCCAGTAGGATACCAAGAGCCACAGAAGACCAGCGGGACAAGCACACCACGGAGTGGCAAGGGCGTCATGGCAGGCAAGGGCGGAACTCTGCACGCGCATGGAACCATGGCCGATGCAATCAACTACGCCGCCATCGCACCATCATCGACGACTGCTGCAGCCGGTGCCAAGGCAGCATCGTCGCACTTCCTCACAGCAGGACACAAGCTTGCCAAGAAGGGCAGCAAAGCACCGACACCACAAGCATCCACACCTGTCGCAGGACAGTCTACCAACCCGCCACCGACAATCCGACGCACCAATGGTCCCCAGCCGCTGAGACTACCAGAGGGCAAGCTGTTCTTTGGATATGAGATCAAGCCCGTCAAGGGCAAGGAGGAGGACGGCGAACAGAAAGAGTCGAAACACTTTGAAGGTGCGGGTCAGACGCTACGCAAAAAGAAGGGTGATAAATAGTGGGGTGGGGGTGGCAGAATGGACTTGATCAATGTTCCAAGCATGGATTGGCGCTGAGGAAAGCATGCATGGAAGGACACGGCGTTTGGCGTTGAGAACAGATACCTAAAGACCAGATTGTGTATGAATAGGGTTTGATCAGATGGCATGTCACAGTCGTCACTGGTCTGAATGAAACCAAACATGACTTTATGTATGCAATGACGTTGGCATGATTGTGAGATTCCCCAGTGTGACTAATTTGGCAGCCAAATTCTGACGAGAAACGTCCAGCCGACTACCTCGCCAGGCAAGCAAGCCCTACGACACAAGATTCTCCAGTAAGCTAAGCAGCCCAAGAATTTTCCCCCCATCCACAATCAGGACCTGCATCCCAACCGTCCCTTGAAACAAAAAATTTCCAAACTCATGCCAGAGCCCCGGTGAACCAGTGCATTCAAGTCTCCTCATCCTCAACCTCAACCTCAGTCTCCATCTTAACACTAACACCTCCCATCCCCTTCTTTTCCTCCTCCTCCTCCGCACCACCATCCTCGTCCAAAACCTCCATCTTCACACCCTTCTTAGCACGCCCTTTCTTCCTCGGCGTGCCCTCCTCATTACCCTGCTCAGCACTCGCTCCGCGCTTCTTAGGCGTCTTAGGCGTCTTGGGCGTACCACCAACACCACCAGCAGTCTTCTTACTACTATGACCCGCCCCACCTTCCGGAACCTCCCAACCCAATCCCTCGTATAGATTGCGCTGTTGCACGCGGAGTTTGGAAATGCGGTTGCGGATGCTGCCGGTTGAGGCTTCGGCTTGGGGGTTGTGGGGGTTAGCGGGGCGTCTTGGGATGGTATAGGGGATAGATAGGTCAAGGGAAGGAAGGGAAGACATACCACCAAACGCACTCGCCAACTTCTCATACTCATCCGACTTGACGTAGCGTCCTTGAGTCAGCAGCAGGAGTTTCAAGTCGTTTGCACCTTCCCATATGAATTTCTGCTGTTTTTTTTGACAACAATAGAGGGTTAGCGCTTGTGGGTGTGCTGGTGTATATGTCTTTGAGTCTGTGTGTATGGTGGGAAGAGAGGTAGGTGGGTTGGTTTGGGGACATGAGAAAATGGGACGAGAAGGAATAGGAAACAGGAATAGGAATAGGCGACGAACGGTTGGAGCATCACCAGCAGCTGTATTTGCGTCGCTGGTAAATGGGGTACCGGATTTCTTGGGAGGCATGGTTGTGTTGTTGATGTGTGCAGTCTGTGGATGGAGAGTTCTGTGTTGGAGGTCAGGTAGGTATAGCTGAGCAAAGCAAAAGAAGCGTTTTGATATCCAACGAAGAGAAGGAAGGAGTGGTGGAGAGTCAGTCCATGAGACGAGGAGAGAGACTGGGTTTTATGCCTCGCTGTCTGGCTGGCTGGCTGGCTGGCTGGCTGGAGAGCGGGGAAGTGAGAGTGTACGCTGAGAGTGAGAGTGAAGTCCAGCCGAATGTGAGAGATTGGTGGGGAGTGATGGAGTAAGTTCGAGAGAGGGGGAGGGAAGAGTCACGGCTTTCTTTGGAATTCAGTTCATTTCAGTTCACTTTTAGATGCGCGTGGAGAGAGTGAGATCATAGTCGTCGGTGTGAGTATGCTGATATCATGGGATGCAGTCACGCACACTTTTTTTTCGTGTTGGCGGTTAGATGCATCCGTGTAATGTAATTCGAAGACTCCATAGTGTCTTGGAGCGTCGTTGAACTCTCTTCAAGTGACTCTGCCCGTAGTGTGCTCCATATATCCCATCTGGTGCACCGACCATGCATCGGCATCGGCATCGCTATATATATCCGTATATCACCCCCTCATCCCCTTTCTGATACCTTCAACCCATGTAGATCCAACCCAGCCAGCGAAGCCAGAAGTATACGCACAACCCCAACCCCTCAAGTCTCCTCATCAACAATCTCCTCCTTGACAACCTCGCCCTCCTCCTCCTCAAGAACCTCATCTTCCTTAACCACCTCATCGCCCTGCGCCTCCTCCCCACCCCCCTTCTTTCCACCCTTCTTCACGCGCGGCTTCTTCGCTGCCTTCTCCCCCTCTCCATCCAAAGCCTTCGCACCCCTCTTCTTCGCAAAAACAAGCCCACTCTCAATATCCCACCCATACTCCTCGTACAACCTCCGCTGCTCAACGCGCAGCCGCGAACAACGAATCTTGACGCCGTTGAGGTTTGTTCCTGGTAAGCGAGCGGGTGGATTAGCACGTTGTAAGTAAGAAGTGGAGAGGGGGGAGGAGGAGACTAACCAGGAAACACACTCAAAAGACGCTCATACTCTGCGCCATTCAACTGACGTCCTTGAATCAGAACCAGTAGTTTGCGCTCGAGTTCAGGCGTCCAGCGGAATGCCTGTATTCACACACAACATCATTAGCATCATCCTTTCTCATCACCTGCCTGCCTGCCTGCCTGACTGCTAGGAGGAGTGTGTGACTTACACCGCCTTCACCCTCGCCATCGCCAGTCGTAGCTGCGGTGTTTCTCTTAGGCGGCATGGTGATTGGATAGTTTGTGTTGGGTTTGTAGGAGTGTGGTGTTGTATTGGGTGTTGTTTGTGCGTGTATGAGAAAGATGTTTGTGTGATAGTGGGAAAGGACGAGGTAAAGAGGATGTGGGATGGACAGGTAGGTATATCGAATATTGATATGGTGGGGTGAGACGCGAGATTGGAGAGGAGAGCGGTGACGTGATGGTGAGTGGGAGACGTGAGGGACTACAGCTGCGGTGAAGGCGTGTCGAAACGCGCTCAACGTTGCGCAAGATGATGATAGAAACTGGTAGAAGGTGAAATCCGAGGGTAGCACAGTGTTGAACATGGTAGGCTATGGGCGTATCTACTTCATCGCATATGGCAGGCGACTTCAGACCAAGTCTCTCGCATGAGAATGTTTTTGGTATTCACATCTCTCCTCGTCTTTCATCCTGCTATCTACATGTATACACACAATAACTCTATTTCTCATATACAACGCCACCTCATACTCCTCCACACTTTCTCTAAACACATTCACACATATCTACATTCTCATACTCTCGGCAATAATCTTGTACTCCTTCCTCTTCTTGCGCCACCTCTCACCTCCCACACGCACCTTCAACACGCCAATCCACTTCGCCAACCCAGGGAACAAGTAGTGCTCACTCACATACGCTGCAGCAAAGTTGCCGAGTCCCAACGTCATGATGAACACCTTGAAACCATTGTCCATAAACGTAAGTTCCATCCACTCCATGACCCATTCTGCAGGGTCAAACAGCATGTACGCGGTGATTGCCAGGGTGACGAAGATGGTGGTGATGAATGGCAAGTTGCGGGACATTGGTTCGCGGTAGGGTTTCCCGATTGATAACACAACGGCGGAGAGAATGTACTGGAAACAGGATACCAGGAATAGCGCAGTGTTCTGGCTGTTGAGAGAGTTGCTGTGGTTGGGGTCGATGATGGGAGGTTGGTACCATTCCTGCAGCTGGACAAAGTGGAAGGCAATGAACTGAACCAGGATGCAAAACACCATTTGCCCAAGCAGTGGGGTGAGCACCTTCCGACTGACGAGGTTGGCGGTGGGACGTTTGCGGGAGAGAACAGGGTAGGCGCCAGACCAGCCCATGAAGATGGCGATGGGCAGGATGAGCAGCAAGTCGATGAAGAGGAACTGAAAGTCGCCGAGGTTGGATGCGCTGGCGTAGAGAAAGGATACGGAGCAGAACTGAATGGCGCTGTACAAGCTCATATACTTGAAGCAACTGAAGCTCGTGACGAGCGCAGCACGACCTTCCTTGATGACTTGGGGCACGCAGCTGATGTCGAACTGGCGGGACGTGAACGGCGCAGCGACGGAAGCTTCTGCTTCGGAGAGGGAAATACCCACATCGGCAGCTTTGAGAGCACCGCAGTCGTTGGCACCATCACCACAGAAACCGACACAGTAGTCGATGGATTGAAGCTTTTCGACAAGTTCATGCTTTTCATCGGGTGACATACGAGCAAAGACTTGACCACAGACTAGCATCTCGCGTAGAACGTTTTCAGAGGCGAAATCGATTACCCAGCGGAAGACGTCACCACTGACAGCCAGACTGTAGTTGCGAAGATTAGAGATGTCGTAAGGTAGCGAGACGTCAGCCTCTGGTGGCGGCGGCAGTGGCTTGAGTGTGTTCTCATCAAGCTTGAACATTGGATCATCGACAGACTCCCATGCCAATTTCGACAGCGCAGTGCGCGAATCTCCTTCCACAAAATGGGGGACGAAACAGTGCGCAGTCTTGTTGATCAGTCCACACTCACGAGCTACAC
This sequence comes from Plenodomus lindquistii, assembly GCA_025504975.1. NCBI lineage: Eukaryota > Fungi > Ascomycota > Dothideomycetes > Pleosporales > Leptosphaeriaceae > Plenodomus > Plenodomus lindquistii. Next base: position 115,459 of record JANUWI010000002.1, on the reverse strand, counting down.
TGATGGCAGTGAGGATGTTGTCACCAGTGCACATGGTCTTGCGGATGTTGGCGCGCTCAAGCTCTTCGATGACAGGCGCGGTGCTGTCTTTGAGCTTATTTTCAAAGATGATGAAGCCAGCAAAGTCAAGCTCGCTCTCAGCCTCGTCTCGCCTCATCTTCTGCACCTTGAGCCAGTTGAGCTTGGCAATTGACTTGCTAGCACATGCAATGACACGGAAACCACGGTGGGTGTAAAAGGCAAGGAGTTCTTCGTAGTCAGAAGGGAAAGTCTCTGGTCGGCAGATCTCCTTCATGACCTCAGGAGCACCCTTGACGTAGATCTGGCCGCTCTTGGAACCAAACTGCCTAACAATGACACTGGCGCGCCGAAGCTGGGACACAAACTCGAAGGCTTTGAGAACACCAAGTTCGACAGGCTTCCTGTTTGGATCTTCCTCGTTGTCATCAATATCGTATTCGCGACCAGCGGGTGGACGTGCGACTGAGGGAGAGAGCTTCTGTTCGGGGTCTTCGTCATGTGCATTGCCAGACTTTTGCTCTCCCTCATCATAGTTCCAGCCAGTGAAATCAAACATCTTAACGTCCAGTGGGTCACCAAGAAGCTCGTCGTCAATCTTGCGCAATGAGTGACAGGTAGCCATGGTGTAGAGAATGGTCTTATGAGCGAGGTACTCCACGGTGGGGTCACGGTCGTGATAGGATGATGGTAGGATGTCGTAGGGATCCGCAAGAAGTTCACTGAACCTGTTGCGCGGTCGCTCAACCACACGAACACCCAGTACGTCGAGACCTTCTTCGGTGAGGGTTCCAGTCTTGTCGAAGCAGACCACATCGAGCTTCCCACCGACGTTCACACGTTGGGGGCTGATGCAGAAGATCTGTTTCTGCTTCAGGCGAGACAGAGCAAAGCTTGTACCAATAGTCAGGGTGGCAGGCAACGCAGGAGGAACGACAATGGTGATCAAGTCGAGGGCTCGAACAACGATCAAATGCCAAGCAAGGCCGAGGTGGACAAAGTTGATGAAAGATGCAACGAATCCAATCATGGCAATAAAGGCCATGACGGAGATGTAGCGGAAAGAGTCGCGATAGAACTTGAAACCAGATGGCTTCGGGAAGAGCATGGAGCGTACAAGAGCTCCTTTGGTGGTATTGAAGCCAGTGCGAACGACCATGGCAAGTGCCGCTGCCTCATCATCTTCGTGATCTTCGTGCGGCCTGCGAGCGCGAATAATCTTGGTTCCGCTGAACAGCATGTGACGTGCGACCTCTGGGTGAACGGCGGAAGCACTAAGATCGAGGAGCTCGAGCGATGAATTGGAGACAGGAATTTTTGACACTGGAATGGACTCGCCAGTCAACATACTCTCGTTGACAATGCAGTCACCAGAGAGAAGCAGACTGTCGCAGGGCAGGACGGTGAGCGCAGGGTCGGTAACTTCGTAGACATCTCCAGGAACGAGGACTGTAGAATCAACGTGGGTCCAGAAACCACTTCTCAAGACACGAACTTCGCATTCGAATCTGGAGACCTCACGCAAACGCTTCATCGAAGCTTTGGTCTCTAGTAGAGTGGTGACGATACTGACAGCAGAAATGATGAAGATGGCGCAGGCGTAGTAGTAGTATTCGTCAATGGACCAGAGGAACAGACTGGCGATTTGGAACACGTAGAAAGGATGAAAGACCTCGTCGACCAAGAGCTGGCCAACAGTCTTCTCGGCAATGTCAATCATGTTCTTTCCAAAGACCAGCTCGCGATAGTCGCGCTCATCGTTGTCGAGACCTTGTCGGAGGGCGGTGACTTCAGTCCAGGTAGGATCTTTCCAGGTGTTGGCAAGTACAAACTTGTCTTTGAGGGGGTGGTAGACGAAGCGAATGTAGCGGTAGTCGAGGCAGCACAGCTCTTTGATGAGCGGGTCTTCATCCTCATCCCAATGTCCCAGACGCCCTTTTTCGGTCTCTCCAAAGACTGTGGAGAGCGACCGGCCGTAGGCCTGGCGAGTGACGTCTTGCAGGGCAAACTCTCCCCACTGATTCTCGATGACGACCCAGTCGCAGTCCTTGATGGGTGTGGATCTCCCTATAATGGCAACCCTCCATTTGGGCAGCCATCTGAACAGCAGCCAGCCGAGCCCAAGGGTCGCAATGCAGATGGTAGCGTATACAGCGAATCCAATGGGCGACGTCTTGAAACCTGCCACCACAATGGTCAAGTCTTCGGTCATGATGTAGATTTTCTGGTTCGATCTCCTCCCTCTCCAGTCGATGCCAGACGCTGCACTGCCTGTGGAGGAGTGTCTTCGTAGCAGTGGCCGTTTCGCAGATTTCATACTGCCACTTGACTTGCGCCGCGACGGTGACGGCGAGCCTGTCTGCGACGACTGCGACGACAGGCCGGCCTCCATGTCCTCGAGATCCTCGGCCGTGTAGCCATTGTACTCGCTCTCGCCGTCGTCCAATATGGCGCTGTCCTCGTCCTCGGTGCCCTGCTCAGAGTCCTGCTCCTCGTCGTAGTAGGCAAAGCTCGTCAGGCTGGCCGTCGAGTCGGCGCGGTTCCGTCGGCGGTGGGAAAAGGCCGAGACGCTCGTGGGGACGCTCTCGCTCATGGGGCCGGAGAAGACCTGTGTTGTCTTTGTCAGCAGCTGACCAGGCCTCTTTCTTCGGCGGGTGCGGTGGTAGGGGTGGTGGTGCGGGTATGGGCGCGCGTGTTGGGCAGCGGGCATGGGGCCGAGTTCGAATACCTCATCTTGTGCCATTTCGACGTCTTCCATGAAGCTTGCCCTGCGCCACACGTCAGTTGTTGTGCCACCCTGCCACCACTAGTAGACGTCGTCGCCATCGTGTCACGTACTCGCTCAGATGAGAGCCACGGCGGTACATGGCGCTCATCCGTCGCGGACGGCGCCGTTCTGGGCTCCCGTTGTCGGCCATGGTTATATGCGCCAATTGTGAACGTCGCGATTTAGGGCATGGTGTTGACGTGTTGAGCCCAAGTTTTGGCAGCCGCGTCGGCAGAGCTTAGGGCGATAGCGCGCACAGTATGACGGAGTTGGCGCACGGTTCGCGGCTCCGCCTACTCTGCTTATCGACGACAAGTCCCCTGTACGCCTCTTCAGAACACATCACCACAATATATCATGCAATGTTGACCATTCATGACAACACCATGAGCACTTCAGTCGTCTCATGGCTGATGCTCATTTTCTGAACAGCTTCCTGCTTCGCTCGCTTATCACATGCTGAACATGAAACGGCCCGTGATTGGCCAAATGCACCTTCCTCACTCTCGCAAGATGACTGCACCTGGCCGCAGCAAGAAGGCACGCTCAACTGTTGCTGACATGTGCTGACATGTCTACCCCTCCTCAATCTCATCACCTTCACTTCTCTTTGCTCGTCTTCCTTCTCCAGCCATGGACCCTGCAACGCGCGTCCAAAGCACTCCATATATCTACCAGCCATTGCAAGGCCCCACGCACATCCGCATCATCCTTCTAGAGCCAGCGTTGCAGGTGGAAGCACCCCTCCACCTCTCATTCCACCAAGCCATCTGTTACCATGTCCAAGGTGAATACGAAGCCATCTCATACACCTGGGGACCACCCCTCCTCGCTTGGCCAGTCTGCATCGACCGTAATGCACACATCCTGGTGACTGCAAATCTTGATAGCGCTTTACGCCGCTTTCGAGACCGACTTGATAAAAGAAAGTTGTGGGCAGACGCGCTATGTATCAATCAAGGCGATGATGACGAAAAGTCGAAACAAATCCCTTTGATGCGACAGATCTTCCGTGGGTCGCGTCGGGTTCTTGCATGGCTTGGGCCCTTTGATGATTCATCCGCAGAATACAAGGGCATGCGGGCCTTACAGTCATTCTCACAACTTTCTCAGCAAGCAGCGTTCGCTATGTTGAACGTTACTTTTGACAGTCAGGCGCCGGATCAGACGGAGAGAAACTCGATTTTCCAAAAGATCCAGCACGCATCTTGCTTCCTTCAAGTTCCATGGTTTACCCGACTTTGGATTATTCAAGAAGTCGTTTTCAATCCCGACGTAGAAATGTTTTGCGGCGTGCTGAACATGTCCTGGGCACGCTTTGACACTGCCTTGACTGCCCTGGCGAGCATAAGCAAGCTTTACCCGGACCACATCGCCGCTGTTAATGATGTGGTTTCTCTATGGAGGCAAAACACTGGTGACAGAATTCCTCCACGGTCCCAGTTCAACCTATTGAACATGGTGGCTATTATGGAGCAGTTCCACGCGTACAAATGTACTGATGACAGAGACCGCATTCACGCTTTGCTCGGCATGGCGGACGAAGACACTCTGAGTGTTGTGCATTACGACTACGCCCAAGACGTACAGGAGACGTACAAAATGTTTGCCATGCAATGTATCAGTGCTGGCCTGTTCGGAGACATTCTGGAAGCAATTTTTCAACGGCAACATATGCCAAGTCACCCTGGATGGCCTTCGTTTGCTCCCGATTGGCGAATACAACGTCAAGAGTCGAGGCCACTGACTTCCATCAAGATTGATGCCAAGGTCATCAGTGCTCAACATCCCTCAATAATTCATTGCACAATGACCGGTTCGGTTCCGCACAGCCGCCTGCAAGAATCGGGGGCTTTGGTCGTTCTGGAAGTGAATGTAGCCAGGAGCAGCCGGGTCCTCGATGCGATTCGATCGATTACGCTTGCATCGGGAAAAATACCAAAATATGCGTGGCCGTAATCATGGAGACCTTGGCCGACACAGCCCGCCGTTACACCTGGCAGCCAGAAATCATGTCCCATCCGAAACGTCTTCGTGGTATGCTCCGCAAGTTAGTCTCCGAGGCTAAACTCGACACACAAGATCAATCAGATGTGTCCTCCATTGAGGAGTACCTCACGGAAACGTTTGGCGGCCAGACTGTTTTCTGTGCTGAATATCCCAATTCTCCTTTCTTCTACTTTGGCGTCACCGGGGTTGCTGTTCAGCCAGGAGACACAATCATCATGCAGTATTTCGAGTACAATCTTGGAAAATTCAAATTATTTAAAAAGTATCGTCACTGGCCAACCGGAGGACTGACCTTGATACTTCGGCCAGAGCGCGATCTGGGAGGATGGGCGCGAAAGCATGAACATGTGTTCAAAAGTACTTGGACTTATCGACTGCTAGGGTCCGCTTCTCATTGCTTGACCTTTCACCACGGACGGCGTGTCCACATAAGACGGTTCGTGGCACAGCCCAACGAGTTTCTGCTGGAATAGACGGCAGTACAGCACCCCGCGCGATCAACGACGTACCATAAAACTCAATCACCTCTACTCTTTCTACCTGCTAATCTTCTCATCGATGAATACCCCCATATCATCCAGCGCCTCCCCTACCGCTTTGATCGTCCCGCGGGCAAACCCAATGAACCCATGCGGTGCCCCCCGATATATCTTGACTATACTCTCGCCACCCCACATTCCCCACTTCGCCCCCATCATCACACTGTCGTCTAGCAACGGATCCTCACTTCCACACGTAAACAGTGCCGGCGGCAGCTTGTCTCCATACTTCCGCAGATCCGTCCAAAAGGGGCTGATGCTTGGATCGCGTCGCTGAGCTTCCGTGGTGTTGGGCAGGAGGGCAGAGATGTAGGAAGACATGACGTCGTGATCTATAACGAGGGAGAGGTCGTGATGGTGCACATGCGGCAGGAAAGACGAAAGATCGTAGCAGCCAAAGTGCAGAAGGAGGCCTTTGAATGCGAAATCAGGCTTGGAGGTGAGGAGGTGCAGGGCGACTAGCATGGCCAAGTGACCGCCAGCCGACTTTATCGCAGGTCAGCACAAAGGGCAACCGAGGAGGACAGGGGAACAAGAACGTACCTCACCGCCAGTGAACAAAAGCTCGCCGCCAAACTTGTCCTTGCTATTCTCAACAAACCATTCTGCAGCATCATAGCAATCTTCTACGCCCTTTGGCCATGGGTCCTCGGGCGCAAGACGATATCCAATCGATACGACGGTGAGGTTGTATGTATCGGCCATGTACTTGAGATAGGGATCCTGACTATACAATATGTTAGCAATCATTCACCATTCTTTACCCAACTTCCTCACTCCCCCACCCACTCCCACCAACGCACCCATTCCATCAACAACAACACCACCACCACCATAAATCCCCAATAAGAAGAAATAAGAAAACCAAACATACTAAGCCTCACTCATCAACACCCACCCACCCCCATGAATATGCATATACACGCCCCTACTCCCTTCCTTCCCACTCTCAGGCTCAAACACACGGTACGGAATCTCCCGCCCGCTTTCCCGCGACGGCAACGCGCCGTTGTATCCAGAGGGTAGGACGATGGGTTTTGGTAGTGGCGTTTTGCCTTCCCAGCGGTGGGTGCGGTAGGTTGGTGCGCCGACCTGGTGAGTAGTTGGTTAGATGGACAAAGATTAGGGGTGTGAGAGTTTTCGAGCCAAATTTGTCAACGAGGAAAAGTAAAGGAAGAAGTGTGCCAAAGGGGGAGAGAAAGAAAGAAAAAAAAAAGGGGTGAAAGAGAGACAACAACAAACCTCATACCACCTCGGCCCCTCTGCCCAAATCTTGATCAACTTTTGATTAAATTGCTTCGTTTCCTCGTCAATTTCGCTGCTTTGAAATTTCGAGGTCGAAACGCTAATGTCAGATGATAGTGGCATCTTTTCGTCAAATAAACCTCCTCTTCAAGTATGTATCACGGTTGACAATGTAAAAGTATGTAGTAAGTAAGTATCTATGGAGCTTGCGAAAAGAGAGAGGGGCGCAGGGAGGGGAAAGACGCGTTATGTACGATGGCTTCGCGTCTAGGGTCGGGTAGTTGACTGGTATACTACAGGGCTAGCTGTCAATAGTGGGGTAGCGGGGTAGAAAGTACACGACGAAGCAATGATAGTGAAGTTGCAAGCTTTATCTTTATCTCCGGGTGGAGTACGAGTGGTTACAGTGCATGAGTGCGGGATACCGTTTTCGTCGTTGGACTAGGTAGGTAATTGGGGTGTGAGTCCTTGCGTGGTGATTATTTTGGGTACGACATGACATGACGTGACCTGATTTGTGTTTTGCGATCAACGATGACTCGAGTAACAACTTCATGTGATTGATGAATTGATTGATTGATTGAATTGGATGTGTAGGAGTATTACTGTCTACTTTTCGATCGTATCCTTGATGATGACATGGGAGAATACGCTTTCCCGTTGCCTACGCGATTCCGTTTTCGCGATCCGCGCTTGTCTTTGATGAACATGGACTCTATGTATGCGACGCTGGACGCGAAAGCTCTAAAGGGATAGAATGCGATACTTGTAACTGTTGCGATAGCACCCGTGATGATGCCCACAGCCCATCTAACAGCCATAGTGATGAATCCAGGCTGTTGTCCAGTGCGTGCAGCTGCTGCAGCCAGCGACAATGCATCTCTGAGGCGAATCTCCGTTTCCCTGAAGCGCGCTTCAATTTGCATCGTCTCGGTGACTTGGCGTTTCTCGTAGCGGCGGACTGCGCGTGTGAGTGCGTCGAGCTGCAGTTGAGTTTTTTCTGTGACCCTGGAGCTGATATCTGAAATGTCGATGTTGGTGGGGAGAGGCGCGTCTAAACGTGCTTCGAGCTCAGCTACGCGTTGTGCAAGCTGTTGAATCGTTTGTTGTTCCTGGGGATCTGCTTTGACGATGCGCTGGAGGTGCCAGATTCTCTCGTCGCGCAGCTTGATGACTTGTTTGATAGGCCTGTACTCGGAGAATAGGACGAAGATGAGCAAGTTGAAATCAGACACGATTCCTTCGGTGCGTGTGAGTTGGCCGCGTAGCGTGTGTAGCAGGGCTGCACCTAGTAGAGGTCCAACGAAGCATGCAAACAGTGCTGTGAGCTCTTCCCGCCTCAATGCCTTGCGAGCATTCTCCTGCGCAGTTGTGGTCGTTGTGGCGGCCTTGTGCCCTCCTTCTCCAGAAGACAGTGTGCGTTCCTCTGCGCTCTCAAGGCCGTCTCCTTCGTCTTCTTCCTCAATGTTGTTCTCGCACTGCGTGGGGCTCGCGTCCGGGTACTCGTAGTGCCGCTCCTGGGCCGCGTGATACCAGTGCCTTCTTCCACATGAGCGGTAGCGATTCAATTGCTGCATTACTACTCACCAGGGAACCGACACACACCAATGCAGAAACCATGCTGCCATTGCGAGAATCAACAAGTCTGTTGCAATGGCTGCGCCATTCTCGTACGTCAAGCCTACAATTGCTGGTACAATGGCAGCCACAACAGGGACCGAGATCCAGTACGATGGCTCATCTGCAGGCTTGGAATGGGCCATCTCGGTCCTCTTGCCTCCTCGGAGGAGGTTGTCCGTTGACGACTGGTAGGAGAAGGCCGTGTCCGAGAAATTGGAGAGGAGCGAACTGCGCCGCCGTAGGTTGCGCGACGGGGCTGATGCGCCGGCATCGTCTGCCATTGTTGCTGCGCGGTCCAGCATTCTCTGGCCAAGTTGGGAGATGCAACTGCGATGAGGGGCTTGGACTACTCTAGGCGACGTCGCCCTGAACGGATGCAAGGCGTATGTGGCTTGTCAACGATTACAATGGCAGCCTGGAAAACGCGACGGTCCTCTCATGCATCTTGCGGCGTGCTTTTGGCGAGCGTTTCATTTGCGCAGGCTGCATGTCACCACCGTCGAGTTGCTCTAGTGACGCGTGCGACTTGAGTGCCACGGAGTCGTGTGCCGCTGCTCAAGTACCTCGGAACTGCCTCGCGCTAATCCCGCTATTACGTCATGTCCCAAATGGGAGAATTGTAGAGATTGCCCCAGTGTCACCGTACTGCCGAGCTTCTTCATCGATTGTGGACAACGTGAACGTCGCGAATCAATGCAGACCAGCCGCAACCGAAGAGTTTCCGGTTCACCTTCGCATGCCTCCCTCGACCGATTGACTGATTGCTGTGATGAGTGTATCGACTGTCTATCATCACGACCTACAAACTTTCACACTCCTCATGCAGACGTAAGGTACATTATTCAAATAATCGACCAGTACACGACAAGTTCACGCAAAATCCCCAACCGTGGAGCCGAATCCATGTCGTTGATCTGCTCTTCTCGTCAACGTGCAGCAAGAAACTGTACCTGAAAGCCACTGCGGTGCGACCCCAATTGCGACCCAAAGTCAGTTCCTACTTCAGCGGTCTCCTAAACTCATCATCTCATATCGCAAATGATTACGAATCTGTCTCTTTCTTTCCGCTATGCCGGTGCTCACATCCTATTGCTACTGCGGTTCTTTCTATTCAAACCCAAATGGGGCAAGGTCAGGTCTCACCACCATCACCACCAGCTCGATGACCGCAAATGACTCTTGGAGCTTTCTGCAAGCCCAGGTACTCAATAGCACTATTTTATTCAGATTATTGCTGACATCTGCGGCGATTGTGTGCGCTAGGTCGGTTTGGAGTTGCTGGACTCGTTTGCCCTGCCCAAGTCCATGCATGCCAATCAGGAGCTGCTATTGAGAGATATTGAACTGTGAGGAGCGTATGAGACTGGTCATGGAAAGAAAGCTCAATGGGAAATAATGTATTATAGAGGACTGGAGGTCGATCACCTCTTGCCCGTTTCGCCCGTCTATCCTTTTTCCCCCAGCCCATTTCGATTTCGCTTCTCCATTTCTTATTTGCCAGTGCCTTTTTGGTAGCGGTACCATCAAGACACCGGAAGACAAAGGCTCCTTCCCCAGACCATAAGCCTACGGCTAGATCCGCAGACTCTAGCCAGAGCCAACCGCCAGCGCTACTGGAAGAGTGTCGACATCTTCTCCTGTTCATACTCAGCCACCTAAACTTCTTGTCACTCTACCCGACTTCGACACTCCAGACATGTCCTCGTTCAATGCCACCAGCAGCTTCAATGGAACTGCCATTTATCCTCTCCACACTCAGGCCATTCTCGTTCCCCTCTTCGCGTTCCCATCATGGATCCTATGTCTTCCTTCAATGACATGGCACTTCAGCCAAGGCAACATCGCAGCTGGATCCGTCATCACCTGGATCGTCCTCAACAACTTCTACAATGCCATCAATCCGCTTATCTGGCCTCGCGATAACATCGGTAAATGGTCTGACGGAAAGATCTGGTGTGACATTGGTATCCGCATCCAGATTGGCAGCAGTGTCGCAATCGCCTCCTCAACTGTCATGATCATCCGCAAATTAGCCCGGGTCATGGACACGAACAACATGATTGTTACATCGAGCCGAAACAGCAGGTTCAAAGAGAAGGTCTGGGAAGTTGTCTGGTGCTGGGGCTTTCCCCTCTTGATGATTCTCCTCTTCTACGTCGTCCAACCAATCCGCTACTACATCGTCGGCATCCGAGGCTGCATCTCTGGATTCGACTCCAGCTGGCCCACCATAGCTCTGTACAACGTATGGGCACCAATCACCATGTTTGTCGCAACCTACTACGCCGGTAAGCCATCACCTCTCCCACATCTCAACGACCTGCCACATCTAACTCACTCCCCCAGTTCTCCTCATCTACCGCCTATACCGCTACCGCCGCGAATTCTCCCGTCTCATTTCCTCCCGCAACACCACCAAATCCCGCTTCATCCGCCTCTTCATCCTCTGCATGATCACCGTCGTCGTCTACACCCCTTACACCCTCTGGCTCCTCATGTACAGCCTGCGCACCTTCACCGCAGACCCATACTCCTGGTCCCGCGTCCACGGCCCAAAATTCAACACCATCATAATGGTTCCCGCGCTCGGCAACGTCGGCATGGACAAATGGATTCAAATTGCGACCGGCTACGTCATTTTCTTCGTGTACGGGACCGGCGCCGACGCGCACAATTTGTACAAGAGGATGTTGGTGCTGCTGGGCTTGGGTAGGTGGTTCCCTAGTTTGTATGTGGTGAGTAGTGGGTCTAGTACGCCGGCGAGTTTTGTAGCGGCGAGGAGCTGGAAGGGGAGTGTAGCAGGGAAGGCGAGGAGTTTGTTCCGGAGTAAGAGTGGGAGTGGGAGTGAGACTATGAGTAGTACGCTGGATGGAACCCTGGATGGGACGACGGTCAATGAGAGTGTGAGGCACGACTCTATTGTTCCGCTCCAGACCATCCCCATCCCCACTGGGGCCACATCCGCACGGGATACCAGGATATCATTCTTCAAGCGCGTCTTCGTTCATCGAAAACGCAGCGGCGATGTCCTACCATTGTACTCTCCTCATCAGCATGCGGCAAGGAGTTTGGCGAGTATTACGCAGATCCAGACTTCGACACAGACTTCTTCGACGGGCAGCGCGAGTAAGGCTTGGATGACTGATATGCAGACGCCTTCGAGAACTGCGGGAATGCCTGCTGTCCAGATTGCTCGGGAGTTGCGCGGATCGTGCTGCGATCATGATGATGGCGAGAAGGAGGGCAAGTCGGGTAGGGACTGGGCTTGATGGAGAGGAGAGTAGAGTTGAGGAAGCAATGCGGTGTACAAACGTTCAGTCCACGGTTGCCTTTCGCGACGACGAGAACGAATCGTGCTCTGTTCAGTCGATTCCAGCCATGTTCAATCAAGTTTCTGGAACACTCACCACATGGAGCTTCCACCTTGTACGCATCACTCGATTATCTCTTCGAAGCCTTGTACGGTCTGGCGTTTTGACAGTTTGTCACATTGGCTGAGCTCCTTGCCATCTACGACATTTACTGTCCTTTGTTCTTACTATAACATACCTCTTCATGAAACATTTTAGTCTTTTGACACCAATTGCATCGTGAAAATCGCCGTTGACCAGGTGTACTCTGCGGATGATGCCCATCCCAAGGCCACCCAGCATGCCTGTTCGTGGAATATGACAATCTTAACCCAGAGAGGTGAGCTTGGACTTTTGGGATAAGCTGCTAAATCCAGGCACAACCGCACGGCGCCAAATCCGTCTACCCCGGATTGCACGCAAGTGGGTCATATCTAGCGCATCAGTCCAACAACTACGTCACGCACAATGAAAAAAAGCACAATATTGTCGTGAAGCATTTTTGATTCCATTATCATTCATGTCCACACGGCGATGTAATCAGTCAAAGGCAAGCCTCCCACAAAGCAGGGAAAGCAAGCCGGTGTTAGAGTGACCATCGAAGCAGTGTTCAAGTAAACTCTCGAGGCTCTCAATAGAGGCATTGACCAGCGTCCATCAATTTCCCCCCAATCCAGCACAATCGAAACTTTCCGAGGTAGAGGTGATTGGGAGCTCGCGTGTGCGCGTGTCTGTCGTGTGACGTGGTGCGGTCGACAGATGATGTTCGCGAGCTGGGCGGAAAGGCAGTGCGTAGAAAACGTGTCATTTATGAATCGTTATCGTTCAGAATTGGGGTCGTGGTTGCTGAGATTGAGTGGGCGAGACGTTTATTTGCTGGGGAGACGTTAAATGCCAGGTTGCTTTAGGAGAGGTTGCTGGTGTTTCACTTACGAACGAGCCCTCGTCTTTCTTCTCTTACGCTTGAGACGGCGAACGCGCTTCTTCCTCCATTTGGCTCTCATCTTGTCGGCTGACTAGTCTGAGGTTAGCGACTGCGCACAAAGGGTGCCGGTCCGCGGAGAGGGTGAGGATGCTCAGGTTGCAGCTCAGTGAGCTTGATTGAACATCCGGAGAGGCGGTTGGAGGCGCAATGGCACACTTACATTGCTTGGAGATGAGTGTCGTGGGTTGCAGAAGAGAAGGTGGGCTGCAGCTGTTCTGAGCTCTTTGTTGTGCGTGCCCCGCTCGCTTAAGCGATCGCGCTAGTGGACGTAACGGGGAAGGCGCACCTTGGCGAGCCTCCGTCACGCGTCGCGTCGGCCTGCTGCAACTGTGACATGCTTCATGGGTACATACCCCAAGTCACATACTTCAACATCGTTCTCTAGGGGAGGGGGTGAATACGATGGCGGATGAAGTTGTGGCGTGGTTCACCATCCAGATCGCAGGTGTTGAGGCGTTTGGTACGTTGACATCTCACCCCTGCCTGCCAATGACTAATCGGCGCAGATACACACGGCGGTTTCATTGAGGTCTGCGGGAACGAACAATTCTACCTCGGGAGGGATGCAGAGCTGTGGTGAGAGCGCTGTCCTTCTCCTGGTATGAACGTGTTCTGACCCTTGCTAGTCGCTATTCCTTCAGCGACGACATCACCATCTCACGGAAGCATCTCCGCATTCATTGCATTTTGTACGAACAGGATCCTGTGGCTAGGATTGCTCCATTAGTCTACGCCACAGATGTGTCGGCAAATGGCACGTTTCTTGAGAAGGCCAACTCAACATGTGTTGGCTCACAGGACCATGGGATCCTGATGGGCAAGAACACTTGCTTCCTACTGGAAGAAGGAGACGCTCTTCGCATGTCGGATACTGTGACGCTTATTTACACTCCCAAGACACGGGGTAAGGAGGCCATGTTGTCTGAGGTTCAACAACGAGAAAAGTATGCTTTCGCCTCGCGTTATCTCATTACGGGTCGAATGCTAGGAGAAGGTGGGTATGGTCGAGTTGTGGTAGGCATACACCAAGAGTCCCAACGACAACTTGCCTGCAAAGTTGTACCGATAGGCCATCTCCACGACACTCTTGTCGCCCCAGAATCAAACCCCGAGAAGCGGAAGCGGGGACCTCAACAGCGATGGCCAACCAAAGTTTCCAGATGTTTTCGCGAGTTTGACATCCTCAAGGATCTGAGCCATCCCAACATCGTGACTCTGGAAAAGGTGTTCTGGAGTCCTAACACAATCTTTCTGTTCCTAGAACTGATCACAGGTGGGGACCTATTTTCTTTCCTTGAGTACAAAGGCGGTCGCTTGAGCAGCATACATTCGGCGGTCATCATGCGCCAGGTTCTGAAAGCTGTCGGGTACCTACACGACCAGGACATTGTACATCGCGATCTAAAGCCAGACAACATACTGATGACGTCGCTCGAGGACGGCGCTCGCGTCGTACTTACTGACTTTGGCAACGCAAGAGCTCTGCCGAATGGCAAATCCGACAGTCAGAAAGCCACTAACAAGTACCAACGCATGTTTTCGTACGTCGGAACCCTTGAGTTCGCTGCACCAGAGATACACAAAGCCAACAAGACAATTCCCCGTGATGGAGGCTACTCCAAAAGTGTGGACATGTGGTCTATTGGCTCAATCACAGCTACTCTCATTTCTGGGGACGTTATATTCACCGATCGCACACATCCAAAGTATGAGACGGATGCTCGAGCTGTCATCATGAATCTTGCCGGGAAGTGCGACCTAAGCATCCTCGATGATGAACACCATCCAGTATGGGGTACGGTTGATAATTGCCCGAAAGACTTTATCAGAAACCTGCTGGTGCTCGAGGAACACGACAGAATGACCGCCGCCGAGGCGCTTGGTCACATCTGGTTCGCAGCCCACACTGAAGACTTTGAGGAACTGTACGCGCGTGCGACAAAAGACTGGAAGCCACGCAAGCCGGATCTGCAGTTGGTGGAGCGCATCTCCACGTTTGTGCCAGGTCTTACGAAAGGTGGCGTATCGACTTCGCCTTTCTTCCAGACGTCTCAACAGAGCGTGTCGCCGCCGTCTTCTCATGATGCTTCTGAATCTATTTTGGTGCATGAGACGCCCCTCGAAGAGCAGGCCCAACTTGTGACACATGATTATGATGACGACGATGAGCACGAGGTCGAAAGCTATCAGCCGACGCAGTTCCCAGAAGAATGCAGACGTACAGGTGAAGCACAGCAGGGCTCCAATGTCGTCTATGAGACGCCTCTCGAAATCTTCTACTAATTTCGCGAACCTGGAGTAATCCGCGGTACATGGTACATTCACAGAGCGTCACCAGTTTTAATAGATTCGTCTCCTAGATCTGACGATATGATAGGTACAACCATACTTCCATATGTGCCGTCTTCTTGCTCCGTTGTAGGTGCCTGCTTTCGTTTGCGTTTGTCACTGTATATAGTATAAGGCCATCGGCAGCAGCCTCTCCCATCGTCGTATACCTTCTCTATGGTCACCAGATTTCTCATCTCGCCTTCACCCGCGTGACGCCATCTGGGCCGTACCGTTTGTCGTCCCATGTCATTGCCGCCAAGACCTTCTGTCCATTTCACACCCCGAAACGCGCTTCTCGTTTGTTAAGCAGCAAGGACCCCCATTATAATACTTCTAAGCCTCTTGTGTTCTTCTTCGGCGTCCCCCCGCCTACACTCAAACCTGTACTCTACCCTGCCTTGCTCACACAGCTTGCGCCCACCACTACATTCACGCAGACGACCTCTGCCCAGCTGAAATGCACCACCCTTCTATTCCCACTACACTCTGCCTGACGAGCGAAAAACCGTCCCCCTCTTGCACATACATCGCGCGCCCATGTACACGACGTCCTCTGCGACCACCCGGCAGTATGATGTCAGTGAATCACTCCTCCTCTGCTAAACCCCCACCCACTACCGACAACGCCGCGCAAACGGTCATCACTGGCGCGTCTATGGAGTTCGCAACCAAGGCGGATATTGCGCGCCTCGAAGCTGGACAAGCTAAGGTTCTCGCGTTGCTTCAAGAACTTGTTAGTCAGCGGACATCAAGCGCGTCTTCGTTTCGCGACTCTGCCTTTGACGCGTCCTCTCGCGGGAGCCCGGGTTGTCCTGAAGCGTCCACAGAGACGCCTGATATTGCGGAATCTATTGAACAACAGGCTGTATGTACTGAAGATGTGTCTGGTGACAAGAGTTTCGCGATCGATGAGGCTGCCGCCGCCGCCATTAGCATATCTGAGGACAAGGACTCTGGTGACGAAAAAGTTGCCTCTGTCAAGAACATCGCTGAGATTGACCAATCTGATGATGAAGAGGCTTTCGACTTCGTTGAGGTCGTGACTGAGTCGTCGGCTGCAACAACTTTGGCGACTACTGTAAGTCGCGACTCACATCTTCGATGGCCGACACTAACATTTCATAGGAGCAGTTGACGATCGCCACTGAGACTAGAGAGACTCATCATGTTGCTGGCAACACTGCGATAGCGCAAAAGGCCGCACAGGATGCCTTCCCGATCCTGATGAGAGCCCTCCACAAGGCCGATACACAACACATCTACGCCTTTGTTGGATCCTCGCTGCCACTACCTATCGAAGGAACTGATGCTGATGAACGCATTACAACCCTCACGCGTGTTCATAACACTCTCAAGCAAGCTAAGCTTCGCCGTGCTATCTTCCAGCTGCGTGATGTTCCCAACGGAGAGAACAATCGTGTCACTGTCGGTATCACGCTCGCACGATTCCTCAGCTGCGCGATAGAACACATGTTGACAAGTAGCTCCAAGAGCGTTGCGTCCTTGCAAAACAAACTCGAAGACTTTAGATTGGAGATAAACATGCTCAAGCCTGAATCACCGCCCCTGCATGAGGGCCCCGCTATCCTGGAAGGTGTTTTGAGCAAATACTCCGCCGAGATCGAGGATGCTGCTGCCAAAACCGATCGCAAAGATCTCGACAACGAATATGCAATCTACAAGGAGTGGAAGGCGAAGAAATACCTTGAAGCAAAAGCGTGGGAGGTGACAAGGGCGACTGAAGCGCTTAAGTGGGCTGCGCCTGCTCAAGTTCCGAGACTAAATTCTACGATCGAAATTCGATCGCAGACCGAAGATCAGGCTCTACCCGTCCTGCCTTTGCAAGAAAAGGCAGTGATCGAGGTCCCACCGCACAATGCCCCTCAAGATGGACAAGGTCTAGGCAAAGCAGAATCGCAAACTCATGAGCCTCAACTGACTGCAGACGCGTTTGTGTGCCAACCTCAAGCGCAGGTCAAGCAACAAGCCGAGATGGCTTCGACTACACCACCACTACACCAGTCCGCAAGCGATAAAGACGAAATGAGCACCAAATTCGTTACCGAACATGTAGCGCCTGTTTTGGGGGTAGAAGACGCAAAAGACATCGATATGCACTCTCTCATGGACACCATCGATCATGCTCGTCAGGGAGTTCGCAAACTGAGCATGAGCTCGCGAGTGGCAAATGAGCGAGTCTGTCACCGCAAAGTGGAAAAGCGCGGCGATCAAGGCAAGAAGCACAACACCTTCAAGAATGCCGTGAGACAATTCTTCCGTCAGATTCTCCAGGAGAAGGCTACGCAGCCAATGAATGAGGCTCTGCCCCCGACGCAACAGCAAGATCAACAACGATGCCAGCAAGCAGAGCAGGCACTATCAGAGGCGATGAATACACCCCCATCTCAATCGCTCCCAGCTCCACCGTCTACCTCCTTCAACCCCCATGTCACTCAACCTACTACCCTCCCAGCACACACCCAGAACACGGGCACTATGCAAGTACCTACCACATGTGCGCCAGCATCTAAGCACCGCGCAATAGCCCCTGTCCCCGGGCTCACACAACGACGTCTGCGCCAGCGTCCGCGCACCCTCTGCCAGGTCTTGCCCTCTCCGCGGCAGCTCTTGACATCCTTAGGCGAGCTCCGACACAGTGCGCGTCTGCGCCATCTAGGATTCGCAGTTCCCCGTCATCGTCATTCACTCCCGAGCGAAACTGCCGTCGCGCCAGACATCACGGTAAACATGGCCGTGAACGGACTTTACCTACCTAGCACAGAGCCGACAGGCAATACCTTCACTGTCGACCTACGCAACCCCATTCCCACCGATACGCCGCTGGCAGATGCCATGGCTCAGCCATCAACCGCCGCCGATAGCGCCCCAAGCAACGTCTGGATTGGTCCAAAGATCCTAGCAGGAGGGTCTACATCATTCGCGCCTGCACGCTACCGACTTCAAGATGAGCAATCCCCAGAAGCCACAGCCTCAGCGATTGAAGGCACGGATGAGTCCAAGTCCGGATAAAACATGGATACAACTCAGAATGCCCAAGCAGATGCCGCCAGCGGGCCTCTAGCCGGCCTGACCAACCAGCAAAAGCTGGCGCTGGTCAGTACGACAGACTACTCTTCGTTCCTCGACCCAGCCGAACTCGTACGACTCAAGCTACCAAACGTTTGGGCAGACCCCCGACTTCTGCTCGGAAAAGATCAGCAGATAGAGATGCTCATCTGCATCTTCAACTCAATCAAACATGCCAACGACACCCTTATCAACATGGACGCAGCTCCCAAAGAGGGCGATGCTGAATACGACCTGCTCGTAGAAGCTGTCAACTGCGCCAGGCCAGGTTTCTGGGTCGACTTCCAACCCCCAACCATACCTGATTGCATCACCATGGCGAAACACTTCCAGATATTGGCATTAGAGGCACTGATTGAGGAGCTGGGCAACGACGAAATAGACGCCGACACAACACAGCTCAAGTACAGCCAACAACTCGGATATGTCGGATTTGGTCGTAAACTAGTGCAGCTGGAGCTGTACGGGCTGTACTCAGTTAGGATGCGCAACGGACAGGCGCTCCCTTCGTTGAGGGCACTTGACTTCGACAAAGAGGATATGGACGGGGCATATGATTCCCGAGATACTAGCACTCAAAAACATAGATGAACCATACGGGGCAAAGATTCCCGAGATACTAGAATTAGAAACATAGACAACCCATGCGGGGCGAAGATTCCCGAGATACTTAAAAAATGAAAACATGGTGGACCTCCTAATAGTCAACCGGCAATGCGCTCTATGAAATCTTGACACATGAATCAGCAGATGTCTCACATTGCCTTGATCGCTGTCATTCAGGCTCGTACCCGCTACGAGGGGTGTGTCACTACCCCCGTGGTGACGCCGAGACCGTGAGGATACACAGTGATCATTGTAATGTACCATCACATGCGTGGCGTAGCACAGGAACTGGTTAGTATATTTTGCGGTGTATCACAAATGCATGGTCTCATTGTATGATAGCATTGTTTTCTCCTAGCTATGGTATACATCTGCAGTGTTGGGAAGTCTGGACGGTGTATGCGCGAAAAGATAGGAGGCTATTGGTGTTTCGAAAGGGCTTACAAATGATCAATGGTAGTGTTGAGTGGCGCTGGCTCGTGGGAGGTGAGTAGAAATATCCATGATAGTAAGATATATAAATCTGAAAGCGGAGGGAAGAAGCAAGTATTGTTACCGTAGTTGAAGCAAGGATTGATACTTGAAATTATCATCGTGTGAAGCAATATCCCATATATAGCTCCTCACAGCGCCTCGAGTGAAGAGGCGTAGAGCGCAACCGCAGTGAGCGAAATAACATCAACTGCGCAAATATGTATGCCCCCAAGAACCTCTATAGTCACACCCTGCATCTCCATCAACCCTTCACGCGATTGACATGCGCAACCCCAAGAGACACGAATACGCTGCAACACCGCAGCCCGCCGCAACAGTAGCCACCGATACGCAGCACATCAGTCTTGTTGATAAGCTGACATCCGGGCATCGACCATGGAACTTTTCTGCTTCTCGTCCGTAGACGCTCCTCCCGTTGCCCCATGCTTCCATGCTCTTGTCCGTTCAGTTTTGATAGCCCTGGGTGCGGTTCTTCCTGACGCGCGGCCCTTGGAGCGGCCGCGCTTGCTGTGATGTGTGTCATATTGTTTACTGCTGCGGTAGAATGCGGCGCACCGATATATCGGTGCAAGCTTCGTGTGCGTATCGTGCGGATGCTGCGCTGAGTATTATGGATGGTGGCTAGTAGTGAGGTTCACCTGTGGGGCAGTCAGTCTTGTCGTGATGAGGTGAGATGAGCGGTGCACTTGCATGTTCAAGCGATCGAATTGATAGTCCGGTATGCACGCTACGTTGTGCGCGCATGTGGTTCGTGTCGTCTACACAGTGCTTACGTGTGTACGTTGGGAAAGCCTGTGAATAATAGTTATGGACTTGTGGCAAGGTGCTTGGTGCAGGATGTGGAAATGGAGGTGTCGCTGTTGGGTAACAGTGGTCATTGTTGAGATGGTTGGAAATGAAGGATAGTGGTGGATCAGGATGGACGTAGGCTAGACGAGATTAAGCTGGCAAAGATCCTAGTGGCAGGTGTGAGTGTGAAGGAATGCAAAGCGCAAAACCGAGTCTTTACTGTGAACCGCAGCACGATGCAATTTTGCACGTTCTTAAAAGTATTGTAGATCTGAGATACAGAGTTTGGCTTGTAAATACATCCGAGCATATACAATTCAGATTAATGCGATCTCCGTAACGTGTTATGTGAGTTTTAAGCAATGGCGTGAAGTGGTTCTGCAGGAGCACGAAGCATCAACGCGTGCATATACATAGGCCCATCCCATGGACTGAGGTCTACTTCGAGGTTGTCGACATCCTTGAAGCCCTGGCTTTTGTAGAGGCGATGGCCCGCAGCGGTAGATTCGAGATAGGCTGGCAGTGAGAGCTCATCCGCCCTGCGCGTTCCCCATTCTACAAGCAATCGTCCCGCACCACGACCTTGGAATTCGGGATCTGTGTGCAATATGTGGAGATCTACATCGTAATCCAATCATCACATGAGCCAATGCAAATGCACATGTAGGAGGGTGAAGGAGTTGAAGGAGGTTATTACATACACAAATGCGGGCGATCGCCTACGAGCTGCTTCTTCCTATCAGTCAATCCACCAAAAAATGCCATACATGCGTCAGAGTTCCATCCTGGACCAAAAACCAGAGGCCTCGCAAACGCTGCTGCTGCTTCTGATGTTTCGAAGATGTGCCACTTTGCAAATGCTATCATTTTCCCAGACTCTTCATCGACAGCTTTCAGGTAGAAAGCCGTGGAATTATCCCGTCGGAGTTGGATCAGTTGGGAAATTCGACGCTGTCGTGATTCTGGAGGAAATGGGCCGGGCGCAAGGATGCGATTGAGGGTTTTGTTCTGATACGCCGCAGTCTCAATTTCACAGGCACGGGGAATGTCGTCATCCGTCGCAGTATGTATTGTTATGGCCATGTTTGTGTCTTTGGAGTATAAGTTCAAGTGTGGTGGGAAATTCGAGGTTATCTATACACGGTCGTTGTTCGGATGAGTCAGTCTCTCGAATAGGAAACCCAGGTGAACCATCAGCCCTTGCGCCCTTCGCACGGTCATTGTACTTACGCCACCCATGAGAAATCCTCAGAGAGGTGTGTCATGATGGGTGGGTCTATCAGAATGTACGTATCTCTCCTCAGACGCTTGGGCTGTTGTAGGTATCATGATCATGGCGGCCCCGGTACGTCGCGAAAATGCATGCTTCATATACTGTACTGCTCTGCGCAATCCATATCAAGTGAATCGAGCGGCCAGGAGGCTACGAAGAGTACGATGGCTTTATCATTTTCGTCTACAGGAGGCCAGGGGACTACGAACGATACAGATACATTGCTCTGCTTGTCCTGGCTAGGGCCCGAGACTGCAGAGGGGAATAAGGCGTTCTCCTGCTTGACTTGACGCGGCCGAGTGACGAAGATGCATGTGTGCCAACCATCAAGGGATGTACGTCATCTCACAACATCACCCATGCTATGCAGAATTGACAAAACAGTAGAAGAAGAGTAATTTTTCGCCCATGGACCTGCCACTGACAAACTATAATACATGCACAAATCAGATAACAAATCGTCACCGAATCCGACCTCCACCGTCACCACACACCATTTCAACGACGCGTACCCTTTGTCTTCATTGCATAGAGCGGCTTGATTTGACGCTTGACCGAGTTTCCAAGCCCAGGCAACTGAACGATCGGCGCGGGCTTGACCGAAGGTGCAACATACTCGTCGTCCGTCTCCCCTTCAGCGTCGACGTCAGAGTCCAGCTCTGACGCCGAACCAGCACCTTCCGACTCATATCCAGCCAGCGCGGCAAGCTCGTCGTCAAAATCTTTACTCATCTGAGGAGGTTCTGCCTGAGCTTGTGCCGGCTGGCCAGAGTCCGAGCCATAGATGCTGTCGCTGTCGGATTCGTGATGGTCGGCGACGCTATGAGCAGGGCTGGAGGTACTCGAGGAGAAAGGAGAGAGAGATGGAGGAGTGATCGGGGGGTCCAGCAGATCGTCGTGGTCTGTGGGGTGCGTGGTGCCCTCCGACATGGATGCCTGGAGGTTGCTCATGGCAATTCTGAGCTTGTTGCGAGGCCCGATCTTGCTCTGTTGTCGCCCGGATACCATATCCCTCAGCTCTTTGAGCTCCTGCTCAATAGCTCGTACGACTACCTCGTTGGTGAATTGGATCTCGATGACCTCCCCGATCTTGTCTTGCTGTGCCTGGACGACCTTCTTGACGACCCTGTCTTCCATAGCTTGGAGCGCCTCTTTGACTGATGCATTGACACTCCTATGAATGTGCGCTTGCAGATAGTGGTGAATCGGGTGGTTCTTGTTGTCGAGGGCATTGATGAAAGTTTGGGTAGTGGCATTGGCGGGCGAGCGGAGGCATGAACACAGCCGGGCGACAATGAATTGGATGAGAGATCCGAGAAAGTAGCAAAACATCATCGCGAAGAAGACGTAGAGGGGTTCGGGGCGCGAATAGTGGGTGAGAGGGGCGAGATCCTCGACGGAAAGATACTGGGTGCTCATTTTGGTGTGGGTGAGACGTGGAGACAAAGTGGACGTCACAGTTGTGAAGTTGTTCGATCGGTGAAGAAGAAATACAGCTCGCGGAGAGTAGAGTATTAGGAGGCTAAGGTTTGAGCTGAGGTGCTAATTCTGTGGTCTTATAACGTCGCAAACAGGCGCACGGTGTTTCGCGACAACCTATTGTACCCGCTTTCACCTCAACTACGTACAATAGGATCTGTCATATGCTCAGCATAGCTCTATTGTTGGAGCCGCCGAATGCAAAGTAAAACGAGATGTTTTATTGTTCGATGGCCTCTGGATGATACTGGTGTTATGCGCTTCCATTCACCCTGAATGTAGGCGGACGACTGCGACGTCGCGAGGCCATGGTAAGATCGCATGGCAATTCACAATAGATCATACTAGGCATCCAAACCATTGGAAACCTGCGAGAACTGCAACATGTCGTGGGTATACCATCTGCAGCCCTCATACATCGTTACGGGGAGGGCCAGTAGCCTCATCATTGCACTGAGACATACCCGGCCATTGCGGTCGTAGCAAGCGTGATGATGTCTTAGCCTGCGGCCCAGAGTGAACCCGGATATCCGCCAGTCGTGTCGCACAGAAAGCCTTATAGTTTTCGGACGACTTCTTCCCGTCGCTTCGTGGGATCGTTCTTGTCTTGACTGAAAGTCTTTGGCGATGATATTGGCACCTGCACATCCGCAATTACAACCGTGTTGTTGCGTCGGAGACTCCGGTTTGCAGAGTTGCACAAGCCTCATCGTCTGGTCTGAGTTCAATGGGTACTGGTCGGACGTCTAGATCAACTTCCCCGTGAACGATATCTCGCAAGTCTCGCGGCAGATGCCAGAACATATCTACACCGTTTTCGCGATAAGGGGATGATACATACAACACAGAGAGAGGCACATCTCTGAGAGCTACCAGCGGCATTCTGGAGTGCAGTTTCATTCTCCATGCGCTTTCACGTCAAGGTTGCGATGCGCGTCGCCGACTCGTGAGCAATTTCCGACGATGCAATTTCAATTGCTTTCGAGTATGTTTCGATTCTAGATTACAAAGGCTGTCCTGAAGCTTGCTAATATCTTCGATATTTTTAAGCGCTCGTCGCAACTGCTGGTCATGTTCTCCAGCTTGCTCCAGCGGTAGCAGGAGAGCGGAAGTGCGAGCCCGCAGTCCCTCTGAATTTTGATCCATGTTCGCGAGATTTATCGAGCCAGCTCTCATCTCGAGGCAAAGGGGGCCACGAGACCTGCCCAGTAAACCTGTTCAGCGCGTTATTGCTGATGCCTGAAGTGTGGTGGTGGCCGATTGAGGACTAGCGTAAATCTGACCTCTTTCTCAGTATGTGTCATCACCTTGGGCGGCAGCCGCGCAGACACCCCCGCTTTTTCCCATCACAACATACTTGCCATATGCTACCATGTGTGTCTCGATGCTTGCGTTTGGAGCAGAGATCGGACATCGCGGGTGAAACGGAGAACGCTTTATGTCCGGAGAGGACGCCACTTTTGTCAGCTTACAGCAGATCTCATTGGAGGATGGAGGAAGTCTATGTTCGTATTTCAACCATATAAGAAGACAGAGACTCCGCCAGGATCCAGCATGGTATTCCTCGAGGTAGCACTTTATCATGACCATGATGGTTTATTCCATCTTGAGTACCCTCTCGCTGCTCCATGTCATCTCTTGCTACTCTTTCCTTATCACTGAAGATCGCACGCCATCGTGGAGAAATCTCGCATCGATACCGATTGCGCCTCGCCAGGAACACACGACGGTATTCGTACCACCTTCTACCATCGCCATCCTTGGTGGCATCATTCCCAGCAATGACAGCGAAAGAGCTGTACCCGTAGAGACAGTTCCAATTATGCAGTTCTACTCCATATCGAATAACACTTGGACCTCGAGAACTGCCGTGCCCTTGGCTCTCAACCATCTCAATGCTGCAGTAGTCAAAGGCAGAATCTACGTCCTCGGAGGTCTGGTGGGAAGTGGCGATTCGGCAACAGGAGCGTGGAGCGCAGTACCG
The DNA here is from genome assembly GCA_025504975.1 of Plenodomus lindquistii. Lineage (NCBI taxonomy): Eukaryota > Fungi > Ascomycota > Dothideomycetes > Pleosporales > Leptosphaeriaceae > Plenodomus > Plenodomus lindquistii. Next base: position 90,881 of record JANUWI010000002.1, on the reverse strand, counting down.
GACTCCTGGGTATACAATCCCGTCACGGACACTTGGTCATCTATTCAGGGGATACCCGCAGGTGAAGCGAGAGGCAGTGCAGCTGTTGGCATTTATGACGGGAAAGTCATTCTGGCCGGCGGTATGACGTTGCTCGAGCTATCAGGGAACCACACGCAAGAGACGGTATCCGTCGTGTCCATTTACGACACGAAGAGCAACACGTGGTTGACAGTACCAGATGCTGCCAAATATCTACCTGAAGGGAGAGATCACGCGGGCGCTGCAGTTGTCGGTTCGCATATGTACGTCCTCGGCGGCCGGAATCGTGGACAGCTGAACGTAAAGGACACCGTCTTCATTTTGAACTTGTGTAATCTTGAGGCAGGATGGAAGACCAGCGATGCACCGATGCCGACGGCTCGAGGCGGCGTTGCGGCAGGCATCATCGGCCCCAAAATCTACACCTTTGGAGGGGAAGGAAATCTGGCTGTGGAGAGTGGGGTGTTTAGTGAAGTTGAAGGATACGATACAGTCGCTGACCAGTGGGAGAGCTTGGGAACTATGCCTATTCCCAGACATGGTACATATGCAGTCGGTGTGGGGCGGAGTGTGTACATTCCCGGTGGAGGTGTGCTACAAGGTGGTGGGCCCGTGGATGACTTTGATGCCTTCACGTTCTGGACGAGTTGATCAACGTCTTGGCACCGCTTTTTCGATTTCGGCACTAGGTGCTCACAATGGGGTGACGGACAGCCCAGTCGACACGAATAAGGACTTAGATCGTACGTTTACAAATGTCGTATCAACTCCGGATTATCTACGGTGGCATGACGTCCCAGCGGCAACTGATTTTGCTAATATGATATTCTTGCAAGCGAGACAAGATAGTAATGACAGAAATGGGTGAGCACAACCGCTCTCTTGCATGTGTCTATATGCTAAGACTATCCCTATCATATGTCGCGGCTCAGCACCACGATCGGCAATGGCCACCCACCTAAGGCTTACTTCAAGTGTGTCAGCATGATATGCAGTGTATGTAAAAGACTTCATGTCAGAAGTCAACAATGATGGGTTTGCTAGTCGTTTACCCGCCTCTGCACCACGCCATCGAATCGAATCGGTCATTGGCAGGGTCATCGAAGATGGATTCGCGTCCGTCCGCCTCTCTGTTGCCTCTGGTAGCACCATAGATTCGAGGCCGCCGTCAACAGGGTTGTCGAAGATGGTCTTGCTTGTCGCCCACCCCCTCTTTCGGTATGAAGATCAGAGTAGTCGCCTACAGGAAATACCAATGTGCTTTCTAGGATTGACACCCCAATAATGCGTTCATGCCTCGGAGCGCAACCTCAAATCACCAGGCGCATCAGTTGTCTGCAGGATCATCGAAAGTGGTCTTGCTGGCGACCCCCAAAGGTCAGCGTGACCGATGTGAATGGAAGTTGCTATGTGAAATGTGGAAGTATCTGCGCGCATTGAAACATGCGGCGGCGACATGCCAAGGGACATGTCTCAACCTTAGGTTAATCAACCTCCGCGGTCGCTAGCTGGCCTGTCTCAGCCGTGCTGATAGGGGCGACCAAAGGATCCCCAGCGGCCACGGCGTTGACTGTGGCCTTGGGTTGGGCAGCTTGGTCGGGCTGGGCTTTGGAGTCTTCGTAAAGTTCCTCGTTGCTCATCTTGTTGTGAAGAGTCTGCTCTGGTCGTGCCTACATCGCCAGGCGCATCAGCAAGTTCGTCGACTGCGTTAGTAGATTCAGCCGTCGTCTCGGGATGGGCAGCTTGGTCGGACTGAGCTTGGATGTCATCGTAATAACCCTGGTTGCTCATCTTACTGTTCAAAGTCTGCTCCGCGCCCTTATCTTCGCCATGCTTCTGGCAAGGAGATGCGGGCTTGCCAGTCTCCGCCTTGGAACGGGCTGAGCACCCGCCTACATGGTGGAAAGGTCTCATGATATTCGCGATGCGTGTAATAAGCCGCGAGAGTGTTGCTTGACCCATACGCAGGCATGGGGACCTCAAGACCGACAAGAGCTAGCGTACTTTGTTGTTATGGGGGTCTATGGCGCGTCGCAAAGGTCGAAGCGGTCCAACCACCCACGATCGTCACAGAAAATTTCAGGGCCATCGACTGGACATCCAAATCAGTCATACTGTGATGCGAAGCCGTGGGAGGTACCGGTCTCGGATAGGTCTTGGCCTGGTATCCAAACTCAGGTTCAAGGGTCTGGAATTGCGCGTCCATTTGCTTCGAGGACGCATATTGAGGTTGGAGTCCTTCACCCATTCACGTTTGGATTTGGTGACGGAAGGCGCAACCGCTGCGCAACCCCTCACTCCCGGTAGCCCACGCCACAGGGTCAAGATCACCGCCACGAGAGTTGATGGTACCGCCAGAACCGGCGCGATCCCGTGCATCTGGCGGTATGTGTTTTATGTTTGGCGGTGCAAATATTTGGCGGTGCAAGGCGCGGAGTCTGATGTCCCTATTGTATTCTATAACCGCGCACCCCACTTCCCGAAGGCCCACGCCACATGATCAAGACTACCGCCACAAGAGTTGATGGTACCGCCAGGACCGCCTTGATCTCACGAATCTGGCGGTATGTGTGTCATGTTTGGCGGTGCAGGGCGTGTTATCTAATGTCGCTGTGAATGCCTGCTGGTTGTGAACTTGTGGTCCATGACCGCGCATCCCTCCCCCCCCCCCCCCTCCGACGGCCCACGCCACATGATCAAGACCACCGCAACGAGAGTCACCAGTACCGCCAGAACCGCCTTGATCTCTCGAATCTGGCGGTATGTGTGTCATTTTTGGCGAAGGTTTGTGTAGAGAGTATTGCTCGTTGGAGTCGGGGTGCTCGAGTGAGCCGCTAGTGAGCCGCGACGAGACATCACATACACTTTGTCCACTCGTTCACGACAGAGCGAGCCGCCAGCTTAAGGGAAATTTGTGGTGGAGAATTATCTGGTGCACCTGGCGGTAGTACTCGCATGATTGGCGGTTGGGATTGTGGAAAGCGTTGCTCGTCGGGGTGTGGCGCTAGTGATCTCATTACCCGAATACTACGTGCGCCATCTTCATTTGTTCGTGACAGAAGGACCCGCCAGCTTGGGTGAAATTCTCACTACGTAGAGCCTGAGCCGATGCATCTGGCGGTAGTGCTCGCTTGATTGGCGGTGGCCGGCGTGGAGAGAACTGATCGTTTGAGTGAGTACCTGCAGTACGCAGAGCTCACACACATTTACGTGTACCAGTCGCTCCATCCTCAACCCTTATCTAAGCCACGAAGCGCACCGCCATCATAAGTAAAATTTTCAATACGTAGAGCTCGAGCTGATGCATCTGGGGGTAGCACTCGCTTGATTGGCGGTGGCCAGTGGAAAAAGATGTTTCGTGTGGAAGCCTCGTCTGCGGCGGGGCCTCTGTGAAAGCGCTCATGGTCATTGCTATCCACACAATGCACCGTTAATCAAACAAACACTCGCAGAAAATATAGTTTCAACTGAAAACGTGGCGATATCATCCGGAGAACATGGCGAGGTCAGTGTCATGCGAGGCGGGACCATAGTCCGAATGCTCCATGTGCTGGTGCGGCGTTCATGGTCTGGAAATCGGAGGCTCGTGCGTCTACGCTAGTCCACTTTGAGACGCTAAACCATTTTGGGATGCCATCCATCCTGAAACCCATCCACCCGAATGCACACTGCCAAAGAACAACTCCTCCGCCATGCTCGCGCGATATAATCCGTTAAACTCCTCTGTCCCCCGATCCTGGCGGTACTAATTAGCAGGTTGGCGGTCACATTATTCATGATTAATTGGGTAGATCAAGTAAAACTCTTCGGCATACCACATGAATGCCTTCGCCATGCAGACGCGATGGCCGCTTCTTCCATAACACACACCGCCAGATTGTCCTTGATCCGACGATCATAGCGATATGGTTTTCTAGCATGCACCGACGATGCATCTTCTGGCGCTCCTTTTCCGGAGTAGCCTCTGGGCGCCTTTCGTTCGGGGCTGCGTTGGCAGACCGTCGCCCTTTTCACCAAGGAAATTGTCACCGCCACTATCGAAATGGAGACCGCCAGATTCGCCTCGATCAGGCCAATACCACATTGCAATCCCGAGGCCTTTATTGTGACGGCAAGTCTTGGCGTAGCGATTCGGGTGCATGTTCAGCATCTGAAGCTCGGCAGTCGCGGATCCTCGACCAGAAAATTATCACGATTACAGCGTCACCGCCAATGTTGATATCCATACCGCCAGATGCGCCACGTTTCAATCAAGACGATATTGCAAACCCGCTGCTATCATTGTGCTCACAGCTCATGGCGTGACGCATCGGGTGAAGAATGTATAGGATGTTAGCCAATTAGCATTCTCAAACGCCACTACAACGGCGTCACCGCCAATATTGATCTGTATACCGCCAGATACTTCATGAAAAGGCGAACAAGATGGTTAGACTCAGTAGCTTTTGCTGTTGTGAGGAGCCGTGGCGTAACGTTTCGGGTTCATGATGTATAGGACTTTAGCCATCTGTAGTCGGCAGTCGCGCGTTCCTTGCCCACCAACCGCAACAACCACAACAATAGCGGCATCGCCGCTATTGATATGTATACCGCCAGAGTCCTCGCGATAATAACTACAGAATGGTCAAACTCTGTAGCCTTCGCTGTGGTGGGGGGTCGTGGCGTAGCGCATCGAGTTCAATGTGTAGGCATAGGACGCTAGCGATCTGCATTTTAGCAGTCATGTATGCCTTATCCACCCAACCACCGTCTCCGCCAAAATGACATGCCTACGGCCAGATTCCCAACAATCAGGCCAAGAACTCATTGCTACCCCATGCCTCTATCATGCTGCTGGTAGCTGGCGTGACAATCCTGTGTATCTGCCACTAACCGTATTCGGTATAACCCTGCCCATTACCACTCCCACCATTACCACCACGGCCACGACGAGACCGCCGCCGCCAACGTTGAAATACATACCGCCAAATTCTTTACAGTTCGTTTGACATGACAATAGTCACCCGACGCCTCCAAGGCGGTGCTGGCGTCTGGCGTGACGCTTCAAGTACAAAGTGTGGTATCCGTGGCAGCAGTATCGTCTTCCTTCACACAGACCCGCCACGAAGCCAATGCGACCGCCAATATGGACATACATACCGCCAGAATCGTCGCGATTCGTACAAAAATATGGTACAAATGCGCATTCGCCGCTGGAGTGGCATGTTCTGGCGTGGCGGTTTGAAGGTCGCGGCGCCGACTCTCTCGGCAACTTCAAAGTTCACTCGAACTCGGAACTGTCCGCACACAATCAACACCCATTTTCTCACAAGCCGAGGGCACTCAGGCGGGGATCATATGTTGCCCTATCGATGTATACCAACTACTGCCGAGGCCGATACTGGACTGCCGCACTTCACGGCGCACTCCCAAGGCTATTTTGAATTTATGGCACGCGAAGAAGTGGTCTCAGTGGTACGGGTATCAGCACGGTGAGAGTTCACGACGCCGAAGCGTATGTCTTGTAACACGACAACAACTACAATGATACTGACGACTGATGACACTTCGTCTCGTCTATGCCAGAAGGCGAAGTGTTACAATACGTCATGATGCTCGACTCTATTAATACTTTTGCTCTATACAAGGCCTCAATCTCGTCGCCGCATTTCGGACGCACATTTCACACATTCAAGCGGGTAATGGCCCTCTGAGCAAGTATTCCTCAAAGTAACACTTCGCAAGACCTCAACCCGCAGTATCAATCCAGTATTGTCTCAGCACTTCATGCCATCCTGGACTACTGAAGACCACGCACGAATATAGATAACCTTACATGTGCGGCTTCCATGACATTGAACGTATGGGTTGATTTCCCAAGGATACTACTCCTATTGGAGTGGCGAAATGACGTAGTAGTATTAGAGAGAACGAGGGGCTTTCCATGTACATGACATGCGGAGAGCCGCAGCACAAAGCTTCTGCGTGCTGTACCATCTGCACCGTGTAGTGACTGATATTCTTATCTCATCACCGCGAGGGCAGGGCGGATGAAGAGTCATTGTTCTAGGAGCTGTTCGTCGCAATGGCGAGTTCGAGAGGCAGATTCAAAGACATGAACAGGACGATAATTGTGCCGGCGTTGAGACGTGCCTATGCAATGCGACATGCAGACTGCATCTTGCGATCATCATGTCGTCGTCAATCATCGGCTTGGGCATTTGCACCGTAGCTTACTCTACGGTATTCCTGTCTACTTACACCTTGTGAAACGTCCCACTTCACCCACACATCAGCCTGTCATGTCGACCGTCTTATTCCCTAGATATGACAACCAGATGGCTAGTCCTCTCATTTTCATGTCATAATGCGTGGCCAAAGACGTGCCGAAAGCGACAAGTCATCTGAGAACGCATCTACGGCAAGATCTTGATGCGCTGCGGGAGTGGGATCGCAACATCAAGTGCACAACAGGAAGGTTACAAGATTTGCAGCCGGGGGCGGGGTACCGCTCATATGAAGAGGATTCATGCATCGGAATCATGCAGCAGCTGTATGCCCATTGGCTACATGTGCATGCTGTGGAGGGATAACTGATGCTTGAACGCGCGGTAGTCTACAAGTTCTTTATCGCCGGCGGTCGCTTGCCGGTATACAAGGGTGTCAGAGAAAACCTTTGTGCGACAAAGGACTCACTGAATGACTAAACAAAGACTGTGCGAGGTGACCTCTACCCTTCGCGACCACAATCCTTGAAAAGGAGGCGGTTATCAATTCGCAGTATCCTGACTTGGACACAACAATACGAGGCTGGACGCATCAAAGGCTCCGAAGGGTTTGCTCCGCCGTCTTGGCCAATTCATCTCTGGCTCCAGCTGCACTCTTCTCCGCGTCGACTCGGCAAGTGCTGATAAATCCGTCGTCACGGTCTTTGTCGATAGCTTTTGTGCAGCTGCGTCTAGGGCTGATCGCTGAAACAGCGGCGCCGAGCGGCAGCGGAAGATCCGTAGAAGCCCTGTCCTCGTACAGCCAGCTCCGAGCGGTGATCCGACCACCAAAACGTGTCATTGAAAACGTGAACACAATGATGTCAGACAATTTGATTCGCCAAACCTCGATTCATTGCGCATCTCGGTAGAACCCGTGGCCCACCCAAAACACTTTGGATTCGTGGACAACGGCGTCTAGACGTCGTAAGTCGTAAGGATATCGTTGACTGCTCCATAGGAACAGGCCCTCGAGCACAAATCAGACGTGCTATAGCCCACAATTGCATGCATCTGTCGAACAACACGAATAGGATGTCTTCCTGAGGTTGGGCAGACCTAGCATGTCATTCGGCAAAGCACCTGGGATTACTTTTTAGTTAATCCGTACCTACATTAGCGCTCACTTCACCTGTAGCGTTCGACCCCGGAACGCAAGCTGCTATGTACCTTGCACATCTCCTTCAACTTCGGAGTGGGCGGGGCAGATGGCGGGCGCATCCACAGCAGTGGCCCAGAGCCCGGATGCCCTGGCCATTGGCGACACAAAAGGAGCCCTTTGTCCACTTGATATTCTCTTTCTTCTTCAGTACGCTTCTTGCACCGTCACTCTTTACCCAGTCACTCCTGACTTGTCTCTCATTCCAATAGCTCTGGAGCTATAGCTACATACTCGTCACCTTCATTTTCAACCACCCATCAAAAATACCACTCTTTTCGACAAAGATCCCCCAATTCCAACTCCATCATGTCCAAGATTTTCCAAACCACTGCTCTCCTTGCGGCCCTTTTCTCCACCGTGTCCGGCCACACTGCTGTTGAGAAGTTCGAAGCCGGTGGGAAGACGTATGAAGGTTTCCGGCAAGCGTCCAAACAGGACCCTGGCAACAAGTCACCCGCGTGGTGGACCAACCAGGGCTGGGGCTATCAACCAGTCATGGGTGACAAACTGAACCATCCCGACATCATCGCTCACTTTGATGCTTCTCCATCCCCATACACGGTCGAGGCCCCGGCTGGCAAGGATGTCACCTTCACATGGCACCACGAGGGTTCCTGCGGCGAGGGCGAGGAAGGTTGGGACTGCTCCCACCATGGCTGGACTGCCACTTACCTCGCTGCTTGCGGAGGCGACTGTGCTAAAGTTGACAAGACCAAGCTCAATTTCTTCAAGATCCATGAGAGCGCCTTGATCGACTACCGCAAGGGTCGCTATTCTGAGGGAGGCGCTCAGGGCTCAACCGGCTACTGGGGTACTGACGCCATTTTCTACGACAATGGCAACACCCAGAGCGTCACCATCCCTAGCGAGATCCCCAGCGGCAACTACGTCCTCCGCACTGAGGTAGCATCCATCCACAACAACGGCGGTGTCTCAGAGAGGCAATTCTGGCCCCAGGCCTTCAACATCAAGGTCACCGGTGGTGATGACTCTGCCAGCGTTCCAGCAGGAAAGAAGGGTACTGATCTGTACCATGAGGGTGACGCGATCCTTGAGTGGGATCTTTACTGGCACCCAGCCGGCAAGACCTTGGAAGCACCAGGCCCTCAGATCGCCTCCACACTCGGCCTTGCTTCAAAGGCGCGCAGGAGCCACGCCAGGGACTTTTCTTCTTAGATGCATAGCACTTACATAACGATTGAGCATTGAAAAACGGGCATCATTCAGGCGCTCTGGTATTTGGGCGTAGTCCTGGCTAGAAACTTGATTTGGGTTGGAACTTACATTCTACGGTCTGGTCGTGCATTCGATTGGACTTCGATACGACCATTACGATTCTATTCTTCATACATAGCCTTATACCACCGTCGTCGCGACAAGCGGCGCATTTTTTCCACTACTTTGATTGCGACTAATCACGGTTTGTGCAAACTTACAGTGACTGCGTGATGTCCATTGACCTGGTTGCTTCGTCGTTTTGATCTTGATAAGTCGGGCATACGTTTCATCGCTCTCCATTTCAACGAACTATAACTTCACGCAGTGTCTCAGTTCATCTGCCCCTCATACTCGGTATCAGTAACTAGTGATGGTATGACAACTGTAGGTAGAGTGTGTCATCATTCACAATGTCTGCGCCACCTCTTAGCACAAGTTCTACAGGATCGCCCCTTTTGCACATGTCCGTCGGGTGACAGAACTCTTGCAACATCCACATGTAATTAATGCGACAATGGAAAGTGAGATGGAGAAAGTGATGCCCCTGGAAGGGACAGCTTTATACTCTTGGGTGTACCACAGATATGGCGGTATGGTACAATCAGGTGTCCTCGGTCCGTCTTCGTTCTTACCCCCACACGGTTCTGGTTCGCGCGGCGGGCGTGTCAAAAGAAACGAACTTCAGTGTTTAGGAGTCTAGTAGCACTTTCGATCACTTCCACATGTGAGCTTCCTCTCGCATTTGGGGTTGCTTCATCTGTCAGTAGATTGCCAAAGAGTTGCGAACATCGCAGGAAGACTTTATAGAAAAGACGCTAGACAAGGCCAGACTAAAGTAGCTTATGGGCATTCGAAATTTCAATCTTACGTCTTCCGGTGGTGATTGCCTAGATGCTACGACATGTTCCTTATCCAGAATTAAGAACAGAGTACAATCGCACTTCGAACAGTTCTACACGTGCATTACAAACAGGTAGTACCAGGGCCCATGGAATTGACACAGACTACCATGAGAACGCTCGAAAAGATGATTTGTTGCCATTTTCAGATGCTAACAGCAATTCCAAGTCGTGGAATCCAAGCCCATGGAGAACCGAGAATCCGAATAACGCAATAGCTTCTGAAGCGCTGGCTTGCGAAGATTAAATAACATTGGTGACATTGCCTGCATGAATGCAAGCTGATCAAGAACTCCAGTCACGTCGGATCATACCCCGGAGTCTACCTATCTCTATCTAAGCGCCAAGCGCCTATTCGAAGTAAGCGACATGTATGTACCCCAAATATCGTGATACCCCGAATCTCCGATTTCTCCCGGCTTTTTGGAGACTGCATGTTGGCCGCCATCAACCCGCGTGAATACACTCGCGTGGAAGCTGTCGATCGCCAATCAAGACGTCTTCTGGAAGCCAATATCTCGCGCTCAAATCGGTCCGCAAGCCTCAACGGCGGCGGAAGAACTTCGGTTGAGCAGCCCGATGCTACTTCGGCCATTCTCTCGGCTATTCCGGAAACCACTGATTGGCTGCGTTGCCCAACATAGCAATTTTTCGACAAGAAACCCCACATGAAAAGGACGCTATCAGGTGTCGAAATTACCAGAGCATTTCTTTGTATACGGAGATGCTATCTTGAACGGCTTCAAATGTTATCTTTGTTATCTCTTCCCCAGATCAACAATCGCAACAGATCACTCCAGATGGAACAATGTTGCGGAACACAGGCTGCATTGAAAAGAGAGCCGTTCGCCTTTGTAAAATGTTCGCCATATCTTCGCAACCGCTGAACAAACATCTTGGCATCGCTTGCCGCCTCAGATATTCCAAGATATCACAACCAAGATGGCATCCACGGATGTCAAGCATGATGACACCGCCAACGTCGAGCGTGACTTTGGCGTGGGCTCATCTTATGTCCCAGACCTGAACGACAAAGCTCTGGAGAGGCGCATTGTACGGAAGATTGATACCAGAATCCTTCCCTTCATCTGTATCAGTTACCTCATCAACTTTCTGGACCGAGTAAGTCACACCGATCGAGCTCTTGCAGACACTTTATTGACGAGCATAAGGTCAACCTGGGTAACGCGCGCACGCTGAATAATGACTTGCCCGGGAGCAACATCGTCAAGCAGCTCGATCTTACTGGAAATCGATACAATATCGCTGTCGCCGTCTTCTTCGTTCCATATGTCTTCTTCGAAGCTCCAAGCAACTTCGCGATGAAGTACTTCTCGCCATCAGTCTGGATCGGACGCATCATGATAAGCTGGGGAATCATCACCATTTGCACATCTGCCGTCTCGAGCTTTGGGGGTCTTCTGGCTGTTCGATTCTTCCTCGGGGTCGCAGAGGCGGGATTCTTCCCCGGCGTGGTAATGTATCTTTGCTATTGGTACAAGCCTTCTGAGCGGGCGACCCGTTTAGCCATCTTTGCAGGTTCAGTCGCCGTTGCTGGTGCCTTCAGTGGTCTTCTTGCGACCGGAATCTCATTTCTCAACGGCAAGGCGGACCTAGCAGGATGGCAATGGCTGTTCATTCTTACCGGAATTCCTGCGGTGTTGTTTGGTATCGTGGTCTGGATCTGGATGCCAAACTACCCACAGGACGCCAAGTTCTTCACCGAAGAAGAACGCGCTTTCGCCGTAGCTCGCATGGGACCTTTTGCGCCCAACAAAGAAGACAAAACCTTCGACATCAAGGCTGCAAAGGCCACTCTTCTCGATCCATTGTTCTGGGTGTACGCCGTCAGCTACTTCTTCATGGTCAACAGCTTGAACGCCTTCAGCTACTTCTCACCCACGATCGTCGCCAACCTCGGCTTCAAGGGCTACGTTGGGCAGCTGTTGACTGTGCCACCAAATGCATTCGGCTTACTCATTATCGTGGGTAACTGCTTGCACTCGGATTACTCCAAAGAGCGCATTCGACACGCACTGGCAGCCCTCGTCTTGGTTGGTACGGGTTACCTGCTTCTCGCTGTGCTCACCAACTGGATCGGTCGCTACGTCGCCGTCTTCCTCATCGCCTGCACGAACTCTGCCGTCATGCCTTTCCTGGCTCATCGTACCGCGACTGTCTCGGGATCCACCGCAACCGCACTCGCTACTGGTGTTACGATCGCGATTTCGAACTGCGGCGGTATAAGCGCACCGTTCTTGTTCCCAAGTACCGATGGCCCCAACTACCCAATGGGCAATGTAAGTCATCACTGTTCCGAACGACCCTCCATGGGTGCACGACTGACCTATTTCGCAGTGGACCGTTTTTGGTATGCTTTGCGCAACATTTCTATTGACCATCTACTTGGGCTTCCGGTTGGGTACAAGCTCCGAGTACCGCGACTTTGCTCCTGGCGCTGCCGAGCAATTGGCTGCAAGATCCAGCATTGGTGAGAACAAGCTTCCTGATGAGGAGAGAGATTCGCGAGAGTTTCCTGAGCCTATTGTTCACGCAAAGTAAACATCCGGCGCTCTAAAAGTATTGTTTCCAGATTCTTGAATGCAACATCTCTATCGCACAAAACGCTGTCGCTTGCGAGAACTCCCAGGCAAACGTGATCGTGTGACATCATATCACAAGTAACCGCCGAGCACAAAATACAGTCTCGTATCCCTTTCATTGACGCATTCTCACCCAAGAACATGGCATGATCTCTGGTGAACGTCGATGCAAAAGTGTGTGACGTGCTGTAGTGTGGAGGGCGACACGATAATTCATGACGATCGATGACGATGCGCTAAGTTCTGGAGCCCCACCAAAGTGTACAATAACACATGCCAACCTCACGTAGTCTCGTGGTGTTCAAATTACAATTCCAGTGTTCAATCCATTACTTTGATCATCATCCCACTTCTACAAACACAGTATTCAAAATGAGCAGCAAAGATGGTCCCGTCACCGCTTACCCAGCGACTGAGCTATCCGCGCAAGACCAATCTGGGGGTCCCGGACTGGATGCAAAGATGAATGAGAAAGCAGAATGGTCCCGACTTGAGTTTTGGGACGAGAATGGGAAGCCATATCTCAAGGAGTACGAAGGCCGTGATCTGCTGAAGAACAAAGCTGCGTTGATTACTGGTGGCGACTCGGGTATGTGATTTGAAAGAAGTTTAGCAAGCATAAAATTAACACAGTACCAGGTATCGGTCGCGCTGTCGCCATCCTATTTGCGAGAGAAGGTGCCGATGTTAGCATTGTATACTTGCCAGAAGAGGAAGAGGATGCGCAGTTTGTCAAGAAGAAGGTCGAGGAAGCTGGCCGCAAAGCAAATCTCATGGCTCTGGATTTGAAAGACCGGAGCAACTGTGAAAAGGCCGTCGAAGGACACATGAAGGCATTTGGGAAGCTCAACGTACTCGTCAACAACGGTAAGTATGGATATTAGTATCTACTGCATGCCATACTAACGCACAATACAGCTGCCATGCAAGTAGGATGTGAAGATCTCAAAGACATCGATCTTGATGTTACGGAAAAGACCTTCCAGCTCAACATTATCCACATGTTTGCTGTGACAAAGTATGCGCTCAAGCACATGAAACGTGGCGACAGTATCGTCAACAGCACCTCTGTCTTAGGATACATGAGTAATCCATCGAAGCTCGACTACGCGTCAACGAAAGGTGCCATTGTGACCTTCACACGCGGTCTTGCGCAACAGCAGGCGAAGAACGGAATCAGGGTAAACGCCGTGGCACCAGGCATTGTGTAAGTCAACATCTCGATTTCTAAAGTAACATCGGTATTGACTTGCGCACAGCTGGACACCTCTTCAGCCAGCGACGGCAAATGAACCCGCTGAATCAATGGAATCACTAGGTGTTGGTGCTTGCCCGTTGAATAGGCCTGGAATGCCGGCCGAGCTTGCGACAGCTTACGTTCATCTCGCTTCACCGCTGGGTTCTTACTGTACCGGAGAGTGCATTCATGCTTCAGGTGGTATCGAGATGCAAGGCTAAATAATATTGGCATGGCATAGCTCGATAGGACAGATTGTCTTCTGACATGTAAATGCTGCGATACTACCGTCCGTTGCTGGCTGTGTGCGTACTGCATCATTTGAAAGATTTATGAGTGACGCTTCTTGAACATGTCACAATGTACGTCTTTAGCTACTAGCACAAGTTCCGCTCTTGACGTCACGACTCCTGATCTGATGTAAGTGATGTAAATTTCCACTTCCCCGCCTGTCGATACACTCATTATGAACAGAATTGTTCTTGAACATGCGAAGTTGGGCGCAATACGATGCCTCCAAGATCCTATCGCATCGCTCGTGAAGGTGTTGGGATTGCCATATGGCACCATTCCACAGCGCTTTGCCAGATCGAGACTAGTCACAGTATTGAAAGAGAATGCGCGATACGAGAACGATGCCTTCGATGCGACAAGACCTGGCGCGTCTAGCATCCAGCCATGGGGGAGCGTCAAATCTGATGCCTCGAACATACCACTCCCAACCGATGACCTACCGGATGACGAAGAGCAATCGGAAGACTGCCTCAACCTCTCGATTCACTTGCCGTCAGTATGCCTTACCAAAAGTCAGGAGCTCCAACCAGATGCGAAGCTGCCTGTCCTGGTCTTCATTCACGGTGGTGCATTCTTCCTAGGATCAGCGAACAGGCCATACTACAATCCAGCAAACCTCGTGCAACATGCACAAACGCGCGGTACACCCGTCATCTTCGTGGCCATCAACTATCGGCTCGGATCCCTGGGCTTCTGGCATAGCCATCAGACCGGCGATCTCGTGCCAGAGAACAATGGTCTCTACGATCAAGACCTCGCTTTTGAGTGGTTGCGCAAATACATCGAAGGCTTCGGTGGCGACGTCAACAACGTCACAGTCATTGGTCAAAGTGCTGGCGGCGAGAGCATATCTTTGAAGACCATGCGCAAACCGCTTTTCAAACGAGCAATCATGTTCTCAGGGACACCAGTGACCATGCCGGTTATGACACAGAAGGAGCATCATGAGAACTTTCTTGCGCATGCTGAGAAGCTGGGCATTCGTATCAAAGAAGAAAACGGTAATGAAAGAGACGTCGAGGAAGTTGCAAAAGAAGTCATCAGCGTCGATGTGGCGAAGATCAGAGAACTTGCGTGGGTCGGCCTACCCTGCAGCAACAGCAGCTTTATGCCCGTGAAGAAGCCCTCGATGAAGCTGATGAAGCAGGGCAGGTTGGCGCCACCTAAATGGCAAGACTGGGCGACACCTGTCGAAGCTCAAATTGTAAGCACGACAACTTACGACGGTGGTATATCCTACAACATGATGAGCAAAGACAAGAGCCGTAGAGATCACGCCAAGAGCTTCAAGTCCATCGCGCATAACGTGCTAGGTGTTGAAAATGGCGACAAGCTGTGCGAAATCTACGGTCTCAAACATGAAATCGAGGACCTAGATGCACTGCAGCGAATCTGCCTATTCGAAAGCGACATTGGCTTCTTCGCCGCAGTCCTGAGCGTCGCGGAAAGCGGATTGATCGATAATACCTATCTCCAAATATTCGATCTCCCCAATCCGTTTCCAGGGCCCATCCATGAGCGCGGCGCCTTTGCAACGCACACGTTCGACATCGTGACACTCTTGGGTGGTGTTCACGAAGACAGGTTGTCTGCGAAGTACGCACCAGTTATCTTGCAATGGCGAGACACGATTCTAGACTTTGTGGTGAAGGGGACGCCACCGTGTCCGGAATACCTCGCCTGGGGCAAAGTGGTAGGAGATGCGTTGCTCGTTGACCAGGAAGGAGTGCGCGAGGTGGCTCGGCATGAGTACATGAGCTGTGACGAAGGAAGGCGGTCTAGATTGTTCGCATTAGCAGAGGAGATAGCAGGAGATGATGGATGGGATGTTCTATGGGTTGATGTATGTAGGCGCTTCTTGATGCGGGGTGAATAGAACGCCGTGCGAAATGGCTTGTCTGGGATTAGAATGCGGCAGCCTGTTGCTTATGCAACTACACGTATGGTATTAGTGAATCTTATCGACATTCGGCCGTAGCACAAATCAAGTTTATGGACTATGGCGAAATCTGGTGGGCGTCTTTGAATTTCCTTCAATAAGTTGCCAATGTAGACAGGTCATTGCGGTATTTCTGGTCTGGACTAGTTGCACTACTTACCCGATATGGTACATTCGCAAGCATAAAATGAACGCCTTGCACACCACATTATCCATGAGTAACATCGCAATGCAACCAGGTCATGTATTTAGTCGATTCTTGAGGCATCATTATCGCTATTCATGGTTACGTCACCAGGGTAACCGTCACTGTTCGAAGGATCACCTCAGCACAATGACAGATCCTTTTGCCACCACTGCTTCAGGTGAGTGAATTTGGCAACCTGAGCGAACTCAAAGACGATAATCGATGTATAGGTTCAAAGAACGGCCAGCTAGTGACCTTGTCTTCGCTGATGCTTGTCGCCATTCAAACTTCCACTAATCTCGATGCTGCGCCGCCATGTGGACGTTCACTTGAGCTATTTAATGTGCTACATCTCCATTACTGCGGAGAATATCACGAGCTGGCCATGCAAGAGTTCACAATGGTGAATTTTGGACTATGGTGAGTTTTGGCATGAATGTCTAGTAGACTTTGCTAGGAAGTGTCGTGATGTCCCTTGACTTTGAAGAACCAGCCACCGCCGGACCTCGAAGCACAGCACGGCCACTTACCTTGTGTTTTATCAAGTGTAACAAAACTGTGTCTCAACACATGTGATACCGTTCGTGGGGGATCATGAGGTTCACTCTCACTTCACCACTTTTCGCGCTAGCGCCAAACGCGCCGCACTTTTTGCCATAACAAATTTGCAATCCACCACGTCCACACACACACACACACACACACACACACACACACACACACACACCCGCGCCCACAATGTCTCGTACGTAATCAGTTGATCCCACAGACTGCGTACTGCACGTCCTAACATTGAGGTAGCGTCCGAGAATGATGTAGAGCCAAGGAGGATGCGGTCTAGATCTCTAGACATGTCAAGCCTAGAAGTGAGTTCTCCCATCATGCCCAGTGATAGATGCTTATTCCGATACAAGATTGCCAAGTCCAATGCGCAAGCATTCAAGGACCTTCTTGCTCTCAGCGACGAGGATCTCGTAGCCCAGTGCCCAAGTGGCCTAGAGGCTTTCGATTCCGAGTTGAGCTCCAAGCTCAGACAACGGCTGGCCAAAATTGCGCGAGAGATCCACAGCCCAGTCCAGGAGGGCTATGCCGAGGGCTATGCCGAAGGCCTTGCTCAAGGTCGTGCCGAGAAAGATGAGGACACCGCCTACGCGGCGGGCTTCCACCAGGCAGCCTTGCTGTTGAGCAAGTACGAGAAATCCAAGGATAAGGACGAGGTGATTGAGCAGATGGAGGGTCGGGGCCAAGCATTGTACAACATTCTTGGAAAATACAGCCAAGTGAGCGATTTTCCGGAGTTGTTCCGGAATTGCAATCGCCCCGACCACCCACACTTCCTCAACATTGGAGCCATGTTCCACCCGGCGCATCCCTTCAGGAGGTGTATTGCCAAGTTTTGGGCCGTAGCCGTAAGTGAATGAATCTAACTCCATCAACATATATGTTGACGAGGCTAGAACGAAGAGGAGAAGAAGAAGAAGGAGGAGGAGAAGAAGGAAGAGGAAAAGTAAAGTGGTCACCAGGTGTATACCTCTTCGTCGAGTTTATACTTTGTCAAGTTTATACTTTGACCCGAAAGGATGTCCATACATCTAACTATTTATGATCAAGGAATGAAATGTAACATTAGTCAAGCACATTCATGAGATATAACTGTGACATACTATCTAACACCGTGACGATGAGCCCATAGACACCAGTGTAAACTATAAACCCCTGTGTCACCGTGAAGTACACACCTCTTATATCACACTGAAGTTTACACCCCTTGTATTAGCATAGAGTACACGCCTCTCATTTCAGTGTGAAATATAAGCCTCCCTTATCAGCGTGAAGTATACACTACTTCTGTCAGCGTGAAGCAATCAAGCTCCTGTTTTTACGCAGCCAGCAAGCCCTTTCTGGCCTTGCGCAGACCCTGGGCGGTGTGCTTGACTTCACGTTACCTTGATGTGTTTTCACGCCTTGTATATGGCACAACTGACTGCCTAAGTCTTTGGCTGCTTTGCGTTGTGCGTCAAGCTCCATCTGATGCCGTCCGTCCTGGTCTATGCTGGTGCTGAATGCGGCGTGACTCGGACTCTACGTGTTGGACATGACCATCAATCTGGCTGACCATACCATCGATTCAAGGCATGTAATGAGACACTGATTGAAAACACCTGTGATATTCCACTTTGAGATACAGGCTAAAGACGGGGTGACAAGTGCATGCATATCCAGTGACAAGATGGAGGTGGAGTCAATGCAAATGTCAGTCACAGGATGGAGGTTTGATCCTTGCACAAGTCACAACGTTTTGAAAAGTCCTTTGGATTACATGTAGAGTCCTAAGCCATGAAAAGTATAAACTTATCATGCGAGATAAGAAGTATAAACTGCCCATGCTAGAAGTATACACTTCTTGAGCCACAAGTAGTCACTTGGTATGCACCCTAACACAGCGCCTCCTTCCCATCCAAAACCGCCTGGGTAATGGCGCCCTCCAAAGCCTCTCGGAGCTCGATGTCCTTGATGCCATCTCCTGTGCAGAGCCCGAAGACCTGGAGAGCACCAAAGATCTTGGCGTCCTTCTTCTTGGCCTCCATGTCCTCCTCCAGCCTCTTGTTCTCGGCCTCTAACTCCGCCACCCTAGCCTTCAGCTTGGCCAGCTCGGCGCTGTCATCCGACACCTTGGCCTCAGCCGCCTGAGGTGTGACTTGGCTCTCCTTCTTGGACTCCCTAGGCACCCGCCATGCCTCCTTGGGCTGCCAGTCACCTTTCTCGTCCATGCAGTTGTACTGCTTCAGGATTTCCTCCTCCTCTGGGCTTGGCCGAATCGCCACATGGAGTGGCGGGTCACCATTGAAGGTGTCCTTCCACCACCGGTAGGTGGCATAGAGCTTGGAACATGGCTGGTTCAAGTCAGTCAAAATGATGCTACGAGAAGGTGAAGTAATGTCTTACCTTGCCCAGGTGCTCGGAAGTGCCGCAGTGCCGACACTGGCCTCGGCAGTCCTTGATGAACCTGGTCCTGTGCCGGTACCAGGCCAGCCCACAAAGAGGACACTTCTCTTGGTGCTGAGTCACACCAAACTGCTTCTTCCCGCCACTCGGAGTGAGCGGGTCGCGCGGCGGCATGTACCGCGCAGGCGCGAAGCGCAACTCGGCTCTCGCATTCTTCTCCTTGGCTGGCGAGGCATTGCGTGCCTGGTGGTGTCTTGGCTGGGCGGGTGGTCCCATGTATGGGACGGGCACCGGGAAGAAGGCAGGATACTGGCAGTAGCCACTTGGCTGAGGGAAGGGGTAACTTGGCTGGGGGTAGGGGTAACTTGGCTGAGGAATTGGGTAACTTGGCTGGTGGACCGGGTAACTAGGCTGGCCATAGCCGCTGGTAGCGCGGCTTGAGCTGCGACCGCCGCCGTTGAGCTCTACATGGCGTTGGTGAGGGTTTTGACTCAAGTGAAGCATCTACTTACCGGACTCGGCGTCACTGAAGTTGCGGTGGCCTTCACGGCCGGGAGCAGGTGAGCGCCCCGAGCGCTCGTTGTGACCCCAAGGATCGTTCGCCATTGTGGTACTCGGCGAATGGAGAGTGAGGATTTTGGTGTAGCGAAAAAATTTGCGTGCGAGCGAGCGAGGTGAACTCTTTAGAGCCTCCCAGAAGCGCCAGGCCATGTCACGTGTCATCGCGTGCCTTCCCTTCTTGTCAACCCTGAGCTAGTACATTTGCATCCCGGCGCTCACGTCTCACTTTCACGCCAGCTGAGTAACACTGATTCCAGTCGCTTATAGTTTGCCGATTTATTTGCTTGGCCAGACATTAGTTGGGAGTCAGTAGGCACATTCACTTCACTACGCGCTACTGATTAGTGAGACGGGCGATGTCCACAACCAACGAATCAGCGGTCGCAGTGACACTGAGCCTCATCTCAAGTCCCTTTGATCTCGAACTTGTGCTCTCTTCTTTACACTCTCCAATTCGTGCTCTTCTTTATACGCTCTGCAATTGACCAATGCGCACTGTACCATTGTCTTATGCCTGGCTACCGTAAAATCGTGACAAAGTAGTAAATCTTCATATCGAATACCTCCATACACCATCATGACAGCACATGGTCGGCACAGAAATGACTCGATGGTATCCTGGGTGCGTCTTCCAAGGTTGTATCATGCGGATTCAAGATTATGTGGACATCGTGCGTTAGTTGATGGGTGGTTGATCTACTTGTTCGATTGACCGCAAGGTTGAGTGGAGAACAGTAGGTTGCATTCTTGAGTCTAATGAAATCGAATGAACCAGGATTCTGAACTGATGATTGGTGCTCAACATAGAATGTGTTTGCTTCGGGTGTACATTGCATGAACGATCTCCCGACCCCATCGGTTTCAGGGGATCAACTTCTCCTCCTGCTCCTCACTACAAAGATCGCTTACCAGTAATACGCGCCGTTTGGACCTGCAGAATGGTCTTCAATGGTGAAGTTTTCGTGTATCACCTTCACCTTCAGAAGGCTTCGCGCTGGCGCGTTGCTCCTGCCCAGAGAATAAATTCGTATCACTACCCCACAATCGACACCCAGACTTACACCCAACTTCTTCTGCAGCGATTGGAAGATGGAAGCAATCGCTGCTCTAGCCGTCCAAGACCCCAAGGCCGCTGGCATAAGATTCCACTAGTCAATCCTGGACCGGTTTGGCATTCAAGCCCAGGCCGCTCAAAAGGCCTGTCAGATGGTCAACTCCGTACCACGCAACACTCTCCATCCCGTGCGGATGGAACCCAAGCAATATGAGGTCAGAGTGCTCTTACTTGCCAGATGGACTATATTGACCCAAAGCAGTACGAGGCGTGGGCCGGCCTCTCCAAGAAGAACCTCTGCGCCGCGTTCGGCAAGAGCCTAGCCCTCGAGCTCATCGTAGAGCACAAGCTTATCAGACTGGCCGAGTCTTGTGTCAGGCCAATGACACCTTCACCCCCGCCTTCACCCCCGCCCTCACCTCGCCCTTCACCGAGTGGCGGTGCGGACTGCGAACTTCGTGGAGACGGGCAGGTTTTGGGAAAAACCGAGAGCCCGGTTCCCAGCTCTCTCGCTCCAGCTACAGGCTTCCAAGATGCAGACGGAGATACCAAGCGGGACTAAGGACCATCACGACGTGGGGCTCACATACCGCCTCTAGGCTGCCGGATGTGAGTGTAGGCCGCAATCGCTTTTCTCTTGCATATGCTAACATGATTAGAAACATAATGAATATTGCAAATGGTCAACGATATCGGAGATGTGAAGACTTCTCGTCCAATGTTTTTTGCTTCTTTTAGAATAGTTGAGACTTTTCGTCTTTCAACGAGTGCAGAATTGGCGACTCAGACATAGAAGCATAGAAGGTCAACATCAACTGAACCCTTTGTCCTTACCTGTGAGTTCGCTTTTATCGTCGGTACATGGCATCACGCTGATGATGTTGATGTAATTATGCACTACTCTGTTTTGCTCAATGCTGTAGAAGAAGCGTGCGTCAAGGATGTTTCTCCTGGGCTTTTGAGCATTCATAAATTCTGACAAGAAAGATGTGCGCCAAATCCCACGTAAGCTGAGTCCCGTACTTGATGAATATGGCAAGATAGTGCCATTAATGGCGACCACGTTGGTTTAGCATGCCTTTATCCCATTCCATCCCTTTTCCAGAGCGTTGGGCTCGAGAGCGGTGAACAGTGCCACCATGTCCACACGCCAAGCAACATTCAACAAGTCGTTGATCCGAGAGAAGTCGCTGGTTGACGCTCAACTCCGCCTTCTTTGTCCCTACAATCGCTGGAATATGTAACTTACAGAAAATAGCCGACATTGCGCTTCATTCCGCTCTATCCCTACTTCTCGAGTGCAATTGCGTCACCCACGCAACATGAAACCACAGGAAGATGTAGTAGCATATCATTTCTTACCCTTTCCGCCACACCTTCCATAACTTACTCTTAGCCGTTTCGTAAACGCGCGTATCCGAGCTGACATCTAATCTTACCCGGTCCGATTAGGCTTTTCCTATACTGCATATAAACAACGGATACGTGTAAAGTGGGTACAAGGTCGGCTCTACTTGTACGATTCCGTCGTTAGAGCTTACTGAGTGTTGGAGATAAGGGATTACATAGGTATATAAATCTCGTTGGCCTTCTATGCACTACACCACGATCCGATCAACAATCTTACACCCGTTCGTCCTACGAGTTCCCAGCCGGACAACACCCCAACCCATTCTCACGCTGCTACCGAAACCACCAAATTTAATCCACCCAACAAAGCAAACTCCACAAGACGAACAAGACATCATCCACACACCATGAAGCTCACGTTCTCCATCATCCTCGCCACCGTCGGCCTATCCAATGCCTTGACAGGTCATCTAAGCTGCGTCTACCAAACCATCAGCGTCGCACCCTGGAACAACTGCCCTGACAAGAACCTCTGCGGCCAATACGACTGCTTCCGGGCTTGCCAACGGGCAGGTAGCAATGATGCGGCGTTCGTCATGGTTTCTGATGACAATGGGCCGAATTCTGAATCGTGCGAGTGTAAATGTTATCTGCGATAGGTGTGGCAACGACGTGGACGTCGTGAAGGTTCCTTGGTGGTGGAATTTTCTCCAGGGAGGAGGATGATGCGGGCACGGGAAAACCCAAGAGAGTGTATTGTTGGTCGCGCAGAATTTCTTCGATTCTGCTACCGTCGCGTCGCAGACAGTTTCAGCAAATGACATGAAATACAAAGAGCTAGTTTCAAACCCCCGCGACTGAATGGAATCATACATGGCCCTAACCTTGCCTGTTGACCTAATTTTGCAAAGCACCTTGTTTACCGGTACGTGACTTTTGACCGTTCCGTCTCACGTGTATTCATCATCCTCACGCGAAGACCTGATGACAAGTACAACCTGCGTCTACAGTTCTCTTTCAATTCAAAACATGGCACATCGTGCATACTGCGTCGAGAACTCATCGCTTTTAAGAATGGAGTAGTACGTATAGCGTGCAGAGGATGGTTTGGCACACGCAAGTTTGCATACCGCGGACGTAAGCAAAGAGAGGCGTGAAATGGTAGTAGATCAGGGTCTAGGATTATGCTTCTCGCTTCCCGCTTCCCTTAGGTTAATTTTTCAAGCAGAGTCATGGCCGACGTTACGAAGGAGCTTGTATACAACGAGTTACCCATTTTCTAGAACACAATTTGGTACCTACAGCTATTGCAGTATGTTAGAGGCTTCGTAATGGTGCTTGGACAGAAGGTTTAGACCCTACAAGTCAAAGACTTACCCTTGGAATTCAATATCCATATGTTTTCTTCCCGCTGTTTCGTGAATCGAATGTTTCTGCTCATGCGGTGAGGCGTGGACTCGATGGTTACGGGCTCGTTCATAGCTGATCACACTGGTGATGACGTGTTGGCTGCACATTTCATCGCAGGGTCAGTCCAAAGCAACCACACATCTGAACAGTCCGCCGCTATCGAGCTCTACATATCCAATGTGGCACTGCCTAGCGGGATTCAATCCATGAGGGGATCTCGAGATGCACACGGGCTAGATGATGTGCAGCCCCAACGTTCACCACCTACTCATATTGCTGATTGTGGAGTTTGTGGAAACCAGACTGTGGAAGCCGGTTCGGGAGGGTCGAAAAGCCCAGACTCTGCCCATCCTAACATTGCTGATAGCGCAACATGTGATCACAGATGTGTACGACGTGTTAATATTGGACGCAAGCATTTAAACTGATGAAAAGCTCACAACAATGAACATTGGAGAATTGCAATGAGCTTTGTGAATGAAGATCCTTGTATATTACTACTTGTGACGGCGAGTTTGCACTTCCCTGATGGTATCTGAAAGCAAGTCTGAACTAGATATGGCTAGTCTGAACTGGCCTAGTGATCGTGGTAAACGGGAAGTCTGCACTTCTCTAAATGTTCTAAAAAAAAAAGGCTAAACGTTTTACTTAAACGCACCCACAAACTGTATCTTTGTGTTATTAGGGGCTTTTAATATCTTCTGGCGCGCCTACCCTGCTTTTATAGCTTTTATTTTAGTATATAGGCTTAGGCTAAAGGCCAAGACAGCTTGGACGTCTACAATGTGTCAACCAAGTGAACAAATGATGGGATTGAGTGAAAGAGTGCCTTTTGGTGACCCTACCGACGAATGTTTCCATTTTCTCATCAACGACACCATTCGATATGGTCGGCGCCGATTGACCATACAATGCACAGTCACTTTCAGAGCCCTGTGGACGATCAACGATACAATTCTGCAAAACTGCTTTGTATAACATCATCAGTTCTCAGGCTTTTGAGGATTGTCGGCTACAGCAACACGATTCGATACCTGCCCAATATCATGCCAAGGATTCCCATGCACCAGTCTGGCATCTAAAACGACCCGCTGGCCATCTCATACTCTGTTCGACCGAGAGACTACGCAGATGATGATGGCAGTTGTGTATAGACGGCAGGGTGGTCGAACACGAAGGCGAAAAGTATGATGATCGCTACCTTCCAAAGGAGATCGTTACTCTGCGCGTCCACCAAGCAGCCTGGTAATTTTCAAATCATGATACCTGCTTTGAAGCGCATCAGTAAAAAAGATCTTTACCCAATTGCGTTGAACATATGCCGGCCCAGCGAATCCACAGCATGCATGCGGACTACACTCGGTGAATGGCAACTGGTCACTACTCGGTGTTCTCCATCGAGACGTAAGGCTCTTGGGATAGCAGGTTGCTTATACAAACCGGCCACCCGAATCTCTACTTCGTTACAATCAAGACCTGGAGTTTACGGCGCGGCAATTGCCATGAGTCCTCTTGTCCGGGCCACGGTTAATGCGCGCTTTTTCTGGCTCGTTTTTCAAAACACTCTCCTTGATTTTGAAGTTACCATGCAGTGGTGTATGGCCTTCAATGGTACCCGTGGACGAGTCAATTACGACCTCAGTCCACGTGATCTCGTGTTCTATAACCGGCACATTCCATCGCTCCTTCTCGTTTATTAGTTCCGCCGGCGCCACCCGGTAGTGGCACCAGCCACCGCGTCGCTAATTTAGTTCTCAAGCAAACAAGGCTGATGATATGCGCCCTGGCAAGGCTTCGCCCTGATGGGGAAACGACAGGCCGGAATACGAAGAATCGATGCTGTAATGGTGCAATGCATGAATTGACATGTGGAGTAGAGTGCCACTGTAAAGTATTCAGACACGACACAAATACGAGCATGACGTTGCTTCCTCCGAACAGCGAAGGGAAACAAGTTGTTTCCTGGACGGAGGGTGGTGGTGTGTTTGTTTTCCTGATGAGTGATCAACTCCCCAATGACATCCCTGCAGGCCCGTTCAATGCGATCCCCCGTCCAGGAGAAAATCTCACCATGCATGCCCGCATCCCCTGCGCAAAGAAACATCGATGTTTTTTGTTTCTAATTTTAGAACAATTGATGAACCTCGGTGGTTATTCGTATTCAATGTTCTCCTGCCAGATCCATGCCTTCCTACTCGCCCTCGTCATGTTGATCGTCGCGTATACGAAGCTTTGTGTCTTGTTGTTCGCATGCTGTTCAGCCTCGCAGTACTATAGGTAAGGTTTGCGAATGGCACCAGGCGCGACGGTTACAACGGCGAGGCTCGTACCGTGACGTGCACTTTGCTCAACACGAGGAAAACAGCGGGACCGGGGTGGACCGTGGAATGTTCCTAGTGGGTACACTATACGATCCCTCACGGGCATGACATGCGATGGGAAGATGGTGGTGGAGAAGCCGAATAACAATGACTTACATACGGGGTAATTTCTATTTCTATATGCTATCACGCATCATGCTGGATGGGTTGATCACCTATATAACTCTTTGCCCTTTCTCTCTGCTTTAATTACCTACTCACACACTCACTCGCTCATCCAACAACCTCCTCCCCTAAACCTCAACCACCACCACCACCACCACCATGCAATTCACCTCCCTCTTCCTCGGCGCCTCCGCCGCAGCCCTCAGCGCCGCTGCTCCCGCCCCTGTCGCCGCACGCGCCGCCAGCGAAGGCTCATGGAACGTAACCATCAACCAGCAATGGGCGTCCAGCGGCTTCAACGGGTACCAAGTCCACGCAAACTTCACATCGCCCACCTACCCAGCCGGCATAGTAAAGAGCTGCGCGTTCAACGACATTCCCAACCAACCCGAGACCTTTGAGTGTGATCCTGGTCTCAACGCTACCTTGGCCGGTACCAGTATGTTCTTCCCCCTTCCCGTCTTTCCAAGGATTTTGGGAGAAGAAAAAAAAACAACAACGAAAAGAGAAAAGGCTAACACCTTATACCCTGTAGCTCTCTACATTGCGCAAAACGTCGACCTCCCCACCCCGACCACCTTCTACGGAGAAAAGTCGTTTGAATTCGTCACCAGCCTCGTCGGCAAGAGCTCTTCCGCTCACGGCATCGTCGAGGTCAAGTCTTCTGCTCCTGCTCCTGCTCCTCTTGCCACACGCGACTTTGACGAAGGAACCTGGGATATTGTTGTCGACCAGCAGTGGGCGTCCAACGGCTGGAAAGCCCACCAGGTCTATGCAAACTTCACCTCTACCAGCTACCCCGGTAGCAAGGGCATAGTCAGCTCCTGCAAGTACGATGCTACTCCCGAGAAGCCTGTTGTCAAAGAGTGCACTCCTGGATTCAGCTATGACATGGAGCCTTGTATGTTCATCCTTCTCCTTCCTTCAACCTCCTGTTTATGATGGGAATTTTTTTTTTTCCGAGGGACTAACGATAAAACAGACTACACCTCTATCAAGGTTCAGCAGAACATTGACCTGCCCAACCCTTCGACCGTATTTGGCGAGGCGCCCATCAACTTCGTCACCGGCGGTGTTGGAAAGAGCGCTACCGCTCGTGTCACTGTCGCTGTCTCTGCTGCTATTGCTTAAGCGTCAGCGACACGTCGTCACCCCATCCATCTGGTTTGAGCATATTTCGCGCATTACTTGTACAGTGTCCAGCGACCAATCTACAACCTTCTACAGTATATATTTAGTAGCATCGTTGTGGGAGAATATAATGCATTGATCCATTCGCTTTCACAACCATCCTCACTGTATGTAAGAACCATATGTACGCCTGCGCCGAAACGCATCCCAGTGACCCTGACGCCTCTACTTGTGATATCCGTAAACTCTCGTATGCAGTATGAAATAATGGGATCCTTGCGCCCCCTACAAAGCATCATGGTATGAATGGGTATAGTGGCTTCGCAGTCGTACTCTCAAGCAATCTGATATCGATTTCCGCTAAGCTTCACCAAATAGACGGGCAGTGATGTCACCCATGTAAGCCTCCTCCAGCTCATAGTCCTCACCACCCATTTTATCGATGCCAACATACTCGAAGCTTTCCACAACGGCCTCGACGTCGAAACCCATGGCAACAAATCGATCGACGAGGTCCTTGTTGTAGCCCTTGTATCTGTCAGGGGTCAGTAGTGGCCTGGTCAACTTTGCAGACTACGTACGCTGCCATCTTGACCTTCTCCTCATTCTGCTTCGAGACCTGGGCCTTTTTTCGGATCGACTCTGCAGTCGCGCCTCCACTGCCCTCTGCAATCTCCTTTTTGGGTGCACCGGCGTGCTTGACGGCCCAGTCGCGTGCCTTGTGTTCGAACTCGGCGGGGTTGCGAATCAGCATGCTGGCGACTTCGGCGTCTTGTGGATCTTTGGGCTCGGGCGTGCTAAGAAGCGATTGTAGGGAGATGAGGGCGCTCTTGATGGTGAGGACAGGCGACCATTGTGAAGAGAGTGTGTCTAGGCAGATGGCGCCCTGGGTGAATTAGTTGTGTTGTGGTAACTTAACAGTTGCCATAACGTACCGTCTGCGAGCTGACATTGGGGTGCCAGATCTTGGTCTCGAACCTCATGTTTGGCGGCCGGAATGGGTAGTCTGTGGGAATCTTGATGTCGACAAAGTATGTGGCGCCCTCGTATGGCGTGTCTGGTGGGCCAAAGAACTGGCCGCGGAGATGTGTGAGGTCGTCGCCATTGCCCGCAGGCTCGACGACGATTTGGGAGAGGCGGTCGGCGTTGATGTCGGCAAGCTCCTTTGCGATACGCCGCGCCCGATTCGAAGCCATGGTGTGTGTGTGTGTGTGTGTGTGTGTGTGTGTGTTGGAGGACAGAGGCAGGTAGGCAGCAAGTACCTTGGGTAGGGACTAGAGTAACCTGCGTCAGGTCAGCCTGAGGCTCGAATGCAGCCGACAAAGGCGGGGTTCGGCCAGGCAGGAAGTCGGACGGGGATAAGAAGCGGTGGGAGGGCGGCGTTGGAAAGAGACGTCACGAAGAGCTGGTATACCTTGCAGAGCGGTGGGATGTGGTGTGGTGTGGTGGTGGTATTGGAGAGTCAAGAGTACCTGGTGGCTGGCGTGGGGAGTTGCACTGGGGAGGAGAGCCGTCCGCCGGTGGGGGTCCCACTTGAAGTCTGGCTGGACGTGCTTGTCACGTGGGGGGCAGTGAAGGGAGCACAACAGCAAGACGGAGTGAGTGCAGAGCTGTACAGTTGGAATTTGCGGCTATCGGGCAGGGCCTGACGTGTCTATGCGTGTATGGGTTGTGTCGGGTGTCGGGTGTCGTGTGTCGTGTGTTGGTGTATGGGCGAGTTGGAGAGGTGAGGCGGGAGCTGGCAGTGACGCCACACGGCCACAGCACGCTAGGCCGCCTTTGCCCTCGCGCCCAACTCAGCAGCTCGTCGTCGCTGCGGCCACCGTCGACATCCATTACAAACACGACGCCGCCGCTCCTGCCCATCGCTGCCCGCACCAGATCACGCCTCTGACCTAGCATCTACTCTTCAGCGAGCATATCACCACCCTGACCGCGCGACATGGTGAGCTCGCCGCCCTCGACGGCCGCCCATAACATGTGCTAACACCACACAGGGTAACCAGCAGTCGAGTGCTGGCGGCGGACCGCCCGGCGACGACAAGAAGAAAGCCGGTGACAAGGTGCGTCACATGCCTCTCGCCGCGGTGATGGCTTCGTCGTGGTTGCCTGCCAGCCTGCCAACCCAACCCAACCATACTGACGACACCACCGCAGAAGGACAAGCCAAAGTACGAGCCCCCGCCACAGCCCACGACGCGCATCGGCCGCAAGAAGAAGAAGCAGACGGGCCCCAGTGCCGCCGCCAAGCTGCCCACTGTCTACCCGACCGCCCGATGCAAGCTGCGCTATCTGCGCATGCAGCGCATTCACGACCACCTGCTGCTCGAGGAGGAATATGTTGAGAACCAGGAGCGCCAGAGAAAGGCAAAGGCAGTCAAGGAGGGCAACGCGCCCGCCCCGTCAACGGCCGAGGGCGCCGAGGACAGGAATGCCGACGAGAGGTCGCGCGTCGACGACATGCGCGGCAGTCCCATGGGCGTCGGCAACCTCGAGGAGCTCATCGACGACGACCACGCCATTGTGTCCAGCGCCACCGGGCCCGAATACTACGTCTCCATCATGTCCTTTGTCGATAAAGACCTGCTCGAGCCTGGTGCCAGCATCCTGCTCCACCACAAGTCGGTCTCCGTAGTCGGCGTGCTCACAGACGATGCCGACCCGCTCGTGTCGGTCATGAAGCTGGACAAGGCCCCAACAGAGTCGTATGCGGATATCGGTGGTCTAGAGCAGCAGATTCAGGAGGTGCGCGAGGCTGTCGAGCTTCCTCTGCTGCATCCCGAGCTGTACGAGGAGATGGGCATCAAGCCGCCAAAGGGTGTCATCCTCTACGGCGCCCCTGGTACCGGAAAGACGTTGCTGGCCAAGGCTGTCGCAAATTCGACCAGCGCTACTTTCCTGCGCATCGTAGGAAGCGAGCTGATTCAAAAGTACCTTGGAGACGGCCCCAGGTTAGTGCGACAGTTGTTCCAGACCGCCGCGGAGAACGCGCCCTCCATCGTCTTCATCGACGAAATCGACGCCATCGGTACCAAGCGATATGAGTCGACCTCTGGCGGAGAGCGTGAGATTCAGAGAACCATGTTGGAACTTCTCAATCAGCTCGATGGTTTCGACGATCGTGGTGATGTCAAGGTCATCATGGCCACCAACAAGATCGACACCCTCGATCCTGCACTGATTCGCCCTGGTCGTATTGACCGAAAGATTCTCTTTGAGAACCCTGATCGTGAGTCTGACAAAGTACATCAAATCAAACAATTGCTAATTCAACTGCAGAAACAACCAAGAAGAAGATTTTCACTCTCCACACCTCCAAGATGTCGCTCAACGAGGATGTCGATCTTGATGAGTTCATCAACCAAAAGGACGATCTCTCTGGTGCCGACATCAAGGCCATCTGTTCCGAAGCCGGTCTCATGGCGCTCCGCGAGCGAAGAATGCGCGTCAACATGGAAGATTTCCGCACTGCCAGGGAGAGGGTGCTCAAGACAAAGACCGAGGGCGAGCCAGAGGGTCTGTACTTGTAGAGTGCTGGATGGCCACTATGACGCAGCACGTGTATAAGTAGGAATAACCCATAGATTCGGTGACGGTAGGTTTTCAATCTCCATCAGTCACCTGATTATCTGTCTTTCTACATCATGACATTTCTTTCCAACTCCCCAGTGCTGCATGCCTGACGTCTCTTTTCCGCATCAGCGTCCTATCCCTGGTCAGCGGGATAAGCCATTTTCAAATTTTATCCCGACACAGTGAAATAATGACTTGTTCACACACAACACGCGTGGATTGCCATTACTCCCATGGATTCTCTTCAATCATATATTGCATCAAATAAGACAGCAGCATTGCGAATTGGATGCGCATCGTGTCCAGACATTGATGCAGAGTCACGCTTAGTGCAAACAGCTTCTACCTGAACCGCCTTCACCTGCTTGTCCAGGCGCGAACGTCACCTACATTCAAGTGAGAGCACGCGTCGGCTGGACCCTGAGTCTGTGGGTTTTATCTTGCACACGATTTCACTGCGTCGGCGTCGTTTGCAATCCGCACTGACGCGGCTCTGCTAGTGAAATCTCGACAGTATCTACTTCTGATTCATAACACCCTCGATCACACACGTTGGGGTCTTGTTGGATAATTCTCGAAGCAGCAGAACAACTGACACGACTGCCGCACGATACCTCGTCGCCGTCCACGCCGGCTCACAATCAGCCTAGCTGGCGTAGCACGCTGCACGCGCAGATCAACTTGACTAGGCTATGGAGATCGAGACGCCCACCTTCAATTCCCTCAATAAACCGCAGAGGCGAGCCTTGGAGCTGCGCAAGGAGCTGCATTTGTCTGCCCCCAGCCATCTCGACAGCTTCATTGACGGCCTCGCCAATCTTGAGCCACCCGAGTACAAGAAGACGAATGGCGTCATAAAGCCCGACCTTGTGCTTGTTACCCTCAAACCCAGCGCAACTCGTTTCGACTTGGGCAATGTCATATTCCCCGAGGACGACAAGGGCGTTTTGCACACATGGCTGTCTTTCGAGAATGACAAGATCGAGATGCACACTGGAGATGCTCTGACTCCTAGTGACGGCAGTCTTGACCATATTGCCATTCATGGCTTCATTGCGAGCAGCACAGTAGACTTGTTCAAGGCCAAGATGGGCATGATCCTGGCGCGTATCAAGAAGCACAACGAGGCGAGGAGGGCGGCGTACGCTTTTCCCACCATTGTTCCTGTCAAAATCGCCAGCGGACAGGTACGTCGATGCGTTTTCCAGTGATTGAAGCTGCCAGTCTGGCTTTTGTAGCCCCCTCGATCATTGATGGTGTACACTGCTGACTCTTGTAGTCCCTCGAGAGACTCCAGGCTCCCAAGAATGCGTCAGACGATGGCCGCGGATCTTCTGGTATGCTCCATACGTACTCGAGATATTCTCACACACACTGACATCTTTTAGCACTCAAGCACTGGAAACGTGAACCCAATACTCCCGTCATCCCCCACATCACCAACCAACGTCCCGTCGCCGGTCTGTCTTCGATACCAGGTTCGCTCAAGGCTGCGAGTTTCGCTACGATCCCAGAGCAAATCAAGATTGACCTCTTCAACAACATCGCTTCGACGGCCTTTCCCAACTTTGACAATCTCATGATCGCAAGCTGGAATGTCGTCTCGGTCTATTCTGCGTGCGGAAGCGACTTCCCCGACATGCACAAGGCAGTGGTGGAGTTGAAGGACGTTTTGCAGGATTTTGATGCGGCATTTGGAGCGAAAGTGAGCAGAACTCCGGTTCAGTATCGAAGTGACTGGGCTGGAGAGGGTCAGAGTGATGCTAGTGCGAAACGTGCGTCACGAGCTGTTGCTCAAGTCGCGAAGTCTCGAACAGGAGTGCCAGAAAGCAGCAAATCAGTGACCAAGGAGTCGATCCAGCAAGATCAAGACACCAAGATGGTTGACAGGGACGATGAGCAAGATACGCTCGGGCAGCACATCCCGCTCCAGGATGAAGACTCTGAGTCCGAGTCTGACTCTGGCGAAGATGACATCCCAGCACGTCGCCCCTCAGACCCCCACATCCGCCAGCGACATGAGCGCCGCAATCCGCTCGCTGTTCGGGTGAGCCCTCCCACGTCTCGCCAGCATACCCGGACCCCCAGCGTTTCCCTCCCATTGCGCAAGTCACCAGCACCTCTGCCCGCTCACCTAGGAACCGCCTTCGCCAGTGTCAAGACAACAGTCGTCCACGCCGCCAAAGAGTTCGTGCCGCCCAGGTCCAGTCTCCAATCTCTTCCCAAACACCGTGACTAATGCATTCTCCCAGTGCCGATCAAAGTGACGAACTCACACGCCGCCGCAACGAGTGGGCATCGAGCCAAAACAAGAGTACCAAGCATGTTGCAAAGAAAGCCCAGGCTTCAGATGCACCTCCACCGCCAGTTCAACAACGCCTCTCACCATCCATCCCCGTCACCAAGTCTCTCTCCCTTACTAAATCCTCCTCCAACATAAATCCAACCCTTCCATCTTCCGCCCCAGCCATAACACCCTCGCTCTCAGCCACTCCAATCGTTACGGCTTCAACCTCCACCACCAAAAAGCGCAAAACACCCCCCTCCCCCTCCCGCAATCCCTCTCCCTCTTCCAACCCCCCATCCACCCCCGCACCACTCGCACCACCTCAACCACCACCAGCAAAGAAAAAACCACCCCCCTTCACTGACTGGCCCACTCCCAAACTCGAAGAAAAACTGCACACCGTCCAAACTGAAATCTTGCGCAAATTTCAGAGCTTCGATCCACAATATGTTCCAGCGCATTTTCTGGGCATGGTGAGGAGTATGAGGGGGGAATTGGATAGACGCCGGGATCAGAATAACGGTCAAGGAAAGACGGAAGGGAAGGACAAAGGAGAGAGTGTGCAAGGTGGGATTGAGGGTGGGGAGAGGCAAGATAAAAATGGGCATGGGGACAAGGAGAGCGTGAATGCGCAGCGTAAACATGAGCGTAAGCGTTCTTCGTCTCAGCGTCCTGCTACCGGCCCCTCTTCTTCTTCTTCCTCCTCCTTTTTTCCGTCTACCACTACACCGGGCCTTGACCCTGGACTAGCGCGTCCGGTCGTACAAGGCATGTTTGGTGCGTATCTAGGGAAATCATTACTCGGTGCCAAGAAGGCGAAAGGAATTGCGCCTGTTGCGCCGATGTTTGGGACGACGGGTTTGCAGAAGCAAGATGGTGAGGTTGAGGAGGGGGAGGGGAGGACCGGCGGTGTTGGGGGTGCTGGTGGCGATTGAGGGAAGAAGGCACAGTAGGGTGGAGGAAGGAGATTTGTGGGGGCAGGAGATTTGGGGATTTGGGAATTTGAACAAGTATTTGGAAGGGATGGTGGTGGTTGTAATGGTTTGGATGTTGTCGATTTGGGATTTGGGAGGGGTAATGGCAAGAGTGTAGTGTGATTGGATATGTCTTTGACGTTGAGGATTCGGGGTTGACTTGGATGGCATGCCCTTTGCATCGGCAGACAGCAAGTCTCGGTATTCTTCACTCACATAGTTTGAGCATGATGATACGAACATGAATTATCTCGTACCAAACCTACACACGTATCAAAAACAGCAGACCGGGTAATCTAACGCCTCGCAATGCACCTGCCAACTCCCAGTCACTGTTCCCCCATCTCAGTTCATGTTGCTCATATCCTATTCCCTCAACCCCCCCACCCACATCAACCCTGCCTCCCCAACTCAGGCCCCCAAAACGCCTCCCCCTCCTTCTCCCACTCCTCCCTCGCCACCTTTCTCTTCTTCGCCTTGCGTTCATCCAACCCCTCTTCCCCCACCGCATCCCTCTTTTGCGCCTGATTTAATTTCACAAGATCGACCTTATCAGGATCCCTGCACCCCTTTAATTTCGCAATCAACTCCTTGATCTCTGCTGTGTGTTTGGCTTCCCGCTCATCTTGTTCCTGCTGCGGGAGCGAATTGTAGATGTACAAGCGATGTGAGGATAGTAGCGCGGCGCAGGATCGCAGAGTGGACAGGAGTTTTGCGTGTATGGGGGAGGATGAAGGGACTTTGAGCGAGAGGTAGAATAGTGTGAGGGGTTCGTCGGCGAGGAGATGCGCGGAGAGAAGAATTTGTGAGGGCGTGTATAGGAAGTATGCGTCTGTGAATAGGGCGGCGGTTTTGAGTGTCCGGCTCGCGTGTGTGTAGGCGTTGGTGATTCGCGCTTCTAGACTTGCGGCTGTGGACTTTGTCGCGGGGCCGTTGGTCGTGCTGGGTAAGGACTGCATGCGTGCCTGTATGTCTGCGCTCGTCCCGTGATCACCAGGCCCGTCGTACTTGCCGTGCGCAATCTGCGTGAGTTCGAGATGGACGCCCTTGAGGCCACGGAACGGATGTCGCACATCGAGATTGTACCGTAATCCCTGCATGACGAGGTGTTCGGGCGCAAGGACGCTTTCGGCTGTTACATTGCGCCCGCTGTTGGCAGCAAAGGTTTCGACGTTTTCGCGCAGGAATTCAGACTTTGTGGCGAGGAAGAGCGAGGTGCGCAGGATGTTCTGGACGTGGTACGTCATGGGGGAGTTGTAGAGGTAGAAGCGGCGGAGGTATTGTATGCATGTTGCCTGGAAATCCTACTGTCAGCTTTCCATACCAATATAATGCAGGTAATAATGGCACAGTGGAAGCAGACAAGGCGGACGTACAATCACGTTGTAGTTGTACCCGCAATGCGTCCCCAGCTTGACTGCCCTCTCACAAAAGTCGTCTACAATCTTCAACTCCTCTTCAGCCGTCAAACACGCCAGATCAGTCGCCGGCGTCGCCCCAGGATTCGGCGTGCTATCACCACTGCCATTTTCTACCCCCGACGTCGCGCCATCGCTTTCGGCGCGTTGGGCGCGTTGGCGCGCAACGTTGGCTTTGACGCGCTCCGTGGCCAGCACATTCGTCTTTGTGCGCTGCGCGGCAAGCTGCGTTTTGGTGAAGGACCAGTGCTTGAATTGGGTGGAGCTGCGATACAGCGAGTCTTCGGTGACGATCATGGCGGCGGCGGCGGCGGGCGGGGGTGGTGGAGGTGCGGGCGAGATGGAAATGGTCATGTGAGTGCAATGGGACGGTGCATTGATAGGGCAACTATAGCCGAGTTAACAGCAACATGAATATGAAACGCAACTCTTCTTTGACATCCACTGCACAGTACACCTAAGGTCATGAAGCAAAGGCCAGACTGAA
This sequence comes from Plenodomus lindquistii, assembly GCA_025504975.1. Taxonomy (NCBI): domain Eukaryota; kingdom Fungi; phylum Ascomycota; class Dothideomycetes; order Pleosporales; family Leptosphaeriaceae; genus Plenodomus; species Plenodomus lindquistii. Next base: position 55,399 of record JANUWI010000002.1, on the reverse strand, counting down.
CAAGCATGAGATGCAAGCGCTCTATGCTATCAATCTCTCTATCATAGCCGGGTACGAATTGTGAAGCTGATATCCTCGCGTCTGGCCTAGCCTCGCATCTTGCACGTGCTCGGAAACCAAACATCCATGGATATGCCATCCACCAGGCACTCCAGCGTATGATTACATACACAGTACAAAGCTCCCAAGCGCGTTACTGCAACCAAGCATGCAAAGACTTGCGCCCCACAACGTCGATTCCAGCAACTTGGACAGCAGTCTTGGGAGCCATTCCCCTCAAACCTGCTCACTTTAGGGTTTCTCGAGAGCAGTCTCTCAATATAACTACCTGGACATCGCCCCAGCCGTCGGTGACCTTCTCCTTGCATCGACACCCTGAAATCCCGCCCGTCTCGCTCCCTTCGCCTTCTGATTCATGCATCAACGACATTCACGCCAAGCCTCGTCGGAATCGCCGCATCTCCGCCTGCCCCGACAGATACGACCTTTGCGATAAGCCAATCCGAGTTTTCGAGAAATACCGCTGCCACCTGCGTCACCGAACCTTTAACATCGCCTCGTATCAAATTAGTCCTCCGCCCATTCCGTTGTCGACATTTTAATTGTGTCGAAAAACCATGCCGGTGCTCACGACACCCTCACCAACCCTTGGTGCAGCGAGGTAGACGCTGACTTGCACGATTCGAATTTATTAAGCTCGGCTTAACAATGTCCATCACTTCTTGAGCCTGTCCCAACGTCCTTGCCATCGGTTCAGGCACTCGCGGAAATCCATGGATGTGGCGGGAACGTAATTCCAATGTGCTTGGCACCAAAAGGTACCTTCCTGATTCGGACAAACCCCAACCAAACGATCTGCCTATCAACTCCGCAACCCATGAATTCGCCCCGCAAAAGTTTTCCACGACAGACTGGGATCACTTTCTCGAAGCAGAACACGGAATAACATGCCAAGCTGAGGCCTACTGTCAGGACAAATCAACGCACACCTCGCCATGGATCCATGCCCACCCAAGACTTGCCCAGCACGTTACTGCAAACCGTTCTTAAGGTTCAAGCTTGTATACGGCCTTGGTAGCATTTCGCATTACCTGTGATAGGAAGGTATGCTAGAGATAGTCATGGGCGGCGTATTGCACGCGACCGTGCTCGAGCAACACAACGCAAGTGCAAGGTAGCGCAGGAGTCGTGGCAGAGTATAAGATCTGTGCGAGGACCGCACCCAGAGTCTTGGATCATCAACTGCTATCCGTCAATCTCAACGCAGTCTTGAACGCAGAGATGAAGTGGGCTGCGATTGTTACCGCGGTGTTGCCTTTGGCTGCGGCCTCTGGCTTCACTCGTGAAGAGTATGCATCTGGAGAAGTCATGGAGCTTATGATGCAGGGCAAGGAGGTCAGGACTTCCCGGACTGCTTCGAATCTGCTTGTTTACTAATACTCGCAGGCTGCATGGGCTAGAGCTCGCGCCGCTGGAAAGCACGACAACTCGAGGTGGGCCGGCTTCCACAAGAAGCGCGCCAACAAGAACAAGATCGCTTGCAAGAATGGTGTCGTTGAGGCCGTAAAAGGCGACAAGGACCAAACTTACAAGTGTGACAACATCGTATGTTGTGACCATTCTCTTGGCGTCTGATGTCGTGCTCATCATACAACAGGACTTGTACGACTTCAAGACGCACGCTGAGCTTGGCGACGCTGTTGGCGAGGGCTCTGGTTCATGGGGATGGAGCCACAAGGGCCGTGACTTCATTGCCATTGGCCAGACCTACGGTGCTTCATTTTCAGAGGTCACCAAGGACGGTCAGCTCGAGTACCTTGGCCGTCTGCCCGCCAACAACGACTCCGTCATCTGGCGTGAGATCAAGAAGGTTGGCGACCACCTCATTGTCGGATCCGAGGGTGTTGGCCACCACGTCCAGGTCTTTGACTTGAAGAAGATCCTCAAGCTTTCTCCCAAGAACCCGTACACCTTCGACATCGTGAAGGATACTGCTCTCGTCGACATCAACCAGGGTATCAAGGGCCGCACTCACACCGTCATTGCCAACGAAGAGCTCGGCTACGCCGTTGCTTGCGGTGCCGGCGGACGTCCTGGTCGCAACGACACTTGCGCCGGAGGCCCCATGTTCATCAATATGGAAGACCCCACCAAACCCTACGTCGAAGGCTGCGCACCTCAGGACGGGTACTGCCACGATCTTCAGTGCATCGTGTACCGCGGACCCCACAAGAAGTACTACGGCCGCGACATCTGCTACGGTTACAACGAGGACACACTCACCATCTACGACGTCACCAACAAGAAGGGTGTCGGCGCCGGTGCCGTCATCTCCCGCACCCCGTACGCCGGAGCCTCCTACACTCACCAGGGCTGGGTCATTGACCCCAACTGGCAAACTCACCTTGTCATGGACGACGAGCTCGACGAGGGCCAAATTGACCCCAACCGCACTGCCCCCAACTCTCCTGCAAAGGACGGCTTCGCGGTAACCTACGTTTGGGACATTCAGAACCTCGAGGCCCCCAAGGTCTCTGGTCTCTACAAGACCGGCGTCCGCTCCGTCGACCACAATCAGTACGTCTACGATGGTCTATCCTACCAGTCCAACTACCAGGCCGGTCTCCGCATCTTGGACGTTTCGTCGATCCCACGCTACCCTGACGCGAGCCGCGTTGAGGAAATCGCGTACTTTGACGTTTACCCCACGGATGATGCGGCGCCTGGTGGTGGTGAGGCAGTCTGGGATGGTGGTACATGGTCTGCTTTCACCTTTGACTCTGGATACGTTGTTATTAATACCATTGACCGTGGTGTGTTTGTTGTCAAGCCCAAGTGGGGCAAGGGCAAGGGCAAGTACTGGGGAAAGTACTAAATCCTCGTCGACTGAGATGATGACGAGATGCATGACAAGTTTGTAGTCAGAAAATGCGAAAAGCTGTGACTATCATTATGCTCCTTTTGCAAGTATCTTATGCCTTCTTGTTTAACTGAGACTGCCTTTTGTCTGGTAGTTGCGAGTAAGTGTAAACTCGAGTTGGAAACTAATCTAGGCATTGTGGATATCAAAGCTGGATTCCCACTAGGGCTTAACGCTCGGCGCCTTGAATCCAGGCCCCCAGGCATACATTCGAAGACTTGGGAGCTCGCTCTGATGTGTATCGCGTGCCCGACAGATGCGCATATTATAGGACTGGCTAGCCATATTCTAGACGTACTGCGAGCTATCTTGCTGTGTGTGTTCCTCGCAGAGGCGGATTTTCGCATGGCCAATCTCATTCGTGCCCCCTGTTCCCCATCATCTCGTTTTGACCCATCTTTTCTCCTTCCACTCCTAATCTGTGGGAAAGACTAGCATGCGATAGCTTTACGGCTGCATAGATTTTAGTGATGTACATGCATTCGTTTGCCCTACACATGAGAAGATGTATCTTTTTGTACGGACGGAGTGGTGGCGATGTGGTTGACTATGATCCCATTTGGGCCCAAGGCGGGTGTCCGCTGCCGCGTCTTATCTACGTATACCGATAATAAGACGTTGAGGATACCACATCACACCTTAGGCGAGCACGCGGCGTCAGCAAATGCATGTGACAAAACAGGTAGCGCACAACTTTGATGGGAGAGAACGTCGAATCATGTCCAAACTCTTTTGGCGGTGCGAAACTCTTTTATTGTGCAAACCTCGTAACATTGCAAAACACTTCGCGTGAGTGACGTTGATGCGCAATGATGTAGCAAAGGCAAGGATGTATGCTGCGGTCAGCTCGTTTAAGCCGACACATATCAGTCGCCGCGAAGACTTGACAGTGGACGTCCATTTTACCCCCAGAGTTGAGCAAATTCGCACATTATGGAAACCACCGTCAGTCCTGAGCATACTGCCAGTGAACATATCCAAGACCTTCGATCGTCTTTCGATGCACATGACTCTGAGCAGTCTTCCTCGCGGCTACTACCTCCTGGCACACTACAGGGAGCAATAACTCCGTCCGATGGTGCTGCCGATGTTACCGACGTGGAAGATCCTCCAAATTCCGCGACCTCGTCGACACATGTCGCGGCTCCAGAACCGTCATCAGAACCGTCATCAGAGAATCAATCGCTTTTGTCGCACACGCGGACTCGTTCGATATATCTTGACTGGTGGGAAGAGATTGTGTCTGCCCTTACGAGTCTTGTCTGCATGGTCCTTGCTCTCGCTGTTCTAATATATATGGACGATCAGTCTATGGCAAGATGGAAACTACCCGTGCAACCAAATACCGTCGTTGCCTTTCTGGCTACTTTGATTCGGGCTACTCTGATATTCCCACTCGCGGAATGCCTTGGCCACCTTAAATGGACCTTTTTCGAACGACCGAGAACACTGGACTTCATGAACACATTCGACGTGGCTAGCCGGGGCCCAATGGGCGCGTTTAAATTTCTGTGGTTTACTAGGATCAAGTCGCCGTTATCATCGTGTGCAGCCATCGCAACCATCTTGTTATTGGTCTTTCAGCCCTCCATGCAACAGACGATTGAGTTTGCCACAAGATCAGCACGCATGCCAAATGAGACAGCATATGCGACGCGCGCAACCTCTTACGAGGATCTGGAGGAAACTTGTAAGTGTGAAACTCAGACATGTCGAAACTCACAACATGACCAGCATTTGGACAGTTCTAACCTGAACCATAGCTTGGCCCACATTGTCGTATCGATTCTTCCAGGCTGTTACGGGCGATAAGGGCGACGCTTTCGAAACCCACTGTTCCACATCGGCATGCGACTATCCAGAGTTTGACACACTTGCTGTCTACGCGACCTGCGAGGACCATGTGCTCAGCGTCAGCGTATTGAACGATGTGAACAACTGCACGTTTACCAACAACGCCACGGGTCGTGAAGTAGTTTCGCCAGGTTTACAGGACATTCGTACCGAGGTGGAGGGTTTGAGATGGCAAGAACCTTTCCTCGCTAATTTGTCGTGCATTCAAGATCGATTCTCGTTCTCGATGATTTTCTCAAACTGGATTGAGCCCGCTTCCAGTGTGCCATACACGCGGCTTGCGTTCCATCCTTTTGGAGGCTTGCAACATCAACCCAATACTTACACTGAATGGGTTGGAAATATAACTGATCCCGCCCAGCAGGAGGTTTATGGATATATTCTACCAGAAAAAGAGACCATGCTAGTCTGCAAACACCTAAACGTTGCGGAAGATAGACATGGATGGCTGATCTACGATACATATGATTACATTTTGGACTCAATCTGTTTTAACAAGACGACTGACTTGTGGCGATACTTTAGCGGAGGCCAGATAACACCAGAATTTGGAGAAGTCCATGGAACTCTGACTACATGTTCTTTGAAGCCGGGTGTCAAGCATTACGGCAGAGGAAGAACACGGAAGAATAGATTGTTAGTCGAGGTCGACCACTCCATATTGAAATTCCGTAACGCCACCGGTCAACCGGACATAGATCGCGACCTATCGGACATTGGCAGCAACACCGACATGATACATTACTGCGCTGGCAACACCCCCAATTTTCACTATAAATGGAGTGGGTTTTCGATGAATAAATTGGGTGTCATGATACAGGGCAGCTTGTCTTCTGCGGAGTTCTCGGGATTTCTCATAGCGCAGGCGTCTGCTTTTGGTTGGAACTCGACGGTTCTCTTCCAACGACTGGCTCGGGAGGTTTCCAGTATGATCCAGAGCTCAGCAAACCTCAACGCCACAAACATCACAGGTATCGCGTACGGGACCGAGCTGTACGTCCGTGTGCGCTGGCCGTGGCTGATTGTACCCGCGCTTACGATCATCGCTTCTACCACGATACTGTGCCTTACCATGCTAGACAGCAACAAAAGGTCATATTTGTTCAAAAATAAGATTCTCGCGGCACTTGCCCTCGAAGTACACGAATGGGAAGGAGAGGAGTATGGCGCGGACGGCGTTTTGGACCGACGGGCCATGAGGAGACTTCAGCAAAAGTCAAAGATGTTGACAGTCAGGATGCAACTTCCTAGTGGTTTGGATCGTGGTCTGAAGTTAAAGAGGGAACAAACTTCGAAGGAATGATATTTAGGGCAATAGTAAAGTAAGGCTATAGGATTTGTTCCTACCACGCACTCATCGTGAGCGCTGTACGCGCCAATCAAGCACCCGAGTCGCTTACTCATGTCTGTACGGGAAAGCCTTTTCATACATCCTTTCAACGATATCCTTCTTCTCTGTATCTCGCAATCTGATGTCACATTCGAATGGCAACGGACCTCCGATGACATCTGTTGTCCAATTGTTTGGATCCGGCCACATAGGCTGACCCTTTTCGTTCATCGACGGCGCCACTGTGAAGAACTTGAGCAAGTTACCACAAAAGACGAACAGCTCAGCTTCCGCCAGGTCTTGACCGGGGCACGCACGCTTTCCTCGACCGAAGATGTGATGACCCTTCAAGCGAGGATGCTCAGTCAAAGGCCCTCTGAAATTTGGGCTTGTCTCATCCAGCCATCGACCCGGATCGTACGTGCTTGGGTCGTTGTAGCGCTTGGGATCCTGCGACATGGCAATGTCCAAGATGTGGACTATAGCACCCTTTGGGAAGTGGAACCCGTCGTACACATAATTGCTTGTGAGGAGCCGTGGCACACCTGGTTTGATGGTCAAACGAAGCCCGGTCGAGAAGTCACAGCACTTACCTAACGGGACAGTTGACTTCCACCTGATGCACTCTTTCATTGCGGCGCGCAGAAGGGGTAGACGAGGACTGTGTGCCATGTCGATTATATCTTCGTTCACAACTTTGTCGATCTCAGCGTGAACCTTTTCTTGCCATTCAGGGTGCAACACCATCGCCATGATGAAGAGAATGGCGGGCCCGGCAATGGTGAACACGCCAACAATGCACAGCATACCCACAGCATACTTTGCTTCTTCTTCATTCTCGAATAGTAATTTACCACCCTCTGCAGAATGCCTTATCTCCAGGCTCGCTTTGACGTAAGACCGCGTTTCGTCGCGTTTGGCTAGGTTCTTAGTCTTCTCAAAGAGGCTTGTCCAAACTTTGGCTTCACGTTCCTGGCGCAGGCGTACCGCTCGCTTGTCTGATATCAACCATTCAGGCAGATATCGTAGAAGCGGAACTAGATTGGTCTTCGGTCCTGAAGGCCCAAGCTGGTGTATAAACGCGTTGGCGTTGGCGACGTGGTCTGCAGCCGACTCTGCTGAACCGTAAGCCAACTGGGCGCTGATCGTCGCGCAGAACAAATGTGTGAGCTCGTAGAATGCTTTCGGCTCCGCGGCGAGCTCGCGCAGGAGCCTTTTCACTTCCAGTCCGAGGTACCTGCCGTATTCACTCTTCACGTTCTGCGACATCATCGCGTGCGCAAACTTCCGCTGACGAAGGAAGGTCTCTGGTATTCTCAATCAGTGATCCGCGTAGTATCTCTGAGTAGAAAAACTTACCGGTGTAACCAAGAAGCGGCAGGTACTTATAGCCCTGCGTCACATTTGGATATGCGCCGAGATCAGCTCGCGACGATGAAACCACTGCGTTCTTGCACAGCAGGTCTTGAGCCACGTCTTCTCGCGCTATCCAGATGTGCGTCTCACCTCCCAAAGTCAACGCAAATAAGCCGTCATACTCTTTGCTGAACTTGTGCATTGCTGTCCAGGCCTGCATGCGATCGACATCATGTACTCGACCGATGTATGGCAACGTCGATCGGGGGCCGGGTAGTCTCTTGAGTCCTGACCTGTAGGGTGGCAGCTCCGAAGTGAAGTAGACGAAGCAGCGATGGCTGAACAAGATAACTACGAAAATACATACGACGAGGAAAAATGTGCCTTGGGTAAGCAAGTGAACAACTTGACTTTGCGCCGCGATATGTCGAAAAGATCTGTGGATACCCGAACTGTTGAAGAGTGGCGGGTTATGGTTGAATCTGCGAAGCCAGGTTGGGGTCTCCATTCGTGTATTGACCTGAGTATTCGATCAGAAGGTGAAAAGTGCTAGATTAGAAACCGATGGTACAGTACTTATATAGTTTCCTTATGAGACGCCACAGCACAGTCAGCACGATGTCGCGTCCCTAGTTTTAGCCCCCAACGATAAGTTTCGCCCATACGCAGTCTTTTGTGGCTGAATGATGACTATGACCCCATTGTAAGCAGATTCCATTCGCTCAATTCGCGATAGCAAAACAGAAAACTTGCTTGAATGGGAAAGGCGCACGAGGTTTGCGACATACTGATACCTTTGATGACCACGTGCCTGCAGCGCCAGGAAGGTGAACTTGATGCCTATGTTTAGGAAATTTAATCTAAAAATAAACCTTCTATCTTATTCTACTCGCGGTGGATCCCAAGCCGGCATCACTACGAAGGAGCCTGTATTGTTCGAGTCATTAAAGTCATGAGCACTGTAGTTAACACATCACACAATAGAATTAACAAACTATGAATATATGATAGGTCTATGTTTTATAAGTAGTAAGAATCATTGTATGTTGGATATTAATAATGTTGTTACCTCTCTGCTAGTATATAATTTCAAGCGTCATGCTCTTTCGTACCGGTACAGCCAAGAAGATGCTGCGAGTTGCGCAAGCCGACTTTGCATTGCTTGGTTGAGCCTGAAGGCACATGTGTCAATCATGGCATCTGCATGCGAAGTTGCACGTTAGATGCCGTGAAGTGATCCAAGTACTTTAGAAAGCTGTTGACGTAGGAATTGCTGTGGATTGCGTGCGAAGAGAGGCGCATGGAGTAACGTAGTGGGAACGCTTATGCGGAGAATGTGCACCTCTCATGCCCCGATGAACGTTCACGCAACGAGAGAAGCCTTAGATGCTCAGGTCTGCACAAGCTTGGATGCAGCATATGGTGGGACTGTGATACAGGTCCATCGATGCGCGTTGATCACTCATAGAGCTTTCCGCTCCTTTCTCCTATGATCGCTTTTCTTTTCTTTGAGTTCACTCCGCATTTGCTCTTTCGAAATCGATCTAATAAGTATAGCAAAATGGACCTTGCTGAATATGCATGAGTTCCTTGAGCTTCCTGCTGGGCGCCAACCTTCCGATATCAACCCTGTAGTCCAGCGTGACGTTCTGGCCCATCCAGTCCTCCGCAATAATAGGTCCACCAACCTCGCGAAGTCGAGTTTGCAAATCCCGCTGTTGCCACTCCCAGTAAATGCGATCTAGATTGGCATGGTGCAAGTAGAACAGCGGCTCCGCAGGGGAATGCGCAGGATCTCCAGCCTGCCCCAGTGCCCCACCAACGCCAAAATGGCCACTGCCGTGGATATTGGGGGCAAAGACTGTCCTGTTGCCCTGCATGGCACGTTCAAAAGTGACAAAATCAGGTGCTTCAAGCAGTGCTTCCTCCAGCTTCGGATCTGCCCAGGTGTTGAGGAGTGGTGGCATGAAGTCGCGACGCAGGCAAGATGGCGGACCCGGATAATTCACCATGAATTTATCGGATGTGAATGGACCGGTCTGAACACAGCCGCCGCCAGTTCCTCCGGTAAGGTTGAGAAAGTTTTGCTCAGGCGTAGGCTCAACCTTGACGCCATTCCCGCCAAAGCCAGTATCTGGGTGGAAAAGTTCCGAATCGTAAACACGGGTGGAGGTGGGGTTCTGAGGTTCCGCATCTAATGTATAGTCCCAGTAGGGCTGAGCCCCAGTATAGCCACACTCTTCACGAAGAGCTTCCTCATATGTGGCGGTATAGTAACGATGCCATAGGATGAACTGTCCCACAAAGTGGATATGATCGTTCTGGTCGACATGAATAGCGTGATAATCGTCAAATCGATTGATAGTGCCTGGGATCCCTGACTTGGCCTTCTTGGTGGTCAGGCAAAGGACAGCATCGATGTAGCTTCTTTTCTGCGGGACCGGCAACTGTCTCCTGTGACGAGATTGAAATTAGCGACTGTCGATCGCATAGCAAGGTGGGTGTGTCTCACCATTCCAGCCGTCTAATAGGGTTTTCACACACGACCGGATCCGTCGCAGGAAGTGCGGCTGCAGTCAAGAGTGATGCCAAGCAGAGTGACGGAACAATGCGCTGGAGCTTAACCATGGTGCCTGATGAATTTATCAAATCAATTGAAGCCGTCAGTTGAACGTGGAGAGCTACGGACTTCAAGCTTCTTATGTGTTCGTGGATGATCTGTCCAATGCTGGTCAAAGTGCATCTAGGGTTCTTCTAGGCTCCGAGAGTTGGATAGGCTAATGTACGAGGCTGCTAGGCGGCCATAAGCGCGTCAAACAAGGGCCCTGTGGTTGGGTACGAACGCTCAGAATCCGAGGAGATGCCCGGGCCTGGGAGGCACCACGCATGCAGGGCGACTCGGAACCTGTGTGCGCCAATGTGGCACAGTACGTGTTAAGTTCAAAGGATGGACTTTGAACGCCGGAAGTATAGGAAGCGACGTTCTGCATGACTCGGGGAACACATGGTGGCTTCAACCCTGATGTTGAGGTTGCAGCGTATGTGACCCTGTTTTTGTCGGCAATCAGAGCTGCAGCAGTGTTGCAAACAACGGATGTAGATTTGATGTAAAGAAGTCGCTGTAATTTTTTTTGCCCACTATGCGATACGTCTTGATATCGGTTCACATCCGCGGGCGGGTTTGATTGCGTTCAACCGGCTAGCAAAAGCAAGGGCTAAAACTGCAGGCTGCAGGATAACAGACACCGGAGCTTTTGCCTGCCTAAGAGACCATGCATGCATCGTCTAGCCATGTTCCCTGCATTAGCTATAGTTATAAATACAGCAAAACTAATATTCTAAGCTTATACTAGGCAAAATGTTATTAAAAGTATACAATTTTTAAATAAAATAAATAGTATTACCTTTTTATAATTAGATTTAAATAGTTTATAGATATAAAAAAATCTATACCTATTTATTAATATTAGTTATTTTAATTACTATTAATAATATAAATTTTATTAAAAAATTTAACTTAATTATATTATAGATTAAATCTATAACTTTTATAAAGTTAGAGGTTTAGCGCTTAATTTTACTTTATCTACGCTAGGCTATATCTAGCCTATATATTTTTATTAGTAAAAATACTAATTTATTTCTACTTTTATATATAGAAAACTAGCTCTTTATATAATATTTTATTTCTAGACTAGAATATAATTTCTATGTATAACTCTATTTTTAAGTTATTATACTATATTAGATTAAATAAATTAATATAATATATTCTACTACTAAGCTAGCTATACTACTAAGCTAGCTATTTTTCTTTAGTATTATAAATACTATATTTTTATTTATTATTATTATTACTATTAATATTTAACTCTACTACTATAGAGTTTATATTTAATTTAAAAGTACTTTCTAAATTTTTTTAGTATATATAAGTATTATACCTAGTTTTTTTATAATTACTATAGTATTAGATACCTAGTTATATAGATATTTAACTACTACTACTACGCGTATATTTTAATTAATTAAATACTATAGTTAAAGCTATAATAGTTTATAATATAGTACTATATTTAAAAGTACTTTTTTACTAGATTTTTTTTATACTTTTTTTTTTATTATTTTTACTAATTACTTTTTAACTTTATAGATATAGATTAAAAAAAAGTATTTTAGTATAGTATTAGTTTAGCTTTTTTTATAAACTATAAAAAGCTAGTTTATATAGTAATAAATAACTAAATAAAAAATTTATATATAAATTTTAATTAAAATCTAAATTTATAAGTATTATTTAAAGTTTTAAATTACTATAGATTTACTAGTAGAAAGACTTAAAGTAAAGTATATATCTAGAAATTAAAGTAATCTAGTACTATCTATATATTAATAAAAACTAGCTTTAATATTTTAAAAGCTTTTTAATACTTATTAACTATAAATATATTAAAAAACGCGTTTTTAAAAACTAGAAAAAAGCTTTTTTTATTAATATAGAAAATATATTAGTATACTAAATTTTATACGCACTAGAAATATTTATATTTTAATAGTAAAAAATATACTATATTAAATAGCTAGAGGATATAGAATAAATAGGTAGATATATAGAGTATTATAATTTTATTTTCTATATAGTAGTTTTTAAATTTTTAGTTAAAATAACTTTTATAGCTATTTAAAATTAGTAACTAGTATATTTCTACTTTTTATACTTTTATATACGCGTTAAAGTACTTTAACTACTCTAGTTTAAATATATTATTTATCTAGCTATTTTTAGAAACTAATAGTTTCTAGTTATAAAAGATACTAGCTTTTTTATACTATATAAAAATATATATATATATTTTATAGATAATAAAAAGTAAACTTATATTTTTAAAAGTGTATATACTTTAAATAATAGTAATTTACTTATAATTATTTAGCTAAATAAAGTCTAGCTAATTATATTTTTTAGAGTTTATAATAACTTTTCTAGATCTAATTATGCCTAGTTAGAAGCTAGTTTTATTAAAGTTATAGATATTACTATTCTAGATACTATATTTAGCTTTTGTTTTATCTATAAATTTAAACTATATACTAAAAATCTCTAGATTTTTCTACTTTATTTTTTATCTATTTTTTATTTAGTTAAAAGCTATTTTAAATTTATTTAAATATATTATAAAGAGTTTAGTCTAGTATTTATTTACTAGTATTATATTATATACCTCTAGTATTTTCTTAGCTATATTTTCTACTTTATATAGCTAGAGCGTAGATTTTTATAAATTAAAATTAAAAATATATTAGATAATTATCTATTTTTTAGTAATAGTAAATTTCTAGTAATTAGGTTAAATTTTAGCGTATAAAATAGTATTATTAATCTAATTAAAAAGTTTTTAATAATTAACTCTAAAGGCTGTAGTACTAGTTTATTAGTTTTTAAATTAGCTAGTTTTAAAAGTAAAATAGGTAAATTCTAATAAGCTTTTAGTTTAAATTAATATTACAGTCTATTATTAGAGTATATTATATAGAGTGTAGTATTTATAATACTAAAAAAAAGTAGCTAGCTTAGTAGTATAGCTAGTTTAGTAGTAAAATACATTACCTAAAGTTTATTATAGAAAATAAAAAAGTCTATACTAAAAATATAACTATAATATTATATAAAATTAGCTTTACTATATAATACTTTATTATACTAACGCGCTACGTTATATATATATATAAACTAAATAAATAATTTTTTAGTTAATAAATACTTTTTAAAACTAATTTTTAAACTTTTTCTAGTACTTTATTATAATAACTATATAGTAGAAGTTATAAATAAAAATAAATATTACTATATATAAATAATTAGATAAACTAAGCTAAATATTTATATTAGTAACTAATATTATTTATTTATTAAAAATACCTAATAATATATAAAGAAAAAAAAAGTAGTTTATTACTATATAATAAATAAATAGTTTATAAAACTATATTTAATATATTTTACTACTAAACTAGCTATACTACTAAGCTAGCTACCTTTTTTTAGTATTATAAATACTATACTCTATGTAATATACTCTAATAATATAATATAATATTAATTTAAACTTAAAGCTAATTAGAATTTATCTATTTTACTTTTTAAACTAGCTAATTTAAAAGCTAATAGGCTACTACTCTAGTTTTTAAAGTTAATTATTAAAAACTTTTTAATTTAATTAATAGAACTACTTTACACGCTAAAATTTAATTTAATTACTAGAAATTTACTACTACTAAAAAGTAGATAAATATCTAATATATTTTTAACTTTAATTTATAAAAATCTACGCTCTAGCTATATAAAGTAGAAAATATAGCTAAGAAAATACTAGAGGTATATAATATAATACTAGTAAATAAATACTAGACTAAACTCTTTATAATATATTTAAATAAATTTAAAATAGCTTTTAACTAAATAAAAAATAGATAAAAAATAAAGTAGAAAAATCTAGAGATTTTTAGTATATAGTTTAAATTTATAGATAAAACAAAAGCTAGATATAGTATCTAGAATAATAATATCTATAACTTTAATAAAACTAGCTTCTAACTAGGCATAATTAGATCTAGAAAAGTTATTATAAACTTTAAAAAATATAATTAGCTACTACTATAGCCTATTTAAAAAGAAAATAGTACGTAGAAAATTACTTTTATTCTATTTTAAAAAAAAGCACTACGTAAAAGTATAAACTAGAACTCTAGAAAACTTTACTAATATCTATATTCTAACTTCTAGATTAATTCTATTCTATTTATATCTAGCTTCTAGAGCTAGACCTATAGTACTTAATTTATATCTAGCTTCTAGAGCTAGACCTATAGTATCTATTTTATATCTAGCTTCTAGAGCTAGACCTATTTAGTATTTTTATATCTAGCTTCTAGAGCTAGACTTATAGTATCTATTTCTATCTAGCTTCTAAAGCTAGACCTATTTAGTATTTTTATATCTAGCTTCTAGCGCTAAACTTCTATTATTATTTTTATTTAGTTTCTAGAGCTAGATAATCTATATATAGCTACTATTTTATAATTTACTACTAGTTATTAATATTATAGCGTTTTTTTAAAGACTATAACTATTGGTCAGATGCACGGTACTATTGAAAGTGCACGAATATTGATGAATTTGATGAGGGTTGAGATCATTGATTGTGTCTTCTCCGAGCGTTGCCCAGGAGGCTAGTTTTGTCGCGTCGGCTACAGGGTGCGCTAGCGCACCCTGTGCCCCGCTTATCTACTGGCTCTAGAATAACTCCGTCAATCTGACACACCCCCTTCAGCCTGGAAGCTATTGCTGGCTGAAACCTTTCTCCTAAGGAGTTATTGAGAGGTGGTCTAGTTGCTGTTGGATTTCCTCAATCGGAGTCTCGTTCGTTGGCGTTGAGAGCGTCTCAGCTTTGATAAGTCCGAGTTGATGGAGGAACCTTCCCCAGGATCCCTTCGGCAGGGCCTTTGTGAGGCCGTCTGCGATCATTTCTGATGACTGTACGTACTGTACGTTTATCCGTTGTTGTTGTACTTCCTGCCGTAGCCAGTGGTTGTGGATATCAACGTGTCGGAGCTTGGTTTGGAGCTTTGAGACCTCCGCGGTGAGTAGTCGGATGGTCTGTTGATTGTCGCATTCAATGATAATAGGTCCTGGCTCAATCTTGACGTGGAGCTCCTGAAGGAGCCTCGAGATAAAGAGAGCTTCCTTGGCGACTTGGGACAGAGCGAGGAGTTCGGCTTCGGTGGTCGACGTGGTTACCGTGTCCTGCTTGTTTGCTTTCCAGGCGATAAGCCCGTTGTATAGCTTAATTGCGTAGCCCTGTGAGCTTTTCCTATCTCGTGTGTTGTCAGCAAAGGAGGCGTCGCTTGCGACTTGAAGGCGTGAGCCACCCCCGAGTTGCAACACGGTTGATTTGGTGTCCTGAAGATACATCAAGACTCGGTCTGCAGCTTTGTGATGTTCATGGCTGGGATTGGTAAGATGCCTTGCTAGTCGTGACGTAGCAAATGAGATGTCTGGTCGCGTGGTGACTGCGGCGAAGAGAAGTGATCCAATCTTTCGTTGATATTTGTTGACGTCCGCGTGGCTCGCTAGTCCGTCGCTTGGCAATAGCTCAATGGCTGCCATCGGAGTGTCGTGTGCTACTCCTCGATCGTCGATCAGTCGACTGATCTTGTCGCAGTAGGAGGCCTGGGAGAGTTGGATCCGGCGCGAGGCTCGGTCACGGATTATCTCCATCCCGAGGAACCATTGTAAGTCGTGTCCTCCGGTAATCGTGTACTGCTTCTTCAGCTGCTCCGTTACTCCGGTAGCCTGCTGATCCTGCCCTGTTGGATAAGCCATGATGATATCATCAACGTAAAAGAAGATAATGATACTGCCCTTAATAAGGCAGCACGGCTCATGTGGTATAGCTTCAAAGCCGAGCCTCTGCAGGGTTGCTGTGAACTCCTTCTGCCAGAGCAGTGGTGAGATCCTAAGGCCATATAATGCCTTGTTGACTTGTAGGATCGTGCCGGCCTTCTGATGGCCTTTCGGCATACGCATGTAGACAACTCGGTCCATCGCTGCGTGTACGAACGCGTTCGTAACGTCGAATTGCTTGAGCTCTAGTTCGTGCTGGGCTGCGATTGCCATCAACATTCTGAACGAGCGGCTAGCTAGTGTGGCTGCGTAGGTGTCTTGAGAGGTAATGTTTCTCTGTTGATCTCCTCGGACCACTAGTCGCGCCTTGCATTTGAGGAGGTTGTGGTCTTTATCCAGCTTGTACGTGTAGACCCACATGCAGTCAAGGATCTGTTGTCCCGTTGACTTAGCCGTTCTGATTGGAACTTCAGTCCATGAACCCATCTGAGCATGGCTCAAAAGATGGTCAAGTTCAGCTTGTTTAAACTCGGCGCCTAGTGGATGATCCTCAAGCTTGCTTTTGTACGTGGGAGGAGGCGGTAGCTGGCTGCGATGGGGTCTCGAGCCGGTGGCAAGCATCCTTCTCAATCGGGCTTTGTCAATGGCTTCTCCTCCGGTCGTCCCTATGTTGCCTGCTTGGGTTCCTGCGGTAAACGCTGCTGCCCATGGGATTGTACGGGATGACACCGATTGTTCCTCAGGGTGTGTCCCTGCCATGAATTGTGCAAGGAGAGCCGCTGGTGGCGGCGTCGGCGGTGGAGATGGGTAATGATCCCTAATCTTCCTACCGTTGTAGTATCCCGGCGGATCTGCTTCAGGATGTGGCTCTGAGGCCTCTTCAAGAGCATCGTCCTCGTGGAAGGATTCAGTTTCCGGTTCGTGTGCTGGTGAAGGGAGCTCCATGGTCCTCACAAGCGTGGCGATTTCTCTTAGTGTGCTGTGCATGAGGTTGTCCATCAGGTCTTCTACCTTCCCATCAAAAGTTGTTTGTTCGTCAAAGGTGACGTCCCTAGTGCTAATGACCTTGGCCAGGGATGGGATCCATATCCTGTAGATGTTGGTAGATCGATATCCTACTAGGTATCCTACCCAGGCTTTTGGATCAAGGCGTTGCAAGCGTCCTTTTCCGCGATACGTGTCGTCGGTCATGGCGAACGCTTTGCAGCCGTATGCTCTAAGGTGAGCAAGGTTTGGTTTTCGTATCGACGTGACTATGCCGTTGCTAAAGGCCACGCGAGTGAAGAAGATCTCGTATGGAGTCTTCCCGTTGTTTGCGTAGTTAGGCGATCGGTTGTATAGGTAGACGGCGGCTCGCGTTATCTCCGGCCAGAGCTCCCATGAGAGATTGGCGTCGAGTCGCATTGCGCGCGCTTTCTCCTTGTTTACACCCCCTGAGCGTTCGGCGCCTCCGTTCTGTGCTTGTGTATCCGGGGCCGAGGGCTCAATAACAATGCCTTGCGATGAAAGGTAGCGCTGTACCTCTGGCTTGACCGTTGTGATTTCGTTGTCCGCTTCGATGATCTTTACGGTGATGTTGAAATGGTTCTTGAGAAATAGAATGAAGTTAGAGAATGCTTTGATGATGGACTTTGCGGTCCTGTTGTCGGTGAAGTAATAGTCCCATTGCATTCCTGAGTATCTGTCGGTGATGAGCATCTGGCTCCTTTCTTTGGTGATGCTTTGGTGTTCGTATGAATGGAAATCGATGGCCAGTCTCTCTCCTGGTCCTTCGTAATCTGTATTTCGTGGGGCCCGTCTGATTTGACGCCGGGCCTTGGCTCGTCCACAGGAGTTGCACTCTACTGTAGTAATGCCTTTCACTCGCACCCCCTCAGCTTGCTGCATGAGGTGCTCCACGGTTGCTGGACCGGGATGCCCAAGTCTCTTGTGCCATACGAGTGCTGGGGCTATCTGAGCTCGTCTCGGTGTACGCGACGTTGCTTTGTGTGTGTGGTAAGCCGCAGGTGCCAATGTGTGGTGCTCGATTACCCATTGGCCGTACAGCTCCTGCAGGCTTCCAATGATTGTGCTGTCCGACGCTCGTAGCGTTGTTGGATCGGTTCTGGTGTCCCACCATATTCCTTGTTGTCGGAGTAATCGGAAGGATACAAGATTACAGAGGAAGTCAGGACAGACGGCTACGTCATGGAGCGTTATTATCGTCGTTCGCTGATCGTGCCTGAGGGGCAGCCGGATGGAGCCGTACCCCCTGATCCAGACTTGTGTGTTACCGGCCCATATATAGTCTGAGGGTCCGGGTGCGCGATAGTCATATATGCGTTGGGGATCGTTCGTAATATGGCATGTCGTGCCTGAATCCAGAATGTATGAATTTCGGAGCGGATAATCACTTGTTGTGGCAGCGAAGCCTGCCTCTGTATTGGACGTTGCCAGGAACCGATCCTCGGAACCTCCAACTTGCGTGATTTGACGACCATATAGTCATTCTATTTCCGGAGTTGGGGTATGGGACTGCTTGATAGTTGGCGTCCTTGTGCGGGGTCGGCTCTGTGAGCGGATTAGCCCTTGTAGTTCTGGGTCTTGTTCCTTCTTGAATTTGACGAGCTCCTTTACGGACTCGTTTGGTTTCCACCAGCCGGGTGCTTTCTCCTCATGTAGGTAGTAGCAGTCCTTCAAGGCATGGCGTTGTCCACATGCTAAGCATTTTGTGGAGGAGTATGAGCCTTCTGGAGGTCTCTCGGCTTGTCGCTTTCGATCGTTGCCGCGTTGATTACGGGGTCTTCCCCGGCGAGATGGCGCGCTGTTCACAGTAGAGGCGTCCCTTGTACTGTCCTGATGGGCTTCGCCCTCAGCGGTGTCATGTGAAGCCTCGTCATGAGCTGCAATGAAACTTGCTTTGCTCTTCCCTGTTTTCAGGGGATGGTTATTCATCATGTACTCCCGATAGCGTTTCATCATCTCTTTGCGGTTCATTCCGGGTTGGTATCGTCCAGAGTCCTGGAAGGTGGTTGCCCACACATTTGCCACCTTGTTAACCGATGTGAGGAAATCTTTTGTTACTGCATTGATCTGCAGTACTTCCGGTACGTTGTATGCCTCTGCTTCAGTTGCGGCTTGGTCGTATTCTGCGAGCCAGCTATCCCAGTGCGCGGAGGTTCTCATTGGCTTCAATGCCTGAAGGTATCGTTCGCGGGCTCGCTCTTGTTCAAGTTGTTCGTCAATCCCAATCGTCGCTTCGAGGCTTATGAGCCATTTTCGGAGGGATTGGTCGGGTAGGCAACAGGTTCGGAGCAGATGCGGTGTTACTGTTGATTGGATGAACGCTACGATGTGCTGAAGGCTGGATTGCTCTTTCTCGTAGTCATGTCGGTCGTTCTTGTATTGTTCGAGGAGGATTTTGTGATACTCGAGGTCATCCCGGAAAGCCTTCTGGCCTGCTGTGGAGAGATCGGTGATCCTTCTTGGGCTTGTGTTACTTGCATTGGCTGGCGCGTAATCAGCAATCACCGGGGCTCTTTCTGCTACCGGTTTAACTGTTGGCCGGGTAGTAGACTTAGGATTGATCTTGTCCCAGATGTTATGTGCGATGCAGCGCGCTTTGAGCTGCGTCATCCATGTTGTGTAGTCTGTGTGATCCCGTAGGATAGCTGTTGGATCACGCATTGTCGTCATGTTGGATAGACGTGTTGGGGTGGCCTGAGCGGTAGTCGGCAGTGAGACTCTTAATTGTCAGATGCACGGTACTATTGAAAGTGCACGAATATTGATGAATTTGATGAGGGTTGAGATCATTGATTGTGTCTTCTCCGAGCGTTGCTCAGGAGGCTAGTTTTGTCGCGTCGGCTACAGGGTGCGCTAGCGCACCCTGTGCCCCGCTTATCTACTGGCTCTAGAATAACTCCGTCAATCTGAAACTATATAGCTATTTTTTTATCTAATTTCTACTTTATACTTTTTAAAAGTACTACTACTTTATATTTATAACTATTATTCTATACTACTCTAAATAAATTATATAAACTAGTATAGAGCTAGCTAATATAACTATATTTTCTACTATATAATTCTATATCTATTATCTAATCTATTTATATTATTTTTATATATAATAATATAGTTTCTTTTACTATATTAACTAACCTCTCTATATATACTAAATAATACTTAGTATTTACTTTTAATACTACTATATATAAATCTTAATACTTTATTTTATTTAGTATAGTTAAAATAGTTTATTTTAATAGATAATATATAAATAGTATTATAAACTTTACTATTTTAAACACTATTTATCTATACTATACGCTATAAAGTATAGCCTCTATTTACTAGAATTATACTCTAGTAATATTTTCTAGAGTAAAAGTATAATAGCTTAAGAATATAAAATACTAAAAAGCGTTTAAATTAGCTTAAAGATATATAGAAGTAGGCGTAGATTAAAAAGCTAAATACGTTATATTTGTATAGGCTTTATATAAAAAAATAAAAAAACTATACCTCTATAGTTCTATTAAAAAAGTAAGCTATATAAAGTAGAATTTAGTAGTAGTTCTAGGCCTTTATAGATTTTTTTTTTCCTCTACTATATTAGCACGTAGGTAATAGTAAAGGAGAGATTTTAATAGAATCTAAACTAGGTATATTATAGAGGTAGTTTAGGTAGAAATTAGTATAGTTTTCTATTTTTAATAAAATTATATAAAAAAAAATAGAAATAGCTTATAAAAAAGCTTTTATTTATAAAAATTATTATTATAATAGAATATAGCTTTGTTATATTACTCTCTATTTTAAATTAAATAGTTTTATATCTAAGTATTCTCTATATAACCTTAATATAGAGTTTATTCTAGAATTATTATTTTATTAAAGTAAATATAACTTTCTATTTACTATTTATTAATAATTATTATAATAACTACTAAATCTAGTAGTTACTCTAGTAGAATATAATAATTTTTTAAATATTATAATTTTTTTTTACTTTTTATACTTTATACTTCTATTATATATACTCTATTACTATTTATTATTACCTCTAATACTAATACTAAATAACTTTTATAAAAATCCCTATTTTTATACCTCTAGGTATATACTTTTTAGTCTATTAAGTTTTTTATTTATACTCTATCTAGGCCTAGTTTTATAGTAAATTTAATTTTATATATTTATTTAAATTAGTAGACGTATAAAAGTGTGCTTATTATATATTTCTAAATAAAAAATATAAACTAGTAAATAACTATTTTTTTTTACTAGTTTAGAGTTTTTTTTAACTTTTTTAGGTGCCTATATATATAGAATTAGAATATAACTAAATTATAGTAGCGCTTTATAACTTTAAAGGCTATACTATATAAACTATACTAGCTAATTAAAATAAAGTAAAAAAGTTTAAAGCTAAACTAGTAAATTTAAAAGCTATAGCTAGCTTAGCTATAAAAATATTAGCTTTTATAGTATAAATAGTAACTATATAGATTACTAGATTTAGCGTAACTAATATAATACTAGTAAGCTACTATATATAATAAAAAAAGCTTTAAAGTTTATATAAAAAAGTATTAAATTTATACTAAAAAATATAGCTTTTCTAAGAAAATATAGTAGCTTTAGCTGCTACTTTTTTTAAAAAAGCTCTAGATTTTCTTAATAGTAAAAAAAAACGTAGGCCTATTTATAAATTTAATAGAAAGTTTTTAAAATATAAAAGTACTAAAGACTTTAAATTAAATAAAGTATATAACGTTTTAAATAGTAAAATAAAAGTTAAAAAGTTATAATAGTAAATAGATAAATTTTAAAAAACTTTTATATTTATTTATAATAGTTAGTTTACTAGACTAAAAGTTTTATTAGTAAAAGCTATATACTAGTTTTATATATTAGCTATAATTTTTATATATTAATAATAAAAAAAACTATTAAATTTATAAAATATAATTATTTACTAACTATAATATATTCTCTACTTTTTTTTTCTATATCTAAAGCTATTTATTTAGTGCCTAGAGAAGTTCTAGATAATTAGAATACTTCTAGTAGAAATTTTATAGTTTATAAATAAAAAATTATAAAATTAGAGGCTAGATACTAAGTTAAATCTAGATTATATTCTACCTAGCTAGCTTTATATTTTAGTTTATTTTAACTAAATTTACTAGTAAAAATTTTTTTAATTTTTTACTTTTCTATACTTTATATAAAGGTAGCTAGTAGCTTTAAAACTTTTTATTATAGTAAAAAGTTATTAAAATTTTTATAGAGAATATTAGATATAAACACGTTATATATTTTAAAATTTAAAAAAAGTTTAAATTTATAGAAATATCTAATTTATTTTAAAATTTTAAAAAAACTTTTCTATACTTTAAATAACTTTTAGCTAGATTTTATAGTTACTAGGTTAGTAGTAAAAAAATAAACTTTATCTCTAATTCTCTAGTTAATAGAATATTAATAAATATTAATAGTAAAATATATTTAATTTTATACTTTTTCTATATTTTTTTTAGTTTATTTCTAAATATTATATATTTAAATAGCTAGATTATAAACTTTTTAGTAGTTAAATTTTTTATTAGAATTAGCTACTTTTAAATAGTGCTAGTTATAGTTTTATTAGAGTTTAAAACTATATAGAAGCTAGTATAGAGCTATTTCTATTAATATATATAAAAATATTATCTAGGCTTAGTTTATAAATAGAAAAAGTTTACTCTAGTTATTCTAGTAGTATATTATAAATAATTATAAATATTAGTTAATATATTTATTTTTAATTTTAGTTTAGCTATTAGTTTATTTATAATAAATAGTAGAGAGTTATAGTTTAGTATTAATAATTTAATAGAATTTAAACTAGAATTAGAAACTAAACTAGGTATTATAGTCTAAAATAATATTTTTAAAAGTATATTTAAACTAATATATATATTATATAAATAATTAAATAAAGTTTAAAATATTTATTATTTTATAGTATAGTATTATAATTATTTATTTAATAAATTAATTAAAAACTACTAGAATCTAATTATAGCTATATTAGTTTTTAAAAAAAATTTAAAGTACATTATAAAATATTATTTAAGTTTTTCTAGAATTAGTAAAAAGTAAAAAAATTTTTAAATTTAGATTTATTTTATATAGAATTTTTAGTAGGTAATATAGTTACGTATATAATATTTATTAATAGCTTTTATTCTTTTCTAGTAGTATAATTATATAAATAACTAGTAAATTTTTATAGTACTAGAGTAGACTATAAATATTTAATTATATACTTTTCTAATAAATTAAATATAGAGTAAAAAGTCTAGAGAAACGTAAAAATAGTTTATATAAAAAAAAAGTCTATTATCTATCTAATACTAGAAAAGTAGTAAAAAGCGTTTTTTTTTTAAAAAACTAATAGTTTTTTTTATAGAGCTTTTATTAGTTCTAAAAAATTAAATAATATTATTAGAGTTAGTTAAAAAAAAATAATAGTTATTTATAAAAAAAACTCTAGATATTATTTTATTAGTTTAGAGTTAATATAGCTGTGTAGCCTAGCTAGGTTAAAAAAAACTAAAAAGTAATTATTTTATTAGACTACTTTAAAATTTTTTATATTTTATTTTTATTAACTAAAAATATTTATGTGTTTATTACTTTTACCTAGAGTATATTTAATTTAGAAATTAAAAAAAGCTATAAACTTAGCCTAGTTAGTTTATTATTAATTTAGAACTTTTATATTTATAAAATACTTTAATAATAAATAATTAGTATATACTTAGATTTAGTACTAAACTAAAATTAGTTTAGTTTTCTATTTTTTAAAAGTAGTAATAATAATAAATAGTTTTTTATTATATATTTTCTAATTAAGCTCTATTTTAGTAAGTATTTTACTATAAAAAGCTATAGAGTACTATTTACTATCTAGGTATTTTTAAAATATAATTCTAGCTACTACTTTACTAGAAGTATTAGTTTCTAGTTTTATATTATAATTAGAATTAAAGTAGTACAGGACTAGAATTACTAGAAGTAAAAATTTTAGCTTTTTAAAACTACTTTAATAATTTTTAATCTATATAAATAGAGTTAAAAGACTTTATAGAGCTATTATTAGCTTAGCTACTTATAAAAATTTAGATATAAACTATCTATAGAATTTAGTAAACTCTAGAAAAGATTTAATATCTATTATAGTAGTAGATTAGACCTAGTTATAAAGTACTTCTATTTTTTCTAGATCTACTTTTATTTTTATATTAGTTAAAATATATTCTAAATACTTAGTTTAAATAATATAGAATTTTCTTTTTTTAATTACTATTTATAGTTTTACTTTTTATAGTTTTTCTAGAATAAGCTTAATATATTATTAGTAGCTCTAAACATTTTTAAAGTAAATAAAAATATTATCTAAGTAGGTAATATAGAAATTATCTAAATAATCTATAAATATATTATTTATATACTTTTAATAGGTAGAGAGGCTATTAAAAAGGCTAAAAAAAAAGTACTTTATACTTATATAATCTATAGTAAATATAGAAAATAGTATATTCTTTAGACTCTAGATCTATATAGATTTTATTAAAAGCTAATACCTATAGAATTCTTAATTACTAGCTGTAATTAACAAAAATGTAAACTGTGCTTTTTTTTAAAAATTATTTTTTTTTACTTTAATTTAAATCCTAAATCTATACTAAAATTAAAAGGTAAAACTACTATAGAAATAGCTTAATATAATAGAAGTAATTTTCTAAATTTATTATTTTATATATTATTATTCTATACTAAGTCTAAAAGAGTAATAATATAGTAGACTAGCGTAGTAGAAAAAACTATAAACTTTTATTTTTTAATTTAAATCTCTAATCTATACTAAAATAGAAAAATAGAAATACTTAATAATAGACTAGTAATAATAGAAATAGTCTTCTAGATATATTATTCTATATATAATTATTCTATACTAAGCCTACTATTCTAGCCTATTTAGAAAAAAAGTAGTACGTAGAAAATTACTTTTATTCTATTTTAAAAAAAAGTACTACGTAGTTATATATTCTTAAATATAGTATTTAGCTTCTAAAGCTAATAATACTTTTCTATAGCTCTATCTAACTCTAAAACTTTTATAACTTAGGTATTATAGTTACTTTACCTATATACTATACTACTACTTTCTTTTCTCTATCTATTTTATATATAGTTTTCTTATACTATTTTTATATATAAAAATATAGTTTTTTTTTATCTATCTATTTTTATTATAAGTATAGGTATTAGCTTTATACTATAGCATTTTCTTATTAGTCTATTATTTAGTAGAATAAATTTATACTTTTTTTTTTATTATATAGAGTAGTAAAGTCCTTTAACTATATAGTAGTAATTAGTAGTAATTTTATTATAAAAATTTAAAATTAATATAGTTATTTAATAAGTAAAATAATAAATAGAAAAAGCTTTAGCGCTTTTTATAATTATTATACTAACTCTATTTTTACTAAAGGTTTAGTATCTAATATTTATCTATTAGACTATTAGCTACTAGTAGGCTATATATATAGAATTCTCTAGTATATTTATATAATTTTTTACTATACGCGTATAACTTTTTACTATATATATAGTATTTTCTACTTTACTAAATAATAATTTAAAGTAATACTAAAATAGTGTACCTAAAAACTATATAATACTTTAAATATTAATGTATAGTAAAACTAAAATTTTTAAAAATAATTATTTTTCTATAGTATTAACTTTAATTTAACTAATAAAAAAAGCTTTTTAAACTACTTTTTTATAACTAGTTTTAAAAAAAGCTATATAATTAAATAATAAGTTTTTTTAAATATACTAGTATTTATAAATTTATTTAATATTAATAAAATAGCTTTCTATATTAGGTATATATATAATATTTCTAGAATACTAGTAGCTTCTAGAGTTAACTAAATAAATATATCTAGCTTCTAGAGCTAGACTTTTATTATTTTAACTTTATCTAGCTTCTAGAGCTAGACTTTTATTATTCTAACTTTATTTAGCTTCTAAAGCTAGATATTTTTTATTCTAACTTTATTTAGTTTCTAGAGCTAAATATCTTTTATTCTAACTCTATCTAGCTTCTAGAGCTAGACGTTTTTTATTCTAACTCTATTTAGCTTCTAGAGCTATACTTTTATTATCTAAACTTTATTTTATATCTATAAAAGAACTTCTAAACTACCTAGCAGCGCGTATATAAAATATAATTAAATAAACTAGAAACTAGATCTACTAGATAACTTCTTTTATAAACCTACTAATATTTAAAATAGTTAAAAACTAGTATAGCTAGACTATAAGAAAATTATATAATTTTATATAAAGTTTATAAAAAAACTATATAGAGAATATATATAAAAACTATATAAATACTACTTTTTTACTATATTACTTTAGTATTTATATATATATACTCTACTTAGTATTATTATAGCTAAATAAATAATAGTCTAGTTTAGTAGTATAAACTATAGTTTATTATATAGTATTATATTATAGTATAATATAATATAAATATCTAATAGGCTTTATATTATACTATATAAAAAAATATATAAAATAAGCTAATATATAAAAACTAAAGTTATACTTTTTATATAAAACCTATTACCTTTTTTTAAATATTTATTTCTCTATTACTTTTAGTCTATATACTAAGTAGATATTTAGTTAAAAACTATTATATTATTTTTATTATTTTTATTACTCTATTTATTTTTATTATTATCCTTTTTATTATTTTTTTTATTTAGAATAGTTAAGCCTACTGTAAAGCTAGCTAAAATTCTCTTCTCTATAGTAAATATATTATTAATAAAAATAACTTTATATACTACTTTTTTTTTTTAGCTTATTTAGTAGACCTATATAAGGGTTTATATATACTATTCTCTAATACTAAATATATTTATAGTATAGATAGACTAAATAACCTATAGATTTATACTAATATTTATAGACTTTTAAGTTACTAGTATTATCTATATACCTAAATTATATTTAAACTAATATTTTAATTTAAATTTCTATAAACTAGTTATAGTAGCTTTATACTCTATAACTTTATCTAAAAAGAAATTAGTATAGAGTAGAGCTAAATAGATAGTAAATATTAGAATATTATTAATAGCTATAATAGACTTTATTCTATCTACTTTATTTTTTATTAACTTTACTTTTAGTTTATAGTATTTATAGCATCGCGCTAGGCTAAGCTATTTAATTAAAATAATAAATTTAGAGTTTATAGAATTTTAGCGCTATATTTAAAGCTAGGTATTAGTTTTAATACTAAAGTTATAAAAAATTATACTATTTTTTATAAAGTACTATACTAGTATTATAATATTTAAAGCTACGCGCGCTATATAATAGCTAGTAGCTAATATAATATTTTTTAGTATTAGCTTTTTATCTAGATATCTAGTATTTTTCTATTTAATTAGGTTATATTTATACTACTAGTAGACTTTAAACTTAAAAAACTTTTCTATAATAAAGATAAAATTCTACTTTTAAAATAACACTGCGTAAGTAATAACTTATAGCTTAAATTCTATATTATATTTAATAGTTAGCTTATCTATATAACTAATAGTATAAAAAGTATATCTAATTATAAATAATTTTAGCTATTTATCTAGAAATACTATAATATTTACTATTTACTATACTACTATATAAGCTAATATAACTAGTATTATACGTATATAGTACTTAGCTAACGCTATATCTATTTAATTTTAGAATCTTCTATAAAGCTCCTCTGCTTTTATCTATATAATCCTACGTAGTAAAAGTATATATAGTATAATCTCTTTCTAGCTAGTAATATAATAATTTATTTTCTAATTATTTTTAAGTACCTATTTCTATAATAGTTATAAGCCTAGAAGCGCTTTTTTATTCTTAATTTATTCTTCTATTTTTTAATAGAAGCGCTTTAAAATAGGTGCTTAAACGCTTTAATTATTACTAATACTCTAATTTTAATAATTACTACTATAATAGCTACTACGTATCTTTTTAATAGTCTAGCTAACTAGTTTAACTAGTTTCTATAGTACTAGCTGCTTACTATAAATTAAAGCATCTAGTAATACTATAATTTTAATAAAAAGTCTATTACTATTTTTTATAATTATTAATCTAATAAGCTAGACTCTCTAACTAAAAATAATATTAAGCTATTTAAAATTAAAGTAGCCTAGTATAAAATCTATAAAAGCTAGTAGTTTATTAAAAGTAAAAAGTTTAAAGCTATATAGAAATAGATTAATACTATAGTTAAGCCTAATTTTTTTTAACTATATTTTTTTAATATTATTATAACTAAAACTATTACTTTATAGGCTTTTATAAAGGCACTTAAAAAAGAATTAGCTTTAAATAAAAATAGTATAAAAAACTAGGTATAGACTAAGTACTAAGCTTATTTATAAAAGGCTTATACTACTAATAACGCGAGCTGCTAGTAGTAGAAATAAATACTTTTTTATAAAAAAGCTAGAGTATATAAGCTTAATAAAGTAGAAGAGTAAATTACTATCTATAACTATTTAGACGCTTTTACACTAAAAATTTTACCTAACTAGGTAAAATCTATATATTAAAAAATTATTAAAAATAAAGTACTAGAGCGTACTACTAGTACTTTAACGCTTAAGTAGATTAGCTATATCTACTCTAAATTACTCTACTAATATACACTACGCACTAGAAATAGAGAAAAAAGAATCTTTTTTACTATAGATATAGATAATAGTTTAATAGAAGCTTTAGAATTAGCTATATATCTCTATAATAGAGATTATAAATAGAGCCTAAAAGATTACTACTAAATAAAAGCTACGTTTACTAATAAACTATATAAAATAGAAAATAAAAAGAAAAAAAAGCTATTAGCCTACTTTAATAAGCTATAATTTAAATTTTTTAAAAAAGCGGTAAAGGCTAAAAGCTCTACTAATAAATAGAATAGAAAAGCTAAAAGTAGAGAATTTAGGAGCTTCTCTAGAGCAATTTAGGCTACTTTTATTAATTTATAACTAAATAGACTTATAATAATATATAGAGTATATAGTACTATAGATTTTAATACTTACCTACTATCTAAAAGTATAATTTTAGATAACAGAGGCACTTTTTACTTAGTTAATTTAGTTAATTATTTTAAGCTAGGCACTTTTAAAAAAAGTAAAAAGATCTTTATAGTAGAAATAGGCACTTTATTCTTCTAGATCTCTAGAATAGATACTTAAATAATAAAAAATATTTTTATAAAAGTATGTAAAAAGTATATAGAGAACTTAGAACTATTTAATATAGTAGTAGTAAAAGAGTTCTATATTAATATTATATTAGAAGCTCTACTTTAAAATAAAAAAGTATAGTATTTTAGACTAGACGCAATACTATAATATAGTAGTTATAAAAAAAGCGTTATATTAGCCTAGTTAATATATAAATAGAATTTAACTTTTATAGAATATAAGTCTATTACTGTCTACTTTTTAGCTATAAATATAATTTTAGCTCTAATAAAAAAATCTTTTACTACTTATCTACGCTTTAATTTAAAAAAGCTTTAGTATACTAGATCTAGCTACTTTAGCCTAAAAGCGCTCTAAGTACTTATAAAGCACGCTAGAGGTATATAAATAAATAGTATTTTATAGAAAAAGTATAAATACTGCGCTGTAATTTACGCTAGCTAAATTATTTTATAAAGGCTCTAAAAATAGTCTATTTAGCTATATTAGAAAGTATTATAGAATCTTTTTAATATACTATTAAAAAGCTCTAGAGAATAGTAAATACTTATTATTAAAAATAATTATAGTAGTAAGCTTTATACCTATAGCTTTATAAAAAAAGGAGTAAAAAAGATTTTTAGTATTTTTAAAATATTCTAGAGTATAATCTATACCTAGTATAAACTTAAAATCTATATTATTATATAAAATAATAACGC
The DNA here is from genome assembly GCA_025504975.1 of Plenodomus lindquistii. Classification (NCBI taxonomy): domain Eukaryota; kingdom Fungi; phylum Ascomycota; class Dothideomycetes; order Pleosporales; family Leptosphaeriaceae; genus Plenodomus; species Plenodomus lindquistii. Next base: position 25,488 of record JANUWI010000002.1, on the reverse strand, counting down.
AGTAACGCTCTTCTAGCGCGGATTATTAGATTTTAAAATATAGATAGAAAATATAGGTATTAAAAGTAAAAGCTTACCTCTCTACATTTATAAGCTAAATAGTAGGCTAGAAAAAGTAGATAAAAAGATTATTATAAAGTAAATTAAAATAAAAATTACTACTAATCTATCTAAAAAATTATAGCTTTATATTATTAAAGTAGTAACGTAGCTATATAATATAAGCCTATTCTAAACTTAAAATATATAGTCTTTAAATAAAATACTCTTTTAATAGTTTTAGAGGTAGTTTAAATAGTATTAACTAGCGTAGATTAAGCTTTAAATAGCTAATTTATAGCTAGATTAGAATAGTATTTACGCCTATAGCTATAAAGCCTATTTTTTTAATAGAAATAAAGCAGCTAGGCGTTATAAATAGAGTTTTAAAGTAATTTTATAGAGCTATATTAGATATCTAGTAGAATATAGATTATCTAATATATATAAAATATAAATTTTTAAACTTAACTCTATTATTACTATACGTAATATTACTTTTAATAAAAATCTTTTCTATAACTCTAAAAAAATAGCTTTTTAGGTAATAGAAAAGCTATAATAAATAGTATTAGTACTAGAAATAGAAAAAAATAAGCCTAAAAATTTTAATTAGCTTAATTAACTTTTTAAGGCTATAAATAAGTCTAATAATATAGAAGTAGTACTACGTAAATTAAACCTAGCTTATTAGCTAGAGAGTAGAGAGAATATAGTAGTAGCTAATAATCTAGATAGCTAATCTAATTATTAAGTACTATAGAAGCCTTTTCTACTATTAGTAGCACGCTTAGCTAGCGCGTTATAAAGAATTAATATAAATTTAAATAGCTTTTCTAGTTTATACACTCTAGAGCCTATACTTAACTCTATTAAACCTAGCTATTATAGTAGCAGCCTATAAAATAAGTTTTGTTTTATAAAAGTAGGCCTGCTATTTAATATTAATAAAATTTTAGAAAACTTTTATTATAATATTAATAAAGCGCTTTATAAAGCGCCTAAATTTTTATAACTAGCTATTTTTTAGGTAACTACTATTTCTATAGTACTACCTAAAATAGTATCTATAGCTATATAATAAGTACGCCTACCTTTTTTACGCTCTATAATAACTAGAGATAGATTATCTATTTATAAAAGTAAAAGAGTCTATAAAAAAAATTCTAATACTTTAGTATTAGAAAGTAATACTACTTCTAGAGTATACTTTATATATAATCTTTTAAATAGAATTAATATAGAGGATCTTCTCTAGAACTTTTTAAACTAAGTTTTTACTTATACTTACTAAGAATATGCTACTATTTACGTAGTAATTAGAGTAGCTATTTATAGAACTACTAGATTCTAAAATTTAAAAATTAAAAAAATTTACTAAAATAAGCTTCTAAAGCTTTTTACTAAATAAAAAGATTTTTATATATACTTTTTTAAACTATTATTTTACTAAGCTTATAACTAAAAGATTAACACGCTTTATTTTAAAAGTACCTAGAAAATTATAAAGCGCTCTGTAGTTTAAAAGCAGCTGCTTTTTTTTAAATAGGTATTTATTTATAAACTTAATAAAAATAGATATTTTCTAAAGTATAAAGTTTAAATAGTAGTATAAAGTAATCTCTAGTTTATTAACACGCTTTATTTAATATATACTATAACATTTATATTTTATACCTTCTAGCTAGCTATAGCTATTATAGCTTACTAAAATTTTAAAATAGACTAGTATAATATTATTAGAGTATTTCTAAATACTTTTATAAATTACTAAAATAATATTGTTTATAAGCTACTAAATAGCTATAAACTTATAGGTAAGTATGTACTACTACTCTAAGCTTTATATAGCCTTTATAATTTACTACTTTTATAGTACTAGAAGCTCTCTACAATTTTTAAATAGCTTAGTTTAATTACTTTAAAAAAAAAACTATATCTTTTCTACACGCCTAATTAGAAACTCTATTTACTTTTCTATATTAATTTTATATATAACTAGACTAACTTTATTTCTCTAAAAACCCTTTAAACTAGCTGTAAAGTAGCTAAAAATACTTATAAAACTTGCTACTTTTTTTCTATCTACTTTTAAAAGCTGTATAATGTCTGTACGTAGCGCTATTACTATGTAAAATAGGTACTTTTTAGCTATATATAAAGTTTTAGTATTTTTTAGTATTTTATTATATTCTTATTAGGTAGTCTAAGCGCTAGAATAACTATTTATCTATATTCTAGTTTTTATCTCTATTAAAATTTCTACTATGTAATATTTTTTTCTATCTATAAAAGCGTGTAATAGTCTATATCTCTATTATAGTGTATTTATAAAGGTTAATACCTATTTTTATCTAGCTAAATTATAATTTTACTATTTTCTAACTTTTATTTTTTATTTACTATATAGGCTATAGGCTTTACTAGCTCTTTTTAAATTTCTATACTAATTATTTAGAAGCTTTTTACTAGCTGTGCCTGCAGTACAGCCCTATAAAAACCTTTTTTAGTTTTATTTTCTATACTAATCTATAAATAGACTTTTTAATCTATCTATAATAGACGTTTATAGTTTTTATTCTTTAATACTAGTTTATTACGCGCTCTATAATAGGTTTATATAGTTTTTTTTTTTAATTATATAAATTAAATATATTTAAATCTAGCTAGGTTTCTTTTTTTTAGCCTAATCTAACCTTTACTAACGCTAAACTATATTAGTTTTAGTCTGCTATAACTAATTATAGTTTTAACTTTTTAAATAAAACTAATTATAGTTTTAACTTAGTAGAGAAAAGTAATTATAGTAAAGATACTTTTAGTTAATTATTCTAACGCTTTTTTTATACTTTAGAATAGCCTATTTTATCTCTAGCTTTACTACTAATTACTTCTAAATACTATAATTTAGGCCTGTTAAACGTGTAATACACCTTTTATAGCGCTTTATATTAGCTTGCTAAATATTAGAGTAGTATAGATACTAGCTCTAATACTTTAAAGTTTATATTTTACTATCTAAATAGTTAGATATAGCTATCTAAGTTTACTACTTTACCTATTTACCTATAAAATTTATTTACTTTCTAGATTTAAAAGGGCTAGTATTTCTATAAAAAGCTACGTGCGTATAATTTAGCCTTTACTTTTATTTTTCTAGACTATTCTACTACTAATTAGGGCGTATAGAGATATAGTGTATATATTTTCTAGATATATAGCGCGCTTTACTACTATAGCAGCTCTATTAAAGAGCTAGATAGATTATTACTTTACTATATATAGCTTTATTTTTATAATTTCTAATATGCGTTTTCTATTTATTACTAGTAGAATAATTAGCTCTAGCTTTATATTATCTAGAGGCTTATATATATACTTTATAAAATTAATAACTTTTATATAACTATTTACTAGACTATTTATAAATAGCTATAGTAAGTAGCTGTAAATGCCTATATTATTTTTATATTAAACTTTAAGTTTAATATAGAGACTAGTCTAGACTATAGAAAAGAAAATATGCCTATAAGTAATAAAGTTAGTCTAGTAATCTCTAATAGAGCTATAGAATATATAAGCTATTCTATTATTTTTACTATAAAAGGGGATACTACGCGTGTTTACTATATTAGCTCTATATACTCTAGTTATATACTTTTATACTACGTTTTTATATTTCTTTATAGTAATAATAGTTAGTTCTTTAGTTTATAGCTCTATAACTAGAATAGTTTATAGTTAAATAATAAGCTTTTATAGTAGATATACTACTACTATTATTTATATACCTGTTCTAGCTATAGTATACAGCCTTTTAAGTATTACTATTTATTCTAGTAGTATCTAGTTAATATATAAGCTATTTGTAAATAGGCTTAGCTTAATTAGTATATAAACTACTAAAAAGAAATTTGTATAGAGCTTTATAGTAGAGTTATAAACGCTTTAGTTTATAATAATACTATAGAAGCGCTATTTAGCTGCTAGATAATTCTATTTTCTTTTTATATTAGTAGCTTGCGCTTTATTAGCTAGTATTACTAGAATTTAATAGCTATTATCTATTATTTTAGCTAGCCTACTATATTTATTACCTTTACTATAAGCCTATATTAGCCTAAAGTAACCTATAAACTTTATTCTAGAGAGACTAGCTTTAATTAGCTAGACTTTATCTACTACGCGTTCTATTTAAAAAGCTAAAAACTTTTTTATTATATTAAAAGTAGCTTTTTTAGTTGTTATATTAGTTATATATATACTATTAAGTACTAGAAGCGTAGTTTACTCTATATACACCTACTTTTTTTTTTCTATTTAAAATTTATAAAGCTTTTATAGATGCTGTAACTATTAATACTACTATTTTAGCTTAAATTTCTACTTTTAAAAAAAATGCTAATAGTATTTTTATAGAGGTTATATAGAAGTTTATAATCTATAGGCTTTATAGTAAGTATAACTAGAACGCTCTCTATAAAGTAAAATAACGCAATAGGCTATTTAAAGCGTGCTTTAAAAAGTTCTCTAAACGCTTCTATAGTATAACTATAGTTTATAAAAATAGTTATTCTAAATACTAGCGCTGTAATAATAGAAGAAGACTAGCTATTTACTATAGAAATTAGGCTATTTTTTTTAATAATTAGTAGGTTATTCTCTATAATTCTTCCCTGCTCTATATCTTCTAGGTATATATTAATATTAAAATTTATAGTACTATTTACGCTATTAAGTATATCTATAAGTATATTTATAAAGGCACTAATTAAGTAGTTTTATTTATTAATAAGTAGAATAAAGTGTAGTAGCATTTTAACAGCTATTATATAAGTCCTTTTAAAGCTATATAGAGAATAATAGAGTATCTAGTTTACTAGAAAATCCTTTTAGTAGTGTCCTTTGCAGTCTATTTACCTAATTAGTAGATAGTAACTTTTCTAGCTAATGCTACGCCTACTTAACTCTACTAATAGCTTAAATAGTCTAATATAACTTTAATAGCTTTTTTTAAATATAATATAGATAATATAGATAGCTAGAATACGCTATACTAGAATTTTTTAAGTTATTATACCTAGAACTCTACTTATAAAACCTAGTTAGTTTAGTAATAGTAATAAAAATACGTAATTAGCTGTATATACTATTATAATCTATTATAAAGTAAAAAGTATTATTTATAGCTACTTTTAATAGTTATTTATAGTCTAATATTTTTTATAAACCTCTATACTTTTAATATAATTAAGTACTTTACTTTTTAGGCTGCTACAGCCGCGCAGAGTCTATTTACTAATAATAGTAACTAGTTATAGTCTTTTATAGAGGCTGTAGTATTTACTTCTAGCTATAACTTTTATTTTTTTTTATTTCTAGCTTGTTTAATAGCCTAATTAACAATCTATTTACTATATAAAAGCAGTTTAAAATAGATATATATAATAATTTACTCTATATTATTACTAATTTTATAGTATTTTCCTCTCTAAATGCATATTTTAATTATAGCCTTTATCTACTAGAAGGGCTTTTTTTTAAGTCTAGAAAGCAGCTTGCTTTTTTTAGCCTTTTATATCTAGTCTATAATTAGAGTGTATAGACTAGAAACTAGCTTATTATAAATAAATTAGACTATAATAGAGATGTTAAGGATATAACCTTTTAGAATACCTATAGTAGCTTAAACTTTAATTAGCTAGCTATATTTAATATAGTTACTATAGCTATTTAAAATTATCTATCTACTATTTATTTTTTTATATAAAAACTAGTAGAGACTAGAAAAATGTTTCTTTAGCGCTGTATCTACTTTTACTATTAGTTATAAAATAAAGTAGTTTTATACGTTATATTTTCTAGTATTACTACTTTATTACTACCTAGTAGCTATACTACATATTCCTAGCTCTATATTTTAATCTATATTAATAAAGAAATAGTCTACCTAGTTATACGCTTTTTAGACTTAGGTTAGTTACTATAGAAAACAGTTTTTATTATCTAGAATAAAGTTCTAATATAGTACTATTACTATTTTAAAGTAGTTTATAGAATACTATAAAATATATATAATAGTCTAGCTCTATTTAGTAGCCTACTACTTATTTATAGTAGAAATTTTACTTAGATCTTGCCTATTATTATAAAAGGTAGTAAAAGCTAGCTTATTAATACTTATCTATAGAATTTGTCTATTATTTAGCTAAAACTAACTATTCCCTATTTTTACTAGAACATGCGCGTTTTTTTAGAAGAGGAAAATACTTACTTTATAGTTTAAACGCAGATATTAGCTATAGAAAAGGTTAATAGTAACATTAAAATTCTATTATAGATATCTATTTTCTATAACTTTAAAGCCTTTATTTTCTATATCTATTCTAAAAAGCTTTTATTCTAGATAGTTATAGACTTTACTACCTTTTATAGACGCGCTATTCTAGCTATATAGAATAATATAGTAGCTAATATTAATAAGTAGGTATTTAAAGCTTTTTTTAGTAAGGCTATAGAGTTACTAGGCTTAGATTCTATAGAAGTAGAAAATAAAAGTATATAGAATACGCTTTTTATTAAGCTATTATAGTTATTTAAGCCCCTAAGCCTTTCTTTATTATATCTTTTACTAAAGGTAGGTGTACCTATTATGCTTTTATAGAATTTATATTCTAAAAGTAGGTTATATAATAGTACCTACCTAGTTATTACCTATATTTCTTTATAGTGTTTTAAAGCTATAATTTTTACTAGAGAGTTTACTAGTTAGTTATAGCTTATTCTACGTACTTTATAGAATAATTTAGATTATAAGCTTTTTTTTATCTTTACCTGTATCTAGTTTTTAATCTGTTTATCCTTTACTATAACTATAAACAAGTTTTAAGGCTAGTTTTTATCTATTATAAAGGTTAATTTTTATTATAGGGTTTTTTTTTATAGTTAGTTATATATTATAATGTTTTAAATTACTACTTTTACTAGCCTTTTTTTACTTCTTCTTTTTATAAATAGTAGGGCTAGTTCTCTCTATAAAGCTGTAAATATTATATATCTAGAAGTATTATTACTATAGTTTATAGCTTATAACTATATAAAAAAAAATTAAAAAAAATTATATTTATATTCTATTTTTTCTTTACTTTTACTATTTTTTTTTTAGATAAATATTAAAAAAGATTTATATTTATATATAATTTTTTTTCTACTTTTATTTACTTTTTATATATTATATTTAGTTACTTTTCTTTTTTTATATTTTTTTTTATTTCTATAAAATATATTATTTCTACTTTTCTATTATAATTATTACTTTTTATAATTTACTATTTTTTTTTTATTTTTATATTTACTTTTACTTTTACTTTTACTTTTACTTTTACTTCTAGATTCTAGAACGTTCTATAGCTCTACTAGCGCGGGTAGATAAACCCCTCTCTTTTTTTTTTTCTATTCTCTATCTCTCCTCTATTCTACTACCTACTAATAATTAATTGTTAGTTTTTTAGTACCTAGTCCCCCCTCTCTCTATAACCTCCCTGTAATCCTTTATAACTACCTATAATACCTTTTCTACTTTTTTCTATCTATAATAGTTATTTATAACTTTTATAAAAGTATATTTATAGCTTTTTATAGCCTTTTTTTTTTTTTTATAATCTTTTTTTACCTGCTTATTAAGCTGTTTTGTTTAATTAATTTTAAAGTTTTTTTTAATTTTTTTAATAACTTTTTTACCTCTATATTTATTACTATTTTTTTTTTTTTTTACTTTTACTAACTATTATAGATAATTATAGGCAGTAAAAGTTACTTTTTTAGCTCTAACGCTTTAGAAGCAGCTAGAAAGCTTAGATACAGCTAGTATCTAGTGCCTAAAAATCTACTAATTCTCTCTAAAAATTAAAATAACTCTACTTCTAAAAAGTAGATTATTCTAGCTCTAGTTAAGGCCTGTACCTGCCTAAAAAAAACTAAAACTATCTAGAATTCTTTTTAGAAGCCTTTTTAGAAGCCTGTTTACGCCTATAAGTAGTAATTCTAGACTATTTTAGCTGTATACTAATATATTATAGCTTTTTCTATTACTTTTATAGACTATTTTTATTAGAAATCTGCTATAGATAATAATAATAATAGTTTAGATTTTAATAAGTCTAAATTAGAGCCTGTTATTTTTAAAAAGGCTAAAAAAAAAATATTTACTATAAAAAATAGCTAGTAAAGGCTGTTACTACCTCTAAAAACTTTAATATAACTAATACTAATAACTTTAGCGCTGCTTTGCTCTATAATAGCCTAGACCTTTCTATTTAAATTCTAGTAATAAAGAATATAGATTCTATTATATTTTAGAACTATTTAAACTTTTTAGCGTTTTAGGTTTAAAATAGTTAGTAAGTTTCTATTATAGTCCTGCCTATACCTATTACGCCTCCTTTTAAGTCTACTCTAGTTATTACGTTATTTTTTATAGTTTTTAACTCTTTTAATATGCCTATTCTAGTTAATACGTTTACCTATATTAGTATTTAGAACACTTTTTAATACTTTTTACGCAATTTAAAAATAGATACTAAGTAGAAATAGGCTTTAAGTAACTTTAAATACTATAATATTTTTTAGCTCTATTAATAGTATACCTTTAAAAGCAGTTTATAGCTATATTTTTCTATTACTATCTATTACTAACCTTTTTAAATAGGCTGTAATATTAATAATAAAGCACTTCTTCTATAAATAGTTAGAAAGGTTAATAAGGCCTTTTATAACACCTATACTAGCCTTTCTAGTCTATTTACTAAGTATATTAGCTTTAAAAGTTATTTTATAAATACTTACGCTAACTACTACTATAGATTAGAGTTTACCTATTATACTCTACGTTATAAGTCTTTATTAGAGGTTTCTAGTTTATTTCTAACTATTTTATAGCTAACTAGGCGTCTAGAAACCTCTATAAAGCCTATAAACGCTAGAAAAAGCCTAATTCTAGCTCTAATTCTAACAATTCTAGCTCTAGTTCTAACTCTCCTCTAGCTAAAAAGTAATCTAAAAAGAGTAGTAAAAATAACTTTAGTATAAATATTATTTCTCTCTATTTTTTTCTATAACTAACTGTTACAGCTAAAAAAGAGGTTATTATAGCTATTTTTAAAATATTTAAAAGTATAAAGTTTAAAAAGTAGGTTATAATAGGCTATAATAGACTAATATAGAGCTTTAGTTAGCGTTAACAGACTATAATACTCTAGTAAGCGGCGTTCTAGTCTAAAAGAACTTTTATAATACTATCTCTATATATTTTAACCTATCTAGTCTTTTTATAGACCTTTATAGTTATTATAGAGGTTGTTTTAACCTAAGAAATTAAACAATTTTTTAAATTTTAGAATTTTCTTAGTGTTATATACTTACTAACCTAGTTAATACTTTTTACTCTAACTAAAGCAGCTTATCTTTATTAGCCTATTAACTAGCATAATATTCTAATTATATATTACTAAAGTAATATTATATAAACTTACTAGGTAGTAATAACTTTTAAAAATAAATATTAAATAAAAAATAAAGGATTAATTAAGTAGTTTCTAGAAATATAAATAATTAGAGATTAAGTAAAAAAAATAATTTTACTTATCTATAATAAGTATATTAATAAAATTTTAAAGAAGTTTAGTATAGTAAACTCTGCCTACTTTTCTAACACGCTACTTCTAAGCTCTAAGCTAGAAAAAAATACTAAAAAAGCTACTAAATAGTAGATTAAAAATTATTAGAAAATAATTAGATCTATTCTATATACTACTATAATAGTATGTCTAGATATTATATTTACTACCTCTAAACTTTTATAATATTTTATTAATTCTACTCTATAGCACTTTAAAGCTGCCTACTAAATAATTCTATATCTCTACTAAATAAAGTATTACGTAATATAATATAGCTAGAGTAATTTAAAGCTTATAATATATAGTAATACTTTTTTTATAGATAATATTAAAATATAACGCTTATTTTAAAGCTATATTATTATACTCTATAAAAGAGTAATTATATAGAAAGTAGTTTATTAAGTAACTATTATAATATTAATAACTAAAGCTAAGCTACTATCTTTTAAACACGTTGCTAAAAAGTTAATAAAGTTTTAAAAATTCTTCTAGAAGCTCTACATACCTATATCTAAACTATATAAAATCTTCTATAATAATTAATAAATAATCTAGCTTATTATAAGTAAAAAAGAATGTATTACTATAAAGCTATAACACGTTAATATATAGAATATATAGCTTAGATAAAAATATAAAAAAGAATTTTTTATAATTAGCTATTTTTTTATAAATAAAATGCTAGTAGATAGGCTTACTAAAAATCTCCCTAAATAATCTTTTAATACTTTTAAAGATTATTTAAAGCTATAAAATATAAAAGCTAAAATTATAATATTACTAGAGTAAAATAAATAATTATTTAATAATCTCTATTTATATTTATATAATATAATATATAGGCTAAAGCTTATTTTTAAAGAATTTATAGGCTACGCCTAGTAGCAGTATCTAAAGAAAAAAACTAGATCTACTTTATTACTTTATTAATAAGCTTATTAATTAACCTTTTAACATTTTTATGTTATAAAAGAAAACTAGCTTACTTACTAGTAGTAAAGGCTACGCTAAAAATAAAAAGCTTATTTTTTTTTTTTTAGTATTTTTAAAAGTAGATAAAGCTTATAGTGTAGGCGCCTAAGTTTATTTTTACTTACTTTTATAGCTTTAAAAGTAATAAACACCTAGAAGTAGTAAAAAGTAAAAGTAAAGCTATACTAGAATTAGTAAAGCTTATTTAACTAATAAAATTATCTATTTATATAGATTAGTATAAATACCTAGAGGTATAAAGCTAGTAGCTTTTACTATAGATTCTATTATAGTTCTAGTAGCGCTTATTACTTTATATAAAGGCGCTGTATATGTAGTCTAAATAGAGAATAGCGCGCTTCTCTATAAAATTACTATAATAGAACTATATACTAGCTAGTATAGTAATAGTAGTAATAGTAGTATACTCTATTTTTTTCTTTTCCTTTTTCTTCCTCTTTTTAGAGGTGCGGGGGGGAGGGCGGCGTAGAGTAAAGAAAGTAAAGGAGTAAAAAAAAATATAAAACTCTCTAGAGAAAAAAAAAGTTTTTAAGGTCTCTCTACTTAAAAACTTAGGTAAAGAAGGTAAAAAGGTGCGCTTTTTATATAGATAACTACGTAAATATAAAGTAGGCGTAGGTAAAAGTAAAAGTAAAAGTATAGTATACTAAACGCGTGTAGTAGTAATATAGGTGTAGATAGCTTTCTAGGTTTTAAACTATATTAAAATAGTATTAGTAGAAAATTTATAAATATAAAAAAGCTTTATATAGAAGAATATAGAGATATAAATACTAATAAAGGCTATAGTATTAATAAATATAGATTAAAATAGAAGTTTAGCTAATAATTAATTTTACTAGGTTTAGTATTAAATTAACTACCTCTAACGTGCGCTAAGTAACGTAATAGAACTTTTAGTTATACTAGATTTTATAGTATAGCTAATTTAAACGCTTTATAAAGCTTAATACTACTAATATTAAGTAGTTTAATTTACTATAACTAGAGGGTATATTATATATATATAGTATTTAGCTAACGCTATATCTACCTAATTTTAGAATCTTTTATAAAGCTTTTCTACTTCTATCTATGTAATTCTATATAGTAAAAGTATATATAGTACAATCTCTTTCTAGCTAGTAATATAATAATCTATTTTCTAATTATTTCTAAGCATCTATTTCTATAATAACTAGGCGTTTTATACTTAGTTTTTTATTTATTATTATTTAGTACTAATTTTTTTATAAATTATAGTTTTTAATAATTATAGTAACCTTTTTAATAGTAAAATTATATAATTTATAGCTTAAATTATACTATATTTTATTATATATAAAGTTTATATAGAACTAAATAGTTTACACTAAATAGCTATAGTTTAGTATACTAGAATAACTCTAGATATATATATATAAACTATTTATTTTATAGTAACTATACTAAAATAAATTTATCTATTAAAATTACTACTAGCTACTATAGATTTTATAGTATTTATTATAAACTATTATACGTACTAGTAAAGTATTAGTATTATAGAATAAAAATAAATAGTTAATTTTTCTATTTTCTACTATCTAGTAATATATATATTTAACTTTAAATAAAGTTTCTATATATTTTAAAAAACTCTATATTATAGTTATAAATATAAATTATATAATTTTTAAACTTAGTATAGTAGTACTATATAAACGCAGCTAGATACTTTTATAGTAAACTATAATTATACTAACTATATTTTTTTTACTAATTTACTAGGTTATATTATCTATATTACTATTAGTTTATTTCTACTAGATATCTCTAGTAATAGACGCGATTTTTTTTTAAATTAGACTCTATATAACTTTAGTAGTAGTAATACTATAGTTATTATATTATATTAGAATATAAAAAGCCTAGCGCTTATTATTAAAAAGTAGTATATTCTAGAATTAATAATTTACTTTATCTACCTATATAGAAATAGTAGAAAAGACTATTATAGTAAACTAAACTCTAATACTAGGCTTACTATAAAAAAAAATTTAATTTTTAAAATTATACTAGTATATAAGTACTTAATTAGTCTATACTAGGTATACTAAATTAGAACTAGAGTTAATATAAAAAAAAAGTAATAATAAACTATAAATAAAAGTCTAGTTTTTACTATAATCTATACCTATTTTTTTTTTACTTTATAAATATTTTTACTATATTATAGATTAAGTAGGTAGTAGCTAAAACTTTACTTTATTTTACTAATACCTACTATATCTCTATAAACCCTTTTATAAATTCTATTATAATTTAGTTTAAAAGTAATAGCTATAAAAATTAGCTAATATATATAAAGTATTTTACTAAAATATAATTTCTATATTGCTAAAAAAATAGGTTCTCTAGCTTTAATAGTATAAATATTAATATTAGAAAAAAGCTACTAGATATATATTAAAGTTCTATTAGTAGCCTAGGCTAGATTATAGATAAGCTTTAAAATTATAAACTAAAAATAACTATTATTTAATATAGCTTTAGAAGTAGAGTATTTAATATTATATAAGCTATTAATTATAGTAATAGCTACTTTAGCGTAGAGGTCTATAGCTACTAGGTCTAGAAAATCTTTTTTTTTATTATTACTAATTTTTGTAATAGATAGAGGAGTAGGAAAACCTACTAAAATAGGTAAAGAAATTATATTAAAATTAGCTATAGTATCTATAATATTAGTAGAAGTTTTAGCTATAATAAATAGAGGAATTATATTAAAGTTAGCTATAGTATTTATAAAATTAGTAGAAGTTTTTACTATAATAGATAAAAAAAGCGTTTTAAAGTTAACTATAGCGTTTATAAAATTAGTAGAAGTTTTAGCTATAATAAATAGAGAGATTATATTAAAATTAGCTATAGTATCTATAAAATTAGTAGAAGTTTTAGCTATAATAGGTAGAGAAAGCGTATTAAAGTTAGCTATAGTATTTATAAAATTAGTAGAAATTTAAGCTATAATAGATAGAGAAAACGTATTAAAATTAGCTATAGCGTTTATAAAATTAACTAGAGTTTTTACTACTACTTTTATTTTATATTTAGTAGAAGTATTAAATAGTATAGTTCTACTATTAAACGTAGTACTATAGAGATTCTATACTTCTAGTATAATAATAAATATATTCTAGATACTATCTAGATTAAAAAGAAATAGTAGTATAGAAAGCTTTTTAAATAATATAGTAACTTTCTACGTTCTATCTATTATTAATACTTATAAAACTAATTACTAAGTTTTTTTTATATATATCTAGTTTTTTATATACTTCTATAGTTCTATAAAGTAGTAAAGGGTTAGGGTTAGGGTTAGGGTTTAGGGTTAGGGTTAGGGTTAGGGTTAGGGTTAGGGTTAGGGTTAGGGTTAGGGTTAGGGTTAGGGTTAGGGTTAGGGTAGGGTTAGGGTTAGGGTTAAAGAGTGACAAAGCCACTGAAGAAGAACTCGATTGGATTTTATTCTTTCTGTAAAATGAAGACTCTAAATACCTCTTGTGAGGAGATACTTTTCGTTTCTTGTTGGATCTACAGAAAGAAACTCGTCAGGAGCGACAGGAGAGCAGTTTATATACATCGCCTCGGGGGGATTCCCCCGATGAGTCTGCCTTGCCTCCGAGATAAGCGCTGGGCTTGTCTCAGAATACCGGTTTTACAGTGGGACCGGCGGCAAGCAAAGGATATCGTTCGCTGGGCTTATCTGTAGAGATGTTGGCCCGAGGGGAGCGTGTTGGTATTCATAGTTCTGGTTAACCGATTAGGGTTAGGGTCAGGGTTAGCGCCTTGGCGCTTGCCCTTCTCCTATTCCGTCTGTTTCCAGAAACCGCAATGGTCGACCTTAATCGAAATAACACCGAAATGACTTACCAATCTCCTCTCGTTCTTTCCCCAATTGTCTTTCTTCCCCCAACGTCAAAATGGCTGTAAGAGAATTGGGCAAATGATCTCCCGACTCTTCGCACAGTACTTTGTGTCTTCGCCGAAGCTACTAGCACGTTTCGTGTGGTACTAAGAAGGGGCAAACCAGTTTCCAGGTTCCTCTCAAGACAGCCATGTTGATGCTCCTTGAGGTGTGAAAGCTAGGCATAGTGCGTCGCGATACACAGCAAGGGTCAGGAAAGGTTCCAGACACCACTATTCACCCCTATCCGTTCCTTCGCCATGCGCTTCAGCATCCGGGTTACCCCTTCAGTATTCACGGCTGACAGGCGAGGAGACTTCAGGCGGGCTTCAGGTGGTATGAGGTTCCTAGAAGGGTGTCAACGGCTTCAAGCATTACGCAGGAAGCAGCCTTTCTTTGAAACTCAAGGCTCAGGTCAGAGCTCGAGGGGACTGATAGGGCATTTCTGTGCTTAAGGATGACACAGATACCGACAAATCCTCGATGTCGATTTCTTCGATTTCCTTAAAAAGGATATTTCGATTTACCGCTCGCACAGAGTCCCACATGGACTTTGTGCGTTTCTTGGCAACAAGAACATTTGGTGGGTATGGCAGGTCCGTAAGCCCATGACGGAACCATGCTTTCCTCATGTTCTCCCAGATAGCGGTCGAAGAAACCTGATCCCATACGGGGTTATATTCGGACACGGCAATGATTGCTTTCGTCCTTTCCCTTTTCTCCAGCCCGGAGCCGGGAAAGTAAGATCGCCATTGGACTTGCCGTGCCCAGGAGTGTAACACCCGATTTGGCCAGCCGCGCGCTCGGAGCCACGACAAAAATGTCGCCTTCCATGTCAAAAAGTATGACTCCTTATAGCATATTGCGCGGACCCGGCTGAGCTCGCCTTTGATCATCCCCTTCTTGACCGACAGGGGATGGGCGCTTGCCCATGGGATATATTGATGGTGGCTAAGCGCCTTGTGATAAGGTGCGAAGCACACCTCCGCCGACTCGGGGTGCGTGTGGAAGCGTACGTCGAGGAACGGGAGTTCGTGGGCGGAATGCGTCCATTGGATCGAAAGTCCGGGGACGCGTAATCGATCTAGCGCTTCGTCCGAAGGGTCAAGGGCGAAGATATCATCAATGTATCGTCTGTAAAACAGAGAGGGTGACGCATTGATGAATCCTTGTTCGTAGAAGGCCATGAAAAGGTTTGCAAAGACTGGAGCGCAATGTAGCCCCATTGGCACTCCGTCTGTCTGACTAACCAAGTATGGTCCGAGCTGAAACAAGGCGCTAAACCAGATTCGTTCGGCAGCGTCTAAAATCCAGTTCCTGGTCTGCTCATCATACCAGTCGCCGGAAGATAAGATAAGCTGCAGGGCATCACGAAAATACCTCCATTGAATATTCGTGTACATGCCCGTCACATCTCCAGAATGGAGACGTGGAGAAGTTTCCAATCTCTTATTAAAATCTGCGACTTCTGAACACAGATTCCGACTGCTTTCACATATCCATGGGAAAGATCGTTGAACCGGTAAGAGAAGGGCGTGCAGAATCCTGGCCAGCGGTCCTAACACATAGGAATGCATAGGGACTATTGGCCGAATCTTCCATGGATTTTTGTGAATCTTTGGGATACCATGGAAGACAGGGATTGTCGTATTGGAATACGCTGAACGCCAGAATTTTTGTACCTTTTTTGAAGAAAGGAACGGAAAAACTTCGCCGTTGGGCATCTTGAGCATTCTACCGTTCAGGTCATTGACGCAGCCCGTGAAGAAATCGGTAAAAGCTTCCTTTCCTTGATGCTGAACCTCAAACAGCGGACGGCGCTCCCTGGGAGGGAGGTGCGCTGTTGAAGGTGATGGTAGATCCAAAAAGGCTTGGATTTGTTCCTCGTACCATTCACGAGTGACGACGACAATCCCCAGGGTTTTGTCGGTGATGAAAGCCAGAAGCTGAGCTTCCGACAGCCATCTTTGCAGGTTTTTTGGATGGACGGTCACATGAAAGAGAGCATCGTCCTTTACATCTCGTCGGGGTATAGATCGCTCATGGAGCGCATGACGCAGAGTCTTCCTCCCGTCAAGAATACCATCTGCAAACCAGTCGTCGTCAATGCCAGGGTCCCAACCGGAAGCGAGATACGGGATTGATTTCGCCCAGTCGGGGGTAACGTCATCTTGATCGTTACCTTTTTTCCAAAAATAGGTGAGGAGTCTGGCCTTGCGGCAAAGTTCCTCGAACCAATCTTCAGCAACCTTTTCCGAATATCGAATAGGGAAGAGGTGTTTCAAGTTTACACTAAGGGTGTACTCGATGTCCGGGGGAAGTCTGACACCATCGAGTTTGTGTACACCTGGTTTCCATGACATGAGAGTCTCAAACCAATGAGACGGCCATGTGCGCCAGATGTACATATATTGTGCAGTGTTACTTGAGAGTTGGTAGAACTCCAAAGGCAGCTTGCCTGATGCAAAGGGAGCCGGTGCATCTAAGGCTTCTTGGGCTGCCTTCTGGAGGAAGAACCGCGTTTTCCGCTTTTTCGTTGGCGGTCCTTCTTCCCAATTTTGTTGGGATTCTTCTGGTTTTTGGTCTTGGAGGGACCAGCCCCTCTCCGACCTTTTCCCGATTTTTTGTTGTTGGCTTTGGCCTTGTCTTGGGCAGACTGCCTTTGCCGTTTCGCGATTTCTTTGACGAACACTTCGAGACTTTTGGAGTCCGTAGGCATGACGGCTGTCCCGTCTCTTCGTGCTCTTTTGACTGTGCTAGATTTCTTTGCCCGAAGGCTCATCTGTTTCTGCGCAGTGTTCTCTCCAATTGATATGGCTGATTGTACCAGGGACAGAGAGCAGGCGGGGTCGAGCAGAATAGCCGAGGCCTCAAAGCTCACCCCTTCCATCTGAGCGATGGGTAACCAGCTTCTGTGTAGTAAATTCGCCTGCTGTGTCTGGTTGCATAGACCGGTCAGGGATTGCACCTCAAGGTCCTTGATTTCGATCATGCGGGTGAGTGACAGCTTTTTGGCTTCCTTGAGAGATTCATCGAAATTTCGCGGGATGCTGCCGCCGTGTTCAGCAAGCTTGCTGACCTGAATGGACGGAGCACGGAGGGATTTAAGCTCCAGGATAGAGTCGAAGTTTTCTTTAGCGATGCAATCTCTCCATTCCGCGAGGAGGGAGACTGCAAGCGCTTTCTTGACGTGTGCTTGCACAATGTTGTCAAGATTGACTCGAGTTCTGTCCTGTGCTACGGCTGGAACGCTAGACACCAGTTGTGCAACGCTGCGCGAGTTGACGATTTTCTTCAGAAAGGCAGAAACGACTTCAAGCCCGAGGGCCATTCGTCGGTTATGCAATTCTGAATTGACGCTGGATTGGGTTTCAGCGGGAACGGATGACGAGTCAACCTCCATATCGTCTTGGCGGGGTGAGGGGCCCGCCCTGGCGCGGTTCTGCTGTCCTCGTTGAGGGGTGTGTGGTGAAGCGGACATGGTGACCAAAGGAGTTGTTGTTGAGGAGGGTTAGGGTTAAAGAGTGACAAAGCCACTGAAGAAGAACTCGATTGGATTTTATTCTTTCTGTAAAATGAAGACTCTAAATATCTCTTGTGAGGAGATACTTTTCGTTTCTTGTTGGATCTACAGAAAGAAACTCGTCAGGAGCGACAGGAGAGCAGTTTATATACATCGCCTCGGGGGGATTCCCCCGATGAGTCTGCCTTGCCTCCGAGATAAGCGCTGGGCTTGTCTCAGAATACCGGTTTTACAGTGGGACCGGCGGCACGCAAAGGATATCGTTCGCTGGGCTTATCTGTAGAGATGTTGGCCCGAGGGGAGCGTGTTGGTATTCATAGTTCTGGTTAGCCAATTAGGGTTAGGGTCAGGGTTAGCGCTCTGGCGCTTGGCTCCTTCTCCTATTCCGTCCGTTTCCAGAAACCGCAATGGTCGACCTTAATCGAAATAACACCGAAATGACTTACTAATCTCTTCCGTTCTTTCCCAATTGTCTTTTCTTCCCCCAACGTCAAAAATGGCTGTAAGAGAATTGGGCAAATGATCTCCCGACTTCTTCGCACAGTGCATTTCTGTGTCTTCGCCGAAGCTACTAGCACGTTTCGTGTGGTACTAAGAAGGGCAAACCAGTTTCCAGGTTCCTCTCAAGACAGCCGTTGATGCTCCTGGAGGTGTGAAAGCTAGGCATAGTGCGTCGCGATACACAGCAAGGGTCAGGAAAGGTTCCATGACACCACTATTCACCCCTATCCGTTCCTTCGCCATGCGCTTCAGCATCCGGTTAATTCCCTTCAGTATTCACGGTTGACAGGCGAGGAGACTTTGCGGCGCTTCAGGTGGTATGCGAGGTCTTGTAGGGTGTCAACGGCTTCGAGCATTACGCAGGAAGCAGCCTTTCTCTGAACATTGTAAGGCTCAGGTCAGAGCTCGAGGGGACTGATAGGGCATTTCTGTGCTTAAGGATGACACAGATACCGACAAATCCTCGATGTCGATTTCTTCGATTTCCTTGGTAAGGATATTTCGATTTACCGCTCGCACAGAGTCCCACATGGACTTTGTACGTTTCTTGGCAACAAGAACATTCGGTGGGTATGGCAGGTCCGTAAGCCCATGACGGAACCATGCTTTCCTCATGTTCTCCCAGATAGCGGTCGAAGAAACCTGATCCCATACGGGGTTATATTTGGACACGGCAATGATTGCTTTCGTCCTTTCCCTTTTCTCCAGCCCGGAGCCGGGAAAGTAAGATCGCCATTGGACTTGCCGTGCCCAGGAGTGTAACACCCGATTTGGCCAGCCGCGCGCTCGGAGCCACGACAAAAATGTCGCCTTCCATGTCAAAAAGTATGACTCCTTATAGCATATTGCGCGGACCCGGCTGAGCTCGCCTTTGATCATCCCCTTCTTGACCGACAGGGGATGGGCGCTTGCCCCTGGGATATATTGGTGGTGGCTAAGCGCCTTGTGATAAGGCGCGAAGCACACCTCCGCCGACTCGGGGTGCGTGTGGAAGCGTACGTCGAGGAACGGGAGTTCGTGGGCGGAATGCGTCCATTGGATCGAAAGTCCGGGGACGCGTAATCGATCTAGCGCTTCGTCCGAAGGGTCAAGGGCGAAGATATCATCAATGTATCGTCTGTAAAACAGAGATGGTGACGCGTTGATGAATCCTTGTTCGTAGAAGGCCATGAAAAGGTTTGCAAAGACTGGAGCGCAATGTAGCCCCATTGGCACTCCGTCTGTCTGACTAACCAAGTATGGTCCGAGCTGAAACAAGGCGCTAAACCAGATTCGTTCGGCAGCGTCTAAAATCCAGTTCCTGGTCTGCTCATCATACCAGTCGCCGGAAGATAAGATAAGCTGCAGGGCATCACGAAAATACCTCCATTGAATATTCGTGTACATGCCCGTCACATCTCCAGAGTGGAGACGTGGAGAAGTTTCCAATCTCCTATTAAAATCTGCGACTTCTGAACACAGATTCCGACTGCTTTCACATATCCATGGGAAAGATCGTTGAACCGGTAAGAGAAGGGCGTGCAGAATCCTGGCCAGCGGTCCTAACACATAAGAATGCATAGGGACTATTGGCCGAATCTTCCATGGATTTTTGTGAATCTTTGGGATACCATGGAAGACAGGGATTGTCGTATTGGAGTACGCTGAACGCCAGAATTTTTGTACCTTTTTTGAAGAAAGGAACGGAAAAACTTCGCCGTTGGGCATCTTGAGCATTCTACCGTTCAGGTCATTGACGCAACCCGTAAAGAAATCGGTAAAAGCTTCCTTTCCTTGATGCTGAACCTCAAACAGCGGACGGCGTTCCCTGGGAGGGAGGTGCGCTGTTGAAGGTGATGGTAGATCCAAAAAGGCTTGGATTTGTTCCTCGTACCATTCACGAGTGACGACGACAATCCCCAGGTTTTTGTCTGTGATGAAAGCCAGAAGCTGAGCTTCCGACAGCCATCTTTGCAGGTTTTTTGGATGGACGGTCACATGAAAGAGAGCATCGTCCTTTACATCTCGTCGGGGTATAGATCGCTCATGGAGCGCATGACGCAGAGTCTTCCTCCCGTCAAGAATACCATCTGCAAACCAGTCGTCGTCAATGCCAGGGTCCCAACCGGAAGCGAGATACGGGATTGATTTCGCCCAGTCGGGGGTAACGTCATCTTGATCGTTACCTTTTTTCCAAAAATAGGTGAGGAGTCTGGCCTTGCGGCAAAGTTCCTCGAACCAATCTTCAGCAACCTTTTCCGAATATCGAATAGGGAAGAGGTGTTTCAAGTTTACACTAAGGGTGTACTCGATGTCCGGGGGAAGTCTGACACCATCGAGTTTGTGTACACCTGGTTTCCATGACATGAGAGTCTCAAACCAATGAGACGGCCATGTACGCCAGATGTACATGTATTGTGCAGTGTTACTTGAGAGTTGGTAGAACTCCAAAGGCAGCTTGCCTGATGCAAAGGGAGCCGGTGCATCTAAGGCTTCTTGGGCTGCCTTCTGGAGGAAGAACCGCGTTTTCCGTTTTTTTGTTGGCGGTCCTTCTTCCCAATTTTGTTGGGATTCTTCTGGTTTTTGGTCTTGGAGGGACCAGCCCCTCTCCGACCTTTTCCCGATTTTTTCTTGTTGGCTTTGGCCTTGTCTTGGGCAGACTGCCTTTGCCGTTTCGCGATTTCTTTGACGAACACTTCGAGACTTTTGGAGTCCGTTGGCATGACGGCTGTCCCGTCTCTACGTGCTCTTTTAACTGTGCTAGATTTCTTTGCCCTAAGGCTCATCTGTTTCTGCGCAGTATTCTCTCCAATTGATATGGCTGATTGTACCAGGGACAGGGAGCAGGCGGGGTCGAGCAGAATAGCCGAGGCCTCAAAGCTCACCCCTTCCATCTGGGCGATGGGTAACCAGCTTCTGTGTAGTAAATTCGCCTGCTGTGTCTGGTTGCATAGACCGGTCAGGGATTGCACCTCAAGGTCCTTGATTTCGATCATGCGGGTGAGTGACAGCCTTTTGGCTTCCTTGAGAGATTCATCGAAATTTCGCGGGATGCTACCGCCGTGTTCAGCAAGCTTGCTGACCTGAATGGACGGAGCACGAAGGGATTTAAGCTCCAGGATAGAGTCGAAGTTTTCTTTAGCGATGCACTCTCTCCATTCCGCGAGGAGGGAGACTGCAAGCGCTTTCTTGACGTGTGCTTGCACAATGTTGTCAAGATTGACTCGAGTTCTGTCCTGTGCTACGGCTGGAACGCTAGACACCAGTTGTGCAACGCTGCGCGAGTTGACGATTTTCTTCAGAAAGGCAGAAACGACTTCAAGCCCGAGGGCCATTCGTCGGTTATGCAATTCCGAATTGACGCTGGATTGGGTTTCAGCGGGAATGGTTGACGAGTCAACCTCCATATCGTCTTGGCGGGGTGAGGGGCCCGCCCTGGCGCGGTTCTGCTGTCCTCGTTGAGGGGTGTGTGGTGAAGCGGACATGGTGACCAAAGGAGTTGTTGTTGAGGAGGGTTAGGGTTAAAGAGTGACAAAGCCACTGAAGAAGAACTCGATTGGATTTTATTCTTTCTGTAAAATGAAGACTCTAAATACCTCTTGTGAGGAGATACTTTTCGTTTCTTGTTGGATCTACAGAAAGAAACTCGTCAGGAGCGACAGGAGAGCAGTTTATATACATCGCCTCGGGGGGATTCCCCCGATGAGTCTGCCTTGCCTCCGAGATAAGCGCTGGGCTTGTCTCAGAATACCGGTTTTACAGTGGGACCGGCGGCAAGCAAAGGATATCGTTCGCTGGGCTTATCTGTAGAGATGTTGGCCCGAGGGGAGCGTGTTGGTATTCATAGTTCTGGTTAACCGATTAGGGTTAGGGTCAGGGTTAGCGCCTTGGCGCTTGCCCTTCTCCTATTCCGTCTGTTTCCAGAAACCGCAATGGTCGACCTTAATCGAAATAACACCGAAATGACTTACCAATCTCCTCTCGTTCTTTCCCCAATTGTCTTTCTTCCCCCAACGTCAAAATGGCTGTAAGAGAATTGGGCAAATGATCTCCCGACTCTTCGCACAGTACTTTGTGTCTTCGCCGAAGCTACTAGCACGTTTCGTGTGGTACTAAGAAGGGGCAAACCAGTTTCCAGGTTCCTCTCAAGACAGCCATGTTGATGCTCCTTGAGGTGTGAAAGCTAGGCATAGTGCGTCGCGATACACAGCAAGGGTCAGGAAAGGTTCCAGACACCACTATTCACCCCTATCCGTTCCTTCGCCATGCGCTTCAGCATCCGGGTTACCCCTTCAGTATTCACGGCTGACAGGCGAGGAGACTTCAGGCGGGCTTCAGGTGGTATGAGGTTCCTAGAAGGGTGTCAACGGCTTCAAGCATTACGCAGGAAGCAGCCTTTCTTTGAAACTCAAGGCTCAGGTCAGAGCTCGAGGGGACTGATAGGGCATTTCTGTGCTTAAGGATGACACAGATACCGACAAATCCTCGATGTCGATTTCTTCGATTTCCTTAAAAAGGATATTTCGATTTACCGCTCGCACAGAGTCCCACATGGACTTTGTGCGTTTCTTGGCAACAAGAACATTTGGTGGGTATGGCAGGTCCGTAAGCCCATGACGGAACCATGCTTTCCTCATGTTCTCCCAGATAGCGGTCGAAGAAACCTGATCCCATACGGGGTTATATTCGGACACGGCAATGATTGCTTTCGTCCTTTCCCTTTTCTCCAGCCCGGAGCCGGGAAAGTAAGATCGCCATTGGACTTGCCGTGCCCAGGAGTGTAACACCCGATTTGGCCAGCCGCGCGCTCGGAGCCACGACAAAAATGTCGCCTTCCATGTCAAAAAGTATGACTCCTTATAGCATATGGACCCGGCTGAGCTCGCCTTTGATCATCCCCTTCTTGACCGACAGGGGATGGGCGCTTGCCCATGGGATATATTGATGGTGGCTAAGCGCCTTGTGATAAGGTGCGAAGCACACCTCCGCCGACTCGGGGTGCGTGTGGAAGCGTACGTCGAGGAACGGGAGTTCGTGGGCGGAATGCGTCCATTGGATCGAAAGTCCGGGGACGCGTAATCGATCTAGCGCTTCGTCCGAAGGGTCAAGGGCGAAGATATCATCAATGTATCGTCTGTAAAACAGAGAGGGTGACGCATTGATGAATCCTTGTTCGTAGAAGGCCATGAAAAGGTTTGCAAAGACTGGAGCGCAATGTAGCCCCATTGGCACTCCGTCTGTCTGACTAACCAAGTATGGTCCGAGCTGAAACAAGGCGCTAAACCAGATTCGTTCGGCAGCGTCTAAAATCCAGTTCCTGGTCTGCTCATCATACCAGTCGCCGGAAGATAAGATAAGCTGCAGGGCATCACGAAAATACCTCCATTGAATATTCGTGTACATGCCCGTCACATCTCCAGAATGGAGACGTGGAGAAGTTTCCAATCTCTTATTAAAATCTGCGACTTCTGAACACAGATTCCGACTGCTTTCACATATCCATGGGAAAGATCGTTGAACCGGTAAGAGAAGGGCGTGCAGAATCCTGGCCAGCGGTCCTAACACATAGGAATGCATAGGGACTATTGGCCGAATCTTCCATGGATTTTTGTGAATCTTTGGGATACCATGGAAGACAGGGATTGTCGTATTGGAATACGCTGAACGCCAGAATTTTTGTACCTTTTTTGAAGAAAGGAACGGAAAAACTTCGCCGTTGGGCATCTTGAGCATTCTACCGTTCAGGTCATTGACGCAGCCCGTGAAGAAATCGGTAAAAGCTTCCTTTCCTTGATGCTGAACCTCAAACAGCGGACGGCGCTCCCTGGGAGGGAGGTGCGCTGTTGAAGGTGATGGTAGATCCAAAAAGGCTTGGATTTGTTCCTCGTACCATTCACGAGTGACGACGACAATCCCCAGGTTTTTGTCGGTGATGAAAGCCAGAAGCTGAGCTTCCGACAGCCATCTTTGCAGGTTTTTTGGATGGACGGTCACATGAAAGAGAGCATCGTCCTTTACATCTCGTCGGGGTATAGATCGCTCATGGAGCGCATGACGCAGAGTCTTCCTCCCGTCAAGAATACCATCTGCAAACCAGTCGTCGTCAATGCCAGGGTCCCAACCGGAAGCGAGATACGGGATTGATTTCGCCCAGTCGGGGGTAACGTCATCTTGATCGTTACCTTTTTTCCAAAAATAGGTGAGGAGTCTGGCCTTGCGGCAAAGTTCCTCGAACCAATCTTCAGCAACCTTTTCCGAATATCGAATAGGGAAGAGGTGTTTCAAGTTTACACTAAGGGTGTACTCGATGTCCGGGGGAAGTCTGACACCATCGAGTTTGTGTACACCTGGTTTCCATGACATGAGAGTCTCAAACCAATGAGACGGCCATGTGCGCCAGATGTACATATATTGTGCAGTGTTACTTGAGAGTTGGTAGAACTCCAAAGGCAGCTTGCCTGATGCAAAGGGAGCCGGTGCATCTAAGGCTTCTTGGGCTGCCTTCTGGAGGAAGAACCGCGTTTTCCGCTTTTTCGTTGGCGGTCCTTCTTCCCAATTTTGTTGGGATTCTTCTGGTTTTTGGTCTTGGAGGGACCAGCCCCTCTCCGACCTTTTCCCGATTTTTTCTTGTTGGCTTTGGCCTTGTCTTGGGCAGACTGCCTTTGCCGTTTCGCGATTTCTTTGACGAACACTTCGAGACTTTTGGAGTCCGTTGGCATGACGGCTGTCCCGTCTCTACGTGCTCTTTTAACTGTGCTAGATTTCTTTGCCCTAAGGCTCATCTGTTTCTGCGCAGTATTCTCTCCAATTGATATGGCTGATTGTACCAGGGACAGAGAGCAGGCGGG